>CM012451.1:17584286-19016786 GCA_003999625.1 Oryzias javanicus
TCCATCCATCTATCATCTCCTGAATGAGCTGGTTTACAGTTAAACTCTTTCCAAAGCAGAACTCAGACACATTTATGAAGAGACATGATCCTCTGCTGATAGTGGAGTATGTGCATTTTTAATTTATGTTAATAACTCTTAAGACTTTTTTCTGGAAGTATTATGAAATCGCACCAAAGCTGTTGTCTCCACTCAGACAGAGGAGGTGTGTCGACTTTAAAACGGAAGAACCCTTCAGGCGGTTTTCCATTTTGAAAAGAGTTCAAAGGTGTATTAACAGTTTCCTGTGTAGTAACAGTAAAAAGGTTGTAATTAACTCTTAAACTGTTGTTATTTGGAAGAGGAAGAGTACGAGCAGGCAGACGGGGAAGAGCACAGACAACAGAGATAAAAAAAAAAAACAGGAAAAAGCAGATGGTCTGATTTGGGGTTTGGCTCCGCCTCTCTGTTTCCCTTCAGACTGAGTTTGACGTGGACAGCAGCTCCAACAGGCTGACTCTTCCCAAACTGAAGCACAAGGCAAAGTTCTGCATCCAGGCCCAGAGCATCATCCTCCCGCACACCAAGAGCAGCGCTCGGAGCCCAGAGAAGTGCATCACCGCACCCTGAAGTCACAGGTACGAAGCCGTCAGCAGTGAGTGAAAGGACTTCTCCTTCTGTGGTGACAAAAGACCCCGAGATGAGAAGTGAAGTATCAACTCTCACAGGAGGGAGGAGGAAACCCCTGGAGGAGAAATCCTAGCAGGGTTTCTTTACAATGGCTGTCATGACCCACCCAGCTCACTATTTTTAGGCCTCACAAAGGTCACGGTGGATGTCATTAACCTGGATTGTCTCTTTGCAGCAAAAGTGGCCTCTGTCTGCAGTTTCAGTCTGCGCTACCTCGACGACCGCAGCCTCGCGTCTCCGAGCGTCAGGGTCCGAAGGAGCCAAATTTGAGGAGGATTTCCAAAAGATATTTTCATTTCAAGACTATTAATTAATTTTATTCAGAAAACAGAGAAAAACAAACTAAAATGTGCCTTAAACTGTTAAGTTATGTAAGTCTAAAGTGGCTAATGTGGAGAGCAAAAAGTAGATTCTTAATGTGACGTAGTGGCGGTTAATGTCCACAAGAGGGCGCCAAACCCTCCCTATTGAGGGAGCAGAAAGCTTCCTCTTTTTCTCTGATGGTTTCTTATGTATCCCTGTTGGTGCTGCTATCATAATTGTCAAACAGTTCTCAGTTTGTTGTTTACGTACATGTTTTAACATTTATATAAACACAGAAATGCATATAAATCTATTTATAATTTACATATGTATGATGGGCATTTTTTTTTCCTTTAGCAGCTAAAAAAGTCTGTGTTGCATGTGTATCTAACAAATAAAAGTTCTATATTTTACCTCTAAAATGTGTTGGTTTTCAGCTTTTATTTTATTTTTTATTGTTTAAAATGAATATTTTGGTAGCAATAAGTAAAAGAACATAAATGTGGTTAGAAAATGAACACAGAAGCGATTCAGGCTTTTATTGAGAATGCTGGTAAATTTGACACTTTTGATCGGTCGGCGTGAAGGAACCAATACTGTGAGCAGCTTTCGGTCAAACGCTCTGACAGGAAGCTGTACGTGGAAACAGGAAGCTTTTCGGCTCATTTAGTGGTTTTGGTCCTGGGTACTAAGATCTCTTTTTGTGGAATTTGGTCAAAAGAACCCGACTGAGCCGCGCTGCCGTCTGCTTGCATAAATAGTGAGTGCAGGCCGCTCAGTGCAGTGGAATGTCATCTGGGAATGTGGAACTTCAGCAGCTTTATCACAGTGGAGACTGGACAGAAAAAAAACAGATATTTACAGCTTCTACAAATTCATGGAACAGATATCGAAAGTGATTAAATTGAGCCCTTTGGGATCCTGAGGACATTTGTAAAAAACAAACGAAAACCATCTCCTGATTGTTTCTGGATGCAGAAATAAACGGTGTAACAGAGATTCTGATGTGCTTTAAGACTAAAAACCATCCGTGATGTGGAGACAGTTTCACAGTGAGGAGAACCGGAGGATGAAGATGCAGGTTTCCAAAAAACATCGATATAAATACAAATATCCAAACAAAACTGCACCGTTACAAAAATAGTAGAAAGATTGAGTAAAAAGGGGTTTTTTGTCCGCACGCTTTCTGATCCTTCTTGTAACCGGTCTGTTAGAAACAGACGTGAAACAGTCGTACAAAGAGAAATATTTACAAACGTTGTTCCTTTTTTTAAAAAACTCCTTTTTTTTTCTTCCGTTTCTTAAGGAACAGGCCCCAACATAATAAAAGGAAAAGGATCTAAGAGCGGGAACGCTGCCTGGAAACTGACACGGAATGCTACAGCCAAGGAGGAAAAGTCTCTTCATATTAAATTACCTATAAAAATAGATATATAAATAAAAAGCTGAAGGTTTCGAGTTGGGGGGGAGGGGCTGCAGCGGCGGTCAACGTTGAGCTGCACCGATAACAGGAAGTACGAGCCGTGGAAACGTTCCGCTCAGGACAGGAACTCCTTCTCCAGCTCGAAGACGGAGGGCCGGGCGGGGGAGCTCTGGATGCGGCAGAGCGGCACGGTGCAGTCCCGTTTCTGGCTCTCCGTGTCCATGTCCAGCAGGGAGCAGCCCCCCCCGGAGGACAGCACCACGCTCAGGTCGTGGGCCGTCTTCTCGCCGGTGTAGTGGCCCAGAGAGTAGCTCTTGTTGCGCCCTCGCAGCAGAGCCCAGGTGTGCGGTTTGGCCCGGAACGAGACGGGCCGCGGTCGCAGCACCACCTCCTCCGCCGGGGGCTTCTCCTCCTTCTTCTGCGGGGCGGCGGGAGGCAGAGAGGGGGGGCCGTTGGCTGAGAACAGACAGTGAGACGGTTTAACCCTGGGGCGCAAAAACATGGATTGTGAGGGTGGGATCAGCAGTAACCTCTCCAAACCTTAAAACACATCTGATTCTAGCGGACAACTGTGCAGCGTCTGACCGTCCAAATGAGAAGTCTAGCGGTGTTATTGACTCATAAGGTGTGTGCTTGCAGTATAAAGATGATTAAAGTGATGATTATCAAAGAAAAGTACAGGAATATTTTAATAAAAGGAGAGGAAAATGAACACAAACTGTAAAAAAAACAATGATTATTTCAAATGAACAGGCTACTGTGCCTCAAAAATAATAAACTATCACTCATAAAATGTAAAATGAATAAAAATGCAACATTGTGAATTTTTACTAGTGCTGCCAAAAACGATAATGTAAACTGAGTGTAAAGCACACATCATCATTTAAACAAACTAAAAACTAGATACCGTATTTTCCGGACTATAAGTCGCGTTTTTTTTCATATACTGGCCAGGGGTGCGACTTATACTCAGGAGCGACTTATTTGTGATTTTTTTAGACATAAATAGGCTCTTATATTTGTTATTTTCTCCACCTACAACCAGTTGCCTTTTAGCTGTTGTTTCCCACTAACGACCACTAGTGGGCGTTAGAAGTGACGTCTCAGAATCTGATCATTCTCCTCAGGGACGTTATGATTTTTTTTTCTTATTTTCATCAAGATATTATTATTTTTGTTTTTATTTTTCTTTCCTTGGACTAACGCGGGACAGCAAGACATCAAACCAGGTTACAAACAGACAGAACAGCAGCTAAACAGCGTGATTCAGATGCAGCTCCTGCAGGCTAGAAGGGAACGATCGCCGTAAGAAAAAGAAAAAGACTGAAAAACCCCGACATGGAGAGATGATTATAGATGCTTAACCTCTCAACATCATCGGTGTCTTCCGTGTAATTTAAACCAGATATACAGTCAAAGCCTCCAGCGTGTAGCGATGAGGCTAAATGATAGCTTCTACACACACAATGAGTGGGTCGAACACACTTTTGGACAATTGAGGTTTAAATTGAAAAGAGGAGGCGGTGTTAATTTTGATGGATAAATTGCGTTTGGTTTCAAATGCAACGCTACGTCGAAATCGTTAAATTTGTTCATAAATGTGGGACTTTTCTCTTAAAAGTGCGACTTATACTCAGGAGCGACTTATAGTCCAGAAAATACCGAACATAGCTTTATCTTCAATAATGCTAGTGTGAATGCTAAAACTGCTCATATATTAGCTAAATTCCAAAATCACGGAAAAAAAAAAAAACGCCACTTTTCTCCTTCAAAATCAACTGGAATGACGTTGATCGTGTCAAATATTAACGACATAAAAACACCCAAAATATCAAAAAGTGGCGCGGAGGGGGCCCGAACCATGCGTCCACATGTGAGTATGGAGTGGGAATGTGCTGGCGTGGTCGTGGCGTGCGTGACTCACCGTGGTGGTTGGTGTACTTCTTCCTGCGCAGTCGGGTCCCCGGGTTGTGGTTGTTCTGTTCAGGCGTCTGGGTTTGCGCCGCGGCGTTCTTGCTAACAGCGGGAGTCTCCCTGCCGGCTCCGCCCGGTTCCGCTTGTTGGCTCCGCTGCTCCGTCTTGGCTTCTGGCTCCGCCCCCGACTGAAGGAGGCACTTGGAGGAGTTGTATTCCATGATGGCCGACATGGAGATGAGATTGATGGGTTGGGCGGCGGTGCCGTTCGGCGCGTCCTCCTTCCGGGCGCGGCCGCTCGGCGGTGAGGTGCTGCGGCGGAAGCGAGTGGCGCGTTGAAAGAGCCCCTCCTTCTTCTTCTTCTCCTCTCTCAGCGGCTCGCCGTCCTCACAGTTCTTCAGGGCCTCCCTGATGTCGTAGCCGAGCACGAGGGACGCGAGCAGCGAGCCGCAGCCGTACAGCGCAGAGTCCGTCTTGCGGCGAGCGGACGTCCTTTTCAGGCTGTTGGTGGGGGTGAGCTGCGGCGTGGTGGAGGCGGAGGAGGTGGAGGTCGTGGTGCAGGGGTCGTCGGCGGTCTCGGGCGGGCCGCCTGCGTTCGCCGTCGCAGCTCCGGGATCTCCACCGTTGGCGGCGGCGCTTTGAGGCGGCGGCTCGTCCCTGCACAGAGGTAGATCGATGTACACCTGGTTGGGGAACTTGAGCTGCTTTGGTTTGGAGCTGCTGTCGGGACATTCCGGCGGGAAAGCCTCGTCCTTGCCTGCTCCTGCTGAAAGCAAAGGAAGCAGAGGTCACGACCCGTCTCCAGAACCCTCGCCCGAATCTCCTCGGACCGCCGGCTCACCGAACAGAGCGTCGAGCGGGAAAGACTTCTGGGACTTCAGGAGGCTGGTGGACCAGGGGTTGCTGCCGTCGGACAGAGGACGAACTCTGAAAACAAACTCGGGTCAATCAAGAAACGACAGTTCAGGCTGTGTGGGCGTCTGAGATTCAGATTTCCTTCTGGTTTGGGTCCTAAAGATATGGAGGTTTAAAAGAGCCAAAAGAAAAAAAATATAGACATAATGAAACTATTAAATAAATGTGCAGATAATTATTTAAAATTGGAATTAAATAAATAAATGTTGAAATATATGTATTAATTTAAATAATATTAATTTAAATATTTCACGAAATATTTAATTATTTTATGGCCCAGTATGGGCTAAAACAGACAAATTAAAAAAAATATATTTAATATGAAATAATTAAATAAATGTGTTCTTAATTATTTAAAATCGCCACTGAATAAATACAAATTGAAATCAATAAAGAAATTGATAAATATATGTGGCATTGAAACATTAAGACTGCATTTTAAAATCATATTTAAATATTAAATGAAATATTTAATTATTTCATGGCCCAGTATGAAATTATTAAATTGGAATCATTTAAAATGCCAATTTGAAATAATCTGGGGCTTTTAACAACCGCTCCTCAGACTGCAGACCCTGGATAGTCTTGATCGGGACCTGATGCCCCGGGGCCACATTTGGCTCTTTTAGCTCTCCACGGTGGCTCTCTGGCTGAAGAAAAGTACAATGATTGAGGCTCTTTTCAGGTTGCAGACTCCTGGTCTTGATAATAGCGTAGCTTGTGTTTGGACTCACCTCTCAGCGGCCGCGGGCCGCTCTTTGCTCTGGACCGAGCTGGGCCCCCAGGTTCTTCCTTTCTTCTTGATTCCCTTTTTCGCGTCGTCGAACTCTTCCGGCTTGAAGAGGGCGCTGCGGCCCCAGGTGCGGTTGCTCTCGTCCTGAGTGACTGTCGGCACAGAGACCGCGAGCGTTACAGCGCGTGGCGGCGTGCGAGAGGCAACCTCACCAGAAAGTCCGATGCAAACACGTTTGGAGGATAATAACTCTAATCCGGTTTTCCTTCACTCCAAACAGTTTCTTCATCCTTTCCTGAAACTGTCACTCCCTTAAAGCTCATTTATAGCAACAACATAATCCAGAAAAAGGTGGCCACATAAATGAAGCCACGCCCACATTCATGGAGTCAGATCCGTCAGCATTTATAGTCCTAATTTGAGCAACAATGTGCTTTCTCTGTCTTTTCGCCATAAACGCACACGAGGAATTTGACCCAGTTATTACACGGGCGTCGGAGCATGACTAACACCTTTACTGAACTGTCCAAACAACTGGATGACTGTGGGTGGAGCTTCCACCCTTGTGGGCGGAGCCAGACTCACGCTGAATGGCCCGAAGGCGCGGGATGAGCGTGGGGCTGCTGGGAGGAGAGGAGCTGGTGCTGTGGAGGCTCCGCCTCTTGTCCATGGAGGGAGACGCCTGCACCGTGATCTTATGCTGGAAGTCTGGAACACACGTCATCAGGAGTTTAGAGAAATGTGACTTATACCTAACAGGAACACTGACGATCAAATAAGAACAAATATAATAAAACAAGTCTTTTGGTTTGGGGACAGGAGAATTGCGATGTTTCCACTGAGCGTCGGAAAAGTTTGATTTAATGAGGGAAAAACAATCAAAAAAGTAGTTCTTGAATGTCTCTTAATGCTACGTTCACACCAGCCTTGGTGATGCAGCTTCAAACTGAAACTTCTGAGGAGGAAAAGTCTTTGTAAATGTTCAAAACTCCGGCATTCACATGTCGCTACGCATGTTTTTAGTGTGTTTTGTACAATTGAACGAGCGCTGAAAATGAAACCAGGTGAACTTTGACCAATAAGGGGCTCAGATTTGGTACCTGCATACGGATAGAGACGAGAAGTGGATTGAACATTGGAATTACATGACACTTTTTTGACTCTTTTATGTATCGTAATAGAGATGTGAAAGTAAAACCTGTAAGTCAGATTTGCATCACTTCACCATCTCACATAAAACCTCTTTCAAGTGAATAGTAACAGTCTGGGGTGAACATTATATGCTAATTCAATAATTAAACATGCATCACATTCCTGTTGTTTAAGCAGCTTCATATTCTTTTTGTCAAAACATTTTTCTTCATTTTTACAGCAGGTTTGATATTTTTACCAACTTTTCCCTGCCTTTCTTACGTTCTCTGACAACATTGAATAATCCATTGGATATTTAATGTTGGGAAACGCACCAAGATTCACTTGCAAGTGATTACAAGTTTTGTCTGCTTGTGTGAGCAGCACAAAAACACAATAATCATACAAAATGTCACATTCCAACTATCATAAAACCGATTTAGCACCGTGAGTTTTCATTAGTTGTAGAGCTGTAACGAGCATCCAAATAATCTGATATACACGAGCGGTTCCAAAAAATGTAGAAAAAAGTCAAGCATGAATATTTGTGCCGTCCAATATCGTCAAACTTTATAAATATTAGTGGATAATAGTAAAAATACATTTCGGGTAATGCAATTGTTGCTTTGAAATTGCACAATAATGTTGAATTTCTGCACTTCTGCCACAGGAAGTTGATAGATTTTCAAAGTAAAGCTATCAAGTGCTTTATTTTGCTCAAAATAAATGAGACTAAAGTTGTTTTAAATATTCAAGTAAAAAAATATATTGTGAAAATAAATAATGTAACAACACGTCCGTCTGCTAACATGATGGAGAAGTCACAAAGTGAGTTTTGGGATTATTTGATACAAATCTTTTGGAAAGACTGTCGTCAGTTTAGATGAAAGAGATGTGTTTTAGTTGCTACAGATTCAGTTTTATTTTGCTGCGTCTTCATTTACTATCTGGTCATCGATCGACTGAAACTGAGAAGGAAAAACTGTGGAAGCATTTTCAGGATTTGTTGTAAAATGATTGGAAACAACAGTGATGCTTGTTTTTGTTTAATGTTGAAGTTAACCAGGAAGTTGATAGGAAAATCTTTTGACTGATATTGTTTAAAGGGATAAATGATTTTTTTTTTCTAAATCTTTGTGTTTTTATCTGTTTTTATCACTTTGTTAATTCTGATCTCTTGATCTAAATAAAGATTAAAGTTTTTATACATCCAGTAAGATAAACATCCAGCGACCGTTCAAATATATAGTAAGAATAGTGGTTTGACCAGTGAATGACTGATCTTCTGAATTGAATCGGATCGCTTCCTCATTAAGGTGAAAATCACCTGAAGGCAGGCTGATGCGGTTTCCATCCTTCAGCTTCAGCCGGGAGCGCTTGAACTTGCCCTTCCTCTTCTTCACGTTGGGCTTGTCTCTGTTCAGCTGGAAGATGAGGATGTTGAGCTCCCTCTCCAGCACGTTGATCTCCCGCTCCGCCAGCTGCTGCTCCCGCCGCTTCAGCAGCTCCTCCTGAGACTTCTGCTGCAGGGCGGCTCGCGTCAGCTCCTCCTCTCGGGAACGCAGTTCCTGCGGGCAGATGCATTGTGGGTATTCTGCAGAAGTTTCTGCTGTCTCCGAAACAACCGGACAATTTCGAGGGATAATGCTCAACTTTTTTCTGTTTCCTCTCGCGTGAGGAATAAAAATCCGTATCAGGTGACTGCTGGACGGCCACCCACCAGGACACGGATTACTGAGGTGTTTACAGGAAATCTGCTTGTGTGGGTGCAGATTCAGCAGTTAATCTGCTCGGCTTCGAGATGGAACGAGAGTGAGCCGACACTCGGAGACAAGGAAGCCCAAAACATCACTTAAGTCATTAATCAAACGCCACAAAGACGGTCGAGCAAACAGACAGAGCTCTTTCCTGTGCAGCGTCATCGGTTTTTGAAAATCCCAGCAGTCTTTGTACGAGTTCTGTTGCTGATGTCTCATTTTAGCTGCTGTGGAGCCTCCTAACTCTAATGGAAGCGTAGTAATTGGTGTTTCACACACTCCTGTCCTTTTAATGAAAAGAAGCAGCAACATGCTGAAACACGTTCTCTGCTTTTGATGATTCTGGGTTGCTTTTATCAAACTGAAGAACTCGCTAAAGACTTTAAAAACACTTGTATGGTTCACCCCACTCCACTGACTGTCAGTTATAATCCTTCTTTTTCTCTAAAACAAGAAAAACTCTCTGTAATCCAGCAACTTTTACAGGAAGCAGATTCAAATTTTAGCCAATGGGAAGACGCAGTTTCCCGTTAAAAGTACATTGTACTCAAGAACACTTGGAGTCTTTCTCCAAATGTATTATTTTCTATTGTAAAATCATTCCCAGTGGTCTTTTAGTTAAGATTATGGGTGTTTTAGCTAAAATCAAAAAGCTTGTGTCGTTTTTGAGACATATTTTCTGCAGGAGTTCATTAGAAATTTGCCCCTGATTTGTGGGCGGGACTGTTAGGCACGGAACTAACCACACATTGGTGTATTCAGGCCAACATTGCAAAACAGAAATTCTTCTTAATGTTTTGTCTGGTGAAATAAAGGTTATGATAATAATAATTTTCAGAATTGATTCAATACATAATTTTTTTAAATTGTTTCTCTCTTTAATTTATTCACTCAATTCAATTAGATTTGATTCAATTTGGAGTTAACACGTTTTACACATTTAGACCCATTTGTTTAGAAATACATTAATAATCTATAACCGCTTTGATTCATATTAATCTGATACGGTTAACATACAGTAAAATGCATTACTGAGATTGTTAACAGCATATAGTGTTACATGGGTTCTCAAACGGAGAAGCTCCAACAATTGTTCTGCCTCTCCTGGAGGGTGTTTCAGTTTGGCCACTAGGTGACGATCGCGCTGTAGTGTTACATTTTAATCCAGAAGAAGAAAAAATGAGTAAAAACAGTGTTTTAGGCCATAAATGGTTACTTTAAAAAATATTTCCTGAAAAGAGTTTGGAAAATGTATGCCTGTGAGTTTATAAAGATGTTCATTTAGTCAGTAATGTATGTTTAGGCCAATCGAACGTTAGCATTAGCCGTCCAACGGGAAGTCATATTATGTGTTAGCATCAAGCTAACAAACTTTAGCATTATACGCTCGTTGCCAGTTGCTGTGTCACAAACTCTGAGCTTTTTCATCTGCTACTGATCCAACATGATTTACATAAACACTTAAAAATGCAGCTTGAATCTTAAATTATTTTATATAGGTCCTTTATTATGAGATAAATGCAACTGAAACAGATACTAAAATGTTACTGAAAGCGTTGGAGACTTAATTTTGAGCTAAATCTATTTGACGCCTTTTCTATGTTCCTGTGGGAACCTTGTTTGATCTAACAGATCTTCTGCTGCACCTTCTCTTTGGTCCTGAGCTCGTCAAACATCTCCTGGATCTCCACGCGCCAGTCGTCCTGCATGCTGTGGAAGGAGTCCTGCGGCATGGTGGCCATCACCGCCTCCTCGATGGCGGACAGTTGCTCCAGGATGCAGGAGAAGGAGGGCCGCACGTGGGGATCCTGGTCCCAGCACTCTGCAGACGAGTGGAAACAGAATTAGACTTATTATTTTTCCTGCTAAGGTTTACAGACTTCATCGGCTTCATTACCTTCCATGAGTTTGGCAAAAGGCTCAGGACAGGTGGAGGGGATGGGCAGGGTTAACTTATTCACCGCCACACCGTAAGCCACAGCCAGGCCATCGATCCCCCGGTACGGCACCTCCCCGGTCAACAGCTCCCAAAGCAAGACGCCATAACTGGACGACAACAAGTCAAGCCGTGAGGATCCGGCAGCCGATCGGCAGACCTCTGAACGAAGGAGTATGGGTGTACCTCCAGATGTCGCTGCCTTTGGAGAAGAGGGAGGACTTGATGACCTCTGGGGCCATCCAGGAGTAGGTTCCCGCTGCCGACATCTTTGTGGTTTTGTGCCACTCCCTCGCCAAGCCGAAGTCTGTGATCTTCAAGGTCTTCCTCCCGATGTCGTCGTTCTCAATTTTTTCAAGTAACAAAACTGGGAAAAAGGAAAAACCGAAGAGAGAGGTCAAAAACAGAAGGTTTGATTAATTCATTTTAAGTGAAAGGACGCGATACAAGAGACAGGCCTCCAGCTATAAAACTGCTGAAGACTCCAGAGCAGAAAAGCCTCAAATAAGAAATCAAACGATTCATTTTAAAATATTTTTGGACACCCTGATGTAAAATAAAGCTTATTTTCTACTTTCAGTTATATTCTTTCATTAACTTTTTACATAAAAACATGTAATCAACATGAAGTTGCTAAGACTTCAAAGTGACAAAAAGAGGTACCATCGTCTATTAATTATGATTAAGTCATTTTTAAACTAAATTTGAAAAGCTAAAATTAAGCAAAATTTGCCTCTGAATTGTGGGCGGAACTGTTGGCGGGGAGTAAGCCTGCACTCATTTCCCATGAACCCTTTGTTTACACGCTCTAGCACTAGCTTACAGCCCCTTATAACCTCAACCAAACAGTACCACTGCAACAAAAAGGGCAAGCATGTTTAAAATAAAGATATAATCAGAAACACATTTTTAATCTTAATTTTTTTAAATATATGTCCTTCATCATCCAAAAAAATGTTAAAAGAACATATTAAAAACACAAAAAATAAAATGTTAATTGGTCTTTAAAAAGCAAAAATATTTTGTTCTATTTATAAAAATATCTTCAGATATTGTTTATGAACTTATGTGGCGAGATTACCTAAAGCTCTCAACTTTTGTGTTTCACAATCTTAGAACAGCTGAAGAGGTTTCCTCAGACTTTGGCTTTGTAATGTTTGGCTCAGGTAAGCCAGGAGCTTACGGTGCCTTCACAACACGACAAAAACATTTCAACAAAGTGTTTCACAAACACTCAAGTACAAAAACATGCTTTAATCCCACTGACAGTTTCTGAGACCGTCTCTGAGGTTCAGCAGCTACAGTATCTCTCTGTCATCTTTAGTAAACAACGTTGAAGGAACTCAGAGCAAAACCTGAACTGAGGAGCTACAACTGTGCCAAAACAACAGCTGAGAGACCGGACGAATCCTAAAAAACAAGCCAAAAGAATCCAAAATGTATCAACACAACAGCACTTGCATTTTAAATTTAGATACTTTTTTACCAAAAGACATGACATTTTGTTTAATTCATCTGGAATATCTCTCATACATTTACATTTTTTATGCTGGAATTTACTCAAATGGAGATTTTAATCAAACTTTCATAATATCAGAATTGTATTTTTAGGATCAACTTTTTTGGTGTTAAAAACACACCAAAAAACTGGAATCACTAGTGATGTCAAGCTGCATTTGTGATGCAATAACCTCAATCATTTATAAACAAACATGTTAATAGATGACATGGGTCAATTAATTGGTAGCACTTTCTACTATATTTCTTATCAAGCTTTATTAAAACATTAACAAACATTATTAATGTCTTTATAGAGTAGTAGTAAGACGTTTACTAGTATAATAAGCCAAACAGGGCTTATTACAATACTTAAGAATTACCGGTATAAACATTTACAGTGAGACCATTGTCTACAAAGGCCATATTATTAAACTGCTTACAAGCTAAACAAATGTATTAACTATCTTTGTCAACATTATATTAAGTTTTACCAATTAATTATATAATTAATAATCAACAAAGTATAAAAACAGAGACAGAATGTAATTTCTGGGAGGACTTCCAATCAAAAAGGACATAAAAAAGTAGAATATACTGTAGTGAAAATAGAATATGTCCACCTACAGCCGGAGGTGAGACCAAGTCATTCTTTTGCAAATCACTAGTAACTCAAACTTTGTTGATATACGTTTTAATCTTTGGATGTTAAAGAAAATAGCTACCGGTAGTCTTTCTTAGTCGGAGTGCTGAAGTCCAAGTCAAGTTCTGTTAAAGTCCAAGTCAAGTTTAAAGTCGTCAAATTCATGAATCAAGTCTACACCTCTGCCTACAGATTTGAGGTTGCCTAAAATTGGGTCATGTACTAAACAAACACTGATTGGATGGACCAGAGTTAGTTCTCTGCGTTAAAGACGCACTCCAATCAAAATGGTGTTTTTGATGTTTTTAACATGTCTTTAATGGTATTTTTCTCCCAATGGAGGACATAAATAAAACAAATTAAGATCAAAATTGTGCTTTTGAGTATTTCTTTGATCAACCAGTGATAGATCACATACCTGGATCAAAACTGTACATCTGCAAAGCTCTGATTTAGCTCGCTGTTTTGTTGCATTGTTGATGTTAGCTTGGGGTTGTGAGGGGCTGGAAGCTAACGGGAGAGAGTGTAAAACAAAGGAATTACGGGATATCAGCACGGCTAACTTCTGTCCTGCCCACAACTCAGAGGTGAACTTCAGCCGCCCAGCAGAAACTATGTCCTAGAAAACGACACAAGTTTTATTGATTTTGGCTAAAAATGGGATAATCATAATTAAAAGACCAAGTGGAAATGCTTTCACTAAAGAACAAAAGATGATCAGAGTGTGACTTCAAGGAATCGCTGCCTCTCGTTCAACCAAGAACCCACAAATCTCACTGATGAAACTTCAGGCAGACAAAAATGGATTAAAACTTTGTAGAACAACATTTAGAGACGACCAAACGTCTTCTGCAAGTCACAGTGAGACTTCCGCTCCAATCTTAGTTTAATAACAGACGACTCTTCTCCAGACAATGTGATGAAGAGTGCGGATCAAGGGACACTTCAGAATAATCTGTAGTTTTGTTCTTAAGTGGTTTTAAATGTTTGGAGTCCTTTTCCAAACTTTCTAACACTCAACAAACCATAACCAAGCCTCCTGCATGTTTCACAGCGAGGACATTGCCGTTTAAATAGCAAGCTTCACTTCTGAGTCAGTGGACAGAGAGTTGATGAGCCAAAAAGCTCCAGTATTGTCTCATCCATCCATTTTCCTCATATTCCTCGTATCCTTTTTTGGGTTACGGTGTTGGTGGAGTATGTTCCGGCTACTGTTGGGCGAAGGCGGATATTCTGGATGGGTCGCCAGTCTGTCGCAGGGCACACAATCACTCCCACTGATACACATTCACAACTAGGGACACTTTAGAGCAGACATGGGCAAACTACGGCCCGCGGGCCAGATCCGGCCCGCCCCCACGTTTGGTCCGGCCCGCTGAACAATATCAGAAAGGTATGATGTTTTTTTTCCATCTGGCCACAAAGATCAAGACCCACATAAAACATGTTTTTTATTCTCCCTATCTGAACCCCCAAAATCTCTGTTACATAGAACAGAATATTGTGTTTTCTTTCTACATCTCGCTGATTCTTTCAGAGCTATTATGCTGCTGCGTTTTTTCAAACAGCGCACCCTGTTCTGTGTCCTGATTGGTTGAGACCTTCTCAATCATCTCCATGTATGCAGCTCTGCTGATGATGGCGTTTATTCTTTGTCAAAAGTCCACGCAGAAATAATTAATCTCTACGCACGTATAATACATTCCTCGTGGACAATTCTGAGCATCGTGAGCGCTTTCTGCTCCTGCGCGCTTGTATATAATCCTCTTGCGAGCAGAAAAAGTCCACGTGCACGAGAGACTGTCTACATCCGCGTGCATGAGATGCTTTTTCGGGCACAAGTGATGCGCGCGTATGGCGTTTTTATATACGTCAAAACTCCACGCAGAAATGAGACATCATCATGCAAACATTCCTTGCGGACAATTCAGACCCCACGAGTGCTTTCTGCTCCTGTGCGCACGTGTTTAATCTCTGTTCTGTTTAATAAAGTCGTGCAGCTGCTCAGTTTTAAAAAAAATTATGAGTTGTGTGATTAGCTGCAACCTTGAAAGTCTCATGGACTCTGAGGGAGCTGAAGTGGGTTTAGGTTCAGGTTGTTCAGGCTGTCGCCCGGCATGGTAATAAAAAAAAACAAAATCGTGCCACGATTTTCAATGACACCAGCAAACTAGCGCCCCCTGCAGCTTTACGCGCTCCTCTCTGATGAGAAAGCGCCAAAAGGTGTGTAAAGAAAAGGGAGGGGGAGGGGTGGGGTCATCATTTTAACTGTGGGTCTCTCCCAAACGAAGTGGACGGATGGGGGACGGGACGGAATCTCCTATATAAATTATTTTGAAAGTCAGTCATATCGTGACATTATGTAACACACATTTAATTACAGATATATAAAATTCATGCATTTTTAAAAATATATATATTTGTGGGAAATGGCCAATTAAAAATGGTGAATATAAAAGGTGTTGAGGTAAGAATTGGTTTAATCGACGCCTTTGGCGGGGAAGTTTGCCAAAACGCCAGAAAGATTAACAGAAAAAGGTCAAAAGCACCTGGTACCCAATTTAGAAAAAAATGAGATAATAAAAAAAAAGAAGAAGAGGAGAAACAAGATAAAGAAAAAGGTAACCTCTCATAACAATGGACAGGAGAGAACAGGCTGTTGATTATACATATATATATTTTTTTTCCAGACTAATTTCTATGAAGATCAAAGAGAGATATTTGGTTATTTTTTTAGAAGCCTTTGTGGCCCACGATTGGAAAAGTTTTCCCACCCCTGCTTCAGAGTAACCAGTTAACGTATGAAGAGGGAGGAGGTCAAAGTTACACAGTAGTGCTGCCACAGACGATTATTTTAATAGTCGAGTTATCATAGATTATTTTTTCTGATTAGTCGGGTCATGGGCAAACTGGATGTAAAGCACACATCTTAACCATCATTAGCTTTAAACTACCTAAAAATATATATAGTAATAACTGTGATAACGCCAGTGTGAATGCTGTAAGATGAATAGTTAAAATCCAAATTAATTTAATAATTTGAAAAATCCAGCAAAAGAACCTAGCTTGCAGCTGAAATATCAACTAAACTCCAAATTAGCCTAAAAAAAAGCTAGCATGTAACTTAAATATTTGCTGAACCCCAAAATCCCCAAAAAAGCCTAAATTAGCCAAAATAGCAAACATGTAACTGAAATATTGGCTAAACTCCAAATTTACCTAAAAAACTGAAAAAATCCCAAATTAGCCAAAATATCTAGCATGAAGTTGAAATATTAGTTAAACTCCAAATTAGCCTAAAAAAATGAAAAAAGGTAAATTAGCCAAACAATCTAGCATGTAACTAAAATATTAGCTAAACTCCAAAATATCAGAAAAAAACCCCAAAAATCCCAAATTATCCAAAACAACATTTAATTGAAATGTTAACTAAACTACAAAATTACCCAAAAAACGTAATAAATGGCTGCTAGTCCAAAAAGCTAGCAGATGCGGCCGCCCATATTAAGTCCTTCTGACCGCCAGTTGTCAGCTATAAAAAGCGGGGTATTCTGCACGCCTGACCTCCTGACTGCTGCTGTCTATATTCATAACGCCAAAGATTTCAAAATTTAAAAATCAAGTGGCGACATAAAATCTTGAAGATTTTACCTGTCAGGAGTCAGAGTTCTCACTAATAAACCTGCTGCACGTGAAACCAGCTGTCTGTCTGTCCGTGTGTGACACTGCCGATGCCTCCCCATGGCGAGGCTGCAGTTGTATTTGTGAACGCAGCATTAAACAGTTCCAAGACACCAATTAGAGAAGACATGCCCCTATTATCAAGAATCAGAATTCTAAAATCAGTTTCATTCTCATCTAAGATTGTTCAATGGTAAAAAGCAGTTTCTGATTTCATGTCAAATTATCTTCTTTATTATTTTAGATTCATTTTTTTTTTGTGACGCTTTAGTGTTTGTCTTTCATTAACTGACAGGTAGGTGTCCTTTCAAAAGGAACTACACCTTAAAAAAAACATGACTAATCTGTAGATGGTGTTTGAACCTATCACTATAGATACAATTATCTTTAAGATATCATTATGGGATGGGCCACTTTGAGTAGAAGGTGACTACTATGAAAAGTTTATTCTTAACAAGCAAAACTCCAACACTAAAAATGTTTATGTTAATAAACTTTATATTTTTTCTATTGTAAAATTGTTCCCGGTGATCTTTTAATTAGGATTATGCAGTTCTTCGTAAAAATCAAAAAGCCTTTATTGTTTTTAAAGACATTTTGTGAAGCGCTGCAGGAGCTCATTAGAAATTTCCCTCTGGGTTGTGGGCTGGTCTGTTTGCAGGAATCCAACCCTACATCGATATCCCAGCATGCCTTTGTTCTGCAGTTAGCTAACAGCTCCTCACAACCCAGAGCTTAAATAAGCAAAAAAAAAAGAAAAGGCGAGCAATATTAGAGTTATACGAGCAAAACGAAGACGTTCATGGATCTATTTGTCTGTAAGTGGATACTTCAGAATGTAGAGGAGAAGGGAGACTTCGGCCCGCCCATGTTGATTTCTGGGTCACAACTCAAACTTTTTCAAAATGTGTGTTTTCATCTTCTCTTGATCAATCACTATTTGAATAAAGAAATACTCAGAAACACAGTTTTAATCTTATTTTTTTCTTCCATCATGAGAAAAAAATGCTATAAGAACATGTTAAAAACACACAAAAAACCAAAATTACATGCTAATATTCTTACTTTTTTAAGTAAAACTCAAAAATATTTTAGTTGAGTTTAAGAAAGAATCAGAAAAACTGTAAAACTTTACATTAAATAGTCCCCCCAAAAAACAGATAAGCAATCCCATTAATTCAGACAGCTTGTAAATGTTTTGCCCGAACTAGCATGTGCATTTATAAGCTCTTAATTCATATATATGTAATGCAAAAATATGTTAAAATATTTGGATTTAATGCCGTCACACCATTTTCTTGTAATTGAGATCATCCATGTGTGAACTATCTCCATCGTCCTTCATGTATGTCACATCTAAGAGCTGCAAAAAATCTGGAGCTCCCTGAAAGGGAAAACTTCTGAGGACAGCAGATCAGCGCAACTGGAGCTGGATTTGCCTCGGAGGCAGATCCACCTCCAGACCAGCCCTCATTTCATTGCTCTCCTCAGAAGTGGGTCTTGACGCACATCGTTCATGGGGAAACCCGCGAAAGATCAGAAGAATACCTGTTGTTTCCAGAGCAGGTCCCACGCTTCTTTCTTTAGCTCCTCCCCCTCAAGGTAGGACTGTTTTTTTTATTATTACTACAACTATATCTTCAGCATAGTCTTCAGTTACATTGGACTGCTTCAGGCCTTTTCTAACCAGGGAAACCTCAGAGTAAGTTAAGAAGGATATTCCCCCTTTTTCTACGAGTTCTACTACATGATCTGTAGCTGTGCCAAACGCCACAGAGTTCTTAATAGTTTGTGATTCCGGAGTGGTGCCTGCAGCTCCAGGAGACGCATCAAATGTGGAGAAGAAATTTTGCACATCTAGACTTTGTTTTTAAAGTCCCCCAATGACATTTTTTAAATTAAAAACATTCCCATTAGGGTTTTCATTAGGGATGTCCCGATCAGGTTTTTTTGGGCCCGATCCGATTCCGAGTCATTGGATTCTGTGGATTTGCCGATACGGAGTCCCAATCCGATACTTTTGTAACATATTTAAAACATGAAAAAATTGAATAAACAGATTTGTGTTGTCCCTTATTTATACTTCATTGACCTTCTTTAATCATTAAAAACTTAAATTGAACACTTCCGTGAAATAGCTATAATAAACAAGTAAAAGTAGAACAAATATAATCGGGGGGGGGGGGGGGGGGGGGGATCACATTTTCTTGTTACATAAATGATAATTAGTCATGTGAGAAAGTTTAGTGACTTTAGCTTTAATATCTTTAGAGCTTTTGAACATTTTTGACCAAATGTGATTCCTGTCCTTATTTAGAATTCTTAAAAATAAATTATGACTGTTTTAGCATGAATTTGATGAGTGTTCATGACTAGTTAATATCATTATTAGTTTTTTCATTTATTAGTTTTTTGCTTGTTTGCTTTTTAAGATTATTTGCTTCTTTTTAAGCTCTTAAGACATCACATTTTCAGTTTTATTATCTGAGCAGTTAATTTTCTTACCTTTTCTTACAGGCATGTCAAAGGACAACTCGGGTCCTAAGGAGTTAAATCATGGCTCTAGCACAGGGGTGGGCAAACTATGGCCCGGGGGCCACATGCGGCCCCCTAAGATACTTAATCTGGCCCTCCGAATTAAAATACATTGAATCAAAAATCCTAATTATTTTTTTATTTTCATTGTATTTCTGGTTTCTTCTCATGAATGGTGTTGTTTCTCTGGCGTTCGTGAGTGTTTTTTTCTGAGTCAGAAGGTGATTTTTCGGATTTATTTGAGTTCGCATTTTCCTCTGAAGAACATTAACCCATTGGATCACCAAAAAGAGAACAAAAATCTAAATTTAGAAATTAAAATTCCCAAATTTTCTGTTTTTAAATGAATTTAGGTGAATTTTAATCCAAATTAAAGCATGTTTTTCTCTAAATTCCATATTATCTTTTTAGTTTATGAGGTTCTTACCAAATCTCTCCTTACATCTGCTCCTTGTCCGGCCCTTATGCCAAATTTTAGAACCCTTTCTGGCCCACAAATCAAAAAGTTTGCCCACCCCTGCTCTAGCATGTAGCAGTTATCAGTTGCTTTTTAGCATCTGTCTGCAGCACAAAGAGCTTAACATTAAAAAGAAACAAAACTCTGTCTTTTTCTGATGAAATGCCTTTACAGGTTGTTGTTTAGAGACACCTGCTGTCAGTTCAAAACGTTTTCAAAAGAGTTGGGGTTGGGGCGGAGCTGCAGTAGACACACCTGTTGATGGGTTTAAAGTGATGTCGACATTAGAAAGCAGTGCTCATTTAAGCTAACATTAGTACACATTCGAGTTTTTGCGGTTTCCTGCGTTCTCTTTTGACCATGAGTCTATATTGAAAATTCCTGCAAGCAACAGCAAGGCTTGGTCTGAGGTGGAACTGCAAACGTTCTTTGCCATCCTTAGCAACGGAATGATACAGGGTGAGCTAGCAGCACGCTAGCAGTCTATACCACGTATGCGCCGTGAAAGCAAACCGCTCAGTGAAAGCGAGGCCTAGCTGAGTGGAAACACTTGCCAGTATTAACTGGTCCGTACCGTACCACTCCTTATCAGACAGGAAATGAGGCTTCAGGAACAAAGCCGGGAAAACAAAAAGCCTGGAGCAAGAATTGCAGGATTTGCATCGCTGTGACATTTCACATCAAGCTTTATTCAACAGTGGGTGGTGGACGAGCGTTAAAAAAGCAGGAAAAACACAAAAGAAATATCCTCTCCCTACCACGACCTGCTTGTCCAGTGCGGATCCGGTGTGAACACCACCAGCTGAATGCGCGTTCTTGAACGCACCACTTGCGGCTGGTGTAAACGCAGCATCAACGGGGCGGTCGCCCACCCGCTGCCTGGTATAGTGGGCCATTCTGCACGCCTAACAGCCTCATCTACATTCACGACCACGGAAACGATCTAACAGAAAAAAATCTTGAAATACTGAATATTGTGTCAGTGCCTTTCCATCGCTTGGTGGCAGTTATATTTGTAGTTGTATTTATTTCACAATGTGAAATAGGGCAGGCTTACTCTAAACCAATGGTCCCGCCCACAACTCGGGGAAATTTCTGATAAACTACTGTTGCTCTGCAGAAACTATGTCCAAGAATACAACACAGGTTTTTAGATTTTGGCTAAAAAAACTAAAAAATTGGAATTAAAAGCATTAGGAACACTTTTAGAATAGCTCTATAAAATAATTGGAGTATGTTAAAAATATCTGTAAACTTTCAAGGACTTTCCTGCATTGAGCAGACAGACCAACCATGCAGGCGTAGACTGAAGTAAGGCGGCTTCACACACATTCAGTGACTGATATGTGTTTCCCGGTGGAAATAAGAGCGCCCCTGGGCATTCTGGTTGATGGGAAAAGGATCAGGGCTAATAGTGAGCTAAATCCATCTATCATGATCACATCTCTCTGGGCCATTTGCTCTTTGTCTGTCCTCTTCCTCGCTTGTTAAAGTCTATAACCCATATCTCTGCTAAGTGAAACATATCAAATGTTGGAGGTGTTCAGGTAATGTCTCTCCCTGTAACAGCATCCATCACCGCGATAGCCGGCAACAGGCAGGAATGCAGTGGATTGGTCGATTTGGAAGGCAGCTCTACTCAGCTGTGGGCCTTTTTCCTTTTCACCCGGGCCCGCAACAATAGGTGCAGTCAGGGAGAGGTCATAAAAAAACAGAGTGAAAGCATCTCA
Organism: Oryzias javanicus; assembly: GCA_003999625.1. NCBI lineage: Eukaryota > Metazoa > Chordata > Actinopteri > Beloniformes > Adrianichthyidae > Oryzias > Oryzias javanicus. The sequence continues at coordinate 17,605,611 of CM012451.1, forward strand.
ACTCCTCCTCTCTCCCCTCTGCCCATTCTCTCCTTAGAGAAAAGACAGCCACTAACTGTCTGTGTGTCACCAGGGGTAATTGTGGGAAGCCAGGGAAAGTGGATAATGGAAGAAAAATAAAAAAGGAATATTGATAAAAAAAATATTTTTTTGGCAAACTGTTCCCTTTAAACTTTTAAAAGCAAATAATAAAACTAGCTCCTTAAGAATTGAAAATAACAGCTTTTCTATCAGCAAAACTTTCTCTGATTACTTGTGTGTTTCAATGTTTACCATCCCTGCATGTTTGCATAGAAAGAGGGGGTGGAGCCAGGGGGGAAATGGGAGGAAGGAGGGGGGTGGTATGGGACGGTGGGATGAAGCTCCAGAATGATGGGAGAGCACTATTGCACGCGCTCCGAACGGGACAGTTTCAGTGGCGTTCAAGCACGCATTCCTGGCATACCACAGCCTCACATCAAGAAAGGTAGAACTTCTACAGGCTGGCCAGGAGCCGGGTTTCAGTACAACTTTCTCTTTTGTTTTTTTCTGTCATGAAGTCTGCCAATCAAGGAAAACACCAACGAGATGAAAAAGAGAAAACATAAAATAACTAAAAGACGAGTTTCTCTAGATATGTATAGATGATCCCAAATAAAGATTATTTGTGCATCTTAAGAACATTTAGATGCTTATAAACTCTGCAAATCATACAGCAATTATAAAGAGAAGTTCCCTTTATTGAGTTAATCTTCCAAAAGTTTTTGAAGACTTGAAATGGATCCGTGGAAAGAGGAGGAAAACTAGGAAGGGAAACCCGCTCGGTTTGTGCTAATAAAAGAGTAGCGCTGCTCTCTGGGAGATTAAATATGAACGGAACAAAACAAAACCAGGGCTTTGAGACCCTCCGAGTCCTAGCCATTCTTTTGGCCGCAGTAGCCTAGCAACCGCTGCTTGACCAGTCCATTGTGCAAACGTATGTTAAGCTTTTATCCCTCATTAGCAACATTCCTCCCTGCAGGCTGGGATTTTACAGATTAGGTTGAAAAGGCACAAAAGAGACTGGACAAATCTTGCTGACTTCCAACATATTACTTTACAGGCTAATCATTGATCAAATAGCTGCGCGTCTGTCTGTCTGTATGCAGCATGTGGACTCTGTGGGTTGAGAAATGAGACGTTAAGTTGCTTCGGTTTTGTTCTCCTTCTGTACCTGTCACTGGTCGGATCAAAACACAAGAAAAAAAACTATTTACTTCTATTCTTACTTGCTCTTAGCGTTTTGGTTAGCCTTGCATTCAAAAAGCACAAAGACAAAAGCAAGAGATGCCTTTTTTCTTGCTTAAACTAACTGCTAGGAAGAGTTTTTAGTCTTTAGGCAAAGACTTTTTCACTATCCTCATTTAGATAACACTGTATACTGACAACACATGTTCAGACTTCTGACCCTGATACAATCACCAATGTGTAACGAATACCATTGCTGCCACTAATTTACATCAGTTTAACTCTTTAACGTTTGTTTAGTTTAACAAATTAGATTTTTGTTTTATTTTGAAAGACAAATTAGGGTTCATTGGGTTTCTTTGCTTTTAAAGTTTTTGTGGGTCACAGTGGAGTGGCAGAACAAACACCCTGAGTTTGTAGCCCTGCGACTGTTCATGGGGGTCTGTTAGTGTAGATTCATCAAACATTGGATTAGCTGAAACTGTCCACCAGCCGCTCGAGCTTTCTCTCCATCTGCTCTTTCATTAAGCACTAATCTTTCCCTTAAATAAAGGCTGATTCTTTTGCAATCATTTTTGAGACCAAACGGTTCATCTTTTTTTTTTTTAAATAGATGAACAGAGTTTGCTTTTGGATAGTGTGGAATGTGTAAAGTTCACATACCCACTGTCACATCTGGAGAAAAACAAACATCAGCTGAGCAAAGCTGCTCCCACATGTCTACAAACTGATAAGACGCTTGCGTCACACAAAGTGAAAAACTGTCATATTAGCACACCTGAAACACACCTGACTTCAGGTGAGCTGCCTTCTGATTTATTTTCTGTCTCGATTTGCACACAGAGGCTTTCAAGTATACTCGGTTAAGTAAAAAAAAGTTCTCCAAGCAATGAATTCTAAAAAAAAGTGAAATTACACCGCCAGATTTTTGGGGGGATTTTGCAAAATCCTGTTGTTCCTGTGACGACCTCAGCTGTTGACTATGACTGTTTGAGCACATGGTTGTGTGTTTGCTAAATCACTGACTTTATTTGAAGAACATTTCTGAGAGGGGGCAGGGAAGGTGAGTGTGAGTTTTAAGCCCAGCTGAGCAAACTCTTGACTGGATTTCAGAACCTCTCGATGGCGTCCCCCACCACTTCACGAGCTCCCTGCTGCTTTTTTATTAAGTTATGCCATGGAAGTCTCACTTTATTGACTAATTGAAATTACATTTGAAAGTTTCAAATGAAATCTAATTAAGTGAAGTTCCAAAATCTTCTGGAGTGAAGAAACCAAGGACTTGAGACCAGCATAGGAATCCCAAATCTAGGCCCAGATATAGCCTGACCCATTATGAGGTGCAGGTAAAATATCAGGAGGGGCAAGCCTGGGTGAGTTTGAGTTGTTATATCCCTCTGAGCCCCAAAAATGATTAGAAAACCATGCAGCTCCTATAAATCTAATCTTCAATGCTCTTCTTAACACTATCCTTTACACTTACCGGGCCTGGGACAGGACACTATTTGTGTCTTTTTGAGACAACATTCATCTTTTGGACAGATTTGGTTTGCTTTAAGTCAATCAGAGTTCAAACAAATTTTCTGTCTGGATATAACTGGGACCAGGAGCCGCACTCTGACCCATCTTTCAAGGTGGTCTCTGTTCATTTCTAATCACGCTGAGCTCTTCAACCTGAATAGGCTCCATGCTTGGAGTGGAACAACTGGACCAAAACGGCTACCGTAGCCGGTCATTACGGGATCTAAACAGCGACGAGACACAACTACTCATTGAAATTTGGTTGGATGAATCCAGGCTCATTAAAACAACTTTTAAAGTCATACACATCACTTCTCACATTGTTTTCCCAACAATCTATATGTCATAAACTTGTATCAGCATCCCTGTTTAGTAAATGACTCCTCAGTAACAACCTTCCCAAAATAGCAAAAGTAAGTACCTGACGTAAATTAAGACGTTCAAAATTGGTCCGTGAAAAAATAAAGTTTGAATATGTGAACTATCCCGATAAGGATAGTAAAGCTTGGAACTTGCATTATTCTTCCTCTCGTTGCTTTGCCCCGCCCTTATAATTGCTGACCACTGACTGAAGAGATCCTTAGTCAAGTGGTATTGTTTATAAGCTTTGGTTTGATGATCCTCCCCTTCCCCCTCACTTTCCAAATAGGAAATACCTGCTGGCCCCAGAAAGCCAAAATCCCAAAGTCTGGTGTTTCTTTTTAACATGTTCTTGCTAAACCATTTTTATTTCATTATATATTTTCTTTAAAAGTTATTCAAGATATAAACTAGCCAAACAGATGCCTCAATAAGAGTGTCTGGTGCCCGCTGGCTTTGTTGACAGATTATCGGACCAATCACTGCTCACTAACGTTGATCTGGTCCCAAAAAGGAGAAATTGGGTGATACTGTGGAAAAATGGCGACTGAATTGACTTCATTTCGTTGTAACCCAGGTACCAGCCTTGTTTTGTTCATCTCTATTCATCTAGTCTTAATGGTTTGTTTGTCTATTTCGTCCGTCCTTAATTGGTCTTTTATTTTAGGCTGACGATATTCACATGTATTTACATGCAACAAGCACAAAAACTGAAGGAAATTTATGTTGGTTTCACAATGACCTAAATGTAATCCTAACTTTTTCTCTGGCTCAAGAAAAAAAGCTACTGTCCGTAGAAACTTAAATCTAAAAATTTTTATTTTAGTAACATTTAAACTCTAATTTTAGTCATTTATTCTTTAGTTAATTTTGGATTTGGGGGCAGTCCCCCCCCCCCCCCCCATGCCTGTTTGTACGGCCATGTACAAACATCTACAATAAGTTTCTTCATCAATCACACGCGCATGCGCACTCTCGCTCCTTACTGTTGCTGGACTTCAGGTCCCGGTGGATGATGGGGACCACGGCCTCCTCGTGCAGATAGTGCATCCCCCTCGCGATCTGCACGGCCCAGTTGACCAGGATGTGCGGAGGGATACGCCTCCCGGTCAGCGCCCGGTTCAGGGTCCCCCCGCGGGCGTACTCCATGACCAGGCACAGGTTCGGCTCCTCCAAGCACACCCCCTCCAGCTTGATGATGTTGGCGTGCTGCAGCATGGAGAAGAGCTTCGCCTCTTGCTTCACGCTGGCGGCGGTGGCCGTTATGTCCTCGTCTGGGTCCTGCCGGGCCGCTTTCACCGCGAACTCCTGATCCTTCCACGTCCCCCGGTAGACTTTCCCAAACCCCCCCACACCTATGATCTCCTCCAGGGTCAGCTCGCTGAAGGGGATCTGGACGGGCGGGCTGGGGGCTTGCTCCTGCCCCGCCACCGACCCGCCTCCCGCGGGTAGCCGGTAAATAGCGGGCTGGTAAGTGACATAGTTGGACGGGAAGATCCCGACCCGGTGGTTGATCTTCCCCGTCCACCACCCCTCGTCCCCGGAGATCGCGGCGTCCTTGGACAGCACCTCCACCACGTCCCCCCTCCGGAGGCTGAGCTCGTCCTCGCCGCTCGCCTCGTAGTCGTACGCGGCTGTCCACAGAGATCGAGTCGGGCACAGCGGGGCGGAGTGGGCCCACGGCCGGACCGTGGCGGACTCCGTCCAAACATTCTCCCCCGTCCCTCCTCCGCCGCCCGGCCGCCCCTCACCGTTTGGGAAAGCGGCCTGCGAGACATCCATTTCTCGGTGGCCGTAGCGGCACCATAGGGTGCAGAGCTTTGAGAACTAAACTAGGATAAAAAGTTAACTTTAAAAGTTGTCAAAAGTTTATAATTATTATTTCTGCGCACTTAAACTGTCCAAACTCCCCCGGGAGAGAGTCCGAGAGCGTGCAGCTAGCGAGGATGCTGGCTAGCCAAAATGCTTTTTAGCAGCTCACGCGACTTTATTAGAAATAAACCGTTAAACAACACATTTAATTATTCACTTCTATTTAAAGTACGACTAAAAACCACCGGGAATTGGTTTTAACTTAAGACTTTGACGCTAAACGTAACTTTTATCTAGAGTTTCCGAGCCTCCACAGGTGCCGCAGGAGGAGGAGAGGTGCAACACACCGACCGAGCTCCGCGGGGGCGGTTTACCGTACTTTAACATAGAATGAATAATAAAAAGTGTTGTTTAACGGTTTATTTTAATAAATTCCGTGAGCTGTAACGGGAATTCCGACAGCATTCCAGAGTTCTGGTTAGCGGGTTAGCTTAGCATAGGTCAGCCCGTTGCCTGGTGCCTGAAAAGCCGCTCCGCTCCTCCGCGAGTCCCTCCAAAAGTTCTGCCCTCCTCCGAGTGGGAAACCCGGCTCCGCGAGCTGAACAATCCGCAAAAACCTTCATCATCCTGGGAAATTGTCGTCTAATTAATAGAAGAAAAATAAAATAAATTGAGTAAAGTTTCATCAAAACAAGCCTGAGCCTCCTCCTCCTCCCCCTCGCCGCGGAGTGTGGGACGCGGCGGCGGCAGGAGCGAAGGTCCGAGCTGAGGAGCTGCTTTCCAGGCTGGCAGCGGAGCGCTCTGATTGGCCGGCAGCGTGTCACGTGAGCGGGTTGCTTGGAAGGCGGAGCCAGTGGAGGAATGTGTGCGGAGAGCGGCTCCCATTGAAAATATGGAAATGCTTATGCACATGCGCGCAGATGAAAACCACTTAATATGACGAGTTAAGCATAATCCGGATGAATTCTAAATGTGTTTTATTGACAGTATATAACAAATAACGGTCTGTATACATTTTCTTTATTAAAAATAATAAATAAATGTGTTTATTGACACCCTAAATGTTTACACGTACAAGCGAAGGCGCACACATGCAGGCACAATGTGGCCTGCATGTGTTATTTGCTCCGCAAACCTCCTGCTTGTGCTCACATTTCAGGAAAGGATGGACATGCGGGCGGGGAAGGGGAGGAGTGGAAAAGGGAGGAGGAGGAGGAGGAGGAGGAGGAGGGGTGAGAGCTGCGCATCTGTGCAGGAGAAGGAGGAGAGGGAGAACGGAGAGGGATGAACGGGTCAGGATGAGAATCGCGACGACGCACGGATCCACACCCGCGTGGGGAACGGCACGCGCGGGCGACACCGACGGGGCATGAGGGAGAGGCCGAGGGAGGCGAGCCACATCGCTCCAACATGGAGGCGTAGCGGCAGCAGCGTGCGTTAGAGGAGCTCATCCCCATTGTAGCCTAGCAGCAGCATCATCATCACCATCCGTCCGTCCAACCTGAGCGGGGAGGAGGGGGAGGAGGAGGAGGAGGAGGAGGTGGTGGAGGAGGAGAGTGGAGGGGAGATGGGCTCCCAGGTCGTGCAGACCCTGCGTCAGGGGGTCTGGGCATCCCTGACCGGGGGCTGGTACCACGACCCGGACCAGAACAAATTCAACAACTCCTGCCACCTCTATCTCTGGATATTTCTCCTGATGCTGCCCCTGTCTCTCCATCTGGTGAGTTTCCGGGGGGGGGACATGACGTTCAAGGCCGCGGAGGTGGTGTGAGGCGCACAATAGGTTACATTTGCCACACTTTCTGCATCAACCTGGAGATCATTTTCTGCTGCTGCTCTCAGAGATGTCGCAGTGGGTTTTTCCCCCCCTCCCGGATGCAGGGAGGGAACACATGGATGTGACAGCAACATTTCCACATGGCCTTCAGATTACTGCATCATTCTGACTGATAATGGGACATTTTCCCAGGCGGTGTAACTTTCTTTTGTCCTCTTGATTGTGATTTTTCTCCACAAAGCGTGACTCATGGTTGAGAGCTAACAAAGCCCCTGTCCTCCACAGGCTCTTCCTCCCACCACCATGGCTCTGAGCATCTACTGCAGCTCCATCACTGTCTTCTTCATCCTCATCAAGCTGGCCAACCACAGGCTGCATGTGATGTTCGATGAGGGTGAGGCGGTGGTCCGGAGCAGCCTCTCTGATTTCAGCAAGGCTCAGGAAAACAAAAGCAATGCCTCGGACTCCTGTGTGCCGGCCAGCATCAGGTAATGAAAATTCCTCCAACATAAACTCTTTGAAACATTTCACAGAGAGCTATATTTATAATTGAATTATTATGTAATGAGCATTTTGGCTCCTTCTTGAATAGAAATGTGGGTTAAAACCAAATGAGGCCACATCTGTCCATCAAGCGAAGAGTATCTTTGCTTAAAGTCAAACTGAAGCGAGCTTCTGCTTTAGTCTGTTCTTGGTTGGCCCCTCTGCTTTGATGCACTCTTTCTGCACAGATAAAAGAAAATCCTCTGTTTATTTTTACTCCGTATGTCAACCAACTTGGATAAAAACAAGACGAGAAACACTGTAGGATGATTTGATTTGGAAAAAAAACCCTAAAATCTAACAATGGATCATTTGTAGTAACTATAAATTAAAAAATAAGTGAAAATTTGGATCAAATCAAAATCTAATTAAATATTGTCTTTTTTACTAACTAATAAATCCTTTAATAATTGTCTTCAGATCTAATCTTTTAGCTCAGGGGAGACAAACTCAATCGCACAAGGGGCCAAAATCCAAAACGCACCTTAAGTCGTTACCCGAACAGAAAAAGCAGTTATTACATTCACTTAAACTACATTTTAAAAACTTTTTAAAACCGTATTTTTCTTTTAACATAAACATGAATATAGCATTACCTGCGATAATGCTAGTGTGAATGCTGTTAGCTGAATTTGGCCACTGAAGATGACTAATAGCTGAAATTAACTGTTAAAAATGCTGATAACTAGCTAAATTAAATGCCAAATTAACCTAAAAAACAAACAAAAAAACTTAGGTTAGCCAAAGTAGCCAGCATGTAGCTGAAAAAAGTAACTACACTCAAAAATATCCTTAAAAAATGAAAAAAAGCTTAAGTTAGCGTAAACAGCTAGCATGTAGCCTAAAGATTAGCCTAATTCCAAAACAGCTAAAAAAAAAGCAAGAATAAAGCCTAAATTAGCCAAAACAGCTAGCATGTAGCTGAAACATTAGCTAAACTCCAAAATATCCTAAAAAATCTTAGTAAATGCCAAAATTGTCAAAAAAGTTGCCAGAATGGCATTTTTTTTTTAGACTTTTAAACTTTTTAACATAATTATGAATATTAAAAATGCAGGAATATTATTATTTTAGAACAAATCATCTTCAATATTTTACTCTCCATAAAGATGTATTTTGTCAAAATTATAAAAGTTAGAAATGAGCACAAGATAACATCCGGCCATTAACAACAATATAATAAAATGATCTGGAGGGCCGGATAGAATTACTCGGAGTGCCGGATCCGGCCCCCGGGGCCTTGCCTTTAACACGTGCTTTAGCTGATTCCTATTCACAGAGTTCGCTGTAAAGCAAACTGACTCAAAGCTGCTGACTGTTAGCTCAGTTCCCACTGTTCCAAAGCCTGAGGGCACATGTAAAAAAACCACATAAATACAACATTTTTTCTACAAATATTTCCAGTTCTCGTCTGCTGCTGCTCATGAAAACCTCTTGCTGAAACAAAACATTTTTACTTAAATTCCACTATGTCAACAGTGTAATTTGGGCTCGATAGATAAAAACACACAGTTTTACAAAGCACAATCTGTCTAACTACCATTTCAATTATAGTCTGAATTCACAGTTAAGATGAAGAATCAGAGAAGAGAAACATTTGAATGTTTATACGTTTGTTGACTGAGTAAAACCTCAACATTTGGAGAGAAAAGTCTGAGAAAAACAACTTTTTGTGTGTATTTTTATTATTTTATTTTGCAACATATTCAGAATCTTCAAGAACCACAGCTCATGAGGCGATAATATACAGACAAACTGGGGTTGGGACCAGCTGGTAGATCTCAAAACATATCTGTTGAAGTCAAACCAAGTGCAGACTGTAAACATACTCGGATAATAATCTTATATTCATATCACATGTTGTTCATTGTTTTTATTTTGATTTAATGAATTTTACTTATAGACCCACTGCAATACAGATTGGTGTTCTTGATGTTTTTAACATGTTCTTATAGCATTTTCCTCATGATGACATGTAAAGAAAATTCAGATTAAACTGCATTTTTGAGTATTTGTTTAATTCAAATCAGAAGCAAGGGGGAAAAAAATCAATTGAAAAAGTTTGTAATTGTTACGTATAAACTACAGCTAACTACAAGCTAACTGTTCCATTCCAGTGCATCCACTTGCAGACAAGTAGATCAATGTACGTCTTTGTTTTCTTCTACGGCTGGATCGCTTCACTTGAGCTCTGCGTTTTTGTTAGCTTGAGGCTGTGAGGGGCTGGAAGCTAGCTGAGAGAGTGTGAAACAAAGGGATGATGGGAAATGAGAGCAGGCTTACTCCGTTCTGCAGAATCTATATCCTAGAAAATGTCACAGATTTTTTTTTTTTTTTTGTGGCTAAAAATGGCAAATTTGTTAGTTAAAATGACCCCTATAGGAAGAACTTTTTGAAAATAGACCAAAACATGATTTAAAATGGTACTTTAAAATACGTTTAGAAAAAAGTCCTATTTGTCAAACATCCAGAGAAAAGGAATGTGCTGTTCTAATTATTTCATGTTTTTACTAGGACTGTATTTCAGCTGCTTGAATTTTCCCCCCTGATCCAGAGGGCGGGCATATAATGCAAAGTCGCTGAAGTTTAAAAAGAAAAAAAACTAACTAAATCTGAACTGCTTAGAATGCAGGCCGCATCATTTCCTTTGAAAGTATGATGCAGATTTTCCCACAGCATTTTCATCCTCTTTTTGCTGTTATCATGTCATTTCTCCCAAACCCTTCTTTGTTACTGTCCACTAGAAAGAGCAGCACAGTCCCTGACAGCGTTGCCATGACAACATTGGCTCCAAAGGGTCCCAGTCCAGTGATCCAGGTGACAGTGAAACAGACCGAAACAGACCCGGGGCTGATTGGACTGGTGAGTGAAGACTCACAGATGGATAGCAGGAAAACAAAGAAAAACACAACACTTTGGACTGCATCCACATTTAAATTGGATTTTTTTTTTTTTTTTTTTTTGTCAACCATGCAGGATTGTTCAAAGTCGGAGGACGAAAAAGCAGTAGAAGGAGACGCCAACCCATCTTCAGGTTAGGAGAGAAAGATTTGTGTTTCAATTATTACAGAAATTTGGTCAAATTATCAAATATAAAAAATAAATCATTAAGAGTGTCTAAATTAATTTCTATTTCAAAGATTCTATTGATTGACTTCTGGATAAACATGTAATTTTTTTCGCCCAAAAATCTAAAAGGGAGCATTTCTATTACATTTTTAGTACATACATTTCAAAATAAAAGCTGCAGATGTACACTGTAATTCCATTTAAGGGGAATTGTATTGATTATTATTCAAATTCTTTAATAAAATATAACATTTTATCATCTCCAAATGTTACAATCTTTATTTCTAAAAAGTGACTTTGACAAAAATTCGTTTTAAAGTTTGTGTGATTAGAGCAGACTTTAAAAATAGTTTTGATTGATTTCTTTTTCTCTAAAATCACCACATTTAAACAAAATTAGCACACATTTATCTGTAATAATATATTGATTTATTTTTTTAATTAGATTTTGGGTTTATAGCAGATTTGAATGCAGTACAAATTTTCTGTGTAGCATCCTGCAGAATGCAATGGAGTTCTTACATTTTTAAAGACGCTTTTTTATCATAAAATAGTGATTTAAATGGGCTGCACACACATATCCTTCATTATAGACCAGAACTCTCTTCCTCAATGAAAGTGATTGTTCGTCACAAAACACAAAACCATTTTTAAATGCGCTCAGACAGGCACAAAACTGATCGTCTGCCAAGTTGCCGGCCAAAAAGGCCGGCCGACTGTTTCCTGTAAGTTTATGACCTAATGGTGATCGGTAAGAGCGAAGTCAGCTGACTGAAAACAACTAAAGAGGATGTGAAGACTGTGGTGCATTGCATCGGATGATTTGCACACTTATATTTAGTTTTTAAAATCAGCACAATTCCCAATACTTGCATTATTTTAATGGTCGTCTTAAAATAATAAATAAATAATGTCTGTTTTCGTTGTGTAAAGTCTGACTTGTCACTACAGCGAAACACTAAAGTACAACAAGGATTCGATTTACAGCTATTGCCCTGCTCAGGGCCCCCGGGGGCTGGAGGCTGTCCCAGTTGTCACTGGATGAGACCCAAACAAAGATCCAGAAAGATTATTTTCATGCTTTATTGCTACAATTTTCTTGTAGGACATGCTGAGGCTGCTGCAGAGGAGAAGCCAGTTGAAGAAGAGGCGGATCAAAGCCCGGACGCCTCTCCGAACGACTTCTCCAGCCCTAATCCAGACCAGGACGCCCCGCTGCTGCAGGCTCAGCAGAGACCCTCATCCCAAGCGGATAGGGAGGAGATGCGTCCTGGTTCTGATGTGAGAAAACCTGAAACTGGAGGACTGGATAACTTACGGTTCCTGATGGAGAAGGAGCAATCGGAGGAGAAAGACACGGCGGATGAAGGTCTACCTCCATCCAATGGAAGCGAGGATGAGAGCGAGGAAGGCTGTGAGGAGCAAAAGGAGCCTTCAGATGCCAACAACAACTCCATCGAGGTTAAAGATTGCAGTCAAGACGAGGCCATTGACATCCCAGAGGCTCCTGCACAGGTGAGACAAACTCAACATCGTCAAGATCCTGAAACGTGTAGCTTTAATGGTAAACATAAACAACCTCCGACCTCTCAAAACTGATATAAAAATGTTTCCTTTTTTTGTTCTGGAGGTGTCTAAATTATGTCACTAAACCTTTGACCGTAAACCAAATAGATCACTGGCGCTGTTAAATTCAAATGTGGAAAATTGTAAGTGTGTCTTCTGTCCTGCTTTACATAAGGAGTTTCACCAAAGTTTAATAAGATGGTTACATTTTTTTTTAACTCCAAATGCCTTTAAAATGATTTTTTTTCGCTCCCAGAATACATAAATATATATTTTTTACCAGGCAGCAGTGGATGCGGTTTATTATTTTCAGACAGAAAGATTTTTTTTTTTTTCAGGGTATTCCTTTTGTTATATTAGTAATAGAGTCACCATTAAAAAAATTAGAATAAAGTCGCAAAATTATTAGAGAAAGTCATAATTTTCAGTTTTAGTTTTCAGTTTATTTTGAACACTATTTAGAATATTAAAAAACAGACATAACAGACAACAAAAGAGCAACCAAAAAAACAGCATATAGTGTTCAAAAAGGGGAGGGAAGAAGTTAAAAGAAAACGTATTGAACCCAACCCCCTTTACAAACTTATATTTAGTTTACTGCAGTCTTCCAACTCATTTTACAAGAATAAAAAAATCATGAAATTATGATGGAAAAAGTTGGAAATTTACAACAAAAAGTCCTGCTTTTTTGAAAATACAGTTGATAGCTGAAGTTTCTTTCCACTTTGTGTGTTAACTAAATCCATCTGCTGTTCATGGTTTATCAAACATTATATTTGCATTTAACACTTTGATTTCACAAGCAGATTTTAAAAACCATCTTAATGAGTATTTTAAGGATGAATGCTGTTATTACTCATTGCAATGATTTTAGGGTTTATTTCTGATTCTTTTCTGATTCTATTCAATTTTATTTCTTGTAACTTCTTTCTTTTTTTTTCTTTCTCAAGAGGGTTGCCTTTTGACAGGCCGCAGTTTTAAATAAGAATGCTGTTCTTAATCTGTCCTGCCAATAAAGGTTAAATAAAAAATTTAATGAAATAAATACAAATTTGGACCTCTGCAGATATACTGCTAATGGCGTAAAGGCCGCTAGAAAAATCCACTCCTTTTGAGTCGAGAATCACAGTTTCCTGTAGGAAAACAGGCCCAGCTTCCTGTTAATTCTTCTCTATTGCCTCAATACTTCTAATAAAACAATCTTAACTCACTAATATTTTCTTATTTGTGAAACCAATGCTGAAGTAACCGCTTACAATGCGCTTCTCCCATACTAAAAAACCACAATGGTTCTTATTTTGTTGCTGTTTACATTTTTATAAGTTAACAGAATTTTGCCTAACTTATTAAATTTTAACTTCATTATTACTCGTCATCCTACATATTTATTTGAATAAAATTACATATTTTTTCCCTCATAATTTTACAATTTTACCCCAGTAAATTTTTCTCATAACATTACAACTATAGTCAAGTAAATGAAGTTATTATTATTATATTTTCATAGTGACCCAAATAATCAGACAAATATGTGATTTTTTTTTTTTTTAACAAATGAAGCTTAATTTTTGTTTAAACTGTTTCACAAACTGCTGGAAAAATGAATCAGTCAGTTCTTAAAAGGTGTTTTTCACTAATCTCAGTTGCTTCTTTGATTAAAACTTGTAAAGAAATTTTTGGAAGCACTTTATGATAAAGGTGCTTTATTAATGTTAGTTAATGCTTAATTAAGCATTAATTAACTATTAATTACAGTGTCAGCATCTACTTTTATTATTTACAGTATATTATTTAATGTATTAGTTTGCTTTTAATTATTTTATTACTGTTTATAATTCAGTCTTGTATAACCAATTACAACGCATTAATAAAAGCATTATATCTTCTTTGGTTATTTGAAATACGGCAATCAGTCCTCCTCCTCGTCTTTTTGTCTCAGGCTGAGCTTGTGGAGGAAACGTATTGTTCAGATGAGATCGAGGTGGTTTTGGTGGACACCTCCAGTCCCGGCCCGTCGACACACGTGGACAACAGCGACACGGTCAAGATCATCATCACCATGAGCTGCGATCCGCAGACCGCCACTCAGCTGGAGGAGAGCGTCAAGCAGAGCCTCCTGGAGAATGCACAGGTTAGGCCTGAATATTCAGTTTCAGGAACTCTTTTCTCTTAAGCTTCACTTTAAATACTTTTTAAATTTGAATATTTGGGTATGTTGATGACTCAAGCTTTTAATTTCTTACAAAATGCATAAAAGTAAATCGAAAATTCAACTAACCAACCAAACTGTTGTTTGAAGTGACAACAAATATGCTTTATTATTGTTGTCTAGCTGAATTTTTATCCATTTTGATCAATAAAAATATTTTTTCAATTAGTAACGACACAATAAAGAACAACCATTTGTTTTTATATTGTAAATTTTTGATCAGGTCAAGTACAGAGGTGGAGGGTTAATGAGGTTTATGGATGACCACATGATCTGTTATAGTAATGTACCTCGTGGTTTTTCAAGCACAGTTTCAGCATTTTAATATTATCCTAGCCAGTTATGAATAATTATGCTATATATTAAAGTTTTTTAATGTACATTCTTGGTTGAGGCTCTCAGGTGTGTTCGTGTGCTCTGCCAGGCTCAGATGGATGCAGGTGAATCTCACATCAAAATCCCCATCATCACCTTTGACTCCCCCGAGGAGAAGCAGGGGCCGGAGGGGGGAGCGCGGGTGAGTGGCTCCGAAGACGAAGCCGCGGCCAAACAGCAGCAGATCCTCAGCCAAAGTGAAGAGTCCACCACTCTGGAGGGTCCGGATCCGCAGCAGGAGAACCCCGAACAACACGCGACTGCCGACAGAACCGCCAGTCCCCAGCTGACCAATGAGAACAGCTCGTCGGGCATCGATGTCCACTCCCACCCCGACGATACGGAACCTTTAGACCCTAACGTGGACTCCCAAGGGTATCTGCGTCTGCCAAACGGCGTGGGCCGCTGCGGGCCGGGGGGACGAATCCACGCCCGAGGTCTGAGCATGGACAGCGGGAAGGATGCGGTTCTGCTGTCAGACCGCTCACACCACACAGTATGCCCCGCTCAGGTTCTGTGACTCTGTTTTTACCGTCTGCTGTGAAACTCAACTTTTTTTTTAAATTTCTCCTGTCAGACGACAATGACCAGCTCCAAATCCGACCTGGAGGCAAAGGAGGGCCAGATTCCCAACGAGTCCAACTTCTTGGAGTTCGTGTCTCTGCTGGGGTTCCTCAGTACGAGGGGGGGGAGGACTAGCACGCAGGAGGAGGAGGAGCCAGAGAAAAAAGAGAAATCAGATGGAGAAGAAGAAGGTAAACCCTTCTTTTTCAAGACATTCGGCAACCCTTTGTTACTTCATATTCAATATTCTTCACTTACTCTTTAGAACTCGTTCGTTCTGACCTCGAGTCATAGACTGGTCTCACCTTCGACAGACAGCTTTTACATCCAGGTGTTTTTGTTTTTCCTTCAGAGCATCAGAGCGCAACCCCTAGAGGGGACGAAACAATAACAGAAAACAACTCTGACAGCAAAGCGGAGTGGCCCAAACCACCCACCAGTCTGCCAACCGGGACACTGCAGCCGATGCCTCCCACTCACATCCCTATAGTGTCTCCTGACAGGTAAAAACGTCTTTCCCACGCTCAGTTATTTTCTGTAAAATGTATGATTCAAAAATCTTTCTATCTCTTATCATTTTTAACCTGTGTTGCTCAGTCAATGAGAAAACAGAAAGATTTTGCTGCTACAGCAGAGGTTTACTTGTTCTTTGGACACACAAGGAGTACATTTATATAAACTCCCTCTGTGTTAAACTTTATTTTGTTGATTTGGGCATCAGTGGTAGCATTGGGGTGAAAGATGGGGTTTCCCATGAGAAGAAGACAGAAGGAGTAGGTCAGAAGCAGACAGCGCTTTTTTTATACATTTTTGGTAAATCTGTCTTTAGATTGATGGTTCCCCTGGTTCGTTTACAATGTTTGAAAGGGGTAAACAGTGTGGTAAGAAATGCAAACGGAGAAAATTCAATACAACCAATCAAAAAAAGTAATTTTAATCTTAAAAAACTTTTTTGTTCGCACCTGTTGAATAGTGCAGAATTTTCAGAATCTGCTTTTTAAATGCAAAATTGTGAGAGATGACAGTGAAAAGGTTTGTTAGCACTGTGAAAGTTTGTTGATTTTGAAATATGAATCAAATTTGATCAAAATTAGTGTTTTTTCTTCTAACCTGAACACCCGAAATATCAAGAAGTGAGCTGGCAGCATGGGCGGAGTTAGCATTTGGTTGAGGGAGCTCCTTAATCTCAGGAGAGGGTCTTTCCTGCTACAGAGGGCTGTATGGTGGTTTAGTGGTTATTACCATCACCTCACAGTCAGAAGGTTCTAGTTTGACCTTTCTTTGGGAATTTGCATGTTCCCCCTGAGTTTAAGCTGGGGGCTTGTCCGGGATCTGTCATCCATCGTCTGGGATCTCTTTTACCATCACCATTAGGATCCATTTAATTTGCTGGTGTTTGACCCATTTGTGTTTTGTTTGTACCTGGAGATAAAGTTTGGTTGACAGTTTTTTTGTGGTTAATTCGTAACATGTTTTTATTTAAGTCAGTGATTTGTCGGTACTGGAGATCAAGAGCATTTTCAGGATCTAATAGAGCAGGGAGTGCTCCAGCCCTCAGGCAGTCTTTGGCTGGTGTGGGCGACCGTGTTGGAGTGGAGGCTGCTGAAGGTGTTGCCAAAGCCACTAATCCCGGCAGGTGCAGAAGGTCCTACAGCCGCAGCCAGTGCAAGGGCTGAGCCAGTTGTATTGCTCCGGGCTGGGGTTCCCATGTAGGAATTAAAACTCCTTTGTTGGATGAAGAAGGTGGAACCTGAGACAAAAACTATGAGTGAATTGTGGCACTCACGAGAGCAAGTTTTGGGGATATTCGTATTTAAGGACACTAAACACACTGCTGCCTCTTTGGGCTGGCCAAAGACAATAGACCTTGTTGGAGGATTCTAGCGTCCTCCAACAATCCAAAGACATTCTTCAAAGGTTAATGCTCTAATTTACTCTAAATTGGCCCAAGGTGTGATTGTGAGGTACTAGCACACCATCCAGTGTGTTCTCCAGGCTTCAGCAACTTGATGACCCCAAAGGTGATTGAGCAGCTTCAGAATAGGATGGATTGGTGGGACAGCATGAGGCACAGACTCGTTGACTTCAGCTCACTCCCCTTCTGTAGTCCCAATACAGACAGAGAAAAGGATCCAGACTACGATTCCCTGCCTTCCCAAACATCTCAGTCTGAGAGCTCCATGCTGCAGGTCATCTGCAGACCAGAGGCCACCAACAAAGAAGAGGCGTACACCTTCCATACGGTGCACCGTAAGCATTTTGACCATTTTATGATCTGTCTGCCTTTTATCGTTTGACTTTTTGCTGACTAATACTTACATCCATTATCATTGGTTAGCTCAATGTTTTCTTACATGATTGGAATACATGAAAACACAGAGAATCTGTGAACGAGCAGCAGCATAACATAATGCTAATTTGCACTAAAATGGGCTTTAATACAATATAAGATTTAGTAGATAAAATCGCGAGTAAAGGATCACCAACATTTACAGTTCAAATAAGCTGATTGAGGCTTTACTGGAAAAATTCAGACATTTTAGAGCAGCTGTGTCAAACTGGGGGGCCAAAATAAAAAAAAACACTTCAGGTCACGAAAAAAAGATAAATATTTGTTGAACACTTTAATTTTGAAAACTTTAAAATGTAACTTTTTTAACATAATTATGAACTAAATGTATAATAATACTCGCAACAATGCTAGTGTGAATGCTGTAAGCTGAATTTTGCCCCTAAAGATGCTAGTGCTGAAAGCTGAAGATGCTGAAATTGAGAGCTAAAATCACTAAAGATGATAGTTAAAAATGCTTAAGTTATTAGCTGAAAATGCTTAAGTTAATAGCTAAGCTATGCTGAAGTTAGTTGCTTAAAACATTGAAGCTGATAGCTGAAATCACTGAAGCTAATTGCTGAAAACGCTAAAGCTGATAGCCAGCTAAAATATTAGCTAAATGCCAAATTGGCTTAAAAAAAACAAACAAATAAAAAGACTTAAGTGGGTCAAAATAGCTAGCATGTAGCTGAAAGATAGCTAAACTTTAAAATAGCCCAAAAAACAGAAAAAAGCCTGAATTAGCCAAAACAGCTAGCATGTAGCTGATATATTAGCTAAACTCCAAAACAGCCTAAAAACTGAAAACGACCATAAATTAGCCAAAACATCTAGAATTTATTTTAAATATTAGCTAAACTCTAAAATGGACAAAAAAAAAGCCAAAATTAGCCAAAACAGATAGCATTTAGCTGTAATTTTAGCTAAACTTCAAAATACCCCAAAAAATCTCAGTAGATCTAAAAACAGTCCAAAAAGCGAGCAGAATATTATTCAGAAGATCATTCCAGAATAAATCAATTTAAACCTTAAAAAACTTTCAATTGTTTACCCTCCATAAAAATATGTTAAAATTTTACAAGTAAGAGTGAACGATAACATTGGGCTGTTAATAATAATAAAATAAAATGATCTGGAGGGCCGGATCCGGCCCCCGGGCCATGACTTTGACACATGTGGTCTAGAGACTTCATGAGGTTTTAATGTCTGTCTATAAAGCTAAACGGAGCTCAGATAATCATCTCCTGCCTCTGTTTGTCTCATCAGGAGACAGACCTCGGAAGCTGTATGCAGAGAGAGCCCTCAACCTGCCCTTAGGAGCAGAGCTCATTACGGGAAACATGTGGTACGCTGGGAAATCCCTTCAGTTCTCGCTCGCCCTTTACGCTTTGACGTGCAGCGAGCCTTCATCCTCTCTTGTCCAGTGACCTCCTGTCAACTTCCTCCAACTCGGAGTGTCAGGACGGCGTGGCGGGGGGACACAACGACTGCCCTTTCCAGCGACGCATCATCCCAGCGCACAGGCTGAGACCTCGGAGGACGCATCCCGAGATTTTTCAGGTCCTGCTTGCTCTTTAAGCCTGAGTTTTAACATACGGGTAGATACTGGCTGTCTGTGGGCATAAGAGGGGTAAACGGGGCATTCAGGTGGCCCACACGAAATATCAAGGTCGTAGAGTCAAAACGTTCATGCACATTTTTTGCTAGAGGCATGCTGCCAACATCAGGTTGTAGTGGAGACAAATACAAATACGCTTCAGTAGAATCTTCCAGGTTTCATGTCACCGCTTCATATTTTTTTGAAAGTCATTGGCGTGGTCATGAATGTAGATCAGGGGCGCCCAAATCCAGGCCTCAAGGGCCGGTGTCCTACATGTTTTTCAATGAAGCTCTTATTTAGCTAAACACACCTGATCCAGGTAATCAGCAGCAGATAAGGCAGGGTTTGTGAGAAACCAGCAGGGGGCCGGCCCTCGAGGCCTGGATTTGGGCACCCCTGATGTAGAGCATCAAGCGTGCGGAATGGCTCATTTTTCATAAAACCCTGAGCTTCTGATGTTAGGGGTCAGATCTCTGTCTCCCCCTCTGGTCACTGGCAGGAGCCTTCTCCAGGGCACTACATCTCCCAGTAACCCCTGCGCACACTCCCCCTGTTTTTGTCGTTTTTCCTGATTCAGGTTTTTATGGAATTTTTCCTTTTCCTGACGCTCAATGAGGGAATTTTTCTTTGTGATATTGGCCTTTATAAATAAAATTGAATTGAATCACTCTCATTTGCAAATTACCCACAGGACACTTGAGCACAGCACAGAGCCTCACTCAGTGCGAAGTATTGTTTGAGCCACCCTGCCTGCATTACTGAGCGTTTCTATCTGAACCGGATCTGCTTTTTCTTACCCTGCTTTATCTATGATTGCCGCCTGCCCTGACTCTCGCCTGGACCCTGACAACTCTCTTCCTTGGTGCTCCCATGCTTGTGATTGACCTCTGCCTGTCTGACTCTGATTTAGCTTTGTGGACTTTCAGCTGTATACTTGCTGCATGTTGAACCAGCTGCCCATTTGTGATTACCTCAACCTCAAAATGTGTCCGGACGGCCGCTGATTGACTGACTGATCTGTGGCCATCCCGCTGTGTAAAAATACTGCCTCCCAGTTACAAATGCTGCAGAGAGGTCACCTGCAGAATGTGCTGAAAAACTACAAATTAGGTTGCCTCGCGATTATCTTGTAGCGATTTGGGTTGGAGCAGAACCAAGCAATTGCTGGCGGGCTAAATTCAGAGATCACTTGAGTCCCATACACCGCAGGACCTCAAGTGACTGGAGGAAGAAATGCAGACACAGGTCATGTAACTTGGTTGATGTTAACACCTTGATCATCACTTATGTTAATGGGGAAAACCAGTCGACACAGTGAGGATTTAAATCATACACACGCCACTCTCACTCATGGTGCTGGTAAAACACTCAAGTCCCATAATGCAACACAGCATCACAAGAACAGACACCAACTCCACCCACTAACAGGGAACTATTTCTAAAATAACAGTCAGGCCGCCACAATATTATTGGATATGTGACCGTAGTCTTAGCAACATATAAATTGAAAGTTGGTGAGACGCAGGTGTGTTGTACAGATTTTTGTTTTTTTACAGTTTGGGTAAACATCCTACAAACACTCCCTGCATGCAACATTTTTGCGCTGCCAGTACTTGCACCTTGCACTAAAAAAAGCGAAACATTGGATCAATTAACAAAAGTTCTATAATTTGTCACATTAAAAATTATTAGTTTATATCAAACTAAAGGTTTAAATTGAGTTAGCAATTTTCCTAAATAAAAGCTTCAAATCCCAATTCATAGATCTTTTGTTTGTGTGTGTCAGGAAGAAGACTCTCTGGACGAGTCGTCCGAGACTTCCACTCAGGAGAAGCCGAGTCGGAAGATTTACTACAAACTTCGTCTGTTTCCCGGAAAGTGGATCAACATCCTGTATGACAGACTCACCTTACTTGCACTGCTGGACAGGTAGCTTTGCTTTAAAAGAAGTCCAAACAGAATTTCAGGAGGAAACTTTTGACATTGGCATGTGTTTTTTTTTTTTTTTTTTTATATTTAGTCAGTACTACTGCTGGGACATTTGCTACAGGAAGCAGAGTCTTAGAAAATCAGAAAAGCAGGAACAAAAGTGTTACAAAATATATTAAAAACAAATAAATTAAGTTAAAACATTAATTTAGAGAAATGCATTTTTTATGTTTAAATATTTTTTTATTGTACTTAAAAACTCTTGGTTGTCAAGTGCACATGAGAAACTAGTATTTATTTATAATACTTTTTTTTAGATGAACAGATGTAGGTCTTCAGTTATCATTTATTTCTTCTTAAAATTGAAAAAAATGTTGATAAAATGTCAAATGCATCATGTGATCACATGAATGGTGAATAAAACAGAGGAGAGGTGAGGAACTGTGCAACTTTAGAGTAAATCATGTTGACAATTGCTAAATTTGGGCTATAGCCTGGTATTTAGCCATTTATGAGTCATTTTATTAGCTTACAGTGTTTTTCAGTAGCTTATTATTTAAACCATAAGCAGAAATATTTTACAGCATAAAAATGAAGGCAGACACAATATATATCTGGATCCACTCTGGTTAAAATAAAATAAAATAAAATAAAATAAAATAAAATAAAATAAAATAAAATAAAATAAAATAAAATAAAATAAATATTGCTATTGTTAACTATTTAAAAAATTGCAAATTTGCAAAAAATAATAGTATTGGGAAAGGATATTCCAAATGTTTCCTTGTTGCAGTTGTAACAGGAACAAGAACAGCCATAGGTCTCAGTCAAGATGCATTCAAGGGAGTCATGTTGACCAGCGACCTTCTTTATACTTTTCATTTTGCAGCTTATCTTAGAACAGTGACATCTGTTGGCCAACTGAAGCAAGTGCACCGTACTCAGGGTGCAATAATCCAGCTGTAAAAGATAAAAAAAGAATAATTAAGAAATTACTAAACGTTGGGTATAATAGAATTTGTGTGTTTTTATTTATTTTATCTAATATTTTATTGTGTTATGAGTTGCTGCTCTAAAAGTTGAGTGAAGATCATTTCCTGTTGCAACTTTGAAACATATTTGTTCTTGTTTGATGCAAAACACACATATTAGATTTTACCAAATTAGTAAAAAAAAGTGGCAAAACTCAAGAACCCAATAAACAGTTTTCTTAAGACCTTTCAAAATTAATTTGACAATTATTTTAATGTTTGTTCATTTTAGGAACCACCAATTACAGCAGCCAAAAAATAATGTGGAAAAAAAAAAACTAAAACAACAATAAATTGAGAAAACAATAAAATTAAAATAAAACAAAATTAAACAAAATTTAATTTAATTTAATTTAATTTAATTTAATTTAATTTAATTTAATTTAATTTAATTTAATTTAATTTAATTTAATTTAAAAAAGTTGCCAAATTTGACCCTGTTAGTTCTCTGGGTTTAATCCACTTTTTCTTTCTACAATAAAAATATAGTTTTTAATTTTATATAAAGTTGACTTTAATGGTTATTAGTTGCAATAAGTGTCATTTTCCTCCTTGAGTGGATCTGTAACTTGTGTCTTCCTCCAAAGGAACCAGGACTTTCTGGAGAACCTGGTTGCGATCTTTATGGCCTTCCTGGTGTCCTTTCTGGGGTTCGTGCTTCTCAATCACGGCTGCTTCAAAGACTTTTGGGTCTTCCAGTTCTGCCTGGTTATCGCCAGCTGTCAGTATTCCTTACTGAAGGTACGACATTTCCCCAGAAGTTGCCGTGTTTCAAGCTTTTCGAGCTGCAGTATTTCCTCTGCGATTTTGTTTTTTCAGAGTGTCCAACCAGACGCAGCATCCCCGACTCATGTGAGTTTGTTTCTGTCACAGAGTGATTTAGGTGAAACTTTTCCTTTAGAAATATGTTTAATACTACTGATGATCTCCAACATCCAGGGCCACAACCAGCTGGTCGCCTACAGCCGCGCCGCCTATTTTTGTATTATCTGCACCCTCATCTGGCTGCTGGAGCAGCTGCTGAGGAATGAAGACCTGCCCGTCTCCAGCCTGTATGGAGTAACTTTTGTCTGCCATGACATCCTGCTCTTCCTACGAGATCTACTTGTTGGTCAGATATACGCACGTTTTTTTTTTTTTTTTTTTTTTCTTGATATTAGGTGTGTTGAAATCCTAAAAACTGCCTCTTTTTTCCTGCTTTCCTCAGGTTTCACGTACTGCTTTCCGCTGACTTTCCTGGTGGGCCTTTTCCCTCAGATCAACACCTTCACCATCTACATGCTGGAGCAGATTGACATGCACTTCTTTGGAGGAACAGGTGGATAAAATAATACATTTAAATCTAAAAAACAGAAATATTCTGCAAGATTTGTTTTAAGAACGGGTCAGAAAGGAGTTTGACTCTTACAAACCCAGCTCATGTCCTTCATTAAGGGAAGCAGAAAGCTCGATTGAATTTAAGGGTCAGATTTACCCACGTCAAAAGCAGATGGGATCATTTTTGTTTATCTCGACATCAAATTTGCTCATCCCAGTGCCTCAGGTGGGTAAAACCAGATCACTAAAGGAAACTGTTGTTCAAAAAGACTGACGTGTCAACAATGATACCCTGTCATCTAGGGGATTGTAAAAAGACATTACATTTGGGAAAGAACAACAAATGAAATGCCATATCGACTTTAAAACTCTCACAAGAACCCCAAGAATAAAAGTAATCTGAAATTTATTTTCACATAACAAAGTGATTCATTCATTCAACATTCATTCAAATCATTCTTTCCAAGATCCTGGGCCAATCAGATGTTCTGGAGATCAGGTCTCAATCGTGTGCTCTGGAGATCCTGGCACAGTCAGATGCTCTGGAGATCATTTTCCACTCAGATACTCTGGAATTTATTAACCAATTTGGTGCTCTGGAGATCGTTGCCCAATTGGTTTCTCTCAAGATCATTGCCAATTCAGGTGCTCTGGAATTTATTACCCAATCAGGTACTCTGGAAATCATTACCCAATCGTGTATTCTGGAGATCGTTGCCCAGTTGGGTACTCTCAAGATTATCTCCAATTCAGGAGCTCTGGACATTGTTGTCCAATTGATGCTCGTCCAATCTGGTGCTTTGAAAACCATCGTCCAATCGGGTGCTCTGGATACCATCTTCCAATCGGGTACTCTGGAAACCATCGTCCAATGGGGTACTCTGGATACCATGGTCCAATCAGGTGCTCTGGAAACCATCATCCAATCGGGTACTCTGGATACCATGGTCCAATCAGGTGCTCTGGAAACCATCGTCCAATCGGGTACTCTGGATACCATGGTCCAATCAGGTGCTCTGGAAACCATCGTCCAATCGGGTGCTTTGAAAACCATCGTCCAATTGGGTACTCTGGAAACGATCGTCCAATTGGGTGCTCTGGAAACCATTGTCAGATCGGGTACTCTGGAAACCATTGTCCAATGGGGTGCTCTGAAAACCATCGTCCAATCAGGTGCTCTAGAGATCATCACCCAGTCAGTTGCTCTGGACAGTTAGAGACATTAATCTGCAAACTAAGATGGCATTGAATACAAAAAACATAAAACCTCCCACTACAACAGAAAATATAAGAGAAAACAATCCAAAAGCGCCCCGCCCCCCCAAAAAAAAAAAAAAAAAAAAGAAACAGAATTATGACCTCAGCTGTAACAAAAAATAAATGTGGAAATATGGAACCTCCTTTAGGATCCATCCAGACCACATTATTTATTGACCAGAGGTCTACCAACAACTTCATTTGGTCATGTCAGACACTGAAACTAACGTCCTCTGTCCTTGTTTGGCTTGTTTTTCTTCCAGCTGCCACGAGTCTCATCTCTGCCGTCTACAGCATCCTCCGCAGTCTCATCGCTCTGTCTCTGCTCTACGGTTTTTGCTTCGGTGCTCTCAAGGTACAAAACTCTGTTTAGTCATCACCATGCATCTTATCTGAACCTTTCAGCTCATTCAAACTGCATTAGCTTTAGAATGCACGCATGTTTTGGAGGAAGGTGACGATCCCTGTGCGATTGCAGGAGCCCTGGGACGAGCAGCACACTCCCGCCCTCTTCTCAGGCTTCTGTGGCCTTTTGGTCGTGCTCTCCTACCACCTCAGCCGGCAGAGCAGCGACCCCACCGTGCTGCTGTGAGGCTCTCTTCACGCTTTTTCTTCTGCCATTAAAAATGTGTGTTTTCTCAGTTTGCGCATCTTATTTGTTAAAAGATCGCTCATCAAATCAAAGATGATGCCTGCGCTTGTGGAGAGCGAGGAAGAGGAGGAGGACGACTCCGTCATTAAAGACCCGCTGCCGGAGAAGCTGCAGAACTCCATGGTAACCATTCAGAGATGTTAGTGGAGGAGGAGGAGCATTTGAACACACCTGTGGACTCAACACAGTGTGTTTCGAAACAGCATTAGCTGCGAGTTATCCCGTGTGATTACAGGGGAATTATGGGTTCTACCAACACGCCTCACCTCTCTTGCATCATCGGGGATTGTGAAGCTCTTAATTCTCCCTGAAAACTGAAGAGTCATCACCATTAGAGGGGAATAATCACACCCTCAAATGAGGCAGATAACAGGATTTACTGTGGATTAGGTGTGATTATAGGTTTAGTTTGATTTATTTATTTGTTGTGTTTTGCAGAAAGAGATTCTTCTGTCAGACGTGGTCATGTGCTCCGTCGCCTACATCCTAACCTTTGCCATCACGGCAAGCACCGTCTTCCTGTCTCTCAAGGTGACACTTCCTCCTGATTAGGAACTGCCACAATTAGTCGACTAATACACCATTAAAACAGTCGACGACTAATTTAATAGTCGATTAGCCGTTACTTTATATTACATGGAGTCAGAGTGTACTAAAGTTGAAAGTTATGATGGCATTATGCTAGCTTTTTGGACTATTTTGGCATTTGTTAAGGTTTTTTGGCCATTTTGGAGTTGAGCTATTATTTCTGTTGCATCCTCGCAGTTTTGGCTAATTTAAACTTTTTTTGTTTTCAGTTTTTTAGGCTGTTTTGGAATTCAGCTAATATTTTAGCTACATGCTAGCTGTTTTAGCTAATTTAGTATTTTTTAAGGCTATTTTGGAGTTTAGCTAATATTTCTGTTGCATACTAGCAGTTTTGGCTAATTTAAACTTTTTTTGTTTTTAGGTTTTTAGTCTGTTTTTGGAACTCAGCTAATATTTCAGCTACATGCTAGCTGTTTCGGCTAATTTAGTATTTTTTAAGGCTATTTTGGAGTTTAGCTAATATTTCTGATGCATGCTAGCAGTTTTGCTGATTTAGGATTTTTTTCTCTTTATTTTTTAGGCTATTTTGGAGTTTAGCTAATGTATCTGTTGCATACTAGCAGCTTTTTTTGTTTTTAGGTTTTTAGTCTGTTTTGGAATTCAGCTAATATTTCAGCTACATGCTAGCTGTTTAGCCAATTTAGTTTTTTTATAGGCTATTTTAGAGTTGCGCTAATATTTGTGTTGCATGCTAGCAATTTTGGCTAATTTAAGCTTTTGTGTTTTTAGTTTTTTAGGCTGTTTGTGAATTCAGCTAATATTTCAGCTACATGCTAGCTGTTTTGACTAATTTAAGATTTTTTTTGTGTATTTTAGGCTAATTTGAAGTTTAGCTATTTTTTCAGCTGCATGCTAGCTGTTTTTGGTTTACTTAGGCTGATTTTGACTAATTTGGCATTTAACTAATATTTTAGCTGGCTATCAACTACAGCGTTTTCAGCTATTTATTTCAGCATGTTCAGCTATCGTCACTAGCATCTTCAGCTACAAAAATCGTCTTGCAGCATTCACACTAGCATTTTTTGTAGATAACGCTAGTGTGAATATATCTAGTTTTTAGTTTGTTTAAAGTGTAATGATGTTTAAGATGTGTGTTTTACATTCACTTTGCACATTACCCGATTAGTCGACCAATCGGGAAAAATAATCGGTGATTATTCGACTATTAAAATAATCGTTTGTGGGAGCACTACTCCTGACTCTTAAGCGTTTTTCTTCCCTTATTGTCATTTTTCTCTCCGCAGCCTTTTGTGACCATCGTGCTCTACGCTCTGGCGGGAACCGTCGGATTTGTGACTCACTACCTGATTCCACAGCTGAGAAAGCACCACCCCTGGCTGTGGATCTCACATCCGGTCCTCAAAACGAAAGAGTACGACCAGTTTGAGCCTCGAGGTTTGCAGCTTTTTTCCTCTCTTGTGGAGGTGGGAGTGTTTATGGTGGTTCTGGAAAGAAACTGAATCGAGAGAAAACTAACTAAAAAGATCTGTCGAAAGGATGAACATATGTGCAAGACTGAGTAGAAATGGAAACTGAATTTACATAACAAACAAGTCAACAGAAGAGGCTAAAAATAGAAAGTGTGAAAAATGGAAGTAGCGTTAAAAGAGAAACTCAACAAACCCAGAAAAAACCAGAAGAGATGCAGAAAAGCAAAGTAAAGCCCCAGATCCCCGCAGTATCAGATGAGGTGACCACAGCTTTAGATGAAAAATAACAGTTCAGTCAGTGTCAAAAACATTTTTAACACCCGAAGCAACTCAACTTTGGCTTTTTCCCATTTAATTTTAATTTTAAGAAAGTAAAAATCCGCTTGTTTAAAGAAAACATGTATTTTTTTTGTCTTGAAAAACAAATAATCTTGTCGATAAAGTTTTTCAATAGCAAATAATCTTATTTTGAGGAAAAAAAAAGTTTTTTATTTCTTAAAATAAGAATTTATTGTATTTTTTTTTAATCCCATTTGTTGCTTATTTAAAGAAAATCTACTAATGAATTTTCATTCAAAAGTAAACATGAAGGTTTCAAAAATTTGTAGTTTTGATTTCTTTTTAAAACTAACAGAACTAAAGTTATGACACATAACTGTGGAATAGATCATTGGAATATAATAATATTTTTAGACATTTTTCAAATTGTTTTGACATTATCTTTGATTTTCTTTTTGATTTGTGCATTTTTATTATCTTGTCTCTACATGATTTGTGATAAAACATAAAAACTGTTTCATCTAAGTCTTTGCAGAAAAAAATAAATTTGTTATTCAGAATTGAAGTTTTTTGCAACAGTTTCAGGTTTGTTGTGGAAATATTGTGTAATATAATGAAAAAAAAATTTAATGGTCAAGAGAACAATTCTTGGATTTATGAGTAAAAGTTCCAGCAGTCACAGATCATTTTCTTTTTAAATTTTTCATACTGGTTTGATAAAAAAGAAAAAAAAAAATCATATTTTCACTATTGTATTTTCGAATTGGTTCTGATTGTGTTTTTGTTGAACTTCCTGATGTTTTAAAGTGATTTTGAGCCTGAACCTGCTTGTGTTTCAGAGGACGCCGTACTCATGTGGTTCGAGCGTCTGTACGTGGGGCTGCTGTGCTTCGAGAAGTACCTGGTTTACCCCGCCATCGTCCTCAGCGCCCTCACCAACGACAGCTTTGCTCTCAGTCACCGCAAGAAACTGGGAATCCAGTAAGTGAACACTCCGGATCACTAAAATAAAAAAAGCCGAAGCGCCTAATGCTCGCCTTTTGCCGCACAGCTGTGACGTTCTCCTGATGACGGTTGCCGGACTGAAGCTCCTGCGCTCATCCTTCTGTGACCCCAGCTTCCAGTTTCTCACCCTTCTCTTTACACTCGTCTTTTTCCACTTCGACTGCCCGCGCTCCTCCGAGAGCTTCCTGCTGGACTTCTTCATCATGTCCATCGTCTTCCACAAGGTAGAGGACTCACTTAGCAACACTCCAGCAAACAGAGCATAAAGTTCACAGGGGAGAAAACTTCCCTCCTGCTCCGACTCCTCACCCCAAGATTTATGTCTGACCTTTTTGAAATGAAAGAAAAGCATCAGGTTTGCAGCGGAGGTTAGTTTGCTTATCTCAGCCGGTGAGAAACGGCTTTTTTTTAGGTCTGGGAAAAGAGCGCCAGTAGAACCAGGAGGAATGTAGATGTTTGATGTAGAGCACATTTGCCAAAGTCATGGCCCGGGGGCCGGATCCGGCCCTCCAGATCCTTTTATTTAATGTTTTTAACAGACCGACGTTATCTTGCTCTTATTTCTTACTTGTATAATTTTGACAAAATATTGAAAGTTATTTAAGGTTTAAAGTCCGCTCCGAAGAAAATTATGTTTTTTGAGTTTTTAACATGTATCTGTGACATTTTTCTAATGAAAGAGAACAAATGTAGTAAGAAATCAATTCATTTTTGCATTTCCGAGTATTTTTCCTTTTAAATCGCTGTCAGTTAAACTATTGCTGAGAATCTCTGTTTGAATTAATGGACAGTTATCCGGCCCGGCGAGCGTGCCGCTCTCAAGTTCTGGAGGAGAGAAGAGTATCTTCCCGTTGACTCAAATGACCCGTCGTTCATATTTCCCGTGTCCAATCAGCTTTCACTGGATTTTTAGTGTGCAATACTTGCTTTAGCCAGACTGAGAATGTGAGCTCTTTGAGCTGCATGCTAGCTGTTTTGGCTAACTTATGCTTTTTTTCAGTTTTTTTAGGCTATTTTGGTTTAGCTATTTTTTCAGCTTCATTCCAGCTGTTTTGATTAGCCAAAGATTTTGTTGTTGTTTTTTAGGCTAATTTTGTATTTAACTCATATTTTAGCTGCCTTTCAGCTTCAGCGTTTTCAGCTATCAGCTTCAGCGTTTTCAGCTATCAGCTTCTGTGTTTTTAGTTATCAGCTTCTGTGTTTTTAGCTATCAGCTTTAGTGTTTGTAGCTATCAGCTTTAGCGTTTTCAGCTTCAGCGTTTTTAGCTTTCAGCTTCAGCGTTTTCAGTTATCAGCTTCAGTGTTTTTTGGCTTTCAGCTTCAGCGTTTTCAGCTATCAGCTTCTGTGTTTTCAGCTATCAGCTTCAGTGTTTTTAGCTTTCAGCTTCAGCGTTTTCAGCTATTAGCTTCAGTGTTTTTTGGCTTTCAGTTTCTCGTTTTCAGCTATCAGCTTCAGTGTTTTTTGGCTTTCAGCTTCTCGTTTTCAGCTATCAGCTTCAGTGTTTTCAGCTATCAGCTTCAGTGTTTTTAGCTTTCAGCTTCAGCGTTTTCAGCTATCAGCTTCAGCGTTTCAGCTATCAGCTTCAGTGTTTTTAGCTTTCAGCTTCAGTGTTTTCAGCTATCAGCTTCAGTGTTTTTAGCTTTCAGCTTCAGCGTTTTCAGCTATCAGCTTCAGCGTTTTCAGCTTTCAGCTTCAGTGTTTTTAGCTATCAGCTTCAGTGTTTTCAGCTTTCAGCTTCAGCGTTTTCAGCTATCAGCTTCAGCGTTTTCAGCTATCAGTTTCAGCGTTTTCAGCTATCAGCTTCAGTGTTTTTAGCTTTCAGCTTCAGTGTTTTCAGCTATCAGCTTCAGCGTTTTCAGCTATCAGTTTCAGTGTTTTTTGGCTTTCAGCTTCTCGTTTTCAGCTATCAGCTTCAGCGTTTTCAGCTATCAGCTTCAGTGTTTTTAGCTTTCAGCTCAGTTTTTCAGCTATCAGCTTCAGCGTTTTCAGCTATCAGCTTCAGCGTTTTCAGCTATCAGCTTCAGTGTTTTCAGCTATCAGCTTCAGTGTTTTTAGCTTTCAGCTTCAGCGTTTTCAGCTATCAGCTTCAGTGTTTTTAGCTTTCAGCTTCAGCGTTTTCAGCTATCAGCTTCAGTGTTTTTAGCTTTCAGCTTCAGTGTTTTCAGCTATCAGCTTCAGCGTTTTCAGCTATCAGCTTCAGCGTTTTCAGCTATCAGCTTCAGTGTTTTCAGCTATCAGCTTCAGTGTTTTTAGCTTTCAGCTTCAGTGTTTTTAGTTATCAATTTCAGCATCTTCAGCTATCATCATTAGCATCTTCAGCGGTCAACTCATCTTGCAGCATTCACACTAGCATTATCGCAGGTAATGCTATGTATCTATTCATAATTATGGTAAAAAGTTACAGTTTTAAAGTTTTAAAAATGTAGTTTTAGTGATCAATAAATGTTTATCCTGTTGGGCCCGCGACCTAAGGTGTGTTCTGGTTTTTGGCCTCTTGTGCGGTTGAGTTTAACATCCCTGATGTAGTGAATCATTGGATTAGTTTGTTTTTGGTTAAAATCTCTCTTTTTTTTTTTTTTTTTGGTTTTTTGTCCAGATGCGCGAGCTGCTGCTCAAACTCCATTTCATCCTGGTGTACATCGCTCCCTGGCAGATCGCTTGGGGCAGTGCTTTCCACGCCTTCGCTCAGCCCTTCGCCGTGCCTCGTATCCTTCCTGCAAAAAAGAAAAGAGAAACTCCTTCTGTGCAGAAACGTCTCCTTTTCTGTCCTTAACTGGCATGTTTGTCCAGACTCTGCCATGCTGCTGCTCCAGACTCTTCTCACCACTGTGTTCTACACCCCTCTGGCCCCCTTCCTGGGGAGCGCCATCTTTATTTCCTCTTACCCGCGACCCATCAAGTTCTGGGAGCGAAACTACAAGTAAGTCAGGAAGTAAACCTGCTGAAATCACATCCAGCAACAATTATAAAAATTAGTGCTGTCAAATGATTCCAGATTAATCAAACTTTTGGGCTGTGATTTATTACAATTAATCGCAATGTTTTAAAATTGATCAGATTAATCCCACTTTTGGATTGTGATCAATTATGATTAATCACATTTTTTTGTCGAAATTTTGTTAAATGTGATTAATCGCGATTATTGTTGCGATTAATCACAGTATTCTAAGATTAACCACACATTTGGATTGTGAGTAATTGTGATTTATCGCAATTTGGTCGTGATCAATCATAATTTTTAAAAATTGATTAGATTAATCACACATTTGGATTGTGACTAATCACCATTAATCACAATTTTTTTGTAGCATTTAATCACAGTGTTCTAAGATTAATTTTACATTTGGATTGTGATTAATCACAAATAATTACAATTTGGTCGCGATTAATCACACTTTTGGATTGTGAATAATTGCAGTTTTTGTTGCAATTAATCACAGTGTTTAAAGATAAACCACAGATTTGGGTTGTTACTAATCACAATTAATCACAATTTGGTCACGATTAATCACAATGTTTTAAAATTAAACAGATTAATTCCACTATTAATCACAAGTAATCACAATTTTTGTTGTGATTAATCAGTGTTCTAAGATTAATCACACATTTGAGTCTGATTAAGTGTGATTAATCACAATTTGGTCGTGATTAATCATCATTTTTCTTAAATTGATCAGATTAATCACACATTTGGATTGTAATTAATTGCAATTAATCGCAATTTGGTCATGATTGATCATCATTTTTAAAAAATTGATCAGATTAATCACACATTTGGATTGTGATTAAGTGTGATTAATCGCCATTATTGTTGCGATTAATCACAGTGTTTTAAGATTATTCACACATTTGGATTGTGATTAATAATATTTCTTAAAAATTTATCAGATTAATCAGACATTCAGATTGTGATCAATCACAATTAAAGACATTTTTTTGTCATGTTTAATCATATGAAATTGATCAGATTAGTCAGACTTTTGGGTTGTGATTAATCGCGTTTAATCGCAATTTTTTAAGATTGATTAGATATGAGTTGAAAACGTCTCTCTGGCGCCCCGAGGAATCAAAACCTCAGCAAACAGAATTTTTCTGATCCGGTAGATTCAGACGATTGCTGCGACAGATCTGAATGGGTTTATGTTCTCTATGTAACTCTGCACTCTCTCATTGTTTAGGAAAAATCTCTAAACTTATTTCAAGTATATTTATTATTGTTGTAGTTGCTAAATTGTAGTGTTTGTTTTCTTGTGTTTGTCTTTTTCTCTTGTTTATTGCTTGTATCTGTTGTTGCGTCTCTTATCCTCGTGTTAAAATGTGTTTTCCTGCAGCACGAAGCGCATCGACAACTCCAACAGTCGACTGGTGTCCCAAGTCGACAAGGAAACTGGTGAGATCAGGTTTATTTTTCTTCATCCTCATAGCTTTGTCAGTGAACTCATCCTCATCTTGTTCCTCTGCAGGATGCGACGACAACAACCTGAACTCCATCTTCTACGAGTACCTGACGCGCTCGCTGCAGCACTCGCTGTGTGGAGACCTCATGCTGGGCAGGTGGGGCAACTACAGCGCCGGCGACTGCTTCATCCTGGCGTCTGACTACCTCAACGCGCTGGTCCACCTCATCGAGATCGGCAACGGCCTCGTCACGTTCCAGCTCAGGGGTCTGGAGTTCAGAGGTACGGGTTCGACCCCCTTTTAGTGTTTGGGTTTCAGGGTCTTCATCGCACACGTCTGCGTCAGGTACCTACTGCCAGCAGAGGGAGGTGGAGGCCATCACGGAAGGCGTGGAGGAGGACGACGGCTGCTGCTGCTGCGAGCCGGGCCACCTGCCCCACATGCTGTCCTGCAACGCTGCTTTCAACCTGCGCTGGCTGGCCTGGGAGGTGATGACCACCAAGTACCTGCTGGAGGGCTACAGCATCAGCGAGAACAACGCCGCCACCATGCTGCAAGTGTACGACCTGCGGAAGCTGCTCATCACCTACTACCTGAAGGTACGTCGCTCTACGGAAGCCTGGAGGTGGTTGGAGAGGTAGAAATGAGAACTGTAAAAATGTTACCTCCAGAGCATCATCTACTACCTGGTCCACTCGCCCAAACTCACCACCTGGCTCCAAGACGCCGTCTTCCAGGAGGCGCTGCAGTCCTACACCAAGTGGCACCACATTGAGCGCGACCCTCAGGTGTTCAGCGTGAAGATCGATGAAGACTACGTGCACTGCCTGCAGGGGGTGACGCGCGCCAGCTTCTGCAACGTCTACCTGGAGTGGATCCAGTACTGCGCCGGGAAGATGGAGACGGTAAGCCGGCCGTCCCGCCGGGATGTTTATGTCTGAAGAAGAGCGATCTGAACATGTGTTGCTGTGAGCAGCCCGTGGACAGCGATGAAGACTCTCCTCTGGTCACGCTCTCCTACGCGCTCTCCGTCCTCGGGAGGCGGTCCCTCGGCACGGCCTCGCACAACATGTCCAACAGGTGAAGGAAAGCAACACAAATACATTTTAGACTGACAAAAGCTCCTTAAAAACTGTTTTAAAAGAAGAGTTACAAACAATCTTATTTAAACTTTTTTTCCATAAAAATGTATTTTTATTATGACGAACTTTTATAATAAATTGTATTGTATTATTGATATCTACTGATAGTATTTCCAAAATATGTCGAAGAAAATACTTCAATCTGATTAATTAATTAATTATTCTCTTTAATGTAAAATTAAATTTATATAAACATTGTTATCCACAATAATCTTTTTTAAAGATTAAAAGAAAACTGTTCTTGGGTTTTATGTAGGAAAGTAATATAATGTATGCTTTTTTTTGTAGAAAATGATTTGGATTGAATCAGAGTCACACATAATTACAAAAAGAAAAGCGAGAGAATTCAACCGACATTTTGTTATTACATGCTGCCGAATTAATTTTTAAGAATACATTTTTTGGGGATTAAAAACATTGTCTAATTTTGTTCATATTTTCTATTAGTCTTTCCAAAATGTGTCAAAAATTGGTTAATTTTGTCAATTTATTTTCAATGCACCGGTTTTTTTTCTCCAATTATTTATTTATTGTCTTTCTTTATTATTTGTTTGTTTGTTTGTTTTAATATAAATAAATACTGCTACCCAAAGTTAACAAACAAATAAACAAAAGATCAAGTTGACTTTAAAAGCCCTGAAAACTTTTCTTGTGTCTCCAGAAAAAAAACATGGAACAAGTTATATGTTTTTTAAGAAAATATTTGGGATGAAATTGTCATTCCAAATAATTACAAACAATTTTGTATGAAAATTAAAAAAGGAAAAAGAAAAAAACCTAAGAATTTTACTGAAATTTTATTGCTGCATGCTCCCAATCTCTTTTTTTCATAGAACGAATACAAATTGTCTCATGGTTTACTAACATTTTTTTTAATGTATCAAGGAAAATGGTTTAATCTAGTGTATTTACTTTTATTAAATAGTTTCATTTAGAATGTAATAATTTACTTAATTAATTAATTAGTTAGTTGATTAATTTAACTTAAATAAATACAGCTACCCCAACA
This sequence comes from Oryzias javanicus, assembly GCA_003999625.1. NCBI lineage: Eukaryota > Metazoa > Chordata > Actinopteri > Beloniformes > Adrianichthyidae > Oryzias > Oryzias javanicus. The sequence continues at coordinate 17,640,583 of CM012451.1, forward strand.
AATAAAAATGAATATTAGCTTTAAAACCACAAAAATAAAATTGTTATGAGTTTGCCCAAAGTAAAAAATATAGAAAAAAAAACATTTCTGGAAAAAAAAAAAAAACTGGGATTAAATCAAAAAAACAATCTTGTATGAACTTTTTTCCCCTAAAAGATAAACAAACATTTAACCGATTTAAAAAAAATATATATTATCCACACTTTTATTAAACATAATTTCACTACTACACTAAAATAAAACAAAAAAACCCCCAAAATGTTTAATAAATACAAAATAAGTTACAAAAACGCCATAAAGGATTTAAAAAAATAAACGTAAAAAATAAATAATTTTGAAATAGAAGTACAAAAAATATAAAGTAAATGATTTCAATTATTCCTTTAACACCTGAGATGTTGCTGGCGACGCTTAAATAACACACAATTTTAAATAAAGTGTAACTTTTCAACTGGTAATTCCAGCAAATTCTGAGGCAGCTCTACTTATTATGTTTAACGGTTGAAAAGCTGCGAAGCTAAAACTCCAACTCAAACAAAGGTACATTTATTGAAACGAGTATTGAAGGAAATGTGCACAGAATCACCAGCAGAGGGCGCAAGATGCTCAATTCTTCATCTTTCTATGTGGAACCAAACTAACTTTTTTCAACAATTTTCTCCCACTCAGCCTGGAATCCTTCCTGTACGGCTTCAACACCCTCTTTAAAGGAGACTTCCGCATTGCCACCAAAGACGAGTGGGTTTTTGCAGATCTGGACCTCCTGCAGAAGGTGGTGGCTCCTGCTGTCAGGATGAGCCTGAAGCTGCACCAGGTGACCAGTGGCAGCTGAGTTCTCTCAGAAAAAAAAAAACCTTGTTATTTTATTTCCTAAAACGGGATCTTCCTGCAGGATCACTTCACGTGTCTGGAGGAGACGGAGGAGGCCTCCATCCTGTACGAAGCCATCACTAACTACCGCAGCAGCCTGGTCATCTGCCACGAGAGCGACCCCGCCTGGCGTAAGGCGGTGCTGTCCAGCCGCGACACGCTGCTCACCCTGAGACACATGATCGACGACGGGACGGACGAGTACAAGATCATCATGCTGTACAAACGCCACCTCAGCTTCAAGGTCATCAAGGTAACGGAAGGAATCTGAGCTGCTTCTGGATGGGAGGAGAGCTGGAGCTTATGGTCAAAATACAGCATGTGTTGACCTCTATTTTGTTATTAAAAAAAAAGATATTATTAAGGGGAAGAATAACTTTTGCAGTCCCGATATATGGGCTTGTCTTTTGATGTATTTCTAATGAAAAAAAGAAAAGTAAAAAAATTAAATATGTTTCACTTTTTTCAAAAATGTTAAATTTGAAATACATCTGAAAATATTGTACATACATAGAGCAGAATAAAAAAAGTAATTTAAAGTAATTCAAGTTTTTCTAAATTTTCCTTTATAGAAATCATGAAAAAAAAATCAGATTTTCTTTATTAAAGGGAAGACTTTTAGAAATAAATGTAACCATGAAAAACCCATGGGGTCAAATTTGGCTGCTGTTCATTTTTATTTTTTATTTAAAATATTGTAACTATTTGTTTATTAATTCATTTGTTACATTTTTATAATATAAATATGTATTTATTTAGTTATTACATTTTATTATTACAAATTATTCATTTATTACACATTTACTATGGTTTATTATAAAAATATTTATTATTACATTTGTATTATAAAATATATAAAATACATATATAATATGTATTTACTAAATTTCTATCATAAAAATATTTGTTTATTTATTTATTTATTACAATTTTACTATGAAAGATATTTATTACTTTTATATTATGAAAATATTTTTTATTTATTATATTTTTATTACAAAAATGTTTAATTATCTATTTCTTATATTTGCAATATGAAATATATTTATAACATTTACTATTTAAAAATATGTATTTATAACATTTCTATTATAAACTAAATGTATTTATTACTTTTATATTATAAAAAAACTCATTAATTACATTTTATTATAAAAATGTTTATTAATTAAATTTTATTATGGAAGATATTTATTTATTACTTCATTAAAATAATAAAAATACATATATTTATGTTGTTTATGTATGTATTCATTTATTTTTTCATTAGAATTTAAATGAATAATGCTACCCAAGATTTAAAAAAAAAACTGACAAAAAAATCATATAAACTTTAAAAGCCCAGAAGAAAATAGTTTTTTGGGGAAAAAAATGTGAAAAAAAATCAACTGGGATTAAATCATAATCATAGTAAAACTAGTAAAAGTTAAATTCTCAAAACATATAAAATTCTTTGACTAGAATACATTTATTAATATTTTTTCCTAAACACTTCAGTGGAAATATTAAATAAAATCCTCAAAAACATTCAGTAAACATCCTTCTCATGGCTGCTGTTTCTGGACTGCTTCTTGGTCTTAGTGCGACCGTTTATCACACCATTCATCTCAATAGAGGGTCTGCCCATCCAATCCATTTATACCTTTTTGGATGAATTTAGTTCATAAAATTGAATCTTTAAAGCCCAATATTTCTGCAGTTTCCTCAGATATTTGAAGACGGTTTGCTTCATTCCTAATATTTAAATTTATTTTTTATTCCACTGTTACTTGACTACATAGTTAAATACTGTCATTTTTCATCTTTATTTTAAGAAAATAAATTTAAAAAAATGCTAAAAGTGTCTTTTGTTGTAGTAATTCCAGTAAATCTCCTCTGCCGTCTTTCTCCACAGATCAATAAGGAGTGCGTGCGGGGGCTGTGGGCGGGGCAACAGCAGGAACTGGTGTTTCTGCGGAATCGAAACCCCGAGCGTGGAAGCATCCAGAACTCGAAGCAAGCTCTGAGAAACATGGTCAACTCCTCCTGCGACCAGCCGCTAGGATACCCCATGTATGTGTCATCACTGACAGTAAACAATCCAAACAAACAAACACAAACAACTGTTAGTTACAGCATTTTCATGGAGTCTAAATTCTGTGCATGAATCGTCCAAACATTTGTGTATTTTGTCCCAAAGAACCCCAAATCTGATTTGAAGAAATAGCAACACTTTATTATGATTGAACTTTCAGGTATGTGTCCCCGTTGACGACGTCATACTCAGGAACCCATCGCACGCTCCGCAGCATCAGTGGAGGGGCGCTGAGCTTGGATGCTATCCGGTCCTGGCTCTGCTCTAAATGGTTACGGTCAGTACTTTCATCATTTCTGACATTTTTGTTTTAACAGTAAAGGTGTTAGTTGAAGTGATTCAATGAGAAAAGCTTAGAAAGGAGGAACAAAAAGTCATAGAAAGCAATCAGTGGCTAGAGATGGATTAGAACGAGTTTGGGTTTTAGCTGCTTTTAATATTAACAAATGAGCTCAATAATAGTAAAATAAATGTGGTATGTGTACTAAATAAATAGAAATAAAAACTTTATCATTAAGTCTTTGAGCCGTTTTATGGTATTTGATCAGACCAAAGGAATACTACGATTGTATCTTGGTTATGTGGTGTTTCATGCAGACAAACAGAAACACGAACGGTTGCTTCAAAACACGTTTTTAGAAGTAAAACTCAAATATAAAGAAGTCTTTTCATAATATTGACGTTCAGCGATGTATCGTTTGTCGATCGATTTCAAATGGCGATAAAACGATATTTAATACTTTTACTTGCTTTTGTTTTCCACTAAAACTTCCAACCACTAGATGGCAGCACAGCCCACTGGGCTTCTGTGAGCCGCGACCAAAACAACAGAATCTCAGAACTAGCTTGTGATAAATGCTCATACTTTTATTACATTATTGAATAAGGCGCGTACATTATATTTTTTTCTATACACTGAAAAATATCAGACAATGTTAATTGATCCTTTTAAAAAGGAAAAGTTTATTGAATTTTCTTGGGTAAAAGCAGCTTGTATGTAAGATACAGTAGTTAATTTTGTAAACATAAAATAAAATTAATTTTACCATTTTACTATAGTGAAAGGAAGAGAGCTTTTAAAGTTATGCTCTTAAAAAAAAGGGAAAATTGTTCTAGTTTTGGTATATATATATATATATATATATATATATATTATATATATATATATTATATACTGCTCACAAAAATTAAATGAACACTTTTTTATTGGGCCTGGTATGAATTGATTTAAACCTGTCTGATCATTTTCTTGTTGGTTCAGCAGCTGAGGGCCTCGTCAAGTTTCTCCCTCTTGATCTTTTTTGGCTGGTTTTCCACTCATGCTGATTTTGTCTTGTGTAATTATCTCTACTGGCAGTATACCATACCACTACCCATACCTGCTCCTTTGTGCAAGGAGGAACAGGCTGAGCACTGCTCGTGCCCTACAGAATGACCTCCAGAGGGCCACTGGTGTGAATGATTATTGCAATTATAGCTTTATAAAGATTGAAAACTATAATTCTGTTTTAGCCATATTTTTGTGGAATGTAAAGTGCATCCATCCCATCCTCTGAGGATAAATTTAGCAGCTGTCTCCTCTTTTTGATAAAGCTTCCTAGGATGCAGCTGGAGCAAAAATATCTCATTTTGAGTGATTTGATGATGAAACAAAACTATTCTCTTATTTTTTCAGGACTTGTAAATGATAGCAGCAATATTTAGGTGTTTTTATTTTCCGTTGAGATCTCGATGACATCTTGTAATCAGACGCGGCTTTCCTTTCTTTGAGTCAGAGATACTCCCCCAGGACTGTTTAGATTTGTTCTTTATAATGATTCATGTAGTACTAAAACATACACTTATCTTTTTTTTCTTTTTTTTTTTTTTTTTTTTTTTTTTAACCAAAGTTGACTGAATATAGAAAAAATTGATAAATATGTGAACTTTTTCTGCACTCTCAAGAATAGAATGTTTAAAATATGATCTAAAAATAAAAATTTGACGTAAAATTTCTCATGGTGCTTCAATATTTATGAAAAATGGAAAGAAATTCCTGTGTTACAGTAAGTAAAGAATTTAAAGTTAAAAAGTTGTGGATGTTTTGACTTTCAATGGACAGTGGGAGCTACCATTCCCTTTGAAGGGGGGTGTCAGAACAAAAACCTCCTTTATTTTTTGTATTTTCCTAGTGGGTTTCTCCTCATTTGAACCTTTTGGTGACCAAGTGATCATCTAAATTTCAAAATAAGGGAGCAGAATAAATAATAAGAGATAACGACAGTGTGGCAGGCTTTGACACAAACCTACGTGATTGTGGTGTGTGCTGCAGGGTGCGTAAGGACAACCTGACCAGCTGCAACAGCGGTGTGAACATGGAGGACGTGGACTGCGCCGCTGGTGGTTCGTCCTCGCTGAGCAACAACCGCCCGTCTTCCGTCACGTCCAACAGCCTGAGCCTGTACCAGCAGAGGGCCAGGACGTCACACAGTCACAGACGCCACAATGCAGGTCTCAAAACAACACCAATTTATAACATTTTTTATTATAATTTAAAGTAGATTACATTAAAAACAGATATTTATCAATTGAAAGTTAATTAATAATAATAATAATAGAAGTCAATCAGTTGTATGTAACTGATGGAAATAAATGACGCAAAATAAGAAAATTAGGATTAAAAATCAAACTGCTAGATCTAGATAATCTTATATATATATTTTCTGTGTACAAAAACATTTAAGTTACTTTAAGTTCAGCTAAAATAACATGTACCAAAACAATATAAAGACATTTAATCATTTTTTTACATGAAAAGAGTCACATTTAGATTGGGAAAACAAAACAAATAATAGAACAATGTTTCCACAATTTCATTATTCTGTTTTGTTATCAGATGTTTTTGATCAAATTGATCAGAAATGGTAAATAATTTAATTGCATAATCCATAACGTGTCAAACCCAAGTTGGTCTTTCTTCCTAAACTGTGGATTCTTAATTTTTGATCCAGAAACTAATACGGGAAATAATTTTACAAAACTTCAGGATCAAATTCAAATAAATTTAAAAAAAGGCACACATGGATTTAAATGTAACAAATAATCCAACATTTACATCTTTATTTTGCAAAACTAAATGCAGTTAAATTATTTAAAAGCTGTTTATACATAAAAAAAATCAGAATTACATTTTTAAAAATCTAAAGTGGTTGTTGATTATTAATTCAGAATTTCATATACTTACCTGAATAAATCGAACTGGAAGCTTTCTGTATTGGAACATACATATTTGGATTTAACTGACATGTTACACAGATGTAGATTAAATAAACTGTACAGACGGAGCGCCACCTTCAGAAAAAAGTTGCAATTTTAAACAGCTAAAGATTAGCTAAAATGAAAAAAAAAAAAAAAAACTTAAGGAAAATAATTTAAATGTTGTAGCATTGCAACTTTTTTGGCAATAAAACATCTATTTTATGTTGTTTTAAAGTTTTTTTTGCAATAAAAATATATCCTACTGGTTAACGTATTTGTCTAATATCCTTTCTCAAATGGTGACATCTGTTAAAAATAATTACTTCACATGAATGTATCATATATTAAATTTAGTCAGGAGTTACAGTTATGTCTTATTGACAGGTTTTATTGCTATATTTAAGACTCAAAACTCTTTATAATTGATGATTTTACGTGGGTTCACAGGAAGAAGAGAGTACCGCAGCCGGTCGGTGCAGCCTCAGAGTCAGCGCCCCCCGGTCACCAGCCAGTCGGGCCCGATTCTGGAATCCGGTTCTGCCAACGGGCTTGTCCAGCGTCTGTCCAACAGTCAGCTGTCTTTTAACACTTCAATTGCCTCCATATTTTCCCAGGTATTGTCAGAGTTTGATAACAAATAATTGAAAGTTTGTCAATTATAATCATGCATAACATTGCAAACTTATAGATTCTAATTTATGTTATGGTTTATTAAGTTTTATTAAATAATGATTAGATTTGTTTCTTTTGTTATATTTTACCATAAAGTTACTACTTTCAAATCGGATTCTCCAAAACAGACATAAAAAGAAAGATTAAGCTAACCTGTCTTTGGTTCTGATTTATATTTTATATAAACAAAATATGTTTTTTTTTGTATTACATCAAACATGCAAATTGTATAAGATAGATGCCAAAATACTTCTCGTAAAGCCCACTACATCAAAGAATTAACAGAAGATTCAATTTTTTTTAATTAAATTATTTTAAACCCTTTAATGAAATCTAAACATTTTTTGTAGAACTATAAAATTGATGAGATATCAATCATAGTGTTTTGGTTGATTTGGTAAGTCTCAACAATGTTGGTTTGAGTTGAAATGTGTGTTTAAGTAAAATAGAACCTTATTTACCCACTGTCTCAATTTATTAAAATATTTTTAATATGGTGTCACTGTATTACTAAGAATTTATGAACAAATTGTATTTTTTCAATACACAAGTTATTTTAAAAAAGAAATAGCAAGATGAGATGTTCTTAAGATAAAATTAGCTAAACTTTTCCCGCCAAAAGTGTCATGGAAGCAGCCATTTTGAAAGGAGCAGGAAAAGCTCTTCTACTGCTCCTAGTGGCATGATGGGGAACTACAGGACAGAAACAAACATGGACCAAGTTATAGATGGGGGATTTTTAGGTAAAGGTTGTTTCTGATTTATGATAAGAATGGTTGGCCTTTAAGTTAATACGAAAAAGCATTAAGGACCGCTCTCTGCAGGTCCCACATCTTTCGGGAGCCGGAGGTAACAACTCACAGCTCCAGACAGCGCAGCATCAACATCGCTCCAGTCAGGTGGGTCTTTACCTCCTACCTACCACGCAGGAGATCATAACAACAGTTTGGATCTTTGATCCAGCAGCTCAGTGACATCCTTCTTTTTTTCAGGTTTCTTCATCTTCTTCCACGCTCAGCCTCCTGTTTGGGAAACGCAGCTTCTCCAGCGGCCTGGTGATCTCTGGACTGTCCGCCGCGGAAGGAGGGAACACCACCGACACGCAGTCGTCGTCCAGCGTCAACATCGCCATCGGGCCTTCACACAGATCCAGCAGCAGAGCCACACAGGTGGGACACGAATCAGCAAGCATTTATGAGGACTGCGTTGTTCTGCTTTTAGGGCAATATGTGTAAAAGCGTGAAGCTACGTACACACCGGGCATGTGTGGTGCGTTCAAGAACACTGTTGAACTCACTTTTAGCATGAAATGCTAAGTGAAGAGCTAAATGTCAAAAAGGACACTACCTAAATGTACGGTGGCCTTGAAGTTCAAATCAAGCAAATCACTTGACGCAAAAAAATTTTAAAGATCACGATAAATAAATATTATTATTAAAAAAAACTGCATTACATTTTAGAAATAGAAACAAAATTCCAGAAACCAAAAATGAAAAAATATTTTGGAAAAAAAATGAAATTATAAGAAATAAAAAACACAAAAGCTGTACCTGAATTCCTTCACCACTAACTTTATAGGCTGCCATTTTGTTGTGCTCTCTAAATCTACAATTTTAAAATTAGAAATTTCCCATAAGTCTTTGCAAAAAATCAGTGGGCATCAATGCTTACTACATTAGCGAATGTAGACCACAGTGCATTGCGTTTGAACATTTTTTGCGAAAAAAAAAACACGTTTAAATTAATTTTTTTAATAAACCATCAACATTTTAATCATCAGAACACAGTGGATTTTTAAATAGTTGCCTTAAAATGTCCGTTTTGATTTGATTTTTACTTTTTGAAATCGGTGACGTCATATCTGCCATTTACAAAAATAAAAGAAAAGTAGTGAGCATGGTGTCCGAACTGGATTTAAAATCCAGTCCTACATTATATCGCTTTTTTAGTACTTAGGGATTAGGGTGGTGATTCAGAAACGGCTCATTAAAACTGGAAAAGGTAGGTACTATAGGACATCGCTGATTGGATGATGATATCCAGTATCACTTCATGCCAAATAATGTTTGGTTGAAATGATGGACGACTGTCATCATCCAATCAGAGATGTCCCATAGTACCCACCTTTTCTGGTTTCCGTAAAAAAGGGAAAAAAAAAAATTTTGAAAAACAAAGATAACTAGAAAAGTGCATTACCTGCGATGATGCATGTGTGAATGCAATTTGCAAAATGTGGTTGCTGAATATGCTGAAGATTTTTGTTTAAGATTATCCCAAAAAACCTAATTAGATGCCAAATTAGTCAAAAAAGCTAACACGTTGCTAGTATGTTAGCTTAATTAATTAGCCCAAAAAAACTCAAAAGTTGTCAAATTAGCCAAAAAAGCTAACACGTTGCTAAACATTGTTAGCTTAATTAATTACCCTATTTTTCATAAATGATTTACCCAGCTGCTGTTCCAACTGTAATATTAATTTGTATGCTGATGACACCATCATTTACTGCTCCAAACCTACTATTTCTGAAATTAATCATGATCTACAGCAGGATTTCAATTCCTTACAAAAATGGATGTCACATAACAGGTTAATTCTGAATAAAACTAAATCATACTCCTTGCTTTTTCGAAAACCAACCCTGCATGTTGATGGATCCATTCTTAATTTGCACTTTTTAGATTTATCTCCACTTAAAAATACTGAAACATTTAAATATCTTGGTGTTTGGTTCGATCCTGACTTGTCCTTTAAAATCATACAATCCATTAACAATAAAATTAACTACAGTCTTTAATCACTGTATCAGTCAATTAACTGTTTTAATCTCCTTGTCAGGAAAAGAATCATTTCTCAACTGTTACTTCCTATTCTCGATTACCTGGACATTATTTATTTTAATACAACTGTAACTAATTTACACTCTCTTGATGTAATTTACAATAGTTTATGTCGTTTTGTTCTCCGCTGCCCCTATATGACTCACCATTGTGTCATATAGGGGCTTGGCTGGTTCTCACCATCAGTCAGAAGAAAATATCACTACCTTCTGTTCACGTTTAAATGCATTTATTTTGATTTCCCTTCATATCTAAAGTAGTATTTAGTTCCATTGACTTCACAACACAATCTCCGTCACACTGAACAAATTTATTTTTCTGTTCCGAGACATCATAGAAAACACGGAAAATATGCCTTTTCTGTTCAAGCTCCCAGTGAATGGAATAACCTTCCCCCCTCAATATGTGTTATTACATTGTTTCCATTATTCAAGAGAGCTCTCTCTGCACATCTTCATGACATTTTAATATTTCTTGTCACTTTATGACTCAATTCATTGATCTTTTAATTTTTTATTTTTTTATATACATACATATATATATATTTTTTACTTACTTTATTTGTAATGTTTGATTCTGTCTTTTTTTTTTTACTTTGAAGGAATGTGTTTCGTAACTGCATTGTGATTTTGAAATGTAAAGTCGAGAGCTGTTTTGTGTTCGTATGAGTGAATGTTTTTTTTTTGTTTTTTTAGTGTTGGTTATATACTTAACTGGTACCTTAATTGTTATGTACTTTACTCTGCCTTCATTTCAGTTATTTATTCAAAGAGGAACCTCTGGAAAACGAGATGTATCATCTCAAGGGGCTGATCCTCCCATTGTTTAGTAAATGTTAAATAAATAAATAAAAAAAGCTTTAAAGTTGCCAAATTAGCCACTAATTAGTCAGTATTATCTACTGAGGTTTTTATAGGCTAATTAAGAGTTTAGCTTCTATTTTAGCAACAGGTTAATGTTTTTGACTAATTTAGTTTACTGAGGAATTTTAGGCTATTTTGGAGTTAAGCTTTAAACAACAAGCTAGCTTTTTTTGACTAACTCTACTGATGTTTTTTTGTGGCTAATTTGAAGTCTAGCTAATATTTAAGCAACACATTAAACATTTTAGCAAAATTATCATGTATTAGAGATTTTAAAGCAATTTTTCTACAAAATTTTCAGACATTTATGTTAACTTCAGCACTTTAGTTTTTTTATGATATTTCCAGAATTTTAGCAAATTTAACATTTTGCACATCTTGCATTTTCAGCTAATCCCGTTGATTATATTAAATTAAATTACATTACCATTTTCAGTAAAAAGCTTCAGCATCTTTAGCGACTACTTTCAGCAAAAACAATTCACAGTAGCAGGTTATGCAAATTTTCTAGTTCATATATTGTTTGTCTTAATTTTAAGACTTTAAAATGATATAATATTAAATGCTTTAAGATAAAGTTGCACCATATTAAATAATATTTGGATCAAATCATTAACAGAAAATAGGTTGATTTTATCCTCAACACTCGTGTTAATATTTTTTAATCTAAAACTAATATTGTGAACAAAAAAATACAAAAAAAGGAAGATTTGATACCCTTTTTTCCAGGATTTTATCTTAGGCTTTAAGAAACTTCTTAGTTCCAGGATATCTGAATCTACTGTCAGTTCTTTGATGTAATAGTGGACTTTACAGGGTTAAAGACCAGAAACCATCAGAGATTCCAGTTCTGGGTTTGTTTGCAGATGGATCTTCAGGACTCTTTCATCAGAGGGAGTGGTAATGTTCTTTTAAAACTTTGCTGGACCAGAACTTGTTTAGTCGGAGAGGATTTTAAAGTCATAAAAACCACCAAAAAGTTTACAATCACATAAAATTACTGTGAAGAATAACAACAAAAGTTTGATGGGTGGCACAAAGCTGCAGCCTTTTTTATGTTTGCATAAACCGCTTTTTTTTTTGTAAGCGCAAAGATACTTTCTAAATGGTTTCTCTCAGAAAAGTCTGAATACAGGGCCGCACCTACCATTAGGCAAGGGCCGGCCATCGTCTGGGGGCACAACACTTCTGGGGCCCCACTTAACCCTGCAGAATTTGAAAAATTAATTTGACAATTTGTTTTTTGTTTGCAGGTAGAACCAACTACAGCAGCCAAATAAATAAATACTAAAAATATTTGTTATTCTCATTATAATTTAACTCTGTCATGAATAATCCAAATCACTAAAACGGCATTAAACTGCTAATGGGAAAGTGTTTCATCCTCCCCCGTCTCTCTGCAGTAATGGAACATTCCGTCAACAGCGAGTTAGAGAGCAGACAGAAAACTCTTTGAAAATACAAAAGTTTTATGTTCACATAAAAATGAAGATTAATGCCAACATATCTACTCAGCTTTACAGAAAGATAGGAAACTGATAAAAATAAAGAAAGAGTATCTAGAGACCAACAGAATCAAAGAAACTCAAGAAGTAGATGAAGAAAGGGAAGAATGACAGAAAATGAGAGGAGTGGCTGAAAGCAATTTTGATTATATATATATTTTTTTTTCTTTTGACCATAGTGTCCTGTTTTATTTGATTCACTTTGATTTGATCCAGTTTTGATTTGACTGGGTGATAACACATCCAAACAATCTGTTTAATTTACAATTCACAAATTAAATCCCTTTTTTCAAGTCATAAAGGGTCAATAATGTTGTGGTCCAACTGTGGATTTATTCATTTATTTATTTTCTAATTTGGTTTATTTTTGTCAAATGTCAAAAACTCTTTTTCCGACGGGTCTTGAGTTTTGGGATCCTCTTTTTGTCTCGTTTGACAGTCATTTAGCCTCTCTGCATCTTTTTAGTCACATTTAGAGAAGATAATGTTCATCATCATCAACGTTATTTTTTATTTTATTTATTTAAAATTGAACAAAGGACTGGACATTAAAAGCTAAACATAATTTTAAAAAATGCAATAAATAAGTGAATAAAAAGATAAAAGCAAAATGTGCATGATGAAAGAAAACATTGAGGATAAAAACACAACATGATAAAACGTGAATGTAAAATCAGAGCCAAACGAGTGTTAAGTCTAGATTTAGTTATTTTTTAAATCTCTTCTTGGTTTCTGTTTTTCAGTTTTTAACTTAATTCCCTCCAGAACTTTCAGCTCCATACTTCTATAGAGTTTTACCTGGTTTTTTGCTAATGTTTTAATATTTTTCATTTATCTTGGTATTTTTTTCCCACTTGGTGATGATTTTAAACCACAACATTTTTCTTTCAGATTTCTAAGATTAAATTCTATTTTTTTGAATGATATTTTTTAAATTCCTCAATTTTTAACATTTTAAAGGCATATAAAAACCACCCTGAATAATTGTTTTTATTACCTTTTCAAGTAATTTTACTTTTTATTTCCATAAACATATACAGTATGTGCATATGTATTATGTTTTTATTTTTATTTATGTAGCTTTAAATCATTTTCTTATCTTTTTTTTTACTAATTTCTGTGAAAAGCAGATGTTCAGTTCAGTTCAAAGCATTTATCTCAGACATTGAAGAAAAGTATGTAGAGCTACAAATAAGAAAATCATTGAAACAACAAAAATCTGAAAGGGAGCGAGAAGAAGAAAAAAATATCTTATAAATTCTCAGCCCTGAACAAAAAACAATATATTCCTAAACCCTGAGCACCCAAAGTAAAGTTCAGTGTCCTAACTAAAAGTATATAATATTTTTATGTTTGGACATTCTTTCAAGCATTTACTGGTTCTGTTCCACAGTTTCACTCCACATATTGAAACACAAAACCTTTTTTTATTTGTTCATGCTTTATGCATGAAAAAAATTTATTTTTTACCCTAAGATTATATTTTTCCTCCTTTTTAATGAATAATCTTTGGATATTGGTTGGTAATAAATTGTTTTCTGCCTTAAATATTATTTGAGCTGTACAATACTCTAGTATAGGAGTCTGCAACCTGCGGCTCCAGAGCCACATGTGGCTCTTTTATCTCTGTGGCTCTCTGGCTGAAGATTAACTATTATTTTAGCAACATGCTAACGTTTCTGGCTATTTTTTTTCTAGTGGGTTTTTAGGATAATTTAGAGTTTAGCTAATATTTTAGTAAAATGCTGATGTTTTCAGCTATTTTTTTTTAATCTACATATTTTTTATAAAAATAATTTAGAATTTAGCTTATATTTTAGCAACATGCTAACGTTTTTGGCTAATGTGTTTTCTAGTGGGTTTTTAGGATGATTTAGAGTTTAGCTAATATTTTAGTAAAATGCTGATGTTTTCAGCTATTTTTTTTTTAATCTACATATTTTTTATAAAAATAATTTAGAATTTAGCTATCATTTTAGCAACATGCTAACGTTTTTGGCTAATTTCTTTTCTAGTGGGTTTTTAGGATAATTTAGAGTTTAGCTAATATTTTAGTAAAATGCTGATGTTTTCAGCTATTTCTTTTTATCTACTGATTTTTTTTCTTGAATAATTTAAAATTTAGCTTATATTTTAGCAACATGCTAATGTTTGTGATTAAATTAGTTCACTGAGGACTTTTAGGCTATTTTGGGGTTCAGCTAGCATCTAAGCAACAAGCTAGCTTTTTTGGTACTAAAGTTAAAAATGTTTAAAAAATTATCTTTTTAAGAGACAGCAGTCTATTTTAATATATCTTGTTGCTTTTGTTCGTGACAAAAGTAGACATTCATATTTATTTAAAAAAAAAAAAAAAAGAAGAAGGTTATGAATGAAAATCCAAATTTCTTAAAGGCTAACGTAAATCAAGGCAGCTCCTTCTAGGTTTTGATCAGTAGAACAACAGCCCAAATGGCTCTTTTAGTGTTAAATGCTCTAGTAGATCATAGAATGTGAGTAATTTTGATTGTGTAGTTTTTTTGTGTGCTCCAGGTAACCTCTCTTTTAAAGGATTGAAAGTGAATGTAACGTTGTCTTATAGCTATTTCCCCAAACCTCTACAAAGTAAGAAAAGTTTAGTAAGACCAATGAACAATATAAAATGTGGAGAGATTTATGTTCCAGAACCAGTTTGGCTTTATTTAACACAGATACTTCTGGACAGTTTAGTGTGTAAATAACGAAGAAGTGCTTTCCAGGTTAGTATGGGCTGCATGGTGGCGCAGTGGTTAGCACTCTTGCCATACATCAAGAAATCCCTGGTTCAAATCCCAGCAGGAGAATCGAAAAGTGGGGATCATTCTATGTGGAATTTGCATGTTCTCCCTATGAATGCAGTGGGCTCTCACAGGATACTCCATCTGCTTTGTGAATGATTCGTATTACTCTCTTTTGAAGAAGTGAATGTAACGTTGTCTTATAGTTATTTCTCCAAACCTCTACACAGTAAGAAAAGTATAGTAAGACCAATGAACAATATAAAATGTGGAGAGAGTTTTGCTTTATTTAACAGAGATGCTTCTGGACAGTTTAGTGTGTAAATAAGAGATAAGTGCTTTCCAAGTCAATTTGGATTGTATGGTGGCGCAGTGGTTAGCACTCTTGCCTGACAACTAGAAGTCCCCGGTTCAAATCCCAGCAGGAGAATCAAGAACACCAATTGGGGACCTTTTAATGTGGATAGTCCGGCTTCCTGCCTATTGGCAGCCGGGTTAGCTTCTGGGCCATCAAAAGGGAAAGGGGTAAAGGAAAATGAATTAAAATCAGCTTTCAATCTATTATAACCCCAATAAATGTATCTTCATAAATTCTTTCAAGTTTCACCCCATTTATGTGCATGCCAATCTTTAGATTTTTACCATAATAATTACCAAGTAACATTATTTTGTTTTACTTAAATGTAGTGAAATGTTATTTACATCAAATCACATTTTCAGTTTTTCTCTGTCTTTACAACTTCTAGGAACTGCTGCAAATCATCCCCATCACAAAAAACATGTGTGTCATCAACAAATAAACAAATTTGAATATTTTATAAACCTTTAATAAATCATTAATTACATGATGAATAATACTGGGCCCAAGACAGAGCCCTGTTTCGCACCTTTCTGTCCAAAAAATGGGAACGAGCACTTCAGACCTACACATTTAATCCAGTCTAACACTATCCCCCAATGCTATATCTTTTCAACTTATTTATTAATATATTAAATATATTAATATATTAATATCTATTAATATTAATAACTGTGGTATATTAATATTAGTAAATACGTTGAAAAGATATAGCATTGGGGGGATAGTGTTAGACTGGATTAAATATGTAGGTCTGAAGTGCTCGTTCCCATTTTTTGGACAGAAAGGTGCGAAACAGGGCTCTGTCTTGGGCCCAGTATTATTTATGATGTAATTAATGATTTATTAAAGGTTTATAGAATATTTGAATTTGTTCATTTGTTGATGACACACATGTTTTTTGTGATGGGGATGATTTGCAGCAGTTCCTAGAAGTTGTTGGAAGACCTGAAGATGTGATTTGATGTAAATAAACTGTCACATTTAAGTAAAACAAAATAATGTTACTTGGTAATTATTATGGTAAAAATCTAAAGATTGACATGCACATTAATGGGGTGAAACTTGAAAGAATTTATGAAGATAAATTTATTAGGGTTATAGTAGATTAAAAGCTGACCTGGAAAGCATTCATTCTTTTTTTTAATTCATTCAATTTTTGGACAGTGGGAGGAAGCTGGAGTATGCTTGGGATGAAAATGCAAACTTCACACAAAAAAGTCTGCACTTAGTGTTTCTGATTCTCCAGCTGGGATTTGAACTGGGGTCTTCATACTGTAAGGCAGGGCTGCTCATTCCTGGTCCTCAAGATCTACCACCCTGCCTGTTTTCCAGCTCTCCCTGTACTGCTTGCTGCTGATTACCTGGACCAGGTGTGTCCTTTCAATCAGATTGTGGAGACATCTGACTGAGCCAATCAGCAGGTGGCAGGGCTTGGAGATCTGGAAAATAGTCAGGGTGGTAGATCTCGAGGACCAGGAATGAGCAGCCCTGCTGTAAGGCAAGGGTGCTAACCACTGCGCTACCGTGCAGCTCCTACTGACTGTCTTTTTACACGTATAAGACAATAAAGATGTTACCTGTTAATTAAATTGTCATTTTACTTTTTCCTGATTACAGTTGTCATGATTTTGTTTCTTTTTTACTGTGTATTTTGTTGTGAGAGAACAGAAACTCTGTGGATTTACTGCAAAGTAAAGTGTGACTTTGTGTCACTTTCAGAGGAACTTTTCAATGAAATTTCAGCAAATTATCTTTATGATTGCTGTTCTGTTTTCTGTTTTTTTTTTTCATTGAAGGGTCCCCAAACTACGGCCCACGGGCCGCATCCGGCCCGCCTCCACTTTTGGCCCAGCCCCCCAAACTGTTTTGGCTTAATTAGCCATTTTTCCAGCTTTTTAGGGGAATTTGACATTAAACTAATATTTTAGCTAAATGCTAGATATTTAAGCTAAGACAGGCTTTTTAAATTGTATTAGGCTAATTTGGAATTTAGCTAATGCTAGCTTTTTTGGCTAAATTACAAATTTTTCCAGTTTTTTAGACTAATTTGGAGTTTAGCTAATATTTTAGTTACATGCTAGCTATTGATGCTGATATAGGCTTTTTAAATTTTATTAGACTAATTTGGTATTAAGCTAATATTTTAGCTAAATGCGAGGCTAATATAAGCTTTTTTTTAAGTTTTTTAAGCTAATTATGAGTTTAGTTAATATTTTAAGCTACATGCTAGTTGTTTTGGCTAATTTAGATCTTTTTTAGTTTTTTTCTGCTAATTTGGCACTTGGCTAATATTAAAGCTAGCTATCAGCTTCAGTGTTTTCAGCTATCAATTTTAGCATCTTCAGCTATTAATCTACTGCAGGTAATGATAAATATATAATTTTAAAAAAGTTTTTGCATTATATATCCTTGGAAGATCACATAAATGAATTATTTTAAATTTGGCTATGTGTGACTTTCTAGAAAACCATAAATATGTACGTTTAGGCTGCGATTGTTACACTTTTTTGTTAGCCTACAAACCGAGCCCGGCCCCCCGTCAACGAAGAAAATCGTCACATGGCCTTCACTAGAAAAAGTTTGGGGACCCCTGATAACTTATGATAGATTTTACAAAAAACTAGACTTAAAAAAAAAAAAAAAAACAACTTTTTATCCAGTTTTAATTTTTAGTGTCATCATAACTTTTACATTTTGAGTCTCAACTTTTATGAAAATATAATTAAAACCCAGAAAGGTTTTATATTCAGATATACAAACATAAAAAGACTTGACAAAAAAAAAAAGTCAATTTTTTATTCAACAAGCGAAGCATTTTAATTACAAACGTACAGGGATTCTTTCACCAGACAGAACCTGGAGTGCATCTTCCAGAAATCACATTTTTTTACATCAATACACTTCATGCTTTTGACATTAGCTTAGTGATCACTCAAATCAAACACTTGGAGCAGCATCATGTCGCAGGCTGACGGCACACGTTCGATTCAAAGGTCCAGTGATCATCTGGAGTATGAAAACATGAAAGGCTATAAAAGTTCTCACTAAATCCCAATACAAATGGTTTCTGTGTCAATGAAGATTTTTTTAATTTTTCTCAAAGAACAAAACAAATTCAAGTTAATATCAGATTTTGATCCATAGCTGATCCCCTTTTTTTAGGCCCTTGTTTTTGAAGTTTTTTCCTCCTTAGCGGTCAGTGGCAGCAGCTCTTCTTCTGTTCAGGGAGGAAAAAAAGCACCATAAATGTGCCGAGTACTCTAACATAGAGCACGAGAAATTCAACAAGCTGTTCTCAGAGAGTCCGTAAGACGATTTCAACAGGCAGAAGAAAAGAAGAGGGACAACAGGAGGCCAAATGTACGGAGAGAAATTAGTATCACCCCCATTTATGGATACATATTCTTGAGTTTTGTGTGCATACTTTTAATTTGTAACTCATAAAATACATTATGTGCATAAGTATAAAAATTACAAACTAAAAAAAAATACAATTCACACACGTACGCAATTACACACACAAATCCTTAAACGTTA
Source organism: Oryzias javanicus (assembly GCA_003999625.1). Classification (NCBI taxonomy): domain Eukaryota; kingdom Metazoa; phylum Chordata; class Actinopteri; order Beloniformes; family Adrianichthyidae; genus Oryzias; species Oryzias javanicus. The sequence goes on from CM012451.1 coordinate 17,659,295, forward strand.
CACATGAATCCCTTGTTACGCACACACAAAACCTCAGTTACGTATGAATCTGTGGTGAGACTCTTTTCACGTCTCTCACATTTGTGCGTGAGTGATGCGTTTAAAGACCACTAGAATGCTCGGTCATCAGAGTTTTCTTATTAGCCAATTTGAACTTGGATTGTGATAAAAATATCCAGTAAAACTTGACATTTTCCCACTTTCTTAAACAGATATACCTAATAATTAATACGAAAAATATAATTTTTAGCTAAAAAGCTAACATGTTGCTTATATGAGCTTAACTCAAAATTAGCCCAAAAAACCCCAATAGTTGCCAAATTAGCCAAACAAGCTAACACATTGCTAATATGTTAGCTTAACTCAAAATTAACGCAGAAAACCTAAAGAACTGTCAAGTTAGCCAAAAGGCTGACATGATGCTTAAATACTAGTTTAACTCAAAATCAACCCAAAAAAAAAAAAAACATATTAGCTGCCAAATTACCTAAAAACATTAGCATATTGCTAAAATATTAGCTAAACTTAGAAATATCCAAATGAAGCCTCAGTACTATTATTGTCCAGAACATGATGAACGTTTTGATACCCATATTGTACAGGTTTCTAAGTGTGTGAAAAATGTATGATTTTTGCGGAAAAAAGTCGCACAACTTGCGTAAAATTGTATATAATTATGTTAAATATTCAAAATTGCATGAAATTGCATAATAGCAAAGGACAAGTATGAATTTCTTGAACATGATGGATTTTTTTATTTGCATAAATTCCATAAGTTGTAGAATTTGCAGAAATTAGAAAAAATGTCCTTCATTTGAATGGGGCTGAAAAATCGCACAAATTGTGTAGCATCACAAAAACCGTAAAGTGCACAAAAACCAAAAATACTAGCCATAATGTCCTCAACGAGCTGAACGTTTTGATACTAATATTGCACAAGTGTAAAAAGTGCGCAAAGTTTTATAACGATTTGAAAAATGTCCATTAATTGTCAATGAGGCTAGTAAACTAGTATAGATTGCGTTAAAATAGTTGAGTGTACGAATTTCAAAAATACAAGCACGATTGTCCTGAACAAGCAGAACGTTTTGATACCACTGTTGCCTTGGTTACAAAAGTGCATAAAGTTTATAAAGGATTTTAAAAATTCCCATTAATTTTCAATTAAGCTAGTAATTGGCATAATTAGCGGAAAACCCGTAAATTTTGCTAATGCGAAAAATACAGGCATGAATGACCTAAACTTGCGGAACGTTTTGATACCAATATTGCATAAGTTGCATAAGTACAGATATTTTTATAATGATTTGAAATATTTTCCCATTGACTTAACATAGGGCTTAAAATTTGCATAAATTGTGCAAAATTGCAAAAACCGTAAAATTTGGCAAAACCAAAAGTACAAGCAATAGTGTCCTTAAAGAGCTAAATGTTTTGATACCAAGAATGTTTAAATCGCATAAAGTGTGCTTGAGTTTTTACTCTTCAAAAAACGTACGGAAGAACTCGTAAATAATAATATTTAAAGAGAAACAGAATCACAATTGTGTGAATGCGTTGAATGCATTCACACAATGTATACATATCAAAAATGAAATGCTATAGATGAAAGCACAAAATGAAACTGGAAAAGTTAAACTGAAAGTTCTTGAGATGAAGCGATGCTGGATATCAGCAGTGTTCCATAGTTCCTACCTGTTCCAGAATAGTTTTTTTTAACATTTAATTTGGTCTTTGCTTTCCAAAATATTTTTGCTTTTTTTTTCTCATGTTTTGGCCTTTAGATTTTTTTGTTTTGTTTTCTGAAATGTAATGCTGTTGTTTTTAAATTTTTATTTTGTTTTTTAATTCTTGTTATTTTGAAAAATGTTTTTATATCAATTGATTTATTGATGTGATTTGAACTTATGGGCCTCCGTACATACGCCACTACCAAATCCGAGTCTCTGATGGGTCAAAGTTCAACTTACTGTAGTGCGTTTTGTATGTAGAACCTTCAAATGAACTTAAAGGGTAACCAAACCAGGAAGTTGGAAGCTGACTCTACCCACAGCAGAAATCCAATCAGAGGGGTGGGGCTATAAGGTTGCCGACCCCGATATGGACCTTTCATTGGAAGCGATAGCTTCAATGTGTGTTTCCGATCCTGTAGCGTGTGAGTAATGCACACGTCACTACTGCTAACATCTCCCCCTATTTGTTTTTCTCAGTGGACGTCAGATCCCTATGAGAGCAATGACCCCACCAACTCCACCGCCGCCGTTACTGTGAAAGACGGCATGCAGTCAAGCGACCAGGACCACAGCCAGGGATTAGACAAGACCCACGAGGACCCGTCCTCTGCCACAACAGCTCCAGAACCCACCGATCAAAAGACCGTGTGAAAGACACGGAACGTGCACAAGAGCATGTTCTCAGTCGGTCACAGGAAGGACAACTTGAAAACGAACACATGCATACAGAGATTGTACGAAAGAGCACCCATGCACACAGAACTGGCCTCTCTTCTTTCCCTCAGCATGTGGTCTCACCTCCTTGTCTGAATGTAAAGTCTGAAAAAGTGGATCCAGTTGATAAAATAAAAGCATTTTTAAATTGAATGGATTTGTTTGTGTTCGTGAAATACCCAACACATAGAAACATAGAAATCTTCTGGTTAGTAATGGTCAAATGAACTCTATTTAGCATTTTATGAAGTGAGCGAGCTGGGTTCTCAAACCAAATGGTGGCAAGTTTGGAGATGACTAAGTTACCATGACAACAGCCCACATGATCTGAAGAGGCGGTTGCCAGTCAGAACTCAAGTCATGAAAAAATACTCTAAAGATTAAATTAGAATTTGTTGTTATCAATTAGCTGAGATTCTGTCAGGCGGGCTTGTCCAAAGTGTGGCCCACATACAAACGTCTACCAGCCCACAGACTCATGGGTAATTTTCTTTTACAGTACAGAATATTTACATTCATGTGGTACCATTTGGTTCATACTTATGTAGTACCTACTGGATATTTATGCTGTACACTCTAGGTTTTTATATAGTACATACTAGGTAGTTACATGTTCTCTTAATGTATATTTTGTAGTACATCCACATGTCTAGACAAGATAAGTCCAAAAGAGTACAATGACTTTATGTCTTCACTTAATGTATTTTTTCATGATATTTACCATGTATAACGAGACAGTAAACAGAAATTAACTTTGAAGTACTTTGAAAAATGACCCAGAATTTACCTTCTACTTACTTAGCAACTTTCTGTGTGTTTATGGTACTTACCGTATGTAAGAAGATGGATAATTACTTAGTCCTTCTGAGGTAGTGTTTTGTGTTTTCGTGGTACTTGCTATTAGTGAGAGGAGAGGAAGTATACAGAAAGTAACATTTACTGTATGTGAATTTGTGGTACTTGCCATTTAAAAGGTTAGTTACACAAAAACTAACTCTTAAGTACAATGAAACTGGACTGTGAAAGAAAGTCAGCTCCATTTCCACTCTACCACATGGTACAACATGCAAGTACAAAAAAAGTACCATGTAAATACCACTTACATACCCTTTAAGTACTGGACTGTAAAAGAAAGAAGTTGTGGCCTCTTGACCCTCAGAGCTTTAAGGGCCAAACATGAAGAACAGATTTGTTTCTGTGACCAAAACCATAGTGGTTTGTACTTCTACATAGAATAACTGACAGGATTTACAGTGAGTATTTAATGTGAATAATATGGAACATTTCAATTGAACCCAGATTTAATGTAGACATTTCCACCTCGCCAAAGCTGTCTTTCTCGGCTATAACTTTGGACACCTTTGGTAGTTGTGATTGAGATACTTTATTTTCTCCAATGGTAAAGTAGCCAATTCTTCTGGGCAGATAAACCTCAAGTCCCTTAAAATTCTTGGGGTGTCTTGTGTGAACCATTTGAGATCTCCCCAGAATGGGTGAATAATACTGAGGGTCAGGAGACAGACGGTCACTCCAGAACCTTCACCTTATTCTTTATAACCATTGGCAGGTGGACTTGTGTTTTGGATTGTTGTCTTGTTGAAGTTTCTTGTGTCTTTTTAACTCACATATCCCCAAACCATCAACGATCCACCTCCGTGTTTCACAGTAGGAGCAATATAAGCCTTATTGACTTCTCTCCAAATGTAGTGTTCATGGTTCTTGCCAAAAAGTTCTATCTTGGTCTCATCACTCCAAATTACTTTGGGCCAGAAGTTTGGAGGTTAGTCTCAAGCACATTTTTGTAGCATTTGCACAAAAAAAGAAAAAAAGACTTTCTTCTGGCGACTCGACCATGAAGCTTATTTTTCTTGAGGTGACTCAGGTTCCTCCAAAACGATTTTTCTATTAGTTGTAGCAGAAACCTTAGTGACCAAGGTTTGGCTTCAAGAGAAAACCTCACTTTCCACTTTGTGATCAAAACTTGAACACTGCTGACTGTTATTCTCTGTTTTGTACAGTTCAGTTACCTTTTCCCGTAGATCTTTTTATAGTTCTTTAGCTTTCTCCAAGACTCAGAATCCAGAAATGTCAGTGCAGCACCGGATGAAGGATTGTAGGGACCCCGAGAAACTCTAAGATATTCTGTGCACACACCTTGATTACAGGTGAGGAGGGTTACCCTTTTATTCAAACCCTTTTATACCAACTTGTGTGCGTGTTTTCAGAACAAAGTCAACTTTTTAGATTCCAATTCCATGCTTCAAACCTTGTGGGAGTAAAATGGAGCGGGCCCCTTCCTCTTCCATTAAGGCCATGCACCAGTGTCCACGATCCATAAAGACATGGAGGACAGAGTCTGGATGAACTGGACTGGCCTGTTCATCCAGACCAGTTCTGATAGAACACTTTTGGGATGAATTAGAGCGGAGACTGAGAGTCACGTGTGTCCGGATCAATGCGCTTTTGGAGAATTCAAAAATTGGGAGATATGGTCAAAATTCGAAGAAAAAGACAGTCTTCCTGGAAGAGTTCTAAAAAGGTGGACCAACATTAAATGAAACTCTATGGGTTAGAATGGAAGGGCACTTCAGATGGCAGGTGAGCCAATACACAACAAAACCACTTGATATCATTGTGATTCCCTGTTGACACACTTTCAATTCTACTCCTTAGAGTTTGGTGCAGCTGGACAATTATGGAATAAAACTCAGCAACAACAAAAGCACACACAGTTAAAGAAAGACACAATTACATTTGGCAAAAATCTATTAAGTATTTATTAAGTTGTTACATTAAGATTTCTCTCTAGCAGCACTATTTAAATTACGGATATTCAAGGGCAGTTACCATAGACTGTAGTCCTCTCTTAATGCAAGATGTCCTCATGTAAACAAAGACAGACAGAGAAGATAAATAGATTAAATGTACCACAACATGGGCACGCTTCTTGTGAGACTATAAAGTTCCAGGCTGATAAACAACAATTTTTGTGTTTTTAAAAAGAAAAAAAAAAAAAAAAAAAAAAAAAAAAAGGAATTGATGGTACCTTTTGGCATAAATCAACAGTAAAGACAAAAATAATAGAAAAAAAAAGCAATTTGTGGCAATTACAATTTGAGTTAGGGTGTATTCACGTGGCATTCACATCAGTTATGTTGTTAATAAAGTTTCTGGGTTACATGTTTATAAATAGATTACATGTACACGGTTCAGTAGATGAAACAAATCTATGACAGCAAAGTGAAAAGACAAAACATGTTTTTTCTAGATAATTTTAAGTGCAAAAGATTGTGAATTCTTTTTGTTTTCAAACAATTTCTTTGACTCTTTAGCATCGACCCAAGTGGAAAATAAATATGGCACACTTGATTCATCCAAAAGCGGTTAGCTCTACATCGTTTCTTGGAATTTAAATCTAAGAATTGTCAACTTGTAAATACATTTCGAGGGTAGCGCTAAGCTAGTTAGCTTAAATTTTAGCCTAAATCGTTCACGAAAAAGGCTCTTTCATCATGATTTTTGACATTAATGGTTACCGTTTACACCAGCAAACACAATTTAAATAATTAGCTTCGTTAGCTGAAAGTAAATGACCAATTTTTGCTCGTTTTTGCTGGTTAGCTAAATCGAAGCTAACTAGCTGTTGGGTGAATTTTCACTAAGTGCCAATTTCACACATTTTCCTACAGACGCACTCACAAACCACAACATTTTAGCGGCACTTTGAAATTTTCTTTTTTTGTTTCCTACCAACAATAACCTTCAAAATGTAATAACATACACGGAATCGTCAATACTAATATATACCGTTTCTGACAATGTACAGATTTTTTAAAGAGTTTTTTTGACCGCGTCCCTGCTCTGCCTTTAAGCACAACGTCATTATTTATGCTAGAAGATGAGGTTAAAGAAGTTTGCTACATTTCAGGGCAGATGATGAGTTCCTTGAAAGAAAAAAAAAAAAAAAGAAAAACCCTAAAAAAGACAAAACTCTGCTAGTACCTGAAGGGTTTGGGCACAGTGTTTGATTTGAAATGATTTGAATTACGGTGAATTTATACTCTGGCTACAGTTTGAGCTTTTTTTTTTTTTTAAATCACAGCTGCATTTTAAATCTGAAATCAGCGGAATACATCCACATGCCATACACTCATGTTGACCACGAGTGACCACAAAGATCACGTCTACCCGCCTTGTAAATAAAACAGTCAAGATCTCAGTACACGTTGCTCAAACTTCCAGTGGAAATCGTAAGCTTGGCTCACCAAACTCCTGATTTAACAGCGCTGTTTTTGGAAAAGTGTCTCTGCAAGTCATGCATGCGAAAATACCAACTATGCTCTATCGTTTGTGAATACAAAGAGGGCCATTTAATAACTCTGGCAATTCATGAGACACTCAAAGCAAGAATTAAATATTCATAACCGTCAATACTAGTCAAACATACTTAAAGAAAATATGAACCTCTTAAAAGAGTTTCTCATACTTTTAATTGTCTGCATACTGCAGTACTTGAATACATACTCATACAGTATCGTTTATAGCAAATAACTGAATTATTTCATTTATTTAGCACAAAGCATGCTGAATAGAAAAATTGTCACTTTGTCTAAAGTGACTAACTCTTTTTTTTTTTTTCTTCACCCACAGATCATTTTCAAATGTCTGTGATCTATCTACAAAAGCATGACAAAAACCAAGAGGCTTAGGCATCGAAATCAATAAAGAGAAAAGTGATTGCCTAAATCTGTCGATTACCATCTTGAAGCAGTACGTTCAAAAAAATTCCTTCCGAAACCCCCCCCGGGGGATGTTTCAAACAGACAAGGGGGGAGGGTGGGACTTACGCTCGGAGGAACACAAATGTTGAAGCGTTGAGGCACCTTGTCCAACATTTAACCCAGGATTTATTACTCAGTATTCAGTCTCTTTCTTCAGTCGGGATGCATTATGTAAGACAGTAATACTGGAACTTGGGAATTAGAATTCAAATTCAAGGAACAAAACTAAACAAATTCGCTCCGCTTGGATGCTACCATGTCAACAGTGTCAGGCTGAGTGGGCGTGGCTACATAACAAAAAAAAGGAAACAAGATTGTATTGTACGACCTGCTGTGTCCTGGAAAACAAAAGGTTATTTCACACTCTTTTATATCATTAGTGAATTATCGTGACTCACGAACGGCTAGTACTCATCCTGAAATGGACGGAGCTAGTTTGTGGTCACATGAACTCAGCCCTTTGAAGTGAGTAAGTCTGAAAAGGAAACGACTACGTGGAAGTGAAGTTCATTTCGTTTCTTTTTTTCTGTCAAATCTTAAATGTTACTTATGTGAGTTCAAACAAACTTTAGAAATAAAATTTACAAAAGGACAAATCTTGGATGTCCTGCCCTTTTTTAAAAAAAATATATATATAAATAAATAGATTTTTGCTTGTGTGTCATCCAGACCATGGGTTTAGGTTGCAGCTTCAGATGAAGTCCTAATGTGATTTCATTTGAAATAAATCATTTTCTTCCGCCTTAAAAAGGCAAAGCCGCACAGGCTCAGCAGTGTGATAAATGACAGCTATCCGATGTCCATCTATCTTAACTCCAGCACACAATGTTAGACAACATATTTGTTTTTCAGCAAAGGTTTCTTCTTTATCATCGCAAAGGCATAAACTACTTTCTCTGTATTACTGTTCTTTAAATATATGTATATATATACATATATATATGTGTATATATATATATACATATATATGTGTATATAGATATATATACACATATATATATATACACACACACATATATATATACACATACATATACATGTATATATGTATATATATACATATGTATACATACATATATATCTATATATACACACATATATATATATACATATACATGTATATATATATATACATATGTATACATACATATATATCTATATATACACATATGTGTGTGTATATACATATATATACACACACATATGTGTATATACATTATATATATATATATATATATATATATATATATATATACACACATATACATATATGTGTGTGAGTATATGTATTTCTATATAATATTTTTAGGAAAAAAAATAAGTGTACATTTTTGCTGAAAAGGTTGAAGAACGTCAGCAAAGGGCAATGTAAACCACGGTCCGTCTATAACTGGCGAAAAAGGCGCGGTCCCGCGTCCTTTCCCACTTCTACGAAAGTAACAGATTTGCATAGGCAAAAATGGGATTAGCCCTTTAGACAGTGGATTCCTGAATTCTTTATAGAGATGCAAAATCTAGCTCAGCTGAATACAACTTACAATAAACATACATACAAACAAAAAAATATATATTAATAGTGCCAACAAGGCCGAGCTCTCCGTTTCACCTCCCCCACCTTCAGTCACACGTCACTTTTCTGTGCACATTTTTTTGTTTACAGTGTTAGACTTCAAGTAGATCTAAGAACAACTTGTAGAGAACTAGATGTGAAATAAATTAACCAACATGAGAGGTAGTGAAAAGCCTACAAAGACATTTGTCTTTTTTTTTTTTTTTTTAATACAAAGGAAAAAAAAATAAAAACGTGTCAGTAAGGCCAAAGCTTTGCAGACCTCCTTCCCGCCACAAGTTAGCTCAATATTCGTTTCTTTATTAATTTCTTTAAATGTCGATAAAACTATTTTTTTAAGAGACACTCATTCGGAATCCATGGCAATGAAAAGGCGATTAAAAAAAAAAAAATCCAAAGTTAGAGATGAGCATTGACTGTATTTGAGAACCCCCCCCCCGTCACGTTCCAAATAGGAAGAACCGGTTTCAGCTTCTATTGAGAAACAGCAAATTACTTTGTCATTATATTTTTCCAGAACAACCATTCTTGCTCTGCTAAATTTTGTTTTTTAAACATTCTTACTAATCTTATTTTTTGCCAAGATATTTTTCTGTAATAAAAATTATTAAAGTTTTATTCAATGGTCCTGGTGAATACTTGATTCTGATTGGCTGCTGGGTTTGGATTAAAAAGTGATAATCCACAGCGATAATGTAAAACTAAAAAAAAAAAAAAAACAGATCCGATCACATAGCCAAAATGTTCTTAATCACTGCGCAGACTTCTTTAAAACAAATTTTCCATCATCCTCTGGACAAAAACAAGCAGTTAGAAGTGAAAGTTCTTTCTAAACTGATGCTTTATTTAACCCATCGTGACGATCGGCATTTATATTACTTTCCTTTGCCGCTGCAGTAGAGGTTGATGCCGGCTCGGCGGTGTGTTACCGTGACAACACGCTGCATCACGTATGCTAAAAAGTAATGTAAACTAAAAGAATAACAAGAATAAAGAACTGAAAATGAATTAATAGTTTTACTTTGGTAAGTGACCGTGGTATGGGCGGGATAATGCCCCTGGAAGTGTGCATTATCAGAAATTAATGCACCTCGCAGGAGCAACCGTCCTCCGCCTCGTGTTGAATGGTTCAGGCGTTCAAGGCACGTGTTAATTTCTGATAATGCACACTTCAAAGAGCATTATCTCTTACTTATACCATGGTTTGGGTGAATACTCGATAATTCACACCTAAAAAATAGAGTTCTGGTCACATGGTCCAAATGTTCTATACCACTGCGCAAACTTCTTTAAAACAAATTTTTGCTTCGTCATCTGGACAAAAACAATGGTAAGAGGTAAACTTTTTCTCTAAACTTATGTTTATTTAACCTGCCGTGACAATCAGCATTTATATCGCTTTCCTTTGCCGCTGCAGAAGAGGTCAGTGTAGCGGGGTGTTGTCATGTTGACGCATCGCACCGCGTATCAAACAGTCCGCTTATAGTGAAAATCTAAACCCAAAAAATAACAAGAACCAATTGAATAGATATTTCTTTTATAAGTGACCATGGTATAAGCAGGATAATGCGCTTCCAAGTGTGCATTATCAGAAATTATCGCACGCCGTGGGCGCCTGAACTATCCTCCGCAATAATGCACACTTCATCAGGCATTATACATTACATAAACAGACCAATTGGATGCTTCAATATTATTCTTCCCCTATCCTTCCGGCTTCTTCCTACCCCTTCACTTATGGGGTAGGGGTGTCCGAAACTGCTTTTTTGAAAGTAACCCGTAGATTCTATTTATTGCGTATCCCTACGCTGCGAGGGTGTCCTGCATTGCGCTGTGCCGTAGAGGAGAAATGCATTTCTTCAAGTGGGTGTGCTCTGAAGCACAGAAATGTACATTTAAATGTGAGTAAGTACTTTTCGTTTTTGCGTGAAGTCATAAAACTGATGTTATGTATTTTCCAAGAGCTGGAAGCTCTACGCTACCATTGTCCGAATTTGATGACCATAACTCTCCGTTTGGAAGGTTAAATGTAGGGGTAGGGAGAAGCCATAAGGGAACAATTCGGATTAGACCCAAATATGTAGTCTCACATCGAACGTTCGAAGCGTTTGACAAATTCTCCAGATCCCGCTTTTAAATAGTAGGGGTGTGGCCTTCAAACAAGCTCACTCCTAATTGGCGAGAGACTGGTTACCACAGAAATATTGACTCAAACCAACTCAGACCAATCACTGCTTACTGACAATTTCTGGTTCCAACATGGCAACGTCTGTATCGCAAAAAAAATGGCAACTAAATACATTTTTTTCCATTGGAGCCAGAAGTAAGCCATTTTTATGGTGACATTACCCTCATCCTGTCCAGTTCTCATATACAGCCAATGGTGATGACAATGTCGCACATCATTACCGTTACAAGTCCACATATTTAAAAATAAACAATTTCTTACTTTTCTCTATTACATAAAGTTGGAATAAATTAAGAAGGACAGGTGTGAGCAGAAAATCAGGGATTCTGCTCCAATAAAACAGCTTCCAGTTAGGAACTAAAGGCCCAACGCCAGCCTCAAACCTGCTGGCTGCTGGTTTCCGACTCCTCGGAGTGTTTTAGACGGTACATGTATCGCACAATTTATAAATGTAAACTCGGTTTGATTGCACCATTATTTCATTATCTGTTTCTTGGTTGAACATTCTCATTAAATGGATATATAAACAAAAAGGAGACACAACGGCACAGAGCAAAGAAGAGATTCTTCAGCATGAGGGCTTCCGTTTTTGACAGGAGAAAGACAAAGTTGCCAAAATGCAACTTCTTAAATGTTTGTATTTCCTGAAAATTAAAGCTGTTCTGAGGAATAGGAGTGGAAACGAGTCTTAATTGTTGCCAATCTTTATTTATTTGCCAGTGATTGAATTAGGCTCATGCATGTTCAGCTCTAAAGCAGCCAAGCATCATCAGTCAAGCTCTGTTGCGTAAATATGAATCTCAAGTTGTATAGTTAGAGTGTAAACAGATTTTTTTTTTTTATTAAAAATACTACAAAAGATGGGGGTGAGTATAGGTTCCAATTTTCTAATCGGTAAAAATCACAACTGGTGAAATTTGGAAGAAAATTCCAATTTCCATGATTCCATGCTGACTTTTCCGATTAACCTGACGTCATTTTCTGCAATGAAGATTAAAACAATCTTCTCTCCCATTATTTTTTTTTACTCTACGCAAACATGCAATTGGCTAGGAACAAAAAAAAAAAATCCTCCAGCAGCAAAACAACTTAAAAAAAAGGCGCTGTGGTTGAGTGATGTTTTCAAAATAAACCGACTAAAATCTGTCACCCCCCGACTTCATCCAGCTGCACTTTAATGTCCCGAACTCTCTTCATTTAGGTTTCCTCTAAACCAAACTTGGCACAAGAACTACTGGTAGTTAAAGGAGGCAGCAACGTGGATGCCTTCATCAGTTAGCTAGGAGAAGCACTGTTTCAAGCCAACCACCAAACCGACCGTGCGATCGGACTTATTTGAAATGGCAAAGCTAGTGAGCACAAAAGGCTCGTCTCATTAAACAAAAAAACAGCACATCATGTTATCATGCACTTCCTACTGCAGATCCACAGGCCAGGAACATGTTCAAATGAACACAAAAATTCTGTCCTTTTAAATGCTAAACAGGTTAGCAGGACATTTGGCAAAAAAAAAAAGGAACACAACTTTAAATCAGTTTTTTTTTGTTTAGTAAATCTTCCTCACACTCAAATATCCATGATCATCGCATGCTGTCAAAGTCGGATAAGAAAAACAACCAGAGCGGGCGAGGGCTGGCAGTGGACGGGCGCTTAGCATGACTAGCACAAACATGCTAGCAGCTAGCATGCTAAATTTGGAGTTTTTTTTTTTTTTTTTTTTTAAAGGCTTGTGAGTTTTAATAATACTCTTTTACTAGCATGTTAATAATATTGTACCAGCCCTCTTTTCCAGCTTTGGACCAAAAAAAAAAAAAAAAATTGCTGAGTCAGGAAGTAGCTAACCAATAAGCTAACTCCAGAACAGCTTTGACTCTATGGCTATGTCCGAAATCCTTCCCCACTCACTATGTCGTGTGTTCGCCATTTTCTAGTGCTGTCCGAAACTACAATTTTGAAAATGCGCTAGAAATTTTCCAAAAGTCTTTGCGAAAAACTAGCATGCATTAATGCTCATAACATTAGCGAATACACACGACAATGTAATGCGGTCGAACAATTATTGCGAACAAAAATATGTTTAAATGTTATTTTTTTAACAAACGATCCACATTTTCATCATCACAAATAGACATTGTTAAATGTTTATTTATTGAAATTTCATTTCTTGAACTCGGGGACGCATGTCTGGTGTTTGGACAAACAAAAGTAAAGTAGTGAGCATGGTGTCCGAATTGCTTTTAAAATCTAGAGCACTATATAGTTTTTATTAGTTAGGGTGGGATTTCGGATATAGTTTATGATCTGTTGACGGGTCCCATCTTCTTATCTTATGTTTGGCACCAAGTTGAAAAAATGGCGGATGTCAAAAATTAGGGCAGTTATCTTCAAAATAAAAAGCCTTTCCTTTGATTTACAATTCTTGCTTTTCTTTAAGTGAAAATATAAAAACTGACTGTCATTTTCAGGTTTTTTTTCTTTTTTGCTCTGAAATCTAGCACACATGCTTGCCCGACTGTGATGGTCGCACTTTAATAAAGCAAAGTGGAGGAAAAGAATGGGAGGTAGGGATTGTTCCTCGAACTGTGGTTGCCTTCCAGAAAATATCCAGCTGCGCCTTCTCCTTATACATAAAGGCGTAGAGAATTTAAAGTAATAAATAGACGTAGCTGCCCAACCACAATTCTAGCCCTTACTTCTCCCAGTAACGCAATCCAAACAAAGGAAGGTACTCGGATGGACGGACGGACGGATAGATCGGAAGAATGGGTCAGTGCTGCTACATTTGAAGCAGAATCTTCTCAATTTAAAAAAAACTGCAGTGACAATTGGCTAAAGTGTACTATTTCCCTTCGCTGAAAATAGCCAGACAAAAGTACGGCTCCACCGTCCGTCAGCATCTTTCAATATTCTCGGGAAAAAACGGTTGCAGTCCACGGCTTTTATCATCGAGCTACAGTGTCGAGAGAACAGAGAAGAGGAGGAGAGAGCTGCATGCGGAGCCAGCGTTTCTACTGGTTTACCCCATTTCCCACCAACACATGGGCTTCGTGTTCCAAACGTGGACAAATATAAACAGCTATCCGAAGCTGGAGAATTCGATAGAATCAAATAAATAAATACAATTTAGAAAGATAGTGAGTAAATGCAGGATTTAGAGTGTAAAAAGCATGAGGTCTAAATATTACAGTACGGTAACATTGAGTTTGTCTTTTCTGCCTCTCACTTTCTTTCTTTCTTTCTGTCCTCAGAACCTGAGGAGTCCCAGATTATTCCGGCCATCCGGTTGGCCGTTAAAAACCGATTTGTATCTCTTCCGGTCGTGTTTTTTTTTCCTAACAGCACAAAGTGTTAGCAAAACAATCACCGGCAAGCATTCGTGGTCTTAAACCGACCAAAAAGCAGCCAGCAAAGGCCGACCTGGCTCCAGTGGACAACTGGATAGAAATTGCTTTAAAAATATAAATAAAAAAAAAAACAAAACAAAAAACCAACCAGCCATCTTGGATATCAGTCTTTTCAGTCACAACAGTGAGAGATTCTCCAAACCTAGCTTCTGGCACCATTGTAGAACTTGAAAGTTTTAAGTAGTGGTTTCGTTGGCGTACGATGACGAAAGACGGAGAGGTTTAAGTGTCGAGGCAGGTGCGCCTCCTGCTGGCCAGGAGGTCTCTGTAAACTGAGGAGTTGAGGAAACGGGGGAAGGAGTCACGGTGCATCAGGGTGTAAATCTGGAGTTGGGCCTCCTCGTACATTACGTTGCTGGGCTCCGCGAGGCTCTGGTTTATTCCTTCCCTGACACGAGAGTCCAGACTCACCTGGAGAAACACAGAGATGAAGAGTTTCCTTAAAAGGGACGTTTTAAAGGTAAATATCCCAAACTACGGAAGCCAAAATCAGCCTGCCCTACTTCTCATTTTTTATCGTTTTCTCGTTACTAATGAAATCATGAAAAAAGAAAGTAGTTTTCTCATTATAATGAGTTCTCATTTTCTCAAGAAAACAAAGTTTGTTTTCTCGTGGTAATATTGATAACGAGTTATCTCGTTTTTTCAAGAAAATGAAGTTTGTTTTCTTGTGATAACGAGTTATCTTGTTTTCTCGATAAAATGACAGTTTGCGTTCTCATCATAACGATTTTTCTCAGGAAAACGAACGAGATAGGTTTAAATGATCAAAAAAATAGAGATAGCATCTCATTGTCATGAGAAAACAAACTGTGCAATATTTAAAAAAAACAAAACTTTTTTCTGGACAAAACAAAAGTTCATTCTTCAAAAAACAAGAAAAAATGAGATAATAACTCATAACCAGACAACGAACTTTGTTTTGTCATTACGAGTTATCTTGTTTTCTCGAGAAAATAAAGTTTGTTTTTTCGTGATAACGAGATAATATCTCTTAGAAAACGAAGTTTGTTTTCTCAAAAAAAACAAACTGTTTTCTCGTTATAACAATTTATCTCGTTTTCTCAAGAAAATAAAGTTTGTGTTCTCATTATAAAGAGTTTCTCGAGAAAACAAACCTTGTGTTTTCATTATAAAGAGTTTCTCGAGAAAAGAAACGAGATAGGTTCGAACGATCAAAATAGAAAACAACGTTTGTTTTCTCGGTATATCAAGTTATATTGTTATCTCGAGAAAACAAACTTTATTTTTTTTGATAAGACATTATCTGTTATAACGAGTAAAAAGATCTTATGTTTTCTCGAGAAAAGAGAAAACAAAGTTTGTCTTTTTGTTAAAGCGACTTTCTCAAGAAAACAAACGAGATAGGTTTAAATGATCAAAAAATGTTGCCTTCTCGTTATAACAAGTGATCTTGTTTTCTCAAGAAAAAAATTTTGTTTTCTCGTTCGTTTCAGAGAAAATGATCAAAAAACATTGCTTTCTCATTATAACGAGTTATCGCGTTTTTTTTTTTGAGAAAACAAAGTTTGTTTGTGAGAAATAAAAAAATTTAAAAAAAAATGAGGGCAGGCAGTTTTCAGCTTCTGTACCAAACCTCTGATTAGGCTGACATTAAATTGGCATTTACCACTAACAGCGTGTTTCCCCTGGTATTTAGTCAAAGGTCTTTGGTTTTTTCTTCCTCCCACTTTCCACATTTAGGTTAAAAGAACCACGTTTGAAGCTGGAGCTGCTTAATCCTCAATCATTATCAAAAGAAGCATTTTGACAGCAAGAAAAATAAACATTCCCTATTGTTCCCAAGCTTATTTTGGCTTGATGCTTACCTCTTTGGGTGATAATATAGAGACATAATCTTCGTATATGATCCTAGCCTTCTCGTCCACTACGGAGGGGTTCGTCTCCTTCTTCATTTCTTCGCAGGCCAACCAGAAAAGCAGGTTGTCCTCGCTGTACTCCGAGCGCAGAAACTCCCGGAAGATCTCCCGACCCTCGAAGGAGCGCAGCATCATGTCAAAGCTCCGTGCCCACGACAGCAACTCCTCCAGACTGGGGTGTCTACAGTCGGGAGATAAAACAAGCTTACAAAGATGGTGGCGCCAGCACGATCACAACGGCAGCAGAACGGCTGGACATACTGTTCTTCAGCAGCGTCAATACTGTCCATCATGGTGCAGGTTTGCCGTTCATTTCTCTCCATTCTTTCTTCATTCCTGCAGCAGAGAAACGAGAAATATACAAATTTACAGCTCCAAAGTTTCCTTACAGTGCAAAATAGGGCTGCCACGATTAGTCGACTAATCGACGACTAATCTTTAAATCGACTAATCGACGACTAATCGACTATTAAAATAGTCGACAACTAATTTAATAGTCGATTAGTCGTTACTTTATAATATATGAGTTTAGAAGTGTCGTAAAGTTGAAAGGTTATAATAAACAATAAATGCTAAGCTTTTTTCAGACTATTTTGGCCATTTTATCAGGTTCGTTTAAGCTATTTTGAGCTATGTTTGGGTTTAGCTAATAATTTGCTAGATGCTAGCTGTTTTGGCTAAGTTAAGCTTTTTAAAAAAAAGTTTTTTAGGGTGTTTTGGAATTTAGCTCATATTTAAGCTACATGCTAGCTATTTTGGAAAATTTAGGATTTTTTTCAGTTTTTTAAGGCTATTTTTGAGTTAAGTTCATATGTCAGCTACATACTAGCAGTTTTGGCTAGCTGAGGCTTTTAATTATTTTTTAGGATACTTTGGAATTTAGCTAATATTTCAGCTACAAGCTAGCTATTCTGGTTAATTTGGGCTTTTTTCAGTTTTTTAGGCTAACTTGGTGTTCAGCTATTATTTCAGCTAGATGTTAGCGGCTTTGACTAACTTAAGCTTTTTTTTTTTTATTTTTTTAGGGTGTTTTGGAGATTAGCTAATATTTAAGCTACATGCTAGCTATTTTGGAAAATTTAGGATTTTGTTTCAGTTTTTAGTTAAGTTCATATGTCAGCTACATGCTAGGAGTTTTGGCTAGCTGAGGCTTTTAAATTATTTTTTAGGCTAATTTGGAGTTTAGCTAATATTGCAGCTACAAGCTAGGTATTCTGGTTAATTTAGGCTTTTTTCGGTTTTTAGGCTAACTTGTTGTTTAGCTAATATTTCAGCTAGATGGTAGCTGTTTTGGCTAACTTTAGCTTTTTTAAAAAAAGTTTTTTAGGGTGTTTTGGAATTTAGCTCATATTTAAGCTACATGCTAGCTATTTTGGAAAATTTAGGATTTTTTTCAGTTTTTTAAGGCTATTTTTGAGTTAAGTTCATATGTCAGCTACATACTAGCAGTTTTGGCTAGCTGAGGCTTTTAATTATTTTTTAGGATACTTTGGAATTTAGCTAATATTTCAGCTACAAGCTAGCTATTCTGGTTAATTTGGGCTTTTTTCAGTTTTTTAGGCTAACTTGGTGTTCAGCTATTATTTCAGCTAGATGTTAGCGGCTTTGACTAACTTAAGCTTTTTTTTTTATTTTTTTAGGGTGTTTTGGAGATTAGCTAATATTTAAGCTACATGCTAGCTATTTTGGAAATTTAGGATTTTGTTTCAGTTTTTAGTTAAGTTCATATGTCAGCTACATGCTAGGAGTTTTGGCTAGCTGAGGCTTTTAAATTATTTTTTAGGCTAATTTGGAGTTTAGCTAATATTGCAGCTACAAGCTAGGTATTCTGGTTAATTTAGGCTTTTTTCGGTTTTTAGGCTAACTTGTTGTTTAGCTAATATTTCAGCTAGATGGTAGCTGTTTTGGCTAACTTTAGCTTTTTTAAAAAAAAGTTTTTTAGGGTGTTTTGGAATTTAGCTAATATTTAAGCTACATGCTAGCTATTTTGGAAAAATTTAGGATTTCTTTCAGTTTTTTAAGGCTATTTTGGAGTTAAGTTAACATGTCAGCTACATGCTAGCAGTTTTGGCCAGCTGAGGCTTTTAATTATTTTTTAGGCTAATTTGGCATTTAGCTAATATTTTAGTGGCTATCAGCTTTAATGTTTTTAGCTATCAATTTCAGCATCTTCGCTGTCGTCACTCGCTTCAGCTTCAAAATTCAGCTTACAGCATTCACACAAGCATTTTCGCAGATAATGCTTGTGTGGAAATATTTAGTTTTTAGTTTGTTTAAAGCTAATAATGGTTAAGATGTGTGTTTTACATCCAGTTTGTGCATGACCCGATTAGTTGACTAATCGGAAAAAATAATCGGTGATTAGTCGACTATTAAAATAATCGTTTGTGGCAGCCCTAGTGCAAAATAATAATAAAAAAATGCTACGACTTGATTATTTGATCTCTAAATTGAATCATTTCATGCCCATCTCAAAGACTGGTGACCTAATAGTGGAGAAGAATGATTCATCGTCTTTTCCAAGTTGAAAATATTGGTGTCTGTATTTTCAATGAAAGCATCTGTAGCTGCAATTCCATTAGAAATATGTGCAAAATGTAATGTTACTTTGATTTACAGCAGATAAATGTAAATTTCTGTCACTGTTCCTCACCATTATCTATCAAAGGTGGCGTCTTTTTCGGCCCATGGAGCGGCGAGCTATGTGGGAGTGGCTACGGATGAAGCCATTTTGGGTAAAAATGGTTGATGATTTTACAGAGCAGCTGTGGATCCAACAGTTCCACATGACGCACTCGACTTTTGATGAGCTGCGTGATGCTGTGGAACCTCTTATGTTGTGGTATTCGTTTGTTCGTCATTTAATTAAAAAAAAAAAGTGTTTCCGTGCAGTTTTGCAAAATCTGTCAATTTCGATACGCCTCAAAAAACATCTCCATGAAGAGAAAAAACTTTTTTTTTAATAAATGCAAGTTTTTTGTGTTTCCATTAGGCAAATTTTTCTTAAAAAAAATAATTTGTGCAATTTTATTGTCAATATAACTACAAATATGAAAGAACTACAAATATGGCAACCTGGAGACTACCTGTCCCCAGGTGTTAAACTGATTACTAACATCCCAGAAGTGAGGAGGGGAACTCAGAATTAGTCTCTGGAGAGGGGCCTGACCAGACTGGAGTGAGTCATGAGTCATGCACAACATTATTTTATTATTGAGTCTCCGCTCCTCAAACGCCTTCAGTCCGTCTCGTGCACCAGCCCTCCTCCCTTTATTTCCCCCAAACCTCAGAACAGGCTGACTGACAGATCACAGAGCCGACTAGAATCTACGCATGATGTGTTCACTGAACTCTGAACATTAGAGGACCTAAACGGACACTCGGCCCAATTCAGTGCGCCACTACACTTCCTCAGCAAAACAAAGCAGTTTTTTTCAGAAAAAATGTCAACAGTATTTAATCCATCGATTTTATAAGCATCAGTTCTGAGGTTCAATGTTTTCTCTGATAAACTGCTCTGCTTTGCTGCCGACGTCCAGAGGTCAGTGAACGCACCATGCAGAAACGCTCGGTAGACCTGAATTCTGTCAATCTGTCCATGTTTGTTTTGGGGTTTTTGGGGAAATGAATGGAGCATGAGACTGAATTAAGATGTTTAAAGAGCGTAGACCTACTAATAAATAAAAAATAGACTAAAAACAAGTTTTGTCGAGTGTTTTCAAACAGGTGAGGTCTTGGTGTCTCTGTGCGGGAAAGGAAGTGGGAGACGCTTCATTCTGTATTATTTCATCATAACGAGAAAACGAACTTTGTTTTCTCGTTTTAACAAGATAATGGATCTCATTATAATGATAAAATTATGGAAAAAGAAAGTAGGGCATGGCGTTTTCGGCTTCCGTACAATAGTAAATAAGGAAAGGTAGTAAACTTCAGACCAACAATGACCCCTATTACATCCTTCTATAAATGTTATTTTTCCCTGATTTCCTTTATTCTCTTAATATTTTCCTTTTGTTGTTGTTCTTGATGTCAATGTGATATTGTTTGTGGTTTTATGATCTAATAATTAATAAAGTAAAAAAAAGAAGAATCTATTAATTGAAACTAGAAAAAGATAAAAGAAAAAATGCATCTTCTCTAGTTGTTTTATGGCCTCACTTTATAATAAGATTCCTTAACAAGCTTTAGTAACACATTAACAGACAATATTAATGTGTTTATAAGTCATTTATTAACACAATAAACCAAATAAAGTTTATTAACATACTTAGTACGATTAATTTACATCTGAAGTGAGAACATTGTTGACCAAGGTCATACTAATGAACTGCTTGCAAGCTTAACAAATGTATTAATTATCGACATTTTACTGAGTGTTTTGCAGCACCTCCTCTAAAGCGTTACCAAAACTATGACCCTCTACTTTACCCTTTTTTTTTTTGTTTGTATTACTTTGTTGTATTGTAGAGTGTTAGTTTTATCAAAATTGGAATTCCACTGCTAATATAAAATGAGCGGCTATGATTTAGCAATAGCAGAAAAAGTTCAGTTCATAAATAGTAATCCTTCAGCCACGAAATACTAGAATTTCAGGTGACAGTGTGTGGATTTTTAAAATTAGGAAGCTTACATTATTGATTTTACTTGATTTAAAGACTGATTCCAATTGTGTTTTAACATGTTTTTGTGGCATTTTTCTGATGATGCAGGACATATCAGAATGTAGTGAAGCAGGATCCTTTTCTATGTCACAAATATGCTCTTTTTTTATTTTTAAACAACATATTTTAGTCTGCTCCAAATTCACAATGATTTTAAAAAATACTCAGAAATTCAATTTAAATCATATTTTATTCATGATCAACAATCATCAGAGATATGCCAGAAGAAAATGTTAAAAACACCAAAAAGAGAACTTCAAAACAACAAGGCGTTAAAACGGATTTGCATCTCAGAACAGAAAACACTTTTAGCGACTCAAGTGTTAAACATGTGAGTCTATCAATAAAACAGCATGAAAACCTGTAAATGAAATCATAATGTGTAATGATGTAAAGAAAATCCTCCAACATTATTTAGTGAATGCATAGGGAGTGCATACATTTCGTCCTGCTAATTGTCCACAGACATTAGGAGAACCTTGACTAAAAGACATGTTTAACATGACATAATTATGTCGCTTTGGCTTTACCAGCTCTAAACCGCCTCCAACACTAACCCGGTCAGAGATATTTATAGAGACAATCATTTTTAATTAAATGTTACACTACATAATCCCAGATTATGTTGCAATCTTCTCTTTTTTTTATATATAGATAAACCCGCTGTAATGCACAACATTATAAAGCTGGACGAACAAATTAAATGCAGCCAGAAGCAACGATCAATTCTATGTAAACCGACAGCCCGCACCAGTGACTGTTAGTGAGCAAAAGCCAATCGGGATTGATAAATGTTTATTTGTTCTAGTTTCCGCGTGTGTTGGAGTTTTGTCTCTAAATGTCAGTCTGAGCAACATGTCGGACTCTAAACCCAAAACTCTGTTTGCCTGATGTATTTTCTCTTCAGCAACAGATTAGTCTTTTCATGCAGGCCCACATTAAACTGAATTTGCACTGCGCAGCTGCGCAAAGCAGAAGGGAGCAGATAAGAGAGATATGTGGTTTAAATATAGAGCCAGAGCTCTGTATCAGCAAATAAAAAAAGACCACACAACCCCGTTACTGATCCCGTCTGAGAGAGATGGAAACGCAAGGACGGATATTTTTATAAATGTTGCGTAATCACCTGATGTTGATCCGTTGGGCTGATTCCAATCTTTGTGAGTTATTACTATGGCTGTTGTCATACTAGGTGAATGAAACAAACTCAGACGGTCAGCAGGTTTTTGCTTTAGAAATCAAGTTTGTCGAGTTAAAAGAAAAGCACATTTTAGATTTATTTTAGACCAAAAATAAATAATAAAATCCAAAGGATGGGATATGGCTTTCAAATAATTTATTGTTTTTATTTTCATAATTATTCATAATTATGTTTGTTATAATCTAATAAACAGCATCTCCAAATTAAAAGTTTTACTGCAATGTTCAAGAGAAAAACTATTTTCTTTTTTCTACCCTCTACCTACCTCAGCTGTGGGGCAGAGGTAGGTTGAAGGCTCACTGGTATCGACCCCCCGCCCCCCCATGTTGCTCCACGTTGCTCCTGGTAGTTATTTGTTGGTACCAGTGAAAGGAAGTGGAACCACCTGTGTTTGCATCAGTGACTAAAGCGCTTTGGGCTTAAAGAAAGGTAGAAAAGTTCTATGCAGTGGCCCCTAATTCGTAGTCCGTTTAGATTCCAATTTTTTTTTTTTATTTACTGTTCTGTGTCCTTATTGGCTGTAGTGGATCAATGTCAGCCACTCTCAACCGTACCGTATCTCCCGTACGCAATAAATTAAATTAGCCACTATTGCTGCCAGAAACTATTTTTTTAATAGTCGACTAATCATCAATTATTTTTATTGATAGCTGAATACGCTGAAGCTGATAGTCAGCTAAAATATTAGCCCAAAAAATGGAAAAAAAAGTCTAAGTTAGTCAAAACAGCTGGCATGCAGCTGAAATATTAGCTAAACACCAAAAAAGCCAAAATAGCAAAAAAGAATCCTAAATCAGTCAGCTCGTGGGCCGTATGTTTGCCACCCCTGATCTATAACAATCATTGACCATTGGTGTTAGTGGTTTATTCACTGGACATATCAACCCCTCCCCCCTCATGGTCCAAACAGGAAGTAGACTTCTATTGGGAAATTATTATTTTATTTGTCAGAATAAACATTATTGCCCTGATGCCTTCTTCTTAACAACTTCCTTCTAATCTTCATTTTTTTAAAAGATGTTTTATCTTTATTGCAAGTTATTTAAGTTATAAGCCGACCAATCAGATGCATCAGAAAAATCATATGGTGCCTGCTGGCCCCGCCTTTAACGTTTGATTGACTCAAACGAGTCCAGAGCTGCTTTCAGTGGAAGGGTCGTGGACTTCCACTGATGACAGCAGTTCCTCTAAAAACGTGACTCGGACCGGCTCGGACCACTCACCGTCGATGGTTTCAAAATGGCGGCAAATGAACAGGAAGCCACGGTGACGGCTTAGGCCTGATTTTGTGAGGCGCGGAGGTAAGGAACCATCTACGGGTAACCTCAAAACCTTGTTTTGTCCAGTAAAATAATATATGTCTATGATGACTACTAAAAACAAAATAAATAAATAAACATGGCTTTACTTCATGGATTTCAACTATCTGAATTTTTTTTTTATCTCCTGCAATAAAGAAGCAAGTATACACCACTTACAGTATGAATCCCTTTGATTTGTTAACCCAAATACTTAAATCGTTTAATATTTGGTTACTGATAAGTGTGAAATAGCAATAAAAGTTCAAACCTGGATCTTTTCTTTCCAACTCACTCCATAAATGATAAATTTTTAATTCTAGTTTAATGTTTCAGATGTTTTTCTATTTAAGCAACTTGATTTTCATTTAATTTGACCTCTTATAGCTTAATAAAATAAGTTATATACATATATATACAATTATAAAATAAAATAGTTTGGTGTATAAATGATATACAGACCAACTTCCTATTTTTTCTTTCTTTTATTAGTTAAAAGCACTCCAGCCTGATTTAACATTTTTATGTAATAACACTGAAGCCTCTATGTCTGTCGTAGCTCCGTCTGACTTGCTGAGTCCACAGTGAGCGGTCTATTTTTGTCCCACCATGGAGGATCTTTCCTTCCTCTTGCTGTCTCTTGTCAAAGTCCCTATTGTGCATTAGTAATGGGCTAAGCCAGCCACAGTCCCCCCGGCGCCCTCACAATACGGCTAAATATACTGGCTGTTCTTCGCAGCTGTTTTGCATGTGATGTGCGGCTGGAAAATGAAGGCACCCCGACCAGATAAGAGCTTTGTGCAAAGACGGGCGAGGAGGGCGAGCGCCAGTTAAGGGGAGGTCAGAGGAAACCAGACATTTGTGTCGCGTCATAACCATCACTGGGGGAGAGCTTTCCTGGCATTTTTCTGGAGGTCCGACGCTCGCGCCCGAGCGAGGGGAGAGTCACGGTCCGCAAGCTGCCACCACTTCAGATGAAGTGGTATGAAAGAAGTGGCGCATTCACCATTCACTGCCTGAAAACAATGTTTCATTCACTCCTCTCTGCCGGCGAGAGCGCAGCCACAGTGAGGTAGCATGCAGGACAGTCGTGGGTTTTGGTGCCTTGCTCAGGGGCACTTTGTAAGTTCTTGTGCAACTCCAACCTGTATTACAGGTGTCACTTCAAATCCTAATTAAAGGTGAGATGCAAAGTTATTTAAACTCTGCTACTCTCTCTGTTGCTTTCAGACAGAACAGATACACAATGCAACATTTTAATAAAAACTAAGAGGTTAATCAATCTGATTAATCAATCTGAATCGATTTAGGCTTAAAAGATCAATAAACGATCCATAAAAATATAAATTTATTTAGCACATAAAGCTAAAGTCCTCTAGCTTGATGCTAACATTTAATGGAATTTCCCATAGGACGGCTAATGCTAACGCTTGGTTGACATATTTTTAAAGTAATCATTTGGGGTCCAAAACACATTTTTTTTTTGATGAAACTGTCTTCTTCTTATGGAATAAAGTGTAATACTACCACCTAGTGGCCAAACGGAAACGTCCTCAAGGAGATGCAGAACAATGTTTACAATGTTAAAGATCTGAACTTTTCCTTTGGAGAAACTATGTAACACTGTATGCAGTTAACAATCTCATTATTTCAATAATACGGTTCACATAATGTAAAATGTATCAGATTAATATATTTAAAAACATTTTGAAGATTATTAATGTATTTCTTAAATGTGTAAACTCAAGATTGAAATGAAGAATCTAAAAAAAGAAAAAATCTGAATCGAATGGATCCAGGTCTGCTAGCTTGATGCCAACATTTAATGGATTTTCCCGTGAGATAGCTAATACTAACGCTTGGTTGATGTTAGCACACATTGCTGAATAAACGAGCAGCTCTTTCTACTCAAATGTATAAATATTCCAAACTCTTTCAAAGTGGCCATACTATGATTTTCTAAAGCCTTTCAAGAGTGAACTATATGCATGTACATAATCATATATTACTTTTGGAAAACTAAAAAACTAATTATTTATTAAATATTAGTTATATTTCGTGAGTTTTTCCCAATCCGGAAGTAAAATGACTTGGTTCCTGAAGCTCCGCCTGCTGCTGCGTGTGTCTGAAAGAAGCAGAGCGTCTAAAGTAACAAACACGTTTGAGCTGGAATTTATTGAAGATACAACTGGAAAGTATACGGTATTCTGCATCTAAAATGAACATTTTTTTTGCTGATCCTCAATGGATAACGGGATGAACTGAGAGTTGTGTTAGTCTGTAGGCGGAGCTGTCAGAGCAGACTCCTCCTGGAGGGAGCTGTTTTCATCAATCTTGCATCAGCGTGTTTCCAACCGCTCGTTTTCGTGGGTATGGGAGGGGCTGCTGCAGCCAAGCTTATTTAGAGGATTACTCTTAATTGCATGAACGGATCAAAATGCATTTATTTTTTGTAATGTTCACAGAGAAAATAAATCTAAAACAGTCCAAAAATTAAACCAATAAATAGGGAATCCTTTGAGACGTTGGATCACACAGGGCTCTTTGCCAGGGATCTGGATCTTTTGGCTCTTTAGGTCATTTTGTTGTTTTATTTAACTTATCAATATTTATATAAACTTATTTAAAACATGGATAATTGATGCAAAAGATCTTTTTATATGTATACGTGTAAAATATGTTAAATATCTTATTTTCCTCCCAAATAAAACGTACAAAATAAATGATAAAAACAAAAAAACTATTATTTACTATTAAACTTTTAAAGCGAAACAACACAAAACACTGCAACCACGCCCTAAAACATTAATTATAATGTGCAAAATGAAAGGAAAAACATTAACAAGGTTTGTAAATCATGGTAAAGGTTGACATTTAGAAATGGCAAATATCTCATCTTTGTGAATGTGATTTGTTTTTTTTATGTCAGTATTTGATCTGTTCTGGGGAAAGTTGTTCTCATGTCTGCACAGGTTGGTTGTGGAGTCGGTTCTGTTGGAAATTCTTTTTTTCAGATTCCAAATTCTGTTTTTATATCATCAATACTGGATAAATTGTTCAAATTTTTTGCTATTTTTTCAGATTCAGTCATTTTTCACGTTTTTGTATTGATGTCATTTGTTGCTCTGCTCTGCCTCTCCCTCAAACGGTAACGAGCTTTGCACGCACATACCCCCGCGTGCGCACGCCCGCTCAGCGCACGGCTCTGCGCTCTTAAGATCTCTCTGCACAAATTATATTGATCTGTCATGTGCGACTTGAAGAGAAAAAAGAAACAAGAGAGGATTCGGGACACTACCTGATAAATAAAAATGAACATCTGGGGGAAACAAACAGAAGGGGAAACTCTTTTTCCCTCGTTCTTTGGGGGAGTTATGTTCTAGAAATAACTCCTGAAGATGAAACCCGCAAACTAAGATTAAAAATGTTAAACTTCTCACTACACACTTTCTCCACTTTTCTCAGGCAGACATGGACATTTTTAAATCCAGGATTATAGAATGAAATCTAAGATCCGATCGTGATTACAGAATTATATAGGTCTGAGGAGATGCGCACTTTTGCACAGGTACGGAGAAGATTGACAAGGTCTCCAGCCAATCAGGACGCAGAACAGAGTGTGCTGTTTGGAGAAAAAAAAACAAAAAAAAAAGTAGCAGCGTGATCACACTGAGAGCAGGACAACTGCAATGTGGAAAGGAAACACTATCTTCTATTCTATTTAACAGGGATTTGGGAGTGTTCAGATAAAGGTACAGACAGTAAAAGGGTGCAATAAAAGGTCAGGTTTTAGAGGGGTCTCAATCATTTGGCCAAATTGACAAAAAAAAAAAGAAAAAATAATAATGGGGCTTTGATAATGTTTGGGGGCCGGGCCAAATGCGGAGGTGGGCCGGATATGGCCCGTGGGCCATAGTTTGGGGACCCCTGATCTAAAGCATCATTTTTTTGCCCATACTTTTTTCTTCTTCTGGAATATGGTGTGATGCTCTAGCACGATCGCCACCTAGTGGCCAAACTAACAGGAGAAGAAGCACAATTGTCTTACACAATTGTTTAAGAATTGATGTAACACTGTATGCTATTAACAACCTCATTATTATTTTACTAATACATTTTACAGTTTGTCAACTGTATCAGATTAATATAAATATATTCAAAACATATAGTAGATTATTAATGTATTTCTAAGCAAATGTGTCTAAATCTGTAAACTCAAAATTGAATGGAATCGATTCTTGAAATTATAATTGATACCCAGCCGTACTAAGAGGCTTCAAATATTTAAAGAAAACCCAAGCTTTCATCTCCGAACTTAGAGAGAAACTCCACACAGACACTAAAACCATAAAACCGGCCCCAGAATGTATTGTTGAATCCTCCCAGATCCTAACTACACTTCACACACAGTTTTATGACCAACATCTCCACCCCGGTTAGCAGACTAAAAAAATAAAATAAAAAAACACAACAGTAAAAATAGGAAGGGAAATGTGATTACAAGCATACAAGAATGCATCTCAGTTTAAGGTTAAATCAATTTGCTGGAGACCCTGGACACCCCACCCCACCTGCTCGGTGCCGGGGGGGTGGGGGGTGGGGGGGGGGGGGTGATATGGAAGATCAATGTGAGTGAGGCACATCAGATTAGGCGACAGGATTAAAAGCAAAAGCAACTGTTTGTTGTTTCAGGTCACATCTTTATCTGTAGACGGTAATGCCAGTGTAAGCTGATGCTAAGCTCCAGCGGGCCTTTTCTAGTCACCGCAAATGAAACAAATAATGGAATAGAAACTAAATCAAACATACTACCAAACTTCTAATTTTGTCTTTTTTGTGGCTCCTGATAAAAGATAAATGCTATTTTTGGGGTAAAATTGAAATTAAACAAAACTGTTTTTGCAACGCTTCAAACAGTAGAAGAAGAATAGATGATATGGGTGTCTTGCTCACCACAGACACTTGCAGCAGCCACACCAGCAGAGGCAGCAGGTGTTGGGTCTGGGCTGTCCGGGGGCCTGGGGTGGGGCCTCGATATGAGCCGCCTGCCTTTTTCTCATCTCCACTCCACTCACACTGCAGGGCTTTGGGGGGGAAAAAGGATTAAATAAAGTTAATATAAAACAGTGGTGGAAAAATGTACAACTTTTTTTGGTGGAATCAGTAACTTTAACTGATGCAAAACAGAGGAATTTATAAAGAGCATTTATAAGCCGAATAACAGCGCATGTGGTCCAAGCTTTCAATAAAAACATAATGATGTGATTTTTTGCACATCAAGTCTGATCTTAACATAGTTTCACAAGCTTTTATGAGCCAAAAAAGCGTTTAGTGCAACCACTGAAGCTGTAAAAGCTGCTACAAACTCGCATTTACGCCAGCGTCACACACCTTGTACAACTTTTACACATAAAAATTATTTTTAGAGTTCTGGCACTTCATCTTTAATTTTAAAACTTTTTGTTTTTTTGTCTATTCTAAGTCCATGTACATCCAGTGAAAGACCCACTCCAATAAAAATCCTGTTTTCTGTGTATTTAGACTGAGAATTTGTCCCGCATTACCGGGGAATCGAACTCTGGATCACTTTAGCCAAACTAAATGTGTCCAGTCTGAATACACCCTAAAATATAAGTACTAAAAAATACGTTTTTCCTATTAGATCTAAGACTTTCTGACTGTGGATGATCCACCCATCACTAAAAAGCATCCCACATTTGTGGCTCCACTTTCATTGATTGACAGCACGTTGCTGTTTCATTTGCCAGCTTCTATGGTTTCCGAGTATGTGAAGTAAAATCTGCCCATTGTAAATTTAACTCCAAGGCCATGAAAACGAGCAGAAAATATACATATATATTTAGAATGTAAATGATGATGCATATCTTGAACTAGTATATGGAAAAAAAATTATATCACGATATAAAATATTTTATATCACGATACGATATATAATCACGATATACCACAATAAAGTATATTTTCAGCTATTCTCTGAAAAAATGCCTGATGTTGCAGTAGTTTTTGTGAAAACTCTGGACGAAAGTGGCCATGTTTTTAAAATGATTTTGTTTTGAAAAGTGCCTAAAAAAGGTTAATTATGAAATAAACTTCACAATCTCAACCTCACATTCCAACTCTCTATTGTGACACAAGCACTAGAATGCGGGCCGTTCACGCGTGTCTTGAAAAGAAAAAGACTCAGGACTCAAAGATAATAAAAGAGAGCACGACTCTCTGTAAGGAGTTAGAAGGGAAACAGTCACGAAGTTGAGTCGCCATCCATGACTGTTGTCACGGGAGATTGGTAAAGTTACGGTGAAAATAAAAAGTTGCAGGGTGCACAACAAATCACGCGAAATCCTGAAGGATCTGAGTAATGACATATTTGGCGTAATAATTGATCAAATTAGCTTAGCAACGATATATATACTTTTCTCAGATTGACATTTTTCTCTATAGTTTAAACTCAAAGTTTAAACTTTCATAGAAAAATATGTCCAGTATTGAAGAATGAAAAAAATTTTGCTAGCAGTCTAAGATTTATGTCAATTTAGCAAGCTAAATGTGTCCCAAGTGGCACAGTGGAGATTGATTGACATGGTGTAGAGGAGGGGTGTCCAAAACTCAGTCCTCGAGGGCTGGTGTCTTGCATTTTTTCCAACCAACCTGCTATGGAAGCTCCAAATGCAACTGATCCAGGTAATCAGAAACAGAAAAGGCAGAGTTTCCGGAAAACCACCAGGAAGTCAACCTTTTTTTTGTCATCAAAGTTTTTATTGATTTTTCACAAACCTAACAACAACAGCAACAAGGAAAAAAAAATAAAATAAAATAAAAACATCATATCGGGAGGTCAGCCTTTTACTGACTTTGGACACTCCTAGTCTAGAGCCAATCGGAACGCAGGGCATAGTGCACTATAAGGAACAAAAGGAGCACAAAACATTTTTTGGGATACACCGGGATGGCATAAAGTACCCCGGATTAAAGCACATACATCTGCGCTATGTAATATCAGGGATCACTGACCGAATGACACAAACAAGCTATCAATAGCACGCTAGCTTTAAGTCTGGGGTTTTTCTCTAGCAGATAAGTCTTGTTCAGGGTTTAAATTTTCCAGCCATCTTCTTCCGCTCATCTGTGATTGGATTACGGGGGCAGCAGTCTAAGCAAAGATGCCTAGACTTCCCTGTCCCCGGCCACTTCCTCCAGCTCCTCTGGAAGGTTGGGGGGACAGAGATGTTCACAGGCCAGCCGAGAGATGTAGTCTCTCCAGCGTGGCCCGGGTCTTCCCCAGGGACTCTGCCCAGTCCCTTGTATAGATGCCTCAACTGGCTCCTCTGGATAAGAGGGAGCAGCAGCTCCGAGCTCTCTCCGCCTGAACCACCTGAGCTTCTCGCCCTCTCTCTAAAGGATCGCTCAGCCACCCAACGGAGGAAGCTCATTTTGACCGCTTGTATTTGAGACCTTGTTCTTTCAGTCGTGACCAAGAGGTCATGACCATAGGTGAGTACTGGGACAAAGATCAACTGGTAAATTGAGAGCTTCACTTTTCTGGCTCCGCTCTCTCTTTTACCACAATGGACCGGTACAGCAACCACACAACAGTGGAGCAGCAGCCACACCAGCCACTCCAACCCCCCCCCCCCCCCCCCCCCCCCCGAGAGGGTAAACTACCTTTCTCCGCGTCAAGAACCATGGCCTTAGACTTAGCGGCTTAAATTTCGTCCATTTTTTAATTTAAAGTCCAATATTAAAAAAAAAGATTGATGTGAATCAGTGAGTTGGCTGTATTTTAAAATCAATTTTCAATTTATTATCACTTTGTTGATGGATAATAATAAAAGTGGATGATTTATAAAATGTAGAGCTTGGAATCAAGATGACTCATCACTTATCAGTATAAAAAACATTTGTCACACCTCTGCATTGCATTAATACATTACATTTCCTGTAATACTTATCACTTGTGATATCGATCATTGAAAAATCCCAAATCAAACAGAAAAAAAAAAGTTCAGCGTGGTGTCTTTTGGGTTTAAGACAACCCCCTTCCCAATGTTAACATGCCTAAAATAGCACATGGATGGAGTTGCCAATTCCACACCAGAGAAGAAAAGAGGGGAAAGAAAATTCGAGGAAATTCTTGATTTAAAAAAATGGCAGACTAAGTCATAAGTCATTAGAAAGAGTTAAGACCTGTTCTATGTTTTAAAGCTTCATAAGTTTAGTTTTGTGATGTTCTGAAACGTTTTAGGCTTTTTTGATTTAAAATATAGCTTTAATGACTGAAGGTGTAAAAAAAAAAAAAAAGGTTACCAAAGTTGACCTTAAATTCCACCATCTTCCAAATATAGTTATTTTTCAACAGTGTGACAAATGCAAAAACAACAATTTTTCAGCACTTTATATTTAATATATTTATAGTACAATTTAACAAAACACAACTCTTACCTGTAAAGTCATGATTCAGATTAAAATTCTCAATGATCACATAAAAGCCTACATAAAAACAACGGCTTCTTAGCATTTCTAGACGAGTCGCTGCTTCGTGTCATTCCCTCCACTGAGCTTGAGCACATGTGATGTTTTACAATGAAGCATGGCAGGTAATGCTGAAAACGGCCTGTCCGACATGCAAATGCGGACGACTTACTGGCAGAGGGGGCCATTGGTTATTCAGCAGCCAGGCAGCCGTGGTGAAAAACAGTTGCTGGATGCAAACGACAACAAGCATTCGGCTTTGTTCCAAACTGGT
Organism: Oryzias javanicus; assembly: GCA_003999625.1. Lineage (NCBI taxonomy): Eukaryota > Metazoa > Chordata > Actinopteri > Beloniformes > Adrianichthyidae > Oryzias > Oryzias javanicus. Next base: position 17,691,489 of record CM012451.1, read on the forward strand.
GAGATGAGGTGTTTGCACGCGACACATGCAAATGTGGTACAAAAATAAAAATATGCTCAGATGAGGTGGAAAAAATGGAAAGAGGGCAGGGAATAAAAAAAGAAAGACGATTGAGAAAAGGAAGTGACAGGTCATTAGAAGGCTTTAGATATTACCCTGTAGGGGCTACTGGGGCTTTGTTCTATAAAATGAGGTCAGGTCAAAGTATTTATTAATCATTTATTTCTTGCAATTTTGAGGTAAAATTAAAAAATCAGCCTATCTAACCAGACCAATGAAAAATGGTGTCAGTCTTCTGCAAACTGTTCATTTTTATGTGATCAATACTGTATTGGGCCTCTTTTTGCATGGGTTATTGCATCAGTGTGACTTAGTATTAAAGAAATCAGCCAAGTTATAGCTATATCATCATCACCATTGTTGGGTATGGAGTGTTTGATTTTCCCGTCAACAACTACCCCTTACACTATCTACTGGGTTCAGATCAGGTGGGCTTGTACCACAGCAGACACTGAACCAGCTTTTCATATCTTTGGCAGTGCGGCAGGTGCCAAGCCCTGCTGGAAATACTAAGTATTTGTGGCTCTGAAGACGGCTGCATTGACTGTGGCCCTCGAGGAAGGAGAGTGGATCAACATCAGGGACTTAAAATCATCACTGAAACTTCTCACTAGACTTCAAGCATCATGGATTCTGTCTCTCAGCTCTACATCAAGAACCTGGAACCTTGATTTCCAAATAAAATGCATTCTACCCATCCCTGTACCTGATGTACTGTGTTTTTGATCGTGTTGAAATAGTGTACTTTTTTTCTTGTATCTACACATTGTACGCAATGTTCAGATATGACTACTTCTTTTTTTTACCAATGACCTCACTCTCCTCTTGTTACCCATGCTTCGTAGGTAGCACCTCAAGGTTGAGTCCAATCTTGAACTGTATGTGTGTATTTCTTTCGTCTGACATGTTTTGGGTTGTACTGAAAACAACTAATTTCCCTTTGGATCAATAAAATACTATTGTAATGTATCGTAAGGTAAGACACTTCAGACAGTTTCTCAAGTTTAGAAACGGCTTGACAAGAGCCACATTTGAGGCCCATGTCTTATTTTCATCTGGTTCTGGTTCACTCATTGTTTGGATCTTCCATATTCTTCACCGAATTTCTTTGACGTAGGTACAGTTATCTCCACCGTTTCCTTCCAAACCATTTTTAAGTTGACGTGCTTGGACCAGGACTCTGTGAACAACCAGCTGGTTTAGCAAGGACTTTTTTATGACCTCCTGTTTGAAAGGCGTAAATGAACGTCTTCTGGACATCTGCTACATCTGAAGTCTATAATCAGCAAATCGACAAGACAATAAAGCCCTCAAGTATTTCAGTCTATGATTCAATATACAAAAACCAAGATTCATTTTTTTAATTTACTGAACTTTTTCTTTTTTAAATAATGCAATTTCTTAAGGTGTGCCTTTACATGTTTGTTTGTACCTTTAAATGACAGCGTCTTGCTATCTTTGCAAACCAATGCAGACTTTGCTTTATACTAGGGATCAGGTTTTTTTGGGCCCGATCCGATTCCAATTCATTGAATCTTGTGGATTTGCCGATACAGAGTCCCGATCCGATACTTTTGTAACATATTTAAAACATTGACAAAATGAATAAATACATTTGTCTTGTCCCTTATTTATATTTCATTAACATTATTTTATCATTAGAAACTTAAATAAAACACTTCAGTGAAGTAGCTTTAATAAACGAGTAAAAATAGAGCAAGTATAAACTAGAAAAAAATCAAATTTTCTTGTTCTATTAGTGATAATTAGTCATGTGAGAAAGTTTAGTGACTTTAACTTTAATAAATTTAATTATTGAACATTTTTGACCAAATATGATTCCTGTCCTCATTTAGAATTCTTAAAAATAAATTATGACTGTTTTTGCATGAATTTGATGAGTGTTTATGACTAGCTCATATCATTATTAATTTTAATTTATTCGTTTTTTTGTTTGTCTGTCTTTTAAGATTATGTGCTTCTTTTTAAGTTCTTAAGACATCATATTTCGGTTTTATTATCAGATGAGTTAATTTTCTTAACTTTTATTCCTCTTACTGAAATATAAATAAAACAGGCATATCAAAGGACAGCTCAGGTCCTACGGAGTTAAATCACGGCACTAGCACGTAGCAGTTAGCAGCTGCCGGTTAGCCATTTGTCTATCTGGAGCACGAAGAGCTTAACATTAAAAAGAAACTCTGTCTTTTTCTGTTGAAATACCTTTAGAGGTTGTTGTTTAGAGACACTAGCTGTCAGTTTAAAGTGTTTTCAAAAGAGTTATTGATCCCGGAAGTCTGAATCCGTGATCGGCTAGCTAGCTAACTTTACATCAGTCCTCTGTTTGAACTGTTGCCGGTTTCTGCTGCGTTTTCCGGGAAAAACCTTTTGTGATCTGTTCTTGACATGCAGACTTCTAGTGAAGTATTTATCCGGAATAATAAGATTGAAATATAAAGTGCTGATCATAATCAGAATAAATGAAACATCCGATCCTGATCAGACAACGGAGCCCGATTCTGATCGAGTCTTCAAACACGTGATCGGGTCCGATTTCCGATCATGTGATCGGATCGGGACATCCCTACTTTATACCCAACATCTGCTTACATTTTCCAACAAAAAAACAGTTTAGGTTCTAGTTTTGTCATAAAGGAATAATAACCTGAGGTAAGCTTTAAGGTGCAGCTGCTGTTCTGAACTGTGTGAGAGTTCTGGTAAGGGTTTATCTCAACACTGGAGCCGTCATCGACAAAATAAAATACATGAATGAAATATGGTTAAAATCTTCACCAGGGTTTCAAGAACAACCTGGAAACAGAATGGCGTCTTATCAAACCCGGTACAGAAGTAAAGAAAAGTAGCAAGTAGAACTTACCATGAATTAGTGAGTTCCTAAACACACGTCAGACAGAGCGGCCATGGCGTGAGGTAACAGGTTGCTGGACGGTAGCAAACTGGTTGACAGAAGTATGGACTGTTGGGCTGTCTGAGTGTCTGTTTGGCTGATGGACTGGCTGTTTGGCTTGCAGGAGATGCGGGACACAACAAAGAGGTCGTTTTCACCAGAGGGAAGAGGAGTTACTGGTGTCACCATCCCTGACCAGTTGGCGAAAAAAAAAGGACACTGAAGCTAAAATGAGGTTTGCCAAATGTCCTCCCGTATTTCTTGCACCGTTTGACCGTCGCCTTCTAGGCTGTCGTGTAGCGGAGTGATAGAACCATTTATGAACTTAAAAGCACAGCAGACGATGAATGTACAGCATCTGAAAAACAGAGAGCAGATCAAAGAATTCCTGTTAATCCGTGCACGTTTTCAACGTTTTACCACAAAAATCAACCCAAAGGCAGAGTATAATATCCTTAAAGGGAAACTAAACCCTAAATCAACTTTTTTAGGCTGTTGATCTCTATAAATGAGGCTTTACAATTGCTGTCTGTTGGTTGTTGCCACATTTTTGACAAATTAAAATAAACTTGTTTAATTGATGAAAATATAGTCAAAAGCGGTCTATGTGCTGCCCCCTACAGGTTGAAACGAGGTATTGAATTTTGTGATTGGTCAACTGGTGTAAGTCTCAGAAGTTTGTCATCATGCTCAGCAGCTCCTGTATAAAAGCCCCGCCCATCTTTAAGACATGCAGGCCTCAACAACAAAAACCAGGCTAGCTCCCTCATTTTTAACCGATTTTCACAAAACATGGCTCGAATTAAAGCTTAGAAAATGATTGACGTCGTGGTATATTTACATTTTTATTATCTCTAAAAACTAGACTGTAAATAGTGCAAAAGATGAACCTTCTAGTGTTACAGACACATTAAGCTTAATCTAACTGTCAATCATAGATCCAAGCAATACCGCCACTCCACTAGCCACACCCCCTTTTTTGGGGGGTATTTTTCAAATCTGGGCTGAGAATGGGATCACCCACCAATTGCCCTGTTTGGTTACCCTTTAAACATCTTTGACATGTGCAAAGGCTGATGTGGAACTGCTATACAAAACGATTCATAAATGCACGAGTAATCAACTCACAAAAAGCTACCAATAAAATAATTGAAACTACTGAAATGTGACAAACAGTAAATTGTCAACTATAGGGCTGCCACGATTAGTCGACTAATCGACGACTAATCGACTATTAAAATAGTCGACGACTAATTTAATAGTCGATTAGTCGTTACTTTATATTATATGGAGTCAGAGTGTAGTAAAGTTGAAAGTTATAATGGTATTATGCTAGCTTTTTGGACTATTTTGGCATTTATTAAAAAGTATTTTTGGCTATTTTGAAGTTTAGCCAAAATTTCAGCTACATGCTAGCTATTTTAGCTAATTTAGGCTTTTTTTTTTCATTTTTAGGCTATTTTGGAGTTTAGCTAATATTTCAGCTGTGTGTTAGATGTTTTGGCTGACTTGGGCTTTTTTTCCAGTTTTTTAGGCTACTTTGGCATTTAACTAATATTTTAGCTAGCTATCAGCTTTAGCGTTTTCAGCTATTAGCTTCAGTGATTTCAGCTATCAACTTCAGCGTTTTTAGGTATTAATTTTAGCGTTTTAAGCCATAAGCACTTGCGTCTCTTGCTACCGAATTCAGCTTACAGCGTTCACACTAGCATTATCTGGTTCTGGTTAGGTTAAAGCTAATGATGGTTAAGCTGGGCTGCCACAAATTGTGACCATGTCGACCATAAACTAATGAAGTAAAGAAGCTGCATGATTCATTGAAGGTTTAATAAACTGTCGTCTTTATTTCTAGTTTGAATAAAGCTTCAAAACTTCAAATTTAACGCCAATGATGTTGAAGATATGAGCTTTACATCCAGTTTGCGCTTGACACGATTAGTCGACTAATCGGAAAAAATAATCGGTGATTAGTCGACTATTAAAATAATTGTTTGTGACAGCTCTAGTCAACTATAACATTTACAGTATTTGGTAACATCAGACAATACAAATGCTAGAAATCTTATTTATGGTTACAGTTTCCCACGCTTTGCTGATGGAGGACAGCCTAGGTTAAACAGGGTGATCTCCTGCTTTACTTTAATAAAGTATCAATATGCCCAACCAGATACCCATCAGTCTTTAGAGCATGTTAGCCAATACCATCTCACTAGGAAGTTGTCCCCATGGCATTCTAATGTTCATGTTCAAACCACCTCAATGGGCTCATATCAATGTGGAGTGGCAGTTTCTCTCAGAGTTACTCCAAGATGGCTAAACTTAATAGAATACCCCAACCAGCCTGCAAATTAAACCAATTTTTCTGCCACTCATTTACAAGCCACAGCTTATGGAAAGTGGTGAAGATTGGACCACAGATCGACTGGTAAATTGTAGTTTGTCCTCGGACATAACTTAAATTTTAACACAAGAAATTGACGCAAAATCGGTTCCAAAGCAGCTGTGGTGTATGGGTAGAGCAGTGGACTTCTGATCAGAAGATAGAAGAACTCCTCATCAGTTCATCAGTCAATCTCAGTCTCCGTCCTTCTCTCGCCTTCAAATTCAGTGCCCAGATACTGTCCGTTTTCTGGTTGAAGAAGAAAAACTAAATCTCCATATATTTGGTCAAACTAATAAAAAAAATCCAGTCGACCTAACGATCTGAGAAGTCTGGAGTTCCTGTCCAATCAAAAGCAAAATGTAGGAAAAAAACTCAGAATGGATCGTGCTGGACTTCATCTCAAATATTAAAAAATAAAAACATTTCCATGAAATAAAACAGGCCCACGTATTTCACTATCGCCAGGGAATATTCACCCAATCAAAGGTATTTACATTATTTTAAATTTGTTGCATTTTTTGAGTGTCATGGGTCCCTGGATAAAATCTCACACGTCCTAGGAATGAATGGACCAAAGGTAAAGTGTACAGTATCATTATTTCTTTTATTATAATTTTTTTCTTCTCAAATTCCTACTTTTTCAGTCATTTTCAAGCATGTTCTTAGGATCTTGCTGTGGTTTTTTTCCCCACTTTGTTACATAAAGAACAGTTTGAAATAAAAGAAAACTACTCTAATTTATCATGTGTTGTCATATTTTGATCAATTTTTTATGAAAAATATATTTTATTGGGAATTCTATATGGGGTAAAAATTACCCAGCAAAAGTGATGATGTAACTTTTTATAGCAAAAGTGTTCTGGGGTTAAACCAGCTTAAGAGTTTCAAATCCTAAAATAACTACTGGAGGCTGGTTTTCATTTTTTTTTTAAATCTATTTTAGTTCAATATTATGTCAAATGAAACTACTTCTTAGAGTAAAAAAAATGCTTTTTAAATCATTTTTAATCAAGATGTGTTCAATTTAAACTTAGTTGTGGTTCAAAATCTGGTTGATTGATTGAGGCCAAGCATCGTTTGTAGACAATACAAGAAAAAAGATTTATCAAACTCAAAGAAATATTGAAATGCAATTATTAAAAAAAATAAAAAAAAAAAACAAAAACACACTTGCTTCACATTTGATTTATTAAATACAGGGATTATTAAAGCTGTGCATAGTTTTCGGAATCCTGTAGTGAATCTAAGTGTTACTCCCTTTGATCAATACATATTTTGAATTTTATTAAAAACTTAATTTCAATAAGAAAAAAATGATCAAAATAATTGTTTTGGGTTTTTTTAATTGAAATATGAAGCCTTCAGCCTCTGTACATTCTGAGGTAACACACAAACTCAGCTTTAAACTTAGTTACAAACATGTAAATCTGACTGAAATGGAGCTCAACATTAATGAAATAACACATGCAAACCAAAAGGGTTTGCAGTTGAATTCCTAAAGCAGACACTGACCGGCAGACAGATCCTTTACCTTGAGGTCTACAAAGTCTTTTTGCAAGCCTAATGTCTATAAAGGAAAGTGTTTGTTTATACAGCTACATTACAGGTCACATCTCACACTAACACTTTATGAACTCGTGTGGGAGAAACTCAACTACAAACCCTGTCTTAAGAGGAAATGATGCCCTGCTCAAAGGCTGTTGTCATTGGAGGATCATCGGTGGTGCAGTCATCCAATGTAAAACACTGGGAATCCTCTACGGCTGCTCCAAAATGCAAATTTACACTAAAGTTACAGTTTGTATTTCAGTCAATGGTGTGTTTGTATCACTGACTACCTATGAGAACTGGGCTGAGTGAGCTACATTTGGGTTTGAAATAGGAAGTACCTGTCAGATCCGAGAGGTCAAAATCTCACAGACTTCAATAGAAAAATAAACTGCTATTAGTCAGTCATTCTAATTGTCAAAATCACAATTCTTGCTCTGTCCTTTTCATTTTTATGTGTTCTAGCCAATCTTATTATTTTAAAATATATTTTATCTAAAGTCATTCACGTCATAAACTGACCAATAAGATGCCTCAATTAAAGTATGTGGTCTCACATGGAACCTTCGAAATGTTTGATTGACAGGTTTTTCCTGTTTTGAAGTGGTACGGGTTTCCAACAAGCTCACTCCTGATTGGGGAGACTGGTTACCATAGATATGATGACTCAGACCAATCCGAACACATCACTGCTTATTGATGTTGTCTGGCTCAAACATGGCAGCGTACGTATCACGAAAATGAAAAAAAAAAAAAAGGCGACGGAATGAAAATTTGCTTTATTTTCTGGGAGCCAGAAGTACACCATTTTTCATGGGAGACGTCACATTCACTCTGTCCAGGTCACATATTTGGTCAATGTTTTTTTTTAATCATTATTTATTTAAATTGGTTCTATGACAACATAAAGTTCACTAGCATCTCCTGCCCAACCCAAACAACAACACTGTTAAGAGATGAAAAAAACTGTAACTGTGCTTCAAAAAAAAAAAAAAAAAATTGCAGTGAAAAATGATTTTGCAGAGATAAGGCTTTGGCATCACGCTTGTGAGGCTTTCCAGTACCTCCACCCGAGAGGAAGACGGCCTCAAAGGAACCTCAGTTTCATGCAAACAAGACCAGGATTGTATGAGGAAAGTGCAGAACTTGTTAGAGCCGGAAAGCAGCATCATCCTCGTGTCTGTCTATGTAATGTCCACACTGAATCCAGCAGCAACATTATCTGCATCCATTAGAAATGTTTGGATTTATGATCCGATACTTCGATCTAACAAGAACTAATGGGGAAACGATCAACTATAAAGTTTTTTTTTTGACATCCTACTCCAACCACCTTTAGCAAAATAACTCCCAGTGGTCTTTTAATCATGATTACATCATTTTTTGTCAATTTTTTTTCCAAAAAGTGTCATTTCTAGGACGAGCTCCTTGCTATTGCTCCAACTGGAGCTTTAGCTGCATCTAAACTTTTTTTTTTTTTTAAGGAGGAGCTAAAGCGACTTACAGCTGCCTATCCCTTCCATCAACATGAAGAAGAAAACAATTTCTTCATGTGGGTGTGCTCTCACAGAAGTTTTCAATTAAATGTAAGTAATGACTATTAGTTCTGGCATGACTTTTTAAAGTTATAAAACTGGTTGTTGTTAGGAATTTTACGAGTTCTGGCAGCTATGTGCTAACATAAACTTTTCATGATGTGATTAAGTGATAGTAGTGCTGCCACAAACGATTATTTTAAAATTTGAATAACCACCAATTATTTTTTGTGATTAGTTGACTAATCAAGTCATGAACAAAGTGGATGTAAAACACACATCTTAACCATCATTAGCTTTAAACTAACTAAAAACTAGATATATAGCATTACCTGCAATAATGCTAGTCTTCATGCTGTAAGCTGAATTTTGCCACTGAAGGTACTAGTGACAATAGCTGAAGATGTTGAATTTGACAGCTAAAGATGCTGAAGTTGATAGCCAGCTAAAATATTAGTTAAATGCCAAATTAGCCTAAAGAAATAACAAAAAGCCTAAGTTAGCCAAAACAGCTAGCATGTAGCTGAAAAATTAACAAAATTCCAAAACAGACTAAATTACAAACGAAAAAAAGCCAAAACTAAAATATTAGCCGAACTCCAAAATAGCAAAAACCCTTAATAAATGCCAAAATAGTCACTTTAGTAACTTTCAATTTTACAAAACTCTTACCCCATATAATATATAGTAATGACTAATCGACTATTAAATTAGTCGTTGACTATTTTAATAGTCGATTCGTCGTCGATTAGTCGACTAATTGTGGCAGTCCTAAGTGGTAGCGTCCTGATTTGAGGACTCAGTTTTTCCATATTTCTTCACTTGGAGGGCTAAATGTAAGCTGTAGGGGTGAATAATGAAATCGGATTGGGACATTTTCTGCAGAGCGGGAGCACCTAGAGTGGTTGGGACCGTTGGTGCAGAGTAACCCCGGGCTTACGCAAGCTAGCGTTACAGCTCAGGTGCGATGCGGGAGCGGTCTAGCTACAGCTGAAGGCTCATATTAGCTCCTGAATGGCTGCAGCCACAGGCTCTTCTGCAGACCTCACAAAACTCCAATCTCACGTATTTTCACGCGACAACCTGCCATTTATATAGGAAGTACAGTAATCCCCCCTTTATTCGCTGTGGTTCAGCTGCTTTGTCCGGCAAAAATTTCAAATGGATTCGCAGCACCGCAGAGGCCTGACCGCAGCCGTAGAACGTGAACGCCTGCAGTGGGATTTCCTCTCGCACTTTTAAAGTTACGTAAAGACTACGGCACTCACATCGGAGCTGTGACGCAAGTCATGTGAGCCCGGAGTAAGCCTTCCCCTACTTCCCATTAGTGCTGCCACAAACGATTATTTTAATAGTCGACTAATCACCGATTATTTTTTCCGATTAGTCGACTAATCGGTTCATGTGCAAACTGAATGTAAAACACACATCTTAACCATCATTAGCTTTAAACTAACTAAACTAAACTACATATAAACAACTACCTGCAATAATGGTATTGTCAATGTTGTAGACTGAAATTGATAGTTGAAGATGCTGAAATTGATAACTAAAATTGCTGAAGCTGAAAGCCAGCTGAAACATTACCTAAACTTTAAAATAACCTAAAAAAATAAAAAAAAATGCCTAAATTAGCAAAATAGCTAGCATGTAGCTGAAATATTAGCCTAAAAAACTGAAAAAAAAATCCTAAATTAGCCAAAATAGCTAATATTTTAGCTACATGCTAGCTAAACACCAAAACAGCCTGAAAAACAAAAAAAAGCATAAATTTGCCAAAAAATAACTAGCATGTAGCTGAAGTATTAGCTAAACTTCAAATTAGCCTAAAAAACAGAAACAATCCTAAATTAGTCAAAATAGCTAGCATGTAGCTTAAATATTAGCTAAGATCCAAATTAGCCTGAAAAATTGAAAGAAAATCCTAAATTAGCCAAAATAGCAATTTCAGCTGCATGCTAGCTAAACACCAAAACAGCCTAAAAAACAAAAAAAAAAGCATAAATTTGCAAAAAAATAACTAGCATGTAGCTGAGGTATTAGCTAAACTTCAAATTAGCCTAAAAAACTAAAAAATAAAATCCTAAATTAGCCAAAGCAGCTAGCATGTACCTGAAACATTACCTAAACTGCCAAATAGCCTAAAAAAACAGAAACAATCCTAAATTAGTCAAAATAGCTAGCATGTAGCTTAAATATTAGCTAAACTCCAAATTAGCCTAAAAAAAAAAACTTAAAAAATGCCAAAATAATTCAACAAGCTAGCATAATGCCATTATAACTTTCAATTTTTCAACACTCTAACTCCATATAATATAAAGTAACGACTAATTGACTATTAAATTAGTCGTCGACTATTTTAATAGTCGATTAATCATCGATTAGTCGACTAATCGTGGCAGCTTTACTTCCCATCATCCATTTGTTTACACAGTTTCTTGCTAGCTTACAGCCCATTACAATCCCAACAAAACAAAGAGAAACATTGGAGCTAACCAGCCTTCCAGTTTTGAATTATCAGATTCCAGCTTGAACGAGGAAAAAGAAGACATTCATGGATCTATTTGTCTACAAATACATGCATCTGAATGGATTGGAGCGAGGCCATTGGAGGTTCTAAATCCAACTACATTTTTATTTGATCCTGATCAACAAAAGTTTGAACAAGGAAATACTCAGAAATGCAATTTTAAGAGAAAATTTCTTCACACGTTCACCATCATGAGAAAAAATATGTCACAAAAATCAAGGGCTGGGTTGATGAAATCGACTTGAATCGATTTAAGCTTAACAGATCAATAATCGATCCATAAAAATATAAATTTATTTAGTACATAAAGGCTTAAGTTCGCCAGCTTGATTCTAACGTTTAATGGAATTCCCCTTTAGGTCGACCTAAACATACATTGCTTAATAAATGAACATCTTTACATGAATTTTACAAACTCTTTTAGGGAAATATTTTTTTAAGTAACCATTTATGATCTATAACATCATTTTTTGCTCATACCGTCTTGTTCTGGAACAAGATGTAATGCTGTAGCGTGATCGCCACCTAGTGGTCAAACTGAAACGCCTCCAGGAGAAGCAGAACAATGTTTACAATTTTAATGATCTAAACTTTTTTGCTAGTGCTTCTCCTTTTGAGAAACACATCAGATTAATATAAATATATTCAAAACATTTACTGCATTGTTAATGAATTTCTAAAGAAATGTGTAAACTCAAAACTGGATTGAAGTGAAGAATAAAAAAATAGGAATTGAATCGATCCTGAATCCTTTCTGGAAATCATAATTCCCAGTCCTACAAGTCTTTCCAAAACATGCACACATCTGTGTTCAATTCCCATGACACTTTAAGAAGTTTATAAGTGAAGTTGCTGGTTCCTCAGTGTAAAATCTGCAGAGTTCCCATCTCTGAAGACTTTTTAAAAAGACTGCTCCGAGATGAAAAGGGCAAAAGCTCCTCTAAAGAACAAAGTGTTGCATCTGTTCAAAAGAGCCTCACTCTCTGCACTTAGCTGTGCTGGCTAGCAGCAGTTGTGGAGGGTTTCTCCTCCTGCAGTGTCCCCAACCCTCTGAACCCAGACAGTCAGGAGGGGTGGGGTATGGGGGGTCCCCGTTAGCTCATCCTACCGGCTGCCACCCCCCCGGAGACTCCTCATAAATCACCGTACTTTCCTCCTGCTAGCTTTAGCCAACAGTCCCAGAGAGGAGGAGGAGGCGGCGGCGGCGGCGCGAGCTAGCGAACGAGCTAACCGCTAGCCAAGCTGTGCTGAGCGGGTAGCGCGGAAAAAGCGGGAGCTTACCCTCTTGTCTCGGGCTGTCAGCGTCTCAAAATGCCGGGCATGGAAGCGAGGTGTCCCTACGCACGCTTAGCGACATCGTCGACGGCGAGCCAGCGGCGTAATGTCCATCGCCGCTGGGTTTTTCCTGCCATCCGCCCCACTTCAGCACCGATCGCCGCCGAGCCCTTCTGGATGCACTGCGCAGGCGCGCTGCGGCCGCCGCTGTGAAGAAGATGCACCGCCGAGGCGGCGCGCGCGCGCACACACACACACAAACAAACACAGAGAGAGGATCCTCACATCCACAACTGCACTGACACACAACATCTCAACACAATGCTGCATTGAGTTTGCTCAAGAGCCAAAACGCGAGGAGTGAGCGCAAAGAAACTCTCAGTCACTCGGTGCTAAAGTTAGAAGGCCACCATTCATACAAGAGGAAATGTGTCCTCAGGTTACAAATCTTTTTTTCCTGAAATTAAAACAAATCCACAAAGCTTCCTGTTTTATATCAAATCCATCAGTAATGTTGGATAACTGTTTTTACATAAGCTTTGATCCAATATCAGGAGTATTTAAGCAACTGTTGCATCTTTTTAATTAAAATATTAGATCAGTAATTTCTACAGATTTCTAATAAAGTGCACTTTTTAAATTTAAAATGTATTATCTTATAGATTCGTTAGTGTAAACACAAAAAAATGCAACAAAAAGCATTTTAAACCCCCAGAAAGTGACATTTAAATGCTCCTAAACCACATCTTATCTCACAGTTATCTGTTAAATTGCATTAGACAATTTCCCTTTTTTGTTTTCTGTCAAGCTTCATTTGCTTATCATCTATCATAATAACTTTATCTACAGGTGGCTTTCAACTCTAAAATTAGCAGACAGAATAATGCAACAAAGACGCAAAACAAACTATTTATACATTTAAATTTAATTTTTACATGAGGATTTTATTCTACTTCAACTAAATATTTTCTCTACAAAAATGCAACAGGATCTAAGTTGCCAACAGGAAGAATAATTTCCAGCTGAAGACACAAGGGGGCATTAAAACTCTGTGCTTTTTTCCCCTAATTCCCTCAATTCTACTGTAATATCACCAACAAAAAAAAGCTAAATAAATGATAAAGCTAATTATTGTGGTTACGTTTGAATTATTATTTTAAAAAACTATATTGATATACTTTTTTATAGATATATGTATGACAATGTACTTGCAAGAAGGCTGAGGAGGTGGAATTTCTGTATCCGCTTGATCTGGGAAAAGGTCATGAAGGTAAAGCAGAGCCGTGCATGCTCCATTATGAGTGGGACTCATTATTACAATCACAAGTGTCCTTGATCGTGTCCGGTTCTCTGCACTCGCTGTGGGATGACTTGAACGTGAAAAGGTCAAGATCTGGAGAGGAGCTGCAACTGCGGCTCCCTGTCGTAAAACAGAGTATTCTTCTGCGGAGAAGAAAGTTTGTGAAGTCTGTACAGACTGCAGCATCTGATTACACCATGCCTTTCAACTAAACCCTCGGAGGAGCCTGTTTAAAACTATCAGATACTGTAATCAATGAACAATTTTGACATCTGATAAAAAGTCAAAACTTGTACATTTGTAAATGTTTTTCAATCAAAGCTTCACAGTAACAGAAGGAAATCAGCTGGCAGTCCACAACGATTCTTTGATAATGCACGAATGAATTTGAGTTAAGAAAAAAAAAATCAATAAATCTATTGAACAAAAGGTCAAATATTGACTCACAGAGATCAGCCAAAACACTAACCTCTCTGACAGGAAAATAAATACAATAGATCAGCACTTTTTCAGTCCAATCTCCTTGGATCTTGGCCATTTCCATTTACTCTGCATACCTCAATGAGTACGAGTCAGTGCTCAGATTCAGGCTATTTCATTTAACTTGCTAATATCTGCAATCGTCTAACCTGCAAGACACAGCTGAAGATGTGGGTTTTATATAATCAAAGCCCCAAACACAAACTTAACAGTTAAAAATTTGATTTCCAAATTCATATTGTGAACAGAGTTGCAAACATGAGAACCATCAACAAGCTTTGAACTGAGACACTTATGGAAGTTCATTTTGAGAGTGATTGGTAGTTTTAGACAAAAAGCATTAGACACATGTGCCACAATGTGGACAGAAAACTAAATTAATAACTTCAGATAAACGTAGATTACAAACAAATCTCATACAAATTACATACCTCTCAAGAAGCAGCAATAGCTTGAAACTGAATGAAACCCTAAAAAAAAGGTTTTGGCATTCATATCTGTTGTGATTTACTTCTGTTGTGTTGTGGCTTTCGTCGTCATGCTTTGGCTTTTGTCATCATGCTTCGACCTTTGTCGTTGTGCTTTGGCTTTTGTCTTGCTTCATCTTTGTTATTATGCTTCAGGTTTTATCATCGTGCTTCAGCGATTGCCGTCGTGTTTTCAGCTTTTGTAGTCATGCTTCAGCTTTTGTCGTCTTGCTTCGGCCATAGCCGTTGTGATTTCAACTTTTGTTATGATGCTTGAGCTTTTGTCATCGTGCTTCGTCTTTGTCATCATGCTTCAGCTTTTGTAGTCTTGCTTCGTCTTTGTCATCATGCCTCAGCTTTTGTCATCGTGCTTCAGCGATTGCTGTCATGTTTTCGGCTTTTGTGGTCTTGCTTCGTCTTTGTCATCATGCTTCAGCTTTTGTTGTCTTGCTTCGTCTTTGTCATCACTTTTCAGCTTTTGTCGTCTTGCTTCGACTTTGTCATCATGTCTCAGCTTTTGTCGTCTTGCTTCGTCTTTGTCATCATGCTTCAGCTTTTGTCGTCATGCTTCGGCCATTGCCGTCAGGCTTTTGGCTTTTGTTGTCGTGCTTTCAGCTTTTGTCGTCTTGCTTCGACTTTGTCATCATGCTTCAGCCATTGCCTTCATGCGGCTTTTCTCATTGTGTTGTGTTTTGCACTTATGTGAGCTCTGTTGGCCACCGTAAGATTTCTTTAAGGTTGATACACTGTCATAAAATCCTCAATATGACATTTTTGCTACACAGATTAGAGTGGGCATGTCCAAAGTCTGGCCCGTGGACCTAGTGTGGCCCCAGCATTTTCTAGACAAACTATTCAATATCTTGATAGTGGTTGGTTACGCCATTATAAACCTCTGGCAACAGTGTTGTGTGACACTTTCTAGCTCATTCCTAAAATACAAGTTCATGTAAAAAAAATATTTTGAAGGAGAATATTTATTCTGAAGTGAGTGTAGTGACTCAAACCAAAACAACTTCAATTTCTTTTAGATGGACCAATCAAACCATTTGCTTCAACGGTTTTAATGCAGAGCAGTAAATTACCGCAGCAGAAGTTATAGCTCCAGGAAAACATCACATATACAGATTGGAATTTCAACCTAAAAAATTTAAGCAAAAAAAAAAAAAAATTTTTTTTATATTTCTAGGACAAACAGGAGAAAGCCAATATGAGGACCTGTTCACTGCGTGAGTGAAGCAATCTTGATGTAAAAAGCCTCACAATCACTTTCAAAGATTTTCCTCCCGTCTTCCAGATTTTGATCCAGATGCCGAACAGCAGATCAGCACAGATGATTATGACAGTGATGGGTGTTCTGAGCTATTCTTAGAGAGTGTAAGATATAATAGAGCAGGGGTCTCAAACTCGCGGCCCGCGGGCAATCTGCGGCCCGCGGGATGATAATTTGCGGCCCCCACCTTTATATGAAAGATTACTGTTAGTGCGGCCCGCAAGCCTGATATGAATGACAGTTGTTGTGTGCTGAGCTGAACGAACCAATCACGGTAAGGTATATGGTTCTGGAGGGCGGGACATCAGCGGGCTGTCAGAGCCTCCTCACTCTTTAATTCATTCCTCCAATCAGCTGGGCGGAGGAGGAGCCATGAAGCTGTGAAGTGCTTTCTCACTGAACGGGATTCGCGGGCCCCGCTCCTCTTTCTCCACGTGACAACACGTGATACACAGCCTGCCGCTTGTCAACAAGCGTGTTCCTGATGCCGCGCGACTATTCCGCGCACGCATCAAATATTCCGCGCGGACAAATCAGACCCTCGTGAGCGCTTTTTCCTCCTCCACGAGCAGAAAAAGTCCTCGCGAAAGAGACTGACTACTTCCGCGTGCGTGAGTGATGCCCACGAGCGAGCAGAATCTTCAAAGGTGCTTCCACACCGGCCGCATGTCTGCGCGGGTTGAGCAGCGCGGTCACGCACGCAGTATAGTGGAGATTCTTCTTCTATGGTGCTTTTACCGTTCATTAGCGCTGCTGCGACTGTGCGTGAAGTATTGAACCGGGTTGAAGACTCAGAGCGTGCACGATTTGTGCGCAGAGCTTGAGACCAGATTTAAAAACTTGCTAGCAACACGCGCTCCAACCTTTCAGTGAGCGCGCAGCTCTCAGCTCAGAAATGAAGGTTCTGTAAATACAGACATTTGAAACTGAACAAAAAGTTTTCTCTTTTCCAGTGTTTCTCAGGTATTTCCTCTTAGACCCCCCCCCCACACACACACACACAACTTTCAGCTGCAAACGTCTTTAATATCAGTTAATTTGCTCAAGTCAAGCGTATATCTCCTCAAAATATTGTACTTTTATCATTAAAGAATAATAAAAAATAAACTTCTACATAATCTGTTTTATTAATAGTTCTTTTTTTTTTTTTAGAATACTTCCAAAACTTCCAGAAAAAGTAAAAACAATCTTTCCTTTTTTCCCTTCACAGTAGTGATGGAATTCTGTCTTTTCTCAGAGATTCAGGTCTTCTTCATTGATTCACTGTAAACAGCAGCTCTTTCTGCTACCAAATAGATTTTTAGGTTGTTTTTGCTATATTTAATTTATTATCAACTACTATGGAGGATTATGCACAATATTCATCACTAATGTAAACATGTTTTTATTCGCATTCCCCCAGGGGGGCGCGCCCCACCATTTGAGAAACACTGCTATAGTCAGTCAGTCAATATGTGGTTTCTGCAGTCGTCTGTGTCTGCTGTATGGTCATTGTTATTATTTTAATTTTTAACTATTGATTTTTTGATTCATTTTTTATAACTAATTAATTCATTATTTAGTGTTAAAAATAAAGATATTTGAGAACGTTGGAATGTTTTATCAGCGATTTTCTTGTGGAAATCCTGATGCGGCCCGGCCTCACCCAGACTCTGCCTCCAGCGGCCCCCGGCTGAATTGAGTTTGAGACCCCTGTAATAGAGGGTTAGGAAGAAGCTGTTTTCCACAGATTGCAACTTGATCACTATAATTTGCATAAATCCTGGCGAGAAAGTCGCAAGAAAATGTAACGTGTGTCAGATGGATGAAATGGTGCAGGTTAGGAGAGGAAATTGAAAAAAAAATTGGGAAGTTCCCAGTACTGGAGGAAGCAGTCATGTCTAGTTGCTGGAGGAGAGCCTAAAAAGTGCTTAATTGGTGAGAGAAACTTTGATTTTGAAGTACAAGAGTGGAAGAAAGAGAAGCTCCTCCTTGTCAGTCTTGTATTCTGATTTATTTTTTATGGTTTAGTTAGCTTTTGTCTCCTGAATCTTTCAAAATACACACATTGTCTTAATCCAGCAGACCAAAAGTTAAATGTTGGCTGAAGAAAGCAAATAAATTTCAGAGTGAGGAGGTGGAAGAATCCTCAAAATCTTAATTTGATCGGTTTTCTACCATGCTTTTTTAAAGCTGTACCTGCTCCCAAACTGGAAACTTCTTTGATGTTTCAAGGTGAAGCAACCAATCAAAACGCGTCTTTGGGATTGTGAAAAGCTGCTCTGAGGTTTGCTATTTTGTCCTTGTACAACCAAAAGAGAATAATGCAAGCTTGCAGCTGTTGTCTGAACGTATTTAACCCGCTGACAGACAGTAAAGACATAAATTTTGCCTTTGTACTTTCTGTGCACGTTTTTTTTTTTTTTGCGAAGTTGTATTGTTGACATTTCTGAAAAAAAGATGTAAAGTATATCTAACTCAATTATTATTCATGTAACCTTTATATTATAATTGGTGCTCACATTTCTGAGACCCATACCTCATTAGCATGATCCAAACTTTCTTTAAAATCCATTTTACACACCTCGATCTTCGTTTGCTTCTCTGTAGTGCAACATCGTGCCACTAGGGGCAGTAGAAGGCTTTTCCTGCTCATTTCAAAATGGCTGCTTCCATAAAATCACAAAAACACCTTTTTTCATGAAAGATTTCTTAAATTTTCAAATCTTTATGTTGAGAATAATGCATTTGTTGTTGCAGGACTACTTGCTGGATTGAAAAAAATGTAAAAATCGTTGATAACTAATTCTTTAATTCATTTTAAAAATATGTGCATATAATTTACAGTGGTTAAAAAGGATGCTTTTTTTCCCCCCTGGTCATTTATGTCTGCATTTTTGTATCTTGAACTAACATTGTTGCAAATAAATCATAACTGATACTATTTCTGTTTAATAAAAAATATGTTGTAATTAAAAATTTGTGGATTTCATCAAATGGTTTAATTCCTTAATTGCCTAAAATTGTAATTTTCTGTCAATTTTTTGAATGTACTGTGGTTTACAGGATTAAGTGGGAGACCAAACTACCTTAGCCACCCACACATCAGTGTGAAATAGAATAAAAACAACACAAACATCACAATCTTGTCTGATCCAAAGCATGTGTGAAGCTATCCTTCTCCCTGTGGTCATTGTGTTTGTCTGATTTATCGATCTCAGACCAGACCGCCCCCTGAGGCTTTCCAGGGTTAATTTGTTTAGCTGATGTTTTCTGCATCTGTGTGTATGTGTGTGTGTGAGGAGTCCAGTCAGATAAAGAGGGGAGAAAAGGTTAAAAAGAAGCCTGCAGCCATGTGCGATTGCACCAAAGCGTCATATCAAGTCCATGAAGGCTGAATTACAAGAGCAGGGCAGGATGGGTAAATCGATGTTTAGAGCAGCGGTGGAAGTCTGGTGTGTTTGTGTGTGTTAGAGTTTATTAAGGGTCTTTGTGTTTTAAAAGCTGCACGGGTCATTATTTCCTTCAGCTGCCCCACTGCGTTACCTTAATTTAAACTTTTTAAGTCGCACGCACACGGAATGAATTAGATGATCGTTAAAGATAAGAGTAGCCTCTTAGTTAATCAGTCACACTGACAAGCTCCTGCTCACTAAAGCATCCAGGCTCGCTCCAGCTCCTTTCTCCAGTAATGGATTACAGGCTGTCCAAGGTAAGAGTCAAGAGTTTGTTTATACGCCATCAAAGCACCATTTAGTGGAGCTTAATGAAGGCTCTGTCAAAGACTTTTATGTGAAACCTTCTTTTTTCAAAGTCACTTTGAAAACTCACCCTGACAAGAAAAACCGCCGACTGCATTAACTGCTGGAATTCACCCCCCTTGGATAATTTTATGTTATTTTCAACCTGTGAAAGAGTAGAACTCCTTCCCTACCTTCAGTTGTTCAGAATTCTACTCAATCATCTGTCTTTTTTCTTCTGCAGCTTTGCAGAAACAGAAAATTCCCAGAAAAGGAATATTTTTTAAATTTATGACTTTATTTTATTATTCAAACTCAAACTCAAACTTTATTTATTTATATAGCGCCTTTTCTTCGGCCGAAACACAAGGCGCTTAACATAAAAGCAAATAAAATACATATTAAAAGCACAAAAAACAAGCTTACACAAAGACACAAAACAAACATCCCTCTCTCCACCAGTCCCCCCACCCCACCCCCCAAGTCCCCCCAATAAGACCCTTGTCAAGAAAACTGAACAAAGCTATAAAAACTGCAGATGTAAGGAAACAATCTGGCTTGGTACGACTGTGTAGAAACGATATTACGAGGATCCCCTTATTCAAGAACCCACCTGACCACAGGGGGCATCGCCGCTGCGCCCGCCCAGCACGGGGCAGCGCAGGACCGGCTCTACCGAGCCGGACCCCAGCCGCCCCAAAGAGAACAGGCACTGCAGCAATAGCTCCCCGCCGCAGGCGGAGCCCCAGAACAGAGAATCCTCGAGAGGAAAACACTGGATTTTAAAATAAATAAAAAGCATTAAAAGAAGATAAAAATAAAAAAGAATGCATAAAAAAATAAATAAATAAATATTGTAATAAAAACATGGTTAGCAGATAAAACAGTAAATACATTCATAAAATAACTATAAAATGATTCTTACAGAAGTTAAAAAAAAAAAAAAAGAGAAGATAAAATGCAATTATTATATGTAGCAGGATAAAATGGCTGCACCTGCTACACAGGTGTTGGCAATCCTCTTGATTGCCCAAAGGGTGTGGTGAAGCCTATAAAAAGCAGAGTTGCTTTGTATTGGACACGTGTCAGGTGCCAGGTGCCAGGTGCCAGGTGCCAGGTGCCAGGTGCCAGGTGCCAGGTGCCAGGTGCCAGGTGCCAGGTGCCAGGTGCCAGGTGCCAGGTGCCAGGTGCCAGGTGCCAGGTGCCAGGTGCCAGGTGCCAGGTGCCAGGTGCCAGGTGCCAGGTGCCAGGTGCCAGGTGCCAGGTGCGCAGACCTGTGGCGTAAGGGTCCCCGTGCCACTGCACCAGGTTGTCACCCGATTGCTGACTGGCCTCTGCGTCGATGCCAAAGTCTTTACCCTTTTTACCCCCCCGCTGGCCGCTGCCTCGGCGTGGACGACAGGACGCTTGGTGGTGACTACATTGGCTTGTGGTTGGACTGGGAAGCGGTTGGACCCTGGATGTGCTGACGGCATCATTGCGTCGCCGCAGTAAACGGATGACTGCCGCGTCCAGGAGCGTGCAGTGCTGAAAGTTTGGACCGAGAAGTCGGCCACCACCAGGACTGTTGGAACTACCAGCCATCTTAACCACTTTTTAGTTTCGTGTGAATGTGTGTGTGCTTGTGTATCTTATAATTTTGTTTTCTTTTTAAATCTCTTAGAGCCAGCCCCCTGCAAGAACCGGGTTTCAGGCGGTGGAGTGGACCTGTGCTGTAACCCTGGGTTGGATTTCCCATCCCTTCACTTTTGTATGGCATGGTGCACGTATGTAGGGTGATTTGTTGTTTTGCGTATCCCTTCCCCACATGTTGACTAGTGGGTGCAGGAAGGCTGTGCAGATTTTAATTGTAATACATTATATCTTTTAAAAACTCCCTGAACTGAGTCAGTTTCCTGTGTGATCCTGCGTCTTAAAATTTTAGTGTGCCCAATACCTCGCCCTTAACCGTTTGTGTTGCCACATATAGTTATATTTATGATTATTATATATTTATTATATTTATATTATGGACTGGCAAAAGTGAAGAGCTAACTTTAGGCTTTTACAGAGTAGAGAAAACTGATAAAGATAAGTCAGAAAAACATTAATGAACATAAGTCTGGTGTATCCAGCTGACTGTTTTGTGGTTATAGTTACTTAAATTTACAGTAGTTCAGTTCCTAAGGTGCTGTAACACCAGTATTAGTCCAACCAGCATCAAATGGGCAAGAACTGTTCACACTTCTGCTTGGTTTTACCCATTTTAGATAATCTTTTAACCCTTCCGCTCTCCTTGGGGTCCAGATGGCTCCAACCACATTTTGTTATGCGATTTCTTCCATGACAAATGTGGACGAAGGGGGACAGGATTTTATGTCTGCCATGGACATTAGTGAAACTCCGAAATCAGTGAAAAAAAAAAGTTCAGCGCACTGTCCTGTGGTGTCCAGATGACCCCACTTTTAATGTAAACAAGCTAAGGAGAACGGAAGGGTTAAAGTCCCATTAGATGCTGTGATATTTGTTTCTCTATCATCAAATATATATTCTTAATTTTTAAACTAGCTAACTAGTTAACCTTTTTGGTTGTCACTAGTTGACAAGTTGTACTTTTGGCACACTAGTTAGGCTTAAAATGCCTGAAATCTATTTGAGGATATAAAGGCTTCTCTGCATTGCTTTGGGGGAGTGGTGAGCTGTAGACACAGCAGCCCCAGTGATCATATGGGAGTTTAACCCCCCCAATCCAATCCCTCAATTCTGATTGTCAAGCAGGGAAGTGTTGAGTTCTTCCCCCAACCCGACAGCTTCTCCCTTCCCCTACATTGACCCTCCAAACGGAGAGTTTCTGAAAAATAGCGTCTTCCAAATTGGACAACACTACTCCTCAATGATGTCATCAAAAGTCGCCGGTCATTTCTGGTAACACATAGCAGCCACTACAATAGCAGTTTTAAAAAAGGTCATGCTAAAACAAGTCTTTACTTACATTTAAATGTAAAGTTTAGCACTTTAGAGTGCACCCACATGAAGAAATGTGTTTCTGGAGGCGAATCACCTCAACAGCGGTGGGATACACAGTTATAAGTTGCTATACAGCCACTCCTTTAAAAAAACTTCAGAATACTTCTTCTGTATGCCTTGGACCTATAGGTTTAAACTCAACCTTCCAGTCTTACATGCAGACACTCATCCACTAAGCTGATTAATGGAGTAAACCAAACTGTTTAGAACTGTCATTTAGTTGTATCTACTGTTCATATGAAGCTGCCGACTTAGCAACGCAATCATATATTTATTAGCTTTACTGACAAGAAATATATTTATAAAATGTAGTCTGTTTGCATTCAAACTGTTATGAATCCCCACCAGGATTCCCTTGCAAGTGAACTAAAATCCTTGTTTTGCTTTTTCTTTTTTTTTCCAACTTGGCCCAGATATAGAGGAGCTGGTATTCCTACCATCAGAAGAACACTAGGAGGTCTTGGTCTGGAGTAGAGCCCCCCCGAAAGTCTTGATATGAAGATCATAAAAATATCAAGTGCTGCTCACTTAAAACTCAATAGCAAATGGGCCGTCTGGAAGACTAAAGCGATGAAGTGCTCCAAAGGAGAAGATGCAAAAAATGATTTTAACTTTAAAGTAAGATTGAAAAAAAGTTGCCAAAAATCAAAATCAAGAAAATGTTGTACACAGACGTCTTGGCAGTTTTGTGAATATATGCCATATTTTAAGAGGGTTTTAAAAAAAAAATATATATAAGTATATAGACAATGTAGACTAAAGGTTTACATTTCTTTGTGCAGTGTGGAGTAAACTGCAAAACAAGAAGTTTTTTGGTTGACTTTATCAAAATCTCTCGCTGCAAATGTGAATTAACAAGTCAAGATCATTTCCTTAAGTATTTGCAATATTTAAAGCTTTAATTAAATAATATCACCTTTACTGTATAAACCTTTTTATTTTTTTCTATTTGTGAATGTTTAACTCCAGTCTAACACCTGTTCTCGTGAAATTACTGGGATTCATTCTCTTATTTATTGAGTCATAGGATCATTTGTCAGCTTGTTTTTCTCGTGTTTATAGCTATTAAGTGAATTTCATCGCATTAACTCTTGTTTCCTTTTTTGCATTCATCTCTCAAAGTCATAGCAAGGAGGAAAACATGTCAGAAAATCAATTACGTCCAAACTAAGAAAAAACAACATCGTGACCTTGATTTGTAACAAAACCTAATCAACAAACTGCAAGATTTTAAAAATGAATTTAGAGCACCAACATTTAAATACTAAAACATGCAAAAATGTATCATAAGATCCAACTATTGCAAATTTTAATAAATTTCTAAGATTAGGAAAATACTAAAAAAGGTGGAACAATAACTATCTTTTTAACTAGCAACTTTCTTCAATTATTTTCTCTTTTATTTTCCTTAAATCTCAAAATAGGAAACAATAAATGGTTCAAAGGAGTCTCTTGAAGAGCGTTTCCATGACATTTTCACACAGAGGAGAAACAGTGGAGCAGGTCGATTGACATGGTCTAGCTCTGAACTCACTGCAACAACGTTATTGTCCTTTCACAGGAACACACGAGTTTTCTTCACTGATTCAGGATGCTGTTGTCCCGAGGCCTGACTGTCAAAACCTATTTGTCACATAATGTCAGGCTTCAGGTGCAATATTGCTGCTATTTTGTGTTATATCTTGGCTGATAGATGTACTGTAGATGTACAAAGATGAAGCTCAATCTTCAAGTTGGTACATTTTTCCCTCCTCTAAACCTTATTGCATCAAAATGACAAGGAATAGGACGATAAAAGCGGCTTTTACATTTGTGAGAGGTGATAGGATGGCTGTGAAAGCTGCTGTTGTGCCACAGAGGCAGCAACATTCTCATTAATGAGTGAGTTGTGAAGAGGCAGAAGCCAATTTCATTACACTTCTCCTCGCTTCTTTTTCATAGCTGGTGGCTGTGTGTGTAATTGGAGAATGTTTCAGGAATGAGGCATTGAGTGGGAGACAGAATGGACAGATCCAGGCAAAAAAAAAGAAAAAAAAAACAGGAAATTATAATCTCCTGACCTGAGGCAAACGAAAACAAAACAAAATCCTTTCAGTCAGTTGTCGTTTATTGTACTTTCATTTAAAAAACACAAAATAGAGTTGTTAGAGGTCATGGTATACAAGCTTTTCAGGGGAACGCGGAATTACTCTTACATTTTTTCTTCGCCGATGTGTTGCAATAAAAGGAGGCTATTACTGTGTGAATGTATGCGGTCACATTAATTCTTTAGCTTTTAGCTAATCAGCCTGAAATCAACATACATTCATAGAAACACAGTATTGCCCCCTCATTCGCGGGGCTAGGTACAGGGATCCGCGAATTCGCGAATACAGGCAATCGGTCATCAAAAACACTTCTGATCATGTTTTGTAACATTTACTACAGAACATTGGAATATTGCTCAACATAAACAGTTTTTAACATTGACTCTTATTAAAAGACTGCACTGCAACCACAGCGTACTATATGACGCAGATGAAGAGTGTCGCTCTGTCTCTCTGTGCCTTAAAATCAGAAGTGCGGGCTTCCACCTTCATAAACTAAAAAAAAAAAAAACCTGCAGTGGATGATAATAATCCTTCACGATCATCTTCTACATCATATAAAGATTTTTTTGGCGGCTTCTGAGTCAGGTGAGGCCATTTTTCCATTCAGGGGCATGGAGGGAGGAAGGGTTGCTCCTTTCGCGGAGGGAGAGCGTTCCTCCTCTGCATATATTAAAGTAAGTATTTCTTTAATTTTAATTCTGAAGAATTTAATAATATATATATATATATATGTTAGCATAATTGCGCTTCTCCCAAGCTGGGACGCAAACCCCCAACCTCTGTGTTGACAGCCAGCCCCGCTAACCATGCTAATGTTTGATACGTCTCTATCAGCATGGTAGATCTTTGACAGACATCTCCGTGTTTAAGGTTTCAAGCGATTGAATGTAAATAAACAGACAAACTTCAGATTTGAGTCCATGTTTTTCTTCCTCCTACTTTCTTTTTTGGCCTTAACTCTGTCCCTGAAGGTTTGTTTTGCTTGTTTTCATCCTTAAAAGTTTTTAAAAAGCACTAACAGATACCCCCCTCCTCCTGCCCCACCTAGCTGGGACAGGGGATGGGTCAGGCAAGGAGGGGCGCAGCACCAGACAAAATTATTGATTATGTCAAACTTTTGAGTTATTTTATTAATGGTTTTAATTATAACCCTTTTTAAAATTGTTACAAGAAAGGAGTGGTGTGTTAAACTGTAAAAAAAAAAAAGAAAAAAAATCATTGCAATTTGGCACCCCCTCCAGCAGATGGTGCCCTAGGCGGCCGCCTGGCTAGCCAATGCCCAGGGTTGGGACTGGCGGCTGTTCAGCACCTGCTCTGGACAGAAACAGTTCATACAGGTGTGTGTGTTTTTGTGACAAACGGGAAAAATAAATCTTTGATTACGTTACATCGCAAATAAAGAAATGCGAATACGCGGGGGAACACGTACTTATAATTCAGAATAAACATAATCCAAAAAGAACATAATAATATCAAAGAAAATCCTGATCTCTTTTTTCAGGAGCCTGGCCCTTGAAAGACAATAAAAGCCAAAGCATCAAAGTAAAACTCAGACCAACTGTGCTATAATGAACAGTGACACCTATGAGAGTAATTCTGTTTTATTTAAAGGCCTAAATTGAAGTTAATTAATTTAATTTAAAGGCTCTCCGTGTTTCCTCACATTCAGTCTGAACATTTAGTACAAACAGAGCCTAAATGTCCTGAAAAAGCAGTATCTGTAAAAATGACACTTCTTGGCTGAATAATGAAGTCAGTTTAGGGAGAAGAAGGCCAATCGTTACCGTTTAGAATGACTGCGCTAACACTTAAATATAAGTGACAGTGATGCAGGAGAGCTCACATCCAACGATTTACAGTAGCAACTGATGCAGGCATCTCTTTATAAAGCCTTGTAATCTAATATGGCAGAAATTCAACATAAATGGAAAAAAATACCTTATTTCAAAAAAGCATGTCTTAATAGTTTAAATGAAATTCTAAATATAGTGAAATAAATACTCTCCAAATTTCCAACCTTCAGGGTTTTTTGTATTTCAAACATAATACACTAAATCATGATGGAACATTGAAACAGTGGCCTTGGTGTCGACTCAATGTAACTTTAGGTGCACTAAAGGTTTAACTCTACATCTCTGAAGCAGGCTGTGATAATGAAAGCAAATTTGCAAAGAAAACAAAAGAAGTTTTCAACTGAAAGATGACCAGAAAATCTAATTTAGAAGAAGGAATCTTCAAGATCTCTCACAAAAATCAAGAGTCTTCTCGGGGGAATGAATTAAAGCAAAGGCATGCACACGCCTCTTCTTACTTTATTAGATTTAGGGAGCAGCGTGTGTTCGGAATGCACTATCTTGGATTTATTGTTAAAATCGGCAAGGCAGATACTTCTGAGTTTGATTTCCTCTATACAATGTTTTTCAAAAGGAGGCACAGGTGTATTGATAAATCACTTCCTACTGTTGTATGAATGTACATTTATATAAACTGTATGGGAGAGTCAGAACAATCAAACGTGTTTGGTCAACATAACAGAATGAAACTGAAGAAAGTTCAAGGAAAATGTTGGTTTCAACCCTTAACATCATATTAGACAGTTGGAAGCTGAATTTTTCACATTTGTTTGCAAAAAAAACTGATGTGCACATCCGGTTTGTGAGT
The DNA here is from genome assembly GCA_003999625.1 of Oryzias javanicus. NCBI lineage: Eukaryota > Metazoa > Chordata > Actinopteri > Beloniformes > Adrianichthyidae > Oryzias > Oryzias javanicus. Next base: position 17,718,724 of record CM012451.1, read on the forward strand.
CCAAGTCATTAATGGATCTGCACACGTTCCCTTTTCGGGGATCAGGAGGGAGGAATGTCCACTGTAGGGAGAAGGGTTCAAACAAAGGAAATTAATTTGTGTTACAAACCCTGAAAGTTAATAGCAGAATCTTTTATGACTCAGGAAAAACAGTTCCGCTTCTGTAATCAAAGGTATTAAAGTTATTTCTTGATTAAAAACAAACAGTTGTACGGTGTCAAAATAGTCTCGCCGAATTTGTGTGTGCGTAATTCTTGATTTATAGCTCATACAATATATTCTGTGCACAACTGTGTGTACTTGTAATTGTGTATTCTAAAATGACAAAAGAAAAATACAATACACACAAATCTTTCAAAAGTACGCACCAATCTCCTGATACACAAACACAAAACCACTTTTATTTACATATCAGATGTGATATTTTTTACATCTCCATGTTTCAGCGTTTAAATGCTGCTAAAACGCTAGATCATGAGTTTTCTTATCAAATTTTTTGAGCTCAGATTGGGAATAACATCTAGTAAAAATATGACATTTTATCCACTCTCTTGCACACTCAAACACACATGATGCGCATATTGCACGTGTGGTTCAAATGGGAAAAGTACTTTATTTTTGCACAAAGACGTATACTATTTATAAAGGTTTATATTAAAGAAAACATGTTTTCTTGCTACCTAGTGAAAGTCATGGTTCTTTGATAGCATTCCTCTTTGTTAGCATAGCATGTTGAAGCGTGCAGAGCTGAAGTAAATGTATTCTGTCATCCTGAAGCCCAGTTCTGCAGTTGAATGTCACAGGTCATAGTTCTGAGTCATCTCATCAGCTTTTCCCCAAAATGTCAAATTTGCTCATGAAGCTGAATGTACTTCTGTTTCAACTTTATTATAGAATTTCACAACTTACATTTTTGACCAATTCAAGTAAAAATGTGTTTTCGATTATTTAAATATTAATATTTAACACTACAATTAAGATCATCTCTTTTTTTTAACTAAAAGTTCTAAAACCACATTGAATTGTATGAAGTTTGGTGAGAAACTTTGTCGGGTTTTGCTTAGGTGTGACAAAGATAAGCACAAGCGAACATTGAGAGTGATAGAGACAAAAGGCATTGAACAAAACAGAAAAAAAGATCACGAATTTAAGGAAAAATGCACATGCTGATGTAACAATTGTTAACAGAATGCAACAAACAGCCTTAAAACATGAATTAGCTCTGCAAGAATAGATTTTTAAAAAGTAAAAGTTGACAGTCCTAAAATTTTAAGAACGAATATTTCAAAGAATGAGATACTTGAGTGTTATTAGGGTGCCTTAACTTTTATTGGTCTTTACTTTGCTGTTTTTAGAGCCACATTTGATGGCAACAATAAACAAATTTTGACGTAACGTTTGCCCAAACATCTTTGGGGGCTTGTCCGGGATCTTGCCTGTTTTTGAGTGATATCAGATTGTGTGTTCCTTTTAACTTGTGTACATAGCACATTGGTATTGATGTTTTGCTGTTGAATGCAGTTTCCTGGTATGTTGTTCCTGGCCTGTTTAATGGGTTCTTTTTATAATTCCTGTTGGCTTCACTCTCGTTTTGCACACTTGCTTTTGGAACACCAGCTCAGTTTTCTTTCCCTCCAGTGCTTGGAGTCCCTCCTTCCTCCCTTCCTGCAGTCTGCTGCCATGTCCATACACCTTACCTTTTCTTGCCTCACTGGATTTTTGTCATTTGTCTTTTCCTAGAGTTTATTTCACTTAAAAAACCAATACGCAGTTTCGCCTGTAAGAGCTCAAGCGGGAGCAATCTCTTTTTTTCCACACCCTCCGCTGCTTTCTTCATTCGCTGACGTTCATGTTTTGACATTAAGTTGTGTTTGTCTAATGAAAAAAAGATGCATAAATATTCCACACTGTCTGAGGGAGCTGCTGAGATCTTGCAGAGGCTTGAAAGACTTTGCCCACGTCCTCTCCACAGTGTTCTAAACTGACAAGGCGCAGGAAGCACACGCGTCTCTGCCAGCATTTGACAGCTAGGACTATGATAAAGTGAAGGCTGCTGTGTTGGGTGTACATGAGCTTGTGCCTGAGGCACACCGACAAAACTTCAGCAGTCAAAAATGGGCAAAGCATACTTGCGTGAAGTTTAGGAAGTCTTTTTTGATTGATAGCGTCAGCCTTTCCCTGTTACTGATTTTGACAAACTATGTGATCATGCGTCCTTAGAGAGACTGCATCAGGTGGCAACTTATATGGAGGAAATAAAAGTTTCAAAGGTTTATGACGCTGCTGTTCGCACATGAAAGAAAGTTTAATTATTTTTATAATTATTAGTTTAATTATGATAATGTTGCTTTTAGGCAAAATAAAAAAAAAGCTGCCATTTTCTTGGTTTCTGGTTCTTGTTTACGATGCGTGTCTTAAACTCTCCTCAACTCTTCGTCTTTTCAAAGTCGTTTACAAGCGACTTTAATCACAAAACGGCAGTAATTCTGCAACAAGGAGAGTTGAACATGGCACAGAAGAAAAATCTAGAAGCCGACTTGACGGAGCTTAAAGCTACGCTAGCCGACATACAAGCTAAGCTAACTCACTTTCTCCTTGCGGATGCTAATATAAAAACACTGATTGAGCTTGAGGCTAAGCTGTCACCGCTACTCCAACTTGTGGAAGATTTCCGACGGGAAAAGGCACGTAACAAACAAGGAAATAATAGGAAAAATCTCCTGGAGAGAAGAATGAACAACATCATCAGACTCAGGAATCGAGTCGTTTTACTTCCAGGTAGGAAAAAACTCGTGAAAAATAACTAATATTTCATAAATAATTTGGGTTTTTTTTGTCTTCCAAGGGTAATATATTACCAAATATGTGAATATAGTCCACACTTAAATGCCTACGAAAATAATAGTAATAAAAAAAATATCAGAAATGTCATTTTGGGCTTAATTTTCTCCTAATGTCCTCCAGCATCAGGAAAAGGCCACAAAACCTTTAAAAACACCAGAAAGTAAGCCTCCAGTTTACTAAAACACACTACTCTTGTGGGGATACTTATCGAATATTCTTTAGCTGTCTCTCTTTTTGTCATATTCTCTGTTTTAAGCTGCCAATCGAGCTCTGAAATCCCTCTAGCACACACTCATCAATATATACACTCCAGCCTTTTTTGAGCAGTTTTTGTTTTCAAACCAGCCTAACCGAAAAGACAAAAAAGGAAATAGATGCGAGTTTGACATTAAACACTGTTTTCACTTTAGATTTAAATAAAAGAGTAATAAATAAAATAAAAAGTTGTTGAATAGTAGCGTTTTAAGCTCTGATTAACACGTTTGGGAACATGTATGAATAAACTTAGAACATTTCTCTCATCAACTGCTTTTGTAGCTTTAATGAAGCTAACATCTGACCACTAAATGAGTCAGTTTAAGCCTTCTTTCTCCTAATTACAATGACCCAATTATGAGCCAGCTCTTTTGTTCATGAAAAATGTAATTAATTAAGCCGATGACGCTGGAAAAACTCCGAACATGTTGTTCCAAATCACATTAGCCTGTTATCTTGTAAAATATTATATAAAGGAGCAAATAGAATCTTTCATTTCATAATATTTTATTTGTTTTAATAATTAATGTTTAACAATATATAAATGAAAACAGGAAGTTGCATTGAAACAAATGCATCAAACAGATATACTTTCATGTAAAAGTCACACGTGTTGGTTGTAGCTTTAAAAAGTAAATCACTGCTCTATAATTGCCTACTTCTATCTTTTCACTATTCTTTTTTAAATGTTTGTCATTTGTCTCATTGTCTAGCACTTTCTGAGGTGCTTCCCATTTTGACTTTGGGGTTTCTAGTCCATATTCTGCACATATATTTCTGTATATTATTCCAGCCACGTGGTTGTGGCGTTCCATGTATGCGTTCCCCACCAGCATCTTACACCCTGCACTTATGTGCTGGATTGTGTCCGACGGTCTTGTTCCTGTCCTGCCGGGATCATACCTTCTGTGCTGTCCTGGAGGCCAGCCCTCTCTAGCCATTGGTAGGACTTCTTCATTGTCCGGTGGTACATCCCATGAGGCTCTGTCCTCTAGCATCACATCCTCTGTTTTCCACTGCCTGAGACATTCCATGACCACACTGTCAGTTGGGGTCTTGAGCTTGACATATTCAAGCATCTTGGGTGTTTCATCTTGGATGGTGGCTTCTACGCTCACTAGTCCTCGGCCTCCCTCCTTCCAGCTGGTATATAGTCTCCATGTGTGGTGAGGAGCTTCTAGGTCTTAACATCTGTGGTCTGTATCTCTTCCTTTGGTCATCTTATTATTCCTGGAGGGTATCTGATGACTGGCAGTGCGTAACAGTTTATTGCCCGGGTCTTGTTCCTGCCATTGAGCCGGCTTCTCAGGACTCACCTTACTCGTTGGAGGTATTTGGCTGTTCCTTGTTGCCTGATTGTTGCGTCCTGCTGCTACTGCTGGACTTTTTTCCATCCAGTCCTTCAGCTCACCTGGATGTGGCCAATTTGCCTTAATTGGCACCTGCTGGCTATGTAAGACAAGGGGGGACACCCCAAGAGGGGGAGGGAGAAGAGCAGCAGGCTGAGGAGTCGGTTGGGGTTTAGTTGGTGTGGTTCTGGTTTGATTCGTTCTCTTAGTTTGGGGTTGGACCTTGGTAGTCTTAGTTTGGAGGCTTTGTTTATTTGTTTCTTTAGGTAGTTTTGGTTAGGCAGCCATTAGAAAGGAGCTGCTGACTCAGACGGTCACATGGCTGGGTCAGCTGTTTTCATGACTTATTTTATGTTTGGCCAAGGTTCCAATTCCCTTTGGTTTTTTTTTTTTTTTGTTTCTCTTTCTTTTCAGGACACAGTTTCTTTGTTTTCCTTAATTAATAAACCATGTCCAGTTTTTGTTATGGTCTCATTTTTGGTTTTTCTTTCAGACTTGAGCAGGTCCACTTTTTGGGGCTGTAATAATGATCCGGGTTGCCATTTGCCTGAATTCTGAGGTACTTGTAACTGTCCTCAATGTCTGCTGTTGTTCCTTCTGAACGCTGAAACACGTTCCCTCAAACAAATAACTCGTAAATTAGAAAGAAAATGGCGCCGTTCTGGCTCAGAGCACTCTCTGAATGCTTGGAAATGCAGCCTCTTAAGCTATAAAAAATCCCTGCGTAAAGCGAGAACTCAATATTATTCAACTTTAATAGCAGAAAATGCAAATAATCCACGATTTCTCTTTAGTACTATAGCCAGGCTGACCAGCAGCCACAGCTCGGTTGAACCACATATTCCTGCTGCCCTCAGCTCTGAAGACTTTGTGACATTCTTTGATGATAAAATCTCAAATATCAGATGCAAATTGAACAAGGTTATTCCTACCATTACCCCTGAGCAAATTAAAATGGTAGAAAGGGAAACATCCATAGAAATGTCTGTAACATTAGATTGCTTTACTGCTGTGGACAAAGCAGAAATAGCATCAGTTATTACATCTTCTAAAACTTCCACTTGTCTCCTAGACCCAATCCCCACTAAACTTTTTAAAGAAATCTTCCCCCTAATCAGTGAATCTATTCTAACCATAATAAATGCCTCCCTGGAAACTGGTTATGTGCCTCAGTCTTTTAAATGTGCTGTTGTTAAACCTCTTTTGAAAAAGCCCAGCCTGGATCCTGACATTCTGGCCAACTATAGACCAATATCTAATCTCCCATTCATATCTAAAATCCTAGAAAGAGTTGTGGTAAAGCAGCTGCAGTGCCACCTACAGGACAACAATCACTTTGAGGATTTTCAGTCGGGTTTCAGACCTCACCATAGCACTGAAACTGCACTGGTCAGAGTTACCAATGATTTGCTATTAGCTTCAGAAAAGGGACTAATCTCTGTTCTGGTCCTGTTAGACCTGAGCGCAGCCTTTGATACTATTGACCACAGCATCTTACTCCAGAGACTAGAGCATGACATAGGGATCAAAGGATCTGCCCTCCAGTGGTTTGAATCCTATCTATCTGATAGACACCAGTTTGTTCACGTAAATGGACAGTCCTCTCATTGTACTCGAGTTAGCTACGGAGTCCCACAGGGCTCAGTTTTAGGGCCCATCCTATTCATGCTTTACATGCTGCCCTTAGGAGACATAATCAGGAAACACAGCATTAATTTCCACTGTTATGCAGATGATACGCAGCTGTATTTATCCATTAAACCAGACCAGAATGACCACCTAGAGAAACTGAATTCCTGCATCAGAGACATTAAGTCCTGGATGACAATTAATTACCTCCTTCTGAACCCAGAGAAAACTGAGGTCATGATACTGGGTCCTAAACACCTGAGAGATGCTCTCTCAGATAAGATAGTCTCCTTGGATGGTGTAAATATTGCTCCAAATTCTTCAGTCAGAAACTTAGGGGTCTTATTTGACCAGGATTTATCATTTAATGCTCACATATCTCAAGCTTGTAAAACTGCATTTTTTCACCTACGCAATATCGCTAAGATTAAAAATATGTTATCTAAAAGTGATGCTGAAAAACTCATCCATGCATTTGTTACGTCGAGACTGGATTACTGTAACTCTTTACTGATAGCCTGCCCTAAAAGTTCTTTAAAAGGTCTTCAGCTTGTCCAGAATGCAGCAGCAAGATTGTTAGCAGGAACTAGCAGAAGAGAACACATCACTCCTGTGTTGGCTTCTCTCCACTGGCTCCCAGTTGAATTTAGAGTAAAGTTCAAAATCCTCCTGTTAACATATAAGGCTCTGAATGGTGTGGCCCCATCCTATATTAGAGATCTCATAGTTCCTTACCAGCCAATCAGAACGCTTCGCTCACAGAATGCAGGACTGCTTGTAGTTCCTAGAATTTTTAAAAGTACAGTCGGAGGTAGAACCTTCAGTTATCAAGCTCCTGTTCTATGGAATAAGCCCAGCCCATGTCAGAGAGGCAGGTACAGTTTCTACCTTCAAAACTAGCCTTAAAACATTCCTATTTGGACAGGCGTTCTGCCAGACTAGCCAGTAATCATAGAATAATTAACATAATGCTCCCATACTGCTCTGAAGTTTGGGGAAATAATTATTATAATCACATACTTCTCCAATATATGCTTGAAATATAAATGATGAAATATGTATATTCTCTACATAATAACATAGAAGGCTGCTAGAAGTTAGAAGCTGGGAAAAGTATGGTGCACTGGGGCTCTGTCCTCTTTTCCATCTACTTCTCCTCTCCTCTACTTTTTTATTTACTTCTAATTGTATGCCTTTGTGGTGGTGCAGTATAATTCACATGTTTTTCCTTCTCTCCGACTCCCCTGTGGGAGACCGGGAGAGATTGCAGTTCCGGGAGACTTGTTGGTGATCCTGACGAAGCCCCGCCCATCTGGATGAAGCCCCGTCACCATCCGTCACCATCCTGCATCTCTGAGTAGGAGTGATTCCTGGTGGGTCGTCTGTCCTCCTGCTCCTGGTCGTGGTCTGCAGTTCTGCCTCATCTGGACTATGGACTTAATCATCACTCGTCCCTCAGCTCTATATGAATGAACTCTACTCATATATGCAGTTTTAGCAGCTAACTTTTCTTTAACCGTTCTGGTATCGCCTGTCCGTCCTGGGATGGGATCTCTCCCTCATGTGGGAATCCCTAAGGTTTCTTCTTTTTTTTCCTGACTCAGGTTTTTTTTTAGGAGTTTTTCCTTACCGCGAGGGAGGGTCTAAGGACAGGGATGACCTGTTCTTTATAGTCTGTTTAGTTTTTACCTATTGTGCATATTTTATGACTTCATCTGTGCATCTGTAAAAACTGCAGGCATGAAGCCCAATGAGGCAAATTGAATTTGTGATATTGGGCTATATAAATAAAATTGAATTGAATTGAATTGAATTGAATTGAATTGAATTGAATTGAATTCTGGGAGGGAGAACCATTCTGTGTGGCCTACCTGATCTCTCTGTCACAATCCGACTGCGTTACTTGAGTCCGAATGACATCCCAATGTCAGTCATGTAGATCCTGGTGGTGTGGGTCAGGGAGTCAATGTCACGCTTGCGTTTAGCGTAAAGCTTGATGTCATCCTTGTAGAGGGGGTGACTGACGGGGGCCCCATTTCTGAGTTGGACCCCCATCAGCCAAATCTCTAATTAGGCCACAACAGGCTCCAAATTTAGCACAAAAATGTGTTGATTTTTTGTTTTAACTCATTCTCATCTTAAAATATTAGCAATGAAACCATGAAAGTCTTCAAGAATTGCTTTGTTATGATACCATCAGTCATCACAGCACACAAAAATACGTTAATCAATTAATCAATCAATCACACACTTCTCCCACACATTCCATCCACAGTTTATGAAGAATCTCTGATTTTTCGAGTGGAATTTCTTGTTCTTTCAATCATTATTACCTGTGACAATAATGGACAAACACCTTCATGACAGCTCTGAACTTGTAAATAAATCCCCCTCATGTACCCTAACGGAGAGTGAACTTCAAGCTTACAGAGACAAGGCCACAGCTTTTTACTTCCATTTGAATCCTGAAAATCCCCCACTTTATATTTTGTAAAGAGGAATACAAATATCAACCTGTGTATGGCTCCTTAAACAAACTCCCTTAACCCAAAACAACAGGATAGAAAAATGTTCATTTTGTGAAAATCAGAACCGCAATTATAAAAACTAAAACTCTGAAAAGAAATCAGGCAAAAAAAAAAAAAAAAACTGAATTGACATTTGAATCTTTCAAAGCCTTATGATTCCACATCTTTGACTTTTTTGACATTACGGTTGATTAATGTGTTGCAATAGACAAGTAACTGAATTTGCAGATGATATTTCTCATTCATCCAAGTGAGATTGGCGTCTGAGTGTGAAGCCTTCTTCCTTTGAAAGGTTATGCCTCTCATCCAGGTGGTTTCATCAGATCAGTTCAAATGATTCAGCTTCAGCATCACCTGGACAAATCAGAACATTCACCAACATGTTGCTACACAATTTTGGGGAGAAACCTCATAAAAGTTAGTGCAATTTTTAGAAAAATCAGATGAAGCCACTTTGATGAGAGGAAAAAATGTTTCAAATAACGAAGAATTTCAAGTCTAGAAGCTATGATTCAACCTCAGCCGACTAAATATTTAATTACCAACTAAAAATTAATCAGTAATAACTCGTACTACTTTACAGCATTAAAAAGTAATGTATTGCTGTAAAATATTACCTTTATAATGATTGAGTCCAAACCATTTTCCACCAACCTATTCCTTTCTATTCTATGCCTCAATCTCGCCTCCCAATTGTTGGAGGTGTTTTGAGACTCTCTTCCTGCACAATCCCTGTTGGCTCTTCACGGTCATCTCTGAGGAAAAAAACGAACTTTTAAGGTGAAACAGCAGTGAGCGATCTCTTGTCACGTTTGTGTTGATGGGAACCACTTTAGTACTCAGACGAGGAGCACACTGACAGAATGTGATGAACACTGATTCAGAAACCATTAGGGGTTGGTTTTCCTGTGCCGTCTGCGGTCTCCAGATGAACGGGAAATTCACTTGGCCTTTCAATCAAAACAAAATAAGCAGCTTTATTATATTTCAGCTGGTGACGTTTAAGTCTTCCTTGAATCTTTTGTTCCTCGTCTTTCTGAGTGCCAAATCTGTGATAACTATTGTTATTCTCATACTCAAGGACCTGATTTGGAGCAGAGGAACGGTGTTTGTCTTTGAGCCAGGGTAAACCTTTGAGGTTTGATAATAGCTGGACACACTCCTGTTTCACCTGGGAGGGTGAAGTATCTTTACTTTTACCTAAAATTCTTGAAAACAGTAGCAAACTATAACGAGTCATTAGTATGTGTGACTGATCATGAACATACTGCGGGATTGAGAATGTGACGGGAAGCTCCCCATTGGCTGTTGAAGAGAACTGGATCCGGTGTGTGACGTCACCCGCAGGAAACGGCTTACTCCAACAAATTAAAAGCTATTTTAGTCAATATTTTTTGCGACTCGGACACCGTCATGTTGAAGCCTAATAAGAAATAGGAATGGTTATTCTGACACAGAATCACTGAGTAATAGCTGTTTATTCCTGTGTTTGTCATATACAGTCAATGGGACTTCCTAATTGGAAGACCACACCCCTATTTCTGCTAATTTTAATTTTCAAATATGAGTTGAAACAATACATTTAATGAAAAATACCATCATTGGGGCAGACTTATCAGGAAAAGATAGGCGATCGCCTACATTCGATTGTTGAAATTAATAAAAGTATCTTAAATAAATTTTAGATCTGTTTTATTGAACTCTGTCATAAGAAATGCTCCAAATCACTACGAGACATATTATGTGAAAGTGTTTTGTCCTCCCCCATCCCTCTGCTGCAAGTTAGAAGAGAATTCAGTTTTTCTGGACTCGGCGGTTTCGAGCCAGAATATGCGGGTGAAATTTGTTTCAGGTGGGTGGACATAATTGGGGGGGCAGGGTTTGGAATTGATTTGGTAAATTTCTTACAGAAAAACTTTTTAACAGAGAATGTGCGATCAGGTGATGCACTGCCTCACCTGCCATCATGAGATGCATAACCTACTAATAGTAAAATAAATGTGTTTACTAACCTATTCCTTAAATTTAATTCATACATTTCATTTTTAACCTTCAAAATTGGTGTATTTTGCATGTTTCATGTCTAATTTAAACTTTTTTTTTCAGTTTTGAAAAGATTTGAGCTTAAATGATTATCAAAATGTTTGGATTAATTACATTGATTGTGTCTACTAGTTAACCAATGAAAGAGTTATTTGAATTTTTAAACCTAATAAGGATTAAAAAAAAAAAGAAAAAAAAATTAAAAAACAGTTGCAAAGGGTCCCAATTTATTTTTTGCCTGGGGCCCCCAAACTGCTAAGTCCGGCCCTGTACCAGAGTACACTGAATGCAAAATACTGCCAATGGGAGAACTTAAAAAAAAAAAAATCATATTGTTCAAACTTGTTCACGTGTTCAACTGGACTGAAAAGATGGATCTTTTTTTGATGCACTTAGTATTGTTGAGCGTGACGTGTCCACATAATGCTTACAGCGCCTGACTTCAGTTTTGGAGCTATTTTCAGTACAAAGCCAAAGGAAGAGTTTATGTGCCATTAAATCAATTTGTTTCTTTAAGGAAAGCTATTTACTGTCCACAGGTTCATGACAAATGAAATACTAGGTTTTCCTGCCTCCACCATCCGACATCCAAATTATCCCTCTTTCAGTCCTCTATTTTGAAAGGTTAGTGGTGTGAGCAGCGAGGCACGTGACACCTTTGGACGTTATTCCTCACAGGTAGAAGAAAAAAAAGAAAAAGAAACACCTGCTGCAAATTACAGCGAATTGCTCCACATTAATTTTCAAATTTAAACCACTTTTAGAAAACTAGCATCTTTTTATTTTATTGTGAAAGGTCTGTCAAATTGAATAATTTTCTGTAAAATATTCCCGCCTGACTGCATGGTGTCTTAATCTTCCTTCCAAGCTTTTATCCACCAATCTGTGAGAACTTCCAGAGGAGAATATAAGAAATAGTTGACACAGACATGTGTCTTCATCAGTACTTTCATGTCTGAGTCGTACTTTGGTTATAAGCAGTTTGCAGGTGAAGTAACTGGAGTTTCAAGCCTGCCCTGTTTCATTTTAATCTGCTCAGATGTGGTTATGGAAAGAGCATGGTTATGATGACAGCGTTCAGTCGCTTCCTCGGTGGAACGTCTTCGCTCGGTTGCCAGGTAACCTCACAGCGATGACCCAGAATGGGATCACAGCAAAGAGGTGGTCACCCGTGGGTGATCCGCTGTTTCTTTTGTCGAAAACACGTCCTAACTGTTGAAATCCACACTTTTTGTCCCCCTCTTTTTTGCACAAATGTTCCATCGAGCAACATAAATAATTCAGGCGGGTTGAGTTGATTGTCAGCGTGACTCAAGTTTAGATGATCTTTTCATGTGGAAACAAACTAAAAACATTAAAAAAAAAAAAAAAAAAAACATTCAGAGGCTTAATCAAATGGAACTATTGGGGGCGGGGCAGCTTCTTCCCGATATGTGACAATCCATTTGCAAGATGTTGAGAGGAGCTTGCACTGACTCACGTATGAAGCAAAACATCAGAAGACTGCAACATCAGAAGTTTCAATCTTCAAGATGGAGATGGAGGTACTCCTAGAACCCAGCCACATTAAAGGAAAGGCGCAATTAAAGCACCGAACATCGGCAGGGAGGAAGCAAACGACGGAGAAATTTATTCAGGAGGAGAGGGAGATTTATTTGGGGAAGGAATTATGGATTCTCAGGCAAAGCAGGATGGGAAGTCTGGAGTTTAATGCACAGCAGAATAGTAAAAAATCGGATATAATTAAAGTCTACGATGATCTGTGCACCCAAAAACCGCATTATAAACACTTTGAGTTAATAAATTCAACAGATATAATTAAAAATGGAGTATTGGTAAATGGTCACATTCTACAAATCAAGTGCTTTCTCCAGCATCATCCTTCCAGAACAACATTTTCACTAAAATGAAATGACGTCAGAACTGTAGTCTGTGAATTATTCAAAGAAGTCGGTCTCAGAGAAATCCCATCAGCCGTGCTGCAACCGTTGCAACCGCTTTGTTGAACACAAACGGTGACAGGCGGTGCTGCAGGATTTAACTGTGTTTGATTGACCCTTTGGGAGGGGTGGGGTGTGCTTGTGTGTGTGATTGATGAATGGCGAGTGTATAGATTGTAGCTGCAAGAAAATAAAAACATTAAAGAAAAAGAGAGTCATTGAGAAAGTACAGATTCCTTCATCATCGCTTAAAAAGTTTTTTTTTTATTGGTTGAAGTGATAAATCCACAGATTTTTCTTTGTTACAACAAGCTAATTTGTATTAATACATAATTGACTTAAAGTTAAAGTAAAATCACTGGTTGGATGATTATTGTGCCCACATTTCTTTCATCCAACCTCCTCAATTCCAACAGAGCCTCAACTCTGTTCTTTGGATACATTTTTAAATAAATTGCTGCAAATGAAACACTTTCTTCATATATAGAGATGTTTTAGTTAGTATAGTCTAAAAAACTTTGAACACACAAAAAACTATTTTACGGCTATCAAAAACATCCATTACCCAAATTTTTTTTATGATAACAACATTATCTTAGCATTAAGATAAACTTTTTTGTTTTGTGTGAGTAACATGCAGTCTTTCCATCCTGCCCCTCTCATGCATCATTCTGTATTCGTATAAAAGTGGACTATTTGGCACATAGAGCGGCGAGTTGTCATGGTAACACAACAATGTGGTTCTGAGCCGCCACTGTCCTCACGTGCAGGGTATAGGAGAGCCACATCGATTGGTTAAATAAAGCATCAGTTCAGACAGAAAGTTCACCTTTTACTTCTCGTTTTTGTCCAGAGGATGAAGAAAAAGTTGGTTTTAAAGAAGCGAGAGATATAGAACATTTGGGCTATGTGACAGGTGTGCGTTTTTATTGTGGATTTTTAGTTTTTCATACACAGCCAATCAGAATTGAGTATTTAAGCGGACCATTGTATAACACAGATTAACCTTTTCTGGCTTAACTCAGGAGAATAAAACATAAAATGGGTAAAAATGACACTTTTATAAATAAAAAAAAAAAAAAAGTATTTGTTGTTTCAAAAAGGAACCATAAATACTATATATCAGAAGATTAATGACCAAATTATTGGATTGAAGAAATAACCAACGCATGTTAATAATGTAAAGTAGAAGTAGGGGATTTATATGTTCAAGTTAACAATAACGTTTAAAATAAAATAATAATAAAAATTTTTTTTTAGCTCTTTTAGTTGAAATTGTTTTTTAGTAAAAAAAAATAAATACAGTAAAAAATATACTTGAAGAATCTCGCATTTCAAATATGAATTTGTGTCAAATCTCCTTAAATCTCTATGAAAACGACTGGCTTAAATGGATGTTATATTAAGGATCAGAGGAGTATCTTCTGGGCCATTATTTTAATCCCTCGGCTTTCTTCCTCTGACATTTACAGACATGGAGAGCTCCTGCTTCACGTTCCCAGATGCGCTTGTCTATTAATATGAATGCGTGCATACATGGAGCGCCACAACCCACAGGCTGGAATGGTGTATGTGTGCAGAATGTGGACTGGAGACCCCAAAGTCAAAGTGGGAAACACTGTTAAAAGTGGGGGGAGATGTTGAAGTTGAAATTATTATGGGATGGCCACACCCCCTATGCCTTGGCGGCCATTTTGTGTCACAATTTGAGATTTTCACATATGAAAAAATAAACCTTTCTTTTTAGCAGTTTTTAAAGAAATGTACACAAACGTTGCTATCTTAAGTCTATCCTGGAGTTAAGTTGACCTTTGACCTCGGGAAGAGGCCGCTATCTTGAATCGGAAGAATGATAACCTTTTAACACCAGAAACAAATGATAATAATAATATAATATTGAGGGAATATGATATATTGATCCCAGGCAAAAGCTGAACGAAATAATCCGACACAGGATATGAACATGTCAGGAATGTGGGCGTGGTTAACAAATAACCTCAGTTGCTAAGGAAATCCTAAAATTTACTTTTGCAGATTATTCTGAAACTCACATTGATCTGTTCAGTAATCTCACGTGATCAAAATATGAAATGGTTGCTATGGAGATAAAACAACAGAAAGGCTGCCATTTTGAAAAAAGTCCTTTTTACGTTCATTCGGGGCATACAGCTCAGACGGTACTGTTAGCGCAGAGCAACCCTGCCCCCTCCTGGTCGCTGAGAGCTCTGGTTGCACATTCATCTGCGCTTATGTTAGAACGAGTGTTGAACGCTCATGTCCCACGCACCTATAAGCGTGAGCGGGCCAGGGTGTGTGCAGGGGGAGCGGTGACTTTGCCACGCCCATTTCAGCAGCTGCATCATTAGTCTGAGCATTTTCAAGCATCCAGTTTTCACCCTTACTACTGATATTAATTAAGAAATACTCAGAAACTCTGTTTCAATTGGATATTCTTTTATGTAGATCCTCTACTGTTAGAAAAATGCTACATTAAAAACACAAAAAAGACAATTTTCAGCAGAGTGGGTCTTTTAGAAGCACTGTTAAACTTCTATGAGCCATAATTTAGACAGGAAGAAATGAAGACTGAAGGATCTGTGACAGAGACGTCAGAGAGATTTGCTCGTCTAATCTTTTCACGCTAGCATTCGTCATGTTCTCCCTTCAGCTCACTCACATCCCAACTATAAACCTGAAATCTGAAAGGGACTCTCGATTTTAAACTTTGTGCGATGCGCGTCCAGCCGTACATATAGAAAAGTAGCTTTTAAAAGAGTAATTTTCCAAAAAGCGAGAACGAAAAAACCTCACAACATCAACTGAATGCCAGCAAAGCAGAGACGGAGGGTCACAGAGTTTGGGTGTTTGTGTGGGCATCGATAAAATGAGTCAGCATCCTGTGGGTCTTATTATCCTCCTCTGTTGACTGTGCAGGTGATTTGGACAGACTTATTGGAGCATTTTCCCCTGGAGACAGTGGATAAGTGCACGTGCACTGGCCGAAGGGTTTGTTTTTTCCATGCACGGACGCATGATGCGCATGCGTGCACACATTTCTAGCTTTTTGGGGATGAGTCAGGAGGAATCTGTGGCAGAAAAATCTGGCATTAAATGTCTGCTGTAATATTGTGTCAATTCTTATTTGACAGGGAATATAGAATTGTTTTCACCTGACTGATTTCCTCCTACTTTTGTCCTTGAAGCCTAATGTGTCAAGAAAGGCATCAAGTGATGGAAGGATTTATTCAAAAGAAGCAGCAGGTGGTTGTTGTGGTGGGAGTCTGGAGGGGGTTTGCTGTCTGATCAATGACCGATGCAGCCGAAGAGAAGCAGGAAGAGTTTTACAATTTTTCCGTTATTTTCGACAAAACCCAAAAGCCTTCCTACTTTTTTTTAATGTCGAGTTTAATCCCGAACAGAACCGAACCGGTGTGGCATCTCTCAAGAATTCAGGGGGAGGCGGCTGGCTGGCTGGCAGCTTGGAAAAGTAAACGGCGAGATCAAATAATACACGGTGAGACAGGAAAATCCCCAAATTGACTGCAGTGCCGCAGAAATGATAAACACTCAAATCCGGAGGGGATCGGCTCCTACGCTTCAATGACCCGGAGAGGAGGGAACGGTGGTGGGAAAGGCACGGATGGATGGAATGGAAGAGGAGGAGGAGGACGCACGAAGCAGCACGAACAGATGGAGAAACAAGAGTGAGTTTGTGCCGTGATGGAGTGACACTAACGGAAATAGAAGGCACAACAAACCCATTTTAAGTGAATTCATTAACATTTTATAGTTTTTTGACATCTACTAACTACATTTGAAAAAGCTTCTGTTGGGTCTAGTTAAATCATTGATTTGATACAGATATGTTGAATCTATAAAGAACTTCATCCATTAAAAATGTTGTTTTTAACACATTCTTGTAACATTTTCTTTATGATGGAAGACATATATAAAGAAAATGAAACTTGTTTTTTGAGTGTTAATTTATTCAGATCGTTGTGAATGAGGAGTAGAAGCAAAATTATAGTTGTATGTGTAGCATTAAAGCTACTACGGCAAGCCACAAGCTTCATACTGCATTCCGATGCATCCACTTGTAGATAAATAAATCCATGTATGCGTTTGTTTTCCTCATCTCGTCCGGCTCAAAACTGGGATTTATCGATGCTTTGTTGCACTGCCAAAGTTAAGTTGGGGTTGTAAGCATTAACAGTATAATCACTGGACATATCAACCCCTCCCCTCTCATGTTCCAAAGAGGAAGTACCTGCTGGTTCCAAAAATTCAAAATACCAAAGACTTTTATTGAGACATAAACCACATTTCTGTTACAGATAAACTTTATCGAATTGCTAGAAATGTCGAAAATAACACAATCCATTAAAACATGATTTAGCAAATAAATACAAACCAACTCATACAAGAAGTTATTAAAATAATGGCGATGGATCAGAACAAGTACTGTATTTTCTGCACTATAAAGCTTTCAATTTTCTCGAAAGCGACAGCGCGCCTTATATATGGATGAATACAGGTGCATGCTGGGATATTTGACTGCGCGAAGCGTGCATTTTCATTACCATTTGTGTGTGTTTGTATCAAATCAAAGTTTATTTATAAAAAAGGGCTTCTCATACTTTTTTGCAGCTCAAAGCGCTTAAAAGCTTGTATAAACCCCAAAATGTCTCCTTTGAAGAGACACACTTGTGATGCAGAATTTATAATCCTTTTTATTTTATTTTATTTTTTTTTAAACTTGTCCTTTCCAACAGCTGAGCAAACAGATACTGGTGTATCTCTTGCGTTGGATAGATTTTAATGTCCCAACAGGGGTTTATTAAGTATAAACCCCTGTTGTACTTTATACTAAACTTTGTTTATATTGATAATGTTTTATCATTTTTCTTTTTTTTTTTGGATCGGATGGAAACAAAAAGGGGATAATTTATAATCCGTTGCGCCTTCTATATGAGAAAAGTCTGAAAATAGACCATTCATTGAAGGTGCGCTTTATAGTCCGGTGCTCCTTATACTACAGGAAATATAGTATATTTTTAAAATTGGATTCACTAAATTTGGGTGGTTCAAGCAGAGTTAGACCAGGAGTCATGCTTACTTACAGTTACAAGAAATGCCCGATCAAAATCAAGAATCCCGATCACAGACCAACAGAACCAGCAATTGACATACGAAAGACCAGTTAGATTTGCATTTATAACCTTCTTTTTGTTTTGTTTTTTTAATAAATGTGAATAATGTGAAAAAAGCAAGAAAATATTTAAAAGAAACTAGCATCTCTCAAAAAGGTATTTCGTTTACATTTTTAACTTTAAGTAGCAAAAAAGCAAGCTCTGTGCTTAACTACTAGCCGAACTTTAAATTAGCATAGCATTTCATGTTAGCATACTGCTAAAACCTTAGCTAAACTCCAAATTAGCATAAAAAACTAATTAAAAGCCAAATCTGCAAAAAAGCTAGCTTGTAGCTTAATTACTAGCTGAACTCCAAAATAGCCTAAAATTCCTCAGTAAACTAAGTTAGTCAAAAACGTTAGCATGTTGCTTAAATAGAAGCTAAAACTCTGAATTATCCTAAAAACCCCACTAGAAAACACATTTTCCAAAAACGTTAGTATGTTGCTAAAATAATAGCTAATCTCCAATTTTTTTTAAATGTACTATTATTTTATTATTCTTCAGCCAGAGAGCCACTATGGAGAGATAAAAGAGCCACATGTGGCTCTGGAGCTGCATGTTGCAGATCTCTGAGCTAGACCATTATCAGTCGTAGATGCACGTGAGAAGCCTTTTTAGCAGCATTAAAAAGCATTCTAACAAGTAAGCAGCTGCGCCTTTTAAGATTCTATCACAGGACCATCACTCACCCTCGTCTATCAAAGGAGACGTCTGCATCTTGTTCAGGCTGCAAGCCACAAAAGCGCAGCTACAGGCGAAACAATGAGGAAATGTTGCTCGGTGATTTTACAGAGGAGCTGTGACGCTGTAGGATCTCTTGTGGCGCTCAGGGCGGAGACTTCATACCATGAAATACATTTAATTTGGAAAAAACAAATTGCAGTTTTTTTAAAATAAAAAAGCGCAAACATTTTTTTTTGACAACAGCAAGTTTTTTTTTTAAATTGAGGTGTTTCCATTAAGCGAATTTACTATAGAAAATCCAAGTCACGCATTTTGACAGCAGTCCAATTGGCTTGTCAGAACAGTTATATTTCTCAGTCATATCTTATTTTGTCAGAATAAACTGTTTTTGGCACATCTTCTTATATCCAGTTCTTCTATCCATTTAGAAACCTCACTAAAGTGACTGTATCTTTCTTTAACTTCAATACGTTTGCCTTACTAGTTTCTCTCAACAGGCCCCTCAATGAAAAGCATGTCCGCTGGCCCCGCCTCAAACGTTTGATTGACAGTTTCTCCCGAGCTCGTTTTCAGTGGAAGGGCTGTGGACTTCAGACAAGCTCCCTCACGATTGATGGTTTCAAAATGGCGGCAGAGGATCAGGAAGTGACAAAGGTAAGGCATTTTCCATGGGTGACGTCAACACCTTGTTCTGTCCAGTGAATTAATATATGTCTATGGTTGTAAGGTAATCTAGCAAAGGGATAATAGTAAGTGTGGGCAGGCTCACACCAAGGGTCCCGCCCACAACTCAGAAGCGAATTTTTGACGAGATACTACCACTCTGTAAAAAATATGTCCAACAAAACAAGACAGATTTTGTGATTTGGGCTAAAAACGCCATTAAGATATTTAAAAGACATTAAAAAAAAGTCCTACAAGTGGACGTAGGCTAAAAGAAAAATAAATAAATAAATAAAGGATCAATAAACCATAACAACAGAATAAATAAATCTACAAGGTCATCAGAAAACCAGAAAAAGTTCTTGGGAAGGTTTGGTTTCCATGAAAACACAAATATTTATTTCATTAAAGATGTTGTTGAAGAGGTGACCCATACGCGGATGTATTTGGTTATTTGGAGATTTTCAATTCACAGAGCGGTAAGGAGCATTTCATCTCACATAACAAAGAAAGCTTCTCTAGAGACTGACGAAGATGCTTTTAAGTTGTTTATCCGTGGGTTATATCGGGTTATACTTAAGATCTCTTCAGCCATTGATAGAACAAAAAAAGAACCACCTTAGAGATTGAGAATGCAATTTCAAAATCATGTTCACTTTGATATGCCGAGTGCAATTTATGCACCAGAAATAGGAGGGTCTCTTCTTCCTCCTACTGAGTCATTTACTAAACTATCATTGCTGCTGTAAACTGAAAGGCTCCTTTCATGATTTCTTCAAATAGAAGCATCAAAACATGCTGGATGGATGCTGCAGCTTCAGGACCGTCACCCTGAGATGAATGTCAAGGGATGGAGTCAGACACATCGCTTGCCACATCTCAAAAATGGAGAGGATGACTTCATGAAAAAGTTAATACCAATCAAATAAATATATTAAAAAACAAACCAAAATAAAATCTTCTCAGACCGTTAGATTAGCAGGAAAAGCTTCCTGCAAACAAAATAAATGGACTTTTTCACCAACGCATAAAAGCACATCTGCATTACAGGAAATTTCCATTTGGTTACTCTCTCTGCTCCTGTTGATGATTAGCTTTCAGCACGGCGACCTTGTAAAGCTCTGAAATCCCTACAAATAAAATCCTGTTTATTTCCACAAAGCCCCAAAATGATGTGGCGATACCGCTCTGAGTAATTCTGTTCCAAACCACTCAAACAGCCTTCCAGAACACAAAGGAGGAGCCCACTTAGTTTGTCTGGCTTTTACACCGTGTTCAACACGTTTAAACATTTCTGAAATAAGGTGAAAAAATGTGTTCCTTGTTCTATGTTTAATATCACACTATTCTATACGCCTTTTAAAGTGAACTATTTTTTATTTTTAGGATAAAATATTAACTTTGGCACACAAAATAACATTTTTTTAAATGAAATTTAGTTATTTTCGAATGCTCCTTTTTCGGAAATAAGATGCCTCAATCTCTGAGGCCCCGTATTTTGCTCCTAGTGGGTGCCGCCCATGGACCCGGCTTCGGCCGCATGTTTACGTTTTAAAAAAATTAAGAAAAAACTCAAATTAAAGCTTTTAAACAATCACAGCTAGCTCCATGTAGAAAGTAGGGGGAGTTAGCCTGGAGGTGGGGCTGGCAGCGTAGACTCTTCCTGGAAGGGGCTGTTTCTCCACGTTCAAAATTGGGACCCAGCATTGACATAAAAAAAAAACTGGACAGAGTGAACCCTCTGCCCTCATGTCCCAAATATGAAAAAAAGCCTAAAAGTCAAAATAGCTACTCAAGATACAACTGACGTCTTCTTGCTAATCCATTTTTTTTTTTTTTTTTAATAATTTTTTTTGTCGCAATTTATTTAGGTTAAAAACTGACCAATCAGATGCCTCAATAAAAGCATGTGGTTCCCACTTTTGGTTAACCGATGCCTCCGCTTTCATTGGAAGGGGTGTGGACCTCAAACAAGCATATTCATGACTGGCGACTGTAGTTGTCCTAGAAATCTGACTCAGACCTACTTTGTCTAATCATTGTCAACTGACTCCAACATGGCGGCGCCCATATTGTTGAAGATACGCGACTGAATTAGTTTAATGTCGCTGGAGGTGCAGATAAGGCATTTTCTACAGGTGACATCACAGCCATTTGTTCATCTCTATGTGCAGTCAATGGGACCCAGTCATTCTTGAAGATTGGAAGGGGCTGGTGCTCAAAAAGCAGAGTTTTAAAAGAGTGCACAGATATGTGTGTGTATTGGAGCAAAGTACTCCTTTAATATCAGGAAAAATATCATAATACACTTAAAAGCTCCATAAAGTTAGTCTTGCATGATATATTACAAAAATCTTACATTAAAAAAAAATATATATATATACATACATATATATATATACATACATACATATATATACACATATACATATATACACACATATATATATATATATATATATATACACATATATATATATATATATATATACACATATATATACACATATACACACATATATATATAATATATATATATATATATATATATACACATATATATACACACACATATGTATATACACATATATACATACACATATATATATATATATATACATATATATTCATTTTTTAGAATTAGTTTGGCTTTAAGTAAATTATTTTGTTTTTTTCTTGTCAATGCCTAACTGTTAATGCTCTTTTTTCTATTCCATCCATCTGTCCATCCATCCATCCATCCATCCATCCATCCATCCATCCTCTAAACCCTTTTAATGCCTTTTCGAGGTCATTGGGTTGCTGGAGCCTATCCCAGCGACAGCATACACCCTAAAAGTCGCCAGTCTCTGGCTGCTTTTTCTTCTATGGTTTTTCCTCATTCATCTACAATATGGAAAAACTGACTAAAAACCTGACTTTCTGTGTAGTATAATAGCACACTTTCATTTTCAACATGAATAACTGTTTTTGTTTTGCTGTTATCAAATGTTTTGTCAAAAAGCTTAATTCTCACATGTACACAGCATGTGTCATTTCCATATTTTCTCTGTTGCCTGTAATTGACATTTAATGTGATTTCTTTTCTTTACTGACTATCATGCGTTTTCAAATAAAGAGACACGTGATAATGACACAGCAGAAATATGCACAGAGTGCAGGTCGGTGCTTTCTCCTGCTTGTGCTCCAGCCTCCTGCTGCTGCATTGATCCGACCACAACTGTGAATGCTCATTATGAACAAATGCTTTGTGCAGGGCCAAACACAAAAGCACCACAAATTCAATTACCCCAGCAAAGGAACTGTGACTTCGGTTTAAAGCTTCTTAAAAATAAAAAGAAGAAGAAGAAGTCACTGTCCTTACAAAAATAGAGAACACAAAGGCTTCGTTTCTTTTCTAGAATTGAATCAAACAAAAAATACTAAAATGTCAGTTATTGAGTGGAGCCCCATTGTTTTATTCATCCTACAACTTACTGCGTTTCCAGACTATGACTTACTAGTAGGTTTGTGTTGTGAAAAGGTTCTGCCTTCAGGACATAACTTCTGCGCTGCTCATTTTGTTTCTGTTTAAAACATTTTGTCAAATTTCTGAGTTTTCCAACCTTCGAATCAATCTCCCTCTGATCTTTTCATCTAAAGGTCAGCACTCCTGTTGTGGAAAATCTTTATTTTCAGTAAACATGTACAAATGTCATTGTACATACATTTTAACCAAAGAGATTTGAAGTGTTTTGAAAAAAGAAAAAAAAAAAAAAAAACTGTAAATAGACCAGGTAACAAAAACATGTTGTAGAAAGGGGTGGGACCAAAAAAGAATTTTCTTCTACCCACTCCTTTTCAAGCACATTGTTTGCTTCACTTGCATATTTGTATTTTTTTTTCCCAATTTTCTTATATTTGTATTTTTAGATTCTTACGTTTATTTAGTATTTTTGTACTTTTAAATTCTTATATTTGTAATTTTCAAATTCTTATTTTATTTTCATTTTGTGTTTGAAATAAAGAACAATAAAAAAAAAAAAAAAATTGGGTTTATTTTGAAGGTTTATTTTAATTTGAAAGGGGAGGAAAATCCGTCAAACATTTTTTGTTTGACAGTCAAAAGCAGCAATAACTAATCGATTCTTTAATGCCAGATAAAAAAGCGAAAACTCACAACCTTAATTTTAAAAATAAGGTTTTTTTATTAAGGATTGAGGAAAATATTAGATAAATAGTTGAACTTTTTTATGCTACACAGTCAACACACAAACACCAAATGACTGCAGTTCATTTTAGATTTTAAAAGAACAAGAATATTTTACAGAATGATAACAGAATGCTAGTATGTTTAGGTAAAAATAAAAACAAAAAAATTCCTCTTTTACTTTCCTTCTGAATAATTGACATATAAAACTGAAATCTCCAGAACAGAAGACAGAAAACGACTGTTCCTGTTTCCATAAATGATCATGATGGTTGTGCCTTCGGCCTCTGTCTGTGCTGCAGTTCCCTCATGGTTGGAGAGTCTCACACAGTCAGAAAGGTGTTAGTCAGACAGGCGGGTCGTGTGCTGCAACATGTGCACAGACAAACTCCATCATCCGTGCCACAGTTGCTGAACCAAGAGGCAAACTTGCAACCTCTCGCATTATGTTTTTATTTTAAAAACACCACAAAAAAAAAATATACGGTGCCCATTTTAGGCTAAAATTACATATTTTATGCCCAAATCACTGATAATTTTTATATAAAAAGCACAATAATCATGCATGATATTGTGTGACGGGTATATAAATCAGACGATCTATAACCTCTCCAGCAGTTTATACAGAGTTGACCCTTTGTCCGGATCTCCCGCCAAAGTCCCCCCGTCAGGCTGCCTAACGCCGGGGTCACATTGGACGCGGGAGCGCCGCAAAGCGGAGTCCGCGCCGCTTCCGCTCCGCTCTTTAGTTCACACCAGACGCCCATTTTTCCGCGGCAGTCCACAGGCGCTTTTACTAGAGCTTTTTTTGTTTTTGCCATCATGGGTGATAATTTCATAACCTAAAGACATTAACTCATGTTTCTGCTAAGAAGAACTGCTCTCTGCTGTTGTTTTAAACCCCGCCCACCTGCTCTGTCGGCCTACTGTTTTGATCCGTGCCTTGTGTGAACGACGCCATAGGATAACAAGGGTGCCGAATGGAAGCGGACTCCGTTCCGCGCAGCTTCGCGGCGCTTCCGCGTCCTGTGTAAATGGGGTGTAAGCCAGCGCCTCACAGCGGACTTAGAACTGGACTGGACCGGGGGAATCTAACAGGCCCCGCTGAAACAGTGTGATGTCAGAACGAAGAAATTCAATGAAGTGCGGGTTTATGTGTTCTTTACGGAGTTTATTTGTATTTATTTTGGGGTTTTAACGCAGTTCCTTTGTGAAAATTTCTTGTGAAAAACTAACTTTTCTCACTTTTTCCAACTTTCATCCATGTAATATGCGTAAATCATACATTAAGTAGTAACTGTGTGACTTTCATTTATGATTACGCTGTTTTTAGGCAAATTTTTTTTAAAAGTGTTGTTTTCTTCCTTTACTCTTCCCATTGTTGAGAGCTGAAATTTCTTGTCCATCATCAGAGAAATACCACAAGAATATGTTGGGCCAATTTGTACAAAAATTGTCTTTTTGTCCATATTTTGTTATAAAAGACACACATTTCTTGTAAGTGTAAAAAAAACTACATGAAAATACAAAGAATTAGCTTAGAACTGGTGAAAATACTTATTATGAGACTGTGTAGCATTCAATTTGAAGTAATTCTTTGTAACAGTTTACTTTCCCTTTTCGAATACTTGTGTGGAACTCCTTGTTTCTAGATTTTGATGACTTAACACCAGTTTCATTGGTTTGGTCTTTAACCAAATGGTTACTTACAGTACATGAAGTTAATAATAATAATAATAATAATAATGGATTAGATTTATCTGCGCTTTTCAAGGCACTCAAAGCGCTTACATTGCAGATCCATTATTCTTTCACACCTCATTCATACTTGGTGATGGTGAACTACTACTGTAGCCACAGCTGCCCTGGGGCAGGCTGACAGAGGCGTGGCTGCCAGTTCGCGCCTACGGCCCCTCTGACCATCACCGGAACATTCATACACATTCACACACCAGTGGAGCCACACTGGAGGCAAGTAGGGTTAAGTGTCTTGCCCAAGGACACAACGACATTTTGGCTGGCGGGAGCGAGGATCGAACCGCCTATCCTTCGATCATTGGCCGACCTGCTCTACCACCTGAGCCACCGTCGCAAGTTATTGTTGAATAGCTTAGACCAGGGGTCTGTAACCTGCGGCTCCAGAGCCACATGTGGCTCTTTTATCTCTCCATAGTGGCTCTTTGGCTGAAACAAAATAAAATAATAGTAAATTAAAAAAAAATGGAGATTAGCTATTATTTTAGCAACATACTAACGTTTTTGGAAATTGTGTTTTCTAGTGGGGTTTTTAGGATAATTCAGAGTTTTAGCTTCTATTTAAGCAACATGCTAATGTTTTTGACTAACTTAGTTTACTGAGGAATTTCAATTAGTTTTTTATGCTAATTAGGAGTTTAGCTAATATTTTAGCAGTATCCTAACATGAAATGCTATGCTAATTTAAAATAAGCAACGAGCTTGCTTTTTTGCTACTTAAAGTTAAAAATGTAAACAAAATACCTTTTTGAGAGATGCTAGTTTCTTTTTAAATATTTTCGTGCTTTTTTCGCATTATTCACATTTATTAAAAAAACAACACAAAAAGAAGGTTATAAATGCAAATCTAAATTTCTTAAAGGCTAACGTATGTCAATGTGGCTCCTTCTAGGTTCTGATGTAGAAAACGATCACAAATGGCTCTTTTACTGTTAAAGGTTGCCGACCCCTGGCTGAGACCTTACTTTTTTGGTTCTGAAGTGCACTTTGAGTAAGTCCTTCCCAAAGAATGCAGAATAGTTTGTTTGGTTTTTAAGCTACTTTTGTTTTTAAATTGTGTGTAAAAGGAGCTGGACTTCCCTTTAGAATGAGAGGCTAACGCTTCAGTCTTTTTGCTGTTTTTTTTTTTCTTTTCACATTTTGACCACAAAAATCAAACTGCACCAATCTTGATCTGATATTTTCAGATGGATTCTTGGCGGTGTAGAGCAGACGCATTTGGTTCACAATAAAAATGGTAATTTAAATGAATATTAGACTTTGCATAGAAAGAATATTTGTGGTGATAACCTGATATTATTCCATTTAAGAATGAATTGTTCTGTTGGAGATGAGAGGATTAGCTTT
The DNA here is from genome assembly GCA_003999625.1 of Oryzias javanicus. Classification (NCBI taxonomy): domain Eukaryota; kingdom Metazoa; phylum Chordata; class Actinopteri; order Beloniformes; family Adrianichthyidae; genus Oryzias; species Oryzias javanicus. The sequence continues at coordinate 17,745,145 of CM012451.1, forward strand.
TTAGCATTCTGTCATTTGACATTAAAACATGCTCATACACATTTTTTCTGCGGGCGAGAGTTGTTATGCACACTTAAACAGCATGCAAGGGTAGGTAAGGGTCAAGTGGAAGAGGCACAGGTGGAGTTTGCACTTAATCAACCCCCCCAAAACCTGCTCACAACACAAGGAGGCCGTAAGTACTGTTCAAGTGAAAGGTTTGCGCTCCTTGCTCCACTTCTTACTTGCAGCCTGGCTGTTAGAAAAGAGGAAATCAGACAATCAGAGTGTAGCTTGTGTGGACATGAATAGCCTGCTCAACCTGTGCATGCAGCTTTTAGGCACATGTCGGGGTCATGTGATCGCCAGCCGGCAGCAGCTCTGACTGGACGATGCGTGAACGTTTTTCGGATATCCAAATCGAGTCCCACGAGCTGCCAGGTAATAACAATAAAAATAATAATACATTTAATTTGTGAGCGCCTTTTTGGGCTCCAAGGACACTTGACAATTTGGAACAACACAAAATTAAAAAGATAAGATTAAACTTATGAAAACATTGTGCAAACAAAACTAAAGCCCGTTCAACGTTTTAAACAAATTAGTTTTAAGGTTGTTGGACTTGAATAAAATAAAATCGACTGTGGCAGGAGAACGGATGAGGATCTCAGAACGGGACGGTGTAGTCTCTTGAGCGGGCTGGACAGGAAGGGAGGGGCAGGGCTGTGGATGGCTTTGAAAGTTAAGAGAAGATTTTTGTAATTAATTCCCAGATGGACAAGAAGTTAGTGAAGCTGCTGGAGCATTGATGTAACGTGTTGGAAAAGTTAAGTTTTGGTAAAAGTCGGCAGATTTCTGAATCAGTTTGAGTTTATGGAGCCCGGGAGTTTTAAAAAAGTGGATCATTCTGTTGTTAAATACAGCATCAGTTCAGAGAAAGTTCACCTTCAACCACTAGTTTTTGTCCAGAATATGAAGAAAAACATTTTTCTTTTTTTTGGTGGGCGGGGAATCTGCAGGTTATTTTGGCTGTATGTCTGCATCTTTGTTTTCTTGGAATAATTCTGCAGACGTAAACGTCTTTAAAGTTCTGCTCACAATTTACTCTTCAAGGTTAACACAAAACATTTCAGACAATAACAATGGAGAAAAAAATTCTCACCGGCCTGTTTTTGTTCAAAAGCTGCATATTGTCACAAGCAATGTTCCTAATCAAACATTCCAATTAATTATGATTACTTGATCACAATCCAAAATTGTGATTAATGTGATTCATTTTTTTAATCTATTGACAGCATTAACTAAAAAGTAAATGTTGTAAGTGTACACTTTTGTGTGTGACCTCATATTGGGATTATTTGCAGATAATAATTAGTCAGCAAATACTGTAACAAAAAAAAAAAAACAACAGCAAAAAAATATATATATATATTTATCGTGATAAATTTTTTTCCTGGTTTTGCAATTAATTTGTAACATTTTTTTTAATCGAGCCCCAGCCCTGGTAATGCGGTTTTTTTTGTTGTTTTGTTTTGTTTTTTTGCAAACTCTGACAAATTTTAATCCAACTTAAAGTCCCCCTATGACGATTAAAAACAAAGTTCAGAGTAGTGTTTTAATTATGATTATGACGTTTTTAATCAAAATCCCACAACCTAAATGTCTTAAAAAGCCATTTGTCATGCTTATCGAACGTTTTCAAAATCTCCTCCACATGGGCGTGGCCGTCCGTGCTGAGCTCAGTAGCCCCGCCCCCGATCTCCTGACAGTGTAAATCTTCACTAGTGCTACAAAAAATGTGAAGCAAGATCAGAAATGTCTAGCTGTATCATTTAGAGCCATGGTTTTCATTGGAGGAGTTTTTCTTAAATCTATTTGCGAAAAAAAGGGAAATTTGTACATTCAGTTTGTTTAATTTGTGTTCATTTCCTGTGTTTGTGGTCTGAAAAAAGTGTTTCAAGTATTTCTTCAGCAAATCCATCTTCAGGAGCCTCTAACTGTACTGTTATCTCTGTTAACATTTTTCAAAATGACATATTTTGTAAACTGAAAAAAGCCTGTGTTAGAGGAAAATGTAAAATCTCTGTAAACTATAAGGTTTTCCGATAAGAAGTCAGTGTGAGCGCCACAGCAGCTTTGGGGGAGGCCATTATAAACAGTGGCTCACCAAAAAGATGGATTATCGGGCATTAATTGCGGTAAAATAAAAGATTTAGAAGGAAATTGAGTTTGCTCATGCAGAGAAAGTAACATTAGAGGATGAAAAAGCATGTTTGCTCAAAGAGCATTCTTTCTGCATTAGCCAGTAATATAAATGAATCATGTGAGTATTACATTTGTGGGCTCAAAGTTTACAGAGAACAAGATTAGGTGTTTACCTGCAGGTTTTTCTCTCTAAAATGGCAATTATAGTAGAAATGGAAAAGTTGAGTGCTGTTCAGAATTTATGCAGAATTGGGAAAGGCTGCACATAACAGAGAAAGGTACAAATGTGTAAAAAAAATAAAGAAAATTAAACATATTTATTTTTGTAATAATAATTTGAGCAAAAATTTATTTAAAAATTGCATCATTAACATAAGCTCGGGTATAATATGAATTTATTGTGATACAGCATAAAAACAGCTGAATAAATGCTGCTTTCATGCTCACATACAGTAGTTATTAAAATTATTCATAGCCCTGGGCTGTGCAATTCTGTAACAATAGGAGGGCAAAACTGGAGACTTTTCCCCCTAATTTAGATGTGTTTGTGTTTCCTTTTGCATTTTCACAAATGTTTAAAGTGAATCAAACCATCTACAAAAATATTGTCACTAGATGACAATGAATTGATCAGAAATGTATTGATCTCACAGAGGAGAAATTCCTTTCAACTAAAAAGCAAAACTAGTACAAATTTGGTAATGCTCCCCAAAAATTACAACAGGAAATAAAATATAAACCCTAAAAGTTGAATTTTGTTTTATGAGTCACACTTCATCAGATTTGGGCTTGGTGTATTTTTTTCCTTAAAAGTGGACTTTAAAGTAAAACAAACTCATGTGGATCATTTGAAGACCAAACGTATTTGCATGCATGCAGCCAAATTCTAAGCCTTAAAGATTCCTCAATATGTTTCTCAGAACAGAGAGGAGATAGAAAGAAGAGAAACTCGAAAAAATCGATCTGAATATTGATAATATCAATACAGAGGTAAGGTATCGATACTGGCGGGATGAGATCAATACTTTTGTCATAGTTTTTATTAAAAATCCCCCTATGACAATTTAACTTTAAAAATAAAACATGCAGAGCTACAAGTTTTTAACCAAAATCCCACAACCTCATTGTCTTAAAAAAAACATTTTTCATGTTGATCTGAAGCCTCCGTTTCTAAAATCTCCTCTGAGGGGGCGTGGCTTTTGGAGCTGAGCTGGGCAGCTCTGCCCCTGATCTCACTCTGTCTGATTATGATAGATCTGTGTCCCGCTAGCGCAAATCTTCACCACTGCTACATATAAACATCAATCAATATCAGTAATGTCCAGCCGTATGGTTCTGATCTAAATGTCAGTTCAGACGAGGAAGTGAAGATCTTCATGGTCCGAACTTCCTCCAAAATTCTGATTTTTTTCTCCTTCCTGTTCACCAAAGACTCTTTTAGGTAATTCTCCAATGTTTATTGACGTTGCTGTGATCAATCCATTGGAAAATAATGAAAACTAACATCCAAATGCTCTTTCATTGATTTACAATCCTTTCCAACTGCGGTCAAATGAGCCGCCGTTCACATTTCAAGAAGCTCCGTGGAGTCTGGTGGAGATTTTCCAGCGTTCTCATCCCTGCTAGTGTAAGGATTGTATAGAACTAACTAGCCGGACCAGATAAGGGTTTAGTGCGTATGTGCAGCAGAGCTGTTGAGACGTAAAGAAGGCTCATTAATTCAAACAGAGCCTGTCTGTGACAGTTTGATTAAAAGCGATTTAAAAGGAGAAAAACTCGGAAATGCAAAAACAGAATTATTTCTTTTTACATTTGTTCTTTTTCATGAGAAATATGCCACACATACATGTTAAAAACTAACAAAAACATGATTTTCATTACTACGTACAGAGTTCATGCGAGCACTGTGTCTGCAGTGTTGCCAGATTGGGAAAAAAAAGCCTAATTTAAGCAGAAAATTGCCAAATTTAGCAACATTGTCTGTCTGTGTGAACAGTACGTCCAGATTGTTGTTATCTGTTAACAAACATTTTTATTTCTTAAAATTAGTTGTCCTGTGTTTTAATATACACCTAATGACAAAACAAAACAAAAATGTTTATTTTCAAAGTTATTCTATGATCACATGATTTCAAGAGATGGATATCTGCAATACTAGCCCTGTCATTACTTGGTGTCGGATCAATACCCTAATTCTTGTTATTATGTACTAACTAGTTTACAATTGTCTGAATCAGTCAGACAAAATATCGTGATCTGGAAGAAGAGACGTTAAATTAAAAAATGTCCTTTCTTTAGGGTGTTTTCAGACCGGAAAAGTCAGCACAGAGTCTGGTTAGTTTGGTCCGGATTGAGTCCTGAGCCTTCCGGTCTTGAACTACAGCTTGTAAACAAAACAACACGACTAAAGATCTATTCAAATCCTGTAATCCTTGTCAGTAAAGTTTACTTATTCACACTTTATATTTCGCTGACCTATTTTTAATCTTGGTATCGACATCAGGTACTGCCTACTGTGGTGCAGCATGCTGCAAGGTGGTTTCTGAAAATTTGGTCTTTTTTCAATATTTTATTGAGCTGTGAACTTAAATAAAAATCTTTTTTTTTTTGTGGTAAAATTGCTTCAGTGGAATCTAAAAATGTCACACTGTTTTTGTGGCTCGACTTAACCTCCAATAATATAACCAAAACCAATCTCATGAAACCGCTAAATGTCAAGTCATGCTAAGTGTCAGTGCAGCGCGTTTTGTGTGCCGATATAAGTTAGAGATGACATTTTCTTTTACTTCTGCTCCCTCTCTTACAGTTTACCAGATAAAACTGAAAAAAAAAACAATCTAAAAGCTAACCACAAAGTTTTATAACAAACATTATCTTCAAGAAAAAAACTAATTTTGTACTTTATAAATTTAAAGCACTGAAGCTCATTGTTACACACAGAAGAAGAAACATGCATATATTTTTTGGTGGACATGGACCGCCGTTATTAATTAATCTTATGGTAATTTAATTCACCACAAGAAATAAAATCATGAAATATGTTTAAAAGAATTCTCATTTTACAAGTGCCACCACTCAACCTTCATTCCACATTCCCTCACACTGCTTCATTTGTACTGTTATGATTGATAATTTATGATCATGAGATTTTTGTGTGATGTTCGTGGGAGGAAAAACTGTTATTAAACTGAGTCAGGCAAGATTTTATTTAAATCTTTTCCTGTTTAATAAAATCTTCCATGATCAGTTGTTTGGTATTTCAAAAAATGACACCATCCAGATGGCAGTACCAAATCTGAGTCCCTGATTGGTCAAAGTTTAACTCGTTTAACCTCTAACAATCATCCAATGGCTTTAAGTTTTGTAAAAAGAGCCCAAAAACAGACCTAAAAATGTGCGTAGTGGAGTTTTAAACGCGGAAGCGCTTGAATGTAAACTGCTGATGATGGTGTGAACATAGGGTTAGCAGAGTCAAAGTAACGTTTGTTTTAATGTTATTAGGCTGTTTTTCAATACAATAATATATATATATATATATATATATATATATATATATATATCTCATGCTCCTCTTAGTGTTTCATATCCATATATCATATATTAAATGTATTACCTTTGGCACACAAAAGAAGAAATTATTTATAAAATATGAGTAATTTTTTAAAACTCTTTTCCTACCCAGAAGTGATAAACCCTCGATCTCTGAGGCTCCGCCTTTCGCTCCTTTTAGGCGCCTCCCATTTCATGATGTCATCTTAGAGCCAGTGAGTCTGTTTCGTCCACGAAAACAAACACTAGAACTAAAGATGGTTGTGGACGTTGTGGACCAACTCAGTGGCCTTGTGGAAGAGTGTCCGCCCTGAGATTGGAAGGTCGTGGGTTCAAGTCCAGACCGAGTCATACCAAAGACTCTAAAAATGGGACCCAGTGCCTCCCTGCTTGGCACTCAGCACTAAGGGGTTGGATTGGGGGGTTAAACCACCAAATGGTTCCCGAGTGCGGTTGTGTCTGCAGCTCACAGCTCCCTTAGGGCAGTGTTTTTCAACCTTTTTTGAGCCAAGGCACACTTTTTCAATGAAAAAAATCCCGCGGCACACTAGTATCCAAAAGGTAAAAAATTTTAATCGGTATTGATGTACAATCTAATTTACATTTTTTAAATAAGTGGGAAGCGTCATTGCAGCACAGAGGCGCTGTCATTTTAACCCAGTGTTTCTCAATCTCAATTCTCGTACCCCCCTCCACACACACAAACACAACTTTCTGCTGCGAATATCATTGGTACCATTAGTCAATTTTCTCAAGTTAAACTTATACCTCTTCAAAACAGTCTACATTTATTGTCATTAAAGAATGATTACAAAAAAATATTTAAAAATATTTATAAATAATCCGTTTTTATTAATGTTTCTTTTTTTTAAGAATACTTCCAAAACTTTCAAAGTAAAAACAACAATCTTTCCTTGTTTCCCTCCACAGTCGTGATGGGAATTCTGGCTTTTCTCAAAAATTCTGTTCTTTTGCATTAGCTCTCTGAAAACAGCGGCTTTATCAGCTGCAAAATGACTTTTTATGTTGTTTTTTTGCTTTATTTTATTTATCATAAACTATTATATAAGATTATGCACAAAGTCCATAATGTGTCCAAATTGTTATTTATCCCTTCCAGACAGAATGTACAAAATCAATGAAAAAAAGAACTATTAACTATTCAATTTTTAACTCGATACATTTTAAGTTTTTTCCTTTTAAAACACATTTGAAGTGAACACAAAACTCTGCAACCACAACCAAAAATACAATTTAAATTATGAAAAACTAATAAATAAGGGCTTTTATTCACAATACAATTAAGAAAGACAAAAGAGTCTCAGCTTTGAGATTGAAATCTGGTTTCTTCTCTCGGTCTTCTCTCTCTCTCTCTCTCTCTCTCTCTCTCTCTCTCTCTCTCTATATATATATATTATGTATATAATAAATATAGAATATATCTACACATATAGAAGGATTTCCTGCAAACTCTGTTCCTTCATACTGTCAAAAAAGTCAAATGGTTCTAGTTTTTTTATTCTTTTCTAATGTCTCGAGTTTCTTGAAGGTTTTGTGTTGATGTTCTCTCTCTCTCTCTCTCTCTCTCCTCAGCTCTTGCGCTCCTGTACACCCCCCCTCCTCCCCCCAGCACGCGCACTCTATTTCTCTCCGTTGTTTCTTTTAATCTCCGTTAAATATTTTTCCATCACAATTCTTGAGGTTTAATTCAATATTCTTCTCTCTGTGTGGATATCCCGGTCACTGTCTGTCCTCCGATCAACTGTTTAGTAACTAAAATAAATGGTATGATCCCTGGGTCGCCCCCCACCCCACCCCCCCCCCACTCCACCCCACCATTTGAGAAAGTCTGCTTTACCCCAATGCATCCTGGGGGATGTAGTGCATAAACTCGCGCGTATTCCGGATATACTCACGTTTCTGAGCTTCATTCTTTTGTTCACTTCTTAAACTGTCTGACACCGGATCCTGCAGGAAGTTACACCGCTAAACACGAGCTGTAGCGGCTGTTTTTGTTAGAACCGAGAGATTTTATGAGCCGAAAAGGAACAAGGAAGTGAGGACGTTAACCACTTCTGATTGGTCAGATTGATGACATGTGATCAAGCCTCCAACAATGATTGGTAGAGACAGTTGAAGGGGGCGGAACTTTTCTGAAAGCCGACCTTGCAGCTGGTTTTGCGGCCAGATTGCGGTAACATTATTCTGATTAAAAGTCATTTATAGAAACATTGAAAAAAATATTTTACAATCTTGCATATTCTAAACTATCTACCAGAGTTAAATCAGGGCCGTTTGGATGAACGCAGAGCGGATTCCCTAGTGATGGTAAATGTTTTACATATGTGAAAATTGGTTATTTGCCACGGTACACCTGACCATCTCCCACGGCACACTAGTGTGCCGCGGCACACTGGTTGAAAAACACTGCCTTAGGGGATGGGTCAAATGCGGAGAACAAATTTCACACACCTAGGTGTGTGACAACAAATGGGACTTTAACTTTATTGTGCATATAAAATGAAAGTGTTTTTCCCATCTGCTAGTTCCATAGAGAAAGTGGGTGTGTCATTTAGCCAGGGGGCGTGGCTGCCAGGAGAGATTCTTTTTGGAAGGGGCTGTTCCTCACTTTGTGACATCACAATATGACAATATCACTTTGGGGTTGTTTTTCATGAGGAATTAACATTATATAACACTTAAAAGCTCAAAAAGTGGATTTTTGCATCGTAAAAGCCATTTAAAAAACCTGTTACTTGTGGTTATTGCAACATTAGAATTGTTATTACATCTTTTTATGCAGTCATACTTAACTTGACATCAGTTAAAAACATGTTTATATTTATATCTATATATGCAGATTATGGCAACCATATCATTAGTTTTCAGTTTCCAGACAGATTTCTAAACCCTCTCTTCAGCCTGATTAACCGCGCCATGCCAAGCTGGCTAATATCCAGGCTTTTCCTTCCAGACAAACAATGTTTAACTGAGTTTATAAAATGATCAGATTTTATTAAGCAATCATCAGCTCAAAGCATCCTTCCTGCTCGGCTAACAGAAAACTGGAAGGAAGACACAAACCAGCTAAAGGTTATCAATTAAAATGGATTTGTTGACATATAGGCTACAAAAACCAGCAACTTACCGGATGCATCTGAAGTTTGCATAAGAGTGTGTTACAAAGTGAGTAATGACTGTGTCAAAACGCACAATTGTGCCTGTAGCTAAAGCTAAACAGAGTTTTCTCCGCATGTACCTATGAACATAATACAATTACTGTACGTTTAAAAAGGATGTGCATGTGGAGGGAACACTGAACTGAACATGATTTATCTTCATCATTATTCATTGATCCAAAAAAATGAGAGCGTTACACTCCCAACAAAAAACCCCATCCATCACTATCAGGCAGCGAGCGTGACACTTTGAATCGCAAACTTAATTTGATTTTCATGTCATTTCTTTTTCCTTAAAAGAAAAACAAGTTTTAATTATGTAACCATACATGTGGTGATGATTTTAACAACATTGTCTTTATTTGTAGAGTTTTTTCTTTTTTTTTTTTTAATTTTCTGTCAATAGTTGTTGGAGACTCCTGAACCCTTCTGACACAGCGTTGATTAGACTGTTGTGGGTTATTATGAGTAAAGTTCAAAGGAAACAGCACAAAATGTCACGTCTGCTGGATTTGTAGAAAATGAGAATTTATATATACAGTATAAATTTAATGTTGTTTTTATATTTTATCTAAAGTTGTACCCCAAAGGGACATTGAAGTATTTTTTTCCCAAAACTGAAGTAAAAAAAAAAAAAAAAAATCTGTTTCCTAAGTGACGCTCACCAGATGGTAACTAGTGCACACCAGTTAGCAACCAATAAAAAATATTTTTATTTGACATTTTTTGATACATTTTTTATTTACTATCAAGTTTGAACAATTTACAAACCAGATTAAAAAAATAAAAAAATGGAAGCAAAACACTCTTTTTTTTTTCCAGGTTAGTATCTGGTGTGCACCAAATAATAACCGGTGCGACCCAGTTAGTAACCAGAATTTTTCTTTTTTTCTATAACTTGAAGTAAAATCTTTTATCTTCCTTGTCAGTATCTAGTACACACCACAGAGTATCCGGTAGTTAGTAACCAAAAGTTTTTTTTCAAAAAATTTAAGTAAAAGTTCAAAATTTGTTTTCTTTTTTTTTTTTTAAATATACTTTGGTGTCTATTTGATATTTAATAATATTTTTATTTGTAAACTTAACTATGAATATTTTGAATGAATATTCTATTCAATTTTCTCATGTAGTCACAAGGGGGCCCGAGTCTGAGTCTCCATGTGACTGTCCCCAGTCTGGATCAAACACAGGGTTGTCTCATTGAGTGAAAACTCTCTTCCAAACAGAATGTGTGAATTGCTAAAAGCTGGTTCGACATGGCTACTCCTGATGGGAGATGCCGAAAGGTGAACAACAACTCATTAAATTTCCAGCTGACAATTTATTATATAGTTCAGGTTTACAAATAAAAAAAAAAAAATGTAGAATTCATCATGGAAAAAAAAAAATTCACAGTTTAATCTTACTGTTTCCTAATTATACTCTTAATTAAAAGCAAAATAAAATTTATTTCAAATTGTTGTTTTTTGTACTGCCGAACTTTATCAAAAACTTGCATTTAGGTCACCGCGCGGTGACATTTATGGATACGTAACCGTAGTAAAATTGTTCGATGGCCGAGCATTTTGTACAGAGAGACCAAAAAGGGTTTTGTAAATTTCCAAAGATTGAAAGAGTTTTGATACTGGAAGCTTAAAACACGCATTCACACAGACCAGAGGTCTGCAAACCCGAGGCTCCGGAGCTACATGGGGTCCTTCTACCCATGTGGTCCTAAAAGTACGTGGTAAAGGATGTGTTTTATTTTGAAAAGCATCTAAAGTAATTTCATACTTCAAAAATAAGCTTTTTTCTCTTTAAGTTTCTGTTTTATTTATGCTAATAACCCAAAAACGATAGTTCATTTATATTTAACCTAATAGAAACAATTACATACATTCAAATCAGTGTTGTATTTTGCTTAAGAGTGAAGTAGGACTTTGTGGCTTTGCTTCTTCACATCCTCCTTTATTTACTCTCAGATAAAATGCTGATGAAATCCTAATATAGAAAACATTCGGTGTCCAGTCATCACTGACTCTCGGTTTTATTTGCTCTGGATCTGCCATTGCTATGTCAACGGAGCTGAACCAGTGCACATTCTGACATCAGGGACATGGCTGCCTGCAATTTGATGTGGCAAATCAAAATACCTTGTTTACCGTTTGTCAGGCTTTCAGTCAGGGACTAAAAACCGCCTCTGCTCTGGGAAAATGGAGACAGGTTTGATGTGATTTTACCTTTCAATGGGTCATTCCACTGGAAGGTTCTACCTCTAGTAATTTGTTGTTTTTTTAAGTTTTGTTCCTAATTCACCTGCAATATTTTGTTGTCAGGGGGAGTAATGAGGAAGCAGCAGAAGGCACAGAGTTCTCAAATGGAACAGTGAGTGCTTTTTCGCTCACTCGGGCTTGATTTAGTGTCTCTCTGAGGAAGGACTGACTCGTCCGCAGCCTCTTTCAAGAGTCTGCCTGTATAGCATGTGAGGGTTGAGGTGATGGAGAGAACACTGAAAGCAACAAAATGCTTCCACAGGGGTTTGGGATCATGCAGAAGCAGATGGACGCCGTCACATTATGAATGAACGATGCTCACTAAAGTGAATTTTTTTGAATGACTGTATCTGTCCACCAAAAGGAGCTCAAATTACTTCATTTTTCTCAAACAAGACGTGTCATTATGTAAAAACCAGAGCCATGAGACACTTCATGCGAGAACATCTTAATAGAAAGCCACATTTTCCTCTTTGATCCTGCGTTTCATTCCGTCCCGCTAGTGTGTTTTGCGATTCGGTGTTTGTTTTGATCCTCGTTTTTCTCATCTGTAACGCACAGAAAGACACCTGCTGTGCACCGCAGTGGAGCTGGCAGCTGTGGCAGACAGGAAATAATTGACGCCCCGAGAAAGAGGGAGAGGATTGCTATCAAATATTAAAAAGCTCTTGCGAGAGATTTTTTTTTTTTATTATTTCGTACCGCACGGTCGAAAAACATTGTTTATACACATCAGGACTACAGCAGAAACGCCTTGAAAACCAGAGCAGCATCAACAATTAGCTCTTAGCTCAAGTGTGTGTTGTTCTTTTATTTTTTTTTCTTCAAAAGGACTAGTAATTGGATAGGCTGGCACAAGTGGATTTCCAGCCAGTGCAGTGCCTCTTACTGATCCCACACTGACAATCTGATCTATTAAACATGTTTTGAAACTGGCACAAAATGTCAGCTCTGCACAGATATAACCAATGTTATTTTACTTCTTGAACTCTAAACTTTATTATTATTATTTCTATAAACTCAGTCATTTTATTAGTTATATTTTATTTATATTTGACATATTAGTGGTTGATTGATTGAAGTTGTCTTGAACACTTAACGCCTGGTTTGCTGCGAAATGGAGGCGGCTTCCATTCACTGCCCTTGTTAACCTATGGCAGGGGTCGCCAACCTTTAATAGTAAAAGAGCCCTACTGATCAAAACCTAGATTTACATTGGCCTTTAAGAAATTTGGATTTACGTTTGTTGTCTTCTTTTTTTAATAAATATGATTTGCGTCTATTTTTTGGGCATGAACAAAGGCAAAAATATAAAAAGGTCTTAGTAGATGTCAAATTAGCCAAAAAGCGAGCTAGTTGCTTAATTACTAGCTAACCTAAAAATTGCCTAAAATTCCTCGTGTAGATCGTGCCAAAGTAAAAAATTTACAAAAATTAATAAAATACAATTTACACATGCACAAATTAAAATCACAACAGCTTGAAACTAATTACACACAAAAAATGTTTTTAAATACGCACGAATCACCTCATACGCAGCCTAAGTTTTTAAAATTTTTATAATTTTTTTTACTTTGGCACAAAACGTATTATATGAGTTACAAATTAAGAATAATGCACGCACAAATCCTAATTTATGCACAAATCAAGAATCACGTATGCACGAATCATAAAATACGCACACACAGATCTTAATTTACGCACAAATCAAGAATTATGAACGCACAAATAGGAGCGAGTCTATTTTCTCTCCATAAAAACACTTCAAGAATCGAATTCGGCCCATTTGTTTTGTAACCCTTTGTGCCCCACCAGTCAAAAAGTTTGGCCATCTCTGGTGTAGGAATTCCACTATTCTTTCTCTTGTTGCTTTACTTGTTATTCCTGGCCAATGAGTGAAGAGATCTTTGGTCACATGGTTTTGTTTACAAGCTTTGGTGCAAAACAGAAATCTTCAGTAGACAGCAGTCTGAATACAGACCAAACACAAGGTTTAGGATTCAATCCGGACCAGATTAAGTTGACTTGTCAGGATACACCCAAAAGAAAAAGTCTTACATTTTTTATTTAAACATCTCCTCTTCCAGTTCACAATAGTTTGTCTGGCTGATTCAGACGACTGTAAACTAACTTTTTTTTTTTTTTTTTTACACAATCTGAAAAAACGAACTATATCTTGTAGACTAGGTTTTCAAAAGTAGGATGTATTTTTTGTACAGTTGGAACAGGAATAAAAGTCAGACTTTCTGCATTTGAGTCCCTAAATGAAACTAGTTTGATAGAAGGCTACTCTCTATAGAATGCCATTACCAGTGTTCTTCCTCTATTTTGAAATCCATGTTTAACAAACCCTCTAGTGGTTACTGGGAGATTTTCTTTTGGCTCCAATTACCATTTTAAAGGAAAAAAATAAATAACCTCAGAAGTGTTGAATCATTGATTTCACACGAGGGATGATGAGGTCGGCGCTTATATGAAACTTTGGACTGAATGAAAATCATTTGAAGCCAGTTTTTCAGCTAATGATGTATCTGTGAATCAAAAATACACGTTGAAGGAAGCAGTAATTTAACCTCAAATGTAAAATACAGACTTCCCTTGTTTATCATGGAAGTTACTTAATTCACAAAGTAGGTTAATAGATGTTTTAAGGCTGTAAAACTCCTCACATCATACTTACTGTTCTCAGACATTTTGACATTTTAAATATTTTCTCGCTTGTTTAAGTTTTGTATTACCCAAATTAAACTTGATTTGCTATGAAGTGATTTTAGTGCCACTATTGAAATCAAAGTTTCCAAAATTACAAAGAAATTGTTCCCACATTTTTTCGTTTGCAAAACAACTCTTTGATTTTGCGTTCAGGATTTTCAGACACAGACTTTATATCGGTTCTGTCCAGTCGGAATTCTGAAGTCTTCAACTATTCAGAACCCAGAAGGAGCAGCAAAGCCAGTACAATAGAATCATAAATCCAACAGGGTTCTGCATGTATTTATGTTAACGTAGCGACCAGCACGTTTAAACTTGAACAGTTTATTTTACTGTTTTAGGAGATCCTCACCAATAAATGTACGAATCTGACTAATTTCAATCTAATCGGTGCTAAAAGAAAATAGGATTTATTTTCAAAATGATTAAAAAATCAAATTTTCTTCAGCCAAAGACGCAAAATCATGGGTAAAAACAGCCTGTTCTTCTATTGGTAGCAGACACCATGTTTAATAAATATAGTAATTTAATTGGACAGAATCTAGACCAATCAGCAGGCTGTTTGCTGGCACAAATGTCACACTAAACTGAAAGTTCTAAATGCAAAATCAAGGATGCAAACATGCATTTAGAAAGCAAAGAAAAAGATGCTGAAAGCAAATATTAAATATTTTATTTACAACTTTGAAATTTGACTTTTAAAACAGAGCATTTTGTTAGCAATTTTAGAAATTTGTTACTTTTGTTCTCATTGTAGTGGCATAAAAATCACAGGCATAAGATTCTTTAACAAGGTTTATTAACACATTAACTAACATTATAAGGTGTTAGTAAGACATTTATTACCACAACAAGCCAAATAAGGTTTAATAAAGTGCTTGATAAGATTCATTAACACCTAAAGTGAGACCATTGTCTACAAAGGTTATATTAATAAAGTGCTTACAATCTTATATATTATTAATCTTTGTCAACATTATTTTTAATGTTTTGCAGCACCTCATCTAAAGTCAATTATCCGCTGTGTTAACGTGCGCCATCACATGGGCACATCACTTTACACAGTCTCTTTACGTCCTAGAAATTGAAATTTTGGCTAAAAACGACATAATCATAATTAAATGACCACTGGGACCAATTTTACAACAGTTTAGAAGACAATAGGACTGGGACTTAAAGTGGAATGGGGATTGACCCGCTCAAGAATTCAGCCAACTTTTTCTAACTAAAGTGGTCATGTTACTTAAACTTAAAAACCGGGATCAAACTGACAGTTCGATCCACAAAATGAAGCTTCAGTTAAAGTCAAGTTTAACACTTTATAAAATCCAGGAGAAATACATGAGGTTCATAACAAACAGCTCTCGTGGGAAGTCATATTTAACTGCAAAGAGCTTCATGAAGAGGTTTTAAAAGTGTCTCTTTAAACAACCCAAGGACTCTTTTCAAAGACAGAAAAGCAACATAATCCACTGCATTTTCAAGAACTGGAACAGCTTCTGTTTTTAAACATATCCTTTTGGACCTGGAAGTATCGCACTGTGTAACATCTTCCAGATTCCTTTAGGAGGAATGGATGTAATGGATGTATCAGATCAGGGAAGGAGTTGTATGTTTTCCTGTGACTGTAGAGGTGAGGCGGAGAGCCTTTGGAGAACAGTTCTTCTGAAAGATGAAAAGGCATTCGCAGTCACTGTGGGGAAAGCCTGCGGGCCACGGTGGATTAAGAGCGTGGTTGTGTGAAGGCGTGAAGCCAGGGCGCCGTCTCTGGGGTCATCGCTGGAGAGATGTCTGATGTTCAGAAAATGCTGAAACGCCCTGTGATCTCAGATCTCATACTGTGTCCAAGCTCAAAACTACAAGAATCAGTGCAACTTCCTGAAAGACCTGAGTAACTAAGACACAGACCTGTATTCCGGACGGCTCCTGAAGGCCAATGTGCTCGGTCAAAAACAAACCCAACAAAGACTCAAATGGGTTTTTATCATAAAGAACAGCTTTCAATGTATAAAGAAACATCTTGTTCTGGTGGCAGTGAGTTTATAAACAGTAGAGATGCCGTCAGCAGGTGAAATCAAAGAGTTACGGCAAGCCAAGATGCACAAAAAGCTGAAATTAAGACTTTATCAGGGACTGAATCAACTGCAAGTTTTATCAAGTTTATAAGTTTGAAGTTTGTTTTATGACTTTCCCTCAACAAAGCTCATTTTTCTTCCAACTAATTTCTTCATTCTTCTACATATTAGTTTACCTTCTACCTATTTTACAAGTGTTTTTGCTTCATTTTGATTAATCTATGTTCACACATTTATAGTAAAAATTGGTCATTCAGGACAAATTTCTACACACCTAATAGATCAAGACATACATGTGGGCATTTTGAAGAAATCTCTATTAAATGTGAACATTTCTAGCTGCCTCAAAAGAAGACAGAACATCAAAAAAATCTAATCCTCTGTTACCTTCAGGCAAATGTTACAGGATTAGCTAAACTAGGACTCAAAGACTCAACTGCAATAAGTATTTTGAACAGAAAATGCTCAAAATTCCAACCTGCAGCTGCTAGACTAGAGAAAGGCAATGTAGGATGTTTTATAGTCGCATGGTTTTAGTCACACAATGTCTTTAGATGTCTTTATTCCTGCTGTAATAATGTCAACACTTAGTTGATTGTAAATTCATAAATGAATGATGGACTGATACAGTTTTCCCCAATTATTAAAACTCGCTCTTTGGAGAACACGCCCTTTTTCAATTTTAAAAACACAGTTGGCATAACACACAAGATCCAAAAAGTTAACACAAAGAGGGAAACCTCAAACTCTGCAGCAACATACGACTATACACACATGTGGTCAAAACTGAAGACACTTGGAGATAAATTGCAGTTATTGTGAGGGCAGTTCTGGAACAACTTATGAAAAATACATAAGGTAAGTTAGACCATGTTTTATGTTTTATGAATTTCCTGTTGTGTATTTCTCTATTGACAACCCAATTTGTTGTTTCTGCTGTTTTCAGACTTCTGTTTACCTTTTATGTATTGTTTTAACTTTACTTTTACTCGGAGATGAACAACCTTTTCTATAAGGACTAAAGATGGAAATTAGTCTAAAAGACTATAATCTTATATATTTGCATTTTTAAATGTTTTATTAATATACGCTGTCCCTGTCTTAAATAAACAATCAAAAAAAAAAAAAAAAAAAAAAAACCAGACCCGATCCAGAACTCAAACCTGCACTAGTATCTGGACCCAGACCCCTACTAAGACCTGCACCAAAACCCTAACCCGCACGAAGACCTGGACCCCAATGTGTTTTGGTGTGTTGTGTTTGCTGTGTGTGTTTTTGATAATTATCATTATGATCACAAAATAGGCTTTTGACTCAAGATTGTGAAGTATTTTATATGTTTGATCCATATTTTTAAAATTGTGTTTGGTAAAATTGTTCTTTTGTTTCAGAAAGTGTGTCTTAGCAATTGGTAAAAAAAAAAAAAAAACTTTAATATTCTATATACATGAGACAATGACCGTAAGGTGTTTATCTATATTTGAGGTCAAACATGGAGTCTAAAATGCAGGTACAAAGTAAAACTATTCAAGCAAATGTGCAAGTGGTTCTGAAGAACAATGTAGCGTTTTAACCTCAGTAAATATAGACAAGATAAAATTACATTTTACAATATAAAGCTTTTAAATAATAAAGGCTTCAAAGTTAACTTTGACATGTTGCTGGATCAAATTCTAAAGAATTAGCATAATAGAACTGACTATTCAGTCGATAAAAGGTTATTTTCTGGAATGTGCAGGTATTCTGTCAGCCTTCTTAAGTGTTTGACCTTATATTTTCAAGGCTTTACATTACGATTTAAGCCAATAAAAGCTATGCATGAGTTTAAGTGTTTCTGAACAAAAAGGCAGACCAAGTACCAGACTTATACATATATTTATATGATTGTGTGAACTGGTTTCGGTTTACGGTGATTTTAAAACACCTCTCTAATTCTTTTTGCAGCTCACAATGAGAGTTTTGGGAGATCTCCTGCCAAACCACAGAACCAAAAACTCAAATTCAGTTTGACTTTTTCCTTGAGAGTAAAAAAAGAACAGACAAAAAGTAGGCCTGCAGGAGGAAAATATGTATGCCACAGTTCTTCTGACAATCAGAAAGTTTTCTGACATAACCTTGAGATGAGGTAGTTTTTAATTAAATTGGTATTTCTAATCCCTATCTTTAATGTTCTTTATCCCTGCTTTTAGCTTTAATGAGACAATGGAAACAGACACACTCATCTGTCCTGACAGAGTAATGGATACTTTGGCAAAAACGAGCATCAAGCTAATCAAAAAATATATTGCACTAAAGAATTCCAGCAAACCACGAAGCAGAAATTCTATTCTCGATAGACAAAAATTCTGTTCTTGAAGAACGAGCAGACTGATCGTTTCACGAAGTTACCAGAGGGCAACCATAAAGGAGGGAAAAAACAAAAATGATGATGTTCTGTGAAAGAAAAACGTGAGAAGTCACAGATCTGTAAACAAAACGTAATGATGTGCCGCAGCAGACAGCGTAACCTTTGTAGCACAGCGATCCTGAAAAGATGGAGATGACGTTAATCACGGAGTGCAGGAAATCTGTCAAGCAGCATACCAGTCAAGGAATTTGAGATGGGGGCATATGGAGCAGCATTTATCCATGGAGGCGGTAAACTAAAAGGTGAGGGGTCTAATCAGGGCGCGCGACTCGTGATCTGTGGATTCCTGTCAGGATTAGTCAGAGTTATGCTCTGCTTTTGCTGAACAGTCGACGAAAAGCGTCGCACAAATTTATCTTTGAGAGTCTGCAAAACAGAAAAAAAAAACACAACATCTCCAGAAAGATAAAAGTAGAAAACAAATTGCTATAGGCTCATCCGAGTTTGGGACAGTAGCTCCGAAATAAAGACTCTGGGACAGTGGTTCAGAAAAGAATATTTTCAACTGTGTTTATTAAAATTTCACTAATTTCCTCTCGATTAAGATTAGAAGTTTTTAGCAATTGGCCATTTGTTTTTCAAACTACCAAGAAAATTCTCTAATTGGCGAAAAAGAGCTGTTTAGTTTGACTTATTGGATAAAAAACGGATCCCCATATCAGGGACTTTTCCATTTGTCCCCTTAAAATAGTTTGATAGACTTAAACAGCCACAAATCAGAGATATTTTCTCTACAAGTCATTATAACAGCATTTCACTGCCGAGACTTAGAAATTGGCAAACAAATACTCCATATTTAGTCAAAAACAGAAAAAAATAGTTATTTTGAGATTGCTATTACATTTAATTTTTTAATCGTTTTGTTCAGAAACCACTGCTTCCAACAGGAGTATTTGTATTTTAGTTTTTTCCTGCATTAAAATGGTTTCAAGAAGGTTTTTTAAAAAACGCTTTGCTCCTCTTCATTCACTTCACTTCCTGGAAGAGCTGAATGTATGCCTGTCAAATGTTCCTCCTAATATGAGCATTGAGATTCTGATTTCAAGGTTTCTTCCAAGAATTCTAAAATGTATTTAGCTTAACATAGCTAGTTTCTTTTTTCTAGTAAGAACTATAAGCAATATAATCCAACAAAAAAATGAAATAATAGGGCAGTTAGCTGCAACACAAGGCCAAAATCATTTATGAAACAAAGATTTTCATTTCTTGGAAAACTAACTTTCAATCCACTCCAAATATTTACATTTTTAAAGAGCTGTTTTTTAATCCTTTTTGTAAATATATATGCATAGTTTCCTTTAAAAAAAAAAAAAAAACATTTACTACAATTTGAATTTACTGTATCAGTTGGGTTATAATTTAAGCTTTTATTCTGAAGGAATGTCACAGTGTATGCAGACTTGCTGGTTGCCTGCCACAAACCAGAAGCGTAAACATCCTCACATGAAACCCTTTTAATCAGATTCAACGTGACAAACAGACGTATGCTGCTATGAGGCATAAATATTCACATGCGACTCTTAAAGGATTCCTGCTGAAACCCCTGGAGGCTGTGAGGAGAGCAACGTCTGGCGAGCTGCTGATACATGTGTCTGTTTCGGTATGGAATAACATACATTAGTCATAGGATAGAAGGCTTACATCTGTTCCAGATAAATGTACTGGATCTACTTAAAATGGGCTATGGAACCAAAATAGTCTCACCCGATTTGAGAGATTCCTGGTTTGTAACTTATGTCTTCATGTTTGTGTGTAACTTTGCATTTGTGTGTGCGTAATTCTTGATTTGTGACTCATAAAATACATATTGTGCATGATTGGTGTACTTGCAATTGTGCATACACAAATAAAAAATAGAAAAGAACAGTTTGCACATGCACAACTCCAAATCTCACACACAAAACCGTTATATGCACAAAACAGGTGTGAGACATTTTACGTCTGCCAGTTTTGTGTGTAAATGATGCATTTAAATGCTGCTAGAATGCTGGGTCATCAGAGTTTTCTTATCAAAATCGTATCTTGTAAAAACTTGACAAATCAAGAATCACGCACAAACATTAAACATAATTTAGTGTGATTCAAGCAGATAATGTTTGTCTCAGTCATTGTGATTTAGAGATCACTGAGTAAATATAAGTCTATGGTAAACATGCGCTTTAATCACAGCAGCTTTAGAAGCCGATCCACATGCTTGGTGTCTGCAGAGGCGGTGATGTTTATTAATTTATAGATTCAAGGCATTCCCAGCTGTTAACTGAACACAACAAGAGACAAATAGTTACACAAACGAACACGAAAAGACCGTAGGGTTGGGAGTTAACCTCTTTTGTTTTATTATTTAACAGCTGCAGCAGAAGCATCAACACGAGTTGTTGCTACAAGTATAGGCGGAGTGCAGTATCTAAAGATCCATTGTAAAATATAATCTTTTAATCATGATTATGCCATCTTTAGCCCCCCAAAAAAGTGTAATTTTTTAGGACATAGTTTCTGCAGAGCAGCTGAGAATATGCTCCTTTTCAAACAGCGTTTTTTCATCTGCCCATGCATTTATATTGCTCACAAAAAGTAAAAAGAACACTTTTTTTTTTGGGTCTGGCTTGAATTGAATGAAACCTTCTGATCATTTTCTTGTTGGTCTCGTTAATCCATTTCATCTGTATTGGTGTTCATGGAATTAACAACAGGTGCACTTCAGTGGCAACAATTAGAAAACCCTCCAAACAGGACTGGTGTTACATGTGGAGGTCATTTCAAGTTTCTCCCTCTTGATCTTTTTTGGCTGGTTTTCCACTCGTGCTGATTTTGTCTTGTGTAATTCTCTCTACTGGCAGTATGAGGAGATTCCTTAACCCTACAGAAGTTGCACAGGTTGTCCAACTTCTCCAGGATGGAACATCCACAAGGTGCTGCAGCAAGAAGGTTTAATGTGTCTCCCAGCACAATCTCCAGAACATGGAGGAGATTTCAGGAGACTGCTGGTTATTCTGGGAGAGCTGGACAGGGCCGTAGAAGGTCCTCAACCCCTCAGCAGGACCCATACCTGCTCCTTTGTGCAAGGAGGAACAGACTGAGCACTGCTCGTGCCCTACAGAATGACCTCAAGAGGGCCACTGGTGTGAATGTCTCTACCCAAACAATCAGGAACAGACTTCATGAAGGTGGCCTGAGGGCCCCACGTCCTGTAGTGGGCCCTGTGCTCACTGCCCAGCACTGTGGAGCTCCACTGGCATTTGCTCAAGAACACCAGAATTAGCAAGTCCTCCACTGGCGCCCTGTACTTTTCACAGACGAGAGCAGGTTCACCCTGAGCACCTGTGATAGACGTGGCAGAGTCTGGAGAAGACAAGGAGAACGTTCTGCTGCCTGCTACGTGGTTCAACATGACAGGTTTGGTGGTGGGTCAGTGATGGTCTGGGGAGGCATATCCATGGAGGGACGCACAGACCTCTACTGCCTAGAAAATGGAGCTCTGAGTGCCATAAGGTATCCAGATGAAATCCTTCAACCCATTGTCAGACCCTACGCTGGTGCAGTAGGTCCTGGTTTCCTCCTAATGCACCACAATGCCCGGCCTCACGTGGCAAGAGTCTGCAGGCAGTACCTGGAGGATGAAGGAATTGAAACAATTGAATGACCTTCACCATCCCCTGACTTAAACCCAATAGAACATCTCTGGGACATTATGTTTGGGTCCATTAGGCGCCGCCAGGTTGCTCCTCAGACTGTACAACAGCTCAGGGATGCCCTCACACAGATCTGGAAGGAAATGCCATAAGACACCATTCGTCGTCTCATTAGGAGCATGCCGCCACGTTGTCAAGCATGCATACAAGCTCGTGGGGGGCACACAAGATACTGAAAAACATTTAGAGTTGCAGAAATGAAGTTTTAGAGAAAATGGACTAGCCTGCCACATCTTCATTTCACTCTGATTTGATGGTCTCTACACTATTGAGCCTCTGTAGACTGAAAACTTTTATTTCCATTAAAAGACTTCTTTTGTTCCTTAGAGACTGCCCTGTAGTTATTTGTCTAGAAATACAACTTCACACTGAGATCTGATGGATCTAATGTGTTTCTTTAAAGTGCTCCTTTAATTTTTGTGAGCAGTGCATATATATATATATATATATATATATATATATATTACAGAGGGAGCAGAAAGGGAAAAGACAAATATTACATCTAAGAGAATAAAATTCTCACGCTAAAGAAGAAGAAGAAGAAGAAGAAGAAGAATAGCTTTATTAATCCCAAAGGGAAATTTAAAAACGGCCAGCTGCTCACAATCTCTACACATTCATAAAAACAAATAAAAAAATAAATAAATAAAACCCTAAAAACACTTAAGATCTATCAGTTAAAAAGTATAAAAACATTCAAAATTTAAAATGGTTTAAAAGGTTAGGAGCAAGTAAAAGCAGACAGGGAGCAGTGTTACTCTGTCCACATGCAAGTGGGGGTGGAGATTCAAGCATGCTGCTGAAGTGTACCATGTGCTCATTAGAGGCCCGATTGGCCGGATCGAGAGTGGGGGGGGGACAGGAGGCCTCCCTGACCCCGGAGCAATCCCCGAGGATGGTTTTTGAGGCGTATCGAAATTGACATTTCTCGCTAAATTGCAGCGGAAACACTTTTTTCAAATTAAATGAGTCACGTGACCAACAACCCGATGCCACACTCAGCTGTGGAGTGCCTCGGGCGCTACAAGAGGTCCCACTGCATCACACAGCTCATCAGAAGTTGAGCAGAATTGTTGGATCTACAGCTCCTCGGTGAAATCACCAAGCACTATTTCCCAAAAATCGCTTCATCCGTAACCATAGCCTGAATAAAACTCCGACGTCTCCTTTGATAGATGACGGTGAGCGCTATAGTGCCATGGCAGAAATTTGAATACATCTACTGTGAATTAAAGAATTGTTCATATCTGCGCCTTTGAATGACTTATCGCTTGAGTTGGTTTGTGTTTATTCACATAACTATGATTTAATAGAAACAGTATTTCTGTGTTTTCTTGATATTTATAGAATTTCGATAAAGTTTTGCGCATATTTGTAAACACAGCCATTGACGTCTCGCTCAACAACATCTTTTAGTGTTTTCTGCACATGTTTCTCCTCTGGTCTTTAGCAGCCAATCATTTTTGGAGCAGCCGTAATAGGATAACAACTTATCATCATGAAAGATCACAGAAACTGGAGCAGTGAAATGATAAATCTTTTTTTTTAATCTAATTGAAGTTCTTTCTCCTGGAAATCTGGATTTTTCTGTTCTTAGAATGAAAATTGCAGAAGTGGTATAAATTAGAATGCCTTCCCTCCTTCTGCATCAAACCTTCTTCAATTTTAAGTCTTCCGCTTCATTTACCAATTCACCAATAACCATTCATTGAAATATTGCACTTCAGCTCAGTTTCAGCTGGAAATAGAAACCTTTTCTTTGAGCAATCTATCTGCTGAGAGGAAATCATTGATTAAAGGCTGCATCAGATGATTTAATTTGCAAAAACTATTTATTGTATCACATTTTGTTCAACAGCACAATTATAGTTTTAGTCGTGGGTGATTCTTTCAATAACAACTGCTTGGTAAGTAATAGCTGAGAATCATTTCTGTGTTTTACTGGGCAAGTTTAGGATTTTCATGTGGATATTAAGGAACTGTGATGGTCAATAATCGCTTTGACAAGTCAGTGTCTTTGACCAGCGTTTCTTCTACAGTATTGTCACTGAAAGTATGTACAGTTCAGTTTAAAAAAAAATCTTTTTCCAGATGAATTTCAACTAAGAGAAACACATTTGGTTGACTTAAAGTGAACCAGTTTGTTTCCCCCTGGAAATCTGGAACCAATTTTCAGTCTGATTCCTCCTAAATGGTTCCTGGTCCAGGACCTGGAACCACTCTCTGACCCACCTTTTGAGGTTTCCTTAGTCTGAATAGGGTGCGTGCTTGGAGTCAAACAACTGAACTAAAACGGCCACTTGAATCAGTCCTTACAGGATGTAACAGAGCAAGAATGTAGCAACTGCTCTCCTGACATCTATAAGTTATAAACACAGTCTCCTTATCAACTACATTGAAGCATGCCTCCTTTGTGCTGTCCCTAACATTAATACAGACGTCCAAAATTAGTAAAAAAAAATATAAAGTATTAATAAGAAAACCATCCCAGCGAGGGATTGCAAAGCATAGGATTCCTATGATTCTTTTTCTCATTGCTGTGCCCCACCCTCATGATTCCTGGCCTCTGCTTGAAGAGATCTTTAGTCACATGGTTTTGTTTAAAAGCGGTCAGAATACTGTTAGGAGTCTGCGCTCTATCTCCCCCTCTAGTCACTGGCGGGGGCCATCTCTAGAGTTTCTGACTGCACTACATCTCGTAGTAGCCCCATCGCACAGGTCCTGGATGCTGGTAAATGCTCTCTCATTTGCCAGCATCAACAGAGCCTCACTCAGTGCGAAGTATAGTTTGTGCTAACCTGCCTGCATCACTGAGCAGTTCTATCCAGACTTGATCTCCTGTTTCTGACCCTACTGTATCTCTGATTGCCTGCCCCCTGCCTGGACTCTGACCTCTCTAGTCTTTTGTTGGTTGATCACTTGCTTGTGATTGACCTCTGCCTGTCTGACCCTGATTTAGCTATATGGACTTTTGCGGTGCTTAGTTCCTGTCTGAGCTAATAAACCTGCTGCACGTAAAACCAGCTGTCTGGCCGTTTGTGACAAATACAGACCAAACGCAAAGACCAAATGAAATGGACTCAGTTCGGCGAACAGACTTTTCCAGTCTGGATACACCCTTAAAATTAAAATTAAAATTACTTTTTCCAACCGGCAGGTTTTTTTTTTTTTTTTTCTTCACCTGAAGACACCAACATGTCCCAGAAGACAATCAGAAGCATCATTGGGAAAAAATATATTAAAAGATCTCCACCTTTTGTTTACATTTGAACTAAATGGGAAATATTCAAAATGTGTCAAGAACTTTGGGCCTGAAGAGCACAGCCCAGATATCCTTGATACACCTGATCCTAGAAGCTAAGAATGGTCAGAGCTGGTTGGTCCTTAACAAAGACTCCTTGGGTTTGCAAAGTACTTTAACTTTTCATTGTGTACATGTAGTGCTTAGAAATCCAGATACTCGCAGAAGGTCGGGTGAAGAAGGGCATGTAGCATAAAACTGAAGCCATGTTTAAATCACGGGACGTTGGTTGTAGCAACCGCTAGAGGTAGTAAAAAAAATAAATGATTTGGGGCTTTACCTTATGTACTAGTCAGAAAATACTTTTTTTTATAAATAAAAATTGAAAAGCTATTCACAAGTTGTAGCTATATTATATTAAATAATCTATATGTATATTTAGACCTAAGGTACAGGTACACTTCCCATGCATGTTGATAAAACTTTTCAACAATGCTGCAAACAGAACTGTGCTAACAGCAGAAAACTGCAATACTTTATGTTCCCATAGTAAGCAGTAGTATTAGTAGTCATGAATGAGAGTTTGGGGGCTCCGGGGGGAATGTTTCTTATATGCTAATTTTAATCATTTGAACGAGCTCTGCTTCGGCTCTTTTTAATTAAGTTTTCATTGCTCTCTTTTATGGAAACTCACAATGGTGCTTCTGCTGAATGTCCCATTGAGCCCCAGCTTTCTGAACGTCCACCCTGATGCCTCCATTATAAACACACTGAGTCTTCAAAAACAGCTTCTAAAAAGGTTTTTTTCCATCCGCTATAGCTCTGAATGAATTCAGCTTTCATTCAGTCAAGCATGAATTGTGGTCATATTAAAAGGATTTTTTATTTAAATATCAGCTATATTGAATTTAGTGTGAATATATGAAAAATCTAACTTCTAAATGCTATTTTTGTTGTTTATGTAAAAAAAAAACCTTACTTTTAAAAAGTAATCACAAGTTTAAATTTTGCTTAAGTTTGTGATATTTGGAAGATCATTTATCAATTTTCTTAAATGATTTTATCCCTTATGGGGTCACAGAGCTACCCCTGTGGGGCAAAGACTGATTCCCAGTCTGTTGAAAAAAAAAAAAAAACATTTTTAAAAATGAATCAGTATTTTAAATTTTGTGTGAAAAATCAAACTCCTCAATATACGGAGAGAAAATAGACTCGTACGATTTCTGTGTCTAATTCTTGATTTGTAACTTGTGTCTGCATGTTTGTGTAACTTTGGATTTGTGTTCGCGATTCTTGATTTTTTAACTCATACAATACATTTTGTGTGTAATTTTCGGTACTTGCAGTTGTGTTCTAACATGTACTATGATCGACTGTTCGCTCTCTGGGTGTCGAGAAGGACCTCGCTCCACACGCTCACAAAAGAGTTTCGTAGTGAAGGCGCTGCAGGAAAAAAAAATCTACTGCAAGGGAGTGAAGAGAATAAAGAAACTTGAGTGCTGAATGTTTAAAAAAAAAAAAAAAAAGCATATTTAGACTTTTTTATACTAATTAACAGGGCATATCTGTTTAAGGAAGTGAGAAAATGTCAAATTTTCACCAGATATTATTCACAATCTAAGTTCAAAGCGGCTAATAGGAAAGCTCTGATCACCCAGCATACTAGCAGTATTTAAATGCATTATTTACACACAAATCTTGGAAACGCAAAGAATCTCACATCAGATTTGCATGTGTAGTTAGTTTTAAGTTGTCGTTTTAAGTTCTGCGTGTGCACATTTATTTTGTAACTATTGTACATGTGAATACGCAATTGCAAGAACATAAAGTTATGCACAAAATGTGTGTGTTACAAATCAAGAATTATATACACACACAAATCAAAGTTACACACACAATCACGCAGGCAAAAGTTACAAATCAAGAACTACCCACACACAAAACCGGTGAGTCATTTTTCTCTCCATATGAAGACATTTTGTGGTGGTTTATGTGAAAAAAATCTAATATTTTTAAAAATGCATCAGCTGTATTGAATGTTGTTTGGGTATGTGAAAAATCTTACCTGTAAAAATTAGTTTTTGTTGTTTGATGTGGAAAAATTTTATATTTTTTCTTTTTTAATCTATCAGCTATTTTGAATTTTGCTTGAGTATGTGAAAATTAATTAACACAGTTGTATTGTTTTGTGAAAAAAAAAAAATATATATATATATATATATATACACACACACACACACACCCCCCACACACACACACACCCATATATACATAAACACAAGTTTGAAGTTGTGAGTG
The DNA here is from genome assembly GCA_003999625.1 of Oryzias javanicus. Classification (NCBI taxonomy): domain Eukaryota; kingdom Metazoa; phylum Chordata; class Actinopteri; order Beloniformes; family Adrianichthyidae; genus Oryzias; species Oryzias javanicus. The sequence goes on from CM012451.1 coordinate 17,772,731, forward strand.
ACGTTCAAAGTCGTCTGACTCCAAAACACTATTTTTTTTGTCATTTATATGAGGAAAAAAAGCATTATTTAAAAAAAAAAGAAAAAAAATATCAGCACTTTTGAATTGTTCCAGTATGTGAAAAATCAAATTCCTGAACTTCTATTTTTTTTTTTTTAGCTCCCTCAGAATTTCAGCATTAACATTTTCTTATGAGACAGATTTGATCAACCCTCAAAGCAAGATTTCTTTTGCAAACAACATTGAAATCCCGCACACTACTGAGAGTTTATTTGTTGCTTGTTTTTTTTTTTTTTTTTATAGTTATTTTAGAATGTCAGACAGAAGAGTTCATCATCTCAGGTCACAGAGCCGTTTCGTCCCCTGAGTCAGAGCTAAAATGAGAAATAGATTATTAGTTTGCCTGCATCCTTATCTCTGACAGAACTGCAGCTTGAGCTGACACAGAATAAACTAGCTTTGTTGGAGATGTGGACACAAGATTCAGTTTTTGGAAACAAACTCTGCAAGTCAAAATAAATGTGTATTTATATGCATGTGTGACTGTTGCATAGACCATATTTTAGATGACCTATCTTCTATCTACTGACATTTTTTTTTTATTATTAATACAGACTGAGCCTATTCTATGCTGAAACCTTCAAACTGCAGATTGCAAAAACAGCGTGGCGCCCACTGCACCACAGCACACGTGACAGAATCTAATCAACAGAAGAACAATGGAGTCATAGAAACCACATGAGGGAGAATAGTCGACTTTAGTCTCAATGTAGTCTATCTAATGCAAGATTTACACAAAATGTTTTCATAAATCATTAAAAAAATAAAGTATTCAGTCTTTAAGTTCTTTACTATGACAGTTATTCCTCAATGAGTTATAAAAATGCATGTAAAAACTTCATCTGTTGAACAACTTAGAGACTCATCTGGCTAACAATGTGATCCCCTACATCACATGTAAAAGTCAAGGCCCGGGGGCCGGATCCGGCCCTCCAGATAAATGTATCCGGCCCTTTCGGTCATTTTATTATTATTATTATTATTATTAATGAGCCGGTGTTACCTTGTGCTTATTTTTAATTTGTTGAATTTTGGCAAAATATATATATATTTTATGGAGAGTAAAGTATTGAAAGTTCTTTAAAGTTTAAGTTGATTCTGGAATAATATTCTTGTCTTTTTATTATTCATAACTATATTAAAAAGTTTTTAAGTTTAAAAAAATAGGCATTATGATAGCTTTTTGGACAATTTTGGCATTTACTGAGATTTTTTTAGGCTATTTTGGAGTTTAGCGAAATGCTAGCTTTTTTGGCTAACAGAAGTTTTTTTTTTTTGGTTTTTTAGGCTATTTTGGCATTTCGCTAATATTTTAGCATTTTCACCTTTTAGCGTTTTTAGCTATGAATTTCAGCATCTTCAGCTATCAGCACTAGCATCTTCTGCAGCCAAATTCAGCTTACAGCATTCACACTAGCATTATTTCTAGTACATAACTATGTTAAAAAGTTATGGTCTTAAAGTTTTCAAAATTAAGTTTTAGCGTGTTCAATAAATGTTTATCCTGTTCGTCCCGCGACCAAACGTGTGTTTTAGATTTTGGTTTCTTTTGCGTTTGAGTTTGACACCCCTTGTCCTACATCAACATCATTTGTGGGTTGTTTTTTTTTGTAAACCCTCATTTTGTTGGTTAAATAGACAAAAAGGTTAAATGTAATTGTCGTTTCACTGCTTGTCATTTTTTGTACCTTTTAGGATTCTGCCTCCGCGGAACGCTTTAGGTCCAGAATGGACTCCGGTCCTGCTTTCCGAAGGCCCTTTTTCCTCTCATGGACGGTTATTGTTGCCAAATTACATTAAGTCGTTCCGACCCTTCAAAGAAACCAAAGAGAGTTTGAAGTCAAACAGAGGAAACCTCTGTCCAAAAGGATGGAACCAAAAATCTCTGATATCAATTTCATTTCAGCAGCTTTTTAAATTAAATAAAAAAAGCTGACATTGTGAATGTGTGAATCCACTGAAGAAAACCTTTAGAGTTGAAGGGCTTTCTTGTTTTCTTTTCCCTGCTTGTATTTTCACCCACACTTTAAAAAGCCATGCACACTATATAATTAGTTTGAGCTTTGCTTGTGCGCATGTGTAAACATCTGTCTTCCTGCTTTTACTACTCAGCAGCTCCTGGAACTGTCAAGGGAAATTCAGGAGATATGTCAAGAAACGCAACCGTGTTTGATGGTAAAGTACCACCAATAAAACTGTAAGAAGATGATTCCTCTGCAGAACATTCTTATGGAGTGAGATATCTCAAAAAGAAACATACATGAAGGAAAAATTATCCACAGGTTTGCAAAAAATACAAGTACATTTCAATTTACGTTTAACATTTTGAATAAGATATTTCCTTGCCATGAATTCAACCTTTTTTGTTTTCAATAAGTATTTTCCTTTTTTTTTTAAATACCACCTCCCTTAATATGATGTATTTATTATGAATACCATTTTCTTTGTTTTAAATACAAATTTATTTTGATATAAATATTAATTTAGTTGTAATACAACTTTTCTTTGGTATGAAAATGACCTTTTTTAGTAAGACTTTTCTTTGTGATAAAAACATCTTTTCATTGTTATGAAAACAGTTTTCCTTTTTTTAAGTGTGACTTTTGATTGCTTTGAATGAGACTTTTTTGTAATGAATATAACTTTTTTTGTTTTAGTATAACTATTCTTTATTTAAAAATGACTTTTCTTTGCTATGAATAACATTTTTTTTGGTAAAAATTTTCTCTGCTTTAAATACGACTTTCCTTAGTTAACGTCAGGATTCGGGTGAGGACACAAACGCAGGACGTTCAAAAGGTTGTTCTTTATTTTCTTAGTACGACTTGTTTAAAAATTGCTTTACGAAATGTCTTTGTTTGGAATACAACTTTTTGTTGTTTTAAATACAACTTTGGTTATGAATACGACTTTTACTTTTTAGGCAACCGTCAAAAATTAGTCACATTCATTTAAATCAAGTCACGAATCTTCAATTTATGAAAGTCTAAACAATGTAAGGGGAAAAAAAAAAAACCTATACGCAGTGACAACTATCAGGCACTGATACAGTGAACATTTCTTTGTTTCTATTTTTAGCATTACTTTAAACATTTTCAAATGTAGATCATTGATTTAAAGACATAATATCACCACCAACCTTCAGCAGTGATGTCATGCTGTAACGAAGGAGCTGAGGCGAGTAGATCCAAGTGCAACTTGAATTTAATAGCAACAGAGATTAGGACAAGGAAGAGAGTAGTCAGGGTCAAACATTGGAGCGATGCTCAGAATGACCGAACGGAGAAACAAATCAAGACTTCGCAGGGAGCAGAGTGAGGAGCCGCACTGATGATGATGACAAACAGCTGGCGGTGACAGGAAAATGGCGGCTGATGCATGATGGGAATTGGAGTCCAAGAGGATGACAGATGCAGTTAGTTCTCAGGTGAGGGCTCCCTCTGGTGGTCTGAGAAGGACATGACACATGTACAAAATACTTTATTAACAATACGATTAATTAGACCACATTTAGGGTTGTGTGGATAAAGCAAAGACAGAACAACTCCTGCCATAGAAAAAGAAAGATTCCACTGATGATTTTTTTTTTTTTTTTTTTTTTTTTTTTACTGCTGCTACGGTTGGCTGTCAGTCTACTTTTTTCCGAGTTAGCTTTCTTGTTTTTGTTACTTTCCATCCATTTTCTGAACTCACCGTCAACTATCGGACATAATAAATGCAAAATTAAATGCTGTATTGATATTTTGTTGCAAGGTTTTGGAAAATTTCACCTTAATGCATACATTTCTATTTGACCGTTATCTTACCCCACACATTTTCAACAGAAAAAGTGCAGACTGCACATTATTATCTCTTTTAGAGCTGCATACATTTACATTTTTTAACACTTTTAGATCTTTTTAGTCATTGAAAACAGAGTTCCATGAAATCTCTAAAATGTTTTCACTATTCAAGGGAAAAAAAAAAGAAAAAATAGCGTGATAGAAAAACAGCGATAAGTAGATTAAAAAGAAAGACGCTCTTGAATCGTTTGGCTTGAAACTATAAAGACATTAATTATTATTTGCCCTTGCATAAGCAAATGCATTCAACAGATGCTTCTGTTCGTGCAGCGGCATTTTCTGTGAGAAACAATTAGTCACCCTCGCCATGGCAACAAGAAGAAGCTCCTGGCTCTAATCACTTCACAAATAAAACCACATCCCTTGTGAGCTTTTGCAGCCAGCGTGTATCACATATCAACAGCTTTTCTCCTCAAAAGTATTAAGCGTCTCCGAAGGAAAGAGTGTTTAGCCGCATGTCGGGGAAAAGTATTTCTGCTGATAAATACACGCCGTGCCGAGAAAGAAGTGTTTGTGAATTCTAAAATGAGAGCGGCGCCGGGAGCAACAGGTGAAGATCATGACAGGAGTGTGGTTTATGAAGCGGTCGGGGATTTAGCACAGAGACAATGAAGGCAAAACAATGCATGGCTGGAATAAAAGCTGCTTTTGAGGAAGTGCTCAAACTCTCACCAGGCTGTGATGGTGTTTCTTCAAGTTTCCCTCATTTTAACAGGAAAATCTCATTCTTAAAGTAAAAATTGAAACAAAACCTTAAATTTATCACTATAATCACGAATTCTGAATGCTGTTAAATCCCATTTGGGACCGTTTCGTGTGGAGTTTGCATGTTCCTCTCATGCACGCGTGGGTTTTCTCCAGCTTCCTTCCTCCCACACTCCTAAACAGTCTTCATTTAATAACTGCTTACTCTAAAGCAGGGGTCAACAACCTTCAACGCTTGAAGAGCCACTCAGGTCAATTGTCAGAAACTCAACATTTACTTATGCAAATGTTGTGATAAAAATAAATCAACCATTTTAAAATAGCCTTTTTTCAGAATCATTTTAACTTAGAGGTTTACATGACCTCCTTTCAAAATAAAAGACAACCTGCGTCACATTTCGTCTCACTGTATAGTGAGACGTCAGCAGTAATAATTAATAAAACAAACATGGTTTATTTCACTGATTTAGGTGCATCTCAGTGAGAAATATGTAAATCTAATTATATATTTTTTTCTAATTTAATTTAAATTAAATAAAATCTAATAAAGTGGTTCAGAAGATGCCCTTAAAATCTTTTAATTTGTTCAAAGAGAGAATCAGTGTGCTTTAATTCTTGTTTTGTTTACCAACCTCCAAATGAATTTTATTTGTAGACGGCACAAAAAAATCTGTCAAAATCTCTCAGTTCAACTTATGATATGTTGCACTGTTTGGGAATTTTTTGAATGCCGTTTTTTTTTTTAACTTTACGGTTATTTTTTAAAATTAAAACCTTTAATTGTATTTCTACCTTAGAGCCACATAAATAAAGGAATCGCATGTGGCTGCAGAGTCTCAGGACGCAGAGTGACCATGGTGTGCCCCGCCTTTCCCATCTGTAGTGAGGACAGGCTCCAGCAACCCCAAAAGGGACTATAGTGGGTTAGGACATGAATGGATGCAATTTAACTGTTGTTGGTTTTTTTTTTTTTTAATTTGTTGTTTGGTTTTCTAACATGTTTTTGCTTTGAACGATTTTTGATTTGCACCTCATGGTCACCGTATTTACGATGAAGACAGTATCCCAAAGAACACGCACCAAAAAAAAAACCAAAAAAACATAAAACTTCATCAGATATAATTGTGCATCATAAATACAAGAAGAATGATACAATAACAGGGATTTAAAGTCTTCTCAGCCATTTCTAAACAGCGTTTCTTCATACAAACCATATTTGTTCATGTTTCTCATTTGTTATGTATCCCTGCATGCAGTTCTATGAAGTTTGATATTTGCATTATTTTTATTCTAGTTTATCCATCTATCTTCTTCCACTCATCCGGGTCGCAGAGGCAGCTGTCTTCGCAAAGTTGCCCAGACTTCCCTCTTCCCGGTCACTTCCTCCAGCTCCTCTGGATGAACTCCGAGTCGTTCTCACGAGTCGTAGTCTGTGTCTTCCCCGGGGTCCAGCACACCTCTTCAGGGAGGCGTCCAGGAAGTATCTGGACCAGATGCCCGAGCCTCCTCAACTGGCTCTTCTGGATGTGGAGGAGCAGCGATTCTACTCCTTCTCTAAAGGTGTGCCTGGCCTCCCTCCAGAGAAAACTCATTTCAGTCACTTGTAGTTGGGATCTCATTTTAGTCATGACCCAGAGCTCATGACCATAGGTGAGAGCTGGAACAAAGATCAATTGGTAAATTGAGAGCTTAGCTTCCAGGACCAATACAGCGACCTCAATCCGCCTGTCGATCTCACGCTCCGATCTCCCCTCACTTGTACTCGCACTCTACCCACCGAGAGAGGGCAAATTACCTTTCTCCGGTGGAGAACCATGACCTCAGACCCTCATCCCAGCCGCTTAACACTGCAAACCGCTCCAATACATGCTGGAGGTCCTGGTTTGATAAAGCCAACAGAACAGTATCATCTGCAAAGAGCAGAGAGGAAATCCTGTGGTCCCCAAACCAGATCCCTCCGGACCCGGGCTACGCCTAGAAATCCTGTCCATAAAGACTATGAACAGAACCGGTGATAAAGGGAAGCCTGACATGCACCGGGAACAGGTCCGACTATAAGAACCAAGCTCCTGCTCCGGTCGTACAGAGACCAAATGACCCGGACCTTGTACTTCCAGAGCACGTTTTACTTTATAGATACTAAACTAAGACTATTTTAGCTTGGCAAAACCGAAATAAATGAATGCTCTATGTTTTTTGAAAAAAAAAAAAAAAAAAAGATGTATAAGCCGCATAGGGCTATAAGCCACAGATATCTATGTTGAAATATCTTTGGTTTCCTTCCTGGGTAGCAAGCTCAATGGCCTTCAACTTAAAACTCACATCCTACCAACTTCAGTGTGTGGTTTCCACGATGGAGGGGCGAGGATTTGAAAATAATTACCTGTTAGTAATCTGTTACGCATGTTCTATCTGCTAGAGAAAAAGTAGCGTAGGGTATTCTTTATTATTATTTTTGATTCTAATTCTGGTTAAAGCGCCCCTGGAAAAATCTACAGAATAGCCGCACCTTTTTATAAGCTACATGGTTCAAAACCAAGGACAAAAGTAGCGGCTTATAGTCCAGAAAATACGGTAATTGTCAGAAATAATTTGTAAAATTGTGCAGGAAAAATCCCTCTCTCTAGCCAACGTAGGGAAAAACATTGTCCAAATTCAACCTTTTTTTTAAAAAAATTGTCAATAAAAAAAAAAAAAAAAGAGATTTACAGTGTGTTTACTTTTGAAAGTCAAGGCCCGGGGGCCGAATCCGGCCCTCTGGATAATTATATCCGGCCTTCCTGACCATTTTATTTCATTATTATTATTATTAATAGCCCCATGTTATCTAGCGCTGAATTTTAACAAAATATATTTAACAAAGAGTAAAATATTGAAAGTTATCTAAGGTTTAAGTTGATTTATTCTGGAATAATATTCCTGCCTGTTTTTATTCATAGTAATGTTAAAAAATTACTTTTTAAAGTTTCTAAAATGTAGTTTTAGTGTTCAATAAATGTTTCTGCCCGTCACCTCAAGTGTGTTATGGAATTTCGCCCCCCGTGCGATTGAGTTTGACACCTCTGTCATAAAGAAACAAATTGGTTATCTTTTTTTTATTCTCATTAGTTGAAGAATCTCACAGTTTGTCACCGCTGAAGCTATTACCTCACTCCTCAGGTATGCAGGGGAAAAACGTAACAAATGAGGCAGAATTAATGCAGACGGCGTTGTTAAAAATACATGTTTACATTTTGACGTTTAATAGCTTTGCTAAGAATATTATAGTGGAAAATAACTTTAAGACTGTGTAGGTTTTTAAGCTATTTTTCTCTCAATGATCTCATAATAAAAACATATCCTTTACTGCAGTGCTTCGCAAAGAATTTCATTTACTTTTGTGGAGGATTATTATTTGTGAGAATGGATGAGAATAGAGATGGAAGTAGATTTGTGGGTAAAATGTGAGGATGGGATGTATTTTCATTGTAGAGATGTCTTGTTTTTCTCTCTTGTGGTGCATTCTGTGTGGAGATGGTTTGTTCACCTCGTTTTCTTTTGAGCAGATTTTCAATATTATTATTCTGAGCTTCATTTACTAACAGTATAAAAAAATCGGTAGATGTTTTACTGATAATCTAAAGCTTTACTATATGTAAGATTAAAGAATTGCATCATTTCGTAAGCATATGTCCCCCTGAAACAAGCATGTCGGTTTATAAAAGAACATGTTTCTATCAGTGTGTGCACAGAAATCACAAAATGTAAAAATTTGGACACCAAAACGTTGTGACAAACCGATCTTTAAATGTGTTTCCATGAAATGACAGGGCCCTCCGGTGCTTCCATCTCAGAAAATAATGGCTGTGAAACCACAGAAATACTGGAAGAAAGATGTCACCTGCTGTTGACAGCACCGTGTCGGAATAAAAGTAAAAACAAATCCAGACACGCGTCCTTTTAGCGCTAACTGCAGCCTTGTTAGGAGAGGTCATCTCTCCTAAAATATCTCCTAACAACAAAATTTGATTCAAAGCTAAACTGCAGGACCTGAAGTCGCTTCAGGAGAGGATTTGTCATCCTTTTTTTATTTATGAGCTTTAATTTTCCTAATTCAATGTTAAATATTCACGTCTATAGTTTTCTGTGCAGAGATAACAACTCTATGCATAAAGTGACACTTTTTTATTGTTGAATTTGGATCTATTGAGAATTTCTTGTCCTGTTTTAGTAACATTTAGTTTGATTTTCTTGTTACTTTGTATTCATTGTAAGGTTTAATGTTTTCTATGCTGGACATTAGTGGAGAAATGTTCTGATATTTAAAGAAATACATCAAAAAGCTTGATAAATACAAGGTCAACTTATAGAAAGAGAAATGTAATCACCAAAAACACTTAACTTTTATAGTTTTTATTTACTGAAAACTAATTTTGTAGAAGAAAAAAATAATAATAAACTATTCAAACTTAATTTACTATGGAGGGATTTTTGTGCTATTTTTTAAGCAAAATTAATAATTTTGAAATAAAAATTTTCCAAATAACAAATAAAAGCAAAAGTTTAAAGAACAAAATTTCATAATATGCAAATGAAAATACAAAATATTTGCTTTAAAACATTTTTTTTAATAAAGAAAAATATTTTTGAATGCAATCGATGTTCCCAGATCCGTTGTCTTTCTCCCTATCTTTAATTTTGCGTTCACGAGTTTCACTTTAGTGTAACACGCGCCACCAAACAGCCTGCTGATTGGTCAAGAAGATTCTATCCAATCAAATCACTATATTTATCTAACATGGTTTCTGCTGCAGAGGGTCAATTTTGCTTCCTTGGCTGAAGAAATAATAATTTTAATTATTTTTAAAATAATTCATACCGTCTCAACAGCATGTTACAGAACTCACTAGCTCACTACAAAAGAGATGGCTAGTTTGCTACAGATAGGCTTGCTCGCATGCCACAGCAGAGCTCGCTAGCTTGATACAGCAGAGTTCGCTAGCATGGTATGCTGTCCCCCGGGCGGCTGGTTAGCGTAGCAAGCTTAACCACCGAGTGTTCACTTAAGTCTATATATATACTGTATATATATATATATATATATATATATATACGGTATATATATAAATCGGATTTGATCTTTTATTTTAAAAAAAAATGCTACTATTTTTCTTATATATATATATATGAAAAAAAAAATATATATAAAAATAGTAGCATTTTTTTTATAAAAGATAAAATCCGATTTATGGCTCCTTATGTGTTTAAGGTTGCAGACTCATGCTTTAGGATTTAACAGCCAGAAACTTCTCAAAGAGAAACTTTCCTGCAATTCTTAACAATTAAACATAAAGCATCAACAAATTCAAACTTTTGGAAAAAATTACATTAAACAAAAAACTGTCTTTTATAAACTTATTTCAGCTTCAATCGGATGAAGTGAATGCATTAAATAAATGTAAAATACACTATATTAAAAAACAGAAATGACTATTTTTATGCCACAAGAGGAACATAAAGCAAAGCAGACGTTCATTAGAAGATGAAACTGCAGCAGTGTTTATACTGTGTGAAGAATGTCTCCTCACTTTGCACCTGGTAGATAAGTGGAGAAGATCAGTCGTTTTTCACAAAGAAAAGCTTTCCTTGAACACAAACATCATTTTGTGTGACAGTTTCACAACCCGACCAAGTGTGAAAACTCCTCAAAAGAAGCAAAACTGTTACTTGACAGATTTCTGAGACACTTATTAAAAAAAAAAACGCCTCGCTTTTATCAAGTCTCGCAGCCCTTTTGTGTTTTTCCGACATGCTACGGTTAAGCTAGCTGCACATTGGAGAGATTCCCTTCATGTGCACAACACGTCGCAGGTGTAAAGATTTGTAGATTCATACTTTAAGTGAAACGAGATATCTGTCATCCTCCTGGAAATCCTTCTGCTTTCCAACGGTTTCTGCATTCGCTTCTGTTCAACACACAATTTATGCACCAAGAAAAATGGAAAAATTCAAATCAGTTTTATTGATTTGATTACACATTCATGTTCTTTGCAACCCCTGAATTACACGAGTCTTTAAAATGTATTTTCTGGCTCACGGTCAAAAAAAAGGAACCAAACCTTGAAAATAAAAATAAAAACACATTTGTCAACCAGGACTGCAGCTTTTGTGTAAGGACTAAATGTTTGCACCTTCTTTTTTTTTGGCAAGAAGAAAAAAAAAGCTCTTGTAATGATATTAAAGTCCCGCTCTGATCAGATCTATTTTCAAAGCGTTCCCAATTTTTTATTTTTTTTTTAACAGTTGAGCTCATAAGTTTGAAAAAATTAATGAATTCTAGACTGTTTGATGAATAAAAACACAATTTCCACTCATAGTTACTGGTTGGATTAAGTCTTTTATTGTTAAACAACAGTGTTAACACCTTTTTTGACAATGAAATTTTCCAAAATTACATAAATCAAAAGTTTACATCCCCCAGTTCTTAATGCGGTTCCCTCCTTTTACATCAATAAGAGCTTGAAGTCTCTGTGTTTTGCTACAGGAATAGTGTTACTTTCATAATAGACCTTGTTGACTTCTCTCCAAATGGAGCGGCGTGGTTCTGGCTAAAGAATTTCAGATGACTTTGGTCCAGAAGTTTGTCTTTTTGCTGTTTGGTAATTTTGTTGTTTTTGAGCAAAAAAGTTTTTTATTTGCTGACTCGACCATGCAGCCCATTTTTCTCAGGTGCCTCCTCATTGTACAAGTTGAAACATCCAGTTTATCAGAGAGTCCTGGATCACAGCTGAAGCTTTTCTTTACATCTGAAAGGATTTTTCTGGTTTTGTTTGAACAGAACTCCTCACTTTCCACTCCTTGATCAAAGTTGGAACAAGCATTCTCAGCTATCTGTTCTGTTCAGTTACCTTTTCCCGTAGATTTTTTTGACAGCTCATTACTACTCCAGACATGTCAGTACAGCACTGGATGAAGAATTCTGTGGGGAGACCTTCTGTTCAAACACATAGGTGAGGATGGTTACCTTTAGCCGACATTCAAACCTTTTTGTATCAGCTTTCGTGCACGTTTCCAATAAAAACTCATCAGAGTATGTGAACATTTGAACAAGGTCATTTGAGAAGTTTATTCGGTCATCATGATTTAAAAAGAGCAAACAGAATTTTTTGACGTCCCCCCCTCATTAAGCTGTTTACATGCACTCCTGCTAGCTTACAGCCCCTACCCAACATTACTGATGCAGCAAAAACACATTATTGGAGCTATATGGACAGTTGGGTGCAGATTCCAGTTCAGACGAGGAAAAAGAAGACGTTCATGGATCTATTTGTCTGCAAGTGGATGCATCAGTGAAGTGGAGCAGAGAGCATGCAACACGTTCCAAACAAATTTTTTCTTCCCATTCACAACAATTTGAATAAAAAATACTCAAAACAGTAACATTTTAGTTTAATTTTTCTAATATATGTCCTCCGTTGTGAGAAAAAAGCTACAAGAATGTGTCGAGAACACTATTTTCATCTACAATTGTTTTTATTTAATCTGTGATGTCAAAAAGCAAAATGGTTGAAATGAAAAGTTTGTTTTTTGCGTTCTTGACAGCTATTTTTTAAGATATAAATTATTGGTTTTACTTCTTCAGATGTTAACATGTCCTGCTTTTTTAAATTTTTATTGTTCTGAATCCATTCAGAAGAGACAAGCTTCCCACCAGCACATTTAGCAAATGCTCTTCGTCCATTTTCAGCCACTCAGAAACAGTAATGAGACAAACAGGGACATTATCTTGGTTAAAATCAATTCCGATTGGGTTAGGCTTTATTAAAATCCCTCCCTGGCTCTGCTCATTAAAAAACCAAAAAAAATAAAAAATAACAGTGCAGACAACAAAAATCAAAAGCGAGATGACACTTCTCAGATGACTTGGTCCCTCGGCTCTTGTCTGACTTGTTTTTCTTTAGGTTTTTCCATAAACTGAGGCTACTTTTGTCATACGGTTGAATGTTTCCAGTTTTTTGTTTGCCAAAGACAAATTACAGCTTCATGCTCTCATGATTAGCATTGGAAATGTTATAAATTGCGAAAAAAGGGGATAAGAGAAAGTAAATTCATAAGGAAAATATTAAAAAAAAAACATGAGTGAGTGATAACAGGATGGAAATAGAAAAAAAAACTATAGCAATGATATATAAAACTGGCAAATATGTTTAATAAAAAGGGATATATATAAATAAAAATAAAAGAAGTCATGATATGAGGGCAAAAAATGGAGCTGAAAGGTTTAAAGGGAGGAGAAAAGAAAAGGAGAGGCAGGACTTGTGGGAAAGGAAAAGGTGGAACGGGTGCAAGTGAATTCATTTTGTCCTGTGCAGACTGGCTGTGCGCTCACTTAACTCGTGCAACAAATAGCCACATTAGAGAGGGAAAAAAAACTGCGTAAAATCAGGGTCTGCCGCCGCCGGGGGGAGTCCGTCCGGCGCCAGAAACGCAGCTCTTACGCGCGGAAGCTTCGCTGAGGAGGAGGGGGATCACAAACAGCCAGACGGTCCACAGGAACCCGAGCAGAGGACGGGAGCAGAACCCCACCGAGGACCATGGAGAGCGCCGGAAACATGTCCGAGAACAGCAGCTTCTGCCGGAACTTCACCGACAACGGCAGCTTCTCGTGCAGGGACCGCGGGCTGCCCGGCGGCCTGGACGAGGACGACGCCAACCCGGTCATCATCGCGATCATCATCACCGCGCTCTACTCCATCGTGTGCATGGTGGGGCTGGTGGGGAACCTGCTGGTCATGTACATCATCGTCAGGTGAGGCGCGACGTGCGCAGTGTTGAACTTGTTGCTGCGTTGGTTTTTTTTTTTTTTGTTGGGGGGAGTGTTTGCGCGTTTGGATGAAGCGTGCGCCGCCGCCACTCGTGCGTAAAACGCCTCCAAATCCTATAATACGCCGATTTGTTTTACTTTTTGGGATTTTTTCGCCCTTCCATTTTCACTTTTATCCCATTGTTCATATCAGCCTTTAAGATTAGTCACAAAAGATCCTTTCAGATGTCATTCTGCTTCAGCGTCTGCTTCTGCTCATACAGATGAGTTATTAAATAGTTGAACTCGGTTCAGAAAGGAGGACTTGGATGCAGCTGGTGTGCTGAAAGTGACTCTCCTTTTTGCTCCAATGAAAGCCCTTTTGGGGTTCTTTAAATGATAAAAGCTCACTTTCATATTTGGGAGGAAAATGTAAAAACTAAAAAGAAGGAGAGCGGTCAAAGAGGGGACAGCGACTTCTATTGTGACTTCTACTGGCATTTCCTTTGCCTGAGTGGCCCCTGGCATCTGCTGCGTCACTCCAGATAAGGCTCCTCCAGGTTGGGGAGGAGGCAGGAGATAAGTTTGAAATGCTGATGGAGACCGAGGAGGAACAGAGACAGGAGGAGTGGGGAATTTTCACCCCATCTCTTCAGACAAAAGCTTAATTCCCCTAATATATCTGTGCTTTTTGGGGGTCCTTTATACTTGTTAACTTGTGTTGCCAAAACAACATTTGACATGACTGCTTTCTTTCATTCAGGTCCATTATTTCTCCCGCTTGTTAACTGCTTCCATGTGAGCAGTCATTTCTGAGTCAGCACACAATAACATTTATTCACTGAATCCATTTTTATAAACTGGAAGAGAAAGCCAGGGGAACAAAATCCATATAAAAAGAAAATCTATATTAAGTTTTCACATTTAATTTTTTAGTGCTGCAAATGTAATAATCGGATTACTAATTTGATTTAGGCAGAAAAAGAGGGGAATTTCTCCAACTCTTCAAAGCAAAGAAAATAAATCTTTTGAGCGATTCTTATCCTCTAATTTGTTACAGTCCTTTAACTGTTGCCTGTGTTGTGCTGTTTATTACAAACAAAAAAAAAAAAAGTTAACAGTCGTGCTTTAATTTTATGGAGCGCTAATGATGAGGTTTCCGAATGGGCTCAGAAAATGGTCATTATCTGACAAATAACTTGCAGACCAGCTAAATGAAAAAAAAGGAGCTTTTTTTTTTTTTTTTGGTTGTTATTGTCCAGAAACCTTCTGGATGTGGAGCGGTGGTGGGAAATATTAATCTAGCCTTTTACTCGTCTCTTTTCACGAGCTGAATGTGATGCAAACAAGACGGCGCCGAGCAGCTTGCGATCCATCTGTCCGCCGGCTTCCTGCTCCCGGATTATGATACACGTGGACGTGTTTGGAGTTTGACGCTCCAGCAGGAGTCTGGGACAAGTTTTCTGGCCTTGTAAGGCGATTATAGGGACACAAAAGGTAATCGTTCAGCTTTTTTTGGAACTGCTGCTTCACCTGACGGGGGTTTGCGTGACCTCGCCGTCTGCGTTTTGTGGAGATCTCTTTTCCCTCTCTCGTAGGCTTTTAACTAATGACGACCTCAAAGCTATAAAACACTTCAGCGTCTCACTCTTTATCTCTCCTTCCATTTGCGGCCCACTCTTTGGCTCTCAGCTAAACAAACATCCGCGAAGTTGCGGGGAGCAAACAGAGCTGACCAACAGAGCGGCAGGCAGAATTCAGATGCGGCTGGGCACGGACGGGAAAAAAAAAAAAAAAAAAAAAAAAGAGAGTTCCGCAAGGAATAGCGCGCGGGAGCAGAGTGCTTCCTGTTGCCATGGAAACACTGGGAGGTGATCGGCGCCTGCGAAATGAACCCAACACCTCCCAGAGTTCCTGCCTCCACATCCCACCAGCTCTGGAGCGGATAGGCAGATGTGAGCGGTTGTTTGGATTCGGCCTTTCTCTGAAAACCGTGACCCCCCCCCCTCCTCCCTCCTGCTGGCATGGCCTCTCACGGCGGCGGCGGCGGAGTCGAGGTCTTTGGTTTGAGGCGTCGTTGGAGAGCCGGAGAGCGCAGTGCACTTCACTAATGGGTTCCTCTTGCCTCCCATTCTGGGTCCTGAGGAACAGGGAGGCGTCGTGCTGAGTTTCAACAACTTCTTGACCTGCTAAGTGCACAGCAACAATCACACAAGTGCACAGCAACAATCACACAAGTGCACAGCAACAATCACACAAGTGCACAGCAACAATCACACAAGTGCACAGCAACAATCACACGAGTGCACAGCCTTTCAGAGGCGAGTGTCAGTGCTTACTCCAGCTTTTAATACAATTATCTGACCAAGTATAGACATTTTTTTGTGAATGTGGTCCCACTCCGGTCATCTTTTAATTATGCTGTTTTTAGCTCAAATCAAATTCATAGTTTCATAGTTTATTAGAAATTTACCCTTAAGTTGTGGACAGGACCATTGGTGCAGAAAAAGCCCGCCCCCACTTCCCATCATCCACGTTCTCTTACTAGCTTACATCTCCTCACAACCTGAACCTAACATTACTACTGCCACAAAAAAAGTGTGGAATGTTGTGGTAATCCAGGAGGACAGCACCTTCAGACCAGGAAAGCTAAAGGATCTTTAAAACCGCATTTTTTTGTCTGCTCCTGATTCACAATGATTTAAATAAAGAAATACACAGAAATCTAATTATTTTTGCTTAATTTCATTCATGAATGTCCTACCTCATCAGAAAAATGTGACAAAAATGTGTCAAGGCCAGTTTACAATTAAAAAAAATAATGACAACTTTAAATTTGTCAATTTACTTGTTTAACTATGAAAATAAAGTAATATGTTCTTGACTTTTAAAGTCATTGGTAAAATGTATGACTTTTTTTAAATTATTTGTTTTTAACTTGCAAATGCATGACTTTAAAAGTCATAAATCTACAACTTTAATACATGTAAATTTATGAAAAAGAAGTCATAAATTAAAAAAAGTTAAATTTATTAGAAAAAACTATATATACATACATAGACACTGTTCACAACAATTAAAGAAGCACTTTAAAGAAACACATTAGACACATCAGATCTCAATATGAAGTTGGATATCTCTACAAATAACAACAGGTCAGTGTCTTAGGAACAAAAGGATGCCAAGTCTTTAATGGAAATAAAAGTTTTCAGTCTACAGAGGCTCAGTTGTTTAGACACCATCAAATCAGAGTGAAATGAAGATGTGACAGGTCAGTCCATTTTCTCCAAACCTTCATTTCTGCAACTCAAAATGCTTTTCAGTATCTTGTGTGCCCCCCTCGAGCTTGTATGCATGCTTGACAACGTGGCGGCATGCTCCTAATGAGACGACGAATGGTGTCTTGTGGCATTTCCTCCCAGATCTGTGTGAGGGCATCCCTGAACTGTTGTACAGTTTGAGGAGCAACCTGGCGGCGCCTAATGGACCCAAACATAATGTCCCAGAGATGTTCTATTGGGTTTAAGTCAGGGGATGGTGAAGGTCATTCAATTGTTTCAATTCCTTCATCCTCCAGTACTGCCTGCAGACTCTTGCCACGTGAGGCCGGGCATTGTGGTGCATTAGGAGGAAACCAGGAGCTACTGCACCAGCGTAGGGTCTGACAATGGGTTCAAAGATTTCATCTGGATACCTCATGGCAGTCAGAGCACCATTTCCTAGGCAGTAGAGGTCTGTGTGTCCCTCCATGGATATGCCTCCCCAGACCATCACTGACCCACCACCAAACCTGTCATGTTGAACCATGTTGCAGCAGCAGAACGTTCTCCTCGTCTTCTCCAGACTCTTTCACGTCTATCACAGGTGCTCAGGGTGAACCTGCTCTGGTCTGTGAAAAGTACAGGGCGCCAGTGGAGGACTTGCAATTCTGGGTGTTCTTGAGCAAATGCCAGTGGAGCTCACGTGGGCAGTGAGCACAGGGCCCACTACAGGACGTGGGGCCCTCAGGCACTTCATTGAAGTCTGTTCCTGATTGTTTGGGTGGAGACATTCACACCAGTGGCCCTCTGGAGGTCATTCTGTAGGGCACGAGCAGTGCTCAGCCTGTTCCTCCTTGCACAAAGGAGCAGGTATGGGTCCTGCTGAGGGGTTGAGGACCTTCTACGGTCCTGTCCAGCTCTCCCAGAATAACCAGCAGTCTCCTGAAATCTCTTTTATTTTCTGGAGATTGTGCTGGGAGACACATTAAACCTTCTTGCTGCAGCACGTGTGGATGTTCCATCCTGGAGAAGTTGGACAACCTGTGCAACTTCTGTAGGGTTGAGGAATCTCCTCATACTGCCAGTAGAGAGAATTACACAAGACAAAATCAGCACGAGTGGAAAACCAGACAAAAAAGATCAAGAGGGAGAAACTTGAAATGACCTCCACATGTAACAGCAGTCCTGTTTGGAGGGTTTTCTAATTGTTGCCACTGAAGTGCACCTGTTGTTAATTCATGAACACCAATACAGATGAAATTGATGAACGAGGCCCTCAGCTGATCAACCAACAAGAAAATGATCAGACAGGTTTAATGCAATTCATACCAGGACCAATAAAAAAAGTGATCATTTTTGTGAGCAGTATATGTGTATGTATATATATATATATATATACATATATATATATGACTTTAAAAGTCACAGGTTAAATTTATGGCATTTTTTTTCGTGTATTTACTTGTTTTAAAGTTGTAAATGTATGACTTTAAGAGTTTTAAATCTACAACTTTCAAAACATGCAAATTTACCCCAAAAAAAGTCATAAATTTACAGGAAAAAAAACACAGAGTGGATCTTTTATAACAAAAGCTACAATGAAGTATTTGGGCCAGTTTACAATAAAAAACATTTTTAAATTACAACTTTAAAGTTGTAAAAGTTTTAACTGCTAAATTACGAGAATAAAAGTTGTAAATTTAGCACTTTAAATCTTTACGAGAAAAAAAGTTTAAAAAAAAGTAAAAAAAATCTTGTAAATTTCCAAGAAAAAAACAGAAAGTTTTCTGTTTATTGGAGCTGCGCTTGAAGATGAAATATTGTGAAGCTTTATTTCTGGATAGGTTTCAAAAGCAAACTAAATTCTGTAAACTCAGTGTGAAGGATTATTACCTCATTCTGCCCGTATCATTCAAATACCCAGAAGCCCATTTGTCAGCTTGCGTCATGGAACTGTCATGCGTACAGATACGCCAAAGAGTTAATGACTACGGTTGTAAGCTGCAAATCTACAACTTTAAAAATCACATATTTACAAGAAAAAAAATGTACATTTAAATTTTCAACTTTAAATCTCGTACATTTTTAAGTTCTAAATTTACTACTTTAAATGCAAATCCTAATCATAATCTTTCTGTCAAAATCTGCCTTTAAATACATTGTATTCCTTTGTATCCGGGCAAATCGTTCCTCAAGCAGCGCTCAGCAGGCGTCTGCTGCTGTGAGGCTAAGACGTCTGGTTGCATAAGTCACCAGAGTGTGTCCTCAGTGGTTTCACCCCCTCCAGGGAAGATTGTGGGGCTCGTGTGGATGGGACAGCAGCCAAAGGTGGTTTTTGCATTCTGATTCTCATTTTTGGGTCTGGAGGGAGGCTTAGTGGGAGACTCGGCCAAAACCTCAACCTCCTTCTGCTCTGAGTGCACTTTTTAGGTTGCAGCACTCAAGAGTCGAGTAAGTGGCCTGACAGGAAGTGAACAATCTCCAGCCTGAAGACACCAATCAGTCAGAAAGATACTTGATGATGTCTCCATCAACATCCTCCTTTCTTTTTGCCCACCTGTGTGGAGAGGAATGATGGGATTGAAAGCCTTCTGAGTTCATCCATGCTGCTCTTTAAAGGGTAACCAAACAGGGAAGTTGGAGGCTGACTCCACCCACAACCGAAATGTGAAAATCCCGTCACTGGGTTGGGACTGGGGAACAGGACTTTTATTATTGCTGGTAATGATGCACCAATAATGGTTTATCACAAAATGTAATACCTCGATTCAACCTGTAGGGGGCAGCACATTGACGGTTTTTGACTATATTTCCAAGAATTGAACAAGTTTGGCTTAATTTGTCAAAAAAATTGGTATTTTCAAAGCCCCGTTTCTAGAGATCAACAGCCAAAAAAGAAGTTGATTCATGGTTTGGTTACCCTTTAAGCTTCTTTTAACGGGTATGCTGCGGGTGAAAGGTCATAGAGAACACTTAAAAGACATGTAAGGGTAAATAATGGTGAAAAAGGTGAAATGCTGGTAGATTTGACCGATTTTTCATTTTTTCAAACCCTGTGCCGTTCAAGTGGTCCTCTTTACATGCTCCTTCTTTGCAGCCTGGCTTTCAGAAATTATTGCTGTCAATAGAGACCCAGTACACATACTTTATGACTGGACTAATGAAGGCCACCGTACGACACTATCACAAGCGCATGCAACTTGTGTTATCTTTACAAATACTTCTTCATGACAATTCTACGTTCCATTTTCATGACGTTCCCTAAGCTGCATGAGCCGAAACGGAACTTCTAGATTTAGCAGTAACTCTTCTTGAGATGAAGCTGCTCCGGTCTACATCCCTCCACGGGCCTGGACAACCCCGAAACCTCAAGCATCTGTATGGGTCAACCCCTCCTGCAGGTGCAAGTGACTTTGGGTGCATTCAGACTGGACACATTTGATTCGCTGTAAGCTGAGGTCTGTAACCTGCAGCTCCAGATCCACATGTGGCTCTTTTATCTCTCCATAGTGGCTCTTTGTCCAAACATAAAATACCAGCAGTGCAGCAAAACTTTGGTAAAAGTTGGATCTTTTATGAGGTAAAAGCACATATTATCTTGTGCTGCACACAAAAAATATCAAATTTGAGAGATGCTAGCTTCTTTTTATATTTTTTATAAAATATAAAATAAGCACATTTCATATTGTTTATAAAAAAAACAGGAGTTCATGAATGCAAATCCAATTTGTCTAAAGGCTAAAGTAAAACTTCTAGGTTTTGATCAGTAAAAATCGAGCACATAAAATGTGCAATATTCAGACGTGCAATCTCATCTAAGTGCAATACCGGGATCATTGTTATTGTTACTGTCATTAATACTGTACTCTGGTGCTTATCTTCATCCTCCATGTGCAACATATGTAAACAATGCCTTCCTTCTACAGAGTTAGATTTTTATATATATTATCTTTTATCTTTTTATTCTATTGTATGGAGAGCTACTGTTTTTCGTTATATCACAAGGTCCTTGTGCAGCAATGATATTAAAGATGATTCTGATTCAAATAGCTCTTAAAGGTTGCCGACCCCTGGCTTAAAGTGCACCAGAGTTAGTTTGGACTAAATTTACAGTCTGAATTCACCCAAACAGACTCTGATCTGGTACCAGGAACAGCTCTCAGAACCCAGATTTCAAGGTGGTCTCAGTTCGTTTCCAATCGTACTGAGCTTCAGTTCGCTCTGAGTTTCCTCAAGCTGAATAGGTTCCGCGCTCGGAGCTGAGCAACTAGACCAGAACGACCAAAAGCTGGTGTTCACGTGACGTAAACATAGTCGGAATAATGCAGAATGCAAAGCAGCGATTGTTTTGCTATTGAGCAGGAAAAAACTGTCCTAATACCTATGTGTTACACTTTTATTTTTACACCTCTGAAAATACTTCTTGTATAAATTTCTTTGTGTCGTTGTGCAGCTGACGCTGCTGTGACTTCATCCTAAAAACTACCTTGGAGTTCCTTAAGAACATTTTCTTAAAAACGATGCTATAACACCACAACGACAGCAACTCATTAAAATGCAGGCTCATTACACTGTTATCCTGACAATCTACAGGACAAGATTAAAAAGAAAAAAAAAATCTGTTTTCTTGATCACTAATACCAGCCCTGGCTGAATTCTGTTAAAGGAAAATGTGAACTGTATGAATTTTTAGAAAAAAATGTAAATGTGAATTTTTTTTCATCTAAACATGTAATAAGAATAAGAATATTTCGGCATGCACTGTGCCTCATTTGTATAAAACAAGTACCAGTAATAATGCAGAAAACACTGAACAGATAAAAAACAAATTTATGTGGTTTCTTGAGATTAAAATTGAACTTACATGGGATAAATAGAGAAGATCGGAAAAAAAAGTTCAAAACATATTTGGACGAAACAACTTAATGAGTTTCAGTAAAAGGAAGAAAAAAATAATATAAAGAGTCAAATTTTACTGAAAAATGACTCTTATTTAAAATGAAATATCAGTATTTAAACTAATAAAATGCATCCATGGCTGCTTTCCTTAAGTACACATCTCCATCTATAAATAAAACCCATTTTTGTCTTTTTTACATTAAAATTTTTCTTCTAATGTTTAGTTTTTCATTAAACCTTATTACTCATGTTCCTGACAATCAAGCAATGAGTCAGTGACTTATTGATGAATATTTTTAGATTATTTATTCATGGTTTCAGGCTTTCAAAAGGCTCATTTTAAAGCCACGATTGGTAAATATTTTATTTTTATTACCATTATAACCTATATTATAACCTCTTGTTGACTAATTTATTTCCAGCTACGAGGAAACAAATTCTTGTGTATTTTTGCTTTCAAGTAAATGCTAAATTAAGGTAATTTGGGATCCAAAGTGGTGCTTATTTGCATTAATCGGCGTCAAGGGGATAATGTAAAAATAACACAGAAGAGTGCCCTGAAGCGCTAAGAAAAAAAAAAAAATGAAAATCACATCCTCACCTCTCGTCTTCTTTGGAGGACAGAATAAACTGATGTAAACCGAGGAAGACGTTGAGTCAAACGTTGGATATCAAGTCACAGCGCTCTCCAGAGTGTAATTAACAATGTGATAACCTGCAACGGTCTCCCCCGTAACAAAGATGAAATGATCTTTGTTAGTCTGTCGGGGTCCCTCCTTTTGATCCATGTAGATTAGACGTGCTCAGATTAATCAGCAGAGACTGTAATTATAGGATTTTCCCCGAGACAGGCTCTTTCAGATGATTGAATGAGCTCCACCACATACTGTATTGTCTAAAGATAAATTTATTAAATTAAAGAATCATTATGAGGTTTTAATGAAACGTAGTGGAAAGTTTGACCAAGTTGTAGATCTAGAAAGAATAAAAACTAAAATATTTAGCAGTCATGCATATGATATTGCTTTTTTATGTGTTTTTCCATTATTGCTGAATGACATCGAAAATTCCAAGTCCGTCATCTTTTGATCTCCCGGTGTCTAAAATTCATGATTTTTTTCCAGCCAAAATCAAAAACTTGTGATGTTTTCTCAAAAATAGTTTCAACATAGACATTTGCCTCTGAGTTGTGTATGGGACTCCCCGCCCCCACTTCCCATTAATCTGTTTCCCACTAGCTTACAGCCCTCACAACATCTAACATTAGCAGTGCACCAAAAGTGATCGAGCAACGTTGAAGCTCTGCAGTCGTGCAGTTTTGATCCGAATGTCAGGAAAACAAAGACGTTAATGGATCTATTTGTGTACAAATGGATGCATCAGAATGGAGCGGAATAAGGAGCTTGTGGCTTGCCGTAGTAGCGTTATGTCGCAGCCATTTTTTTTATTGCATTGCTTTTTTCCGCTCCTGATTCACAAAGATTTAAACAAAGAAATACTCAGAAATGTAATTTTACGCTTAATTTTCTTCACAGACGTCTTCCATCATCATATAAAAATATACCCAATACGAATATCTGTCTTAAAAAATAGATCAAAATATGACAAAACGTGATCAATTTGAGTATTTTTCTTTTCTTTTTAACTGTGGTTTGTGTAACAAAATGAAAATTAAAAACATAGGAAGATCCTAAATACATGCATGAAAATTAACAAAAAATTAGGAATTTTAGAACAAAAAAAAATCTTTAAAAAACGAAACATTGGTACTGGTACTTGACCTTTGGTCCACCCATTCCTGGGACATGTGAGACTTTACCCAGAGACCCATGAGACTCAGATGGAACTTCTTGAAAATCATGTACTGAAATTTGGTGAAAATCACCCACCAATAGTCTTCTAGGGTTAAAAACACAATTTTCATTGGAGTGGGTCACTGATGAAAATGGCCTTTTTTGTGTTTTTACATGTTCTTGTAGTATTCTTTTCTCATAGTAGAGGACCTATACAAAAATATAAGATTAAAACTGCATTTTTGAGTATTTCTTAATTAAAATCTCATTGGATCAGAAAACTGGATGCTTGAAAATGTACAGACTAATGACGCAGCTACTGAAATGGACGTCCCAAAATCTCCCCTCCCCCAGCGTGCACCCTGCCCCCGCTCATGCTTAGGTGTACGAGACACAATGAGCGTTCTGTATGACGGAATTGATCCAATATTTTGTTAGCTCGAAACTGTAAGTTTGAGCATCAACAAACAAACAGAACACATCCCAAAATTGAATTTTTAATGAACTACTGCTGCTGTGCATGAAATAGGTCTAAAAAACAACAAAGGATTTTTGAATTTTGCTAAAAGCTTCATAATTTAAAGTCCACCGCAGATTAAAATGATGTTTTTTTAAAGTTTTTAGCATGTATGTGTGGCATCTTTATTATGAAAGAACAAATCGGCTCAAAACGATACGGCTGGAATTTTATGATACTGTCACGGGCTGGTTGACAAGGACCCAGATGCAGGGAAGGAGGCACAGAAACTAATTAAAAGTCAAATGATTTAATAACAAAAAAAAACCTCAGAGTAAGACGTGCAAAAACTGGTGTGCAAAGAGCTGAGGGAAACCACAGGGAGAGCATACAAAACGAACCAACACCAAACACAGGAGGACTCCAACTTAAATAGGGAGCAAGCTAAATCAACTAAGTGCAGACAGCTGTGCACTCCTCCACAGAGGTCAGGAGAGGGTGGAGAT
The DNA here is from genome assembly GCA_003999625.1 of Oryzias javanicus. Lineage (NCBI taxonomy): Eukaryota > Metazoa > Chordata > Actinopteri > Beloniformes > Adrianichthyidae > Oryzias > Oryzias javanicus. The sequence continues at coordinate 17,797,035 of CM012451.1, forward strand.
CAGATGGGAGGAGCCACAGGAGGAAGAGAAAAAAGGTGGACCACAAACGAAAAGAGTAACACATATAAAACATAACAAATACTGTTTTTATGTCGCAGCAGTAAAGATTTACGCTAGCGTGACACAGAACCATCTTAATCAGACTGAGGGCATCAGGGGCGGGGCTGCTCAGCTCAGCTCCAAAAGCCACGCCCCCTCAGAGGAGATTTTGGAAATAGAGATCAACATGAAAAATGGCTTTTTTAGGACATTTAGGTTGTGGGATTTTGGTTAAAAACTTCATAATCATACATAAAATACTACTAGGAACATTTTTTTAAAATAAAAAAAATAATCGTTATAGATCATTGGGAACAATTTTACCATATAAAAAAAAAGGTTAGAGTGGAAATTTAAGCTCAAAAAGATGATCTGTTGGGACAGAATCAATAACCAACAGGTGCTGAACAGTGCAGCCGCTCTCCTGCACCTGAAGGAGGCATACCTGTGGTGCCTTCACCCACTTCCTGTCCCAGCGGGTGTGGTTAATGAGGGGAGGCTCCTCACGTCGGCCTAATCGATTGCTGCAAGAAGGTGCGGTGCGGTGCGCCTAAAGCATGTCACACCTCATGTTTCATTACTGCCAGGGCGGCTTTTTGTTGTTGTTGTTGTTTGTTTGATCACAGATTTACATGCATTTATTCAGAAAATGAAACATGAATACAGACAACATGGTTTCCTAAAGCGCTGATTTGTGTGCATCTAAATGAATTTGACTAAACAGCCCAGGCTCATGCAGATGGTGCTGCAGCAAAATGAGCCAAATTTCCTTACATCATAAGGAGAATTCATCATCATTTTTTTCCACCCTTTCTCATTAATGCAAATGAGCCTTCAATGAATATTCATGTTTCAGAGAGACAAATTTGACCTAATTAAGGATTCTTTTTGATAAGTATAAATTGCTCCTAATCACTTGGGTTCATCCACCTGTCGTGGTGAAGACAGCAGACGTCTTCACCTTCAGATGCTGCCGTTGTCTCTTCCTCGGAGTGTGCCGCACATCCTCCTCCTCCTCCTCCTCAAACAGCTGCTGAAACCTGTGACGTCAGTCCTGAAGATAACAGAGAGCGCGGCCGATGTGCGGCGAGGCTGTTAGCCAGCAAGAGCCCGATAATTGCTGCTCACATGAAGATTTTATGCAGCTATTACCTTGTTTGCTTTAGACTTCTGGCAAACTCATTTGGCACAAATGAGTCAATACAAACGTATCTGGGGAATAACCTCTGCTTTTGGAAGCAATAAAACAACCAGCTGCCAGCGCCAAGTGTGAAAGTCAGAGCGAAGACAATCCTGCCTTCTCCGAGTGCGTTTATCTGCATGAACCAGGGGAGTACAGTGTCTGAGTTTCCCGTGAAGAAGACAATTATGAGCAGTGAGTGCTGGGAGCTAATCACAATGGCTCTCCTGTGTGCAGGTCTGATTATGAGTAACGAGCTTTCTAACGGAAGCAGACACTGATGAAGAATTAGGAATTTGTCACTCTGCCTCTGGAGGTGTTCTTTCGAATACAAAAGACGGCAAAAAGATAACAAAGACATGCTTAAATATGGGGGAGCCAAAGAGCTGTCAGGGAAAATAAATAACTTTTTTTTTTTTTTTTCTGGATTGTTGTGACAGGCCTCTTGACTGCAGCAAGAAGGCCAGAGAAAGCAAAGGAATGATGATTAATTAAACATGAAGGACCAAAATGACAGGTTTAGTTTTATTTCCATAATTGATGACTGGCAGCGGCTCTCGACTCTTTTGTCCGTCTGTCAACTCCAAATTGAATCAGTCCCTGTTTCTATTTTTTGGCATGATGGGAACTTTTTACCAGCAGCTGAAGCCACCAGAAGCACAGACACAGAAAGATGTTCTGTTTATTTTAAGTACAATATATATTTTTTTTTTTACATTTTGTTGTTTGGTCAGTTTGAGTCCCGTCGTCAGCCCATTAAATGCTGCGTTCCTAAGCAACAAACAGAGATCTGACCTCTGATGCTTCTGTTGTTTAATGGCAATCATTATGAGTGAGTCACAATGAAAAAGAAAGAATCCCAATTCTCCTCGTCATAGCTGAAGCAGCAGCTTAAGGCGCAGCGTGACTCAAAGAGAGCGAGCGTGAAGACATGAGGAAGTGCTCGGCTGAAGTGTGGCTGTCTGATATGAAAGGAGGAGCAATCTTAAGTGTTCTGCTGGGATATAATGGCCATAGTGGAAGCTGAATGTGTCTGAAGAAAAAAAAACCTTGGTGAAAATGGTTGCACTTCTTTTTTTTTTAAATAGTTTTTATTGTCTTTAAAGGGTAACCAAACAGTAAATCAACTTTTTTCGGCTGTTGACCTCTACACATGGGGCTTTAAAAGTGCTTTTTGTTTGTCCTTGCCAATTTAAAATTGTTTAATTCCTGAAAATTTAGTCAAAACGTGCCTGTATGCTGCCCCCAATAGGTTGAAATAAAGTATTGCAGTTGAATTTTGTGATTCCCATTAGGGATGTCCCGATCCGATCACGTGATCGGAATCGGGCTCTGTTTTCCGATCAGGATCGGATATTTTATTTATTCTATTCTGATCCAGCGTATTTTAATCTTTATTATTTTCCAGAAAAATACTCCACTAGAAGTCTGCATGTCACGAACAGATGACAAAATGTTATTCCCGGAAAACGCAGCAGAAAACTGCAATAGTTCCAGCAGAAGACTAATGTAAACAGCTAGCCGATTACGGATTTAGACTTCCGGGATCAATAACTCTTTTTAAACGCTTTAGAAATCTAATGTCTCTAAGCAATGTTTAAAGTTTTCAATAGAAAAGGCAGTTTTGTTCTGGTAATGTTAGGCTCTTGCTTGCAGCAAGAGAGATGGCTCAGATCATGCATGCCTAAGCTGCAGGCGCGATACTCCTTAGACCAGAGCTGTCTTTGATATGCCTGTTTTCTATTTATCTGAAAGAGAATAAAAGTTGAAATTAACTTTGTGATTAAATAAAATCCATGTGTTCAAGAGTTTAAAGAGAAGTCATAATCTTAAAAAGGCAACTAATAAATGAAATCTGATAAATCGTGCTAGTTATGCTCGTCATTTGTTAAAACTCATTATTTTCATTACAGAATTTGAAAATGAGGACAGGATACATCTTGGTCAAATGTTCAAAAGCTCTAAAGAGAAATAAACTAAAGTTACTAAACTTTCTCACATGACTAATCACTTAAATAACAAGAAAACATGATTATTTGCCTAGATTATATTTGCTCTATTTTTACTTGGCTATTAAAGCTACTTCACAGAAGTGTTCTATTGAAGTTTTTAATGATAAAAAAAAGGTTGATTAAATATAAATAAGGGACATCACAAATCTGTTTATTCAATTTGTTCATGTTTTAAATATGTTACAAAAGTATCGGATCGGGACTCGGTATCGGCAAATCCACAAAATCCAATGACTCTGAATTGGATCGGGACCAAAAAAACCTGATCGGGACATCCCTAATTCCCACATCATTTCAGTAGTTTCACGTCATCATGCTTTGCAGCCTACTCATAAAAGCCCCGCCCATCTTTGAATCTGTAACGGTCGGTCGTTAGCGTGTTAGCTTTAGCATGGCTCGTAGCTTTGTTGGCTTTGATTGTCAAAAATCAACAAACTTTTCAGTGGACTTGGAAGTAAGCCAATAGTAAATCAATTCAGTTGGTGTTGAATCCAGCAAACTCCGTTCTGGTGATTGGATTCGGAATTAACAATTTACTCAAGATTGCTAGCTTAATATGTTAACTTTTATAGCTTATGATGCTAGTGGCTTTTACGATATACAAAGAAAAATTGTCAACCTCCACAGAAAGTTCTACGTTGAAACCATAGACATATACATATCACACTATATCGCAATATACAGTCAATGGATGCATTGTAGCCTCCCCTTAGTCCCGCCTCTTTTTTTTTTTTTTTGCATTTTCAAATCTTTTCTGAGAGTGTAGTCATGAAAAAAGCCATTTTTCGTGTTGATCTATACTTGGAAATGCAAAAAACAAAATGATTTCTTATCACATTTTTTCTATTTAATAGGAAAAATGCCACACAACTAGTCGGTTTTTGACAAGCTGGATATTACTATTAAATTATGGGTCCCCAACCTCCGGGCCGCGAATCTGAACTGTTCAAGTACCTGGACACGGAGCGCACTGGTATCCTAACCCAGTACCGGTAAACCCAATCCTAGCCTGGTACCAGTTCAGGTCCAGTACTGCATCTGGTACCGGTCCGATACCACATCCAGTGCCGGGTTAGGGTACCTGTACCAGGTTTTGGTACCAGTACTGGACGCATCCCGAGGACCAGTCCACTTCCAATTCTGAGGGTTGTGGACCCTTGATTTTACAAAGAGCTAGCAGGTCAAAAAGCGATAAATTGGAGACACGCGGAGGGGTCCTCAACTTAGACATCGATATCTGACGACTTGGGGATGAAAATGTGTTGATATTTCATAATAGAATCATTTTCTTATCAGGGATCGCCTTAAGATTTTTCAGAAGAAGTGTCCGACATGCCGTTTATAGCCAGATGGGAAAAATGACTCCACGTTTTAGAGCCTCTAAATCTCAAACTAAATTGAGATCTTGATGTAACACACTTTAGAACATGTTATTATATTAATAAATCCTTGCATTAGTTTTGAAGGAAAATATAAAATATTCAGTAAAAGCATTTCTAATAAAAACAATTTTATACATAAAAATGCAAATTTGAGAGATATTAATGTCACAAATATCAACATTAATGGCAGACTCAGATTTTGTTAATGTAATAGAAAGTTTTTTGTTTTTATTGCAATAGAATTGCTTAATTTACCAGCCGATTAGTTTGTTTTACGTAGCCTGAAAGAGTTTCTTATGAAGTAAAAAGAAACTGTCAAAAGTACTTTAATTTGTATTCATTGCTTCTGCCGGTAAACAGCGAGCTTCATCTGTTTTGCGTCTGGACTTCCTTTCGTGATTTTCGCTCATGTGGATTTTTGATTGGTCTTCTTTTAGCATCGATGGATGCAGAAGTGTTTCTGTCAGAGGTGGCACATGTTTACTCCCCCACAGACAACAACATTCCAAAAAACATTTCATGTGTTGATGCACATGGAATACACAATTGTTTTATCAAAGCGATTGTGTGTAATACATTTTTTGTTAAATGATATGTGCAGAGGGACTTTTGGAAGAATTTTTCTGGTTATAAATTTTGCCTTGGAATGAGAAAGTCTTATTTTGACAAGAAAAAGGGTTTCTGAGAATCGCAGCGAGCGGTTGAATGTGTGCACGCATCACTTTGTTCTCGCGAGTTCGTGCAGCAGCACATCTGTCACAACACTGTCCATCTGTCTGTGTGACAACCCGAACATTCGACGGGTGTTTCTGTCTGTGTAATTACTCATCTTTGTCATGGGAGTGTGAGTCACAGCAGATGTTCGGGAAAGCGTTGGGTGTCAGCCTGATCCCAGACATCCTCAGTCAGAGAGGACGGTGCGGTCCTTCACACAGATGTCAGAGCCCAGTGCAAACATCTTCTGTTTCACTTCATGAAAACTTTCATTTGGGTTTTTTTTTATTCTATTAGAGTGAAAAAGGAAGCTAACTCTGAAACTCCATTTTACATATAAACTAACCTTTTTGCTCATCTCTCACTAAGCAGCGGGTTCGCCACAGGAATGAAGCGACAAACAGAAACTTCAAATAACTAATTACCCATTTGCTGTTTCTATGACAACTCCAATAAGCTTAAGCTAACAGTGCCTCATTTTTCTTCCAACATAAATATTTAACCACATGCTAATCTTTTATCCTGGCTTTATTTACCTTTTTACACACATTCTTTTTTGGAATCGAGGAATCTGTCATCCACTCCAACAGATTGAGCCTCTTGAAGATGCGGTGCGGCGGGAAAAAATGGACATGAGGAGAGGATTGAAACCATTTTCCAACTTCTTGAGTACAATTTTAACAGCTCTTTCTATTTAGATCCTTTTTGCCCACACGGGAAACAGACAAAGGACCTTGAGCAGTACAAATGGGACAATCACAAACAACTGCCAACCCTGTACTCTAAAGTAAATAGGAGTTTTAAAAAATGGTTTACTTGGATGGCTTTTTTTTGTTTGGCTTTTACCTTTTTTTACAGTCAAGTTTATCGCACAGCAAATGAAAGATGCTTCAGCTGCACTCAGATTTGTTGGCGCTCAGGAATTAAGGTGACAAACTCATTTCAAGCTGATAAGAATTAAGTCCACTCTTAAAGTTAAAGAAAGAGAGGAAAAAAATAGACACAACTCAGGGAGTGCAAGGTTTAATGATCATAATTCATTGTTTTGACAGTAAGTGTTGCAAACAAACAGCGTTCTCTCAGATTAACCAAACAGAAGCTGTCATGTAAAAAATGTGTGAAGTTCGCAACCGATTGTTTCTTGTATTTTCATTCAAAAACATGCAAATTAGTTTGTTTAAAAATGTGTTCTTGTAATTTTATTGAAATTAAACTTGTTATGTTGTAAAAACATTTTGGAGTTTCCATAGCAAAATTTAGCATTTTATTTAAACGCAAATTTTCTATTTTTAAATGAATTATATGTCTAGTGTGTTAATATAACTGTTAAATATGTATATATGTATATATAAATATATATGATAAATCTAACATTCACTTTGGCATTTTATTTTTCATCAGCAGAACGATGTTATGGTTGACGGTTGAAGCTAATCTTCTAAAATTCGAATAAATGAAGAGTCTCTACAAACTAGCCACGATTTGGTGGCGGCGACAAACTGTTTTATTTTTTTTCTAAAAGTATATATTTTTGCAGAAATTACTCTAAGAACAACATTAAAAAAAGACAAATTGATAAAAACAGAAGTAAATACAATCAAAAGTGGATGAAATCTGAGATTTAGGCCCTAGTATCCAAAGGGTTAAGTAAATGTTTTGGTCCACAAGTCTGTTAGGATCCAAAAGACTGGAATTTAATCTGTAATAAAGTATTTCATGGCCAGTTTGATCGTCATTTACAGTTATACGTTTTATTTAGACCTGATATTTCAGCAGAAACACCACAACATGTTAGAGGTGGAATGATGGTTTGGGCCAATTTGGTACAGAATGGCAAATTACAGCAACAAACTTAAAAAAGTAAATAAATAAAAACTGTCATTCTTTAAAACTTAATTTACATAAAATATACAGTTGTTAACCCTAAGCCTATTGATGCAAATATGCATCAAACACCTTTTGCTCCAAAATAATTTCAATTTAAACTTAAACATTTGTGGCGTTCCAGAAAGCCACACATAGCCAAATTTTAAATAATTCATTTCAGTAATCTTCACAGAAAAAAATAATACTAAAACATAGTTCAGACTGCAAAAGGTTTGAATGAAAGTCATGTTCTATGTGGGCCAGATTGAGCAATAAAAATAAAAAATTATGCATCTCATATAGTGCTTGGGGGCCTGGGCCAAATATAGAGGTGGGCTGGAGTTCGGGGACCATTAATTTAAATTATAAAAAAAACTTTTATTTTCATTGCTGAAAATAGATTTATGCATTAAGGCAGGGGTCGGCGACCTTTAACAGTAAGAGAGGCATTCCAGCTTGTTTTCTACTGATCAAAACCAAGAAGGAGCCACATAGTTTTTTTTTTTTAATAAATATGAATTAATTCAATTTTTTGGCATGGACAAAAGCAAAAATATAGAAAGAACCTAGCATCTCTCAAACTTTGATTTTTTTTTTTTAAGTTTTTACCTTTTACCCCAGTAGATGCCAAATTAGCCAAAAAGCTAGCTCGTTGCTTAATTACTAGCTAAACTCCAAAATAGCGTTAAATTCCTCAATAAATTAAATTAGTCAAAAACTTTAACATGTTGCTAAAATAAAAGCTAAACTCTAAATAAACCTTAAAAGCCTCAATAAATAACAAATTAGCCAAAAACTTTAGCATATTGCTAAAATATTAGCTTAACTCCAAATTAGCATAAAAAAACTCAGTAGAAGTATAATTAGCCAAAAAATAAAACCTAGCTTGTTGCTTAATTATAAGCTGTACTCCAAACTTAAGTATGTTGCTAAAATAATAGCTAAACTCCAATTTTCTTTTTCCAAAATTACAATAAAAGATGAAAACATATCCCATAAATACATTTAAAAGCTTGTTGCTTAATCCACTTAAAATTTAGAAATTTGAATACTTTCTCTTTAATTTCCTTAATATTTCAAAAACTGTAAAGTTTATAAATACCAGAAATACAAGCAGTAATGTCCAGAACAAGCTGGTGAAATTGCTGAAAGTGTGATTATGAATAATGCTAATTAAGTAATTCTTACTTTCAAAAATCATTTTATTTTTTTCAACCAAAGAGCTACTATAGAGAGATAAAAGAGCTGCAGGTTCCAGACCTCTGCATTAAGGGGTTAAATCAGGCTGTATTCAGCTTTTCAATCCACGACTCAGGATTTTAGTTTGAGACTATTTTGGTTGTAATAATTATGTTTTGTGGCGGCCATAATTACAAATCTAAAAGTGAACAATTATGTCTGATATACATTATGAATGACTGTTATTGTCTCAGCTTTCTATATTGATTTGTGAATCAATATGGAAAGTGTCAAGTCCATTTCAAGAGGAAACAGCTGCAATATAACTAACTAATGTGGAATTAAATTAAAATATGCTGGCACAGTTTACAAAGAAATGAAGAAGCCTTTTGGGCAGGTTCGGAGGAGGAGAGAGAAGCGGAAAGTCACTTGGACTTGGACTGAGAGTTGGGACTCTGAATGTTGGAACTATGACAGGAAAAGGTAGAGAGTTAGTTGACATGATGCAGAGGAGAAAGGTGGACATACAGGAGACCAGGTGGAAAGGTAGCAAGGCTAGAAGCTCATGAGCAGGTTCAAGTTGTTCTATCATGGTGGAGATGGGAAGAGAAATGGAGGAGGAGGAGTTATCTTGAAGGAGGAGTTTGGTGTGGAGGTAAAAATAGTGTCAGGGGGATGAGTCTGAAGATAGAAATGGAGGGTGGGATGTTCAATGTTGTTAGTGGGTACAGGTAGGATGTGAGCTGGAAGAGAAGGAGAAGTTCTGGTTGGACCTCGATGAAGTGATGATGAGCATCCCTGGAAACGAGAGAGTTGTCATTGGTGGAGATTTCAATGGACATGTTGGTGCAGGAAACCGAGGTGATGAGAAGGTGATGGGCAGGAAGGTAGAAGGACAGATGGTGGTTGATTTAGCAAAAAAGATGGAAATGGCTCTAGTGAATCCATTCTTTGAGAAGAGACAGGAACATAGGGTGACCTGTAAGAGTGGAGGGAGAATCACCATGTTTGCAGATGATATTGTGATTTATTTGGAGGAGGAGCTAGAGAGGTGGAGGTTTGCCCTGGAAAGGAGAGGAATGAAGGTTAGCCGCAGTAAGACAGAGTACATGTGTGTGAATGAGAGGAACCCGAGTGGAAGAGTGAGGTTACAGGGAGAAAAGATAAAGAAGGGGGAGGAGTTTAAGTATTTAGGGTCAACAGTACAGAGTAATGGAGAGTGTGGAAAAGAAGTGAAGAGGTGAGTGCAAGCAGCTTAGAATGGGTGAAGAAAAGTGTCAGGTGTGATGTGTGATAGAAGAGTTTCAGCACAAATGAAAGGAAAGATGTACAAGACTGTGGTGAGAGCAGCCATGTTGTTCGGACTAGAAAGATTGGGACTCAAGAAAAGACAGGAGGTAGTAGAGATGAAGATGCTGAGGTTCTCTTTGGGAGTGACCAGGATGGATAGGATCAGGAATGAATCCATCAGAGGGACAGCACATGTTAGAGGTTTTGGAGATGGTTTGGACATGTTCAGAGGAGAGACAGTGAAGATATTGGTAGAAGGATGCTGAGTCTGGAGCTGCAGGAAAGAGGTCTAGAGGAAGACCAGAGAGGAGGTTTCTGGATGCAGAGAATGAAGACATGAAGGTGGCTGGTGTTAGAGTAGAGGATGATGAAGACAGGTTTAGATGGAGGAAAATGATTCGCTGTGGCGACCCCTGAAGGGAAAAGCCGAAAGAAAAAGAAGAAGTTTACAAAGAAATTAAAAGTTTTATTAGTCATCAAGTGCATAAATCTGGCTCCGCTGGTCTGTTTCTGTGCATGGATGTGACTTTGAACACTAAGCCAATTAAAAGAAAGATAAAACAACCAATTAGAAGTGGAGTTGTGGAGCTTGTTTCAGATGGAAACAAAAACTAATATATACATTTGAGCATTTTAACTAAAAAATATGCATCATAGCGGTTGGTAATTGATTAAACTCAGATTTAAAAAATGATCTTTGTCTCTTTAATACTATGTGCTTCTTATTTATATTTCATTTACATAAATTCTACTGAAGAAATAGAGACTATCGCTATTGTCTAATAAAATTGAATATTATCTGTAAAAGGACATTTTTGTATTAATTAAGGTGTGAGCTGCTCATTTTGTTATACGGTTGAATATATTTCTTTTAGAGTTGCTGAATTTTTCTCTTTTACAACACACACCCGGAGTAAGTTATGTTAATTGCGCCGCTTCTCATCACAGCAGCACGCTCACATTTACAGTCGCACGCCGTGCGCCCTGATCCATCATGTTGCTCACAGCGTGCACGGACAGTATTATGGGTCAGGGCCAGAGGCATACAGATGTCTGCTCGCATGAGCCGCTTCTGCAGCGAGAACTTAATGGTTTATCTGCAGTCGGCAGCAGCTCATGAGTCATGCACAAGACTCCAGATCCACCCGCTAATGAAAAATTAAGTTTAGTGTTGCTGCGTTACAAAAGCCATGAAAATAGAAGCTAGAATGTTGCCTCTAAGTGTGTGGGTTTGATGTATATTTATTATTTTTAGCACGATGGGAATAATATTGATTTACAACAAATGAGTTGTTTTATTTTTCTGTTTCACCAAAACTGATAATAAATTCATTAAGAACAGCTCCAGCCACAGCCCGGAGCAAATGTTCACTTCAAACTAAGATGTTGCACAGCTATAAATACCTAATAATGTTTCTTTCTTTCCATAATTAATATTTATTTACAGCCTAAATCCAAGACAGCCGTTATACATTTTCTATTTTATTGTTATGAAACCTAAAAGGGTTCTAAATTAATTAATTAATTAATTACAACCAATATTTTTATTTACTTTAAAACATGCATAATATGTAACGATTTACTAACTTCTCTCTGAAGCAAACTGTTAATCGAATCCACCTACACCGTTATAAAACCACTTCAAAATGAAATAAATCAATTATGAAGATATTGGAAAACCATTTGGATTCAGGCACGGTGGATTTATCGACACACGTGACGGCACCAAAATATGATTACAGTCCAATGTGTGGAAACAGAGACATGTGACCACACACTGTCTAGAATGTTCTAATAATGCTCCCTTTGTATTATTTCCATGTGGAAAAACAACAGTGGGCTGAACTTTATGAAACTAGAATGTGAAAAGATTTGATATCAGTTCTTGTTGTTTGTTTGTACACAATGAATTTACACTTAATTATCTTGCAAGTTATACATTCAAAGTGATTTCCAGTAGAATCAAATCGTTGAAATAAATTGTTGCACCTTAATAACATTAATGAAGTAACTGCTTTAAATAATTAAATAAAAAGAGCTTTTTTAAATTTATTTGACTGCATCTCACTGGTATCATAATAGTGGCGACTGAAAAAGGCAAAAACAGAGAATCCGTCACTAAAGGGAACTCACCAAACGGTGAAAGAACAAAAATAACTTCTATTAAAATGTAGTTTTCATTTTTATAACTGGTCATTCAACGGGTCTAATCTAGGACATATAAAAATATGTGAGCAATAAACTATTCATCTTCTAAACCAAATTAGTTCTTTTCAGGGTCACAGAGTTGCTGGAGCCTACAGAGCTAGCATATGGTGCAGCAGTGTAAAGTACTCGAGTAAATGGACTCTGTTACTTTACTTAAGTATTCTTTTTTGGCTACTTTGCACTTGTAAAAATATAAGCAACTTTTATACTCTTATCTACTTCTTTGTTGATCAGCATAGATATTGTTAGTTTTTAAGGAAAGGCATTGAATAAGCTTAATAAGCTTCCGCCTATTCCTTTTTCTATTGGTTGTTTGTTTGTATTGTATATTGTGTTAATTGTACAAATGGGAACTAAACCAATAAACTTGAAACTACATTTTTGATTGAATATATGTACTCTTCACTACATTTGAATGGACACTTACTATTGTTCTTTACATTGAGATTGTATGCAACAAGTCTGCATCTTTATCTACATTTCCATGGCTGATTGGTGGGGCGCATTAGACAATATCAGCTAAATCTCGTGAATTAGCGGCCAGTTTGCCTAATAGCTTACCCAGAGTAGCGACTTGGCTGCAGTCTGTGACTTGAGGGGCCTCTGGTCACACAGCGTCAGAATTATTCTGCAGCCCGAAGCGGAAATCGTAACTTTAGCCGATTTGTGTAAGTGGAAATTTCCTAAATCCTTTCAAAATAATATTTGAAAACCTTTTCAGAACTATCAGCTTTTACGCCTTTAAATTTACATATAAACTGTGGCTGTTTTTTTTCCGTGAATCAGCTGATCGGAGCCGCGGAGGACATCGAGTGTCACAGAGAAAAAAAACAGCATAAAGGGTCGATAAGAGACAGAAAAAAAGGGAAAAACGTCAGAAGCTTAAAATGATATTTTTGTTGCGACCGGCTCCAGCAAGGAGAGGAACTTCCGGCTATTAATTTTCTGGGCGCCATATTTTGGTGATTTTTCAGGCCAATAATAGCTAAAATAGAACTTGTAGAACCAGTATTTGTTAAAGCTGAAGAAAAATATCACATGAGTCAGCTCTGAACTTTAATTTACTACGTTTTAGTACTTTCTTTTTTTGTATCGTATATACCTTTTTTTTTGGACATTTTAGAGTGACTGACTAATTATTCTATTTTTTATCTTTTTTTCTGCCATTTTAAAATATTGAGGTGTTAAATTTAATTTCCATAAATATCAGGGAATAAGACCTCATTTTTATAAAATAGGGCAGGGAATCAATTAAAAATTTTGAACTAATTAATCGCAAATAATCGCGATTAAGTTTCTTTTTTTTTTTTAAGTTACAGTATTTACTGATCAATTATTATCTGGGAATAATCACAAAATGAAATCACACACAAAACTGTATATTTAGAGCATTTATTTTAAATTAAAGCTGTCAATTAATTAAAATAATATATCAGATTAATCACTCTTTTGTGTTGTGATTAATCATAATTGATCTCAATGTTTTATAGGTAAATTTGATGACTAGACGCCGCTTTTTGACAAAAACAGGCCAGAGATAGTTTTTTCCTTCATTTTTATCGTCTTAAATGATTAAATTCATGAATTTCTAACCCAGAAGTGTCATTTGTGAGCACAAAACACATGAACAGTACGATAAGCAGAAGTCTAAAGACTTTATTGTCTGCAAGAAAATAGAGATGTTGACATACAACCATAAGGAACAAACCTCCAGAACTAAAAAAAAAAAAAAAAAAAAAAGTTCTAGTGAATTCTCTATATCACTGCGCTGGCTGCTTTAAAATATTTTTCTTCATCTTTTGGACAAAAATAAGCAGTAAGAGGTCAACTTTTTCTCTGAACTGAAGCTTTGCTTACACAATGGTGTTGTGGTTAACACTGGTTCACCTTTCTGTGTGCATGTTCTTCCTGTGCATGTTTGGGTCCAGAAACATGCTCCATTGGACCATTGGAGATTTTTAATTATTTCCTAGGAGTCAAATTGAGTTTGTTTGAGTTTTTGCTTGGTCCAACAATGTTCGATCCATGGTGTACAGAAACCTTCACCATGAGTTATAAAGAGTACCTGAAAACATACTTGAATAAAAATGCAGATACTCTACAGTCAAAAATACTCCATTACAAGTTACAAGTCACCAATTCCAGTAAGACTTGAGTAAAAGTATCTGATTTTAAAATAAATTTACCGCTACTGAATGTAGGCTTAAAGAACATAAAGAAATGTAAAAAAAAAAAAAAAAAACATTTTAGATGTTTAGATGTTTATTTAGATGTTTATTCTCTCATGTGCCACAATATACATAATAAACACGGACCAACCATAAATAATAAAACAAAACACTGCAACACATGTACGAAGGGAGCATGATGAAGACTAGGTCTTGTTATTCATGCCCCTTTACCAAAAACACAAAATAGTCCATTCAGGTCACATGCATTTACATTATGACTTATGTTTTTAACACAACTTATAGTTTTCAAATATTAGTTTTTTATACAATCTTTTTAATAACAGAATTGTGTGCGATATTTTTATTTCAGTATTCAAAGAATTCCACTCTTTTACTCCAGTAAACACAAAACCTATTAATGATGTTCTTACAAAGGGTAAATAAAAGTCTCCTTTCCTTCTATTATTACAATCAGTTATCAATTTAAATTTCCCCACAGATATGTTCTGGAAGTAATCTGTTTTTATCAGGGCTTTGAGCGTTAACGCACACGATTAATCAAAAAGAATTAATGCGTTAATTTATTACACTTCGCTTTGAGTGACACCGTTCATGTGTTACTTTCTGATAATGCACACTTTGCCGCTCATTATCTCACCTAAACAATGGTTATTTACCAAAGAAATAAATATTCAAACGTTTTTTATTACTTCAATCTTTTTCAATTTAGATAGCTTAAATCTGATTATTTGATCCATGGGCCGGTTCGTTGTCACGGCAACAAGACAATCGCTGCGACTGCAGCAGCAAAGGACAGCGATATATACGTTGTGTCGCGATAAATTAAATAATATCAGGAAAAATTTGTCCAAATTCCAACACTAAAACTCCAAAAAAGTCATAATCCTGATGCCTAGATGCTCATAAAAAACACTCTCGGAACTTATGTTCACACCAAACGAGAACAAAACCAAGAGATTAATTAATCAAGACTGAATCCAATATTTGCCCGAGACAGCTCCAGGTAATTCTGCTACACACAAACCAAATTTATCAACCGCAGAAATATTACCCAAGATGCCACCAGATGCGTCTTCCTCATGCGGCCAGAAAAAACAAAGTTTCTTGTTGCTCCTTCTACAAACACTGGCCCATTTTTTATTCATACTGAAGCAATAAAAGAAACTGATCATGGCAGCTGTGAGGTTACCCCGCGCCCGGTCACAGCTGTTGCTACGGAGCAGCAACCTCACATGAGAAGACGCACGCCCGTCAACTGATTAATATCCAGCAACTTTTAAAGTGCTCGCATGCTGTTTACCATTATCTTCATGGTTCCTGTCAGGCCATCACACATGCCTTTAAGTTTATTATTGTCTCAGTGATGCTTTAATGAATCACGAGAACAGCCAAGTCTGGAGCATGTCTAAAAATGGACATTTAAAGCTCCACGACACCAGAACTCAGTCCAGATCGAGGTCCAGAGATTACATAAAGTAGCATTTTCTCTGTTTCTTTTCAGCATTAAGACTCTTGTTCCCAAACATTTGTTTATCTGAGAGTACTAACCAGCTTTTTTTTTTTTTTTCGATTGCAGTCCACCTTTATCTGTTTGACCACTCGTCCTCAAATAAATATTTGCGCTTTAGAGATTCTCCTTGGGCTGCAGATATCTGCATCTGGGTCTTCTCCTCTTTCCGCATGTTTCACGCATGTTTTAAACTTCCCCTCACTGTGAATATTTTGGAAAAAGTGGTTGCTAAGCAACTCTACTTTCATGATATATTTCAGTCTGGCACTTCAGTGTTAATGATAATAACAAAAACAATAAAATAACATCTTTAAGATGTTCTGAGGCACGACCATGAAAGTTTTGAAACATAAGCTGATGGATTCTGAATCGTCTTTGGTGAGATTGAAGCGCAGAAGTCTGGGTCTACCTGTCAGAACCGTGGCAGAACTGTGCCTGGATGTACTCGGGCGACTGGATCCAG
Source organism: Oryzias javanicus (assembly GCA_003999625.1). Lineage (NCBI taxonomy): Eukaryota > Metazoa > Chordata > Actinopteri > Beloniformes > Adrianichthyidae > Oryzias > Oryzias javanicus. The sequence continues at coordinate 17,813,070 of CM012451.1, forward strand.
CTGCTGGTGCATCCGGTTCAATGATTAAAGGCGGTTTTGTGGCAAAGTTTTACTGGACTTCATTGCCACATCATGGAAAATATGGATAATGTTGAGTAACTTGTTTGGAGAGCTCTACAAAGGCACGTCGTCGTGTTTGGGTTCACCAGATCATTCAGAGTCTCTCCTGGTGTGGTGTATCTCACTCCTGAGGGCCATTTTAAACATTACTTCCTTCTGCCTGCATGTGCCCCAGTTTGAGCATTACCCCGAGAGACGGGAGAAATAAAAATAAAACTAGAGGATCTTTTTATTACTGACTTGATGAAAATAAGAAAACCATCATTAGCCCATGGAGGAAGAGCGCTAGCTCTGGCACACTCTGGCTCGCTACGCTGCCCACCAAACGGCTGACTAGCATAGCGGGCTCAATATCTCCACTTGCATGACCTCTGTGACACGTTTGCAACTTGTCCGGGTGTGTACCGCCTTCAGCTAACAGTAACCCGGCGGCCTAATCCGGTTATGAAAATGGATGGAAGTTCAATGCAAAATTCCCCCCATTGAGCGGCCATATTGGATTTATTTTTCTACCCTTTGAGTTACTGAAAATGTCACAGGCCCAAAGCTGAGTCCCTAATCGCACCACAAGACCTCAGATCTGGTTTGTATTTTGAATTAATATTGGAACTTGACACCTCTGCCGCGCTAATCGCGTCTGGTATAAATTCAGCATAAGGCTGTGAAGAGTGATGCTAAAGATGGCTGTGCCTATTTGCTCCTTCAGCTATTTTGATAAAACTAACAAATAGCACCGGAAATGGAGTAGTCAGTCTTAAGATAAAGCTGTGTGTCATCAGCATAGCAATGGAAAGACATTTGATAATGCAGGGAGCATGGAGATGGTGAAGTCCAAGAATCGAGCCTTGTGGAACCCCACAGATTATTGAGCTTTTGTGGCTTTAGATCAATGATGCCAACTGTGTTTTTCACAGAGGAGGACTTTGCATTGAACTATACCAAATGCAGTGGCTCAAGTTTGAAACATTCAAAACTTTTACAACCTTTAGAAGTAGCAGTCCATGCAGATCCCATCTCAGTAATTTTCATCATTCAGCAAATAAAGAACATGTTAATATCTCTACCGCTGATGGTTCTCTGCTGTGTTGCTCCTTCAAAGACATCGAACCATTTTATTTACTGGACATAACAGATTGCTTTAGAGCCATAAACTGATAGTTAGGTCTAATTAGATGAGTATTTAAAGTTTAATCAGCAGCTCAAGCATAACTGCTTGTTTTCTTTTGTTAATATTTCAGGCAAGTTTTTTCTAATTTCCCTTCCAAGACTTCTTATTTAGATGTGTTTGTCATGTTTACTGCAGAGGTTGTTACCAGATACTTTCTTGAAAGATCAAAATTTCTTATAGGGATCACACATCGTCATAGATATCTATTTTTTTAAACTTATATCAATTTTATTTTTCACTGATTATGTTGATTTCTTTGAAAAAAAACTAGCTAAAACATTAGTTTTATTCAATAACTAGTTAGATAAATAAAATAATACTTAATTGGTCCCTATATGGAAATTACATCAAATTAATATTATCTTTAGTATTTACAGATCAAAATAATCAAAGTCCAGATAATATTTATCATCACATTGTATCTAATGTGAAGCCCTTAGTCATTTTAAAATCATTCCTTCATTTCCTTGAGATGACATTTAATAAAAAATAATAAACAAGTGGTGATGTTTACCCATACTGATGTCATCAGCTATCATTTTTTAGACGTCTTCAGTGAAAAACCTGCTTTTTTCCCTTGTAGGGAAACGGGCGTACCTAATTTCCCTGCTGTATTTAATGCTATAAATACATTGAAAATGTCAATCGTGACAAAGATGGCAGGAAGGAGCACGCTCAGGTAGAAGCCCATAATTTTCAGCATGCTTGCTCTTTTTTTCTCCTTTTTCATTCTCCTGGAAAAATATTACATTTTATTTTTTTCCCCCTGGCTTATTTCTCTTTGCACCAAAACAGCTCAAGAGAAAATCTAAACAGCTTTTTTGAAGACATTTTCAAAACATATAAAAAGTATCTGTGTTGCTGGAAATGTGAACTTTTACAGAAAAACAGCAAAAGTTCTGAACATCAGGATGCTTTTTAAGTTGGAAAGGTTAGGGTGTATTCCGGCTCGCTTACAGTGAACCAAAGTTTGTTTCCCCTGATAATTCGGATCAAATTTTCAGTATGAATACAGACCAAACACAAGGTTCAAGACTCAATCTGGACAAATTGACTTTTCCAGTCAATTTTCGGAAACCTTAGAAACATCAAACAACAATAAATAATTAATAAAGACAAAACAATAATTTACTGCACCTTGAGGGAATGTAACAAATCATGTATGAAAAAAGCATGAAGAACATAACAAATAATAACAAAACTCTATTTGTTTTGTTAGATACAATATTTTTTATCGGATTTCATATAAAAATGACAAATTCTCTTGAACCTTTGGGTTCATTTAACAAGCTATAGAAGCCCAGTGACACTATAAACTTGAAAAATCAAGCTAATCAATCATAAATATCAGAAAACAGTTCAGTAAATGTTTGGCCAAGATTATTTTTCATTTTGTAACTCTTAATTTAGTTCACAAAACTTGAAATTGCAAACTAAAACTGAATTTTCACTGCTGTTTCATATGAATTGAAAACAAAACAACATGTTCTTGTTTTATAATGTTGTAAAACACTTTTATATCTTCCCTGTTGCGACGAGAAACTGGAGAAAGAAGAAGGCTAAGATAATGGATGGTCGTGAACTATAAAATTCTAGTGGGATGACCTTTGGATTATTTAACGCTCCATCTCCGCCGTTCTGTATCTGTCTGCTCCCCTTTGTAGCTGAGAATAACACGACGTCAGGGATGAGACAAGAACGTCAATGTGAGGAGAGTTTTCTGTCAGATGTCCTATGACCTCTACGTCATTTTCTCTCCCTGACAACAGCCGACTGAACAGTTTCATAACACGATGATGAAGTTCACTGATTCTCCTTTGATGGAAGCTGTTAATAGAGAAGCAATTGATTCTCTGCGTGAGCGAAAGTCATCAAGTAATTGTCGAGAGCTCGAAAATGAGTTTTACACATGATATGGACGAATTGCTCGAAAGTGTATCACTTATACCTGTTGACAAGCAGCTTTTAGTGCTCCTGGTTAAATTTAGTTTTGGTAAAATCATTTTATATAAATTCGTACAAAAAAAAAGGATACTTTTCTTTTTTTTTGCTGTGCAGTGCTGACTCCATTCATTCAGGACAACCTTAGAACCACATTTTCTAAGGCAGAGATTAAATTTGGGGAATACATCTGATAGAGCTTCTAATTCTGAAGGAAGAAAAAATAAACAAAAAAGCTCAATAGACCTAAAATTAAGGAAGTTAATAATATTTTACGTTCACCTTTGTTTTTTGGGTAGAACAATGGTACATATTGGGCATCACAGGTACAAATATCAAGGACTTTTTGTCTTTTTTTCACCATAAAGTTGTCACAAGACCGTATTCAAGTAATTCTTTAATTTTTGATTATTTTTTAGAAATTTACAGCGTTCCTCCCTCTTAATCGTCTTTCGTTATGCGCGGTATCAGATTTTTTTTCAGTCATGTGATTCTTGAGGTCCGTCACAACTAGGGACGTCCCGATCCGATCACGTGATCGGAAGTCACGGCCGATCACACGGGTGATGACTCGATCGAAAACGGATAAATACTCCACTAGAAGTCCGCATGCCATGAACAGATCACAAAATGCCGGGAAACGCAGAAGAAAACAGCATCAGCTCAAGGAAGAGGCAATAAAAACAACAGCCAAGCTAGCTAAGTGCTCACAGATTCAGACTTCTGGGATCAATAACTCTTTAAAAAACTCTTTAAACTGACAGCAAGTGTCTCTATTGGTTTGTCCTAACACAAACACAAACAACAACCCACAAACGCATTATCTTGTACCTTTTACGAAGCTGTAAAATCGATACAAAGTCATAAAAAGTATAATGGGCTCACAAATGTCGACGAAGTTTACTGTACTTTGTTTGGAATTCAAATCCATCCCACGATGCACCGCTAAGCATGTATTGTAAATTTTTCAATGAAGAAACCAAGCTCTTCAATGGCAAAGTGAACATTACGGTACCTACCAATATGACAAAATGTCGGGGGTATCCTCATCTGACTTACACATATAACCACTGTCACTCAAAATGAAAGATAGAAAAAATAATAATACTTTTAGTAAATAAGAAATCTGAGAAATCAACTTTCTAAGTTCTTCTATCAAACTTTAAACCTTAAATGGAAGGTATTATGATTCTATTTGTGCTTTAGGGTCCCCATACACTGAAAGGACCCCATGGAAATAAGTTAAAAAAAAATCTTAAAAATTGAAAGCATATATTTAAATTGGTATAAAATGGTCTAAGAAAAATGGTCTTGCCAAGATTTTTTTTTTAAGAAAAAAATTTATTGTCACTAACATGTTTTCTTAAACTAACCAAAAAGTAGTCTATTTAGGTATATTATAGTATACATAGTCTATGGTAAAACTAAGGTAGCATACTTGACGTTTACATTTTATATAAACTTATTTTGTCCTAATTTAGTCAGAAGAAATATTTTGGCAGTATACTTCCTACAATACACTTGGTCTATATTAAACTTACTTACCTAATAAAATAAATTTCATGTGTACTACTTTTTTTCTAATAATAAGCTTTATGTATAAAGCACTTGAATTGCCCATACAGGCTCAAAGTGCTGCACAGAAAGAGGATAAAAACATAGGATGAATCAAATAAAATAGTTAGATTTAAAGTGTACGTTCGAGAAACTTCCTTTATAAGATCATTTTTCATCCGAGACTGAAAATATAAGACACTTTTTTTTTTAATCAGAGGTGATTTTACTGTCCTAAGTGTTACTTTCTGCAGTATAAAAGTCTGCCTCGCTGCTATGAAGGTTCAGCTGGGTCTATTAAAAGTTAAAGATGACAACATTAAATCACTCTGTCTTACCTTTAATGTATATTTTCCAGTGCAGAATTCCGCTAAAGAGTCCGCTGAGATGTCCTTTGAGTGTCTGTCATTATATTTTATTCCTGGTTGATGTCTCGCTACACTTGACAGTGATAAACATGACCAACGTTCACAGATCTATTCAACTCGTAATCACAGAAAACCTGTTCAGGGGTAAGGCCTGAAGCCTGTTTGACCACCTTTGCCATTTTCCTACCTCTCCTCACCACTGATTGGCTGACAGAACTGTCACTCTTAAAGAGGAGCCCAATATTTGTGTGGAAAATAGTTGGCAAGTTTGGTAAGGGTTTGTGAATTAAAACTCAATATACTGAAAAACTCATCATATTTATTTTCAGATTTAATAACTTTAGTGAAAATATGTGTAAAAAAAAGTACCTAATTAGTGAAATATATATATGACAAGGCTCTCTGGATATTTTTATTATTAGAAGAATTAACCTGAGGTATTGCACAGAAAAATGACAATACTTGATAAAAAGGTGACCATTTTTGTGAGCAATTTAATGTAAGATATTTTAAATCTTAAAGCATATAAAATTACCTCAATGCATAAACAGGGAAGACTAATTAGAAATAAAAAAAGGTAAAAGGTAGAATCTCAATCAACAAATTATCAATGACTGATCTATTTTTAAACTGATGTCATTTATGAGGCATATTAAGGGCGACAAGAGTCATACAAAAGTAATCCAGTCAATCAGATTGTATTTATTGCGTTTGGAATAATACTAGAACTTGTTTGTGAAACGCTACACGTTAGCCGCGTTGGCATGTTCACAACACATGTAACTCTCGACCTTGTTTGCAACACAAAAAACGGACTGACGCCACTAAAACAAACGTTAGCGTGACTACGCTAACTCCTGCCCTTGTTAGCAATGCATTAAAAAAAAAATACAGTCAGACACCACTAAACATTAGCGGCGTTAGCATATTCACCATAGCTGCGTTTCCACTGACGAAGAAGCAGCACAAACTGGAACTGCAATAATAAATTTGCTTAATGGAAACACAACAATTTTGAAAAAAAAATGTGGATTTATCGATAAAAGTTTTTGCACAATGAGGAAGTAAAAACTGAAATATTTCACAAAACTGCAAAGGAAACTTTTCCATCTTAATTAATCACATGACCAACAAACGGGGACCACACTTGGCTGTGCACGGTTCCACAGCATCACTCAGCTCATTAAAAGTTGAGTGTGTGATGTGGAATTGTTAGATCCACAACTTCTCTATAAAATCACCAATCACAATTTCCCAAAATGAAAGAAAAAAGAAAAAAAAAAGAATTTGATTTACTTGTATTTTTTTTCATAAATGATTGTTTTCTACTTGATTGTATTAATTTGGTTTGTTAAATTGATTAGAATGGACTTGTAGTTTATTGAAGGACAGGCATCCAATAAGACTCTTCTCTTTTTTATTGATTGTTTATTTATTCTGTACATTTTTGTAAATAATGCAAATGGCAAACTAAACATATAAACCAATCAATCAACCAAAAAAAAAAAAAAAAAAAAAGCAATTTCCCAAAATGTCTTCATCTGTAGCCGCTCCCACAGCGCTCGCCGCTCCATGACCTGAATAAGACGCAGACATCTCCTTTGATAGATGATGATGAGCTCATTTGAATGTATCTGCTGTAAATCAAAGCTGAAAATGTGGGAGTTTTATTCAAATATTACATTTAAACACTTTTTTTGTTTGAAATTGTTCTACCGCAATGCATTGTGGTCTATATTCGCTAATCTAGACAGCATCGATGCGCACTAGATTTTTGCAAAGTTGCTACATTCACAATATGGTCTGTTCATGGCTTTAGGGGACTGCAACTGAAAACACACAAATGCATTGAAATGAAATAAATAGAAAAAAACGAAATATCCTGACACACAAAACAAGAAGACAACTTCTCTACAAGACGTTGATTAAAACCTACAATAGTTACTGGGTGAGTACAGGAAAAAATGAAGAGATGTTTTAGCTGTCCACAAACCTCCCACTCTTTCCAGAGACATCCACACAGCTGAGGAGGATCACGAGGTGAGACTTCTCAGTGTCTCTCCTGGAGCTTAATAAGGATCCAGGTGATCCAGGTAGAAGACTGAGAGGTCCGCCGAAAAAAAAAAAAAGACAGAAAAACAAAAATCTACAAAAAAATGTGACGAAATATAGTTATTTCTATATAAACCAAGATGGGGTATTTTATTTTTTTTAATCAAATGGTTTTTACTAGCGTAAATAGCAATTGGTTTATTTGTGTGGCAAGCCACCTAGTGGTCAACTGTTAAATTGACAAGACACCATCATTTTTGATTTTTGTAGGAGGTTCAATCTGGAGGCTGAAGCATTTAAATCACCATTAATTAAAATAGGATTCATTAGCCTCTACTTCTTTAGTACGGTGGCCCTGAAGTTCAAATCACATCAACAAGTCACTCAAAAACATTTTAAAGATCACAATAAAAATTCAAAAAGCAAAACAAATAATAAAAAAAATAATAATTTGACATTAAAACAAAATTCCAGAAATCAAAACACAATTACAAAAAAAAAAATTTATATCCAGAAATCGAAAGTAAATGTTAAAAAACAAAACACAACAAGAAAATATATGTAGGTACGGAACGTAACCGATTGGATGATTATATCCAATCTTAGATATTATCATCAAATTAGCAGTTTTCAGTAGAACCAACATTTGCAGTTTCTGCAAAAAAATAAAAACTAAACAAAAAAAGTGTTGACTAACAAAAGTAATTTCCAAAAATCAAAAAGGAAATTTTAAAAAATCAAACACAAGAAACCACAAATTGAAGGTATTATAGGAAATCGCTAAAAAGCAAAAATTACTTTTGTTTTTGAAATTTGCTTTTTTATTTTTTCAGGAATTTATTTTGTTTTCTAAAATGTAATGTTGCTTTTCCTTTTTTATTTGTTATCTTTAAAATGTTTTTGCATCAAGGGAATTTTTTGATATAATTAGCACTTCAGGGCCTCCGTACTCTAGGCATTGCATTTAATTTGATGCTGCATCATAGTTAAACACAATGCATTGTAAATTTATTGCAATATCAACTTGTGCTAACCACATATCCATAATAAATCATAATGAATGGTTCCCATATATGTTTACACATGCAAAAACAATCTTATGGGAGCTATTTAACATTTTAACCTTTTCACATTTGACCAACAGGATGGACCTATTTTATGATAGATTATGTAGATCATTTGGAGAATAATTTTAGTTCTGTTGAATTTATTTAAATAAAACTGATGTAGTGAAATGCAAATGATGTATTAGTTGTTTTGCTACATGGTCATGTAATATGTAATATCACACAATGCAAGTTTGTCATCGTTTGGAGGTAAAAACTGAGCTTCATGTTAGCAAGTTAAAAGATCTGCAGTGTTTTCTCCTAACAAAAGCCTTGCTTTTATACCTAAAGTTGCTAAAATCGAGTGAAAACTGAACACCAAGTAGGATTAAAAGGGCTGTTTCATCAGTAAATATGAAAAAAATAATATTCCTCTGCAGCAGAGCTTGTATGATTTATTGATCCTCATTACAATGACAAAGAGCTGCCATTAATTCAGCAGACGGGGCTACTGAAAATGGAAGCGTATAGACAAACACAATCTATTGCAAGTGTTTGGAAATGACAACTGCTATAAATGTGTTCATAGCAAAGAGCCAAACCAGGCGTTCACATTTTTTGGTCTAACTAACCAGCAAATCCAATCTAAAACCGATCCAAATCAGTAAAATCTAAGCCTGTGCTGTTGTTTTCTTGTTGTTTTCTCTCCTGCTTGTTGCATCACCAGCAGACACTGGGGTCTCCAAGTTATTATAGGAGGGTGTTTGAAACGAGTAGCAGCAGTCAGTGAAACTGCCTTAACTTCACCGCCAAGTGTCGAAGTAGTCTCAGTGCAAATAAAAAGTGAAGTAACAAACACACGGAGCTGTCAGTGCTAGACTTAATCAGAATTTAATGAACTACCTGTCACCTCTGGTTGTTAGGAGGACTCCGAATGTTAGAAGGATTGGAAAAAAGTGGTGTAAACAAGCTGTGGTTGGAGTATCAACAAGGCTGGAAAATCGAGTTTAGGAAAAAACACCACAGTGGGGAGGGAGGTGTGTGAGAACATGGAGTACCGAGGAAGGTGCATGACCTCCGTTTGGAGAGCTACTGACTTTAAAAACACTGAACTTTAGTTTATCGAAGAAAACAGGGAGGAAAGATTAATTATCAGGCTGTTTTAGACACTGGAAATAAATAAAAATGGGTAAAATAAATGCAGATTGAGATCAAAACATTGAAGGAAAAATCTATCTTTATTATAAATATTTAATGGGGAAAAAGAACAACACAGGCAGATAAAAGAACTAATCCTATAAATGTATGAATTTACACAATATTTTCTTGTTACAAAAACTAGAAACCATAAAGTAGACGCATCCCAAGAGTAGGAGTGGAGCAGAATTTAAGTGCATTTTCACAGGCAGCCTCTTCTAATTCTCAGGTACTTTCATCAAACCTTCATTATTTTAGCTCATTAGCTGAGTTCTGTGTAACGGCTCTCAGGAGGTCTTCATCGCTGGAGGGGGTTTTGACCACGGCGGCAGCAAAACTCATAAAAGTCTTCGCATTATTAAGCAGGAACGGCTTCATAAACAGCCTGAGCTGAACTTTTCACACCTCTTTTCATACACAAGCTTGATTTAGTTCTAGAACATTTTGCCGGGGATTGCAAAGTCAAACCGCAGCTTTATATAAAAGACGGCGAGCCCCAAACATGGTTTACATCTTTGCTGACAGCAGCTCTAAACACTGCAGCCGTTGGTGTTTGTGCTCACTCAGGTGATTTATGCTCATAGTTACTGCTGTTCTCAGAAACACTGCACACTCGAGTTTCTTTGAATGCCTTTCTCTTTTTTATGCACAAATTTGCTCATTTATTGACTGAAAGGATGTTTAAGAGAAATGCAAACATACGGTAGTTTTAAGAGATGCTGCTTCATAGTATTCAAACGCATTAGGAAATTATGGGGGAAATATTGTGTTTTTACAAAATCATGATTGAAATTTGAACTTTTCCTGCCCTTCCTTACTGGTCTGACATGGATTCAAACTAGAAAAGTTGCATTATACAATAATGCTAGTGTGAATGCTTTTTGCTGAAAGTAGTCACTGAAGATGCTGAAACATTTTGCTGAAAATTGTGACATAATTGCAGAAGGGATTTGCTGAAAATGCAAAAGCTACTTGAAAAATTTTAAATTTGCTAAAAGACTGGAAATTTTACCATGAAAGATCGTTGAAGTTTACCTAAAATGTGTAGTAAAATTGCTTGAATATCCCTAATACATGCTAACTTATCAAAAATATTTGTTGTGTTGCTTAATTAGCTTAACTCCAATTTAGCCCAAAAAACCTTAGTAGATTCTGAATTAGCCACAGAGTTTGCTTGTTGCTTAAACAGGCTACTAGCTAAACCTCAAAATAGCCTAAAATTCCTCAGTAAACTAAATTAGCCAAAAACGTTAGCATGTTGCTAAAATATTAGCTTAACTCCAAATTAACATAAAAGACTCACTATGTGCCAAATTAGCCAAAAAAGCTAGTTTGTTGCTTAAATACTAGCCAAAATAGCCTAACATTTCTTATTCAACTGAATTAGTCAAAAATGTTAGCCTCTTGCTAAAACATTAGCTAAACTCCATTTTTTTAAAAACTACTATAGAAGATTAAAACAGTCCATGAATATATTTAAAGGATTGTTGCTAATCAAGTTTGAAGACTTTCTTATTCATTTCCAAAGCATATTTTGCTTAATATTTTCAAAACTACAAAGTTTATGAAAAATATAAGCAGTAATGTCCTGAACAAGCTGAATGTTTTTATACGAAATACTCACAGAAAGGAGCAGGTCCATTTATTGCTTTCTGTTGGGGTGCATCTGCATAAAGTTGCACTGGATCATTGGAAGCATCCTGACTGGTGTTTTTCTGAAACTGCAAAGGTGAAACATGTTATTTTCAGAGATGTTCAAGTGAAGGTCGTGACTGAATTTCAACACAGAGATGCTGAAAAGGTGAAAAGAGTAACATTATTTGTTCAGTACATGAAATGTGATCCTTCTCTGAACCACAAACAGACAAAACTCAAGCATTCCAACCACTAATGAACAGAATATGCTCAGAAATTATAACTTTACTGCTTTTTTCTGTCTATTGTCCCTGTTAAAAAGTATCCTGCCCTAATTTAATAAAATTTTTTTCCATCGTTAGTTTGATGTTGTACAAAAAGCGTTTCTTACCGAATCCTCCAGGCTAAGGCTTGAAATTTTAGGACTGAGTTTTTTAGTTGGAACAGGAAAATTGCAGAAATCAAAAATCAAGAGAAAATAAGAGGGCTGGCCTCATGCCGGTGACTTGCTCTCATGCAGTGCTATTTTCTTTGCAGCCTGGGTGATTTCCGACATCCATTTATTCAATAAAAGACAAAAAAAAAAAAAAAAAACATGGACTGCAATAAAAATCAAGACAAAGAAAAACCCAGATCAGGACTAAACTAGTTACTCAGGTATGAACTTAAATGAAATTTAGAAAAACTATATTAACGCCCTGACGTATTTATATTACAGATGATAAAACTATTAAAAAAAAGAGGACTAATATAACACTTACTTTAATCTGGCCCAGTCATGAAGAGAAAAAAATATAAGGATGTTAGAAATAAAAATCAAATTTCTAGCTTGTGGCGCTTTTTATATGTCAAAACTCAGAAATAAAACATCTCTATGCATTTATCAAACAAGTGCATGGAGATGTCTTATTTCTACGTGGAGTTCTGACACATGAAAAACGCCATATTATCCTGTTTTCACGCTGTAAATTTGTTTTTAACCACTCTGTGTTTTTTGCGTATTTAATTTGTATTTTATTTGCATTTATATTAAGCGTTTTGCGTTTCGCTTAACTGAAAAGCGCAATACAAATAAATAAAGTTTCAGTTTAAAAACTACTTCAAAATGTTCCAAGCAAAATTATGTTCATGACAGTTCCTGGCAAAAAGAAAAAAGTATTTTAGACGTCATAAACTCCTCCTTTTTGTTTTTAAAGATTTTATAACATCTAGACTTTTTATCAATAAAAGTCTGTTTTGACACTTTTATTTAAGACATTTTAATGCATTTTTCCTCTGCCCTGTTGTTTATAATAATTGTTTGTGCTACAGGTACACCAAAATGAAGACCGCCACAAACATCTACATCTTCAACCTGGCTCTGGCGGACGCCTTGGTCACCAGCACGCTGCCGTTCCAGAGCGTCAACTACCTGATGGGGTCGTGGCCGTTCGGGGACCTGCTCTGCAAGATGGTGATGTCCATCGACTACTACAACATGTTCACCTCCATCTTCACCCTCACGACCATGAGCATCGACCGCTACATCGCCGTGTGCCACCCCGTCAAAGCGCTGGACTTCAGGACGCCTCGCAACGCCAAGATCGTCAACATCTGCAACTGGATCCTGTCCTCCGCCATCGGTCTGCCGGTCATGTTCATGGCTGCTACCGCAAAAAGCCGTAAGCGCGAGACCAGTCAGACATGTTTGTTTTTATGCAATCAGAATATAAAGGGTGGAAAAAAAGATCTCACTTATTTCTCCTTTTGTGTATAATAGCAATTTCTAAGTAATAAAAAAACTGTCAGAGCACCACTATGTGTGAAAGAGGAAAATAAAAGCTTTTCTTTCGTTTCCTTTGAAGGATTTAAGTATATAAAAGAACCCTGAAAATAGGACTTTCAATCTGATTTGGCTTTAAATCACATGTGGTTTCCGCTTGGAAACCACACGTGAAGCTGCTTTCATGCAACAATCCCGCCAAACCAAAGGTTCCGATTAACACCTGGATGATGAAGCATCCAGGCTATCTGGGACTTTTATTGGGGGGAAATTGCCTGAAGTGTTTGAAGTGTGACACAACAGACTGAGCGGGAATAGATTTCCTGACACTCCAGGCTTTGAACTTCAGCAGAAAAATTATGTTTTTAAGCAATAAACCTCTTTCATTTCAAATGATTTATCACTGTTTATAAATGAATTAAAACACACGCTTCAGAGTTCTGCTTTTAATAAATCTGCTTTCATGCAACTCCTTGATAAATTAATTAGCATATTTGTAGGTTGTTAAGCTATTATTTAACAACAGGACTTTATTTATGTTTAATTTTACGTTGTACAAATTAACAGCTCTATCAAAGAAATGGAAAAACCCTCAAACTTAGACGTTTTAAGGCTTCAATATAAACAAATTTCAAAGCTAAACACGATTTTTGTAAAACAAAACAAATGGGAGAAAAAAGCTCAAACCGCAGAGTTGGTTTCCAGCACAAGATTCTGGCAACCGAAGGCCATCCTTCTGTCTGCATTGATTAATAATAATCTGAAACTGCTCCAGCAAATAGTTTCTTAAAAACTTTGTGGTTTCACATTTTTGTGAGAAAACACAAAGAGACTGTTACAAAAAAAGAAAAATACAAAAAACTCGGAATCTGAAGAAAACTCAAAACATTTGGGCCCTTCAGCATTTTAAAAGACAAATGCACCTACGCATAATTGAATCAATTAATTTCTTCTCCATGATAATTTTCAAACACTTTGTGAATGAAAAGAGGATGCCATCCGTACATAACTATCAGATCCAGATAGTTTAACTGGTTTAACTTTTTTTTTTTGTACGTAGATCCCAAAAAAGCTCATGAAAACTCCTGTAGTTGCGCCTGAACGCGAGTTTTGAAGCGCTAAACGCGTGTATATGTTTCACGCGCCTTTACATCAGAAGTGGTCACTTGAACGAGCTTTATAGTAAATATAGCTGTAATAAAACCCTGTTTTGTCTAAAATGTGGGGGATTTTTTTTGGTGTGTGTGAAAAAAATTAACTAATTTTTGGTCAGATGAGTTCCATCAACTCGTGCTCACAGAATCTTCTGTTAACTGACTCTTTGGATTTATGAGCAGTTCTAAATTAACAATGATTGAAAGCAGCAATAATACAGACAAGCAGAAACCAGAGCTGAGCTGGTGCTGAATAATGAGCCCAGTGTTTTAGAGAAATTCCGATTATTCGCAGATGATTAACTCATTAGTGTGGATGAAGCTTTCCAGCCTTGATCAGAGTGGTGAGGCGTTCCGATGTGCAGATGGTGCATGGTGTGATGGCTGCAGCCCTAAAGCAAGAGCCTCCCCAAATCGAGAGCAAGAACAGAAAAATAATAAAAATCTCTTTTTTCATTTTACAGCCTCGTAAAAAAGCTCTTCCAGCTCTGACAGAGCAGATTTTCAGACATTCTGGCATGTCGCATGGCTGCTTTCTGTCACCCAGAGTGAAAGAGTTTGGGAAAAACTAGGAAACTTTATTAGTGCAACAATGTTCACGGCTGAGTTCTTCATACTTTTTCTTTTTATTTAATTTAACTCTAAGAGAAAGAAATGTAAAATTGAAAAGCACTTAAATTGCTTTTATGTAAAAAACAAGAAACATGGAGACATTTAATTAGAAAGAGAATGCTTACAGTGCAGACATGCTTGTAAGTCAAACGTATTTCTGCATCAGTTTGTTGGGAGCTTGAATTTTTTTACTGCCTTTTTCCCTTTTGAGAATATTAAGCAAACTCACTTCACCAATATTTATTCGTCTTCAGGCTTTAAAGCTAGAAAACCAATGCTGCAGAGCTGCTTTGACGTTTAATATATAAATATATTAAACATGTTTGTTGCCGCAACAAACTGGCCACCTGTCCAGAATGTACCCCGCCTTCACCCAACCATAGCTAGGATAGGCTCCAGCAACTCAGTGATGCTGAAAGGGATTAAAACAACATTAGCTAACAATTTGTGGCGAACACACATGTGCGACATGCAATGACTTTTGTCCTTCATGGCCCCCTGTAGATGTTTAGCTAAGCATGTTTGTTCCCACAGACCCCAAGATTGTGGACTGCAAGCTGATTTTCCCTCACCCCTCCTGGTACTGGGACACTCTGCTGAAGATCTGCGTCTTCATCTTTGCCTTCATCATGCCCGTCCTCATCATCACCATCTGCTACGGACTCATGATCCTGCGCCTGAAGAGCGTTCGAATGCTGTCGGGTTCACAGGTGATGACTTTTAATAATCAACATTTATGAGCCAAACTACCTGCTATCCTTTTTTTTATTGTTTTCTCTTTATAACGAGATCCACAATCTTGTTATAACGAGAAAACAAAGTTCGTTTTGTCATTATGAGATAATCAAGAACAAAGAATGAAGCGTCCCCCTCTTCCAAAACTCCACAAAATTAGTTTTTAGTCTGTTTTTAATTTTACTAGTTGATCTTTAATTCCGTCTAATACCCAAGCCATCCCTTTATTACCCTAAAACCCCTGATCAAACAGGTTGATAGACAGAACCCAGGCTGCCAAGCGTTTCTGCATGGTGCATTCACTGAGCTCCGGACATTGGCAGCAAAACAAAGCAGTTTATCAGAGAAAATGTTGAACACCAGAACGGATCCATTTACTGATTTTTTTTCTGAAAAACTGCTTTGTTTTGCTACGGATTGAAAAAAAATGACAGAAGAATATTAGACTGAATTGGACCTAGTGGCTGTTTGGGTTCCCTAATGTCCAGAGTTCAGTGAAGGCACCATGCTCAGATTCTTGTTGGCCCAGGATTCTGTCAATCAGCCTGTTTGTTCGAGGGGTTTAGAAAAAAATAAAGGGAGGAGGGATGGTACACAAGACGAAATTAAAGGAGCGTAGATTACCTAATAAAATAAAAAAAAAAACAGACTGGAAAAATAACTTTTGTGGAGTGTTCTGCTGTTTTTGTTGTTAACCACAAAACAAAAAGACTTAAAACAGGACTGAGTGTGGGAAAGGAAGAAGGGGACGCTTCATTATTCATTATTGATTATCTCATTATCCTGAGAAAACGAACTTCATTTTCTCAAAAAAACTAACTTCATTTTCTAGTTATAACGAGTCATTATCTTGTTTGAAAATGATAAAATAAAAATAAAAAAGTAGGGCAGGTCGTTCTCAGCTTCCTTACAAAACAGTCACTGACAAACAACAAAACCAATCACTGAAGTTAAAAATAATAGCAGAGAACCATCAGGGCATAATTGGAAATAGGTTTTTATTTACTGACGTCTCGCCAAATAATGAGAAAAAAAACGAGGTTGTGGTCCCAGCAATAAAGATTTGCTCACCTTTTTAGTTAAATATAATAAGTACATGTATGATTTACCTATAGTGCATTGATTTTATAATTTTCTTTCTTCTTATTTAAAAAAGTCAAAAAAAATAAAAATGCTGAAACCTAATACTTGCTTGGTATGGGAGTTGTAACCCCTAAAAGCAACATTCCAACCATTTTTTGATCTAAAGCATTCCCCAAATAAAATAAAATAAAATAAAACAAAACAAAACAAAACAAAATAAAATAAAATAAAATAAAATAAAATAAAATAAAATAAAATAAAATAAAATAAAATAAAATATGATGATGCCATTTTAGGTAAAAGCGTGTTATTTTCTAACAGTTTCTGCAGTGGCAGTAGTTTGTCAGAAAGTTAACGTTAAAGTTATAAACATATATATATATAACATATATATATATATATATATATATATATATATATATATATATATATATAAAAATCGCACAAAGCTGTTTGTGCGTTAAAGAAGCACTGTAAATAGGCTGGCCTTGGCTTTAGAAATGCTGGCTTTCTATAAAACCTCCAATCACAACAATCTTGTGCTTTTTTGTGTTCTATAAGGCTTCGCTCTTCCAGTACTTATCTGCTCTTGTAAATCGTAGGAGAAGGACAAGAACCTCCGGCGTATCACTCGCATGGTCCTGGTGGTAGTGGCCGTCTTCATCGTCTGCTGGACCCCCATCCATGTGTTCGTCATCATCACTGCACTGATCAACATTCCCAGCTCCACGCTGCAGACCATCACCTGGCATTTTTGCATTGCTTTAGGCTACACGAACAGGTAAAAACCCAAATGGCAGCTGCTATATGGAGCCTTTAGCAAGATTAAATGAGAGAACCCGTTCATTTTTATTCACTAAAATGGTTATGCTAAATCTTGCAAATGAGAAAAAGCTTTTATAAAAGTGAGTTGCAGTGTTGACCCTCTTTTTCCTCAATGCAGTAGCCTCAACCCGGTTCTTTACGGCTACCTGGACGAGAACTTCAAGCGCTGCTTCCGTGAGTTTTGCACCCCGAGTCCTTCCGTGCTGGAGATCCAGAACTCCTCCAGGACCGGAGCCACCAGTCGCAAGGTCCCGAAGCGTGAACACAACAGTGCAAACACAGGGGAGAGGTCCAACCAACAGGTAGCCAGCGTCTGTGTAAGCACATATGAGTAATCCTTAACCAAATCTGCTCAAAGGGATTGCTACTGAACCCCCCTTTTCCTTCTTTGTATAAATTAACTCTCTTTATTTGAAAAATTACTCCAAAACATAAAAAAAAGGAAATGATGGCGGAATTGTTGACCAATAAGGTTTTGACTTCTGGAAGGAAAAAAAGAAGGAAAAAGAGGCAAGTTCAGGATAATGTATAATATTAACAATACAACACATGGACATTTAAATGTAATAAAATAAAATGAGCGACAAAATATATGTACAGATTAGAGGCCAAATGAATGTGAGAACATTAAACTCTTCACTATCTTGTTGATATTCCATTGGGGTGATTTAAACTCCATGCATTTTTAATGTGCACACTCATCTTTATTAACAGTAAATTATTTTACATGCCATATGATATTTTATTTTACATGCTATATTTTTGAAAACAAGTGAGGAAATGGACTTTCCTAGATAAACAATTTAAGACGAAAGAAATATTAATTTTATTATACTTTGGAATAAATCTCAACCTATATAGAAGAAACAATTTCAAGCTGGACATTAAATTTCATAATAAGCAACATTTCAGTTCTATGAAATACAATGTTCACAGCAGGCGTTTTTTGCTACTTTGAAATATATAAAAATAAATGCAAAAAATTAGCAAGTTATTTTATTTTGATAAAAACAGCCAAAAATTTTATGATCATTGCTATGTTAATTATTAGACCCGGGTTGATAACAAAATGTATTAATCTATCTAAGCTTAAGAGATCGATCTAGCACCTAATGCTAAAGTCCGCTAGCTTGCTACTAACTTATAATGAAATTTCCCATAGGATGGCTAATGCTAACGCTCAGTCGACCTGAACATACATTGCTGATTAAATAAACATCTTTATCCCGGACGAGCCCCCAAATTCTTGGGAATCGATTTCTTACAGGCATGAATTTTTCAGACTCTTTTAAGGATATATTGTCTTTAAATTAACCATTTGGGGTTTAAAGCGCTGCTTTTGCTGATACTTTTTTCTTCTTCTGGAATAAGGTATAATGTTATAGCACGGTCACCACCTAGTGGCCAAATTGAAACGTCCTCCAGGAGAGGCAGAACAGTTGTTTGAGATTCTCCGTTTGAGAATCCATTTAACATAATCTCATTATAATTTTACAGTATGTGAACTGTATCAGATTAATATGAATATCTTCAAAACATATACAGATTAACATATTTCTAAACAAGTGTGAATGTTTAGACTGTGGAAACTCAAAATTAAATTGAGTTGAATTTAGAGGATCGAAAGAATTGGGAAAAAAAACAGAATTGAATATATTACGGTAATTATTGGCGATATCGAAACCTATTAGTTATATTATATGTTAGATTTTTTTTTTTAAACAGGGGAAATGTAAATATATACGTTTATCCTGAATTTGTTTTTTTTTTTTTGGGTAATATATTTTTAAGAAATAAAGTTTTGTCACCAACAAAAGAGAAAAGATATTTATAATTGAATAAACCGTTTTTAGGGCTTCCTGGTCAAAGCAAATGTGGCTTTTAGGAACAGAAATTGAAGAATTTTGACAAAATGTTGCAAGAATTTAAAGGAAAAAATTACACCGTCTGAAAACTGAAAATATTTTTTAATAGCAATAAAACAGAGTAAATGAGCCATAAAAGGCTGTTTTTTTGATGCTATAATTTGAGGTTTGTCAATACCTCTCATCGTACCGTAGTTGGCCTTTCATCAGTGTCATGTCACATCCGCTGACCGTCCTCAGCCGAGCGCAGCAGTGTGCGCATCCTGATGAGGCGCCGCCTCGTCTGCTCTCTCTGCAGGTATGACTAGCCTTGGAGGGGTCGTCGCTGGACTCTCGCTGCTGTGGCAGCGTTGCCAACGACGATCTCAACTCGGAAGTCACGCAAGTCACTACTGGGCTTTAACAGCCATTAGCTGATCCGGAGCACTTTTGTGTGGCGTTTGCAGCTCAGGAGAGAGCCTTCGACCTGTCAGACAGCGTTCATAAAGCATTTACTCAAAAGAACAGAAGAGCCCGGCGCTCCTTCATTGAATTGATAAACTGCTACACTGAAGAAATGTATACAGTTCTGTGTTGACATTGACTCAATGAAAATACCTAACCATTCAGCTGACAGATCTGTAAATCCACTTCCACAAGCCAATATAGTGATGTGTACTCATCAATCTCAGCTCAAGAAATCAATTTTTCTGACACGCCGTCATGCCTTTCTGTCATGTTTCCTCCAAACGTCTACCTGGTGAATTATCTACATGTGACGAAAGAGATTTGTGGGATTTTTTTGAGCTCGAAGACTTAACTGAACAGGAGGGAAAAATGTCAGCCTGCTTTTTCGTGTGGACTCAGCAGGAGCTGGACTTGTTGTCTGACACCCGCCATTGATGGGTTCAGCACCACGCGGGCCTCGGCTGGGATGTGTTGCTGTGCAGCAGGAAAAATACATAAATAAAGAGAAAAGCTGTGTGTTTTCTGTTAATCACAAATCTCTGAATGTACAAAGCAGAAACCGTCTTTGTGGATCTTACCTGCAACGAAAGCCCTCTGGGCTGTTTGTACAGCACAAAAAAAAAGCATGCTGTTATGGGAAGCCGTGCAATTGCCAGTATATGATTAACCACAGCTTTATAACCATTACATGGAATAATGGGTTTGAATGGAACCGCTCGTCTCTTTTACAGACGAGTGAACCAAGCAGGATTGTAGAACTGATGGGGTATTTACTATTGCTCGTGCTTACATGTTGTGCTGTTTGCCATACGTGCAAAAATGCCTTTTTCAGTAGCTTTATGCCAGATTTTGTGTACTTTTCTAAAGACTCATAAACATGATTGTAACGTACCGAGAGTTATTTTGTTCACAAATGTGAAAAATATGAAGAAAAAAAACATTGTGCTCCCAAACTTTTGTTGTTGTATTGAAGTCTGCTTGTAAATATGACAATGTGTACAAATCGGTGTGCAAAAGCTGTGAAGTTTGGTGCAAAAAATAATAATTTTTAAGTAAAAGTGAAGCCACTGTGAATATAGCTTTCACTCATTTTAAACAGGATACGTTGTTTATTTGTTGGATTTTTATTTGTGGATTTGTTGTTTTTTTTTACATCGCCTGCTTTAAATAAAGAGATATGAGAGAAACGAAGGCTGGGATGCAGTATTGATTTCTCATTTTTATTCAGTAAAACACGTTGCATCACATTAAGCAACAACTGCCAAATGAGTCCCGACGAGGGAAAAACACACTAATGAAAGAAGAGGTTTCCAACTGCTCACTTTTATTGTTAATCAGCTTTTTGTGATGAGAAATACTGGCGGTTGAATAAAATAGTCCTTGACTGGCAAGAGACCAGAATGAAAATGAAGCTCCTGCCCTTCAGCTTTCATGACTTTGGAATATAATTAAAGGAAGAGGTGGAAAGCACATAATACTGATCCACCTATTTAAAAATACTTTTAAATTAAAAAAATGTATTTAGTTACTAGAATAAGTACTGGTGAAAAAAAAAACACTCAAGTAAAAATAAAAAGGATTTAATCTATAAAACTATTGTAAACAAACTCCAATGAAAATAGTGTTTTTAACTTGTTCTTGTAGCGTTGTTCTCATAATGGAAGACATAAAGTAATTTAAGATTGAAATGGTGTTTTTGAGTATTTCTTTATTCAAATTGGATCAGGTGTGATGGTGTAACACCCACGGGCAGGCCAAAGTCTTTGCTACAATTCTAAAGCATTAACTTGCAGACAAATAGATTTATAAAAGAGTAACCAAACCCTAAATCAACTTTTATTTGGCAGTTGACCTCTTTAAAGTGCTGTTTGTAAGTTATTATCAAAATTTTAACAAATTAAAATAAAGTTGTTGAATTGCTTGAAAATAAAGCCAAAATCGTCTGTGTGCTGCCCCCTAAATGGTGAAAGGAGGTATTACGGTTGACTTTCGTGATTGGTCATTTCAGATGTCCCACATCATGTTCTGCTCCTCCGACTGTATTTTCAAATTTCGGCTGTGGGTGGAGTCAGCCTCCACCTTCCTGGTTTGGTTACCCTTTAATGTCTTCATTTTCCTCATCTGAGCTGGATAGCTCTGATTTTGCTTGCGGTTTTTTGCAACGATAATATTAGTTTGGGCTTGTGAGGTGCTTTAAGCTCGTGGGAGAAAATGTAAACAAAGAGATAATGGGAAATTAGCTGAGCTAACTTCTGCACCAATTCCTTGTTTCCACTGAGTGTTACCATATCGGTATGATATTTGATTGTTTCCATTCTAAAACGGACCCATTAGGGCTGACCGATGTGTATCATTTTTCATCCCTCGTTGGTTGTATGTTTATTGAAATATGGAACGGGCCAGTTAGGGCGGAGCTACCGTCGTCACATGACGAAATTGGTGGAAAGGTATCACAACAACAGCAAGAATACGACCAGCAGTTTTCCCGACTCATCCTCTCCAAAACTCCATCAGTGGTAGAGCCTGGTTGGGCCTTGTTTACATCACTCCTCCAGGCCCCCCACTGTTCCTGGGTGTCCCTCTCCTGGGTGAGGGGCGGCATCTGTCTCGCCCCCCCCGGGCCCATGGGTGGGCGGATGTCTGGGGCGTGGGGTGGGTATTCCTTGGGGGGCCCTGGCTCATACCTGGGGTGGGGCGGAGGGATGCTCTGTACCGCTGGGTGGTGGGTTACTCACCCGGGGTTGGGATGCTTTCTCGCGTTGGTCCTCCTGGTGCAGTGGGGGGGCGCTCTTCTGGCTGGGCTGGGGCCTGCACTCTCTGCGCCCCTGTGCCTTCCCGCTCCCAGGCGTGGGGGGCCGCTGCAGAGGGCTCGAATGGTTTGGGTACTTGATGGGATTGCCCGATGGGCGGATTCCCCCAAGGGCCCCGTGGCGGGTGTTGGGGGGTCCTGGCAGCTGCTGCTGCTTCGGTGGGAGGTCTTGGTGTGGGGATGGCCTGGCAGCTTCCCCCATTGTACATTCTATTATCATCCATCTTAGCGAAAACCTCACCTGAGCAAAGGTGTCAGCTCACCTTCACACCAACAGTACTGTGTGTGTGACAATGATGAAAGGCTTTACATGTGTAGGTTTATATAAGTGTGTGCGTGAACTGCAGTTGTATTGTGTACATTCAGACTAGTTTAAATGTGAAGATTATCTTAGCACACAGGTATATTTGTAAGTATTGAGTGTGTGTGTAGACAGGCCCCGCCTATTCCAGTTCATACCTGGTTGTTTTATGATGTTATTACCCACTGTTAACATCGTCTTTTCTCTCTACACACCCCTCTGGAACCTTTCTTCTGTACCAACCCCCCACCCCCCTTTTTCTTTTCCGTCGGACCAACAAAAAAGAAAGAGAAAAAAAAGAGACATAAACTTGATCAATATAAATAAAGTCTAGCATAAAATACATTGAAATCTGCCCAACACAAGAGGCTCTCAGCTCGTATCTGTTTGCTCAGCTGTTGGTCAGGACAAGTTAAAAAAAAAAGGAAAAAATAAAATAAAATATAATAAAAATAACGACAAAGGCTTTTTGATTTTTGGCAACAAAATAAAAAGCATAATTGTAAATAAAAGCAAGAACACTGGGAATGATTTTACAATAGAGGATATAGTTTAAATTATGAATTGAATTACTACTTTTTGGAAGGTTGATGAAAAATTGTAAAGTATATTTAAAATATTTTACAAGTGCTCATTGTAAATAAACTTGTATAGGACATAAAAATCTATTTTTGACTGCTCCCATTAGAGATCCCCACAGTGAATCATTCACCTCCATCTATTGAATGTCACTGTGAGGAAAGCCCCTTGCAATGATGACGAGGACAGTGGCGACAATTCCATTTGGAATGCAGTCCTTTTTAGTGAAAAGTTAGATCAAAGTCGTACAAAGTACTCTGGATTGTCATCATGACAGACAATGCCCAGTAAAATGGACCTCGCAGATAAATACCCCGGATGGGCCCTGTGTGGCGACAGGCTAATATCTGGCAGGACAGAAGAAGTCTCCCATGGTCCTTAATACCTTAAATGGTTGTCTTCACCGAATCTATGTTTTAAATAACCCGTGTCAGTAAACCTTCCTCCTGATGGCAAGATTATTTAAAGCTTTGTTTTTCAGTGGAAAAGTACAGTTTAGGTCCTTGAAGCAGCCTCTAACTAGTTCCAACTGGCTTCCAGCTCTTTAGGATTCAATAAGTGGATTATTGTTACAGTCATTTAAGTCTTTTGTTTAATAAATGTTGGTTAAGTTATGAGAAGTTAATTTTGAAAGTAATTTTATTTTGAAAAGACTGGAAGTTGTTAGCGCTCATGTTGTACAGGAGAGAGATGCTGGAAACATGAAAATCCTGTTTGTGCACAAAACAGAAGGACACTAAGACAAACTCCCATCTCGGCATGCAGCCAACAAGGTGATTTATTTCCTTTGTTTTCTGCTTACATTGTGTGCTAATTGGTAAAAGATTCATATTATGTGAGTATAAACAGTTTTCACTGTGGATTTGGAGAGACCAAATAAACCCGTTTAGAGAATCATTTGCGTCTGTGAATGCCTGGGTTGGAGTGACAGTTATGTAAGTAAAATGTATTAATCAATGAGTTAATATTTGTATAAAAAGCCTTCATGTAACCCTTCCGCTCTCCTAGGGTTGTTTACATTAAAAGTGGGGTCATCTGGACCCCACAAGACAGTCCGCTGAACTTTTTTTTTCAATGATTGTGGATCTTTACTGGTGTCTGATGACAGACATGAAGTCTTGTCCACCTTGTTCACCTTTGTCATGGAAGGGCTAACACCTCAATGTAAGGGTGGGGTCATCTGGACCCCATAAGAGAGCACAAGGATAAGAAGCTGTGAGGTGAAAGCTCCATACAGTGAGAGACGTGCTGGTGGAGCAGGTGGTTTGGACTCAAATCCAGATTCAGTTGCTGCTTGACCAAAAGCTCACTCTCTTACTTTTACCCAACAGGGTAGAGGAATTGCAATCTGAACAATAAATGAATCCCAACTTGGAGAAACTTTCTGTTTGGATCAAAGGGAACTGACATCCAATTGACTTTTGTCCAGAGAACAACCTCAAAGACCACTGAGGGACACAGCTGGCAGTTGGAAGTCTGCTAGTGCCAAGAATTCATATCAACTAATCTGACTGCCCCAGCTGAGGGTGTGTTGCCCTCAACGTTACAAAACTCTGCTTGCATCAGAGAGTGATAAGGCGGTCTCTTATGACCAGCAGGGATTTGCGGCCTTGGTTGCTCGGCCACAGCTCTTATGGCAACATTCACACCAAACGCAATTTGTGCGTCAAATTCGTGTCCGCTGCCTCTCTTTCATTCTCTGCTTGATACTTGTCAAAAATGTTTTCATAAACCTGATTGAATTGAATTGAATTGAACTTTATTAATATCCCAAGGGATAAATGTATCTGTCATGGCACCCATATATCTAAACATTTGCAAACACGCATATTCCTATGAACATAAATATGAACATAAGTAATACACACCTATCTACAATAACTATATACTATACAATACTATAAAAATACAATACAATACAATAACTATATACACATATTAACCTATTTAAAAATTCAAACATTCAAACAGCAGCGTTGTACAGTCTGAAATAATCGTAGCTACATGGAAGTATTGAATATATTTCATTCACAATGCATGGAAGACACAGATGATGTTAAAAGATCAGGTTTGTTATTTTGAAGAGCTCTGCAAAAGCATTGGTGAGTACATGTCCATTTCTGGGTTCATGAAATCATTTTGAGATTCTACCAGTATGGTGAGCTTCACCATCTACTACAGGAGCTGAGTCTGAATGACAGCTGTACTTCTGTAAAATGCTGTAAACCAGTAGTATTGAACTTTTTAAAAGATCCCGACCATTACTGCACAAAATAGTCCAGTGGCAGACCCCCCCAAAAAAAAAATGTCACCGGCACTGAGCCGAAGGATCCTAAGGGCTGTCCGCCAAGACACGAAAAAGTCCTTGAGTTGTGCTATCTTCTGGGCTCCAGATGACCCCATCCTTACAGTGATGTGTGATCCCCCCCCCATGTCAAAGGTGGACATGATTTTATGTCAACCAGGGACACCAGTGAAGATAAAAAATCCTTAAAAAAACAAAATTCAGTGCGCTGCCTTGTGGGGCCCTGATGACCCCACTTTTCATGTAAACATGTCTAGGATAGTTAGTTAGTTAGTTAGTTAGTTAGTTAGTTAGTTAGTTAGTTAGTTAGTTAGTTAGTTAGTTAGTTAGTTAGTTAGTTAGTTAGTCAGTCAGTCATTTATTTTGAACATACAGATTACATGGTAAAAAACAAAACAAAACAAGAAAACAAAATTTTATATAAATTATAAATAAAAGATATTACACCTGAATTGTGTAGTTCAAAATGGAGTAGGAAGAAGTTTAAAACTTTTTTAATCCTACCCCCTAAAAATATATCTTCATTTTAATCTTTAATATAAACTATTTCAGAAGCAGAAATTACACTGTAAGCCCGGATAAGTAGAGTTTACTAAAAAAATTTATAGAAAGTGGTTGCCCTAAAAAAATTAAGTAATGTTAAGTTTAACGTAAAATAATTAGTAATATTAATTGCTTTGACACTTCATTCTGCTGTTAATTTTAAGTTAAGTGCACAAACTTCCAGGTCGATTAAACTTAAAATAATTAGTAATATTAATTTCATTGACATTTCATTCCACTGTTAATTTTAAGTTAAATGTACTAGTCTTCAAGATGATTCAACGTACCATTATTAGTAAGATCAATTTCTTCATATATTTATTCCACATATAACTTGAAGCTGAATACACTAACCTCCAAGTTGATTTACCTTAAAAATCCCTTTGCCCAAAACTGCTAGATTACATTAAAGGCCTCGTGCAGTGGCAAATTTTTTTTTTAAATTTAGAAAGTCAATGGGTCTTAGAAAACGAATCTGATAAAAATATTCACTTAAAATGATCCAGGCCATTTTATTGATCATTTTATGGTCCTGCACAGCTTTAAATTTGGTGATAGGAGGTGATGGGCGGGGGCTGCGCGTGACGTCACGTCAGGGATCCCAGAGTGTAAACAACAATGGCGGACGGTCTGGGAAGCGACGTAGACCACGATTTAGATGGTATTTCTTTGGATGAAAGTGATGACCCTTCATCAAACAGGGAAATTTTAACTACACAGGGTTCAGAGGGTGTACAGCCCTACCAATTTGAGCCGGAGGTTTCCTCATCTGAGGATACCGGGCTTCGGATGACGATAGGGAAAGCTCACACAGCGTTAGCGGTAGGGTTGGGCACCGATGGATCTGATGCGGTTCCGGTGCTGCTTTGGTTTCGGTTTCGGTTCCCTTTCGGTGCTTATTGCGGTACTTCAGTAATAAAAAATAATGCCTTTATCTTCCTAAATCCAAAGCAGAACGGCTTCAAACAAGCGCAGACTCCCTCCTGCCGTGCAGCTGTGCGCAGGTAATATAAAGCATAATATAAAACTCCGTCTTAAATAAACTTAAACGTCCTTGAAATTTTAGCCTGACATTTTATTAAATTAAATCAGGAATGTGGCATTTATTTGCAGTTGTTTTTGGGCAAAAGCAATATTTTATTTCAATAAAATAAGGCGGAAGATAAATGTCAATCACACGGCTGCAAAGCGCAGCAGATGATGACGACCCGCTGTGGTGGTGGGCGGAGCCGAGCCGAGCTTTCTGGATCATCAGATTCTTTGGATCATGCGAAGCCGAATACTTAGCTATTGTAGAGGAACTGAACTTTTATTACTTTAACTTGCAGACAAACTCGAGAACAACTCTCCGCACGCTAAAGTGCGCGCGCGCCCCCTCCCCTTTCCTTTCCTGTCTCCGCAGCACGCGCTCTCTCTGCGGCACGCTCTCTCTCTCTCTCTCGCTCCTCTCAGAGCGCGCTGCTCCTCACATGCACACGCCCCCCCAGCTTCGTAACAAGCTGAGATGCAGAAGTTGGAGCACACACTCATCTCACAACAACAAGAAAGTAAATAGAGATAGATAGATAGATAGATAGATAGATAGATAGATAGATAGATAGATAGATAGATAGATAGATAGATAGATAGATAGATAGATAGATAGATAATAAAGATAGATAGATAGATAGATAGATAATAATATAATATAGATATAATATATATATATATTATTTTTTTTTTTTTTTTTTTTTTTTAACTTGTCCTGTCCAACAGCTGAGCCAACAGATGTGGGCTGAGAGCTTCTTGTGTTGGGCAGATGTTACTGTCACAACAGGGATTTATTGAGTATAAACTCCTGTTGTATTTAATGCTAAACTTTATTTATATTGATTATGTTTATTTTATTTATTTATTTTTCTTTGTCGTTGGACCGGACGGAAAAAGGGAAGAGGGTGGGGGGGTGGGGGGGGGGAGATAAGATGGCAACAGAGGGAAGCAACATCATAAAACAACCAGGACTAAGTGATAAACTAGAATGGGCGGGGCCTGTCTACACACACGCTCTATAGTTACACACACACTTGTTGGCCAAAATAGTCTCTACATTTAAACTAAACATACTCACATATACTATACATATACTACACATGTACGCAATTCAGCTATAACAGCAGCTCACACACTCCATCATACAAACCCATTCAGATAAAAGACTTTCATTCTGTCACACAAACGGTTAGTGCTCAGGTGAGTGTTTATGTTTCACTGAGGTGGGTGGTGATGGAATGTACTCAGGGGAGAGCGCCCGGCCATCCCCACGCCAAGACCCCCGCCGGGGCAGCAGCTGCAGCCAAGATCCCCCAACACCCGCCGTGGAGCCGCGGAGAGAGACGCCCGCCGGGCAATCCCGCCGAGCACCCAGACCGGGCACGCGGGACCGCCGCAGAGGCCCCCCACACCCAAGAGCAGGAAGGCACAGGAACACGGAGAGTGCAGGCCCCAGCCCAGCCAGAGGAGCAGCCCCCCACCCCGCCAGGGGGCCAACCGGGACCCCACCCCCGGAGAGCCCCCCAACCCCCGAGGAGCAGCCCACCACCACCCAGTGGCGCAGAGGACCCCCCCGCCCCACCCAGGTACGAGCCAGGGCCCCCAAGGGCAACCCACCCCACACTCCAGACAACCGCCTGCCCCCACCGCGAAGGTCCAGCGGAGAGAAGCAGGGCAGAGGCCGCCCACCCCCGCCGAGCAGAAGAGAACCCAAGAGAAACAGAGCCCCAAGGAGTGATGTACAAAACAAGGCCCGACCAGCACACCCACTGATGGAGTTAAGGAGAGGACCAGTTCTCGAAAGCAGGGACCGGATTCCGCACCACCGAGACCTGGACACCCCCCGGCTCCGATGTAGATTGATCCCCTGTTAAATCTCGGGATCCCACTCCCGGCGTGGGAGGAGACTGCCGGGCCCAGGAGACCGGCACCCAAGAGACTAGACCACCAGGCCGAGGTTCCCCGCACCCCCGCCAGGGATGGGGTAGGGGACAGAAGGTCGAAGGTCCCACCTTCCTTGTGTGATGCGTGCGTGTTTGCTTGTTAGAGTGTATGTTTGTGGTGTTAGAGGTGTGTGTACTAAAGGGGGGGTGCGGTTAAAATTGGTGAGAAGGCCTTAACAGGGCATCTCCTGATTTCTCGCAGAGATGCCCCGTCACCCTCCCACCAGCGCCCTACATGTCTATGGTGCGGTTAAAATTGGCGGAAGGGCACTGAAAGGACATCGACTGTTTGCTGGCAGTGATGTCCAAGCACCCCCCCACCAAGGGTCCTAAATGTCTAAGGGGCAAATCCTTGCAGCGGCCACAGGAGGAGGGCCACTGGCAGGTAGTCCACCCCCCGCAGCGCACCGCAATACAGACACCCTCCCCTTCTCCCTATTGCATGTTTGTATGAGGAAGGGGATATGTTGGGGTCAGTTGGCAGACTGACCCCCGATGGCAGGCCCCTGTCCCCCGCCCCCCCCCCGCGTTGGGCCCAAGTTCCCCCAGCCCAGGCGTCCCACCCCCCGAGAGCCGACCCGCCAGGCGCAGCACCCGCCACCCCCCACAAGGAGGGAGGAGCCAAGAAGGAGCCAGTCCCAGGGACAAATCCGAGTCCCCGCCCCCAAGAGCCTCCCCTGTGGGTGTACTGGTCAGGCACCAACGGGACCTAGGCAGCCAGACCGGCCGCGCCCCCACCGATTTCTCAGCGGAGAACCCGACAAGCCAGACCCCCCAGGTCCCGTATCTAATGGGACCCCCGCTCCCACAGACACCCCCCCACAAGACGGGCCAGACCGCCCACCCCCGCGCACCCCCCAAGACCCCGCCGCAAGGACAGGCGCCGCCCGGAGCCAGGGCGGGCCCCAAGGGGGTTACTCCAACCCGCCCCAGAGCCAGAGAGGGAGTGATCCCGGCCCCAGGCGTAGGCGAGCCGCCCCCCGACGGAGGCGGGCCCCCCCAGGAAGGCCCCACGCCAGCCCCCCCAGCACAAGCAGGCGGACCACCCCACCCGGCCGCGCCAGACCCCCCACCCAGCGAGCACCCCATACCACCTACACCCGGGACCAGGAGGCCACCCGCGCCCCCGCCCGCCCCCATCCAGACGCCAGACCGGACCCCCCAACCAGCAGCGCCCCCCCACGTCCCAGCCAGGCACCAGGAGGCCCCGGCCACCACCCGACAGCCCCAGCAGACAATCAAGCGCAGCGACAGCCCAAGCTCCCCCCACCCTAAATCATGGAATCAGCTATGGGAGACCAGAGAGACTGAATTCTTTTCAAATTACTTGAACTTTTAGCTGATGTTTTTTCCAAACTGATATGATCAAAAGCAGATTCCTGTACTGATTAACGTTGATGTTTTTCTTGTTTTTTCCAATTTAACAAAATATTTTTGCTATACAAAGAGTTATGAAGATTACAGATACTAATCCTCCTTCTATATCGATGGCACTCATGTCACCAAAGCACACAAGTGACGGTGAAGCAGTGATAGAAACATTAAGCCAGACTGATAGATCCGCACAAACCTGTTGCCAGAGAGCCTGGACAGGGTGCAGAACCACAGTGCATGCATGTAACTGTCAGGTAAGTTACCATCGCAGTGCTCACATATGTCTGAGCTTCTGAGACCATCTTGAACATCCTCTGACCAGTATAATAAATTCTATGGAGAGTTTTGAATTGGATTAGTTGTAAGTTTGGGCTTTTAGTCAGTTTAAAGGTGTTCAGACACATTTCTGTCCAGAAGCTTTGATCTGTGCTGCTACTCAGGTCTGCATCCCATTTGTTGTTGGAATTGAAATATTATCTAGGTTGCATAAGAGTTGTATATTTTGGAGAAAATCTTATTCATTGAAAGTTTAAAGAAGAGATAACTAGTTCTGTAATTAAGTCATTATCATTGTATTTAACTTTTTTAGTAATTATAGATTTCAGTTTGTTATTCCAAGAAATTTATCCATGTTTATCTTGTAGTTCCTGGGGTGTTATAAATCTTCTATCAATAATTAGGTGCTCTAGTAGTGTTACGCCCCTGCTTGCCAAGCTGGGAGTGTAACATCTTTTTGTTTATTAGGATGTCTGGGTTGTTTCAGAGGGTTCATTTTACATGGTACGACAGAGGACTTGGACACTTTGAGAAAATCCCACCAGGCTGTTAACGTGGATCTTATGTTAATACTTTGAAAAGAATCATGTTTTTTATTGTTTGGCTGATAAATGGTAGATCTGACAGTTTGATCTTTCCACATAACTCCTGTTCCAAGTCCATCCATGAGTTATTTTCTGGATTATTTCTTGACCATTTTAAGATGTACTGTAATCTGTTAGCATTATAATAATTGTTGAAGTTTGGCATTCTAAGCCTCCACATCGTTTTGCAGATTTTAGAGTTTTAAGGCTGATTCTTGCTGGTTTATTTTTCCAGAGAAAGCTGGTTATAGCTGAGTCTAATTTTTAACCATTTTAGTGGAGGTTGTGGGGAATCATGGAGAATAGATAATTAACTTTTGGCAAAATGTTCATTTTAATTGTGGCTACTTTGCCCATAAGCGACAGGGCAGGTTGACCCAGCGAGTTAGATCGTCTTGAATGTTTTTCAGTAACGGGGTAATAATTTAGCTGCACCAGTTCTGATAGTTTGGGAGAGAAGTGAACACCTAGATATTTGATATTGCCTGATTTGACGGTATTGAGAGTGATTGCTCAGCGTTACTGTTTAGTGATAATAAAACTGATTTATTCCAATTAATTGAATATTCTGAAATGGAGGAGAATGTGTTAATAATTGTTATCGTTCACTTATAGAACATGATTTATGTAAAAAGTAATATGTCATCCGCGTAGAGACTAATTTTATGATTGCCATGTTTTGTTTTAACTCCTTTAATGTTCTCATTCTGTCTTATTGCTGCAGCCAGGGCTCGATGAATATGCAAAAGAGAGGGGGAGAGTGGACAACCCTGTCTGGTTCCTCTTCAAGAAAAAACCTGCTGGACGTCTGTTTGTCCGTTCTGACTGAAGCATTTGGGTTGTGATATAATATTTTAATCCAATCAATGAATGATTCTCCAAATCCGAACTTGTGGAGAGCAGCGATGAGAAACTTCAGTTGACTCTGTCGAAAGCTTTTTCAGCATCCAACGAGAGTAGTTCATTTCTGTTTTTTAATAGTGGCATATGTCTATGAGTTAATAAGTCTGCGGACATTGTCATTGATTGTCTACCTTTAATAAATCCAGTTTGATCATGGTGAAATTATGGGGAGTGATTTTTTTCTACTCTCTGTGCTAATGCTTTACAGATAATTTTGACGTCTGCGTTGATCAGTGAGATGGGGCGATAGCTGGAAGGAGTTGTGGGATCTTTCTGGTTTGAGAAGAAGGATTATATTTGCTGATTCATGTTTGGTGGAAGTAACTGATTTTCTTTATAATGTAACCATTTTATAAAAAGTTTCTGCTAGCTGTTCCCAGAATTCTTTGTAAAACTCGGCGGGAAGCCATCCGGCCCGGAGCTTTGTTGTTCGGCATAAGCAGCAGAGCATCATGAGTTCAGATGATGAGAGCGGCGAGTCTAAGTCTGTGATTTGATCTTCATTTAATCTGGGAAGGTTTTACATTATTAGAAATGAATTGATGCTTTGCTCTGATGGATTGATCTCTGAAGTGTATAAGTTCTTATAAAAATCTTTAAAAGTTTCATTAATTTTGATCGGGTCATGAGTGACATTTCCTGACTCATCAGTAATAGATGTTATGTTGATTTTTCTTTATTAATTTTAAGCTGATTAGCTAAAAATTTACCAGATTTATTAGAGTTTTCAATCTTTCTCTAGTCTAAGTCTTTGTATTTGGAATTGTGTTTGTTTGTTAATTATGTCGTTTAACTGAAGCCTTAGTTTTTTTAAATCTCCAGAATCTGTTCTTGTGCAGAAGCAGCATAAGCTTGTCTCCATTATTTTTATTTTATTTTCCAATTCTATTAATTTGCTTTCTTCTCTTACGTTTTTTATAAGTTGAATAAGAAATGATCTTCCTCTCATCACTGCCTTTGCTGCTTCCAGAGAACACATGGTGAGATGTCAGGAGTATTGTTAAATTCTAAGAAGGTTGCCCACTCTTTCTTAAAGAATTCAATAAACTCTTGATCTAACAGAGATGTATTAAACTCCAGGTGGAACCCGAAGGTGTTGCTGCTTCCCTGACATATTTACAGAAACTGGTGCATGATCACTGATAACAATTGGATGAATGCTGGAGCTTTTAACATCTTTTAGAAGAGATTTGCTGATTAATAAATAATCTAAACGAGAGTGTGAGTGGTGAACTGGAGAGAAGAAGGTGAACCCTTTAGTGTTTGGGTGACATGAGCGCCAAACGTCGCAGAGACCCAGATCATTCATGTATTAAAACTTTCAGCCTCTTGGGTCCAGAGTTCATTCCACGAACATTCCAGCTGATAATGTTCAGATTAGACATGACTACACTGACTGAGGGGGTGTGAGGCTGCATAGTGCGTGCACCTGCTGTGCCGTGAGCGCGCGTGCCCGCTGACCGGTGCGCGGTGAAGCGCTGTGTGTTGGAGCGCGTGGGTGTTTCTGGTGCTGAGCTGCTGCGTGTGGGGTGTGTCCTGTATAAACCTATGTGATGCATATGGAGTATGTCAGCGAGTGTGTGCGGGATCGCGTGTGTGTGCGCGCGCGCCCGTTCCGTGAGTGAGCGAGAGCTTACCTGGAGGGTGATGTCATCTGATGGTATGGGGGGAGGAGGAGGGGAGAGGGGGGAAATGACAGAAGGAGTAAAAGAGAGAAAGAAAAACAAAACACAAAAACCACACAAACATGGAGAGGGGAGAGAAAAAAAAAAAAGTCTTTCCTGAGAGGAGGTGTGGGGGGGTGGTTGTGGTTGATCTGTTTCCATTCATTTAAATAAGCTTAGCAGGTGATTTCAGCGCAGCTCGGACGCAGCAGCGCGGGGGGTCTTCAGTACAGCACGGGGTGATCTCGGGGTCCCGGAAGAGCCGACCATCTACAAAGAGTTTATTCACCGGCGGGGACCCGGCGGTCAGTGTTGTCTTCTCGGGGAAAAAGCAGCTTCCTGCGACGCAAAATTTCCGCGGGAAATTGGTCGTTTACGCTGTAGTGGGTTCCCTTCAGCTCCGGTCCGCGGCGTTTAACTGAAACTTTCTCCTTGTAAAACTGAAACTTCGCTACGATCGGACGCGGACGCTGGCTTCCAGGCTTCTTCCCTCCGAGCCGGTGGACTCTGTCGAAGGTGATCTTCTGAACCTCCTCCTTCGGGATCTTCAGCTGGGCCTCCATGAAGGTCTTCACCGTGGCCTCTGGGTCTTCCCCGCCTCCTCCGGAATCCCCGAAATGACCAGGTTGTCCCTCATGCTCCGCGCCTGAAGATCCAGGAGGGTTTCCTTCATGGCTCGGTTCTCTTCAGAGAGCCGGGTGGTGTCGGAGGTTAGCACCTTCACGGACTCCCTGAGGCTCTGGTTCTCCGCGGCTAATTCCTGCACCTGCTGCTGGCTGAACTCCAGAGACTCCCGCAGGCCCTGGAACTCTTGGTGGAGGATCTCCAGCAGGTTGAGGCGGGCATCAAGGCTGGAGAGCTTCTTATCAATGGAATCTAACACGTCGCTGATTCCGCTGCCTGGAGAGGAGACGGCCCCGGGTGATTCTTCAGGACGGGTCCGCTTGGTGGAAGGCGTGGTGGTGGAGGAGCCCTTCTTCATGACTACGGTATCAAAGCAGTCGTCGATGTACTTCTCCAAGTCCTCCAGGCTGTCAAAAGCGTATTAATCTTTTCCAAATATGTGTTAATTTTTGGAATTTTTGTATGGCGGTATAATGAAAAAAGCTGGAAATGTTTGTTTAGCTACTCACGCGCCGCCAGATTTACTCACCCACACACCTGTCAGTCTCGCGATGCTACAGCATGATCTCGTGCTCTATATATATATATATATATATATAATATATAGATATAGATATAGATATAGGCATTGTGCCTGTTTTTCAAACCTTTTTGCATCCTCGTCCGACACACGAACCTCTTCCATGCCTCCCTCTCCTTCATTTTCACGGGAAATTCGTGAAGGGAGACCCCCTTCTTCGGCACATTAGAGCACCCAAATACAACACACCTATTCACCATTATCCCGGATAAATCCCCAAATCCACGGAAGTCCGAATTCTATCATGCGAAGTAAGTCAGTAAGCCCAGAAAGTCAGCACAACAATAGGGGATCTAGCTGTGTGTTCCTGCTGTGACGTCACACGACCTATGACCTACTTATCGGAGGCTGCAGAAAATCTGAGCGACCGCGCTATTTTTAAACGCTTGTAGAGAGTGCACGGGGCCGCGGATGACAAAATAATTATACGGGGGTTCATTTGTGACATAAATACTAATGTTTTATTGCAGTTTTAGAAAAATCATGATTTTCACCGCACGAGGCCTTTAAGGGAATAAAATGTTAATTGGACGAGAGCGTTAAGTTAAGACTGTACTACAGGATAATCTACTGCTTAGTAAATGTTGATCTCTCCACTGTAAGCACTCAGTAGTTTATTTCGGTAATACGTCGACAACACAATAAGAGGGGTGGTCATCAGTCTCTCCCTCATTCTCACTCAGGGTGCAGGAAGAAGTGAAACACAACAGGCCAAAATAACAAATGTAAACAGTGTTAAACGATCAGACAACAAAACACGTACATGAAAACTCAAACTTAAACCCAATTCTAACCAGACAGGCAATAGAAATGGTTACCCACAATTCCTTGCGCTGCCAGATCTGACAGCAAGCCCAACAAACTGCAACCATCACTACAATATACACGGTTTTTAGGTTTCGTTTTGATCACGTGGTCAGACAACCTCTGGAGCATTTAAAAATGCTGGTTAAGGTTAGGATTACGTTTACGGTTCTAAAAGCAAATTGTAGGTTTTTGCGGCTGTTTCTGATGCTCACGTGTCCACCAGGGGATGTGTCAAATGTGGAAAAGACATTTAAACACATTCAGGACCGTGCAGGACTAACGTAGAAATTACGTAGTCCAGCTACAAAGAAAAGAAAGAAAAAAAGATCAAAATAAAAACTAGTTTCAAGCTTTATTTTCTTGTCTTTTCCTGTTTTTTTCTGGTTAGTCATTACTTTAACCTTAATATTTTCAATTTTTGTAACCAGTTAACTGGAGATTTTAACTGTTAAAGTGGATTAGTTGTGAGCCTGTGTGCATGAAGTTTATTATTTTGTTTCATCATGTTGGGTCCTATGTTTAGGCAATAGTATATTCATAAATCTGTTGGTAGTTTTTAAGATTATTATTAACTATAAACAACTACTCCATGGTGACAAAATATAATGTAACCAGTCTAAAAATGTACCAATCATAGCCACATCAGTGTAGAACCGCCCCCGTGTGACGTACTGCAACGGTCCTCAGACAGGTGATCTATGCTGTGTTCAGGTGCTACCAGAAAAATCGGTTATATTATATCAGACTGAAATATAAAGCTTAAAAAGTGTTTCTGCATAGTTGAGCAACATTTAAAATGAAAGGTAACAGTTAGGCATGTCTTTTTTAAATGCTTTTAGTATGAAAATATAAAAAATCATTTTTGTAGCATCCACTAAATTGAAAAATGACTTTGGGAACTAAATCTTCCAACAGTACATGAATGCAGCGGAATTTTGAGACCAAAACTTAAACATTCAATCACAATTAGCTTAAAGTTACTCGTCCATGACATTACTTTCAATTGTAAGTTCATTCTACTTTGATTTTGTAGATTGTGCTTAAATTTGATAGTAATACTATGACACTTAAATTATTTATGTACATTGGAATTGGTTGTTCGAGTTGAGATGACATCCGGGCTAACAGTGTAAGTACCATCAGACATCTGTCCATATAATCGAATACACACAAGATCTATACAAAAACATGTACATATATACAAATATACCAGCTTTACCATTCACATGCTTTCCCTTCCCATAAATCTTTCCCCTGGGACCTCAACACCCAGCCTCTGTCAACTTCACCAATAAAACACTCAAAACATTGATTTATATGAATTATATACTTCACAGTCAACACCTGTATCACTACCTTAGATTTGTTATCCTTCTTCCTTACTATATTTACTGAAGACTAATATTCTATGTTTATGTTTGAAGTGGTTTATGCTGTTGCTCATTCGTAACTCATCATTCAGACTGTTCCATAGCTTCACTCCATTTATTGTTGTACAAAAGATCTTTTTTGTTGTGCGTGCTTTTAGTACTCTGAAATTATTTTCTTTTCTTAAACTATAACCACCCAATCTGTCAGAAAACATTGACTGTAGATGTACTGGGAGTAAATTATGTCTTGCTTTGTACATCAGCTGAAGTATTCTATGTTCTATTAAATCAAAAAGTTTTAGTATCTTTGACTGAAGAAATAATTGATTAGTGTTACAACTGTTACGACCATCACTGGTACTGACAGTAGAACAGTAATGATCAGACGGCATCTCAGAGTGAAGCAAATCATGAGCGTTCTCTAACCTACAAAACTGTCTGGTTGTACTTTGTAAAGGAACACCAAACATGAAATTCAAAAGTTGAAGAAAGTTCTCTTCTCTGATAAGAAACAAGTCTTCAAGGTCCGGGTGGCTTCCAAAGTTACTGGCATGACAGAGAGATCCCACCTGAAATGTATTCTACCCGTCACAATGGAGGAGGAGCCATCATGGTCTGGGGTACTTTTTCCTTCAATGGAGCTTCAGGTTGTGCAAGACCATCAAACCAGCGCTGGATATGTGCAGATGGGGTTTTCCCTCATGACTGAGGGCCCTCATCCAGGGGATAAGGACGGGTTTTTCAATGCTGCAGTTGATTTAAATCCAGTTGAGAGCATTTGGGGAGGGATGCTTGGGGGAGGTTACAAAAATGTACATCTGATCTAGATAGTGGACATCAAAACAAATATGACTCGTGGAGTTACTCATTACATGAGTGTTTTGTTTGGACCCTTTCATTTCTGTAATTGGTTTTGTGGAGGTGAGGGCTATGCTCTAAATCCATCCATCCATCATTCTTCTTTCGCTCATCCGGGATTGGGTTGTGGTGGCAGCAGTCATAGTTGTATAGACTTCCCTGTCCCCGGCCACTTCCTCCAGCTCCTCTGGAAGGACCGCAATTCAATTCAGTTTTATTTAAATAGCCCAACATCACAAAAACAATAGCTTCCAACCCCAAGGCATTCCCAGGCCAGTCAAGAGACACCTGAGTCTACCCCGCGGCTGCTTGCATTTCTTTCGGTCATGACCCAGAGCTCATGACCATTGGTAAGTATTGGAGCGATGACTGACTGGTAAACTGAGAGCTTTACTTTCTGGGTCAGCTCTCTCTTCACCATATAAATTGTTCCTTTTATTGATTCGCCTTCACGAAGTGTTTGGCCTCTTGTTCCCATTTATAATTTTCTCGATGTCGAAGCTCTACTTGGAACCTTGTTATGAACTTGCATAAAAAAAAAAAAAGTCAATTGAGTGCTGTCCTCCAATGCCACAGTTTCACCTCAGCTTCAACTCAAATGTTCCTTGTGTGCATAATGTTTTTTCCTGCATTCTGTCAAACCACTTCTTCATTCCTCATTTATGGTTCAGAGACAGGCTAATGGCCTGTCCAGTGTTTGCTTCAATAGCTTGAGCGTCGTGCCCTAGCACTCACCTCGCAGAAAAACAATGCGTACCTCATGCATAAAAGAAATTGTCATAGAAAACCATTAGAAAATAGAGCTATTCAAATAAAGTAAAGCTTGACTTCTATACTTTTTTGTGAATATATTCACAAGCTATTGCAGTTTTTAAAGACTCTCTTGATGTAAAAAAAAAAATTTTTTTTTTTATTAATTTCTTCCACTCATTCGGAACCAGGTTGTAGGGAAGCAAACAAATTCCCAGAATTCCCCGGCCATTTGCCCCAGCTCCTCCGGGGGAACCTCAAGGCATTCCCAGGACATGCTCGAGAGGCACAGTCTCTCGAGCATGTCCTGGGAGAGAGAGAGAGATAGTCTCTCTTGCGTTGACTTGGACCTTGGACCTCTTGGGCCTTCACCCAGTGGAACATGCCAAAGCTTCTCACTAGGGAGGCTTCCTGGAGGCATCCAGACCAGACGTCTAAGCCACCTCAACAGGCTCCTCTCATTGTGGAGGAGCAACAGCACCACTCCGAGCTCTCTCCGGGTGACCAAACTTCTCAACCTCTTTCTAAGGGAGCGTAGCCACCTTACGGTGGAAACTCATTTCAGCTTCTTGAATTCTGGACCTTGCTCTTTCAGTTATGACCCAGAGCTCATGACCATAGGTGAGTACTGGGGAGAAGATCGGTCAGTAAATTGAAAGCTTTGCTAAGCTGGCTTAGCTCTTTCTTTACCCCAATGCAGTGGTACTGTTACTGTATAACGGCAGACACCGTTCCAATTTGCCTATCAATCTCAGTCTCCAATCTTCCCTCACTTGTGAACAAGATATTTTAACTCCTCCACCTGAGGCTGAAGCGCTCCACCCACTGAGGGAGGAACAACCACCTTTCTTCGTTCAGGAACCATGGCCTCAAACTTAGCGATGCTGACCGTCATCCCATCTGCTCCACTCTTGGCTGCAAACCGCTCCAGTGCATGCTGGAGGTCTTGGCATGATGTAGCCAACAGGACAACATCATCTGCAAAGAGGAAATCCTGTGGTACCCAAATCAGATCCCTTCAAGCCCCTGGCTACACCTAGAAATTCTGTCCACATACACTATGAAAAAAACTGATAACACAGCCCTGCTATGGTCCAACATGCTATGGAAACAGGTCCGACTTACTTCCAGCTATGCAAACCAAGCTCCTGCTCTGGTCATGCAGAGACCAGACAGCCCTCAGTAAGGCTCCCTGGACCCCATACTCCCAGAGCACCCTCCACAGGACATCATGGGGGATGTGGTCAAACACCTTCTCCAAATCCACGAAACACATATGGACGGGATAAGCAAACAGGCACCCAAATTCAATTCTATTTTATTTACAGTATATAGTCCAATATTACAACACAGTTGTCTAAAGGGACTTCATGCTGGTAATTGTTCAAAAACAAAAAATGTATAAACACTAGCTGATAACTGAACTAAACTAAACAGACTAAACTAAACTGGGAATCCATGCCCTTTGACCCTCTTTCTCTGTAAGGAAAAACTTCTAAAAAAAAAACAGACGGAAAGGCAATGTACCAGTACTGTTACAGAAGAATTAGTGTGTCTAACTCTACAACTCCATGTTTGAACAGTGCAGCAGATGGGCGTCATCCAGTTGGAACTGGAGGACAGCTGGGGACGTGAGACGAGCCAGAGGCGAGGTCCATGACCAGGGATAGGAGCACAGAAGATCCAGCTGGAATCTGGAATCCCTCCTGCTCCCCCAGAAGGGAGTGGTGTGGTAAAGAGGGACAACACATGAAAAAAACGTATCACTCGCTTTTCGGTGATGTCATCCTAAAATCTCCATTGAAATTCTAACAGATTTCTCTGAAAAACAATGCCATAACACCACAACAATGAGGCACGGCAACTAATCAAAATGTGGTCTATCATTAAAACAACTTTTAATGAAATCCACATTGATTCTCACAGTTTTACCGACAATCTAAATGTCACAAATACTGATTAACGTGTGTCCCTATATATCTGTAGCATCCCCAGTAACCTCATGCAGGATTCCTCCGCGGTACCAAAGCTGCAATAAAAAGACCATGGCTTTCATACATATGCAGATGCTCAAAATCCAGAAAAATACAAGTTTGAATAAGTGAAAAATCCCAGCAAGCTTGCACATTCATCTTTCTGTTCTGACACCCCTCAATAACTACTGGCCAATGACTGAAGAGATCTTTAGTGACGTGGAGTTGTTTCCGGTACACGCCAGTCTGAATACAGACCAAATGCAAGGTTCAGGATTCAATCCAGAACCAACAAGCGAACTCGGTCCGGCCTGGAGGACATTTCCTTTAAGTACTAAGGGTAGATCTAATCCACTCCTGGTGCCTTGCCACACAGTAGAATTTGAAATAAATACAAAAAAAAGATGACGACTGGAGATCTAGTCTTTTTTTCTGCAGCTATAGCACAGAAAAACATTTTAAAGAGCTGAAAATATTTCAATATCTTGAATGCCACTATAGTTATTTGATTTAGCCTTTTGTCCTTACATTTCACACCAAGACACCCTGACACATACAGCACAGTATCTGTAAAAAGAACTTAAATTAAGCAGTTTTCAACATTTTTGACCTTGCCATACAAGCCATCCCAGATCTTGAATATCAATAGGCTACATTAATGTTAATATAAAAATAATAAGAGGACTTGAGAGTTTAAATTGCAAAACGGAAAGTATAAAATAAAAAAATCTCTTTTAAATTTCATTTAATTGAAGTCTGTGATCTCTTCTTTTTCCTAGAACCCTCCGAGTATTCAAACATGTCATTGTTACCATAAAGTTACATCACAATTCCAGGAATGACCTTTTAATAGGCTTGAGTCAAAAAGTTATCAAAGGACAGATGTTTTTGGAGGAAAAACAACATTAGAAGAGCAAGTAATGAAATCTCACTGACAGAGTGAGTCATTAAACTGCAGCAACAGAGAGCTGTACGGCCATAACAGCAGGACCAGAGCGACTGGGGTGTAATTTGAAATCTCATCAAAATTGTATTACTCTATCTCATAATGAAACTGAGGAAATGGGCAAATCACAAACATACATTTATGTCAGAATTTATGACTTATTCCACCTCGAGTCACACTTTTTAAATTGAATTCTTTATTAATTGCAAAACATGACGTTTATTTATTCAATTTTTAATGAAACAACAAGTTCATTTGGTGATGCTGGTTTGTGCAGAGAGTAAGGAATGAACTCAAAAGGCACACTTCAATGAAAGTATACTTCTTTAACAAATCAACTTTAGCTAAATGTGAACTAAATCCATGAGTCTGATGTGTCAAAAACTGAAAAAAATGAGCCAAAGAGGCACGGACCGACCCGTCAAAGAACAAGGTAATGTGTCGGTGCCTGATGAGATGATCGTCTCTTTCCTGGTGGGGGTCTGACCTTTCCTGAATGAACTCGAAAATACACCTTTCGTATATGACACAATCCAGCCGATGTGGCCGTGTCTAAGCAGAGCACGGCTTGATTCCTGACCTCCCCAATCCATTTGTTGATATATCCTTGACAGGCAATTTGTGGAGCAACAAAAAGTAAAATAAAAAGGTGCTGTACGGAAGGTTGGATGTGCTTTTGAGTGTAAAAGCACTTTAAGTGGTCTACAGGACATTTTATAAACGCTGCTCATTTGGCATTCAGCTTCTGGGGGAACCAAAGGAGTCTGGTGGGTTGGGTTGCTCAAAGAGGCTTTTCAGTCATTTTAGTGGCCTGGGTCACATGTTTGTTAGAGCTCAGTAAATGCAGATGCATGCTGAGATGAAAACGACTACAGCCGATAAGAATGGATCAAACCTTTATACAAAGATCCAATTTAGAAAAACGGCCACTGAAATTCAAATTCTCTTATTTTCTAAAGCATCTGTGCACCCAAAATCTCCTGTATTTCATAAATCTCCATC
Source organism: Oryzias javanicus (assembly GCA_003999625.1). Taxonomy (NCBI): domain Eukaryota; kingdom Metazoa; phylum Chordata; class Actinopteri; order Beloniformes; family Adrianichthyidae; genus Oryzias; species Oryzias javanicus. Next base: position 17,855,794 of record CM012451.1, read on the forward strand.
TCTCAAAACTCGTCCATGTTTTCTAACACAGTCTGTAAATCCTGCACGGCAAGACGGCGCCTTTTGAGACACAATGGCGATTGAAAGACGCCCTAATCGTTTAATCCAAGCCCGGTCCAGGTTTATGTCCCGTCACGTCATTGATGCCTTTTTTCAAGGCAAATTGGCCTCTAGAGAGGCTAAAATTTGAACTCAAGAGGGTCTGCTTTAAGTCAAAATATCATGTTTTTTGCAGTTTTGTAAAAAATATACAGTATGTGTGTCCTTTGTGAACCATATTTTGGAATCCTCATAACTGGCGTACCTGTTTTCAAACATTGAAATGCTTATTAGTATGAGTCAGGGAACATTTGTTGATGTGGAGAAAATGTAGTTAAACAAAAGTGTGGTTAAAGAGCAGGAAAACCAACCCCTTTGCCTCATGGGAAATCATTTACAGTCTGTGGTGATAGCTCAAGTGGACTGTAATATGGAGAGCTAAATAAGTGGTAAATGAGGAAACCTCTGTGAATGCTCAGTTGTGGGGCAATAATCTTTACCTTTCTTTTTTACAACACCTTAATAGCTGCTTTTCCGTGGACAATAAAATTGGATTTGCTGTAATAAATTAGCCAAATGCAAACACGTCATTTATCGAAAAAAAAGTTTTTGTCCTTGAAGGAGGTGGCTTTTGAGGCGTATTGAAATTGACATATTTAAAAAAAAAAACTGTAATGGAAAGACTGTTTTAAATGAAGTGAGTCATATGTGACCAACAGTGACCGCACCACAACAGCATCACAGCTCATCATTGTGGAATCGTTAGATCCACATGCAGCTTCACTGCAAAAACTAAGATTTCCCAAAATCTCTTCGACGTCTCTTTTGATAGACGACAATGAGCGCTACTGCTGTGGGAGAAATCTGAATGTGTCTGCTGTAAATCAAAGCATTTTTCGTTGCCATGTTTTTTAATCACTTATCAAAGGAGTTTATTTGCAAAATTATGATTTATTGGAAACTGTAATTAGGATTTTTTTTTTTTTCATTTCTAGAATTTCAATAAAGTTTTGCACATTCCGATTCAATTTATGGAAGTGCCAACAGTTTAAAATTTGATTATGGTGGTGTAGCAGGAAACCATGTGATCCCAGAACCAAGACAACAGAAATTGACCCTGAGGCCATAAAAGATCACCTCCCCCCCTTTCAACAGGCATTTGTCTTCACTCCCGTAACACCTCGTCAGACTGGAGGGCAACAGACCCCAGAAACCCTTAACTCCCCGCAAAGAAAGACGTGGGTAATCCCAGGTTACCATGACGACTAGCCACTCTGGAGCCTAACCAGCCATTTTGATTTACAGGGCAACCAAAAAAGTGCATTCCATTGAATAAAGTTGCTTTTGAAGCCACAAGAAAATGTCCTCATTTGTTGACATGACGTTCTACAGATCCTTTGAAAAACAGGCCGGAGACATCACCAGACTGGATTTACAAAAACCTTTTGACCCCATAGCTTGAGACTCCCCAGACGTTTTATGTGTATTCTGTGTTCTCTGGTATCGAAATGTTTTTCACTTCAACATCTTTTTACTGGTAAAAGTTAACTAAAGTTGTGCATCTTTTCTAAGAAGGATCTGGCAGATAAATAAGAAAAGAACCAGAGGTCTTATCTATCTGTAGCCATTATCATTCGTTTTTCTTTCTGGATTTTGGTTTTAATTCTTTTTTTTTATCTCTTTATTACTTTCTAAATGTTGATGCTTATTATTATTTTGTTTTCTTTCCAGCAAAAGGGGTTTCTACTTATAAGGAGACAAGCTTATTAAACATAATTAAATGTTTCTTTAATTCCTTAATGTTTAAGACATGTTTGTGTAAAAGGTCTGCCTTCTGAGACAAACCCACACTATTAGGAACCCACCCCCAGATTGGGAACTCACATCCTATTGGAGTATGTTAATTAGATGAGGGCGTAAGACCGGCCCAACTCGTTTCTGATTGGTCAGTTTCAGGGCCTTTGTCCATCGCGACGGTCAGTCCGTCAGGCAGTCAGTCAGAAGAAGTCCAGAAGTCGAAAAGAGAGAAGACTCTCAGAAAAACAGGAAAGGTAGCTCCACGCAGAGGACAGAAGATTTTTGGAGGGAAACTCAGAACAAAGAGAACTCAGAACAGAGAATTAACTTGTAAGATTTTAATAGCTTCGAGATGAAAACTTCTGTGAGATTTTTCCATCTTTAAGATTAAACAAACCGAACCTTCAACCTTTTTACGTTTTATGCAATTTTAACTTTTCATTTTTCTTTCTAATTTTTATAAGTGACGAGATAATTATTACGTTTTTGTAGCCCGGCCAGCTTTGAAAACTTTTAATTTAGTCGCTAATTTTTGGAACCAAGCCTGATTTGACCACTTGATACTCAGACTCTGGACACCAACCTGAATCTTCCTGTGGGAATCGATTCTAACTCCAACACTTGGCTGGCTTCTCGGGAGAAGAGCCGTCTCTCAAAGCTGCAAGAACGAGGGACCCTCTGGGCTCTTTGGAACCAGAACCAGACCGCTTTGGTGAGGAGACTTGCTCCAGCGTTCTACTGTTTGTGGTCAGAGGCAGAGTTTTCTTTGATTTAGAATTTAACTAAGTAACTATTGCTTCAATCACCAGAAGGACATTTATCTCGATTTTATTAAAACATTATTTTTGCATTAGATCAGACACATCAGACATTACAGTCATACACCTTCAGCCCATTTACATAACTTGAATTTGTTTTAAACTTCTTTTTTTTATTGCTCTTCACTTATGCATTTTGAATAGTTTAGAAAAGTGTTTTCTTTCTTCTTTTCATCTCTGCAAAGTATAATCAATGCTGTGCTTTTACACTCAATAATCCTTCTTGTTAATCCAGTTTTATGCAATAAATGAACGTGTATAAGAAGTCGTTGTTCTGTCTCCTAATTTCCATGGTTCACAAAACGTCCCTTCAAAGGTAAAGACACTCACGTTTCCTTTTGGATAAGTAGACTGATAAATTTGAGTATTACTTTATTAATTAGAAATAACAACTAATAATTAAAGTGATAATTTCCTCCTTGAGGAGGTGGTGCCCCCTACAGGTGAATCTGAGAATTGCAGATTAATAAACTTTATAACTTTGACCAGATCTGAAGGCGAATATCACATATTCAACCCTTCATATGAGTATTAATTGCTAGCCATTCATGCTACAGTGGAACATGAATAATTGCAGTTTTTTCCATGTGGAATTACGTGAGTCTTTCATATATCGGAATAGAGTGTCAGGATCTGTGGGTTTTTTCCCTCAGGCCTTCCTGTTCTTGCTCACTCCTGATTGCTGATTCCACACGGCTGAGCTCTGGTCTACTTAAGTTTCTCTCCTCCTCATCCTCGGTGCCAGCTCGTTGTGCTTTTGCCAAGTTCAGGTCTGCTCAAGTCTGCTTCTTCCGTCCTGCTGGTTTTGACCCTTTTTCTGACCCTGGATTCTGATTCAACTCTGCTCCCCTGGTGTGCTTCATTTCTGGATTGGACCCACGTGTATGACCCCGGCCTGGATTTCTCAAGATTCTTCACTGCCCTCCATCTCCACAAGGACACCCCCAAAGTCTGCTCTCCTGGAGGTTATACCAACACCTGTACTTTGTTCCCTTCATTTTACCTCAAATAACTCTCTTGTGTTTTGTTACAGATTCCCCTGTGCATCTGGCAGCAACGAAGTTTCCACACCACCTTGAGCATAATAAACTGTATTTATCAGTGTGCTCCTCCTTGGGTGTCCGACTCAGTAAATTCTGACATAGAGCTGTGAAAGAAATCATGGAGCAAGATTTGTAAGAGTTGCACCACTTTAACCAAGCCTCTTTCAACAAGTGCTAACGTCGGGTAGTGCCAGTCCAGTGTGAATACAGTATGGTAAAAGTGCCTTCAAGAATGTGTCAAATGCCCGGTGTATGTATAGCATTATACTTAGGATACGAGATCAGTCTGTTTTATACAGAGGCCCTAAAGGGACATTGAAATAAAAAAAAGTAGATTTTGTTTTTTCTGAAAATTAGGGCACTTTTTAAATTTAAGGTTTTTTTTTTTTTTTGTAAAAATTGAATTAAAAAAAATCATGTTACTAACTGGTGCGCATCAGATAGTGAATATATTTTTTATTTTTTTTTGAAAAATTAAAGTAAAATATTTTTTTTGTTTTAAATAGAACTTATCTCTCTCTTTTTTTTTTTTTTTTTTTTAACAGTTGGTGAAAAATTTTAAACATTTTCAAGTTTTTTTCAGTTTTGATTTTCTCCTGAATGATTCTTTACATCAATGTTGCTGCAATCACACAAACAAGATTTTAAACTTCTTAGTTATAGGATTCCTCTGTTCCTCTTCCTCTGTTGCCATTTTGTTTTTTCTCTAAACCCCCCTCTTTTACCCCCCCTCCCTCTTTTTCTTTTCCGTCCGGTCCAACAAAACAAAAACATAATCAATATAAATAAAGTTTAGTATGAAATACAACAGGGGTTTATACTCAATAAACCTCTGTTGTGAAAATAAAATCTGCCCAACACAAGAGGCTTTCAGCCCGCATCTGTTTGCTCAGCTGTTGGACAGGACAAGTTACAGAGAAAAAAAAAAAAGTTATAGGATTCCATTGTATTAATCATTTTTATTTGAATTAAATAAAACATTAAGTGAACCATTTCTATCCCATATGCTGATTCAACTAAATAAGCCAAGCAGGAGTGTAAAAGTAAATTTATTAAATATTTTTTTTATTTCAAAATGGGTCAATTTGGCCCAGGGTTCAAAAAAATAAGCTATCATGTGATGTTGAAGGGAATATTTCTGCTCTGAATGCAGGCGCATGTCCCTGTGGCATCTTATTTTTTTCTTTTTAAACCAAACTTGTATGCATGGAAAAATTAATGAAGTATTTTCAGGATGAATAAAAACCAGACAATAATAAGCAGAAACAGCGGTGGCGTGAAAGAGCCAGATTGTTTTGTTCGGAGCCGAGCCAAACCCCGTTTGTTTTGTGGTTCTTTGATTCTGCAGTCACTCTGCACTGTTGCAGAGCGCTGCTTTCCTCAGGCTGTTTCACACTTGATGAATGGCTCGCTGATTCTCATCATGTAACGGAGAGAAAGATTGCATTTCGCTGGTGAGGCTTGGGGGGTGAGAAGTGGAAACTGAGATGAGACTCAGGTGTGGTGAGGAGACCAGGAAAAAAAAAAGAATCCGTAGTCCAAAATCAGACAGCAGGTAAAATCTTGGCTCATTAAGCAGCGGAGATGTGAGCCCTTCAAAACACCTCATCTCATCGTCTCAATGCAAACAGAGCAGCCATCCTATAAAAACCCTGCAGTTTGTCAGATGACCAATAAGCCAGCTTATTGTCAGCCCAGTAACCGACAATCACCATAACAACCCAGCAGGGAGCAGCTTATTCCTTCATCTGTATACCTGCAGAGAGTGGAGGCTACAAGCAGGCTCCATCCTCGGCAGCTGGTTTGGTGTAAATTAAGCTAACGTTGCTGACTAATTTTCCACTTGATTACTTTCTGTGTGAGAGTGAGAAACCACCCTGTCAGGTAAAACTGCAGGCCGTGCACTTTCACGAGCCTGTCCACCTGCTTCTGCTTTGCTCTGCACTTCTCACCTCTGAAAGACTGACTGTCAACGTGTCATCTCTAACGGCTAAATCACACAAAACCAATCACACAAAACTGAGAGGAAGTAGAAAGTAGATGTTTGATTCATTTCTGTGCATAGACAGAACTCTTTAAAGGGCATATACCATGGAAGATGAACTTTTTGAGCTTTTAGGTGTATTATCGTGTTCATCCTTCACTATAAACACCCACAAAGCGGTATTTTGATCCATTTAACCTGTTCTCAGAGCACCAGCCCCTCACAACACACAAAAATGAGCAGGATTGACGAGTTGAAGTCACAAAGTGAGAACAGTCCCTTACACAAAAAATAAGAACTGCCCCCCAGGCAAACACCCAATTCCTCTGCTAAGCTAGCTTTGGTGCTCAGCTGCTAGCTTCGCCACTCCACTAGCAGTTCTCAGCTGCTAGCTCAGTGCTCAGCTTTACTGCTTAGCTAGCGGTGATCAGCCCCTAGCTCTGCTGTTCAGCTAGCAGTACTCAGCTGCTAACTTTTCCTTTCAGGTAACAGTGCTAAGGCGGCAGCTTCACTACCAAGCTATAATGATAATAATGGATTAGATTATTATTTTCAAGGCACTCAAAGCGCTTACAGTGCATATCCATTATTCATTCACACCTCATTCATACTTGGTGATGGTAAGCTACTACTGTACCCACAGCTGCCCTGGGGCAGGCAGACAGAGGCGTGGCTGCCAGTTCGCGCCTAAGGCCCCTCTGACCATCACCGGGACATTCATACACATTCACACGCCAGTGGAGCCACACTGGAGGCAAGTAGGGTTAAGTGTCTTGCCCAAGAACACATCGACTATTGGCTGGCGGGAGCGAGAATCGAAGCGCCTATCCTTCGATCATTGGCCGACCTGCTCTACCACCTGAGCCACCGTCGCCCCGACGAATGCTTAGCCACTATCTTTTGACACTCAGCTAGCAGAGTTCAGCCGCTAGCTTTGCCGCTAAGCCAGCAGTACTTGCCGCTAGCTTCACCACTCAGCTAACGTGTTCAGCCACCAGCTTTCCCACTCAAATGATAGCGCTAGCTTCTCTGTTCAGCTATCAATGCTTAGCCACTGGCTATGCCGCTCAGTTACCCGCTAGCTTCACTTCTCAACTAATGCTGCTCACCCGCTAGCTTTCCCGCTCAGCTAATGATGCACACCTGCTAGCTTTACTGCTAAGTGCTCAGCCACTAGCCTCGCCGCTCAGCTAATGGTGCTCACCTGCTAGCTTTACTGCTAGGTGCTCACCCGCTAGCTTCACCGCTCAGCTAATGGTGCTCACCCACTAGCTTTACTGCTAGGTGCTCAGCCACTAGCCTCGCCGCTCAGCTAACGGTGCTCAGGCGCTAGATAGGGGCTACAAAAGGCAAATATGCAGTATGTCATGCACGTTTATCTTTCATCAAGACTCAATGCCGAGGCCAGCTCTAGGTTCATGAAGTGGGCAGCACCCACATGCAGCAAAAGGCGGAGCCTCAGAAATTGAGGATTCTTACTTCTCTCCGAAAGGCTTAAGAAAATCATGGTACAGGCCCATTTAAACAGCAACAAGCTGATTTTCACAAGCTATTTTTCTGAATCTTACATAAAAATCAGTGGTATTTTTTCATGACGTTTCCTGCAGATCTGTTTTACAGCTTTGAGCTGTGTGGAAATGAAAACTGGAATTAGTCTATGCTTTAAATTGATACAATGATCATGCAGTACCAGGTCATAACACTCTGTAACCCAAACCACTCGAAATAGATTCCCCCAGAAGCGCGGGTCGTACTGAGAAAAGCCACAATAGCCCTGATTGGTCCAGTGCTGGTGTCATTGTGTTTCCTGCTGTGTATTTCAGGCTAATCTTGTCACTCAAATGTACAAATGGAGCTGCACTCCTGGCCAGTGTTTGGAGGTGTAATTATAGCTTAAAAAAGCTATAAATGTCAGTAACAGTGCAGACAGAGCCTTTCAGAGCTATGAGGGAAAAAAACCCTATAGATGGAACGGCACTTGACTTTTTCACCCTTAAATAGACACAGTAGGACAAAAGTGATATTTCTGTGTGTGTGAATTGTTGGGTTATCACTGCAAAAATGGGTTTTTGCTTCAGCTCAACCCATCAAGCCAACATAAAAGCCATGTCACACTACCGCTACCAACATATTTCATGGATGAAAATCAATCATACGTGAAAAAAGTGAGAAAAGTTGTGACTTTTACGTGAAATTTTTACACATGTATCTTAAATGAAGATTCGTGATACTTTTCTGAAACCACCCAAAGAGCACGTAAACCCGCGCATCTGTGGAGTTCTTTACTTTGACCTTCACCGACCAGAAATTACATCGCGTCAGCACCATGGTCAGCACATATTCGCGATATTTGTTTTAAACTGTTGGATTTCCCTGGTCTGCACCAGTTCATTGCCAAGGCCAGTATGCACAATCTGCACATTGTCCACATATACTTCAGCTTACATGTGTGATTTACATAATTCACACATTTTTCCTGCGTTTGTCATTTGTTGTGTGTGCAGATGTTCGTGAGGGGTTTTACGTGAATTTGATTTTTGAGCTGTTCAAAACTTTTGGTAGGTTGAGAATTATGCAGTTAATGTATATTTTGTGTAGCTCATATGCATTTATTATGTAAATCTTATGCAATTGTCCGTAATTTTTGCTAATCGCAAACGCAAATTTGTGGCTTTCCAGAATCGTTCCACGTATGTCTGACGGCTTTTTCACGCATGTGCCACTGATGTCCAACTTTTCTACCCTTAAATTAATTCAATTCAATAGTGAATTGTTCATAAATAATCACACGTCTTTCATTTCTTGCCGTATTGTGTGATACTGTAAGTCAGGGATAGGCAACTCCAGGTCTTGAGGGCCATTTTGTCTGTATGATTACTAGATATCCAAGCCCTACTCATGACTGGTCACCTGGTTCAGGTGTGTCCAGCCAATTAGAACAAGCCAGATCAGGGAATATTTGAAAAAACATGCAGGAATGAGGCCCTCGAGGCCTGGAGTTGCCTGTCCCTGCTGTGAATCGGTCCGATCTTTCACCCCTTCAGGGTGCATAAACTGCATCATTCTCAACCGAGGAAACATTTTGAACATATCAAAACAGAATTTACACAAAAACCTGTCGGCTGAATCCCTCGATGGACATCTGTGCACACTGACGAATGGCAAACGCAAGGAACACTTGTGAATTACGTAAATCACAAATGTATCACTAAGGAGCAAAATCAAATATGTGGATGACGTGCAAATTGTACGTAGCATCTATGTAACAAATGTAGGAAAGAGGATTAAGACAGTCAAAGAGAGGACTAATCTGATTTTTGGTAAAGAAGAAACACTTTTAGAACCACCATAGTTGAGTTTTACTTGTGTATGTGAGAGTTAGTGAGTACTTCATTTGCAATTTGTGCAAAAAATAAAACAAAACAAAAAAAAATTGCAGATCTTTATCATAAGTGTTTCTTTTTACATTTTTTAATTAATTTTTTTTTTTTAGTCTTTTATCTGTTGTGTCAAATGAACCTTGAGTCTGTAATAAAGTATCTATCTATCTAACTAGCACGTCTCAGCACATCCACATTTCCATATTTTCCGGACTATAGGGTGCACCAGATTATAAGACACTTCGTCAATGACTGGTCTATTTCGAAATGTCATATTTAAGGCACACCGAACTATAAGGGGTATTAGCAAGACAAATAAGTCAGAGGTGGTTTTGTGTGTCAGTCAGACTTTGACTGTGTTCTTAGTAACTCTAGATTATTTTAGTGGCACACTAAACATTATTGTATTCACAATACCTGTAACTCCCAACCTAAAACCTTTTGATACTGTTACACATTAGCAGTGTTGACGTATTCACGTCAAAGAATTTGAAAAAGTGCCATGTACTGTCTATACAGTTAAGCCACTTTAGATTGTGAGGCAGACATTCCTTCTTTTTTTTTTTTTTTTTTTTTTAATGAAGGCTCCTTACGTTGCAGTTACGTTTAGCTTCATCATAGTGGCAGCCAACAGAGTTTAGATATCATGAAAAATGTATTTTACACTCTGCCAAAAAATACTTCTTAAATATTTAAGCAGTTATAAAAACAAAAGATTTCACTCAAACGCGAGAATATTTTATTTAGAACAAATGATAAATAATGGACACCGTATTTAAGTCACTTTCATGCTTGAAATAAACTCAGGAATAGTTGGGATAGAAAAGTGTCAGTCATGGTGAAGCAGGAGGAGCTTTTTGAAACTTCTGTGCAGGAAAAAAAGATTTTTTTTTTCATGTCTTTTAATAATTAAAATTGTAATATTCGTGCATAATTGATTTGCTGAAAAGATTGAACTTTGACAATTTTTACAACTAAATAATGTTTTTTAGTTCAAATATCTGGACTGCAGGCAGCACCCAGACTCATCGAGGGAGAAGCAGAATCAAAGTATTATTCGTATTTGAAACAAATATTGAAGCACATGTGAGGTTTCTCCACTTAACTTGTCTTTTCCCTTGAAAATTGTAACGTTAAGTTTTCATACATAAAGCTGTTTTCTTTTTGCTTAAGTTCAGAGCAAAAGCACTTGACATTTATTTCAAAGGTAGGAATGTTTTTCTTTTAGGATGACTTCTCAAACTGCCTCTGAGGGTGTATTTATGCAAGATTTCTGTTCATCTTAGGCAAAGAAAAAAAACTAAAAACCAAAGATGGGCTAGAAATGTTAGTTGTCTCAGACTATGGTCACAGAGGTGCGTTTTTCTGCAAATTCAGCATTTTTCGTTGTTGCTTTTTTTTAAGAAAAAGTTAAAATTTTACGACGACCTAATGATGTTTTGTCCAGGGTGTTAAAGAAAATGGAGGATGATCATTGAAGGGGTTAGAATCATAAAGCAATAAAGTTTATAATCATTACTGTCAGGTGTAAATGTTAGTCTAAAAGGGGCGGGGCCTGTCCACACACACACTCAAATGTTACAAACATATCTGTTGGCCCCAAAAGTCTTCGCATACAGACATGTCAACATATACACAACAATTTATATGTACACACTTATGCTTCATGCATTCTGTCATGTATACTATTTGTGTACAGGTGAGTATTTCTGTTCTGCTGAGGTGGATGAATGAATATATAAAAAGAGAGAGTGCTTGGTCATCCCCACACCAAGACCCCCGCCGAGGCAGCAACGGCAGCCAATACCACCTAAGTACAAGTTCCAACCAGCCGGAGGAAATCCCCCGCCGCGCCAGGGGGCCCCATCCCCCAAAAGGCCCATAAAAAGTGGGCAGTTCAGCAAACCTGACTGCCGCCATCTACATTTATGACCAATGATTTTCCAAAAATTCAGCCGGCGGCCTAAAACCTTAAAGATTCGGCCGATGCCTCCTCAGTTGTATTTGTGGCAGTAATAATTTACTAAAAGAAAAGCAGAAACTGTGAGACAGAGAATAGCACAGTGCTAAATCTCTAAAAACTTTAACATTAGCGAAAAATTCTAAAACTGGAGCTTAATGGACTCGACTTTCCTCCACACTTCCATTCGATTTTTCTAATTCTTATTCAAATGTAAAACCTTCCCTTCTTTTTCGGTAAAGTGCTCTTGAAAGCACATCGGGGAACACACTACACTACACTGTGTGTAAACCTAAGATGGACCTTCAATGAATAGGAGACAAAAAATTAATAGTGGTGGGAGTTTTTTGCAAGAATTCTATGGCCTAATTGGCTTTTTTACCCTTTGTAAATATGAAAACATTCAAAAGAAATAGAAAAGGGGGCAAGGCCAAAGCAGCCATGTATATAAATGCAGCGTACATGAACGTTTTTTAATATATTTCTCTTTTACTCAAACGTCCTCACATCTTTCTTCAATTTAGCTTTTCTTTTTTTTCACTACTCATCCTAAACAAATGTTTTCAAAAAGGTAAAAATGCCAGGCTGAATCAAGTTTGCTCACGTCTGAATAAGATCTACACCTGTGACTAAATATTCTGCATAAAAAACAGAACAAAATCGTTATGAAATTTGCGATGGTTTTCAAAAGAAGGTATTTCAGAAAAGAGGCTACTCTCTGCCGTAAAGGTCTTTAAAGCTGACAAAAGGATGGTCATTATCTCCAACAACACAAAGGATTTAGAACTGAAGTCATTATACTGCCAAAAAATATATAGAAGAAATACAGAAAAATCAAAGGGAGATCTTAATATTCGGAAGGTTGCTCAGCATCAACACAAAAGGACATGTGAATTTTCTCTTTTTGTCTTAGAGGAAATAAAAAGCACAAAAAATATTTCCAATCATCAGTTTGATTATTTAAGGGTTTTATATTGAACTTAACATAAATGCGACAGGATTGGTCGTGTTTCTATAACTCTACATATTCCCAAAGAGTGTGAAATGAGTGAAAAGTCTCAAAGAACATTTACATTTTTGATACTGTACGTTATCTTTCAAATATTTTTTAACTATTGACTGGATTTTTGGTTTGGTGCTTTTTAAAAGTCGTTACAAAGAAACTGCAACTTTTGAGTCAATATTATTCTTGTTATTGACAAAGATTATTAAAAAACTCCTTTAAGTATTGAAAAAAAATAACCAAAAAAGACCCACTCCAATAAAACCATATTTTTATGTTTTTAAAGTGGCCCTACCATGAAATTGCATTTTAATGTCCATTCCACACTATAAATGTTAGGAACAGGCGGGGGCGTTTGGATCCATATGCAGAAGGTTGTTTAATAGCAAACACAATCAGGCGAGGGCAAGGCAAGGCAAGACGTGGTCAAAATACAGGCAGAAGTCAAGGCACAGGAAAATATCATAGATCGAACAGAATTCAAAGCATAAACAAGATCTCACACTGAGCAGAGCGCAGAGACTGACTAAATACTTTTTGTACTGATTACTTGATTGAGAGCACCTGGGAGAGCCTGGGAAGAGGGAGCAGAGGCTGATGGGAACTTGAGTGAGGAAGAGGCCCAAAGGTGTCAATATGTACAACACTCCTTGATTTTACCTCAGCTCCCATCTTTGTGTATTGATAGCGTTCTTTTTTCTGATATAAAGTGCAATGATAAATTTTTAAGAGCATCCTTAACTAGCAAACTATTCCCTCTACCTATTAGAAGAAAAACTTTGTCCCCATCTTTTTCAAAAAATTATACTTGTAAAATTAGAACCAATTTCTTTTCATTTCCCCTTATACCAAAAATGAAACATACAATTTGGCTGTATTGACAAAGAAAAGAAAATTCAATTTTTGTACAATAATTTAGTAATCTTTGGTAAGTTTTTTATTCATAGGTGTCGATTTTTGAAAGAGAGTCCACACTTTTTGTTTTTTAAAAATGACTTGCTTCTTTTTTGTAAATCTCTTGAAAAGATAAAAAATAAGAATGCCACAAAACTTTTAGATTGTTTGTCTGTTTACCTGGACTGATGAGATTTTTCCTTACCCTTTATTTTATGGATAATCTTGGTTGGAATGTTTTAGACATTGATGCCTCCCAATTTGCTTAAGATTTCTGAGTATAGTTAGAATATTTTATTTCAATGTTATCTACATTTATATGTATTTTGATACATTTCTTTTTGTTTTCCTCTCTGCCTTTCTCTTTTATTGCTTAATTTGAATTCATTTTGTTTTCGCATGTATACATATCTGGCAACATGCTTTGTAATGCTTTTGTAATGTCTAACTTATCAATAAAAAAAAAAAAAAAATCTGTTCGTGTTTTTAAGAACAATCCTCTAAAAAGCAGAAGCCCCTCCCATACCCCTGAAAACGAGCGGTTGGAAACATGCTGATGTAAGATCGATGCCAACAGCTCTCTCCAGGAAGAGTCTGTGCTGCTGAACTTCAATTCGCTCTGAGATTCCTCAGTCTGACTATGAAACGAACCGAGAGCAGAACAACTGAACCAAAACAGCCACCGTACCCGACAGTCACGTGATGTGAACACGGTAGAAATGAGGAGATCGGTGAGCCGCGGACAAATGTAGAGCATTAACTGTCATGTTATCTAAAAGGAAATAATTGTTCGAACTGTGTTAAAAGTTTAATCGGATAGTCTCAACTTCATTTTGTAGAGGTCTAAAATGGCTCATCTTATGTTTTGATTATTAGTTATAGTGATTTTTATTTTATTTTGTTTCTTGCTGGACTTTTTACCAATGACATTACAGTTTTAGTCTTTTTTCCTTCCCCCAGAAGGCAGGCTAATGTCATGTATGGTCTAGTTGAAGCATTTATTTTGTGTTTCTTTGCATCCCCTTGAGGCTCTAATAGTCCATATGAATATATTTTCTCAGCCTTTTTGTGCTTGTTTCTTCTTTTGTTTCTTTTCTTGACCTTTTTCTTCCCATCCACATCGACAGTGTTTAAGTGCATGTTTGCATGACGGATGTGGGGAGGTCACAACAAAATGAGATACTTATCTGTGTCTGCAAGTTTCCTGAAAATAGTCTATTATTGTGCTGCAGTTCCATTTGCAGTGAATCTTTATGTTCTGAAAGGTCATTCTTATTTGTTCGCTCCCCTTGGGTTAATTGTGCATTTCATTAGTTTGCATGTCCTTGAAATGTTCCATAAGATTCATGTTTATTCTTTTTCTACTTTGTCTATAACAATGTTTTAAAATGCCAGTATTTTTTGCCATTTATACATATAGCTTATAAATGGCTTTAAATTGTGATGCAAACTAAAAGATCATGTGATCGTCTTCTTTAAAGTCAATAATAATTTCCTATAAACTCTAGTTTTATATGTATTTATTTAAATTTATCTCTTTTTTTTCATTCTACCAAGTGGAAATGTCTACAGAATGAAACCAGAAGTAGATCCTAGAGAAGGCACTTAGCAGATAGTTAGAAGGCAAAAGGAAGATCCCATAAATAATCTGATCAGTCTGTGAGAATGGAAGCATTCACCTTCAAGCTCCGCAGCTTCCAGCCTGCAGGTGAAAGGCAGCTGAAGATGCATTTCTGTACATTATTGGATGTTTTAAATCTATTTTTCATCAATTTAATAGGGAAGGGAAATTTTGGCATGTAGATTTTTGTGTTGTTTATTTATAATTATAGTGTGAGTCCATGATTGAATGTGTTTATATAGAGTGTGTTTTTCTTTTAAGTATCAGTCACTCTGAATGATATCTGACATGTGTCATAACTGCTGGCTGCACTGTTGGTGACTAACAGAAAATAATTATTCCCCTACTGTAAACAGAGATAGAACAAAGAATTCAGTTAACACATAAAAAAAAAAAAAAAAAAAAAAAACCAACATTTTACTGTCAAAAAATTCCCACAAGAAAAAAAAAAAAAAAAACAAGGCTCACATGTATGTGTATCCATGAACTGGTCCATAGTTGAGTGCCTTCATAGACAGATGAAAAATGCTGAAAGGTCAAAAGATTTATTTTCCCATGACTTAAAAATGGCCAATTAGTTGGGATGAATTAAAGGAAGCGTTTTGTTGAGTCCACCCACTATCCAATCAAAACAAGCCCCCTGTTATGAACCGTGAGTGGCCGGGGTACAAAGGTAGAGCGGTCGACCTCTGATTAGAACACTGCTGATTTTGTGACTGCCTTACCTCTCCATGCGTTAAAGTGTTTTTGGGGAAGACACTGAACCTCACATATAGGTTGGCACCAGCACAGGCCAGGGGCGGACTTCGCAGTTTGAGGGCCCCGGGCGAAAAATAAAATGGGACGCTCTTCAACGATTTAAATACATTTTTTTTTAATCCTTACCTAGATTTAAAACTCAATTAACTTCTTCAATGTTCCACTGATAGAGAGAATAAATGTCTAGAATCCAAATGTTTTGATAGCATTAACAGAACTGAAATATTTTCAAAACTGCCTTGCAGTTGACCTCGCAACCTGAAATCGTTCCTGTTGAAATTCAACAGGAAATATACAAAATATAACGATTTGGAGGATAAAAGTGAAATGATCAAATGTGTAAATTGTATTTTTGGAACAGGTTATTGGATATATATTCATTTTATTATTAGTAGGCTACACATTTCATGACAGCAGTTTAGGCACTGCTTCACCTGCCTCTCCTGACCGCACGCTCCTGGTTGAAAAGTAATTCCATAAGGAAAAGTTGTCCCAAATCCCAGACCCGCTATAATTATGTCCACCCACATAAAACAATTTTTGACCTGCAAAGTTGGAATCAAAACTGCTCAGCTGGGCGGAAATCTGAATTCTCAGCTCGCTAACTTGCTGCTGACTGGAATATTCCATTGCTAGAGAAGGACGGGGGAGGATGAAACACTTTCACAAGATCAGTCTTATGTAATTACAGGGATTTGGGGTGGGTTTTTTTTTTTTTTCCCACAACAAAATATTTTTCAGTTTAAAAAAAATAAATAGAATGAATATTCCTTAACCAATAAGATTCTTAAATTATGATTTAGGAAAGAAAGTGCTGTTTATTACCATTATATTAAATGGTTCAGGAGCTTGAACGGTTGCTTCAAAAATAAAGGTGAAAAAAAAATTAATTCTTTCCATGCTCATAAATAATTAAATATAAATATTGTCTTGTCATCATTTTAAATGGACACAAGAATCGTCAAATAAAAAATTTTGCCGAATTTTTCCCTCTACACCCGTACAGCTAGACAGCTACAGAGTAGATAGTTGGCTCTGCAGCTGTTTGGACCGGACGATGTGTAAATGTCTCCGGACGAAGGCTACAGTTCATATTCATGATTTTTTAAAAAAGATCATGTGGCGTTGAAGATTCTGCCAACGCCTCCCCATTGGGCAGTGGCAGTTGTATATGTGACCGTAGCCTTAATGAAACTTTGGTTGTGTCTGAATTGCCCCCTAACCCCGAGCTACTAAAAAACTATACAGTGCCCTGGATTTTAAAAGTAATTCGGATACAATGCTCACTACTTTTCTTTCATGACGTCATCCATTTTATGAAGTAAAAATCGAATACATACGAACATTTCACGTTTGTTTATGACTCCACTGTGTTCTGATGGTGAAAATGTGGACGGTTAGTTCAACTATTACATTTAAACACGTTTTTTTTTGTTCGAAATTGTTTGACTGCAATGCATTGTGGTCTATATCAGCTAATAGTCAGCATCGATGCACACTACTTTTTCGCAAAGACTTCTGGGAAATTTCAAGAGCATGTGATTTTGGAATGAGTAGATTTGGACAGCACTAGAAAATGGTGAACTCGCTATATAGTGATTATGGGGGAATTCAGACACAATCTTTGTTCCCTTATGAAACTAATCCCCAGTGATCATTCGAAGAACTGCAACAGTTAGAACTTCCTGCTTTTCATAAACCATGTTACATACTGCTGCAACTTAACCAGGCCTTCTGCTCACCTGGCAGGTGTGGTCGTGTGCTTTAATTGGCGCCTGCTGGCTACTCAAGGCAGAGGAGGCCACACCTCCAGGGAGCAGAGCAGCAGGTTGGGGTGGTGCTATTTTGCTTTGTTCTCTTTTAGTCCTCAGCAGTCTCAGACTGCTGGGTTTTGTTATTTTAGTTTGGGGTTGGACCTTGGTAGTCTTGATTTTCAGGCTTTGTTTATTTGTTTTCTTTAGGTAGTTTTGGTAGCCATTAGCAGGGAGCTGCTGACTCCAACGGTCTCCCCGTCTTTATTTTTATTTATTTTTTTGGCAAAGGTTGCAACTCCCTTTTGGTTTGTCGTTTTGAACCAGCACACTAATTATTCGATTTTTGTTCTCTCATTTCAGGATACAAGGTTTCATTTATCTAATAAACTGTGTTCCTTTTATTTTCATTGGTTTTCGTTTTGTGTCCCCCCCCAAAGACCCGAGCCAGGTTTACCCAAAGGGGACGTAAAAAAACCAGTAAAGCAGTTCTTCTATTCCTGCTGGAGCAGAATCTGACGTTTCATTAAAAATGAAATATTTCCATCATGCACCAAATTCTTCAACTTGAATCCACTTTTTCTTCTTTTCAGGGCCGATCAGAGAATGGAGGATACTCTCTGCTTCCATGTTCTCAAAGGCAGAGTGATGAGCTGCAACCATGACAAGAGAAGAGCGTGTTCTACTCCGCTCATTCAAGCAAAAACACCCCTTTTATTCTCTGCACATGACTAATCTGTGCTCTAGTGGTGCAGAAGTACTCGCATGCATTGATAGTTCCCACACGTAACTCGTAATATCTCACGCACGTGCTCAGTTCGCGCATCAGTGAGCTTGTTTTCAGCGTGCCGCTGACCTCTAAGATTCAGAAGTGAACCCCGTTCATCATTGGAAATCCATAGTTGTAAACACCTTTTAAACTGCGAGTGAGCCACGCAGGTTTGTTGCAGGAGTCGTGTCACTGAAAGAGCGCGTGCGGCGAATGACCACATCTTTGGCCTCCCGCTGGTTGCACGCCTGATTTGGCAACGCCTTCTCACAGTGAGGACAGATGGCGAGGACTTACCTAGGAAGGAACCCTTCCACACACATGCACATACAATTGTCTCTCCGTCCAACAATGACTCATTACCTCTCCCACTGAGTTTTTTTTTTTTGTGTTTTGATAATCACGAGTCAGCTCCTTACTGCACCCCGCCCCGCCCCCTCCTCCGCGCTCACTTCCATCCTGTAGCCTTAAACCCACCCCGTTTCAAACAGCTACTTCACTTTTGTGAGCCTCAGACAATTCTCAGTATAAAATCACGTCATAGGTGGCGGCGAACAAAACCCGCATCTCCTGAGAGGTCAATTTGCACTCAGAAAAAAATTGCAGGTCCAAAAGGAAAACTACAAAACCTGCAACAGCTTGTAGACGTGCAGTCAAGCACCTCTTCAAAATAAAAGGAAAACGGCGTAATGCACAGAGAGCAGAAAGTCTGTGGGCGGGCAGTCGGGTGCAAACTGCATGCGATTGTGGAGGTGGACGACACTGTTAAATCTGCGAGGACAAACAAATCACGAGCCAACGCAGCGGAGAATACAATTCACACGCTGCTAACTGGCTTCCTGCCTATGTGGCTTGTTTGGGATGAATCATTTTCAGACAAAAGAAAACTGCAGAATGATAGAAAACTGAAACCTCTACCTTCATTAAGAAACAGAAAAATACTTTTATCAAATATATTTGGATGAAAAAACATTTTTAAATAAAATGTGTATAAAAGCCTGCACGAACGATTATTTTAATAGTCGACTAATCACTGATAATTTTTTCTGTTTAGTCGACTAATCTGGTTAAGCGCAAACTGGATATAAAGCACACACACAAAAAACTTGATATATAGCGTTACTGCTAGTGCGAATGCTGTACGCTGAATTTGGCCGATGAAAAAGCTAGTGCTGATAGCTGAAACACTGAAATTGATAACTGAAAACGCTGAAGCTAATAGCCAGCTAAAATATTAATTATAATATAAGTATTCTATAATTATTACGACTCGTGTTTAATAATTTTTTTTTTTTTTTTAAATTCTGATTGCTTTTATGTCAAGCACTTTGATCGAAATGAATTTTTTCCAAGATGTGCTATATAAATAAAGCATGATTTGATTTGATTTAATTAAATGTAAAATTAGCTTAAAAAAATGGAAAAAAGCCTTAGTCAAAACAGCTAGCATGCAGCGAAATTATTAGCTAAACTCTAAAATAGCCTAAAAAACTGAAAAAAAAGCCTAAATTAGCCAAAATAGCTAGCTTGCAGCTGAAATATTAAACTCCAAAACAGCCTAAAAAGCCTTAAGTGCCAAAATAAAAGCTAAAAGTAGTAATTACTTATACTTTCAACTTTACTATTCTAAACTCCATATATATAAAAGTAAAACTATCGCATAATTAGATCTCTACTATTTTAATAGTCAACAACTCGTGGCAGCCCAACTGCATAGACAAACAGGAAATGTTGGAATCTAACACTTTCAGTAAAGATAAAATATATATTTGATATGTTTGAAACTAAGATATTTCAAGAAAAAATATTAAGGGTAACCACCATAATTACTGAGATAATATTGAATGATTTTAGGGCAGTAAAATTTGTCATTTAAAGATTTTTTTATTTGTATTTTATGTCTAATAACCCGACAAATGTCTAAAACCAGAATGAGCAGTTAGTGAAAGAGTTTCATCAAAGGGAAAAATGTTTTAATTAAGAATACACTGTGTGTACTTTCCACAAATGTGACATTTTTAACATTTTTCTCAAATGGATCGGTTCCGTCTCATTTATTTTCTGAGAGCACTACAGTTAATCTATAAACCGGTCAAACAAATGAGAATTACGTCTGTCCCTGGAGTGGGCAGTGAACGCATCAATAATTGGATTCCACAGAGATGAGAAATCTTTACAAACAAATGTCCAGCAGGTAAAAAGGGATGAAAAAAAAAAAAGCGGTAGCAGTTGGTTGGGTCGTGTTTTAGGCGTCATCGGGTTTGTCTGCCGGTGGTCCACATGGTTGAAGCATCTTCTCCATCAAGTTGAAGCGGACGCGAGCTTTGCTTTCGTTTTCAGCGATGGAAAAGTAGTTGAGCAGGTCAAAATGACCCATGTAGGAGCAGTAAGAGTCACGGTGCTGGTTCACCAGCCATTCCCACTTGGTGGTGTCAGCATGCCCTGTACCGATGTACTTGGACTGGAGATGCTCCAGCTGACTGTGGATGTTGTATCGGTCAGTCATTCTCTCTCAGATCAGTCAACAAGCTCTGGGAGGAAAAAGCAAAATAGAAATTTTAATTATGTTTCAGCAAACAGATGGCACTGTCAAAATACTATTAAACAAAAAACGAGAAAAGTTTTAGTTTTTCTCATGACAGAGGAGAATTACTGTTTGAAACTAAAAATATATACATTATTTAAAGGGAAAAAACTCAATGATAAGATATTTTTTATATTATACGGTGATACTTGTAGATAAAAGCTACCTACGAATAGAAAAATTTAATAAAGACAAAATAGGTACATTCACAGCAGCTGCGCCGACTCGTGTTTAAGTATACACTTTCCAAACGCCTGTCAACCAGAATAACAGCCTCAACTCTTGGCTTCACATGTTGCTACGCAGGTTTTTACAGCCGTGGGCTCCACATACAATACAGGCGTTGATTGATTACGCACAGAAAGTTCAGAGCTGTGAAAGATAAAAGCAGGAGCAAGATTTGAACCGTTTCGACCTTTCACAGCACGCCTCGTCCCACCGTGAGTGGCGGACAAGCGCTAGTAAACAGTAGAATAACAAAATAAGAAGAATCCTCCCACTACCTGCTTCTCCGGTGAGAACACCAGGGGCTGAATACACGTTCATGAAACCGCATATAGCGCGTTCTTTCTTGAACGGGCCAGACATGCCCGTGTGAATGTGTCTACCTATATCCACCCACACACTTTTGACCCTTGTGCTTTCTTGTGGGGTCCAGATGACCCCACCCTTATATTGATGAGTGACAGTTCAGCGCGCTGTCTTGTGGGTTTCAAATGACCCCACTTCCAATGTAAAAGCACAAGGGTTAAAGTCACAAAATAGCAATTTAAAATTTGTCTCACACAGTACACACTACTTAAGTTCATACAATCCTATTACAGTATCTGTATCTCGAGCACCTGAAAGTAAAGATTAGCATATCCAACAGCTAAACTATAAAATATGTCAATTCATTTTTGATAACCATTATTATTTATGTAAAGTAGCTTCAGTTCACTGGAAGGCAGCCATGCCGGTAACATTTAAAATATTCAATTTATTTTCTTCTCCATCTTTTTACACTGCACATAGTTATATTTTCTAAGATCCAATTTTACCTAATTTCATCTAAACTTAATCTGCATTACAATATTATACCCAAATATTTATATTTATATTATAAATTTCAGTTACATACTCTTCCAGAAGTGTCCTCAAAAGGGCGTAGGAGAAAGTAAGAACTTATTTAATCCTGGCTAATTGCATTTCATATAATGACTTACTATTTATTTTAAAATACTACCCAAAATGCTCTGTAAACTGGAAACAATAAGCCTAAAAGTAGTTTGCATGTTTTCAGGAAGGTTGAACAATACTCATGTACCAGTCTATCTTTAAATTAGAGATTAATTAATTATTAAGTTACTCTATTTACTAGTAGAATGTATAAACATTAAATAAATATTAACATAAAATAAAACACTCAATGGAAAACAAATTATGAAAAAGTTAAATAATTTAAACACCTTAAAGAGTCAAATGTCTGATAAATATTTCTTCCCTTTTTTTCTTCTTTTGTAATATATTATTTGAAATGAAGACATCCCGTTACCTTTACAAAATGAAATGCAAGCGCTTTTTGTTGTTTTTGTATTTATTTTACTGTATCCTCTTTCACTAAGAATATCTAAACATTTAAAGTTTTGTGTGGTAATTCAAAAAACAAAAACACAAGATATGAGTGATATGTTAGAATATCATTAACAGGAAAACTCCAAATCTAAAATGATTAAATGTATGCCTCTTTGAACCTAAAAATACACATTCTGGTCTCTTTGATCTAAGTCCATGATTCTTATTTAAAGGAAAAAATAAGGTGCATACCTGCCAAAAATTTAAATAAAATAAAGTTGTATCATACTTTAATGGGTATGATGTGTGCCATTGATAGATTAATACTTTTTAACGTTTTATTTTGTTAGCTTCATGCGAACATTAGCCTAGCTTCCCGCTAATAACCTATTATAACTCCTGAAGTTTAGTCTCTGTTGTAGCTTACTGCGCACTTTTTACTGTAATCATCTCTGTACTTCAATAAAAGGTCAACTTACTTGAAAAGCACGGATTTCCAAAACAAAAAAGTTGGAAAACTTGAGAAAAAACGGACTCCTTCCAAGCACACCACAACCGGAGAGAAGCCGGCTTCCGGTTTGATTTTCCGGAAGTTGCAACAACCCGACGAGAAACTGAGGCGGTAAACTTTTGTTCCGCCGTTTTAATTCCTGTTCTCTTCATAAAACTGGACACCACAGTGACCGAAACACACAAATCTATGAGGTAGGCTCTGAGGTCCTCATCTACGATGAAATCTTTAAAAATTAATACTAAAGACCTACCTTTTACTGTCTAATTTACTCAACTTTAACTTTTATTTACTTATTTTATTATGTAATTTTGTCTAATTTGGTGCAAGGGGTCTGGAGGGTTGAGGACATTCTGTGTGAATATGATTTTTTTTTTTACATTTAATTGATGCTTGCCTCACAGCCCTGGATGGAATCCCGCCTGGGACTTTTTTTGTGGGGAGTTTGCACGTTCTCCCCTTTGCATGCGAGGGTTTTCTTAGGACAACTTCATCCCACAGTCCAAAAACATGCGTCATGGGTGAATTAGTTCCTCTGAAGTGTTCCTAAGTTTGCATGTGAGTGTGTGGGAGTGGTTGTATGACCTGCAACAGACTGGTGACCAGTCCAGGATGAGCCTGCCATTAACAGTGGACGGGACAGACTCGTGACCGCATGACCACAAAAGGGATAATGTGACCCCGAAAGGGAGTCATGTGGTCACGAATGGACAGATGGATGGATGGAAAGACAAACGGACGGATAGTGGGATGGATGGACGGATGGATGGAAAAAAAGAAAGACAGACAGATGGAAAAAAAATAGGGATGGATGGATGGATGGATGGATGGATGGATGGATGGATGGATGGATGGATGGATGGATGGATAGATAGATAGATAGATAGATAGATAGATAGATAGATAGATAGATAGATAGATAGATAGATAGATAGATAGATAGATAGATAGATAGATAGATAGATAGATAGATAGATAGATAGATAGAAAGAAGGAAGGATGGACAGATGGATTGAAAGACGAGTGGATGGACAGTTTGATGGACGGATGGATGGAAGAATAGACAGATGAATGGACAGATGGATGGAAAAAAATAAGGATGGATGGATGGATAGAAAGAGGGATAGATGGACAGATAGATTGATGGATAGATGAAAAAAAGACCGACGCACAGATGGAGAAAAAGAAATACGGTTTGGCGGACAAAATGCAGATGGATGGAAAAAAAAGAGACAGGTGGATGGATGGGTGGAAAAAAGACTGACAGATGGATGAATCAATGAACGATGGATGGCAAAAAAATAATTATTAGTTTTAAACCTGTAAAGCACTTTGTGTTTCTGCTGTATGAAAAGTGCGTTATAAATAAAGTTTGAATTTGAATTGAATAATTAAACTGCCATACATTTTTGGGGAAGAAATAATATATTTACATTTCTAGTAATAGTATAGTACAAATGTTTTCAGAAAAAGTAGATTATGATCACAAAAATGAAGTCATTAAAGGATCAAAATCTAAAATCTGGAAACAAAATCTGACAATATTACAAATGCAAAAAACAAAAGTGAAGTTGTTTATGTAAAATACAGAGGAATCAATCAAAATACTTAAAGAAATACGATGAAAACAGGCCTTTGACTCCTTTTCGCTGCTTTCATCTCTTCCTGCGTCAGATCTGCCTTCCAAACTGGAGCTCCATTTGAACCGCATTAGCTTTCCGTAGCTGGTGAAGGTGATCCATTGTAGTCAGTAAATACAGACGGAGCAGTTCATCACCCAGAGAATCAATCTAATCTCACACAACAGCACATTTTCCCTCCACGACCATCCAGGACCCTGCAGCATCTTCACAACCTGCAGCGGGGAAGAATTCACTTCCTTCACACTTTAGCGCTGTAATTACCCCGGCAGCGACATGTGTTTGCCCTTGTGCCCGACACAGTTCATGGAACCTGTTAACAGGCGCTTGGCCTTGATGCACGCTCCTTGTTAGGCTGCTGGAGCACATCTGTTTTATCCCCTGATTACACAACAGCTCTGCATAATAATGCATCCATCCTCGTTGGAATGCGCTGCTCACTTAAGTTTTTGGTCGCCACGTCTTAACAAATTAACAATTTCTCATTTTTAAATGATGCAAAATTAAGGAGTTTTCATGTTTAAATTTTCATAAGCTTTCAAGAAATTCCAGTAATGGAGGGGTGTGAATGTATAATGAGCATTAGAGAAAGGATAAAAAAAGACCAACTCTAACAGCCACTCATGCAACCGCAGGGAGTTTAAAAATGATGACTAACGATGCCATCTCTTTTCCAGTTGAGTAGTGGGTTTCCATAACGGCTGAAACCTGCAGGCGATTTAACCAGGTCAAAACTGCCTTACTTTCCTGTAAAAAGAAACTTTATTACACTTTGTGTGTTACACAACAGTCACGGCATACATCTCTTTCTGAGGTAATTGATTTTTCATCAGATTTAAGCTTTTGAGCTCAGATTGGAAAGTGTGGACTCCACCAATGATGTAATTCATTACAAAGATATGAAGGTCAAGCTTTCTTCTCTCACATGAAAGGTGAGGTTCGTGACTACCAAACCCCTGAGGGGCAGCTTTGAAATATGAGTCCCATCTTTTTTTTTTTTAAATTTTTAAAGTTAACGCGATGTCGTCCTTCATTCTGCATTTCATAGGTTTTCAATTTAAAGCTGCAGCTGTTAGAAGATAAGTTTGCATAGACGAAAGATCAAGCTGCGATAAGATCAACCGTCAAATCCATCTGAAAGTTACTGTGCAGGGACCCAGCGAGGCTCTTTGATGATTCACGTCTTTGACTACCTTCCACGTCCTGCCTGCCGTCCCCTTTATAGCTCTTTGTGACTGTTTTTTTTTTTTTTTTTTTTTAGGCCACCATTTCCTTGCTTCTTTCAAGGCCAACTCCATTACATTCACATCCTCTTCGAAATCCTGAAAGCTCGCAGTCTGGTTTGTCTCAGCAAACTGGAAAATCACCCAAAAAGTGAATTTAATTCATTAATTTTTGTTCAAAATCTAAAAACTTAAACTGTAATGAATGTCATGTTTTTGTTGTTTTTAACATGTTCTTGTAGCATTTTTCTCACGATGAAGAATCTATACCAGGGGGGTCAAACATACAGCTCACCACATGGTTTAATCCAGAGGAAAAAAAAAGGAAGAGAAAAAAATAAAAGGATTTTTACATTTCTTGGACTGCACTTCTGCTTCGTCTGACTTCATCCCCACTCGTCCCTCAGCTCTATCTGCAGCTTTATCTGAATGAACTCTATTCAAATACCTCGTTTTAGAAGCTAATTTTCCCTTACCAGTTCTGGTATTGCCTGTTCGTCCTGGGATGGGATCTCTCCCTCATGTGGGAATCCCTAAGGTTTCTTCGTTTTTTTTCCTGATTCAGGTTTTTTGGGAGTTTTTCCTTACCGAGAGGGAGGGTCTAAGAGCAGGGATATCCAGTTTATTTAGTCTGTTTAGTCTTTAGTGATCTTTCTTTCATGTTTCATGACTATTTTTTGCAACTGTAAAATTACCTGCATGAAGCCCAATGAGGCAAAATTCTTTGTGATTTTGGGCTATATAAATAAAATTGAATTGAATTGAATTAAATAAAAAAAAAGAAAGTCTCACCCATTCTTGTGGCTCTTTAAAGTCCCCCTATGACATTTTTTTAATGTAAAAAAATGTTTGCGCAGCAGAGCTGTAGTGACGTAAAGAAGGATCATTCATTCAAACAGTCTGTGACAGTTTGATTGGCAGCGATTTTTAAAGGAGAAATACTAAGAAATGCAAAAACGAAATGATTTCTTGTTACATTTGTTGTCTTTCACAGGAAACATGCTACACATACATGTTAAAAACTCAAAAAACATATTTTTTCATCAAAGGGGACTTTAAAGCTGCTGTCCACCATCTGAATTTCCCCCAGGGTTTGTCCCAAAGGGATTAATAAAGTTGTGTCTAATGTCTAATGTCTAAAGAAATGATTGAAATGCGAAATTCGACCACAAGGGGGACAAAAGAAAAGCGAGACCAGAATGACAAGAGATCAAGAAATAATCGGCTAACCTACGTAGAGTTTTAGTAGAAAAAGGGAGGTTAACTCTGAATTTTTATGTTTATTTAGATACATTTTTCCTTAATTTCCACATTTATATTTTAGGTGTTTATTATTTTTTTTTCATTGTCCCTCTTGCGCTTATTATGATAATTACTTTAACGTCAGTCACAAAATATTCCGTCTGTATTAAATTGGATAAACCATTTTTTTGTAAAATGAAATTTATTTTATTGCTGTGATTCAGCCTGGATTTGAACTCTCAACCTTCCAGTCTACGGGCAGACACTACACCACAAGGCCACTAAGCTGATTTGATTTTTTTTGTGGAATTAGAGCACATGCAGGTACCCTTTTCATGGAACTAATTTCCTATTTCGATTTGGGGGCAGACAATATCTCTCCTGGATTTTCACGTCGGCGTATCCGAGTCTGCCACAGGCTCCGACGGTGGGATTGGTCTCTCGGTTATGATGTTCCCGTCTCCATCTTCCCGCTCCTCAAAGCAGATGTTCACCGTCACAGTCAAGAAAAAAGAGCTTTTTTTATCTCAACTCGCGCAGGGCGTCAACAATCCCCCTCGGAATCATTAGAGAGTAATCCAGATTGACAATTCCTTTGGAAAAAGCCTTCAAAAGAAACCAGATTGATCGAGGCGACACTCAAACATGACATCATTCAGCGTTTGCAGACTTTAGCTCCATGTTTTTTCTGTGAACAAAAAAATCTACAAGGATAACTATTAGAGCAAAAAAACACATTCCTTTAAGGTAAATGGTGGCAAAATAATTAAATGTCCTTCCACGCTCCAGTTTAACGATCCTCGATGTACATTTTTTTTTATGCAAAGAAATGGAATTAGATTGCAGCCTTCAGTAGCCGGCAACAGTAAGGCTCACAATGGATGAAAAATAATTATGCTTTCAAAATAACTGGGAGTCTAATCCTATTATTATTGAATTCCACATCACTTTTATTCAGTTTGAAACTGTCATTATGTCAATAAAATGTTTTTTATGCAGTAAAGTATGTTTTTTAATTAAAACTTTAAATAAATCAAAAGTTACTTTTATCTTGTGCTTTTATACTGAAGTCATTAAATACTTTATATATAATAACTTTATAGCATTTGCTGCAAACTTGAATCTTTCTGTCCAAACTAACTGATTGCATTAGAGGGGAGATCAATCTTTCATGCTTGTGTGGGAAGAAAAAAACACTACAAACGATGTTTATGCAACATCAGAATCAAAAATATGTAGAGAAAATACACTCGCCTCGATTTGTGCGTAATTGTTGATTTGTAACTCATCCAATACATGTTGTGCATAAGTGCAAAAATGAAAAAGAAAATACAATTCACACATGCATTTAAATTATCTAAACTACACCTTCAAAAAGTACACACAAATCGCCCAATACATTGATAAAATAAACATATTTACATACAAATCTGATGTGAGACTTTTCATGTCCTCAAGGCTTTGTCTGAATTCCTTCCCTACTCACTATCTAGTGAACTATATAAGGTTTTCGCCATTTTGTAGTGCTGTCCAAATCTACAATTCCAAAATTGAGTGCCCTAGAAATTTTCCCATAAAACCCCGTGCATCGACGCTCACTACATTAACGAATATAGACCACAATGCATTGCGGTCAAACAATTTTTGTGAAAAAAACGTGTTTAAATGTTATTTTTTGATAAACCTTCCACATTTTCATCATCAGAACACAGTAGAGTTATAAATAAACGTAAAATATTCGTATTGATTTGGTTTTCACGTTTTAAAATCAGCTATATCATTTCCAGCATTTAAAATTTGTGTGTAAATGTGGCTTTGTATAAATGTATCAGGTGATTTGTGCGTAGTTTTTACAGATTTGTATGTGTAGTTAGTTCAAGTTGAATGTAAATTGTATTTTGTTGAATTTCGTAATTCTTTTTACTTATGCATAAAATATATGAGTTACAAATCAAGAATTACGTACACAGTAAATGTGATTTTGTGTAAATGTATCAGGTGATTCGTGCGTATTTTTAAAATATTTGTGAGTGTACAAATCAAGAACTACGCAAACACACAAATGCAAAATTACGCACAAAACAACGACTACACGAGTCTATTTTCTCTCCATACAAAAGTTTGAGGTCGACAAAATAAAGCACCAAACGTTCACAGCAGTTTTATAATTGATCATATCTTTAAGCTACATGGATTTCATTGTATGCACATGCTTGATATACACTCTGTACAAAAAAAACCAAAAAAAAAAACAATATACAACAACACAGACATGAATGAATACTGTTGGCTTGTTTCCTGTACATCATTTCCTTCAACTCTGGCACATTCAGAAGCAGCAGGAATAACTTTCGCTTCTCCTGCTAAATAACGTCTGGCTGGAGAGACCACTGATGCTTAGAATAATGAAGCCCTGCCAAATAGTGAGACACAGCTTTGATTTATCCATCGACAAAATGCATGATTATGCATCGCAATGATTGATTTTAGCAGAGGGCTTAATGGATCACTAAATCTGAATGCAATCGTACATTTAAAAGGGAAATCAATTCCGACGCGGTGGCCTTAAAGCCTTCATTAAAAGTACTTTAAAAGGCTCAATATTAAGAGTAAAAGAAAAATAAAAAGGGTTTTGATTGTTTAAACAGAAAAGAGGGTTGAGATTTAATTAACCTCTGTGCTTGGGGTTATTAACAGACCCACGTCTGCGCTGGAGGGGATGGAGATTCAGTTTAATAACACTTTTACATGAATTTCTCCAACTAAATGAAGCTTTTCTTTCAAAAACAAATGTCTACTTTTCTCCACTTAGTGAAGATCCAGCCCTTTATAAACCTCAGCGCTCTATGGCTTCTTTATAATAAAACACCTGCAATATTTCTCAATTCTGTAGATGCAGCGCCCTCTAGTGGCAGTGTTGTTTTAAACGGTCTGGATTGAACGCCCATTTACGGCGTCTGTCTTGAACTAAACACACAAATACTTCACAGCACACTCCACTGCTGTGTTCTAAAAGACACTGTGCTTGTTTCTGTTGTCCGTGACATTAAAACTACAATAAATAAGCTTCTAAGGGCGAGAAATACACACCACTGTTGTCACTACAGATATGTGCAAACGTTTAATTGGCGCCTTAAAGCGGCCGAGGCCTTAAGACACATTTTAGCTGTCGTTACAGACATAAATAGGCTGAATCCCAGACAAAAGAAGCTCTTCACAGAAGGGCTGTAGCAGGAAAAGCTCATTGGACTGTGGGGTCAGTTCTGCCTTTAACCTCCGTGTGAACGAATCCAGCTGGACCGGAGCTTTCCCTGCTAGGTCGAGCCAGAGTTTCATGTGAAAGAGAGAGACGGGATTCCAAAACAAATGGAGGGAAAGGTGGGTTGTCGTGATGGCGAATCACGGTCGGTGGAACCTGAAAAACAAAAGAGAAGAGGGCGATGGAAGCAAATGGTGACCATCTTTACACTAAAGTGTTAATCTGAGCCATATGCTGAAGAACTGCACTTTTATAGATATATTTTTAAAGGTGTTTGCTGATTTGTTGTGAACCAAATCTTAGATAATGTTCTATACTAGAATGTGTGAACATTTGAGGACGTTAAAGCAGCCAAATTATAAATATATATATTTATTGTCCAGTCGTTCAGCAACTACTAGTTTATATGAAAGGCCTGAAACTAAAACATGAAAAAAAAGCAATGCAACAGTCTAAAACTAGTTTTTAAATGGCTACCTTCTAAGTCTCAACTAAAATTAAAAGTTAAAAATAAATGTAGAAGTGACAAACATTTCCAACTAAATTTATTCCAGACGTCCAGAAACCTTTTCTGTTAGCATACCGCCTGCTAACATGAAGGACATTCCAGACACGAACAAAAACGATGTGTGAAAAAACTTTATTTGAAAAAATCTAGGAGTGAAAATGGCTTCCTTTAATAAACATGTAATGAAGAACTTAATGTTGAAGTTAGAAAACAAAACACTTTTATTTTTGGACTGACCTGCAGCACAGAGGTAATTTCTGCTTATGTGAAGTGACTGAAATGATCTCCAGCTGCTACACGCCGACTCTTTTGTTCTCTTGTTCCCTGAAGCTAAACTAAAGCAGCTACGAATTTTGTTTCATAAATTCAGATAAGGGTTCCAAACATTTTTTATTTCCTTTATTTATTTTTTTTCTTTTTAGTAGAAATTTCCTATATTTTTCTAGTTTTAATTTATTACAAATTTTTATTTAATCAAAGGAATTTAAACAGAAAATTTTCTTACTTTAAAGCTTTTTTAAAGAAATTTTATTTAGATTTGTTTTATTTTGAAAATTTTAAAACTACAGTTTTAAAATGTCTCTAAAGTTTTTCTATATTCTACAATTCTTGAGCTTCCTTTCAAGTTTTATTGAATCAAAGGAACTCCAACAAAGAAGATCCTTAAAGCTTTCATCAGATGGGATATTTAATTTTTTGCTTTATTTTGAAAAATCTGAGAGACTTTAGTTTCAAAAATGTCATTTTAATTTCAATATTTCACATTTCTTTCAGGATTTATTTAATCAAACAAACTCAAACATAGAAGATCTGCTTTTTAAAGATTTTATCGGAATAATTATTTAATTTGTGGATATTTTTTGTTTTATTTTGAAAAATTTGCAGGGCTCAAGGGTAAAAAATATCAGTTTTTTTTCCTGTTTTCCACAATTCTTGAGCTTCCTTCCAGGTTTTATATAATGCTCTTATCAGAAATAATACTTAATTTGGGGATATCATTTGTTTTATTTTCAAAAATTTTGAGACTTCAGAGTCAAAAAGATTTTTTTTTCTTTTTCTTCAGCTTCCTTTTAGGATTTATTGATTCAAAGGAACTCAAACACAGAAGATCTGCTTTCCTTAAAGTTTTTATCAGAATTACTAACATTTTTTGTTTTATTTAAAAATTTTTTTAAGCAGTTCAGTTTAAAAAATGTCAGTTTTTTTCTTTATCCCACAATGTGTGAGCTCTTACAGGTTACGGATGACTAGAATCAGTGTCTTCTCTCTGTGCGTGTTTGCTGTGGAGGCTCAGGTCTTTATTTTTCTAAAGAATAAACTTCTAGATTATGTGGGACAAAGATCTCTATCCACAGATGTTGGTGTCCTTGCAGTCTGGTCTCTGAGCACAAACACACCCAACAGATTTAATAGCGTTGGAGGGAACCTGCTTCTTCTTCAGCAATCACCGCCGGAGGCTCATGAACTCGCCCACCCAGGTGTAAATCACCACTTTACAGAGTAAAAGGCTTTAGCGGGTCAGAATGACATAAATATTGATCAGGGAGAGTTCATAAGCAGCGGGATTTACTGTGATAAATGACTGATGAAGCTGCAGAGGCGGCAGAAACGCCGGGGGAGAAGGACTGCTGGGGTACCTGGTAAACTGCTTGCTGTCTTGGTGAACCTCCATCTCTCGGCTCTTAAATTCATTCAGTTCCTTACGGATAGCAGCCTGAGGAGAAGAAGCAGGACAGACATCCATGTAGTGATGAGAACAAACAATTCTGGTGAAGGTTTATTTTGTAGCCCAACATCCACAGATTTATAAAGATACGGAGGTGTGATGGGTAAAAGCCAGAAGTCTTTACATATAAAAAATAATAAAGTTTTTAATTTATAGAAACAAAATCTGAAACAATTTTGAAGTTTCCTGCTGGAATAGCCAAAGGCAATGTGAGACTACTCTGTGATTTTATTCTTAAAAGTGTTGGAATACTTTTAAGCATTTAAAACAAATTTGTGCAGAACAGAGAATCTCTAAATTATTACAACATTTCAACTTCCTCAGTTGAAGTCTCACATGAAAAAATCTTTATTTTCCTGTTTCTTTCCAACATTAGAAACACAGTTTTCTAACTTCCTGTGCAGCTAATTCTACTCACTATTTTTCAACTATGAATTTCTGTAACAGATCTGCTGTAACCTGCTGAAAGCAAACCCACAATGTGATGGACTCCAAATGTTTACACCAATTTATATTTGTGGAAAATAAGAAAATTAAAACTTATTCTAGTTTTGATGTTTTTCTCAAACAGAAATGCATCCAAACAAAGTATTTTACTGTCAGTAAAAAGCTAATTTAGTCATTTTTAAAAACCCAATCAGATTAAAATCTTTTTTTTGTGTTTTTAACATTTACCTGTAGCATTTTCTCATAATGGAGGATATATATAAAATAATTCACGATTGAAACTGCATTTCTGAGTACATCTTTATTGAAATCGTGTTGATCAGGAACAGAGGAAAACCGGATGTTTGGGAAAACTCGGGATTGTAATGCCGCAACAGAAAAAAGCATCCACTTGCAGACAAATAGTTCCATTAATGTTTTTATTTTTCTCCTCGGAGGGGTCACCTGGCTTCAAACTGTACTGCTGGATAGCTCCTGTTTTGCTTGCCATGTTTTCTTGCTTTGCTAATGTTATCTTGGGGTGGGTAAGCTAGTGGGAGAGAGTGTAAAGTGTGGGCTGATGGGAAATTAGCGAAGCTAACTTCTGCACTAACAGTCCTGCCCGTGACCCAGAGGTGAGATTCTAATAAAATCCTGTTGCTCTGCATAAAATATGCCAAAAATATGCCAACGTTTTATGATTTTGGCTAAAAATTGCATAATCATAGATTAAAATACAACTGGGAACAATTTTACAACAGATACAAATATAGTTTTTGTTGCAAATCCATTTAGTGACTAAGCATTTTTAATGTCCTCCAGAAACTTGGTTTCAGGAGTTAACTGAGCTGCGTGTCGAGTTTTAGTGGGAATAAAATGAACAGAATTTAATAAGTGAAATGTATAGTTTCTAAGTAAAGCTTTTAAGAAAGTTATTAAAAGCAAAAAAATAGTAAAGTTATTGCTATAATTCCTAAACAAAGACATGATTAGAAAGTGGATAAAGAAATGTGGAGATTGTTCAGAGACAGATGATTAATTTCATAAACATTTCTCTAACAAAAAAGGGCATTAATGTGAAAGCAATAAATTATTTGTTGAGATCAAAGCATCTCAACTGAACAGTGAGGGAGGGTGCAGTTAAAAACATGAACAGCAGAGGGCAGCAGATCTGAATCAAGTTGTGCATTTTACAGTTTACTTCTGGTTAAAAACTGCTGAAATGAGAGCTGCTGTGTTTGACATCGGAGTTTCAAAATAAAAAATATAAAATTCATGCAAAAATCAAAGCAGGAAAGTATTTTTTTCTAATTTGAATGTTCTTTTATTCTACTAAACTTAAATGGATAACTGAGAGACATAATCTGTCTGCCTCTTTGCTCATTTCTGAGGAAAACATTCTGTAATCAAGATTAAATTAGTTTATTTAAAGGAATTATAGAAAAAAGATAATTTAATGAGATAAATATCACTGAAGTAATTTAGTTTGGAAAATAATAACTGTGATTTAACCCTAGAGCACAATCCCCAGGAGATTTTCATCCGAGCAAAAGTATTTACATGATTTTAAATATGATGCATTGTCATGGCTCACTGGGTAAAGTCTCAATTGTTCCAGGAATGGGTGGACTAAAGGCCAAGTCTTCAGTATTATTATTAATTTGTTCTCAAATTCCTTATTTTTCAGTCATTTTTGGAAGTTTTCATTTTCTATTTTGTTACATAAATCACGATTTGAAATATTGATCTACTTTTTCTGACAAATACTTTCTATTGGTATATTGTATCGGGTAAAAATTACCCGACAAAAGTGATGGTGTAACTTTTTATAGGTTCTAGGGTTAAATAAGGCAGGAAGACAAAAAGGATAAGAACGACGGTTTGATGAGTAAGAAATCCTACTGTCAAGGTGACGTTAATAGCTGTACCTTGTCAGCAGGAGTCAGGCGAGTCCACGGTTTGTCAGCTCGCCGATCGTAATCCTTGGCGTCCGTTACCTCCACGTACTCGTTAAAACGAAGTATCCTCCGAGCCACGAGCTCCTCCACCGTCGGCCTCACGCTCAGCTTCACAAACACACGGTCAAACGTTTGAGTGACAACAAAGGATAAAACTAACTTCCCACTTTGTCCACTAGGTGGATCCGTTTATTCGTCCATTCTTTCTCTGTTACCTTGCATGACCCATAAGGTGGAGTGAATGTATTAGCAGATAAAGACAGACAGAGCGGTGTGTGGTCGCTCTGTTTTCCATTCTGCGAGTGTGTGTTTGAAGTACCTTTCTGGTGAGCCTCCTCTTAATCTCCTGTTTGGCTTCTTGCTCCTCCGCCTCGTTCTTTTCTGAACGCAGAGAATCATCAGGTCATTTTCACACAAACGGCCGCCGCAAACTTCTGCTTTCAATCACGAGATTAAGGCGAGACACTTAAGAGCAGCAGGATGTCGTTTGGCAGATGGAAGTGCCGCCACAGTCATCTTCAGATTGTGTGGTCAGTGGCACTGAAAGAACTACTGTGCAGATGAAGAAGTATGTATGGGGCGCGGCGTGGAAGGAAGCTAGAAAGTCGCTCAAAAACTGATCAAGTGTGAGTGCAGAGTTTGCTGAGGAAAGGAATTAACCCTGAAATCAGAAGAGCAAACATTTCTGCAGGAATCTGCATCGTGTGCAAACAAGTTTGGGGTAACTTGGCATCAAGTCCTCCTGAACTCCTCTACCTCGAGTAGTACTGTGGAATGCAAGGCATTCATGATAAATAACAGCTGTGCGACTCCTATTTAACTGTACTGCGCTCTGATTTCCACACCTAAAGAGCTTCATTTTGCTGCGACCCACAGACCAGAGGGCGACGTGTCACAGGAGAAACGACCATGGATCTGTTTCTGCCTAAACGCTAAATGTTTCAGATCTACTTCGTCAATTTGCTGCTGGAATCTCCTGAGCTGCCGGTTGAACTCTTCAGGTGTAAAAGTGTTGGAGGGAAAGTGACAAACCCGAGTCACCAATATAAAATTTCACTTTTTTTTTTTTTTTTTTTTTGAGGCCCAGAAGTTAAAAAATTAAGTGATTAATCACAATTAATCAAGATTACATTTTTTTTTTTTATTTACAAACATTTGGTCATCAGTAAATAATCAGAATAAGAAATCACACAGAATTGTACGACATTTGTACTGTATTTAATTATCTGTATTTTAAATTAGAAAGCCTCCCTTCTTGCTTATTTGCCATTGTTTTAATCAGCACAACTTCACCTATGTGACACTACTTTTATTGAGTCATTTTTCCATGTTGTATTCACACACTAAATTCATGCAAAAACAGAAAATTACTTCTGGAAAATTTTGATTCATTTTGCTGTGGAAACCCCAACAATGTTTTTACAACATAGAATGAAAGTTTTAGGTGTATAAAAACAAGAATAAAATTATTTGATAAACTAATAAACATGTTTTTGAATGAAAATAGTCCCAGATTTACATCTATTTCTGTTGACAGAGGAACATCTCAGACCTCACAGCTCCATGATGTGATCTTTCTTATGAGGTTTCAGTCTGGCTGTGTGGATTCAGCTACCAGGCAGCCCAAAATCAAAGGATTTCTCTCCTGCACTGCTGTCTATTTGACATTTTTCCTGGAATTCTGTTTTTTCCTTTTTTCTCATAAATATTCTTTATTGTGCTTGTGAAAAATAAAACATTTTTTGGGAGAAGTTTGTTTCAGCTGATTTCAGGTCGGATCGTCTGGAAACTACACAGGTGAGGGCGTGTCTGTCCATTCTAAACCACTCCCCTCCCGCGAAGTGGGCGGGACTTTCGCGGAGAACCGCAGAGTTTCCACAATTTTTAGACAACGCCATGGGTTGTTATTGTGGTAAATTCATGCCGGTCCCCAACCCAAAATAAAATAGTGATCGGTTTCCTCTTTGGATTCCTAATAGAAGACAGCTCAGTTTAGC
The DNA here is from genome assembly GCA_003999625.1 of Oryzias javanicus. Lineage (NCBI taxonomy): Eukaryota > Metazoa > Chordata > Actinopteri > Beloniformes > Adrianichthyidae > Oryzias > Oryzias javanicus. Next base: position 17,892,240 of record CM012451.1, read on the forward strand.
TCCGCCCCCCCATTACAGCCTCACTGCATTACAGCCTTCAGATTGACGTTCATCTCCCACTTCTTTATTAAAATAAAAGATTATTTTTGTCCAAAAACTACACATCAATGCCACTTATCTCTTTAATTTGATACAATCTCAATCACAGATAATAAACAAAAGTTTACGTTTATTTTAGACAGAGTTTTATTACGCTGCACACCTGAGGGTGTTAATACATTTTAATGCGTTAATTCAGTCTGATTAATTACCTGCGTTAGCACATTAACTTTCAAGTTTGTTTTTTTTTTATTCAACTTGTCTCTAAGCCTGTTAAAATAACTGATTGATTCCCAGTAAAACACGAGGGCTTTATTTCTGCAACAGCATCCAGAGTAAATGAAATCCAGTCAAATCTTAAGTAAAGATGCAAAAAAAAAGTTCCTTTCTTTGCATCAAATTTAGCAAATAAATAAGTTTGTGAAACTGTCCAAGGATCTACTCTTAGACACTTGACTGAATGTTTGGATTTGGATCCCACAACAGTATAATGTACCTACTAGAGTTACAGAGAACAATAGTTTACTTTCAGCTACATGTCTAACTTTAATTTCCTGTTGTGGATCCAGAGAGCGGTGGAGGCGGTTGCTAACGGTTACTTTCCACTTCGGATGGACAGATCCTGAACGATCACTCAGCCTTCAGTCGGGAAAGGAGTGCTTTGAGTAAACCCTGCTAGGCCAGGAGCACTTAAAATAATATGAAGTAGTTGTAAATAGACTCAAATGTCAGGATGAAACAAAGACGGCACTCAACGCGAGGTAGGAACGCTGAGTTTTCTTACAGAAAGTATCCGGTCAAAATGAATGAAAAACATATTAATTACTCAGAAAAATAAGAATGTGTCGCTGTTTTATGAGGGTTATAAAGAGCTCTCCAGAGTGGGAGGCTCAAAGCTGCGGAACTACAAAAGTCCGCCGGTTCTGTCTCATCTGGAATGACAGTCAAAGACGCTTCCACTAATATTACAGTGGGAACTTCTGCGTGCCCACGCTGTGTTCATGACAAGGAAAATGACAAGTTTCTGAACAGAAAAAGCTCTGGGACGCTCAGAGACGTCATCAAGAACCGAGACAGGAAGTCCATCATGAGGTGACTTCACACCAATGAAGACTTCGTGGGCAAACTGACACTTTTGTGAAATATTTATTATTTTTTTCATCGACTAATGAAAATTACAAACTAAAATTCTATTGAATTAGATTAAAGTTGCACATTTATGAGAAAGAACTTGTTTTTTCGTGTATATTAACGTGATTAGGAGCATTGACTTTACATGAGAACTAAAAAAAAAGAAATATGTGAACGCCATGTCCAACTGCAGACCAAATACTAATTTTAATCAAACTGACTTGGGTTTGAACAAGTAATCTGAATGTTTATTGATAACGTTTCAAATGTTTGTTTGATTTATTGATCTCTGCAGCTGATTTGAAATGTTTTGGTCCCCTTTGGTGTTCCTTGTGCAATAGTTACATGACATAAGGTTACAAATGGACTGTTTCTGGGTATGTAAAGGATAAAAGCAGAAAAAAGTTGCGGTCCTCTAACCCATATGAACTTCCTTATTTTACATTTGAAACTCTGCATTACCGATACCAAACCCCAGAAAGCTGACTACACTAATGATAATTTTATTTTTGTTCAGAATTTCTTTATTTTTAAAACCAATCTGGAAATAAAACTTCACAAAATGCTCCAAGTCTTTTGTCTTAGATAACGGCTCTGATAAAAAGAAAACTTTGGGGTTTTTCTCGTGAATGTACATGTTTTTAAGTCCTAAATTTAAAACATTTAAAGATGTAAATATAAAAAAAGTCAGAAAAACATGACTTCCTTCTCATACTTTAACATTTACAACTTATTTCTTATAAATGTATGATTTTTTTCTGTAAATTTATGACTTTTTTCTCATAAATTTACATATTTTAAGGTTGTAAATTTACAAAATTTAAAGTAATATATTTAAACTTTAAAATACCTACATTTATGATAAAAAGGTAATCTTTGACTTTTAAATTCATAAATACATGCCTTTATTCTTGTACTTCAACTTATACTTTTTTCTGGTACATTATGTTTTTTTTTTTCCTTCTTGTAAAAAAAATACTTTTTTTCATGTAAATGTCCATGTTTTGAAACCTTAAAATTATTACATTAAAGCTCGTACATTTGTGAGAAAAAAGTCATCTTTGACTTTTAAAGTCATAAACAAATGAATTGTTTCTCATAGTTTAAAAGCTACAACTTTTTTCTAGCAAATGTATTACCTTTTCTTGTAAAATTTGTCTTGTTTCTTATCAAATTATGTCTTTTTCTCATAAATTTATGACTTTTTCACATAAATTTGAAAAAGTCGTAAATTTACTACATCAAAAGTGATAAATTTACAACTTATATTTACAACACATGAATTTATGAGAAAAAATTAATAAATTGAACTTATGACTTTTAAAGTAATTAATACGTGACTTAATTCTTGTAATTCAACAGTTCCAACTTTGTGTTGTGAATGTATGACCTTAAAGTTGTAGTTTGTAAATTGGTCTTAATACTCCGTTAGGGCCTGAAAAACTTCTTGTGGGTTTAATTTCATTTGATAAATTTATAAGGACTGAAAACAAGTGGATCAGAAGCTTGTTTTAGTGACGAAGAAAAATAAATGTGTGCTTGTTTTTAAGTAAAAAGTGTCTAGAAGTAATAAAAACCAGATCAGTTCACCTGTATGTGTGTATACTTGTACTCTAGACTTTATTGATGCTGTTCTGGTGACAGTTTTCAGGTGAAAAACACTGTAATCTCATCACTGTGGAGAAACTTACGTTTGAGGATGTTCCTCTGCTCCAGCTCCTCTGTTGTGGGTCTTTGGCTCAGGCGCCTAAAATGAACAAATCACATTCTTATAGAATATTTAACTCTATAGAATAAAACACAATTTTTCATCTGAATAAAATGAGAATCGATAGGCAGATTTCCTTCAGTCATTTGGACAGTTACACCACCAACAGCTCCAGCAAAAAAAAGAATGAGCTGTTATCGTCCTTCGTAGCCAAAATCTGTGATGACAGGTAACACCTACTTACAGTTTCACACCTCCAGAGTGTGTGGTTGTGGTCGTGTGTGTGTGGAAGAGTACCTGACTAGCTTGCAGCCTATCTGCTGGCGCAGCTCATGCCTTTCTGTCTCGGAGCTCCGAGGCAAAATGTTTTTCTCCTCCAGCTCTTGCTTGCTGGGTCGGTTGCCAAGTTTGATGTTCAGCGTGTCTCGCCGGCGAATCTTACTTGCCAGTGAGCCTAAAAAAAAAAAAAGATGTATAAAAAGGAGGATTTTGACAGTTGTGCAGATAGCTGGTTCCCTGTATGTATTTTATGGAGTTTTATTGCTAAGTTGCAGCATTAATCAAACTATACACAAAAATGCTGATTTTTTTAAAATAATTGTAGCAAAACTGAGATTAAAAGATGAATCAAAGTACTGAGATTTTGAGTTAAATTTTAAAATAGTTCTTGGACTCATCACTTCTTCTGGCTCTTATCCAAACTTTACTATTTGGAAAAAGTGACTTTTTTCAATGTAATAAAAGTATACTTTAACATATGAAATGATAAACCTGTAATATAAATAAAAATAATTTATTATTAAACTTAAGTCAGTTAACTGGCATCAGTTTTTTCATGTTTAAAGGAAACATTTAGTTTACAGACAGGCATATTTGCAGACAGCAAACTTTAGATACTTAAAAAAGTGTGGGTTTTGTGTTTGTGGCTGCTATTCTACCAGCATAAGTTAATTGATACTTAAGCAGAAATGTGTGCAATAAACCTAAAAAGGAAAAAAAAAGACCTTAGGACTTTAGGATTTGAGCATCCTAAAACAACATCAGCAATACAAACAAAATCTACTAATGAAAACCAGCATTTATTTATTTATTTTTAATTAAGTAGATAAACCTTTATGCCTCCAGCATTTCCACGTGTATCGATACAAACTCTGTCAATGTTGACTTTGATGAAAAAGTAAATCCACTAAGGTAATTGTGTTTCCAGAATTGGTATTGACAGCAACATGATGCCATGGCGACAGATGAGATGGGATGCTGCCAGCTGATAACGCTGTTAAAGAGGTCTGGAGAACTAAAGGGATTTCTTAAGTGGTTATTGATCACTTCAGAATCATAAATCCACATTTTAAGCCCCAGAACTCAAAATTTTAGCAAGGAGATTCCAAAAATTAGTTATTAAAACAGCTGTTAAGGTGACAAGAGAGGTCACATGTGTGTTGTAATGCAAAAATATTATGGTGCCAAGAAAAAAAATCGAAAAAAAAAAAAAACATATTTGAAACTGCTGAGAAATGTGGCGATGACATATTCAAATGTGGGTGCTGCATTTATTATGTCAGGAAGCTAAAAAACCACAATCATAGTACAAACAGCTGTAAATAAACACATAGAACTACTTAAAAGTCTTTTAACAAACGAGCTTTTGTGTAAAGGAGGAAATGAGGAATCTAATTTAAAAGACGTACTGTTTGTGTATTCATCGTCCTCCTCTTCCTCTTCTTCATCTCGATAGAGGATTGGTCCGTCTGAGTCGGAGTCGCTGGTCTGGCTGTCTCTCGGTCTGTCTGGGATGATGGTCACCTCTGCGTGCTCCGTTTTCACGCTCAAACCCGACGGCTTTTCTGTGCCGCTCTCTGCCGACCTGCAGGAGAAAAGAACAGAATATCTACTTAAAAAAATACTTGATATAAAAATAAGAAAATTGTATTTTTATTTTTTTTTTTAAAGAACTTGTACTTTTCCTTGTATTTATTTGACAGGGAAGTCTTGACTGTCAACAACAACTCTAAACAAAGATAAATTATAAAAAGAACTACAAGTTAAACATCAATAGATATTGTAAAAGTATTGATATTTTCCTGCCCTCCCTTAAATCTCTGACCTGGGACAGAGAACAGATCTGCTGTCAGATTGGCTGCCTGTGTATATTTGCTGATCTGCACTTCAGGTTTGTGTGAACTGCTAAAACTTCTGCTCTCTGACTTTCACTTCTCCCTCTCAGATCCCAAAAAAAAAAACTCAAAAAAATCCCAGCTGTATGCAAAGTTTAATTGTAAGCAAAGTATGATGCTTCAAATCCATTTCTGTTAAGATTCTGTCATTGGTTTTTAAAATAAATAAATAAATCACAATCAGTTTTTATTTTAATATATTTGGTTAGAAAGCAAAACTTTCAATATACATATGTGTTGAGCGTTGAAGAGCAAACAAGCTTAAACCATCAAACGTGAAGTGGAGGACGGTTGCTTCAGCGAAGTGCGTTCATTTCTGATAATGCACACTTCGAAGGGCATTATCACACTTATAACATGGTCACTTGCAAAAGAAGTAAATATTCAATCAATATTTTGCTATTTATTCTTGTTATTTTTTTTTTATTTAGATCGCTTTTATCTCAGAAAACGGACAATTTGATAAGTGATGTGGCAAGTTGTCACGATAACATGACAACACGCCACTCTGCTGGCTGAGCCGACACCATCTGTAGCGGTAAAGAAAAGCGATACAAGTGCTGATCATCACGATTGGTTAAATAAAGCATCAAATCAGAGAGAAGGTTCACCTCTTACCACTTGTTTTTGTCCAGATGATGAAGAAAAAGTTTGTTTTAAAGAAGTCTGCGCAGTGATACAGAACATTTGTGCTGTGAGACAGGAACTTTTTCTATTAGGTGTCCATTATCACTGTGGTTGATCACCTTCTAATCCACACCCAGCAGCCAATCAAAATTAAGTATTCACCCAGACCATGGCATACATATAATTATGCCATTTTTTGCAGAAATTTAAAAAAACTGGTTTTCTAGGACATAGAGGCAGTAGTTCATTAGAGATTCGCCTCTGAGTTTTGGGAGGGGCTGTTGATGTGAAGCAGCCCCGCCCCCCTTACCCTCCCTGTTGCTTTTAGCTTGGCGCAGCAACCTTGTGGTCTGCCGAGTGTATTTTCTACAACAACACAAACAGAATTTTCTCCTGATTCACAACAATTTAAACCAAAAAACACTTTGAATTACAATTTTAAGCTTCATTTTCTTTCTGTCTTTATTCATGAGAAAAGTGGTGTAAGAACGTGTTAAAAACACCAAAAACAGGATTTTAATCGGAGTGGGTCTTCAAATTAGCATCTCCTTGAACAGAAAAAAAACTCTGAAGCATATCTTTTATATAACTGTTGACAAATTCAGACATTAACCAGTAAAAACTTAAAAACCCACGATAAAGTTTTCAGATTCTTTGTGGTTTTTAAATCCCTTCTTGTTCCTGTTTGCTATAATTGTGTTTTAGGTAAACATCCTGGATTTTTTTTAGCACCAGGGTTATATTTGCTGTCAGGAAGAAATAGTTGGTGAAAACTCTCAGAAGAAACCTGATGCAGATCTGAGGTTCAAATTGTATTTTTTCAATTGAGTTGGACTCCTGGTAGGTGTCACGAACCACTGAGATTCCTCCACAGTTATTAGTAAAAGCTCTTTATTGTTAGGATTTCAGCAAAATGTTTGAAAGTTTCCCAAAAATGGAAACATAATGAGATGTTTGGATGGAAAATGATGGAAGTGTTTACAGTTTCATGTCTCAGCCAAATCTCACCTCGGGCTGTTGTTCACGCCACACTCCGCTTCTTCTTTCTTGTTTCCATCTTCTCCCTCCTCATCCGGCCGTCCCTGTTGGTTCTCCTGCGGGATGCTCTGTGTCTCTCCAGCTGTAAAGGATGTGTCCTCTGTGACAACGTTGACATGGGAACGCTTATGTGTGGTTTCGGGAACCAGTTCTTTGACTGCCGTCTCTTCTGCAGCTGAACCGCTGGGAACAGATTTGGGCTCCTGATCGTGTTGAGAAGCAGCGTGAGGTACCTCCGTCTCGCTGGCTGAGGCCTTAGGGGGCAGGAGCTCTGTGTCTGGAGAATTATGGGAGGATTTTGAGTCTCTAGGTTGGCTGGGAGTCTCTGCAGCTGCTTTGGAAGCTTTATGAGGTAATGAGGAAGCGTGAGAGTCCGATTTCCGGCTGGGCTTTGCGTCTTTCCCATCACTCGGGGCTGCAGGAGCACCAGCATCTTTAGACACTCGAGATCGAGCTGTTGATGTGGAGGTTGGGGTAGTTTTCGTTGTGCATCCTGTTTTCTTTGGGTGGGAGGATTTGGCTGAGGAGACACAGAAAGACGGAAATGAGTGAAGGCCGAGGTGCCTCAAAAAGATCCAGGTTCTTCACAACTCTGAAAGTGTGAATTCTGTTTCATAAAGGCAGAAATAAATGTAAAAGTATGTTCAGCCAGAACATTTATAATAGTCTATTCAAAGAAGGAAACTAGTGTTGAAGGCCTTTTTGAAAAAAGTGTCCAATAAAAAGAATAAAATCAGCTTATTCTCATATTTGTTAGACAATATTGAACTTAATGTTTACTTTGTGTTTCATATCTTTTGAATACAAAACAACATGCATTTTTTATTCACTCGCCATTATTTTTTTTTCATACTTTTCACATGAATAAATTAATGAATTAATTAATTAATCTTTATTTCTACGTCAATTTACAACACCATCAGAGTGCCAAAGTGCTAGATAGATAGATAGATAGAATCTTTAATAATCCCTTAGGAAATTTAAATTGGTCATCTGCTGACACTCATAAAAACCATACACACATAAAAACACAATAAAACAATAGAAGTCAGTGGGTTAAAAAAATTCAAGGAATAAAAGATAAATTAAAAAATTACAAGAATAAATTAGTTAAATGTCAATGGATTAAATAGATTAAAAGTTAATGGATTAAAATAATTTAAAATAAAGAAATAAAAAGAGCATTTACAACTGAGCAAATGCATATATGTATTTTTTTATTTAACCTTTATTTTACCAGGTGGAAAGCCCATTGAGATCAGGATCTCTTTTTCAAGCAAGGGTGAGCTGGCCAAGATGTTCAGCAGCACACGTCATTTAAACAGGGTTACAAAATAAAACAAAGGTAGAAATTGGGAGATGATTTTACAATATTTACAAAATAAAATGTTGAAAATGAGGTGGATTAGTGACAGGGATTTTTTAAGAGGTAGTATAAAGTAAACAGTTTTAGCAGAGTTCAAAGGATTTGAGCTGCATGATAAATAAATTCAATACAATAACTGTAAGGTGTTTAACAGCATGCATTATGAACATGCCAGACTGTTTGCAATTAAATGAAAAAGTTTTCTTCAATAGACGCACTCCAATAAAGATTGGCTTTTTGGTGTTTTTTAACGTGTTCTTGTAGTATTTTTCTCATACTGGAGGACCTATGTAAAGTAATTTACGATTAAAACTGAGTTTCTGAGTATTTCTTAATTCAAATCGTGTTGGATTAATAAACCGGATGCTAGGAAAAACTCAGACTATTGATCCCGCGCCACACACCCTGGCCAGGCGTGCGAGATACGATAAGCGTTCAACACCCGTGCTGTAGTAAATTGGCTCAAAACTGTATGACTAGATTAATCCAAAATTGCGCGCCATTATTTCTGCACCGGTAATGCTATAAAATCACACGTTAGCGCACAAACAGAGCTCTCACCAACAGGGAGGGGCAGGGTTGTTCTGCACCAACAGCCCCGCCCACAAACCAGAATTGTATTTCTAATGAGTTACTGTTGCTGTGAATAAAATGTCCTTAAAAAAATATAATATAATTTTATAATATAAAAAAAATAGATGAAGTGGGACTTCAACATCTTCATTTTCTTCTTTTTTTTTTGCTACGCTAATGTTAGCTTGGGGTTGTGAGGAGCTGTCAGCTAACAGGATGAGAGCGTAAACAAAGGAATGCTCGGATTTTAATTTAGGATTTCTTTAGCGCCAACAGTCATGGCCAGAACTTAGAGGAGAATTTTTAATGAGCTCCATTCAATGTACAGGAAATATGTCTTTAAAAGATGAAATGTTTTTTCCTGTTCAAAGTGATGCTAAATTAAGAGAAGTCTTGGATTAAATGGTAAAATGTGAATCAGATAAGTGGCGTGACGGGATTACAAGATACTCTAAAAAAGTTATTTGACATGTAGTTGAAGTAGATCTGTTACCATGAGAGCACAAACACAGGCACCCATTTTTAATAAAACCAAATAGATTGTAAAATCTCAAACAAATGTGTCCTACTTTCTCTAAAATTAGCAGGATGTCTCACGTTGAATGGTGTTAAACGGCAGCGCCAACCATTTTTCCACTACTTGCCATCTTTCTTCTAAAAGAATCTAATGTATCAGAGTTTTTAGCGCAGCCTCTTATGCTGCTTAGGCTTATGTCTAAACTAGACATTCTGCAATGTTGCAGACATTGTGAAACGTTTACCTACAGCACAGGAGGACACATCATTTGAAGATTGCCACCTGCATGGGTGTTAACCCGTGTTTTTATGCGCTGTGCATGACTGCATTGTAAAATCCAGCACTGTGACAGAGCTGCTATGATGAAACGGCTTTCTGTTTGCTGGTTTTACCAAAGGGGATCATGTGGCATTCATTTAACAGATGACACATTTTAGCACATCTAAACAGAAAATAAAAGCTTCTTAAAATGACTAAAATTTGATACCTTTACTTTATATTCTTTCCTGAAGCATTTCAAAATAATTTGTTTTAAGTGTAACAGATGGTTGAAATACGGCCAAAAACGAATCAAGGCATTGAAAAATTGTCGGTTTTGATTTTTATACAAACACCAATAACTGATTTATTTACTCCAGAGATCTCCAGTAACCATCCTAACCAACAGTCTTGAAGGTAATTTGACATTATGAAACTCTTACTGTTACCTAACAACTTGCTGCCAGCTATACTATTTCAGGATTAAAGAGAAAGATTTTTTAAATCTGGGATAATACCCAAAGGTAATGTGAACTGACAGTGTCTGCAGTGTCTGTAAGCTTGAGGACATGTTATGAGGGTGCAACTTAAAAAAGAACTTCTTAAAGTCCCACTCCAGCTATATTTTTTTCTATTGGTCTTTTAATAATAATTATGCAGTTTTTAGCAAAAATCAAAAAACTTAAGGCGTCTTCAAGACATATTTTCTGCAGTGCATCATTAGAAATTTACCTCCCGAGTTGTAGGCCTTCAGAAGTTAGCGCTACTAATTTCCCATCAGTTCTTTGTTTCCACTCTCCAGCTAGCTTATAGCACCCTACAAGCCCAAGCTAACATTAGCGTAGCAAAAAAATAAATAAATAAATAAAACAGCAAGCAATATTGGAGCTATCTAGCCATAAAGCTTTGAGAAAAAAATGAAGACCTTAATGGATCTATTTGTCTGTAAATGAATGCTTAAGCTTTTACAAACATCCAGTTTTCATCTGACCCAAAGCAATTTGAATAAAAAAAAATACTACAAAAACATATTAAAAACACCAAAAACTCAGTTTTCATCAGATTGGATCTTAACAAAAACACCCATGAATGGGTTATAAAACAAAAAAACATATCTGCAGTTTTGTTGTCTGACTTCCACACATTAGTTGAAGCGTTATGAGCAATCCCTACCACCGTGTCATCAAAAATCTCATCAGTGCATAAAAACTGAGTTGATGAAAGCCACGCAGAACTGACTTTTCACGCACTCGCATTGTGTTTTCAGAACCACACAAATATATCTGCACTTCTGCTTTCTCTGAAACAGCTCAGCAAGAAAAGCATCACAATAACTTGACTGATATTTATCTCTTACTATCTGAGGACACATCTGGAATAGAGGTGGGAATCTTGAGACACCTTACAATTTGATTACAATCTGGAGGAAACAATTCGATTATGAAGCGATTATCAGTGCAGCTTTCAGTCATTCTCTGGGTTTGGAGGACATGAGATTTTAGCTGCCAGTCTTGAGCAGTTAGTGTGAAGTCAGATTCTGTGGCGATTGAAGTTCAAGCATCACATGTTAATGCTATTCTGTGGGCTATTACAACTGCAGCTTTCACCTCAGTATATAGTGCTGGGCTGACCGTGTCGGTGAAGAAGCAACTAACATATGGAGCAACGTTTGGAAGCTCTCATTCTCCACCACAAAATCCGGTCTCAAGTCCATTGCTATGAAAGCTTTTCCAACAGCAGTGAAAGTTTCTTTAGGATATACAGGATGTTTCTTTGACCGTTGGAAGTACTTGCAGCAGAAATTACACCCTCCTTCTCTAGATGGAACCATACATTGTAACTGTGCTAATTTGTTGTTTTACCTACATATTTAACTTTGACATAGCCCTGCACAATAAATTGCAAATATATCGTCATCGTGATATTAGCCTGTGTGATACGCATGAAAGATGGCATAAATTGTTAAAATAAATTATTGTAAACACGTTAAAACAATCTTATGGCAGCTTAGAATGTGTAACGAATCAAATAAAGGCCTTTACTCATTTGACCAATCGGTTGGAGTCCTTTTGTGTCAGATGCTCCCCTCCTAAGCAGATGATAACACATTCTGAATCTCAACTTGTCCCATATTGGCGTTTGGTTTAAGGCCCCCTTTGCGTCACTTTTTGACGTTTTGGTTTTTTTTTTTTTTACGTGCTGGCTAGTTGTAAATTCTGCAAGTCTGCAACCCTTGGGACACTTTACCGGATGCAGCACCGGTAGTGCACTGGTCATCGAGTCCAGAACCAGTGCCCTAACCTTAACTTGACACTGGTTTGTTTCTGGTTCATGCCTGGTACCGCGTCTGGTACTGCATCTGGTCCCGCGTCTGGTACTGCATCTGGTCCGGTACTGCATCTGGTCCAGTGTCAGGTTATGGTACCGGGTATAGGTACCTGCGCATTATGTGTTGCGGTACTGGACGGGTTCTGGTTCACGTCCCGGAGGTCGGAGACCCGTGATTTAATGGGAATAGCAAGAACGTCAAAAAACGATAAGTTGGGGACACCCAAAAGTCAAAAAGTGGCGCAAAGGGGGACTTAACCAAATCTTAGTATGTGACAACATGGGAGTGTGAATGTTTTGGTAGAAGACGGTCATTTAGAGTCTAATTTTAGTTATTTTGACTTTTATTTAAATAATACCTTTCCAGTGAAATGAAAATTAAGTATTAGTTTTTTGTATTATTATTTGTTCTAGCATCTCAAATTATATTGTCATCACAATATTTATTACTAATAATGAAAACCACAAGTTTTCCTAGAATTGTGCAGGCCAAGTCTGACAGAACGCACAGCATTTATCCAAAGCTGAGTGGCCGTCGACACTGAAGTCGGGCTGGTCGTATGACGTGATCTGCAAGGTCAGCCATGTTTGTGCGCTACACAAAAAATTTCAGTTTCACATTTAGTTCTGCTTATTACTTTTACTTTAAATTATATTATTTTTTGCGATTATAAATGATTTAAAATTCATATAACGATCTAGAATCGATTATGGATCGTAATTGATGCATCTAATAATCAATTTATTCCCCATCTCTGATCAGGACAAGGAAAGTTAGCTGTACTTCCAGAATGAATACATGAGTAAAGGCAGCCTCTATTAATGGGTCCAGGAAGTTTTAAATTAATCCATGTTCTCTAAAAAAACTAATAAACGAGTATTTCTCATGCAGGGAGGCAGGCAGGCAGGGAGGGAGGGACATCCATGAGTCAACAGGTTTCTTCATCAACCAGCTGAACTTACCATTCCCTCGGCTAGCAGTGTTAGTATGCCGCGGGTTAGCTTTCGCCTGCTGGGATGTGCCAGTCTTGCCTGTGGTTTTAGTGGTCTTTTTAGCTGCAGACGCACCATCTTTGTGCCTGGCCGTAGAGCCCGTGCCCCCAGCGGGTTTAGCAGATGCTGGTGCGGTGGCACTCTGCTGTTTTTTAGCTTGGGCGTCTCGGGCTCGCGCCTGGTTTGCCCGGCCAGGCGGTTTAGTGTCACACCTCTCTGAGCAGATCAGAGCGAGCAGGGAGGAAAGAGGCAGTAAAGGCAGACATGAAGAGAAACTGGAAGCAAGATTAGAGATGCTCATCTGTGCAAACAAATGCACAAATGGGCATGCAGTCAAGCAGAACCGAGAGAAAAACAAGAGAGAGCTTTGAGTCTACTATTTTTGTTAGTTTTGACAGCTGATGCCTCCCTACCATCAAATGTAGTTTTATTTTTTACATTTCTATAGGATCAATGCAAACAGGGTTGGGATGAAAACAGCACAACACTTAAGCAGCATTGGACTGTTCAGCAGTGGACAGTCTCCTGAGGGATGGGGAAGCATTAGCCAGAAGGATCTAACGCTGCAGGCAGACGAAATGCTTACTGCGGGTTGATGTAATGGGAATATCTATTTGAACACATTAGATAAGCTCATGGATCTCAGTGTTCGATAACAGCCCGAAAACTGCTGCACGTACAAATGCATTGAGCGGCCACAAGGATGGACTTAAATCATCTAAAAAAAAGCAACGACTTTAACTTCCATCATAAAACATCCACTCTTACTGGTTTGTTTAAGAGGGCAAAGCTATGCTGACAAATACAATGCAGCATTTTAACTTATGTAGGGCTAGGTATAACTCATGGTTTAAGATAATTTAAAATGTGGTTAATTTTTTTCGTTTGTATTCCAAAGAAATGTTGATTCTGGAAAAACTGCAGATATGAACAAAAGGTGGAACTTTTATTTTAAAATAATTGACATTTTTTATGAACAGCACATTTATAGTTTTTGCCTGAAGGAGAAAACCGATGCTTAGATTGGATGTATACATGCTGCATCTTCTAAATAAAAATTTGATTCATTGTTTAAATTAAGAGTAAAAGAAAAAAATCACTTATTGATAAGTGATGTGCAATTTTTTTTATGCTTGGCGTATGACAGATTCCTAAAAATTAAAATTTTACATGGATTGCTTATTTATTTTAATTTCACTTTATAAAAGATAAAAAGTTTAAGTTACCCGGTAAGCAACAGTATATGCTAGCACAAAAAAGCCATAATCGGCTCTTAAGGTTTTAAGCATGTCGCGGCTCTGATCGGTGATTCACCGAGATTCACAGGGGTAAAAGCTGATAGTTCTGAAAAGGTTTAAAAATATAATTTTCAAAGGGTTCCCTAAAGTTTAGGAAATTTCCGCTTACGCAACCAGCTAAAGTTGCGATTTCTGCTTCTGCCTACTGGAGGCCCCTCGGAGTCTTTGGTGTTCACTGGCTCCTCCCCAGTCTACAGTCGATGTAATAGACCAGAATTTTGGGCTTCTTTGTCCGGAACGCCTGTGATTGCGCTTCGCTATGCAAGTTTTTCAGTCCGGTCACAAGCTCAAAATACAAACCAACCAAGCAGGGACTCAGAGCCCTGTCCGGTAGGATCTATCTGACTCCAAGACGGACATTTATGGGAAAAAAGATGTGAAAACAAAGGGTCTGAGGGAAGATTTGCACTACTGTGACATTGCACACCAAGTTTCTTCCTATTGTAGGTGGCGGACGAGCACTAATAAACAGTAAACACACAAAAGAAGAAGAATCTTCTCCCTGTCTCTACCTGGTGGGGTGTTTACTCCACCGGCTGGTGCTGAAACGTTTCATCAAACTGTGTAGAGTCTGTTCTAAAACGCACCAACCAGTGTGAATGAAGCATGAAACTGAATGAAAACATTTGAGGATTTTTTTTACAGTCGATTAGTCGCCATCATTGACGAATCGTTGATATAGAAACTGATACTACAAAGCACAAACACTTTTAGGATTTTTTTGAAAAATCCAAAAAGGTTTTTATGTGCATATTTTAACAGATTAGTTCTTATAATTTTAGACTACTAATTAAAAATTATAGTATAAAAATTAATCAATCAATTTGGGAAATTAAGGAGTAAAAAATCAGTATTAGATTTTCATTCTGCTCAGACAGACGACTGTTCAAACTGAAAGTATTCCATTCTGAGTGCGTTTAAAGCCAGTTTCCAATGTTTACGTCCTTTTACGGTGCATGCTGCCCAACAAGACACATAAGACAGCTCATTGTATATTAAATGCAGACTCATCTGTCTGGTCTACTTCAAGCTGTTGTAGTTGTCACACAAAGTCTCTCCTATGATCCTCACATTATGATAACAAGATCTCCCAGTGCTACAGCTGAGCGTTCTCGCCACACATGCTCACATAGTGAAGAGGAACTCATTTGATGTTTTCTCTCTCTTCTCTTCACCAGTTGTAGCTTTCCTATTTTAATCTTTCGAATGATGAACGCTTTTTTCACTACAAAGAAGGTGTTTTAATCATTTATTTATTTTGTGTTGCAGCAACACAAACCAGGAGAGCGTGTTCTCCTCACTCTATCACGACTACAAAAGAGTCAGACTCTTTGGATGACTATAAAAGCACACTGGATAAAATGCAGATAAATTCCATTAAAGAGATTGGTTACAACAGCAGTGAGGAGTGGAGTCTCCTCTGCTTCTTTTTATATTACCATCCTCACCATCAGTTATTGAACATCACATTTGTGAGACCGAAATGGTTAAATAACGTCTTCTAGATTTTATTTCAAAATTAAAGAAAGGTAAATTGAAAAAATTGAATTTTTTTACTATTGTTTTTTTTTTTTTTTTTACAACACTTTCTTTCTTGTTGGTACAACAAATTCTTCTTTCTCCACATCATTGCCCAATTTTCAAAACAAAGGTGCCGTGGACGCAGTAACAGCTATTCTGTCACACTGACCACACCCACTTCCACATTCTTTTTCTTGGACAAAAGACAAGAAAAAAAAAAAAAACCTTCTGCCCGAGCTGCAAGAACTCTTGTTCATTTCTATGTTCTTGTATAGAGTATGAACCCACTTTAGAGAGAAGGACTGTGAAAATGGAGGTACCTGTTGTTTTCTCTCCAGTGTTAACCGGTCCAGTGGCTTGTTCCTGCAACTGAGATTCTGAAGACTCAATATCTACTTTCACTTCCTCTGCAGTCAAACTGGACATCGTATGACCGTTCAGATTTTCACTATTGATCGGTTCATCTGTGAGAGGAAAAAAAAAAAGAAATTCAGATTTGAATGTTTTGCATCCACTGGTATGAATGTGAGACAAAGCTTGTTCAGTTCTTGTTTTCCCCCTGAGGATAAAGTTGGTGCAAAGCAAATAGAAGCATGTGACTGAAACAACTGCTTACACTTTAAATTTCCTTGGATTAACAAAGTACTTTTTAATAATCGGATGTGAAAACACACCAAAGCACATTTAGTTCTAGCTCATCTTTTCTGATTAAATCAAATAAAAATAAATGAACTAACTTTGTTCGGGCATGAGGACTCCTTTCTTGATGAGCTCCTCCCGTGTTTGTCTGGTGGAGATTTTTCTTTCTAGAACTGAAAGATGAAAGTAAAAAATCCCACACTCTGAAACAAACGATTTATCTAGTCTTCTATCAACACCCCATAATTTAGTCTCTAAAACTGCAGAAGAACAAATGATTGCAGCTCCCACTCTCTGAACACATAACACACTCAGTGTGCGATGAACTAAGCTGCAATCTTTATCTGCATCAAAGATACATCAGCATTACTTTTAATAAGACATTAAGCTGTTTGTATGATAGATAAGTGAATTATTCATCGACAAACAGGCTTATTGATTTGTTTTAACAAGAGAAAAGATTTGAACAAATTTGCTTGATTAAATATGCAAAAACAACAAGGAAATATGTTGAACATATGAGTAAAAAAAGCAAAAAGATCAAATCTAAGCAAGCAGATTAAACATTGCAGACTAAGCCGTTTTGAACATTTCAAACTGCTTTAGAATTAACTCCTAAATTGGACCTTGCTCTTGGATTTTGTATTTCTCAAAGAATGAGGCTTATTAAGATCCGCACAAACACAGACGCTGTTAAACAGAGAACTGATCACACTTCATGTCCTTCAAACACTCCCATGATGTGAGTAATTGTGGGCAATGACATTGTCAGAGTGACAAACCACCACTTGTTCAAGCTTATACAAGAGCCGTCTCACCTTTAGACAGATCCTGGAATTTGTCACTGGATTTCTTCTTTCTCCACTTCCAGGGTTTGAAGAGCTTCCCCAGTGAAGGCAGTTTGCCTCGCTGCTGCTGCTGCTGCTGCGGTCGGGATGAGTGGGCATTCTGACTCCCAGTGGCGTTGTCCACCACAACGTCACAGCTGGCCACGGCAGACTTCTCCAGGCCGTCAACTGAAAGACATAAATACAGAATGATCATGACAAACAGACTAAAGTGTATAAATACAAAAGATAAAAACAAACATATTCTGTAAATTTATACTAATTCACAAGTGTTCACAGTACATGACACAGTAGAATTGTTAAGCTCAACTGAGTGTACTTTATCTGAATTCAACTTAATAGTCTTTGATTTAATTAGAAAAGCATCACATTTTAGTCTTGATTTCATAAAAAATAAAATGACTGCTTTAAAGTTCACGTTTTAAAACTACAGATGTCTTCAGACCGGAAGTGTCCCTTGGTCCAGATCGAGTCCTGAACCTTGTGTTTGGTCAATATTACAGAGTGCCGTCTACTGGATAAAACCACCTGACTAAAGATCTCTTGAGTCATTGGCCAGGAATTGCAAAGGCGGGGCAAAGCAACGAAAGGCAGGAAGTGCTTTTCCTTTGGAGTCCTTGTCGGAATGGTTTACTTATCTAAACTTTATATTTCTCTGACCAAGTCTGTAGCGTCTGTATCAATGCCAGGTAAAGAGCTTTTCATCACTAGTATGACAGAGGCATGGTGCACAGCACCTACCGAGGAGGCGCCAGCTCTCGGCAACGGTTGTTGTGTTACGATTACAGAATGTAAATGTATTCAGTCTGTGAAAACTAAAGTTCAGTCCAATTGGACATGAACTAAGACATCAAAACAGCAAATGGTTCCGGACCAGGGTCCGTTTTAATCTTTTCAGACTCAAAATGTCTTAACTCTGGTTCACTTGAACCTTGATCTATCCATAGTAAGTTAACGTTGGGAGTGGGGTCATCTGGAACCCACAAGGCTGAACTTTTTTCTTTCCCCCAATGATTTTTGATTTTCACTGATATCCTTGGCAGACATAAAATCCTAACCACTTTTGTCATGGGAGGGATGACACATCGATGTGAGGGTGGGTTATCTGGACCCCACAAGATGGCACAAGGGTAACCCGAACCAAATCAAATCAAACTTTATTTGTATAGCACCTTTCCAGAAATATAAATTTCAATCAAAGTGCTCTACATAAAAACATAATTAAATTTTAAAACAAAGGACATGAGATTACCCAGGAAACATTTTAAGATCCAAACGATGACCTCAAACCCCCCCACCACCACCCCTCCACACACATACGGACAAACACACGTAGACATGTCGCCACACCATGATGTGTCCATACACCCTAATTCAGATGCTAAAACAACGGATCCATTTTTGAAAAATGCACTTTAGTGTCCTCGACAGCTTCTGTAATAGTGGTCCGGTTGTCTTTTTTAGATTTTACAGGTCTGCCTGTTAAACTGGTGGCTACTGGGTATCATAAATATATATTCACCATCCATACTCTGATTCAAGACCTCATCTCCTGCAGGCTGAACTGCTTTTACACTCTTTTTAGAAAAAAATCTGCATCTCGTTAAAATCCCTGCTGTCAAAGTTTGGGTCAGAACACGGAGAACTGACCACATGTTCTCTGGTTCATACAGCTATTACCAGTTCAGAGTACATACCAATATCAGTTTATAAATCATCTATTGGTTAAGGAATCATCTGTTTGATTTACTATTGATTCATAAATCCAGCAACAAATAGCACACAGAACTGAGTCAGAACCAAACATGAGGCTCATTTTAGCTGCTATGCTGCACACACATGGAACAAACTTCCTGATAAACTCAGAGGTTCACCTACTGTATCTAGATTCAAGCCCAAACTTAAAAGCTTCCACTTTAATTTGAAATCCTATTACTTGTTTATTTTAGTTTTCATGTAATTTATTTTCCTTCACACTGCAGAACTTTTGGTTTCTCCATGAGAATTTCGGACTTCCTTCTGTGTACGAAAGTCGATGCGCACATAAAGCTGCCATAAATTAAGACTTTATTAAGAATAAACAATCTAAAAACCAAAGAAAAGCCGTCAACCTGTTCATTGGAGTAACCCATATCCATTTATACACCAAACTAATGTTTCTAATGAATGAGGGAAAAACAATGTATTTTCCTTCAATTCAAGGAACTTGATGTTCAGTGCAGTTTTTCCCGTCACTTCATTTTGATTTCTTACTTTATAACTTATTTATTTCAAACAAGACTGAGAACATTTGTGGGGTTTTTTTCCCCAAAAAGCTCCCTCCTGCTGGAAGATTAGAAGTGCTATGAATGCTGGGTAATACTGTTGAGTGAGTGAATAGTGCGTGCGTGGTTTGCCTGTGTGTACAGGAAGCTTCCAAAAGGAAAAAGAGATGTCTGAATCTTCACATAAGGAAGGCCTTTGATTTTTTTAGAACAGAAAACTGCTGAATCACCGCTGGCAGCCAAAAAGCCTCTGTTATTTTAGCTCCACTCCGGTAAACAGAGCACATGACAAACGTTATTTCCAGGCACTGAAAGGCAACATGGATAAACTACGTTTAATTCAGTCTGATTACGTCCATCTCATTTGGTTCAAATAAATCTACAGATGGTCCAATCCAAATAAACCCAGTCGGGGGAGTCGGGTTAAATACACTCTAATTACAAATGAAAGTGTATGGAAATCCCATTTCAAACAAAACCAACCGATAGAACTCGATCTTTATATTGACTCTGTTTCCTGCCCTGAAAATCCACTTTGCAGCAACAAAGAGCAGAAAGGAAAGTACCCAATTATCAGGAAGTACTAAAGCCAAAAAATAAAAAAACAACCCAATTTTAGATTTGAGAAAAAAGGTCTTCACTCTTCGTAATTCCCTCATATGGACAGATTTTATTCAAATGATTTGATGCCATAGTTGCAAATTCCCCTGTTTACAGCGCAATTCTCAACAGCTATTGAAATCACACTCATGCTGCAAACCATGATGAATTTCACAATGACGCAAGACATTTGTGAAAGGCTGACTCAAACGACACCAGCACCTCCACCATCTCTCGTAAAACACAGGGGTGTGTAGAGAAGTTAATTCTGGTGGGTTGGACTTTAAATGTGTCAGTGGTAATTACGTGTAGGCTTTACTGTGCTTTAGTGTCACTAAAGAAAAAAAAATCCAAATGCAGCCTTTCCTCGTTTCATGTGGGGGTTCCGTTCTAAAAAGAAACCCACAATAGGTGACATTTTTTAAAGCTGTAAAACCCCTCATTACACACTTTCTACACTTATCAGACATCAACTTTCACATAATTTTTTTCTTTTGTTTAAACTCTCAAAGTTCAAACCTTCATAGAAAATTAGGTTGAGTATTATAGAATGATAAAGATCTGATCCTGATCAAAGATTTAAGAATATTAGAAAAGTTGAACACATTCTGTTCAGGAGATGCGGCATGAAGATTGATTGACAAGGTCAACAGCCAATTAGAACGCAAAACATAGAAAAAACACAAAAGAACAAGACTGCAAAAGGTAAACCTTGATATAGTGAGGGATTATTGTATCTGCTTGCAAAAAAGCAGCTTTATTGAAATAAATATATAAATATCTGATATTTGAGCTCCAGTTTATTACCTCTTTTTTTGTTATAAATGTGTTATAAAGACAACAGACAATGTCTATAAACATAGATAAAATTGAAAGGTTTACCAAACCTTTTACCAATGTTTAACCCTTTTCATAAAAAGATTGGGGGAAAAAAAAAACAAACAAAAAAAAAAACCATGTGGATCACACCAGATTCAAAGTGGCTGACCATGCATTTGGCACATCTCATACATGGTCCACGGATTGATCCATAAAAGATTCAACTCACTTTTTGACATTACGATACAGTCTGATTCTTTTACCAAATATGTTAAAATCTAGATATTTCTTATTTATATGGCATTTAAAGCTATAAATAATAATGCATGACATTCAGCAGAGAAATGTATTCAGGTATTGACTTGGAAGAAGCAAGCTTGTGATTGGACGTCTTTTTGTTTGCATCATATGCACATAAAAACACAAAAACTGTAGAAAAACAAAACAGAAAGAGAGACTGGAGTTTGCCAGAAATCGATTATTTACATCTTGATCTATTATATAGCTTTAACCCAACATAATCTTGTTCATATCTGTGGTTTTTCAAACGATACTGCAGTTTTTCCAATCAGTATTTATTTTTTACATCCCTAACAGATGCTGCTGTTGCTCCCACTGCCGGGTCGATTTTTCAATACGGATCTAATATCTTTTACATCCCTAGTCCTCGGGGAAGACAACAAACCCAACGTTACTCCTGGTTCGTTGGCTGATGCCTTGGCAGCTACGTGAATGTGTGTATATGCGTATGTTTAATTACGGGACGGAAGAAAATTGAAATTATTTGTATTAAAATCACCACCATGTGTACCTTTATTAAGAACAGGTACTCTGATCAAGTTCAACAGTAACACAAACAACATAAAAATGATAAATATCACTGCTGTTGTGGATCATTAAATAGCATAACCTGAAAAAAATGTTCTCCGCAGTTTTCTATCATCCAAGTTTTTCAACATTTTACGTTCTAAGCATTACATATTGGTTCAGAGCCCGTATGAAAGTAAATTTTTCTGCAGCAGAATCAGCTGATTCATGTAGATTACATCCGCCTTTCAGCAGCGTGAGGCTGCGTTTCTCCGCTTCAGAATAAGCTGAAGTTTCATTAATTGGATCAACTGTTGAAGAGTTACCATAACCAAAAGAAAGTCAACACCAGAGCTAAAGCTCCAGTGTTCAAGGTAATAGATTTTTTCAGAAGTTATGTTAGTGAGCGGAACTTCAGTCTCAGTTTCTGAACAGAAAAAAGCTCTCGTTAGTCTTATTTTGAAAACCGGAAGCTTCGCCATCATAAGGATGTGTTCACCTCCGGTGCCAGTACCGCTGCTCTTTTGGCTTTGTTTTAGTTCGTAAACTTAAAATACTACATTAATCTGCATTTCGGAGCAAAACTACATAGTCCCCAGATAAAATTTTGATAATATTTGACTACACTTTACTATATTTATAAAGATCGAGAATCAGCGATCTTTCAGGAGCAGATCGAGAGTACCTGAGCACCCGTTACAGCCCTATTTACTATTTACAAATGGTTTGCTCTAACTTTCCTCAGTCTGAATAGGCTCCATGCTCGGAGCGGAACAACTGAACCAAAAAAAAACAACCATAGCCGACATTTTGGTGTATAAACGAGTAGCATAGCAGCAATGAGTCGCAGAAAATCATTGAAATTTGGTTGGGTAAGTGCAGGCTTAATAAAAAAACTTCTAAAAATGATACAAATAGCTTCTCGCTGTTTTCCAAACAATCTGTATGTAATAAACACTTATCAACTGACTTTTTTTGTTGTTTCCTCCTTGCAGCATGCCTCTGCCATACAAAAGTAGTTAGTAAAAAGTGTTGCACTTGGCATTGAGTACAGAAGTTCATAATTGGTCAGTGAAATACAAAGTTTGAATAAGTGAACTATTCTAAGCTAAGCACCTCCTTCTGTCATTGGTTTGCCCCGCCCTCATAATTCCTGGCCAATGACTAAAGAGATCTCTAGTCACATGGTTAGTTTACAAGCTTTGGTTCAGGATTTGATCCAGACCAACTTAAGCAGCCTCTGTCCGGACCAAAGTTAAAGTCCTATTAGTTATCACGCAACGCAGTGTGTGAAATTTGTTCTCTGCATTTGACCCATACCCTGGGGGAGCGGTGGGGTGCAGACTCAGCCACGCTCGGTAACCCCTCAATCCAACCCTTTATTGAGTCTTTGGTATGACTCGGCCTGGATTTGAACTCACGACCTTCCAGTCTCAGGGCGGACACTCACACAAGTGAGTTGACTTTTTCAGTCTGACTATACCCTAAAAATATTTTATTGTTACAAATGTTTGACAGGTAACAGTCAAAAAATGGCACATTACATTTAGAAAAAAATCTGAAGAAAAAGTTGAATTAGGTTAACCAAAAAAAAAAACAAAAACAAGTAGTTCTAAAGGATAAAGTGCATCTTTGTAAATAGCTTCTTGTTGAGCTTTATAACTAGTTACATCATTACTAAAAATGGAAATATGCAACATTTAAAGGTAAATAATGTAGATATGAGTGGGTAAAAAAACAACTATAAGGTACATTTTGCAAGAATAAACAGTAAAAGATTAAAAACTACAGAATACGATCAAGTTTTTACTGGATAGTTGGTAGACAGAGATACAGAGGAATTGTGACAAAGAACAGATGTTTCACTACTTCAGGTTGTAAAACGAGGCTCCAATAAAATATTCCAAATTAACAAGCAAATCTAATTAAACAAGTCCAGTCTAGTTGTTAAATTATGCACCGTAAAATTCACAGCATAACACTGCAACTATTTAAATTTTACTGCTGTCGACTAAAAACTATGCCATGGGAAAAGTGCAACATCTCAGCTTTAGCACTCGCTTGCTACACACACAACAAAACAGATGAATGCGTGCACGCACGCACTCGTTTCCTGTTCCTGTGTTGATATCAAATCACAACAATAGTTGCATTTCACCGACAGTTCTAGGCCACTAATGACTGGAAATTCAGTTCCAGCAGCTACCATCACCCAAGGAACAATGATCATTCAAGGACAAATGATGCATTCCCCAGAGAGAGATACAAAAGCCAAGATTAAAAAAAAAAAACAGAAAAATAAAGCAATTTTGTTTTACAATATAATATTTCAATTGTTCATCTGGTAAAAATATCATTCAGGTAATGTAAAGCACTCATTTCCAACATATCCAGTTTGCAGGAAAAAGACTCTTCATCTCATTTTACTATGTTTTCGTTATTTTCTTGAATTCTTTTTCCCTCTGATCAATTATTTGAAGTCTACATCTCTACATTTGTGAAGTCGTTTTACATACTTTTCTTTTTCTAAACGACAAAACATTTTTAACAGGTGAAAATATTCTCCTGCTACTCTATGAATACCAGTGCGAGATAAGCCAAATGAGAACAAGGTGTGACAAATGTGGGAGATTTCTACTCGTAAGGAAAAATTGCCGCCAACATTAATCTGCGTCGCCTTATCACACTTTTTCAGCAGAGTCTTGGAATTGCGCTACCGTCTCGCTGCCTTTCATGAGGATGTCCAAGTATTTTCAGAGAACTAACCGCTTCAGTTTGTAAAAAAAACACAAAATCATTAAAAGACATTTTTCTCTGGCAAAAACGTCCCAACTGCCTTTTTACTTTTATTGTTATTAATGAAAAATGTATATGAATATTTTTGGTGCTTTTAGCTCCTTTTCCTTCCACAAAAGTGTTTGAATGTTTCAATTCAACGTTATTTGTATTGCCCAAGATCACAAAAACATTTGCTTCGTTGGGTTTCATGCCGGTAATTGTACATAAGCAGAAGTTCGATCATGAAATATAAACAATAGCTAATTTAAAAACTTAACAGGCTAAATGAAACTGGTTTTCCCTTCCCTTAGACCCTCCTTCTCAGTAAGGAAAACCTGATTTAGGAAAGAAGAAGAAACCTCAGGGGTGAACACAGGAAGGATGGATCCTCTCCCAGGATTGACAGGGGATTTAGCAGGTCTATTAAAGAAGAATTATCTTATCTAACTCTACAACTACGTATTTGAACAGATAGGACTGGGGGACAAGCAGGTGTGAGGTCCACAGCCAAGACGAGCCAGAGGCGTGGTCCACGGCCAAAAACAGGAGCACGGACAATCCACCAGAAATCTCCCCCACTCTGACATGGGAGATGAAGTGTAGATGATGTAGTGCTACCTGAGTGTGTACTGACAACACAGAATCAGCTGAGTAACAGCCACCATGTTGTTACTGTTCCAGTTCGTCTATTCAAACAACCTTTCCATTTCCGCATCTCAGGTTAATCAACGAGCTGAAAAATAAATATTCTTCTCATGTTGCAGATAAAAACACTTCATCATCTTGATTCAGTCGTGTCATTCTTCATAATGCATGTCATAGAAACACAGTGAAGTTGCATTTTCCCAGAGAAAGAGTTCTCCAGGGAATCAGTGCTTCTCAAGCCCTAAGCTCTGAAAAAGATTGTATGTAGTGAGAATCTTCCCTCTTGTGTTGTGACAGAAACACATCTCTAGAATGATAAAACCACATGACAATTCATGAACACAGAAATAAAAATGATTTAGGCAAAACAAATCTTGCGACATGAATACAGCCGTGTGGCATAATGAAGTACCTGCTTCAAAGACGCCAAATTCTTAGAAATATAAATGTCAGCAACTTTTTTTTTTACTAGCTAGAACTAAGAGGACAATAAGCCACAGTCTGTTTATGATGTGAATAGGCTGCCAAGCTCTAGTAGAGGCCTCATTTTATGTGTAGCAAGTTGTGAAATGAGTACCCAGATTACAACACAAAACAGCTGCAGTATAAAAATGTTCATCGTGGATGAAGTAAAGTCAAGCTGTTGTGGAGCTGACTACTTTCCTTCAGAGGTTCTATTTTAAAGAACACAAGACCCCCTTAAGCTCTACGATTCAATCAAGCACAGACGTTCTGCTCTCCAACGTGAAAAAATCCAAAAGTATCAAATGTTGCAGTTCCTAAAATGATCTTTAAGGGAGGTTTCAAAAAGAAACAAGTTATCACCCAAACTGAAAAAACTGAGTAAACACTAAAAATTAACTTATTTACAGTTTTTTAAGTTCTATGAATTTTTACAAATCAATCATTTTGACTTTATTATAACTCAAATGTGTTTACTATTAGTGGCCTTTTTTTCAAAATCATTATTGATAGGTGGACTAAAAAAACTATTAATTTGACTTTTTCCAGCTCAATTACCGCTTTAGGCTCGATGTTGGGTTAGACGAAGCAAACTCTGGTCACCTTAGGCTTCATTTTCACTGTTCAAAATCCAATGTGTGTAATCAGGAGATTGTCCGCCGAGTGTTTATGTCTGCAGAATACACAGACAGAAACCAGACTAACAACACTAAACGCTCATCATTCCAGTCAACATAGCATGACCTAACATCCATGTCCTTGGAAAGAGCAAGGAAGGTGTACTACCAAGAAAGAAAACTACTTATATCCACACGGTAAGGCAGGAAAATTAGCATGGATTCATCCCGACTGTAGAGGTTAATAAAACTTGCATAACGATGAAGCATTTTTTGTCCTTCATTTTAGATTATTTTCATCTTAAAACAATCAAATTACATGAGTTTTCTGCTTTTTTGCTAAAAGTCACCATAAGCTTCACAACACCTCCTGTCTAGACTTGCCTCATGCGTCCACACTGGATTTCATAGCGTTCTCTTAATACGTCTCCTCTGGCTAAAAATGAGTCAGGACTGATAAAAAGCAGATGTGGCAATAGATACGTCCCATTAATGTCAATTAAAGCTCAATGCCAAGAAATGTAAACAAACCCCGTAAACAAAATGAACATATGCGCCGTCATAATGATGGGAAACAATGCACGGTGACAAAGCCAGCATGTTTTTCTCAGAAGTTTAAGTATGAGCATGTGTTGAGGAGGAGGGGAAAGGGAGAGGCTTCCTTCCTTTGCAGCAAGTCCCACGGGAAGGAAGAAGTTGACTTCATGACCAGAAGAAGAGGTATTGAGAAGGGAGGAAGAGACAAAAAACAGGGGGTGGGGGGCAGAAACCGTTAAAGAGAAGTGCAAAAAGAAGAAATAGAAAGGGAAAAATGAAGAGAACATGGCAGGAGGAGGTGCTGGGCTGAAGGAGAAGGAAGAACAACCCTCAGTCTTTTTTTTTTTTTTTTTGCGCTTCTAACACTTAGGTCATTTCTTCCAATTGTTTCTCAGCTGAAAGCAGGAGAGGCATATCCAAGCTTTGATCCTTAGCAATCCCAAGCAGCTCAGACAACACACCAATTAATAAACTAAGAGGAATTTTAAAAAGAAACAGTGGCGCGACTGTTTTGAAAAGAGGGATTAGGCATGTCTAACCTAGAATGCAACCACAAAAATGAATTCTGTAGCGTCTATCTAATACTATTTGTTGGATATCAGTGGTATAAGGGCTAAAAGAAACCTTAAAAAAACATTGCTGGAACATCCTATAATTTTTATGTCAGTCGGTGTCTTCCATCATTATTCTGCTATTGTTGTATTTCCTTTACCCAAAAAGACCTTTGACTTATTCAAAACACCTTTAAAATTGTCACTTTTTTCCTTTATATTTGCCTTCATTTATAGATAAAAAAAAGGAAAACAGCAAAATTATTACCTGGCTGATGGATTTGAAGCTTTATTTTAAAAACCCGCTTCCATGAAAATCTCGTTTTTGATACTTATAACTAGGGCTGCCACGATTAGTCGACTAATCGATGACTAATCGACTATTAAAATAGTCGACAACTAATTTAATAGTCGATTAGTCGTTACTTTTTAATATATGGAGTCAGGCTGTAGTGAAGCTGAAAGTTATAATGACATTCTGCTAGCTTTTTAGACGATTTTGGCATTTATTAGGGGTTTTCAGGCTATTTTGGAGTTTAGCTAATATTTTAGCTTCATGCTAGCTATTTTGGCTAATTTAGGCAAGGCAAGGCAAGGCAAGGCAAGTTTATTTGTATAGCACATTTCATGTACAGAGACAATTCAAAGTGCTTTACATAAAACATTAAAAGAAACAATCAAAAGAAATAGTAAAAATGTCATTCATTATTCAAATCATTAAAATAAAATTAAAAGAAAGTAAAAAGATTTTAATTTAAAACAAGCATAGATAAAAAGTGCGGACGTAAACTTTTGAATACATATTAATCAAATGCAACTGAGAACAGGTGAGTCTTTAACCTGGATTTAAATACACTGAGTGTTTCAGCAGATCTAAGGTTTTCTGGAAGTCTGTTCCAGATCTGTGGTGCATAGAAGCTGAATGCAGCTTCTCCATGTTTAGTTCTGACTCTAGGAACTGATAAAAGACCGGATCCTGATGATCGGAGAGGTCTGGCTGGTACATACTGGGTCAGGAGGTCAGTCATGTATTTTGGTGCTAAACCATTCAAAGCTTTATAAACCAGTAACAGAACTTTAAAGTCTATCCTCTGAGAGACAGGTAACCAGTGTAAAGACCTCAGAACTGGACTGATGTGGTCTACTTTCTTGGTTCTAGTGAGAACCCGAGCAGCAGAGTTCTGGATCAGCTGCAGTTTCCTGATGATTTTTTTGGTAGTTGAAAAACACTGTTACAGTAATCAAGTCGACTAAAGATGAAAGCATGCACTAGTTTCTCCAGGTCCTGCTTAGACATCAAATCTTTAATCCTTGAGATATTTTTGAGATAATAAGGCTGATTTAGTGACTGCCTTAATGTGTTTATCAAAATTTAAGTCTGTGTCTATCACTACACCCAAGTTTCTGGCCTGGTTGGTAGTTTTTAGTTGAATAGATTGAAGCTCTGTAGTGACGTCTAACCTTTTTTCTTTAGCCCCAAAGAAAATAACCTCAGTTTTGTTTTTGTTTAATTGAAGTAAGTTGTGACACATCCAGTCATTAATGTCCTCAATGCATTTACCAAGAGCCTGTACAGGGCCTCGGTCTCCTGGTGTCAGTCTAATATATATCTGTGTGTCATCTGCATAGCTATGGTAACTAATGTTGTTGTTCTTTATAACCTGGGCCAGTGGGAGCATGTAGATGTTAAATAGAAGTGGTCCCAGGATGGAGCCTTGGGGCACTCCACATGTAATTTCTGTTGGCTCAGAAGTGAAGTTACCAATTGACACAAAATATTTCCTGTTTTCTAAGTACGTTTTGAACCAGTTTAGTAATTTAGGCTTTTTCAGTTTTTTAGGCTAATTTGGAATTAAGATAATATTTTAGCTACATATTAGCTCTTTTGGCTAATTTAGGATTTTTTCAGTTTTGTAGGCAAATTTGGAGTTTAGCTAATATTTCATTTACATGTTAGCTAGCCAATTCTAAATGTTTACAGTTTTTTAGGCTAATTTTGAGTTTTTCTATTATTCCAGCTACATGCTACCTATTTTGGCTAATTTGGAATTTTTACAGTTTTTTAGGGCTAATTTGGAGTTTAGCTAATATTTCACTATTTTAGCTAATTTGGGATTTTTTTTTTTACAGTTTTTTAGGCTAATTTGGAGTTTAGCTAATATTTCAGCTAGATGTTAGCTATTTTGGCTAATTTGGGATTTTTACAGTTTTTTAGGCTAATTTGGAGTTTTGCTATGTCTTCAGCAACATGCTAGCCATTTTGGCTAATTTGGAATTTTTACAGTTTTTTAGACTAATTTGGAGTTTAGCTAATATTTCAGCTATATGCTAGCGATTTTAGCTTATTTAGGATTTTTTTGTTTTAAAGCTAATCATATTTCAGATTTTCTTTACATCCACTTTGTCCATGATCCGATTAGTCGACTAATCGGAAAAATTAATCGATGATTAGTCGACTATTAAAATAATCGTTTGTGGCAGCCCTACTTATAACATGTTCTTGTGGCATTTTTCTGATGATGGAGGATAAGTTTAAAGAAAATCAAGCTTAAAATTGTATTTCTGAGTATTTCTCAGTTCAAATAATTGTGAAACAGGAGTAGATGAAAAATACTGCTTGAAAAAAAAACTTGTGATGCAGGTGCTACACTCCGCAGGCTACAAGCTCCCCGTCCCACTCTATTCCAGCGCTTCTTCTTGCAAACAAATAGATCTATGAACATCTTTGTTTTCCTCGCCCGGCTCAAAACAGTACATCTGGAAAACTCGCATATTGCTCGCCATTTTAGTTCCACCAGTAATGTTAGGCTAACGGTGTGAGCAGCTGTAAGTTAGCAGGAGAAACAGATGGATGATGGGAAAAGATGTAAGCTTACTCCCAACAGTTCTGCCCACAACTTAGAGGCGAATTTTTTAATTAAACCTACCCAACCGCTCTACAACAAATACTGTCCAAGTATTCCTTGACTTGAAAATTTTTCTTTTATTTAAAAAAGACCAGGCTGTTGAGAGATTTTACAATAATTAAAAAAAAAAGATTGGAGTGGCACTGTAACACACTGAATAAATCTGAATAAATCATTTATGAAATGCAAGTTATTTTTGTGAGCTCTTTTTCTACCCTCCAAAATGCCCCAAACATCTTTCACTTCCTGTCATGATGTCATCCTAGAGTCGCCCTCAGCAGCGGGCCTGCGTTTCACTTGTGAAAACTATCAACATCCAAACTTTTGCAAAGATAGATTTACATATTATATAAAATACAATTTTGTTGACTTCATGGAGAAAGTGTATGTGTTAGCTTGGGGGCGGAACTGACAGCGCAGACTCCTCCTGGAAGGGGCTGTTCCTCACTTTGTGACACCACGAGGTGAGGACCCGCTCACTTTTGTGGATTGGAAGGGGCTGGTGCTCAGAGAGTAGGGTCTCAGATGAATGAATGGAGCAAAATACCATTTTGGGGAGTGTTTTTCCACAAGGAATTAACATAATTATACACATAAAAGCTAAATAAATAAATAAATAAATAAAAAAGAAAAAGTTGATTTTGCATGATGAACGCCCTTTAAAGCATCCCCACTGATTTTCGAACATTAAAAAAATGATAATTAATCTTGTGTCGACATCTTTTGTGATGTCCAGGTGAGCAGGTCTCCCTCCATTTATTCAGTGTATACACCCACAGTTGTGTTGGAGTGTCAGTCTGTGTCCTCTTACAGTAAAAACAACTGGCTACTAATGTGTGTTTTTTTTATTATTCACAGCAATTAAAAAATACATATTTATATAATATAATAATAGTTTGTTAAAAGGAAACAGTGCACTATTTTTTTCAAAGGCTATTTATTATTTGAAATCCCTTGGCTATAATGTTTAAAAAAAAATAAATATACAATAAACACGGTATAAAATCAAAAAATGTAATTAAAACCTTACAATAACATGTAATCACAGTCTGTAGGAAGCTATATGAGCCGACAAGGCACAATTTCAGTCTTTTTAATTTTATTTTTTGATTAAAAGTATAGCTTTAGTTATTTTTTAAACAAATAAATATATATATTTTATTATTATTGTCTATTTTTATTGCTATTTTTTAAGCTGGTCAGTGTGCAGTTAAGTAGCAGCTGGGAAACACAAGCAGTGATAAATTTAGAAACACACACCCCGCGTTTTAATGATGCGACAGTCAATTCAACAAACATCAAGTTAGCTAACGAGTTTCTAGCCCCCCAAAAGAAAACTGTTTATCAAACGCGCGAAATAAACTTTACTAAAGTGATTCGACGTCAAAAGTGTAGAGAGAAAGCAAAAGCTGAGCAAACTTCCTGCACAAAGATAGCGGACTCACTGTTGTGAAAGAGAGGAGGAAAAAGGGGGGAGCACGCGCACACCAACGGGCGCACAGACTCACCGCTCGCGGGCTGAGACACGGCAGACACGGCGGTCTGACCCATGTTCGGCTCGGGCTCCGGGTCGCGTCGGACCGGGCCCCGCTATCGCGACCCCCTATAGCAGCAGCATGAACCCCGTCCGCGGCCGCCGAGCGAGCTCATGTCAGGAGGAAGAAAGTTTCTCTCGCAGTGATGGCTGAGGCGCTGCTGGAAACTTGGTGCACGCGCCGAGTTGTTGTGACGTCACGAGCTCCTCCCGCCTCCTGCGCGCGGCTGAGAAAAAAAAAGCGCCTCATTCCGTTATGCAGATTTAGAGGCGCTGCTGGGGTCACAGGGCGGGGGGGGCTCTGACACTGCAGGCTGGGTAACCGGTGACGTCATCGCATCTTTTAAAACAGCTGTGAACTTTACTTTGAAGGATTTGCTTCCCTCTACTGCTTTACTCTGCAGCTATGACAACTTCAAGTAGGACATACAAATAAATATTTCTACAATATAAGTATAAAAGTCATTCTTTAGTCCACAGCCAACTGTTACAGGTAAATATTAGAACAAGTTATCTCTCTTAGAAATCTAAAAAGAAAATCTGGGAATCGCATTATATTGTTAGAAAAAAAAATTCACACTGCTGCTATAAGTATTTAAACACCTAATAAAAATCAATGTTAAAATTTGGAAAAGTAAAAATTTCCAGTAGATTCACCAGGGTTGCACACACTGTAGGAGGGATTTTGGCCCACTCCTCCACTCAGATCTCCTCTAGATCAGTCAAGTTTCTGAGAGGAGAAACATTGAGTTTGAGTTCCCTCTAAAGATTTTCTATTGAAATTAAGACTGGAGACTCACTAGGCCACTCCAGAACCTCGATATGCTTCTTACGAAGCCACTCTTTGGTTATCCTGGCCGTGTGCTTCGAGTCATTGTCCTATTGGAAGACCCAGTCATGACCCATCTTCAATGCTCTATGAGGGAATCTCCTTAATACAGGGTATTGTCCCGTCCCATGTGCAGAAAAACACCCCATAGCATGATGCTACCATCCCCATGCTTCATAGTAGGGAGGGTGTTCCTGGGAGGGTACAAATCATTCTGCTTTCTCCTAATGAGTTGCATTAAGACCAAAAAGTTATCTTCTGACCACATGACTTTCTGCAGAGAGAAATTGCAAAATCACAGGGTGGTCAAATACTTATCTGCCTCACTGTATATTGTAGGAAATATGGTTACACATTTATGTTTTGGATTATTTAAGTTAAATATGTTAAAAATATTAAATGAAATACAGCTTCTGTGTAAAGAACAGAAAAAAATGTGTAAATCACATAAAACAAAATGTATTTATTTTATTGTAAAAAGGGCATGGTTATAAGATTTTTTTTAATTAAGAGTAAAAGTGGACTGAAAAATGTTCCCAAAAGAACAAAAAAATGTATTAAAAAATCACCAACATTCAGCTTCAATAAATCATAAACATTAGAACAAATAAAATTAAATAAAAGTTCAAAAAGGTGAATTTCCTGGTCATTTATAAAATTGCTATTTATATTTTATGCTTTCAGCATGAGGCAAAAAACAATAAAATTACCGTACTAATAATGAAGAAAACGTTTCAGAATGAATCCCTAATTAATCCAAAATAAATATTTTACAAGTAAAAGACCAAGATTAGAATTTGATAAATTCATTTGAAAACTAAATCAAAATAAAAGGTGAAGAAATGAAAAAAAAAAGAATAGTTATTAAAATAACCGATTAGAATTCTGTTTTGTAATTGGCATTAAGTTGGCTTTTTTTGTGATTCATTTATTTTTTTATTGTAATTAAATTCTTTCTTAAGTTCTATCAATAATATAATAATAAGCTGATCTGAGAATCACTGAAATATTTAGCTTCCAGCTGAATAGTATGAATGAAGTTTAACAGCCTGTGGATCAGGAAGAGGGTCGGCGCTCCGGCCACTGACACAGGGGCGGTTTATTTTGAAAGGGAAAAAGGATTTCTATGATTATTAAAAGGAAACAAATTAGACCCGCCATGTAAGCATCATAAATGTGCATTGCAATTTGTAAATTAATATAGCTACTATAAAACAATAAACTTAAGTTTAAAGGTCATCAAAGCCAACAGTTTTAGCTGAGTCAGCACAACAAAAATGATCCTTCAGCACTCACACTGACACAGATGTTAGTGAACATCGCACTGGAAACTTAATTTAGATTCTACAACTCCTTGCACTTCCCCAACTTCAAAATAAACTTCATTTTCCACGTTGCCATGATGTCCACTGATTGAATTGGTGGGGTTTTCTTTTGTGTCTTGACTGCCATCTAGTGTCAGCAAAGGGTAAGTGCACCATCAAAGCTCCAAACCAAATTCAGTAACAAACAGGAATTCTGGAACTACAGTAATAAATTGAACTCTTCTGCAATAAAAAACATTTTAAAATAAAAGTAAAATAAGATGAAATACAATACAACACAATATAGTATAATAAAAGTAAATAAAAAAAAAGTAAACATTAAAAAGAAAAAAAAAAATCACAATCATCATAATTTTCGCCTGTCCTTCCACTGCTCGCGGGTAGCCTCAACAAATGTCTCAATTTCTGGTTGTTTTACGCCACAAGCATCCAGGCCCTTATGACATTTTTTTCTCATAATAAAATAAAATAAAATAAAATAAAATGCAAGAAGTGCATGAAGAGTCTACTAGAGTAAATCTTTGTCAACTCATATTACCAAATTAGAATTTTCCAAGTTTATGATATGAAACAACATGATTATATGTTTAAGGTAAAATTAAAACTTCAGATTTGACTATTTTAGACAAAAACATCTAGAATTTTACCAATTTTTTAAGATTAGAGGCTGTCATCTAATTCAAGTTCAACATGGCAGCAACAGGGACAGCCACAATCTTATGGGAGTGTCATCAGAGAATAAGATGAAAGTGGATAATTGAACATGCAGGAAGTCGGTGTGGAGGTAGAAGGATGAAGACAGCATGGGAGAATGGAAGTACTTAGTGAGGTTAACAGAGGAAAATGACTGAGTTTGCATTGACTGAGAGGTAATGTCATACACTCTGTTGGAGAAAGCATGACTTCGGTAAGATGAAAATATGTTTGGTAATGCACAGTCATCAGTTAAAGTCGAGTTATGATCTAATCATAAACTGCTTTTGTTGGCCTCTTAAATTTCCCCATCACTCCCACAGTATATCTGCTGCTTGACTCATACATTTTAAAGTATTTTTTTTTATTAATTCATAATATGACATGTTATAATCATTAAATGTATAAGAGAACTGGACTGAGTGACTCTACCCCCTAGCATTTCAAATAGGAAGTACCTGCTGACTCAGAGGCCAAAATCCCATAGACTTCAATAGAGGAAAAAACAGCTATTACTCTATAGAAGGCTATTGGATTTTGGGGGTAATCATTCTTGATTTGGTCATTTTTTTAACATGGTATTGATAGTCCTCTTTTTGTTTTTACATTATTTCTCTATTGCAAGTTATTCAAGCAATAAACTGACCAATCAGATGCCTCAATAAAAGCATGTGATGCCCACTAACCTCCCCCAAACTCACTCAAACGTTTAATTCTCCAGAGCCCGCTTTCAGTGGAAGGGGTGGAGACTTCGAACAGGCTCACTCCTGATTGGTGACAGTAGTTGCCAACTCGGACAAATTATTTTTTACTAGTGTCGTCTGTTTCCAAATATCGTGGTCCGTTTCGGGGAAAAATGGAATCCGAATTTACTCTTTTTTTATACTGGAGCCGGATCTGCCGGGTCCAGTTCTCTTATATTGTCAATGATTTTTATTCTGGCTTTATCCATCCATCCATCCATCCATCCATCCATCCATCCATCCATCCATCCATCCATCCATCCATCCATCCATCCATCCATCCATCCATCCATCCATCCATCCATCCATCCATCCACTTCTGTTTATTGCTGAGCAGAGTCACGAGAGTTGCTGGAGCCTATCCCAGATACACTACACTGAAAAAGTGAAACGTTGAATCTATTAACTATAGTTCTGTAATTTGTTACATTTAAGATTTTCAGTTTTTCATCAAAGGATTTGGGATGATGGTTCACTTAACTCAAACATTTAATTTGGTAAAAACGAATATTTTTAAATATTTAAAAACCACAGAGCTTTTGTTAAATGATCCAATGTTTCACTTGTACGGCAAAGGTAGGGTGCACCTGGACAGGTTCCCTGTCACTATTTCCTCCAAAGGGAACTATTAGAGTCACCTACAATTTAAACCCTTGAAATTACACTGAAATTTCAACGATATTAACATTATTGTACTGTTTTCATAATGTTGACCGTAATGCAAACTGGGAAAAAATCTGGCAGTGTCCTGCTGTTCTTATGTTGTACAATACTATACGTAAATCACATTGCAATCCCACAATATTCTGTTGTATTTATTTGGAGAAATATTTTAAATTGCAAAAAAAAAAAAGAAAAAGGAAAAAAAAATATTGTGAATTAGAGGAAGTTACTTTAAACATCTAAGCATTATGGGAAATTAAAGAATCTATTTAAAAATCAACTGCTTAAATAATAAATATTGTAAATAAATGTTGGAAACATTTACAGTGACCATATAATACTGTAAGAAAGTATAAAAAAAAAATCGTATTTTTACAATAAAGTGCTGTAAAAATAACAATTTTATCCAGTAGAATCCTTTAAATATACAGTAAAACGTTTTACAGATTAGTGAACCTATGAAGGATATTTTTGGAGACTTTGTTCTTCATCTGTCTCAAAAAAGGTGCACAACTTCCAATAATTTAAGCCTATGGGGATTTCAAATAAAGTGAAATCCAAGCATAGGAAGGGAAACAGCAACATAACACATTTGGAGAACTTTTCCAGGAAATCATTTTAAAGTTCATGATCTTGGAAAAATGAGAGGATGCATGAAGAAATTCTGATTTAGCATCCATTCTCCCTCTAAAAGTTATTTAATGTGTATAAACAAAGTTGATTTTCTTGGTTAAATTCTTGCTGCAGTTTCAGCTATTGAACCACCTGGATCGATGCAAATCTCTTACTTGAAATCGACACATATTTGAAGCAGTATCGGAATTTGCACGTCAGCATAACGCTATCCGGAAGTGGTTCTTTTTTGCCCTGGCACTAAATAACAGAGATTAACCGAGGAGGCCTGACCTGTCACTGACCAGAGCGACGAATGAAGACGGAGGTGAAAAAAAAAAAAAAAAAAAGAGGAGCCTAAAGGAAGGAAGGGAGTCATCAAATATTAAGTAGTAGCTCAGCAGAACAGGGGATAATAATTGTTTAAGTGCTGCTTTTCAGAGTCCCCCCCACCACTCTGATTTATTTATTTATTTATTAAACTCAGCATCCAACCAAGCTTCAGTCTCATCATACCGGTGAATCATGACGTTGCATTATCAGAACAATAAAAAAAAAAAAAGACGACAATAAATATTTATTCTTTCAATGCATACAGCAGCATAAAACCCATTAATGCATAAAGAGTTTAAGTATAACCAATTAACGTTCATTGGAACGGACAAACTGACCTTTGGAAGGGTCTGAGCACAGACACGTCTTCTCTAGGCCCGTGATTCAGATTGCAAACTGTCATAACAGTCAAGTGTGATTCAGCAAGAAGCAGGCCCTGCTGCACAAGTGAATACGCTGTGCCAAATGGAAGCAAAGAGAAACAGTTTTCACAAGTTTGGTGGACTTTTGAGGGCCTAAAAAAATGGAAAAAGGAATACAGGCTCACATTTAATGTCAGTCAATTATTGTTTCAGAAAAGCAGTTTCTGAAACTAGGGGTGAGTATTGGTAAGCGTGTGGCGATACGACACATATCCTGAAACATATACATATCTTGTACAATTACAATTTCACAGCTTATTTTATTTTTTTGCTCCTACTGTAACTTTATTTTTGGAACATGTACTGATGGTTACTTGGCCAGGTCACCCTTGTAAGAGAGATTTAGATCTCAGTTGATTTTTCCACCTGGTTAAATACATTTAAAAAATAAATATCCCGATAAATGTCTGACAATACATATTACGATATATTCCAAAACTGTACCAGTACCAGTACCATCCCAAATAATAACAAAGACCTCGAGTGGACTCAACATTTAACACCAGAAGGTTCTTGCGAGATCTTGTTGTTGTTTTGGTCGTGATGTAGAGCTGCTCAAAGAAGTTCAGCATGCTGTGCTGCCATCTAGTGGTCGGGGGTTACGGTGGAAAACTAAAGTAAAATGCCAAAGGATGCTCACAAATAATTAATTAAATTTCGTCTTGTCAGGATTTTAAATGAATATAAGTATAAAAGACAAAAAGAAATTGCGATATTTCACCGTATCAATTTTTTCCTGCGACTCTAGTTGTGACGATATAACTTTCACATTTTATGAATAATTCTGACTACAGAAGGAATACATATAGTTCAGAAACAGCTCAAATAAACAGAGAAAAAGTATTTTTTTATATCATATTTCAGAATAAAAACATTCACATATTATATGAATATGTTGTAATATTTTCATGTGTTCATCAGCCACTTTATTTTTTCAGTGAGTAAAACAGACATTTTTTAATACTTTAAAGGGGCCATACCATGAAAAATTTACTTTTTCAGTTTTTTGGTGTATTACATTGTTCATTCCTCACCATAAACAACCCCAAAGTGTTTTTTTGATCCATCCACGCATTTCTGAGTAATCCTCTAAAAAACTCTCAACAGTAGCCCCTCCCATACCCACGAAAACGAGCGGGTCCTCATGTGCTGATGTCATAAGGTGGGAAACCCACCTCCAGGAAGAGTCTGCTCCGCCCCCAGGCTAACGCAAACACTTTCTCTGCCAAGCTAGCAGCTTGAGCTAGCGGTGATTAGCTTCACAACCCATTTTTTTCGTGGGAGACAAGCTAACGTCGTGAAGTGGGCGGCGTCCTCTGGAAGTGAAAGGCGGTGCCTCAGTGATCGTTTTACTTCCGGGTATGAAAAGAGTCTGCAAAAATAACTCGTATTTCATAAATAATTTGTTTTTTAGTGTTCCGAATGTAATATATGATCATTTATATGGATATAGTTCACTTTGATATGGTCCCTTAAAAAAAATATTCAAAAATGTTTGACCTTTTTGTGTTTTATGTACCGTTTGCAAAAAAAAAATGTACTCTGAAATAAAGAAATCAACTGAAAACTCGGCTTATAATTTTAAAAACAATTCTCGATTATTTATTAGTGCACTCTTATTATTTTCCAATACAATGGCTTCCATTCCTCCTTTTTTCACATCTGCCAGCCAGCTTGTCTGAAACCTGATCTCCTGTTTGTTGTATTCTGCTCTGCAAAGCCCCATAAGCTGCCATCACTGCTAAAATGTTGCTGGTATAAATCAATAGTTGACATCCTGCCAGACAGGCAGCCAGAGATCTTAGGGAGAAGGCGAGCTGGAGAGACAGAAAGGTAGTGAGACGGGCATAAAAAGGGCTAAAGGAAAGACGGATGCATTACTGCAGGGCACGGTTAATAATAACCACAGGGAAAAAAAAAAGCCCCTCCCTCTATGACATGGAGAAAATAAAAGATGGTTTGGGGTGAAAAGTATGAGGCAAACTTCATCAACAGCTTCCCAATCCAACTCGTTTGACTGATTGTTTACAACAAAAGCTGCTGCGGTTAGCATGACAGCGACTGGGCTGTGTTGTGGGGCTTTTAGGGAATTACGTCTCTTTTGGAGACTTGTTTAAAAGTAGATTGCAGCTGGTTGGTGGCGACTGCTTTGGCCACCGTCCAGTCAGCATTTACGGACACGCCGAGGTCTGTTTTCAGCTGAGTGAGGCCCATACGACCCGGCTAATGTATTTTCCTGACACATTAATTCCAAATGCACCGTAAACACAGCTATTGTAAACAGATACTTTTGGTTTTTGGAAAAAAAAAAAAGACATGTCTGGAGAAATTTAGTGAGATGATGGAGTTCTTTTAGTATCCATGTTGGATTATAAAAAATGTTTATTAAACAGCAGGGAGAGAAAATGCACACGCCAGCTTGAAGTCATGCACGTGTGCTCATGCGTGCAAGCACCCTCGTGTGGGGATACTTTGCCTTGCAAAAATGCTGACTCAAAAATTTGCAATAATTTGCTTCACGTCCATCTCCAAACCGCACACACATATTACACACCGAGCTCAGTGAGTTTTAAAGGAAGCTCTCCTAACATTTCAATAATTTCCTCTGATTGTATCTCACTAATGCATGGATTTACCATAAGGTATCTCCCAACCTGGCAACCCGCCATGCCAATCAGGGTTTATTTTTGTAATAATTTGGATTTCTGCAGAAAGATTTACGATTAAGTTGTTGCTATTACAATACATGAAACAATACTATGAACGTGTATTCCTTTAAAGCAGGAATAGGTA
Source organism: Oryzias javanicus (assembly GCA_003999625.1). Classification (NCBI taxonomy): domain Eukaryota; kingdom Metazoa; phylum Chordata; class Actinopteri; order Beloniformes; family Adrianichthyidae; genus Oryzias; species Oryzias javanicus. Next base: position 17,932,231 of record CM012451.1, read on the forward strand.
TCATATTTGTAAAAACTGTGTAGGATAACGCAGATGTCAGGTGCACAAAGGAATATTCCTCAAAGCGAAACAGCTTCTACCATTCATAGATGCCAAATTTTGAAATCAGGGAGAGGTGTGGACATACTAGAAAAACAAGCTCCAGCTGTTGACTTCTGTACCTCAACAAGGAAATCTGTCACTCCCGTTGCAACATATTGTCACAAACCAACCAAATGCATCTCTGTTGAGCTCCTTTCCCTCTCAAAGCTAAACACACAGCCTCATTCAAGTCAAGGCCTTTGTTTGCCCCTAACCCCTGAAACAACTCACAAACCACCTAACAGGTGACAGCATGGACTCTGCCCTGTGAGGAAAGTAAATTTAGCACAGCCACAGAGATCGCAGACAGACAGATGGTCAGAGATAGACAGGGAAGTGCATTTTTCTCATGGGAGGAGGAAACTTACCATCATGTTCCATGATTTGACCCCAGGAGGAGTGTGATCAGCTCTGTGAGTTTATCCTCTCCTCTTCCTGACTCGCCGTCTCTCCGTCTCTCTCTCTCTCTCTCTCCTCCCCCTGTTCTCTCTGCACTGCCCTCCTGAGTTGCTCATTCCTCCCTCGTTGTCTTACCCTCTGTCTGCCAGCTCCTCCCTCTCCTGCATATACTTGCTAAAATAAAGAGCATTAAAAGTTAATGGTTTTTCTTTCCATCTCAGGCTCTCTATCTCACTTTCCAGCCATCGTCTCTCATCCTGTCTCTGTTTGTCAGGGTTTTTCCTTCTTCTTCTGCTCCAGCATCCCTCACGGATAGAGGGTCTGAACGTTATGGCGTCATGCACCAAGTTATGGTGCTTTTGCACCAATTAAACCAGATTTCTTTTGTATTTTTAGTGATTAAAACATATCAGAAAGAATCTATAGTTTGTGGGATTTTTCAATGTAATTATGCCTTTAAATGAACATAAATCTTACAGACATGCTCACATTATACACAGACCGGCCACTTTATTAGTACCAAGTTGAACCCCCTTTTTGCCTTCAAAACTGCCTTAATTCTTGGTGGCATAGACTCAACAAGGTACTGGAAACATTCCTCATAGTTTTGTCCATATTGACACGACAGCATCATTAGTGTAGATTTGTCTGCTGTACATCCACCGCATCCCACAGGTGTTCTATTGAGTTGAGATCTGGTGACTTTAGAGGCCATTTAGACTCATTTTCATGTTCAAGAAACCAGTCTGAGATGATTCCAGCTTTACGACCCGGCATCTAGCCTCTCTGGTCATAAAGGGATGGACAGCAACAATATTCAGGTAGCCTGTAGTGTTGTAACCATGATCAATTGAGGTCCAAAGTGTGCCAACACAAGATAACCCCAGACCATTACACCACCGCCGCCAGCCTGAGCCGTTGATCCAAGGCAGGATGGATCGATCTTTTATAGAGGTCAAATTCTGACCCTTCCATCTAAATGTTGCATCAGAGGTGGAGATTCTTCAGACCAGACAATGCTTTTCCAATCTTCTAATGTCTAATTTTGATGATCCTATGTGAATTGTAGCCTCAGTTTCAGAGATGGCATTCGGTGTGAGCTTCTGCTGCTGTAGCTCATCTGCCTCAAGGTTGTTCTCTTCTGCAGACCTCAGTTGGAACAAGTTTGAGTTACTGCTAAAAACCAGTCTGGGCGTTCTTCTCTGACCTCTGACATCAACAAGACATTTCCCAAAACTGAACTGTTGCTCAGTGGATATTTTCTCTTTTTAGGACCAAATGTCTTTATGTAACACTTGTGTATTTTTTCACTCTTTTTATTTTCTTCCTACAAATTTCAAGTATTCAACCAATTAATTTTAATAAACCCTTTGTTATGCTAAACTTTAGAAAAAACTAAAGCTTGTCTGTTAAACTAGTAAATAACAATGTTTGAAAAATTGAACCTTAGAGAAAGATGAACTTGATAGCTTAAATTTCCAAGGTGAGAAAGCACTGCTGTTAGCGTTAGCATGCCACGTCAGCCCCATGCTGGTCTACGCCAGAGTTGCTGGCTCCTGGCACTAATGCATGATGGTCTAATCAGATTAAGAATTAATTAATACACTTTTAAGGAACGGTTGCAACATCTTAGCAAATGCAATAAAAAAACACAATGCGACTGCAGTGCATTCTGTTGGTTTAAAAGAAAAACAAATCAAACTCAAGAATACAAAAAGACTCGGAGGGTGTCCGTTTCAGATGATAAACAAATGTGTTGGCAAATACTAAAAAGTGTTTACCTGTAACCCCTTCTGCTAGCTGTTAGCAATACTGACACTAGATGGAACTATAAACAGTTTTGCAATGTTTACCTAAATTAAATTTACTCAATAATAGCTAAAATTAAGATGATATATTTTAAGTTCCCTAAACTTTACAAGTTCATGTTTACAAGTTAATAAACTCATGTTAAGTATACTTGGATTATAGTACAAGTCTAAATATATTTAGCCTATTTTTGTCACTGTCCTTAAACATTGACTCACACAGGATTAAAAATGGATTAGATGCATTTTTGGAATATTTCCAGTATGTTAAAAATGCATTTTTATACACCAATCAGGAGAAGTTTCTTACTTGTAAAATAAAAGTAAACCCTAAAAGCTATTAGATATACTTAAAAGTGTACTTTCATAAACTTAAAGTGACCTTGAAGTTTATTGTGAGTAAACTTTAAGTAAACTTCTAAGAATAAAAGTGGGCCCTGAAGTGCATTAGTAAACTGTCAATATACTTTTAAACGTATACTTGAATTTTACTTTTTTGGTAAGGGTTTCTACATTGCATGTCTGAAATTAAGCATGTGAAATAAAATTTTATGCAAAACAATAAAAAAAAAAAATGAATCATAATTTATTGATCAGATTTCATGGGAGATTCTGGAATAATTTGCTTACCTAGAAAAAACAAAAATAAACTTCTGTGTTCAAACTAAACTGAACAATTCTTCTCTAATGAGCGGATTGGTTAATTTAACAAGTTTTAATATAAAGGAAGTAAAAAATGAAATTGAAAAATAATCAAATTCAAGGTGTTTTTTTTAAGGCAACTGATCTTTGAAAGCTGATTAAGAGGACGTCTCACTATAATCGTGATCTCACCATGAGATCATCAAAAGACAACCTGAGAAACATGGAGGCACTGAACCGAAATATGACAGAGCCAAAGAAAATCACATCAATTTCTTTTTTTTCCCCAACTTTGCAAATTTCAAGGAAAACCATTTGAATGCCCTGCAATGGACTGGCAAACCATTCAAGGTTGGTACTCTGCCTTTGTCCAACAGTGGCTTGGATAGGCTCCAGCAACGTCCCCGCCATGTCCCCAAAAGGGATTGAGCGGGTTTAGAGGATGGACGAATGGATAGTTTGAGGTCAACACTCAGGATGGACACAAGGTACAGTAAATTCAATGCTCTTTAATGGCTCTTATGGTTTTGAAGACCAAAGTCAACAATTCAATTTACTTGCAGCCAACTGTAAGGAAACTTTTATCATGAATTGTCCTATCTTTTTGATTATGATGTGTGTTCTTAGTTTGCTTCCTGTCTCACTGTAGCATTGATAAAGCATAACCTGAGGTCATTATCATAAAAAGAACATGTTCTTAACAGCTTACCTGGTCAAATTAAGTTAAAAAAAAGACAACAAATTTTTTCCCGTGCTAACCAAAGAGTGTCATAGTGATGAGTTTTTCTTAAAAATAAAAACTTAATAACTTGCTAATACCTATGAAGATCATCTGAAAACAACATTAATCTTAGTTATCACACACATAATCCAATAGTCTGGTATAGAAGCAACTCAAAGTAGGGTTCTTTCGATGATGTATTCAATATTTTTTTTTTCTGTGACCTAAAGCCATTGAGCTATAATTAAATTTCCATTACAAGCATTCACTTCAGAAACGACACATTATTTTTAGCCTGTGCCTCAGGTTGTTGACATCCTGTTCATTTGCCGTTAAGACGCTTCAGTAAATATTAATAGTTAAAGGATTAGCGAGTAACCACACAGTTACTGATAGATGCAGGGGGAATGAAAAGGGAAGTGAGACTTTGACTTTTCTACCCATCCAGTGATGAAACTCTAATATGAAAAAGTGACCTCCCCCACCAACACAGAGCAGTGTCACCAACAGAATAACGGCTTCAAGGCAACACCTCCAAGATATTATTTATTCTTTTTTTTTATGTTCTATGGCCCAAAATCAATAAACAAAATTTAACCCTGTAAAGCCCACCACACCAAAGAATTGACAGAAAATTCAAATTATTTGCAATTAAAATGTTTTTCAAACTCTGTGATGAAATCTACAAAAAAAAAAAAAAAATGTTATCAATTTTATGGAATATAAATTGTATCAATTAAGATACGTTGGGGGAATTGATCTCAAATTTGATTTTTGTGTCACAAATAAGCAATTATCAACTAATTTTGCATTGTTTCAACAGGGCAAATACTTATTTAAAAATGAATGACAATAAATGAGATCTACTCGGTAAAAAGTTCTAGATATTAGCGAAACACCAAAAGTGTTTTTGAGAGTTCATGGAGGCAGCCATTTTGAAAAGAGCAAGAGAAGTCCTTTCACTGCCTCTAGTGGAATGATGAGGAATTACAGGTGATAAAATATGGACGTAGTTATATACAATGGGGTTTTTATGAAAGTTTCATGCTAATGGGATTGGGGGGGGGGTGTTCTAAGAAATGGGTGTATCAAATATGATACAAATGGTTATAAAGGGTAAATTAAATTTGTCCAACAGTCCAATAGTTTAGTTCCTAATAAAATGCATCTCAAATGCTTGTTTAACCATCAAGACAACAGAATAAATAGATTTTATCGGTTTACAGTTGCCACGTGTTAATCATAATTTCCCTAAACTTTGGAAATATGTCTGTAGCTGGAATATAAACAGCAGAATTTGAATGTTTTAAATGTACAGAGAATAGTAAAAGACAACTTTTTTTCCCAGAATTTATCATTTTTTTTTGCAGATAAACTTTTTTTTTCCTATAAATGTGTTTTGACATCACGAGTCATCCAAAGATATTATTCTATTCCTGGGTGGTGCACAGGACAGCTATGAGTCACGCTGGTGTATCCAAATTTAAGCCAAACACAAGAAAAAACAACAAAACCCAGAGGGACATCTGAACTCCTGAGAATGAAGACGGACCGGTGCAGCAGGAAGTATTCAGCATGTGATGGACAACAATATTAATCATTTTGCATTTTTTCTAAGTGAGTGAAAACAGAAACATAATTTTTCATGTTAGTGTTGTGTCTTTTGGTACAGGTTTTACAGTAGGGGAATGTACATTTCTTATGGCCCAAAAGTGAAAGCGGCACCGGTGAATTGCAGATAGCCAGATCTACAGCAACAGCTATTTTAGTACCTGCTGTCAGAAAGCTCACTGGGGGGCCCCATGCTCTGTCTTGCTGCTGAAATTAAGGTGTTAAGAAGAAAGCATCAAGAGCAGAAATAACTGCTTGGAGTGTACGCATTATTTCAACGAATGGTCTTGAAAGATATAACGTAGGAGTGATACAATTCTTGTAATATTACATGCAGGGAGAAAAATCATTTTATATTTATATTCCTTGAAAATGTTTGATTACATTTGCTATTCTGAAGGCTTTTACAGACTTGCACCAATGCTACATTTGTGTTACATTGTATTTTAGACTTATCTTATTTAATGCTCAGATGAAACTTTAGGTTGATGTCCTTCTGTTGCAAAATACAGATTTTAGTTATTTGTTTTGTTGGTTTTTTTTATCTTTATTTGAGTTTTTTAGATTTGGTTGTCTTATTTTTTTTAAACTTCAAGTTAAAATTATATATTTTTTTAAATTAAAGCCACGAGTGGTGTTGTATGCCCTGCGGTAACTGGCCCACACCGTCCACATTTGACCAAGGCAAGTCTTTTCAATTTTTTCAAAATGGCGGCTTTAATGTTGGTTTTATCTCCATAGCAACCATTATATGTTTTAGTCACTTGGTAATGCCGAACAGATAGACTTGTGTTTCAGCAGTATTGGCAAAAGTAAACTTCTGGATTTTCTTGGCGACTGAGGTTTTTTGCTAGCCACGCCCACATTCCTTAAATTTTTCAATCCTATGTTATATCATTTTGTTTAGCTCTAGCCTGGGATCCATGCATTCATTTTTTTTTTTCCAATTTTCTGGTAAATAATTTGGAAGTTATAGGAGACCGCTACTTTAGCAAACATCCAGTTCAAATTCTACAACTTCTAATTGCAACATTTTTTCCTAAATAATGCCCAAGAAGTTAAATCCCTACGACGAGTTTTTGTTTTTAAATACTACTAAAGTCGTTTTTATTTATATTTTTTTAAATTCAAGATGCCATCCTTTTTTGAAGGTCAAAGGTCAACAAAACTCCAGAGGTTGTGGGCGCGACGAGAGTGAAATTTATGGAAAATTCCTCGACCTGAAGTTTCCTTTTCCCACATTGTGGAAAAACGTAAAAAAAATGGCCAAATCTCAAACTTTGTCACAAAATGTCCATCAACCTGTGGGTTGTGTAGTCATCCTATACTAGTCTCTATTATCTTAGGACACCCCCAACTTGTGAGTTTTGGTTTTGTTAGTGTATTTTGAAATGTTTTTTCCCAGTGGTTATTCACTGTGCCGAAAATTTATGTTTGCCAGGTACTAGGTGTATGCAAATTTTAGTGATTTTTCACGCTTGAATTTTTTTCTCAAAGGCGCAGAAGTATGGAGAGAATATAGCCTAAACCGATTTGTGTATAATTCTGGATTTATAACACATACAATACATTTTATGCACAACTGAGTGTACTTGCAATTGTGTTTGTACAAAAATGAAAAATACACATAAAAAAAATACAATTTAGACATGCACAATTTTAAGTTGCAGTAGCTTAAAGCCAACTACACATACAAATCTTTAGAAAGTACACACTAATCGACGCACAATCCGTATTTAAGCACAAATCTGATGTGAAACTCTTTTCACATTTTCAATCTTTGTGTGTAAACGATGCGTTTAAATGCTGCTAGAATGCTGGGTCATCAGAGTTTTCTTATCAGCTGCTTTGAACTTAATTTGTGAATAATATCTGGTTAAAACTTGACATTTTCCCACTTTCTGAAACAGATATTTCCAGATAATTAATATAAAAAAATCAAAATGTGTTTTTAAAACACTTAAGTTTCTCTGTTCTTATCGCTCCCTCACGAATGTGCTTTCCCTACTGTCTCTAGTAGGGAAATGAATGCATTCTGACGTCTAATTTTTTTGTTTATTGTGTTGACCTAGTGGCTCAGGGGACCTCCCAGAATTAAGTTCCATGTAAACTGTGCGGCACTTTACCTAAGCGTTGTAAACATCGAAGCTTCGTTTAGGTATTTAAAAAACAAACTCAACAGCAGAGATGCATTAAGTGGAAATGTGAGCTGGTGGTTGCCCCGCATAAGGACGGAACATCTGCTGTATACAGAAAAGGGGTCCCAGTATAAATCTTGGCGCAATACCATGAGAAATCTAAGAAATATGGATATTTAGTTTGGTGATAACATATTCTTAGTTCTATGAATCCACAAACTAAACTTTTCCCCCACTTTCCTCAATATTGGACCAAAAATCCAAGAAATTTGAATGAAAACTTAAATAAAAAAAAAAAAAAAAAAAATTAGTCTCTCTAGTTTTTTTACTTTGTGTTGTTTGATTATTTCTCATTCACTCGTTGATGGTAAAGCGTTTACGGTAACATACCCAGGATTGTCTTAAGGTGCAATATTTTTCCTCAATGTTTCTAACAGATCAGAAGCCCCAGCCTGGCAGCAGATAAGAAAAGACTGTCAAGAGTGAAAGAACTGCTGCTGCACAAAGCACATTTAAGCAAGTGATTATTAACACTCAAGTAAAAAAAGATCTCTAATTATTGTTATTTTGGAAAGAGCATCCAAAAAGAGTGAAGTTTTTACTCCTCTGCTCATCCCTTTTTACATCTTTTGTCTTTTTTAAACTCGTCTTTTGTGATCCACTTCTGCTGTCTTATTGCTTTTTTTTTTTCTTATTCTCAGCCCTGTAATTACAGCTGCTGCAGCATCCATCTTTAAGACAACATGCTATTTACAAGGAGGAGCGTCACCCAATCTGCCTGCACATTATCATACATCATGCTCACATGCTTACATTCAGATTAAATAGTGGAGGAAGACTGCATTCCCAATGACGCAACCTCTCTATAGACCTAATATGATACACTTAGGATGTTTTAGAATTTACAAAACTGTTTTAAAGCAATTTAATCCAATTCAAATACAGTAACAGATACAAGAATTTGTCAAATAAAAAATTTCAACTTTAGAAAAATTGTTTTTTTTTCAGTCTGATTAGAACTGCATTGCAATAAGTTGGTCTGATTTTATTTTCCATTGATGCATCATCAATAGAGACATTTTTGTGTCCTCTAAATGTTTGATCATTCTTGTCAAATGCTTTTGCTAAGATAATTTTTAACTTGCATAATTTTAGCAAAATCTATTTTTAATGGAGAGTAAAATATTGGACGTTATTTAAGGTTTAATTTGATTTATTCTGGAATAATCGTCCTGTCTGTTACATTTAAAGAAAATGTAGTTTTAGTATGTTCAATTAATGCTTATCCTATATATAAAACATACACATACAGATAAAAATGCTATTAAATCAAAATGACCATCTTTCTTTTAAAATAAAGGACATCTCAATGCAGCAAATGTTGTAGTTAAGTATCAACAGTGATTAAAAAAAAGTTTATTTTACTACAGTATTAGTGGTGCATCTCAGTCAAAAATTAATGATCAATATTAAATCAGATCTTTTTTTTTTAACCATTAGGCACACTTAAAATCCTTGAATTTCTTCAAAAATAAAAAACTCTGATGTATAATTTGGTGCGCCTTCATTCTGATTGTGTTTTTTTATTCTTCATTAACCAGAGAGCCACAATGAAGGCGTCAAAGAGCGACGTGTGGCTCTGGAGCAGCAGGTTGCAGACTCCTGACCTAAGGTGTGTTTTGGATTTTGGCCCCCTTTAAGATTGAGTTTGACACCTCTATTGTAGGGAGATAAATTTAAAAAAAAAATGCGTTTGAGTCCAAAGTATCAACTTTTTAGATATAGTGCACATTTCAAATAACAAAATAAAACAAAATATTTTTTCTTTACTGATAATACAGGTGTTGCCAGAACCAGGAAATAATGCTTTTTGCATGTGAAAGTCAGAATCCTTAAAAAAAAAAAAAAAAAAAAAAAGCAAGCAAGAAAAAACGACTCAAGGCAAGTGAAACAGAAACTGAATATTACTGAAACCTGAAGGATGCAGCAAAAAGAGCAAGTGAGGCGAATGGAGAGCTGCTGCTGCTGCAGGATGAAGATGGCTCAGAGGAAGTGGTTCAAGCCACTGACACACATGAGCCTGCGAGTGCTCAGCCGCCGCACTCGTCAGGAGGCGAAAAACAGTCACAGTGACATTTGAAAAAGGGGGCTGAGGACATACTGTGGGTTAACACCACGGCCAAAGTGTTACATGGCCAGCGCCTTTCTTTCGCGTTAAGCCTTTTCCCCCTCCCAGCACAAAGCTGCAGGGATGGAACAGTCTCAATGCAATTTACATCTTTTTAAACTGGTTTTGCAGTTATTTTACTGGTCAGGTCCACGTATAATTGTTAGGAATGACACAAATAGAGAAAGTTATTTGTTTTGAGCATCACTTTGAACTTTCGGTTAGAAATACTGACTTTCAACCAGAGGTTTTGCACAAAGTTGTTGCACAAAAGTTAATCATATTATGATGCAGGATCTTTTTGCATCTTTTTGCAGATTTATTGAAATCAATAAATCTAAACTCCTTAGGTGGGTTTTCCATTTAGAGGGCTGAACAGAATGCAGTTTGCCTACCTGAACGGGCTCCCCGCAGCCTGAGCAACACTCTGGAGCGGAACCCGGAGACATCACTCTGGGAACGCAGCCTCGGAAGGGGCCACAGGTGGAGGAAACGTCTCATCTCTGGGTAGCTGTCCTCCTCCTCTTCCATGGTCGACTGTAAGGTGACTAGTGACAAAGCAGTGAACCTCCCAGGAGAGCAGCGGCAGACTGAAACTTTCACATTTAGCTGCAGCAGCAGCAACTACTTCCCGTCCTGCCTCCACTTCAAAACATAGCTTCACCTGTTTCTGATTTAAAGATACTTGATATAAAAAGATAGATTGACCAAGAAATACTTAAGATAGACGATTCACTCAATCTGGTTAAAACCAGTTTTAAAATTAAGTTTCAAATGTTTTGAAAAAACTTTTAAAGGTGACAGTGTGTCAGATAATGAGTTTACATAAGGGGATTTCCCCAAAACCTTTCCTAAATAGGTGTTGTTATCGTCACTTGTTGTAATACATTTCAGAGTGGCCCACGAGGTTATATAACTTTTGTGTTTCCTAAAAAAAAAGGTAAAATTAAAATAAAAAATCAATAAGAACTCCAAATCTCTCTAAAAATGTGTAAATCAATCAAAGTAAACTTTATTAACAAAGTTGGCAAAAAAAATCCCCTCATTTAAAGTTTGATATATGAGCTGTTAATTATCTGCAGCATAAAAATGTCAATTCTTTGTGCACCATGTTATTTACAGAAACAAAATAGCATGTCAAAGTCACGTCATGGAAAACCAGTTTATCTACTGCAGCTGTTAAACGTTAGATGTCGCTAAATTACCTCTCTGGTATGAATGCACTGCTTTCCGTCCATACAGCCTCCCACCTCTGCCGCTTTTATACTTTCACACTGAGAGCTGATGAAAAGAAAGACCTCTCACTCTAACTTTTTATTTTCTTCGAATGAAAACTTTAATTATCATAAAAAAGAACAATTAATTCAATTCTTAAAAACTGATAAATACCTGTAACTGTTTTTGAAAGATCCAATTCCCAATCAGAGTTGTACTCTTGAAATAGGTCGCACCCAAAGTACGGCTGTTGGGCATGTTTACTTTTTCTTTGGAGTGGCCATCTTCACCAGACACGATCTGCGGCAGCACAGATCGGTAGAGCAGCATTGTCCTGAATCAGGGGGAGATGGGCTGAGGCGCAGAGGACAGCCCCAACAACACCGATACTACAGCCGCCGACTGAGGTAGCTACTGATGGGACAACTCGGTTAACGAAAGCTAGGTTAGTTTAACGTATTTTTGATCAACCAAAACAAACTACTTTTTTGTTTCTTATAGTTAAAGTTAAAAAATGGTCGAAGCCGGCTAACTAGTAGTCGTCAGCATTAACTGGGTCAACGTGGATGAGGGAACTTAATTTGTGGGCACGGTCAAATTGGAGGATAGGTTAGTGCTTCGGTGGTGTATAAAAAGTGTCGGTTTAAAGTCTTAAAATGAGGGCCTTTTTTTTGTAACCGTGCTATATGCTCGCTGGGTGCTAAAGCTAGCTTGAAGCTGGCGGTTTTTTCGAGGCCGGAGATCCCAGCTGTGGATGCTGCTGCTGCTAACGCTAGTTGGAGGTTAACGTTAGCCGACTGCAGCTGTCACTGAAGCGGAGCTCTGCTCAGGTCCGGCTCGGTTTATCTGTCTTTATGTTCGTTTTTCTTTACTTGCTAACTTTGGATCAATAATCTTGAATTTGTTTTCGTCTGACGTCACAGTTAACGCTGTGAGTATAAAACCTTTATTTATAAGGTTTGACAATAACAACAGAAAACTTGAGCAGGCTTTTTCTGGGAATTGGTTTAATTTCCTTTTTGATTTCCTCCTATTTTAAATGGCATGTTATATGTTGTTGTGACATCTTTTGGGTAGTCATTCAAATCACGTACACTTTATATTGTTAGGAAAAATACTTTTAGTTATCTGATTTCAATTGTTTTTCCAAAGAATCATGGATCAGCTACGGTTATAAAATGAATTAGTTTGAATTTATAAATTCACCTCCATTGTCTTTTGGTTCCCTTTTTGATTGTGATCTCTGCACATGCATGCCAACTTTTTCTTGTTCAGTCTTGTTGTGGTACAGGAAGTGTTGCTAGTTTTTGAACCTAAAGTAAATGTAATCACCTGAATTATCCGGTTTTGTTTTTAACTATTTGACCGTTTATTTAAATAATGATAATAATAAATGTGTGACGTCCAATCTTAACCATCGGTTACTGTTGTCCTGCTCGTTTCTCATCACCTGCCTTTGCAGCTTCTCTTTATATATCTGATCAAAAATAGTCTGTAACACAAGCAAGCTCTAAAACATGGAGATTTGACATTTTAGTACATTTTTGCAGCACTGTTTGCATTTATTAAAGTCAACTTTAATGGATCCAACTTAATTAATTGTGGAAAATTAAATATATTGTGGATTTGCACAATCTAACCCAGAGAAATCAAGGCTAGGAGGAGTATTTTTAATATTTGAAAGTTTCTACTGCTTTAAGTGGGACTGGGTTAAAAAGATCAATTAGTTAAATTGATCATGTCTAGAAAAATGCTGTATTGATATATCAAATTTTTTCATTAAATTTCTTTTAAAGTAACATTTTGTATTTCATTAAATCAAGAATTGGCCTTTTTTTTTTTTTTTTTACTAAAATAACTCACAATTTTACTTAAATATAAATTTAATATAAATTTGGTTTAAAAACATTTTTTATTTGGAAGAAACCATATTTTTTAACCAAATACACTTGGTTTTTAATTAAAAACTTGAAAATATTAATCAGTTTCAAATTAAATTTGATCGACTAGTATTTTATTCTGAATTTCCAGCCTTAAAGGGGCCCTACCGTGATTTTCTTAAGCCTTTCAGAGTGAACTATATCAATATATATCTGATCATATATTACCTTTGAAACACTAAAAAAACAAATTATTTATGAAATATTAGTTATATTTTGTGAGATTTTCCCTACCCGGAAGTAAACGACTCGATTCCTGAAGCTCCGCCTTCCCGTGCATGTTGCTGCTGTCCGCTTCATGATGTTATCCTAGAGTTTGTGGTAGTATCTTTGTATTTCTCCCACAAAAATAATCCAAACTTCTTCAAAGATGGATGCACATACGATATATTTGCCTTTCGTAGGCCCGGCCATCATTAGACTGTTTCACAACACACGCACAGCTTCTGAACGGCTGTGGACCGGGGGTGGAGGGTCTTGTATGCGCGCCATGCCCAAAGTAACAAACACATGTTTGAGCTGGAATTTATTGAACATAGGACACAACTGGAAGATATACGGTATTCTGCATTTAAAAGGAAAATGTTCTACTGATTATCACCAGCTCAATGGAGAAATTAAGTGGTGCTGCTAGTCTGGGGGCGGAGCTGTCAGGGCAGACTCTTCCTGGAGGGAGATGTTGGCATCGTGCTTACGTCAGCACTTTTCCAACCGCTCGTTTTCATGGGTATGGGAGGGGCTGCTGCAGACTGTGCAGATTTTTAAATGATTACTCTTAAATGCATGAATGGATCAAAATGCCGCTTTGGGGTTCTTTATAGTGAGGAATGAACAGTACAATACATTTAAAACCTCAAAAAGTAGAATTTTCATGGTAAGGCCCCTTTAAGTGCAAGTTATGAAACTATTTAGATTTTAAAAAAATATATTTATATATTTGGATGGATTTGATATTTATCTTGCCCTTCATAATGAAACACAAATTAAAACATGGCAGTCAACTTCAATATTTTTACTTTTTTCACCAACATAACTAAACTGGTGTTCACAGGGGTGAATTTGATTTGGTATTTTGGCACATGTTGACTTAAATTAAAATTAAAAGTTAAACATGGTTAAGTTTTCAGATTGGGTGGTAATAGCCCAGACTATGTGTTCTTTCTTGCTACCTTTTAACTCAAAAGTCTCAACCTCTCATTAGAAATCGACTCTGGATTGTTGGTGAGGCAGTTTGCATGCACGTTAGCTCCACTATTTTCCCTGCATTCCTTTGTCTACACTCTCGCCCGTTAGCTTATAGCATCCCCCAAGCTAACATCAAAAAAACAAAATGGCAAGAAATATTGGGGCAATCAGCTTCACAGCTTTAGAGCCAGATTTCAGCTCAGACAAGGAAATTTAAGACGTTAATTGATCTATATGTCTGCAAGTGGATGCTTCAGAATTGTATTGGGGTTTGGAGACTTTAGCCCGCCCACCTGAACGTTTTCAAACCATGGGTATTTCAAACTCCTAAGGAAATACTCAGGAATTCCGTTTTGATTTTAAAGTATTTTATACATGTATAATACATAATGTATACATTATGAGAGAAATGTTACAAGAACAATCCCCAAAAACAGGATTTTCGTTGAAGTGGGTCTTTAAATGATGTCGACTTACTCTTTGAAACATCCTCAACTCTCCTGAGAAAGCTTTCTTCAGGTTTAGAAGTAGATTTCGTGCTATCTTTGAACATTCTTCCATTTGTGCATTTGTTAGATCAGACCTTGATGTTGGAAGAGAAGGACTTCTGTTGAGTCCAAGTCAGGACTCTATGGAGCCCAGTCAATTTTTCCCTAAACCAAACTCACTCCCTCATCCATGTCTCTACGGACTTTGACATTGGCACCAGTCAGCAGTTATGTTGGAACTGGAACATGTTTTCCACCAGCTGCTCCCACATACTAGGGAAGAGGGAATTGTCTAAAATCTCTTGGTATTCTGAAACATTCAGACTGTTTGTCAGTGAAACTAAGATGCTAAGCCCATTAACCTCAAACCATAATACTCACTCCACCGAACGGCACACTTGGCATAATGCATGCAGACACTGTGCCAGCATAGTGTCAACTGTCAAACCCAAACTTGTTGTTGCTTCTTTCTATTAATTGTAGATTCAGTTTCGTAACCAATTTTTTGACGACAGTAAGTTACGCAATTAATGTAATTCCAATCTGTTCTGAATCTGAGCTTTGCTCTCAAATGCAACGCTTTACTTAGCATAAATCAACTTATTCTGAGGTTTTGTGCTAGAATTCTCTGCTTCAAAATTTGTTGGAATTACGTTTATTGCGTAATTTATTGCGTTAACGGTTACAGTAGCTCGACAAATGTCTGGGATTCCATTTGAGTTCTCATTGTCTTTTCATTTTTGAAGAATGCTGTTCAAAAATTGTCAGGTAATCTGATTATTTTTAAACCCGTTAGCAGCTTGATAGCTTAGTTGGTAAACAGTTCACTCAAAAATCTGATTGATTTTAAATTGAGATGTGTTTTTCTTTACCATTGAACGATAGTTTTTAAGTGGTCCTTTTTTCTGTCCTGCATTTAATACACAGAAATAACCTTTACTTAGGTTTATTTTTATATTTACCAACCAACTTTTTCATCACTATGGGTGGAATCATTTGCTGTGACTATCGTTTTATCAAGCATAAATGGTTCGCAACATCTGGTTGCCACCAAACCTTTCTATATGACTGATACAGAAAGGCTCGACTTGTCTGGGGGTGTTTCTGTGAAGTTAGATCTGTTGCTGTAGTATTGTTCATCTGTAAAACTTTAAAAATGAATTTGTGTCTCTAAAAGTGTTTTGTATGTGTGGAAAAAATGTTTTGTATGTGAAAAGATTTTGTACTTCTCAAAAGAATTGTTGGTCTATAAAAAAAAGTTTTCTACCTGTAATAGGAAACGTGTGCGCTTGTATAATTATTTCATTACTGTAGATTAAAAAAAGGTTTCCGTCTGTAAACCTATTTTGTGTATAAAAGGTCATGTTACCGACAGAGAATTTTTTTGCTACAAGTACAACATCTTACTACAAGGAGTGCAGGGCGATATATAATTGTATATCACAATATTAATTATTTTATATCACAATAACAATATAAATCACAACATGCGACAAAGTTTATTTTCAGTTATTTTCTGAAAAGAATCTTGTTTTAATTTGTCTTTTTTTACTTATATACATTTTTTGTGTACACACTTATGAGACAACATCTATGCAATTGTCTTGGGTTATTTAATTATATTTTTGGTATAATAATTGATCAAATTAGGTTAAAAACTATATAAATGATATAAGAGAAGTGGAAATCCCAGTGTTTTTTTTTTTTTTTTTAACCTCATTTTATTTTTAGCCAAAATGAAAGCACTGTAGTTTTTAAGACATATTTTCGGAAGGACTTTTTCAGAAATTCACCCATGAGTTGTGGGCGGGACTGTTGGCATGGAAGTAATCTTTTGTTGATATCCCAGCATTCCATTTGTTTACACTGTCTCCAGCTAGCTCACAGAACCTCACAAACTCAAGCTAACAATCAGATTTAGATAAAAAGATGCTTAAAATGCTACAAGAACATGTTAAAATCATGATTTTGATTGGAGTGGGTCTTTAAATCGTATGAATTTGTTTAGCACCAGTAAGAAACCACAACCAGAACTTATCAGCAAAAGGTGCAGTAATCTCGATGATGTGGCGTGCAGCACTTCTTGTGGCTTGGACCTACTTGCATAGTCGGTGTGTGTTTGTCGCCCCGATTGTTGTCTAGATTGCCAAAAGCGTCTGTTTTGTTTCTGACAATCAAAACAAAACGCTGTTTCTGGAAATTATGGCAAAATGATAAACAGAAATGGCAACACAATGGACTAGATAAGCAGGAAAAGACGCTGCAGATCAGGGAGGAAGTATACATTGAGCGATGCTCAGATACAAGTCTCAACCAGAGAAGAGACGTTCATGACGCGTGTTGATAACAAGCAAAATGAAACAAAAAAACCAGAACAGACTAAAAAAAAAAAAAAACAAAGTCCCGCTGAGATTCTCAAAAAAAAATCTGTTTAGTATCTGTTTATTTTATGATGGTCACTCTGTCCCATTCAATGCCTGTGTCCATCGCGATAACTCCAGTAAATGCAGAGTCTGAGATTCTCACGTCGCAGAGTCCATGGACAACAACCAAGCCTTTTGTCCCTTCTGCCCCCCCATCCACCCACACACAGCTCATAATGTTGGAGAAAGAGAGGCTTTATCTTTGCTTTTCAGACGTGTCTTATTCACTTTTTATTTTTTTAGGCCCCAAAAGACATTAAGATGGACACATTCACTCTCTCAAAGCTGTATAACATTAATTATATATACATATGTATATTCTGTACTAATACTGAAGGTGTTTGAAAGTTACCACCCGGAGTGGAAAACATGGCTGATCTTAGCCATGTATGCAATGCTTTTTTGGCCATACGTAAGCAATGCTGAGATGGAAGGAGGGAGGGAGGGAGGGAGGTGAAGGGGCTGGGCAGAGGCTTGCCAAATGAGATGAGTGAGCAGTTGAGAGGAGAAGGCTCAGAATGTGAAAAAGGAGACGACTGCAAAGGAAGAGGGGAAAAAAAAAAAAAAAGAGAGCAAGCAAGTAGGCGTAGGAAGTAGAGGAGAGAGTGACGATGTGTTGAGTATGTGTTACAGGGGGGGAAAAAAAGAGAGACTCGCAGAGGAAAAAAAGAGCGAAGGAGTGGGTGAGGCTGGTATAAAAGAATAAAAGCAGAGTTGTGGTTTGGGTCACATGGTCTGGCTCTGTGGCCTGGTGAGCTCCAGGTGGCACGGCGACTGCAGATTCAGTAGATACAATAAGAGGGGCTAAAGCTCACTACAAAGAAAAGCGAAACTCCTCATTTCCTCTCCTCCGCCTCACACTTTTTCTTTTTTTTTTCCCCTCCTCTCTTTATTCAAGGACTTTTTCCTGGTCTCGCTTGCCCCCCTGCTTCTCCTCCACCGCTCCCGGCCTCAGCAGGCCGGGGAATGTCCCGGTGGCGAGATGCCTTACGTGGACCGACAGAACCGCATCTGTGGCTTTCTGGACATCGAGGAGAATGAGGGCAGCGGCAAGTTCCTGCGGCGGTATTTCATACTGGACACCCAGCAGGGGAGCTTGGTGTGGTTCATGGACAACCCACAGGTAACTGCGGAGTGATGCTAGCTTAGCTTTTTGCTCTATTTTTGGCTCGCCAAAAAAAAAATTCGGCAAATTTGTAACTGGTATGGAGAATAATCTTTTTATACTTTTCCAGGCTTTTTAAATTTAAATTGTCTTATTTGTTTATTTTCTGAATACAAAATTAAGAACATTTTTAATGTTTTTGTTCCCAGGCAGAATCACGGAATCAAATAAATAGTTATTATGCAATTCTGTTTGAACAAAATGGAATTTTTAATTCACGAAAAGATTTGTGATGTAATGGAGGATAGAAGGGTAAAATCTGAATTTCATGTCTTCTGCGACCCATATAGTTGGACTTTTAGTGATAGTATTTTCGATGTACTTCATACAGTTTTGAAGAATTTTATTTTGAAAGAAATGCTGTTATCTCTAAATTAAGTCAATTTTTTCTGGAATAAAAAATATAAATGTTTTAATTGTGTTAAATATGAATCTCTTCATTTCAGAAAGGCATCAAAGCACTGATTATATTATCTGTGTTGGATGCTGTATTTGATTGTTTTTCTTTTTTTTTGTGCCTTTTCTAATAATTTTACTATCTTTTGCAGCTGAAAAACTATCTCTGAGTATTTTTAAAAATCTTTTTCTTTTAACTCTTCTCCTTCAGAACTTGCCTGTCGGGACAGACTGTGTTGGCTCCCTAAAGCTCACTTACATTTCTAAGGTGAGCTAATCGTCTTCTGTCTTAAATGGAAAAGTCATAGATGGAGTGGGAAGCTAATGACAGTGGCGTCTGTCTTTTTTAAAGGTCAGCGATGCCACCAAGCTCAGGCCTAAAGCAGAATTCTGTTTTGGTGAGTAAGTCTTACTATCTTTTTTTTTTTTTTCTTTTCTGCACATTAAGTCTGAGATGTCCTGAAGACATTTGTGGGAACGATTATCCTATTATTGATGCCAATTAAACTTAATTGAATTTGATATAACCTGCTTTAAGTGTATACAATCTGTCTTCTCTATAAATCTCAAGGCTGTGTAATTCTCCTTTGTGTTTTTTGCTCTGACCACACCTGCATTTTACAACTGTTATTAATTGTAGTTTATTGTTTTGTTAGTTTATTTGCTGGTGTGCTTCATCGTTGTATTTATACTGTTAAAATTGTCATTTTATTCAGCATTTTTTTGGCTTTCAAAGGCATTACAGGCGTCATTTGCTCATTTCTTGTTGCAAAAATAAATATTTCAGTATTTTGAGTGAGGGAAAGCAACGAGTTAGTGACTATGAAGGATTGCAGGAGAGAGAGTTCCCTAAATATCTACGGTTAAACCAATTCTTTTTTTCATTAAAGGAAGAAGTACAGCGCTTGAGAAGATATAGCATCTTTTTTCCATGCCAAACTAAAGTAAAATCATTTTTATTTTGTACTACAGCGCTGTAACCCTAAATCCTTAAAAATGACTATTTTAAGGCTTCACACATCTGACAGTGATAGATTTAGTTGAACATGGCTCTTGAGGTTCACTGTTGTCTTCAACAGCTACACTATTTAGTTTTATTGAAGCATTTTTAAACTGTTAAGTTCAAAATTAAATAATGAATTTAAAAAAGTCTTAAATTTAGTTTGGCAAACCAAAAGTTTTGAGGTAAAGAGCCGATACCATGAAACTCGTAAGTCTTTAAGGGTAAACTATATCCATATATTTGATCATACATTAGCTTTGCTACACTAAAGAACAAATCATTTATGAAATATGAGTTATTTTCCTTAGTTTTTTTCCTACCTGAAAGTAAGACGCTTTGATCTCTGAGGCTCCGCCTTTGCATCCTTGTGGGTGCCACTCATGTCGTGCAACAACATCCAAACTTTGGCAAACCATCGTTGCCCTAGGTATCGCTACACTGGTTGTAGCAATGGCTAGGGCTAGCGAATGAGCTAGCTGTGTGGTTGATCACCGCTAACTTTGCAGAGAAATTGGGTGTGTGTTTGTGGGGGGCTGTTCTGTCAGCGCAGACTTTCCCTAAAAAGGGGTGGTTCTCACTTTGTGACATCAGCTCGTTTTTGTGAGTTGGGAGGGGCTGGTGCTCAGTGTTTTTAATTGATAAATTTGAGCTCCGTGTATTCATTTAAATTAAAAGTCAATCTCAACAATACCTGTAATTCATAAAATATCTACATATTGTGAATGAGAACATGTATTAGTTTAAATCTCTGTTTTCGTTCGCTTGCCCTCCGTCCCGCTTTCCAGCCACTTCAATCACAGGAAATGTCC
The DNA here is from genome assembly GCA_003999625.1 of Oryzias javanicus. Lineage (NCBI taxonomy): Eukaryota > Metazoa > Chordata > Actinopteri > Beloniformes > Adrianichthyidae > Oryzias > Oryzias javanicus. The sequence goes on from CM012451.1 coordinate 17,952,422, forward strand.
ATGTGTGAGAAAAAGTTGCTCACAGCTTCCGTGTGTGTTGTCTAGCAGTGTGTGCGCCGGCTGCCTCGTTGAAGATTTGGCAGGATACCGGCGTCCTAATCAGATCCTAAATCTGAGATGATTTAAAGTTATTTTTAACAGTGTTGCTTGTGCGGCACACATACAGTCACACACTTTATAATAGGAATTGCCTCAAAATAATTCAAAGAAATCAAAGTTATGAAAAGTGTTGCGATTTCAAGGAATTATCTAGCTTCTGCACCAGTCTAGTTCAGAAGGAGGATTTATTGTAGAGACAAAAAGAGTTCCTAAATCCTGATCTACCACTAATCATCCACTGACCCAAAAATTTCTCTGCGATTGAAACAGTTCTGTTCAGATTCTTTGAAAACACATTTTGAAATAAAGCTCTGAAGTAAGAAGATTGCAGCAGAATCTGTAGAGAAAGATCCTCCACTCGTGTACTTTGGAGAGGCTCTGCATGATTCATATTTTATGTGAGTGAAAAGGCACAAATTCCATTTCAGCCCTTGATGCTTCCACTCTTGTTTTCCTGATCTGTTAGTCATCAATGCTGGGATGAGGAAGTTCTTCCTGCAGGCCAATGATCAACAGGACCTCGTGGACTGGGTCAACGCTCTCAATAAAGCCACCAAGATCACTGTAAGACTCACGCAACTCCTTCTCAGACTTAATTGCTTTGAATTTTCGCTTGAAATGAGTAGTAAGGAATCAGAAATGAGCCAGAGGGTGACTAACAGGATACCGTGGGACCACTTTCTGGAATCCATTGTTCTCCATGAATGGAGGATATGATATAAAAGGGGTTTGTTAGGTCTTAAGAAACAGATGTTTTAAAATCAATTAAAGCTGTGGATTTATTCCTATATTGTGCAGTTGAGACATTTTTATGCCTCTAAACATATGCTGATTTTTCTGAAGGTGCCAAAGTTGATTGACGGTCAGCAGAACTCTGAAAACCTGAAGGGTTTGCCAGATGTAGCAGTGCCCAAGAAGCAAGTGTCGTACAAGACTGAAATCATTGGAGGAGTGCCTATTGTTACCCAGACACAGGTACGACCTCTCTTTAAACATGACGTGAGTGAGTGCTTTGAGAAAATGTACTTTTAAAACATTGAAAAGGACTTTTAGAGGATTTAGGAGGACTACAATACTGTTCAGTTTTAAATAAAGTTTTTTTTAAAGTGAGGTCACATGTTAATCATGCCTCTGTTATAAGGTTCAGTAGTACGAACACAATTTTGAATCAATTAAAGTTCTCATTTTAAGTATTGATTTTTCCAGATTTACATTAAAAACCATCTTTTTTTATTACAAACCACACCTCTTACACATAATGTAATGAATTTTACAATACAACTTAACTGAAAAAATTTCACTTAACTGAAAGCTAAAGAAAAACGAAAAGGTTCACCCATCCATTTTTCTAATCCCTTTTGGAGTCGTGGGGTTGTTGGAGCCTATCCCAGCCACCTTTCTGGGTAGTTTGTCTGTCCATTTCAGGGCCTCAGAAACAGACGACAACACTCACATTCACAACCAATGAATTCATTTGATTAATCAATTTGTCTAAAGACAGATTCCAGCTTTTATATTTTTATTTTTTTAATCCCACCATACTTCTGCATTAGTTTTTCCAGCAAAATGTTATATATATATATATATATATTTATCTATATATATATATATATATTTTTTTTTTACCATATTTTTCCATTGTTTTTTTAGTTTTTAACAAAACCAAAAGGAACATACTTCCTTCTATTTTGCAGGTTTCCTCCTTTTATAAATCTGTCTTTATGTCCTCCTGGTCTTCAAAGGAATTCCTCCTCTTCATTTAAGTAATAAAGTGTTGCCAAAAGTTTTCAACCTTTCCTCTTTGAAGATGTTGGTTCCTTGGTGTTGGACTGAGTCAGAACTTTCTCTAATTTGAAATGAACATTTTTCCTAATTAGTCTGTTTTCTCTCTTTAAACCAGCTTTTCTTCCACTAACAAGCTTTTCCAAATGTTACGGTCACAAATTCAAGAGCCATCAGCAGAAACTTTAAGATTAGCCGCCGCCGCCACCTGGCTTTTTGAACAATATTATAGCAGCAGTCATTTGGATGGCAGTCCATATCAAGTGGTTGCAATGTTCCCTTTGCTCTTGTGCACTCGTATGCAAATATGTGGAGCTCTCAAAACAAATTTGCATACTACTTTCTCACAAACTCAGTTGCTCAAACATTTTCCTGCTTCTTATTTCAGATGTAAATATTACATGAGTTGTGCGAGTACCACTGGAAGAAAAGGAGAATCTCAGTTACTCACAGTGGTCCTTAGTGAATTTGGGGAGTTGCACAGACACATGAAACATCAGAGGGCGATGTGGCCCAGGGGTCCACAGTGGTTGGGATCACCAGATTGTCGCCCGGTCATCTCCGACTCATATGAACCGCCCTCGTAGACTGCCTGCGCTGCTACCGTACGATTTCTAACAATCTGACGGTGGCAGTGGGACGGCAGGGAGGGGACTGGAGGGTGGCAGTTTCGTCGGGTCGCTGCTCAAATTTGACCTTTTTCTCAAAGCCTCGGCTGCTGTCATGTGATGTGTAAACTCTAATTATTAATTGTTTCTAACAACTTTAGTCGTACATGTTCAGTTTTTAAAGAAGTACAAATGTATTTGTTTCTCTGTGTGGTTTAAAAGATCAACCATTTATAACCAGTTCTTGAAATGTGGTCGAAAAATGAATGAATTGAGTTCCTACATTTGTTTTTAATCTGCCGATCCATCGTCCCCCAGCATGACGGCGGTGACTGTGCAGACAGAGCAGAACGAGAGGCCATCCATCGTTCTCACAGCCAGCTGCCGTATTTCCTGAGTAAGCCGGCTCAGGATCACAGCGTCATCAAGTCGGGTTACTGCGTCAAACAGGGAGCAGTGGTGAGTTCCTCCCTGATCTTTGAGTTTCTTTACAGCTTTAGCTCAGAAAAACATAAATATATCCACTTGTTTACAGTATGGTCAAAATATTTCTTTAATAAAGTCTGTAAATGCTAAATATTCTTAGAAATTGGAGGAAAATAATATTTATATAACAGTGCTGTCATTATTATGACTGAAAAATGCACACATCCTTTTCCTTTCTTCCCAGATGAGGAACTGGAAGCGACGATATTTCCTCCTAGAAGAAAATTCCATGAGTTACTTCAAGTCAGACTCGGTATTATATTCATCTTTTCTTCTTCTTTTCTGTTTTTCCTCATTGAGAATGTTTATGCAGACTCAGCAGGGTGAAATAACAGCAGTCTGCCCCAAGTTCTAGCTTGTATTATCAACAATCTGTGGAATTCACTGCCTGTACCTCACATGTCCCATCATGCCGTGCACAGAAACATACCACTGCAGTAAAGACGAGGATGTGCAGAGATTTTGGCTTGTTTTGCATTTCAAAATAAAGTAAAAACTTAATTAATGCTAGCTTTTTTGTTAACTTAAAATGAAGTAAATCTACTTCATTTAAGGAGATAAACTTAATTATAGATTAGAATATAAATGTATTCTAATTGAGTTTCTTATTCCTTGCATTTAGGAAAAAGAGCCTCTCAGAATTATTCCACTGAAGGAAGTTCACAAAGTGCAGGAGTGCAAACAGAGGTATTCAGCATGTCTCGACGTTTTCTCATGCAAAAATGCAGGAGCACAATGAGGACAGATTTAGATCACTTCTAAATATGACCCGACCTGTCGTCTGCCTCATGACAGTGACATCATGATGAGAGATAATCTGTTTGAAGTCGTCACCACATCGAGGACGTTTTACATCCAGGTATGTTGTTTTCTTTGGGGAAAAAATGTAGGTCATCTTCAGACTCTGAGCTCGCCGACATGCAGCCGCTCTAAAATATTTAGTCTTTTTTTTTTTTTCCTGCACACTTCCTTCAAATGGGAGGATTTCCTTCCTATCTCGTTAGACTCCTGACACTTCTCGTTTCATCTTGTGTGCTTTCCACTAGGCTGACAGTCCGGAGGAGATGCACAGCTGGATAAAGGCGGTCTCAGCTGCCATCGTAGCCCAGCGGGGGCCCGGGAGGTCAGCTGCCACAGTATGTATCTCACAGTGCAGAACAAATTAGATAAAAGCCTGACAGGAGTCAGAAATTTTGCCAGTAAATATAGCTTGACCTTAGATTTTCATCGCTTGCTGGAGCAAAAGCTGAAAAGGACATCTAGTGGTGAACAGGTGTCACAGCAATCCTTTTTTTTCCACTCATTTGTTGTGGAATTTCTGGAAATTTTTACCTAGAGATCATCTTTTTGTTTTGTTTTTTACAAATGTGATGAACAATTTTTAGATAGGTCGAGCTGAATATTGCTTATAAACTCCCAGACATGCACACTAAAGCAGTTTAAAAGCATCATTTTCTAATAAAAAAAGCTGATCAGGATGTTATCTGATAGGCTTATTTTGCAGTTTGTGTCTTAAACTTAGCATGAACTATTCAGCTATTTTTTCAATCATCCCTCCTCATCACAGCCCAACGATAAATTAAAGATTGTATTTTGTAGCTGAGAGGCTTTACGTTGACGGAGTGACGCAGGTCAGCTGAAGACGGATCTTCCTCCCGCAATCTTTCAGCTTCGATTTTAGGGGAAAAAAGCAGCTAAACCTTGCAGGTGACAACAGAAGTGTTTCTGTTCTGTAGCTGCAGAAGAAACACAAGCTCCAACTTTAGGCCAAATCAGAATTCTTCCCCTACATTTAGCTCCAAGCAGAGAATTATGGAAAAAAAAGTGTTAATATTTGGACGACAGCACCCCTTGATGACGTCATCTACATTAGCGCGTAGCATAAAATAAATAATGTTGAAGTTGTGCTAAAACCAAAAAATCAATACTTACATGTAAATGTAACCTTCTTGCGGTGGAGGGATATAAAGTCAAAAGTCCCTACGTGTTACCCTTAAAAACAATTGCGAACACCTTTCCTAGTGAGGAGTAGTGATGTTCACGACTGGTGAGGCACTGATGTCATCAGTCAGATTTACAAACATCTGAACCCTTTTTCACTATTTGATTGGCAACAGTTAGAGCGTGTTGTTTGAAATTTTAATTTCAACATTTTTCTTCCATTTACCAACTGTAGCATAAAAAAATGACCAGAGTTGATGTTATTGACTTACTTTTACTTAAGATTAAAGTCCATATCCAGCTCCTTCTGAAGAAACACATTAGTGAACTGTTTGTAGAAGTTTTCCTTTCCTTTCTTCAGTTTTAAAAGTCTCTCACTGTCTGCCTCACCTGATGTATTTCAAAAGCGTATTTTTAGCAGATATAAAGAGTGAATGAGTCACAAACTGGCACAAATGTAATCAGACGGTGGATGAGAAATAGAAGAATTATGTTTTTAAGATATTTTATGACGTTAGAAAGACAGATACACGGCACAGAAGAGCCACGACCTGCTGTTGTCTCACTTGCTTATTTCTCGTGTATTTGATCAGGAAATTTGTAAATTCTTTACTTTTTAACAGTTGAAAACCCACACATAAAAAGTAATTGTAATAAAGATGTCTAAAAGGTAACATTTTATTTTCAATAATGAAAAAGTATATTCATCTTATTTAATTGTATTTTTTGCTGGTGAGGCACAGACTCACTCATCTGCGCGTCACTGCCCTCCCCCACCAAATAACCCTACCACTGGATGGGGTAGGGGAAGAATTCGGATTCGGCTTTTGACTGTGGTCACGGATCCTAAATGCCACCATGCAGTGACATAAGTGCACCACAAAAGTTTTAGGAAAAATGTCACTACGACCAGTCGATCTTTCTCTAAAAGTTGACATCGGTCAGTGGCCGCCCGGGCATATTTCGTCCATATCAAGGGGCGCCGGCCGCCCGCCGGCCCTTCTGCAGGCCTGACCGCCACCATCTACATCAGGGGTGGGCAAACTTTTTGATTTGTGGGCCAGAAAGGGTTCTAAAATTTGGCATAAGGGCCGGACAGGGAGCAGATGGAAGGAGAGATTTGGTAATGAACCTCATAAACTAAAAAGATAATATGGAATTTAGATAAAAACATTCTTTAACTTGGATTAAAATTCACTTATATTCATTTAAAAACAAAAAAATTAGGAATTTTAATTTCTAATTTTTGATTTTTGTTCTCTTTTTGGTGATCCAATGGGTTGATGTTCTTCAGAGGAAAATGCAAACTCAAAGAAATCTGAAAAATCACTTTCTTACTCAGAAAGAAACACACACGAATGTCAGAGAAACAACACATTCATGAGAAGGAACCAGAAATACAATGAAAATAAAACAATAATTAGGATTTTTGATTCAATGTATTTTAATTTGGAGGGCCAGATTAAGTAGCTTAAGGGGCCGCATGTGGCCCCCGGGCCGTAGTTTGCCCACCCCTGATCTACATTCATGACCATGCCAACGATTTCCAAAGAAAACCGGGCTGCGGCACGACATCTCGAAGACTCTGCCGACACCTCCCCAGTTGTATTTGTGACCGTAGCATCAGTCGGTCCCCTCTTCTCCGACCGGGAGCGTCCCGCTCCAAGGCTTTTTTTTTTTAAATCTCTCCTCGTCCTCCTTCCTCTCCTCTTTACGGTCTTTCCCCCCCTTCTCCTCTTCAGATGGGAGCTCCACCCATCTGCTCTAATCCTGCTTTGCACTGTGTTGTTGCAGATGCGGCAGGCCAGACGGCTGTCGAACCCTTGTATACAGAGGTATACGTCCCGAATCGGGGAGTGCAGCAGCACGTATGTCCGCTTGTCTAAATCCCTCCCTCCCCCTTAAGTTCACCTTTTTCAGTACACCCCCTCCTCCCCATTTCCTCTCACTGACTGGCCCCCCCTTTTTTATATAGACATTCCTTTGAGCAGATCAGACAGTTTTGCTTATCTGATACTGCTTATGTATCCCCCCCCCCGCAAAATACCAGCTACACCCCCATGTATGGCTGCGATACGCCCTTCATCCTCGCTGCTCATCCTCCTCCTTGGCTTTCCTCTGCTACACTGCAGCTCCTTTTAAAGATTCCACTTTTATTTGCATTTACATTCGCTACTAAACAAACATTTAAGAAAATGCACTTCAGCTCATCAGGATGAAGCTTTAAAGTTGGTACACATTTAAATAACAGTGAAAGTTTTATTATTGCTTAACTAAATAAAACTTGAACTGAAATATGCAAAAGAAAAAGTATTTTGCAACAATATGAATGTTTCCTGCTTTATTAATTTAAGCTATTTGTTGCAATGTCGATCTTTTACGAAAAAGGCCAGCAAAAGGCAACATGTGAGAACACTTTTCTAAATTTGATTTTTTTTTTTTAGCTTTTCTGTTGTAGATTTGTCTTGCTGAGTCATGACTGGGATAACTAAGACGGCTAAATCCTCTCAAACAGCTGTGCGCTCTGCTTTAGAAGACTCCTCAGTGGATTTTCTGACCGCAGTGTTTGCTTTGGCCGCGGAATAAAACCGCATCGTTTGTGTTGAGATTTGTTTAAGAGCAGCTTTGCAAACTGCTGTTGTAGAAATTGGAATAAAACACAACAATAGACCCTAATGAGACCTTTGTAAACCTGTACAGTATCTCTCCAGGGACATTTTCATTAAAGAGGTGTTTGCTTTTGTTAGGTTGGACTTATTTTATTTGACACTGAAAGGCAAACAAGATAACCAGCATGTCATAAAACCATGTTATTTAGTTGACAATATTATTATAGAGATTAGTTTAATTGCTGAACCCATTTGTCAATTTTACAGGCATTTTGAGAGAAAACAAATGGAAATTTCAGAAATACACAGAAAAAAAATTATCAGGAAAGAAAATATATTAATATACACTGGAAATAACTTTTTTTTTTCTTCATATCTTGGGATGTAAAATTGTGCAAGTGAAAAAGGATGCATTTGTTTCTTTTTATTTTTTTTAAATTATGGATGAGATTGTTGCTTTGAAGCACATGTGTCAAAGTCGAGGCCTGGGGGCCGGATCCGGTTCTCCGGGTAATTCTATCCGGCCCTCCAGTTCATTTTATTTTATTGTTATTAATTGCCCAATGTCATCTTGCACTAATTTCTAACTTGTATAATTTTGACAAAAAATTTTTTACAGAGAGTAAAATATTGGAAGTTAATTAATGTTTCAGTGGTTTACTCCTGCCTTTTTATTATTCATAATTATGTTAAAAAGTTACGGTTTTAAAGTTTAAAATATTGGCTTTTTGGACTGTTTTGGCATTAACTAAGATTACCGAGGCTGTTTTGGAGTTTACCTAATATTTCAGCTAAGTTGTTGTGGATAATTTGTTTTGGCTAATTTAGTTTTTTTTTTTTATTAGATTTTTTAGTCCATTTTGGAGTTTTGCTAATATTTACATCTAAGTTGTTGTGGATAATTTGGGGGTGGGGGGTGGGGGGGGGGGGTTCAGTGTTTTAGGCTATTTTAGAGTTTAGCAAATATTTCAGCTACATGATAATTATTTTGTCTAATTTTGGATTTTTTTAAATTTTTTTAGGCTGTTTTGGAATTCAGCAATTTCTTTCAGCTACATGATTACTGTTTTGGCTAACCTAAGATATTTTTGTTTTTTATACTAATTTGGTATTAAGCTAATATTTAGCTGGCTATCAACTTCAGTATTTTCAGCTATTAGCTTCAGCGTTTTTAGCTATCAATTTCAGCATCTTCAGCAACCAAATTCAGCTTACAGCATTCACACTAGCACAATCACAGGCAATGCTATGTATGTAGTTCATAATTATGTTAAAAAGTTACGGTTTTAAAGTTTACAAAAGTTAATTTTAGATTGTTCAGTAAATGTTACTCCTGTTTGGCCCGCGACCTAATGTGTGTTTTGGATTTTGGCCCCCTGTGTGATTGAGTTTGAGGCCTTTGCTTTAAAGTCACATTTTAAATACCCACTCTGATTATCTATTGTAAAAACATTCCCAGTGGTCTTTTAATTATGATAATGATGTTTTTAGACAAAATCAAAAAACCTTACATAGTTTCTCCAGGAGTTCATTAGAAATTTGCCCCTGAGTTGTTTGCGGGACGTTTGTTGCGGAGAAACCGCGCTCCCTTCCCCCTCCCTGTTACACAGCAGAGCATTGAGCCACTTCATCACAAATGAGCTCTTTTTCTAACTGCATTTTTTTTTTCATTTGATCTTGAATAACAACAATTTGAATAAAAAATACACAGAAATTCATTTTTAAGCCTAATTTTCTTATTATTTTGTGAAAAATGACACCACAACATGTTAAAAACCTCATTTACAGAGTGAGTTTTTAATGAATTCAACCCTTTTACAAATTTAAAAAAAAACTGACATTATTTTCTTAACTACAAATAAGTTTTGAGACATTTTTGTGGGAAAATGGAACTACACGTGGAATGGCGCTATCAAACTTTTTTTCTTGCACCACAGGAGCATAATTTATTTTTTCATTTTTATCCATCTGTAGCTCTGTTTGATGAAATCAGATTCAGAAAAGTGAATATGATGAATGCATGACGGGACATGGTAATGACCTATGGGTTACAGAAAAATATTAAAGATGTGCATACTGTCCAAAAATCATATCACAAGCAAATAAGTAAGAATTTATATTTTTTAAGCAGTTTAGAAGCGAAAAGTTTGCATTTCCAGAAAGTTTTAATTTGTATTTTGATTGTACTTGCAGTTCCTTCCCTCTGCAGCGCTTTTAACCATCTTCAGTCATTAACATTGTGGATCAAATGCACATCAAATTCATGCACATACGTCCGCTCCACACTGGAAGCATGAATCAGAACTCTTACTGTTTCTGTCTGTCGGTAGGCCTGTCGATTCACACCTTCTTTCTCCTCCTTTACCCTTCCGTGCCCTGTTCTCTCTGCAGCCTGCTGCAGCTCTGCACCTGTCTTAGATGTGTGACATCCTGCTTGTCACTTCTCTTCCCTCCTGTTCGTTGCCTGTATGTTTTCTTTCCTCTTTGTCATAGTCATGATAACAAAATACTCGGTTCCTGTAACTGTCCATCACTCGCACTTGAATCCACATGTCCAAAACTGGAAGCCATAGATTTCAATTAAGCAATATGTTACATTTAGTCAGTGACAGGTTACATGCATGTGTAGGGATGTAGGAGTATTTTTTAATAGAATTCAGTAAAGTAAAGAATCTATTATAAAGCTCAGATTTGGATATTTGGATTCAGCATGTTGCATGATACGATAATGTGTGCTTAGAATTAAAAACACAAGAATTCACTCACTTAAAAGCTCCAAAAGTTTTCTAGTTGGAGTTACAAACTCTGGTTTATACTTCATAGCGATCGGCCGTCGCATCAATCTACTGCAATCATGCGGTCTAGGTTCATACTGTTTTATATGCGACAAACTTCTGAGTTTTGTTTATACTTTTGAAGCCTGAAGAAACGATTATCTCCAGTGTTTTAGTGGTTTGGTATTTTATTTATTTTATATATGCAAAGTTTTTCTGAAGATGCTTACACCTATATAAATAAATTTGTGGTTAATTAACGGTGCAGACAAGACAAAGTAGGTGGCACATTGAGGTTTTTTTTTGTATTTTATAAGCCTCAATACATTAAATTACTACATTACAAAAAAATACATTTGAAATGGTGCTATTGGTGTAAATATCTGAAAAAAAAGTCACTAAGAAGTATAAACTGGCCCTTAAGCGCCTGTAATTACTCATTTAAGAACAAATGCTTAAAAAAATATTTGTTTTAAATAGATTTTTGAATATTTTTGTATTTTGAAACATATCAACACCATATATGTAATAAACATCAGTGATGTCTTGATTTTAGTCGTGCATGAAGTCAGAATGAGTTCTTGGCTGGCCGGCTCCGACTCAATCATTTGAGTTTCTGGTTCTTCAGAAGAATGACATGAAATGATGGCAAAAGTAGTAAACTCATTTAATTACTGTTGTTTTCTATGACGGAGTGTTAGGATCACCATAAAAATATATATAATTATGAGGAAATTAAGTCATAAAATTATGAGGAAAAGGTCAATAATGTTCAAGAATAAAGTTGTAAAATTATGATAGAAAGTTGTAATTTTACAGGAATAAAATTATAGGACAAATTTGTAATTTTATGAGGGTAAAGTCTTAAAACTATAATAATAAAAGTCATATTTTTATGATAAAAAAAAGTCATAAAATTAAGAGGAATAAGTCAAAAATATTCCAGGCTAAAGTCGTCAAATTAAAAGAAAAAAAGTCATAATTTTACTGGAATAAAGTTGCTAAATTTTGGGACAAAAATTATAAATTTATGAGAATAATTGAGAAAATGTGTCATTTTAGTTCATGAGGTCATTATTTTATGATAGATAGGTTGAAAAATTATGTGGAAAAAGTTGTAATTTTACCAGAATAAAATTTGTAAAAAGTTTCTAATTTTATGAGAAGGAAGTCATTAAATTATGATTTTAAAAAAAAAAAAAAAAGGTTGAAACTCTTTACTTTAAAGTGGTAGTTATGATAAAGTCTTATTTTTATGAGAATACAGATTGAAAATTATGAGAAAAAGTTGTCATTTTACAAGAATATAGTGGTGTAGGGGTTAAGATTTTTATGAGAACAAAATTGTAAAATCATGATTATAAAGTAGTAATTTTATTAGAATTATGGCTGTTTGAATTAAGATTGCAATGATCCAAATCAATTATGGCAAAAACTTGGATAAATTGAATTTAGTCGGCACGTTATGTAACTTTTTGGGGGGTTTTTTTGGGAAGGGGGGAAGCTTTTTCTTTTTATAAATAACTTTTTCTTACAATTTTAGATGTTTATCTAATTTATTTTAACTTTTTGTTATTATAATATTATAATTTTATTCTCATAATTTTACAACTTTATTGTTTTATATTAATATATATTTTTGTTCTTCCATGGCGGCCCTAACACTCCGTATGTTTCAGTTAAAATTAACTAAATCCTCAGTCGTGTTGAGATTCTTGCATGGCTTGAAATGAAGAATGAAAATCTTTATGTATCTCTTGTATTGTCGCTCATCGTCCTGCGCTTCACTAACTGCTCAGTTTTTCTCCATTTTGGCTTTCTCTTCCCTTCTTTCTTTTTTTTTTTTCTTCTCCTGCTTCTGTTTGTTTTCCAGAGATTGAAATGTGAGAATGACAAGCTGTGACATAATGAGCAACACCCAAATCCGCTTCCAACGGCACTCTGTTTGATCTTCCACCGCAACCATTTAAAACTAAAACCTTCTGACACTACTACTCCTCCTGCTACACCTACTACTTCTGCTACCACTGCTGCTGCTGCTACTACTACTACCCCCATCATCTCCACTCTCTTCTACACTTCCACAGCCTTCAGGCTGCGTTGGGCCTCCATGTCCCGGTTCCAAGTCTGTAAACTTTTCAAACAACCTGCTTGTATTTGTTTGTTTTTTAAGTTTTTTTTCATCTGGCGGTGACTCACCTGTCATTTTCAGGAACATGGCAACCGCACCAGTTTCTACCGCAGCCCCACGGCTCCCCGCGTCCCTCCCTCGCCCTCATCCGCAGTGCCACAGTGCTTCCCCGAGTGGGGGGCTGCTGTCACGTGCGGCGCACGGCCGCAGCCTGGCGTGGGACAGCGAGCACTTCATGAGCCTGCTGCCACGCCCCAACCACAGCAGCACGGCAGCGCGCCTGTCCCTGCAGGAGACGCCCCTGGCAAAGTGACCACCCCGCCCCCCGTGACCTCCATCCCCGTCCCAGAGGAGTCGCCGTGGCGACGGCGGAGCAGCTTCGAGCCCGACGTACTGGAAATTCCACTGGGCCTGGAGGATGCAGACCTGCCAGTGAGCGAGGTCTGACCGATGGGCGCGCCGCTCCGGTCTGACGGCGTCGGGGAGCGAGACCGCGGAGCTGCGCAGTCCAAAAGCGTCGGGTCACCGCTAAACTGAGCTTTAAGTGCCAAAGACGATCCAGTCTCCACCTCCATCCACCTGCCCTCACACCGTCACTACAGCACAGCTATTTACCAGAATTTATGTTTTTAAAAAACTGACTAAAACTTAAGGATGAGCCTTTAATCTAACCTGAACAGGTACCAGGATTTCTGTTCAGCAAGGGAGATCTTTTTCTTTTTCTTTTTTTTTTTTTTTACTGATTTGTTTTGCCTTTCTGTTCTAAACTTTAGGCTTCGTTTATTCACTCGTTTGTAACACTGGATGAAACACTACAAGACAAATGTACAAATTGAACCATTTTCTACACGTTTTCTGGAGAATTAACACGACCTCATCCTCTCTGTACTTTATGGAGTTAAATCTGTGTGTTTTCCAATATTTAAGTGTATCAGTTTGGATTCGAGGAAAGTATTTTAGGTTAACATAAACAAGTTCTGACAGTTTAAAGATCTGCATGCTAATATTTTATTGCCTCTTCAGGTTTTTTTTTTTTTTTCTTTTTAGCTAAAGTTGTTTCTTGTGAGATGGATTTATTTTTTATATGCTTTTACTTTTCCCCGGATCTTTTTTTTTTCCCCCTCTTCACTTCTTGGTGCCGGTTCTGTTTAAAACAGCTGCCCCATGATGGAGGGGAAAAAAAAAAAACATCCAAAAAACGTCCCCCTCTCCTGTTGCTAAAGATGCACAACTGTCTGTTTTTAAAGCGCCTGTCTTACTTCAGTTTGCTAAAGCCGTTTTACTTCTTTTCCGTCTGATGTAACTAGTTTGATTTGTCTGTATTTATTATGTGGATGACTTGAAAGAAATAAACACTGAAAATGTGTTGGAGCGTCTGCACTTTGCTTATATAAGTCTGGCAGAAATGCATTCAGCTGGAGGCAAAATGGGGGTTTTAAGGCTGGATTTCAGTAGAATTAGCAATAAAAGTGTCTTTTTTTTCCCAAAAATAAATGTTAGAGAGAAAAAAAAGGCTAAGAGAGTTCAAAATGGGACAAAATCCTGTCTTACAAGGAGAAAATATGGATAACCTCAAATTTATTTAAAGTTTAAACAACTTTCTGGCATTTCTGCAAGTTAATCTATTCAGAAAGGTGGTGAAATTGAAAGAAAAGTGTTAAAAAATAAGACAAATCAGAAGAAATTTTGATGAGAAAAGTCTCTAAAAATAATAGTAAGTTGTAGGTTCTTCTGCCCTCTAGTGGTGAAAGGAAAAGCTGCAGTTTGGGATGAAGTTTTCATCTGTGATGTCATCAATTGGTTTCAGGAATAAAGAAATCCAACAATAATAAAATGACGTCATCCAGAGAGACATTTCACTGCTTCACTCAAAACAAGAAATCAGTGAAATAAACTAAATCCTTATGGAATATATAAGTTAAAATCTGAGTTATCATTTTTGTGCACATTCCCAATATAGAGTCTACCATAATACGAGTATTTTGTATGAATAAAAAAATACTGCAAACAAATTATGCTTTCCAAATTTCAAGTGTTCATTTTCATCAACAAAATTCAGTCAGAGAACAAAATGGAAATTTAAATTAAATCAATGTTTGGTGAGGCCACTCTTCACCGATTCTTCTTGATGCACTTACAGTGTTTGTATAAATTTGGCTGTTAGATTTTGTTCAAAACATTTTCTTGAACTAGAAAAGTGCGGATGTAGAACTCTCACTTAATTCAAGGGTTTAATGCACGCTGTGGATGACTCAGGGAAAGAGAAAAAACTTCAGCTTTTTTTGTTATTGTTTTATTGCTTTTATTGTTTCTTTATTTAATGACTTTATATTTGATTTTATGGTTGCTCCTGCTTTTAAAGGTACTATAAAAATAATAAATCGATTAATTACTGTTCTCAGTGTGGTTTAACCTTTTTGGGAGCTTCCTTTTTGTGTTTTTCCCTTTCACTCAAAACATGGTTTGGTGAAATTAAATGAAATTATATTCAAGTTGGGAACATATCGTAGACTTCATCAAGATTAAATGACTGAAAAGCTTCATGGATATGAGAGCAGTATCTCCCATGCTCCTAGCATTTTAGCTGTGAGCTCAGCGCTGCGTGGAGCCTTCCTCACTTGTGGTTCCCCGAGCATAAACCCACTCTGGTCTGTCGAGGCCTGAGACCTCATAGCAGTCTGGGATCACACAGACCTCAGCGGCGTCCATCTTTGCTTGCTTTCCCTCCCCGGCTTGGAAAATGGGTGTTCCTTGTGAGGTGGTTTTCATGTGTGGATTTTCCCACCATGTTTCGCCTCTGTGCGTTCCCACTTAAATCAGATCTAAAGTCTTGTTCCTACAGTGGGACTTCATCATTTCACAAGAAAAAAAAAAAAAAAAAAACCCATGAAGAACATTCTAAACGCTTCCTCCATCATTTTTAAAATATCCTCCAGCATACAGAAGTCTGTGTTATCCTGAACTCCTGTGCACCCCGGGGTGCCTCCTCCCTGAAAGCCCCTCATTTTTAAGGCAGCAGCTCCCAGACGCCATCTGCAACCACAATCAATCACATTTTGTTGAGGTACTTTACAGTGCTGATTTACTGCAGGGAGACTTTATTGGAGTCTTATACCTCACCACAAAACCCTTCACATCCAACAGAGCTCTGTTGTTCACGGGAGGAAACGTCTCCTTCAGCAGAAACACAACACTCAATCAACACAAAGTCTAAAATTGTTTATTTTTTTTAATCAAATCAAGTAAATATTTGCTGGAAATGATAAATAAATTGATTTTTTTTTCTGGTTTTTTTTTTGGTAAAATTAAAAATAGTTCCCACAATTTTTCTCCACCCACTCCAATTAACTTATATTGATGCCAGGAGCAAACAAATTCAGGAGGGGGTAGTAAAGGAGGCAAACAAATAAACTCAGAGGAAACAAGCCTGCAGGTTGTGTGAAGAAAGTGGAGCATTTAAAGCATGCAGCCCTCCAAATTGCTTTAATTGGGTTTTCTTTCTCTATGTTTTAGTTTTCAGTAATTAAATGGACTCTATAAAGATTGAGTAAGCCTTCAGGAGCATCCAAACAGACCTCCCTTCTGCAACAAAATCACAGGAATGGACTTCTGTGTGTTTTCCCATGAATTTTACAGTTAAACTCCCATGTTCCCTCCCAACTTTCTTTTATTTTGTTTTTTAAAAAAAACTTTATTAACAACTAGACCTCTTGAAGGCTAATACTGTGCAACTAGCATTGCAGCATGCCAAATTTA
The DNA here is from genome assembly GCA_003999625.1 of Oryzias javanicus. NCBI lineage: Eukaryota > Metazoa > Chordata > Actinopteri > Beloniformes > Adrianichthyidae > Oryzias > Oryzias javanicus. The sequence goes on from CM012451.1 coordinate 17,968,608, forward strand.
CAGTCCAGAGATTTACGTTAGGTTATGAACACAGAAGAAAAATATCCCTTAAGAGACAAACAGTTCTTGTAGCTTTTATATTTTGTATATGTTTTATTGTTTTGCAACAGGATTTTAAGTTCAGATGGCATCAATGTAAACAAGGTTGTGAATGTGAAATTTTCCCAAAATACTAAAAAATTTAATTAGAAAAAGGACATTTTTGGACAAATTATATAATTCAAAGTACAACGTGACATTAAAAATGTTAATTTGGATGTTTACTTTCAATTTTGTGATGATAAATTGTTCCAAATTGCACCAAAATGTATTTGTATGTATAAAACAGATGAAAAATAAACTTCCTAGAAGAATAGGACCTAAAGACTCTTATACAGGGGCGGACTTAGTATTTTGGGGGGCCCTGGCAGACAAAAATATGGGGGCCCCTCTTTAAAAAACGTCCATTGATTTAATTTTTTACTCTTTTAATGTCAAAAAATCAAATATTTTGATATGAATTTAAAACGTAAAATAAAATTTAAATATTACAGAAGTTTATTTCTGGACGAAACATGTCAGGTATGACTTAAATCTGATAACAAAGTAATTAAAAAAGTTATAAATACTACAGAAACTTTGAACTTCATCGCATTAATAAGAGGGAGTCAAATTATAATGGGCAGGAAATTATTTTAGACATTTTTTTTGTAGTTTTAAGTGTTCAGCTTGGGGCCCCCAAAGCGTCAGGGCCCCCAAGCAGTCTAATAGTAAGTCCGCCCCTGCTCTTATATGTTGAATTTAAATATTCTTTCTTTAACTTTTTCCCATCTCCCAGAGCTTTCGTTTCCAGCGTCACATAAACGCACCAATCACGCAGCTCGTGCGCGGAGGGTGAGCTGCCTGTGATGCGGCGCCAGCAGAAACGTAAAGGCGCGTAATTGGCTGCGCCGCGGTTCGGTTAAATGCCTCTCCAGCTGAAATGAAACGACTTTCCCACTGACGTTTCTCATCCACTAACTCTGCACGCAGACTGACTCTCTTTCCGGCTGTTTTTGAACTTTTTTCCCAGCTTGCGTGGATCATGCTGCGCTCACTCTTCTTGTGCGTAATTGTGGCGGTTTGGACTCCGGCGGATGCGCAAAACTCCGGCCGCTATGTGGTCGGCTGTCCCGCGAAGTGCGACAAGGCGCTGTGCCCGCGCCTGCCCGCGGACTGCCCAGCGGGACAAGCCCTGGACGTGTGCCACTGCTGCCCGGTGTGCGCGTCCGGGGAGGGGGAAACGTGCAGCGGCGGCGGCGGCGGGAAGCTCGGCGACCCGGTGTGCGAGGAAGGGCTGGAGTGCTCGGTCTCCGGAGGGGTGTCGCTCACCGCCACGGTGAGGAGGAGAAGCAAGAGCGGGATTTGTGTGTGCAAATCCCCCGAGCCGGTGTGCGGCAGCGACGGGGTGTCCTACCGGAACATCTGCGAGCTGAAGAGGGTGAGCCGGCGCGCGCAGAAGCTGCAGCAGCCACCTGTTCTGTTTATTCAGCGGGGAGCCTGCGGGAAAGGTGAGTAAACACCCATCAGATGGCAGCTATCTTCTGGATGATTGGTGATGCTCACAGATGATGCATTCTTTGGCAAACAATCGCCATTTGTCTCAGTCAACAAGAGCCACATTCTTGTTCTTGCCCTACAAATCCATCAGTGGACCTTTTTTTTCCTTCACTTTTTCTGGTTCATGACTTCCTCAGTGATGGTAGAGCTTGATGTGAGCTTTGGGATTTACTCTGGCATGCATTCACACCGGTCACGTGCCTAAATTCTTCTGATCTTGGAGTGTTGAGTTCCTCAGCTGGATTTTTAAAAAAAAGTCTCCAGACAATTGAAATAGGAATTAATTAAGGATCTACACTGTGTTGCATTCACTGACATCATTCTGCTGGAGTTTCTGTACAAATCAGTCATCATTTGTTGGCTTTAGTTTTTTTTTTTTTTTTTTTTTTTTAGCCGTACATTTGATAGAAACAAACTTTTCTACAGCTTTACCTCATGGCCAGTGCCGGAGCTAGAACATTAGGGGGCAGGAAGGGGGACTTTGGAATGGTGGCAAATGATAACAATAGATTTGAAAGGAATTACAAATAAAATAATTAAAAAGTATATTTCAAACCATTTTATTAATTTGACCCCCGTTTTTGTCGGTTTTCAATGACACACATACAAAAAAAAACATTCAAAAAGGTACAAAAAGCTGTGAAAAGACCTCAAAGGTAACATATAACCCCCAAAAAAACATGAACTGTGTGTATAAGAACACAAAATGCTAGGACTGCCAAAAACAATTATTTTAGTAGTCGACTGATTACCAATTATTTTTTCCGATTAGTCGACTAATCAGGTCATGCGCAAAGTGGAGGTAAAACACATTTTAACCAACATTAGCTTTAAACTAACTAAAAGCAAGATAAAATCACACTAGCGTTATCTGCTATAATGCTAGTGTTAAGGCTGTACGCTGAATTTGGCCACTTAAGATACTTGTCACGACAGCTGAAGATGCTGAAGCTGATAGATTAAAATGCTGAAGCTGATAGCCATCTAAAATATTAGTTAGATTAGCCTAAAAAATGAAAAAGCCTTTGTTAGCCAAAACAGCTAGCATGTAACTGAAATGTTAGCCAAACTCCAAAATAGCCTAAAAAACAAAAAAATTAGCAAAAATAGCTAGCTGAAATATTAGCTAAACCCCAAAATAGAATAAAAAAAAACCTTTACAAATGCCAAAATAGTCCAAAAGACTAGCATAATGCCACTATAGCGTTCAACTTTTTTACACTCTGACTCCATATAATAAAAAGTAATCGACTAATCAACTATTAAATTAGTTGTTGACCATTTTAATAGACGATTAGTTGACTAATCTTGGAAGCCCTACAAAATAGTATATTTTAGTGAACGACCCCTAAGACACAAGCATCACGTTGATCGAAACCATACAAATAAATAAATAAATAAATAAATAGGCCGAAAATAGCTTATAGAGCAGAGAGAAAAGAATTACAAAATACACAAACGAAACCAAAACACACGTGTCGGAGATTTCCAAAGGAAGCCCTGGAACTATTATGGGATGGCCACTTAATCTGTGGCGTGGCGTCCATTTTTGTAGCAAAAAATTTGATTTGCTGCTTTTTTTCCACGTTTTTTCATTACATGGGAAAAGGAAACTTTTCCTCGAGCGATCCTTACAAATTTTCAAACGCGTGCTTTCAAACACATACCAGATTGAGTCGAAAACCATCACAGACATTTTGGGAAAGAAGCCGCCATCTTGAATTTTAAAGAGAAAAACCAGCAACAAATTAAAACTAGTTATTATTATAAATTTTAGCTGGTGCACAATTTTGAATGCTTAAAAAAGCTAGCATTGATGATTGCTTAACTTTTGTCTATAAGGATGAAAATTTTGATTCAACAATGGAGGGGACAAAACTTTTTTCTGGGGCCCCCCTTTAGCTCCGCCCCTGCTCAAAACTTGCACGTCCACCGTTCTATTTTTTTTTCTTTCTTCTCGTTTCTGTCCATGTCGGTGTTTCTCCCGTCACTCATAAATCACTCTCTGCAGTCAAATGAAGGAATTCCTGGCTCACATTCAAAGCCACAAGTCCTCCTCTGTCAGAGACGATTTCAAGCAGACAGAAGTTAAAAAAAAAAAAAAAAAAATTGGCAGCTTGGTTTTTCAGGAAAGGTTTACACGTATATTGGAGGACGTGTGGGCGCAGACTGTATCATCACATTTGTTTGTCTGTCATGTTAGTAACTTGGACGGTTAAGTCATTCCCAGCACATGCCTGAAGCAGACGGTGGCGAGTGCTACTGATTTTCCAAGGAAAACTTTCCCAAAGCTGCACATAAAAAAACCCCAGACAAAAGGTACATCAACGTGAACTTAAAAGATGCTGTTTGCACCACCATCTGCTTTCTTAAAGCAACTCTGGCTCCAGCTTGCAGCAGGAACGCCAGCCTCCTCTGAGGACACTGAACTGCCCCGCCACCTGGCCCCACTTTAGGAAAACATGCATGATCTCATTTCATTTCTGCACATTAGAAATGTAAATGAATCGTCTTGCTTTGGCAACAGAAAGTAGGACACATCAGTGCGACTTTTGGGTTTGTTTGTTTAAAAGTGACCCACTTTTCCTGCACATGTGTGATGCATTTCGACTCCATTATGCCTCAGAACTGATCACAGAGCTGCGTTTGATGCCACGTCTCCAGTGCTCTTGAGACAATATCCTGAAACTTTCAACCAGGTTTTTATTTTTCTCTAATACTTTGAAGAGCCTCAGCTGCACTTTTACTCAGCGCCGGTTGATGTTGCAGAATGCACTCTGTGACTACAGCTCCAGAAATCTGCTGAATGAGCGCATTCTTCCACTTGTCCGAGCCACATTAAATATTAAAGCATCCTTTTTTTTTGGTCTTTTTTTTTTTCTTCTCTCAGTCTGCCTCTCCTCCTGTTTCTTTCATTTGTTTTCCTTCCTGTCTTCAGTGTTTCAAATTCCTTCCTTTTTAACGCTTTTCAGTTGGCTGCCCTTTTTTAATCTTAAAAACTTAATTTATCTGTTTCCATCCATCCATCCAAATGAAAATTATATTTAGAATATCTTGGAAAACTTCAAGAAAGTTCTTGTGCAGGTCATCATCGAAACAAAAAAAAAATGTTCTTGGCTTTATTCGAACTTTTGTCCTTTAAAAGCCACTTTAATGGTCAAAATTACTTTATACCTTTTAACAAGTGGCGCCTTTTTCAATGTAAATCAAGTCTTCTTTTCAACCTCCTCTATCATGTACAATCCCTAGAAAAATGAAGCTGTAAAATTTGCCAGAAGGAAAGATTGAAAAGCTGCTTTTATCACTAATAGTGCTGTTCTTAAGCTCCAGTTTGTTTTGTTTTTTATCCACTCAATGTGATCTGGAATGCGCCAGAAAGCAGGAGACTGGAGTCGACCTTTAACTCATTCATGCATGTATGCATCAAAGCATTTCTACGCCAAACTTTACCTTAATTTACCATCTACTTGAAAGCAAATACTAATAAAAATAATGATAATAAATTCAGACATCAATATATTAAAAAATCAAAAAAGTTTAATGAAAAGCATCCTGGTAAGGAACCTTTTTTTTTTTTTTTTGGACAGAGTTCTCTGAGTTAAAGCACAGATGGAACTAATCAGGGAAGACAGCTGATAACGGAGACAGGAAGTGGAGATGCTGTAAACGGGACTGCATGTGAGGATTTTCAAAGTAAATCAGGAAGTGATGGACAAATTCTCTCCCTCATCCATAATTACTAAAAAAAATGATATAGTGGGAAACTATTTGGTGTCCTAGATATTAAAAGCTATTTGGATACCAAGCTAAATTTTGTTTTTTTCTTTTGTTGTTTTTAAATATGATATGAATTTCATGAATTAAAAACCTAACAAACATGAGCATTTTACAGATTTCTGATGATGAAAATTCAATAGTCTATTGAAAAACTTAATTAAAATACTTATTTTTCCACTAAAATCCTTCAAATGCAATGCATTGTGGTCTATTCGCCAATCTACTGAAGATTGATGCACACTGGTTTTTGCAGAGAGTTATGGGAAATTTCTTGGCCACAGGATTTTGGATTTGTACTATGCAGTGAAGGAATTTGGACATAACCATGGTGATATTATGGAGGTGTTGGTGGACTGAATAGTTCAAATAGCTTAATGAATTGTCTGTTGCTGCACTTTTATTCCATATTCATTTGCAAAGATATGACAAGGTTAAACAAATTTTGAATGAGGTTTAAGCTTTTATTTTTGCTTAGATTTGTGCATTCAGGTTGTGCATCAAATGTTTGTAATTCCAAATCTTTAGATCCAAGCCACTTACTGCATCACCTTATGTCATTTTTTTTACTCAAACCAGACTGTATACAACAAAAAATACAGTATTATTCTACAATCACCATTAAAAAAAATAATCAAAAGTTCGGTGATGACAGTATGTGTCCAATAACACTTTTTCTTTAAATGAATTGACATATTTAAAACAAATCTTTTCACATTTTATATTTAAACAATCCTTGAGACACCTGATAGCTGTTAACAAACGCTTAACTTTATTGGTTTCTTTTATTAGAACTCACTAAATGCATCCATATGTTTTCCACATGGGGAAAATCTCCACTGGATTTGGTCTCAGTCGTATGTAAAAATTCCACCACACAAGAGTTAATTTGATTCAACAAGAAAGGAGGAAAGGCTCTCACAGGCTTTGAATGAAGAAAATGCGATATAATTTACATAGACATGTAAAAGAAAAGTTATTTTTAGGGATTTATTACAGTTTTCACAGTTTTGCGCAATAATCCACAAACATCTGTTTAATTTAATTTTATTTTGGCGGTGATAATCATTGAATGCTGGCTTTTGATTTGGGTTCTCACTACTTTATGAACATGGCCCATTAAGTTTGCTTCCTAAATGCCTCATTTTCATGATGGCTATGTTTGATCCAATCAATGACAGTAGAAATTTTAATTTTTTTGTCCAACTTAAGGTATTTTCTTGCATGATTCTTCCAAAATAAAAGAAAAAATATCTTTACTGTTCTGTTACATTTACAAGTGGGATTTCGTAGTTGGATTTGGTTTGGTTGACAGCAGTCTCCACATAATTGATGGATTTCATTGCAGACGTCTACATAGAAATTTAGTCGTATTGAAAATAAACACGTTAAATCCATATATTTGCACAGATTAAGAGTAAAACGGTCAAATCAGGGTTTCAAATTTGTCAATGGGTGTATTAAAACTGGACATTTTTAGTTTGCTTGTTTCCCCCGACAATCCTGAACAAATTTTCGGTCTGAATACACCCAAGCACCCATCTTTGGAGGTGGTCTCGGTTTTTTTCTAATCAGACTGGAAAAAATTATTTGTGCCGGACCAAATATGCTTAATTTGATCCAGAATAAGTCCCAAACCTTGCATTTGGTCTGTATTCAGACTGGAGTCAAGTCAAGTGGACCATTCTTTATCGGACTAAAGCTCGTAAATAAAACCATGCGCTGGATAGTTCACTTATTCAGACTTTATATTTTTCTAAACAATATTGAACATCTGTATCAACATCAGATGCATCACTTTGCTGCTATTTGTCATAGGCAGAGCTATGCTAATAAGCGTTTATGACATAAAGATTGTCGGGAAAACGGCGTGAAAAGCAAAGTATCACATTAAAAGTGGTTTTATTGAACCGACATTCATCTGAACACGATTTAGTGAGTTGGTGTTGGATTGTCGCTCCACGTTTATCTGCTAATAACTGGCTCATTTGGCCGTTTTGGTTCAGTTGTTCCACTCCGAGCACAGATTGTATTCAGACTGAAGAATTCAGAACCGAAGTTCAGTCCGTTTGGAAAGAACCGAGACCACCTCAAAAATGGGTTAGAGAGCGGGTCCTGGACCAGGACCAGGGTCCGCTTGCGTGTATTCAGACTGAAACTTTGCTCTCGGATTACAAAGTCTGGTTCACTTTACGTGGACCGAATGTGTCCTGTCTGAATACGCTCTGTGCTCGGAGGGGAACAACTAGAGCAAAATGACCACCGTATCCAATCATTATATGGTGTAAACGGAGTAGAGGAGCAACAATGAGACTCATTGAAATGTGGTTGGATGAATGCAGGCTTATTTAAACCCTTTTGATACATGTCATAACACATAAGTATATCTTCTTGGCTGTCACCTCCTCAGTAACCATCTTGCAGCATTTCTCCACCGTACTAAAGTAGTAGTAAAAAGTGTTGTACCTGACATTAATACATTCTGACAAGGATTGCAAAGTTTAGTTATTTTAATCTTGTTTGGCTTTGCCCTACCCTCATAATTCCTGGCCAATGATTGACAAGATCTTTAGTCACGTGATTTTGTTTACTGGCACAACAGAAGTCTCCGTCTGACCACAGTCTAAATACAGACCAAAAGCAAAGTTTAGCTCTCGATCTGGACCAAATTAAGTGGACTGAGTCAGGACTTTTCCAGTCTGAATAAGTTGAGAAGTGTGACGTAAATCTATTTACGTCTCACTAAGAATGAGGAACCAGTGGCTTGATTCATCTTGATTCATACTTTTCCAGTCCTGGTAGTTTAACACGACTTGGTTTTCAATTGTTGCAGCAGTCAGTTAGCATGCAGGTGTTAGTACGTTTAAGCACGTGTGTGTGAGAAGGTAACATTAGGAAGTGGAAGGGAAAGGGAACCTGTTCTACACCCATCCTAGACACGGACACACAAATGATACAGTCTGGGATTGAAGCTTTCATTAAGGCAAATTATGTAAAAACAGTAATGATATAGTTTTGCCAATTTTACAATTTCGTCCTGACTGTAGCTCTAAGAAGTTTTAAACTGCAGAACTCTTCTACACACACTTCAGCTGTTGTCACTTGTTTTTTGCAACCTATAATTTTGCTGTGAGCCCAGTGGAGAGATGGTTAACATTTCACGCTCGTATTAACTTAACTGCACCTCGAGTCAAATGTCTACCTCTCATTCCTCAACCCTTGACTGACGTCCCGCGGCTCCTGGGTTCCCCTCCGTTCTGTTAAGTCTGTCTTCTGTGTAATGACTGGATTTGATTCTTCTTTTACCGAGTGCTGCGAGAATCAAAGTGAGAATGAGAAGATGAAAGGCTTAAAAGGAAAGTCTTGATTCCCAGCTTTGCTTGACTTTCATCATAGTTGGACTTAATTACCGGTTGGTTGAGTAAACATTTCCACATTGCCCCAGTGCTGGCTGGTGATTCAGGTCTTCCTGCGGTCTTTGTACTTGTTTGTCTGCGTGGAAGTGACCATAGATCAGTGCATGTGTCAGGACCTCAGTATAGATATAACTATAGGGTCAATGTCAGGTAGTTATGTGTTGTGTTTAGGCAGCGTCTACAAATAGGCACACATGCCAGAGGTGATGGAGACATTCTGACGACTTATCGTCTTTTCCTTTTCCTACATGTGCTATAATAAAAACAAAAAAGTAATTTTCCGCTTTTCTGTTCTCACATAGCATGCATTGTTTCTGAGCATTTTTTTTTCTCTAGCCTAAAGTCTCATACATTTTTGTTTGTGGTTTCCCTCCAGCTCAAGACAATCCAGACAGTCCGAGGCACAAGTACAACTTCATCGCAGACGTGGTGGAGAAGATCGCCCCGTCAGTTGTTCACATTGAACTTTTCCGCAAGTATGTGCGAGTTCTCAGTGAATTTCATAAAATATTTGACTTAGATTTGCTCAATTTCGGATTCGTCATCCTTAAAGTATAAAGAAATTCTTAAAGACCCATACCTGCAAAATTGTGTTTTGGGAGTTTTAAACATGTCTCCCTTGCCACAAATAAGTATACTTTAAGACATATACTTTAAGTATAGAAAAGTCCATTTCCCAAAGTGTACCAAGTACACTTAAAACACACTGTATACTGTCAGTTTACTAACAATTATACCTCTTGGGACTAAATTGGCCCACTTTTAGTTTAAAAAAAAGGATACCAACAGTAACCATTGAATGAGTTTACTGGCAAAAACTCTAAGTTAATGAAAGTACACTTTGAAGTATATTTAATGTAGCTTTTAAAGTTTGCTTTAGTTTACAAGTTTGTAAGTATTGATTAGTGTAAAAATATTTTTTTATATGCTGGAGATATACAAAGAATACAACAAATCCAATTTTAATGCTGTGTAAGAAAATGTTTGTGAACAGTGACAAAGATAGGCAAATATATTTAGATTGTAGTATAATTCTAAGTATAACCCAAGTATACTTAACATGAACTTGTAAAGTTTATCGCTAATGAGTACCTAAAAAGTAAACTAAATTAACTAAATTTTAATTCAAAAAAAGTATACTTAAAACTTTAGGATACTTATTTTTGTTTAGGGCTTATAGCGTTTTTCTACATGAAGGCAAATTTCTAATGAACTCCTGCTGCTCTACTGAATGTATCTCATAGAAAAAACAGCTTTTTTATTTTATTTTGACTAAAAACTGCATAATTATAGTTAAAGGAGCACTTGGGGAAAAAAAAATTAAAACGGAATAAAAAAATAATCAAAGTGGGACTAACAATGACCTTCTGGGTGGAATTCTTCTTTTTCTTCTTTGGCTGACCTTTACATTCATTCATTATTTTTCTTATGGACAAACACTGTCATGCTCTGACTTTAGTACTAACATCACTTCCATCATACACTGGTTATTCTTTTTTAGGTGTCTGAGAATTGTTGAACACTTTTATTTTTCTTTTCTGCCTCCGTTTCTTCCACAGGATGACTTACTCCAAGCGGGAGGTGGCTGTGGCCAGTGGTTCTGGCTTTGTTGTGTCAGAGGACGGCCAGATTGTGACCAACGCTCATGTTGTGGCCAATAAACACAGAGTGAAAGTGGAACTGAAGAACGGCGCTTCCTATGACGCCAAAATCAAAGATGTGGACGAGAAGGCGGACATCGCCCTCATCAAGATTGATGCACCGGTCAGTCAATTCACACGCAAGAGCGTCACTGCTATAAAAATATTATAAAACTTTGTTAAAACATTTGAACGGTCACTATAAGCTAGTGGGGGTGTATTTCTCTACATTTGGTTTTGCTGTTATTTCTAGCATTTTTCTTGTGTGCGTTCTTTTAGTTTTAACACACATAAGTCACTGAGTGAAAAAATAATCTAATCTAATACTCTCAAAAAAGTAAAGGCAATGCATTTTGACCAAAGAAGATGCTGCAAAACTCAACAATATTCCAAAATGGTTGAACAAAGTCCCTCCAATCAAATAAACATCCCTTAAAGAGTTTCAAAATGGAAGTACCTATAAAAACAAAGTTGCCAGAACAATAAAAAAACCAATAAAAAATCAACAAATGTTTCTGACACAAATGTCCATGCACATTTCTGAGGTGTAAAATCCAACTTTTTAACATGGGAAAATGTTGTTTTTGGCCACCAGCCATTAATGTTTTTTGAGAGACTGCAAAATTAGGAAAAATATGTTAAATACTTAAGAAAAGCAGAACAACTAGCCTGATTGTTCTTTCTTACTTTTACTCTAAAGCCAGGTTAGGGCAGAGTTTTTGATCCGTGACCACAAAAATCAAAAAAATTATTGTGATTGCAAACTGATATTAATATTTATAATTTAAAACGAGTTATTCTAGAGTTTTTATTTCAACGCTGTGACTTTTGTTCTCCTTTTATAGCCAATTGCACCAATGTGTTGCTGTTTCTATAGGGAAACTTAGAGAAATGTTGAATCCATGTGGTTGTTGGAGTGATCAGAAAAATGACTGAAAATACATATGAACATCAGAAAAACAACAAATCTTCCAACACTAAATGAATATAAAATAACTTTCTGCATCCAAGCAAAGTTCAGTTTATTTGTAAGAGACCATCTATGGGGAAACACCAGAATTAAAGGGGCAAAAAAAAACTCTTTTTATGGTCAAAAACTTCCAAAAGTTGACTTCAACTGAAAAAAATACAAGCATTTTGTAGGCTTTATAAGGTAATCATTGCTTTGATTTCAACGTAAAACAATAAATACCAAACAAGTTTGTGTGCAATTTTAACAACAGTCATAAAACGCTCACTTACGTGATCACATTGGGCACAACAAGCAATAAAGCTTGTTGAAATGCAACCAACTCTCCAGAACCCTAAGAAATGTCGAGGCCAAATTCGGGCGAAACCAGATGGGTGGCAGAAACGCACCTGGCCCACAGGAAGAAGTGATTCAGTCTGATCAAACAAACAGCTGACCCCACATGACAGATCTTAGAAAAGCTCCCAAAGATGGCCGCTTAGTGCTGCCAGGTGAGTGTTTGTGTTCGAAGGAAAACATTTGCTTCACAGGGACATCTGTTTGTCACATTTATTCCTCCACACTTCCCTTTTTGTGTTTACTTCCCTGTCTACTAGACAAGAGGGATCCGCATTGCATGTTAATCATAGCCAGCCATGTGAGGGGAATGTGTGGCGGGGAGCCAGCGGCTCATCGAGGGAGCAGAACGCCCGCTCTCATGAGCTGGCGAGATGATTGCAACACGAGGTGCATTGATGACCTTCTGTACAGAAGACGAGGAACCGCTGAGGTTTTGTTGGACCAACAGTTTGAGCGAAGACCAGTGACAGAAGCTTTGTGTTTGTTCATTCCATGATGAACGCTATTCCGTCTGGTGGTGACAGGCTGCTCCTCATTCCAGGCTTTCCGGTTAGTTTGTGCCGCTTACTCTCCGCAGTCTAAATAGTAGTGGAAAATAATTACAGTATAATTTGAAGGAGCCAAGAAAATGCGTAAAAAAAAAAAAAAAAAAAAATGCGATGGCCAAATCTGAAGTCTTCTGCTATCCCTATGGCCTCCAATTATAGGGGCATATGGGGCTGTAGTGGTGTCCAGAATTGTCTTTTAAGGGGTAGCTGTAGGGACTTATGAGGGGAAACACGTTTATTCTTGTGGGGGTGCTCTGAAGCCCAGAAGTATACGTGTAAATGAATGACGAGTAATCCCCTTTTTTCGCGATAAGGGACTGGAGACATCCCCAAATACCGCGAATACAAAGAACCTCCCCCACCCCCGCAGCTGAAGAATGTCTGTTACCAAAACATACTTCTAAAAATAGTTCTATTTGTTGGAGAACATTTGATTATTGCTAAACATAAAAGTTTTTTTTTGGAACAGCAGCATACTTCATAACGCAGATGAGGAGTATCCGATGGGCCGGCGGGGAGCGGAGATGCACCGCAGCACCGCAGCCCCCCATTGAGTTATCAGCTTTTGGGGCGAACCGAAAGACTTGCGTAACTAAAAAATCAGCAAATACGTAAAACCGCAAATCCGCGGGGAACACTTTAATGACTTTTCGTTTTAGCTTGACTTTTTAAAGTTATATAGCCGATGTGCTGTATTTTTTTCAAAGCGCTGGGAGCTACGCGCTAACGCAGATTACCAGCGACTATCGATGACGTCATCGAGGGATAGAAACAGCCAAATTTGAAGACCCTGTTTTTCCATAACTCCCCATTTGGAGAATTTGGATTCAGCATATAAGTTGCACTTTTGGAAGAAAAGTACGCCGCTTCTAAACAAATCCACCAAGCCCGACATAATTCTGAATTCATGAAAATATGAGGCAATATTTATTAATTAAAAAAAAAATCCCACCTAGAATAAGTTGCTCCTCTGACGTGACTTGTACTCAGAAAAACACAATACATTAACTTTTTTTTTTTTTTTTTAGAGATCTTTGATTTAACTTCCATTTTAAATTAGTTAAAAAGATATCCATAAACGATTCCGGTGAAGTCTTGGAAGTTTATGAAGTTTTTTTAAAATTTCTTTTGTGAAGTCAAAGTTGGTCATCCAGGCAGAGACGTGACCTAAGAGGCCGCAAAAAAAAAAGTGGTCATTATAGAAAGAGCAAACGGTCTAGACGCAAATGGGACGGAAATGAAGCGTGTGTGATATTTGGAAGAAGTGAGAGTTAATAGATGGGAAATTAAAGGATGAGATGGTTATTATTACAGGGCAGGAGAGCAAGCAAAGTTGTCATTTAGATTTAAAGGGTAAAAGCTTTTTCCAACCGTGTTTCATTTTAGAACCTGAAAAGCAATAGCTGTGAATTTTTAATGGTTTTCTTTTATTTTTTACGAGTTTCCGAGCATTTATTTGTGTGTCTGTAACTTAAAAAAACTGAACCAAACTGTCTTGTTAAGCACAATGTGGATTAAGATGGTTTTAGTCTGTTTGTACTCCTCTCTCTGTCCTATTTTACATACTCCTGCTATACCTTAAATTAATTTCTAATTATCATCTTTAAATAAGACATTTGAAGTTTTTGTAAAGAGAAGTTTGAAAATGATAATTTTGTGTCGTCTCTTGCTAGTGCTGTGGAAATATGTTCACGTATTAACAAGCTGATTAGAAGGTAGTGTTAAAGCACACATTTTTGCAAGATTTTATGCTACATTTTCAACATTGGGGTAAGGGGGAGGCGGCCACAGGAGTTGTTGGAGCATGCTCAGTAAAGGAGAGCTACATCTTTGATCCTTACCTGTCAGGGGGAAAAAAAGCCATCATGTTCCTTTTATGCCTCTCTGGTCAAATATAGAAAAAAATGTGTGAAATTCTGAGAATTACTTTCCAGATATTAAAAAAAAAGAAATTCAGCCTCTAAGCAGAAAACTCTTCTATTCTTGCAAATATTTATTTTGTTTGATTTGTTTATTTCAAGCAATCAAAGCAAGGATAATGCATGTGCAATACAATCAACAGAGGTTTACATCCATACAAAGATATGTCACATGAGATAACTTGATTGAAAGGGAGTGGTAGAAGGGGAACTTATACAAATTTCTTTCTTTCTTTCTTGTGAGCTGTGCCTCACTGCAGTGGATTTTTCTCCTGTTGAGTTTCTGAAAGCCAAAAAATTGCCCTTTAATTCTCCTTTTTAACACACTTCCCTAAAGCTTCAATACAGGTAGCTCTTTCAAAAACAAAAAAAAAAAAAGTGCTTTGTTTTTTATAATCATTTGTCAGCACAAGCTGTGCGCTTGCAAGTTAATCATGCAGGATTTAGGAAAAATATGCAGTTTTTTCTTAGAGCTCAGATATTTAGACGCTCTCAACAGGATGTGATGCATTTGTTTTTTAAGCAGTTATAATAAAAAAAAACTTTAAAATGGTTAAAATAAAAATAAAGCTATTTTGAGAGCTACATAGACAGTCGAAAAATGTGAAAAATGCCACTAATATTCTTTCAAAAAAGATCTACAACTAGCTGAAACACCTGCGATACTCTCGTCTAGTATTCATTGATATTAGAGGTTTAAAAGCAGCATAAATGATATCCCAGAGGTATATAAATATATGGTGAGAGTCATAAGTATGACATATGTTTGCCACATTTGATGACTACCAGATGGCAGCAATTCATTTCCAAGTGGGATCCACACTGTTGAGTGGAAGAAGGCAAAGGGCGCTGCATGCATGTACCGTACCATCAGTTAACCTTCGACAGTTTAATGACAGTTTGGAAAAAGCACAACAATGAATCAGCACTGATGCCAACATCAACACGCGTGGATCTGAGTTTTGAAAAAAAGAATAAATCAACTTTACAGCAACCTGAACAAGTTTAGTGACCACTGATTGTGTTGTGTAGATTCGATATCTAAATGTGGAACTTTTCTTTTCCTTGTAGAACATTCAACCAATCAGTTTGTGACTCAAAGATCCTTATTTTGAAATTGTATTGATCCTTTGTGTTTTTTGAATAGAACTATCAGGTTTCCATCAACTCCATCACTGGTCTATTTAGCTGTAGCCCTATAGACGCATCTTAAGCAACAATATCAGTTTGTGCTCAGTCTGTTTCTCAAAGATCCTAAAATATGTCAAAGTTTGACCGGACTAATTTTTAAAGGATTTATTTGCATATTATGGTATGTTTGTGCGCAATTAAAAACGTCACTTTTTACTCTGCTTTTCCTGGCGATTCATGACTGAGTTTGCTTGCTGCCATAATACAGACATTTTCTGACCGTAATTTTCCAAGTTAATGCTCAAAATCTCATTGATTTTGATTGGTCTTCGTGTTAGCCCCGCCCCCACGCACCAGGAAAATTTCCAAATGTTTCAGTTCAAAATCGAAAGAGTTGAAAGTGAAAAAATATATTTGAAACTGAAACTTTTACTTTTGAAACTTAAAAACAGAAAATATGAAGCTGAAAATAATTAATTTTATATTAGAATTGTGGAAAGTTTCAGCTGTATTTCAGCTTGAATTTTCACTTTGATTTATTTGGTTTTAAATATTTATGGCCCCGTTTTAGCTCCATACAGGCCTTTCTCATCTTTTGAAGTGGCACAATTGGTGGCTTACTAAATGCTTTTTTACCCCACTGTGTGAGGGAGACCAACTGTTGATGATTTTTCTGAAATCCTGCCTTATCTGCTGCTGATTATTACCTGGATCTGGTGTGCAATGGCAGATTAGATGAAAAAGACCAGCCCTAAAGCCTGAAGTTTGGTTTAGAGCTTTAATATCAAAGAAAAATGGCTAAGATTAAATTCTCCTGAAACAAGCACCCACTGATGAAAATCCAAAACTAGAAGAAAATGATCTCCATTAAACTTTCTATTCAATCTTGTTGGATCAGCCTTTTAGATCTTTTCCTGATTAATTTCACTTAAATAGAGTTTTACAAATGAATGTTAGGATATGATGACGCTCTAAAAGCCAAAATTCTAAATTTACTATTCCTGTTTTGTAGTTCTTTTTCTTTAATTGTTCATGCTTTTTTTGGAGGTTTTTATAATAGATGATTAAGTAAAAGACTAATAAGTTTCTACAACAATAATGAACCGGATTCCTAAATAAATACAAAATAAACTGTTTCATGTTTTAATGAGAATCAGGAACTTTTATGCTGACTGGAAATGTTTGCTTTCCACTCATTTTTATTCCATATTTTGCATGAAACTGTATTTTATAGGTAGCAAGTCTCAGTTTGTTCCCAGAGCTGCGGTCTAGCCCTCAGCTCTGGGGAATACATTAGTCTGTCCTCGGCAGCTGGAGCTTCAGAGAGAACGGGAAGGCAGAGAAACGGAGAGAAACTCACTCTCCAGAGTCGGGGGTGAAGGGATTCACGTCATAACAGACAAAGAAACAGAAGGCAATTTGATCAAAGCTTAATGAGTGTTTGCATTCACTGACAAACGAGAAGATTTGGCTTCAGCTTCTGGATTCCCTCTTTTATTTTGCAGTTGGATTTGTGCACATTAACTTGGAAGGGCTCACTCGGATGAGAAAAACAGCTGACTTTGAAGACATGGAGTCTTATCACCAAGAATGAACCCTTTAGCTTCCAGTTTGAAGCTCATTTGAAAAGCGAGAAGAAGATTCAGCTCAACAAGTTATCACTATATTTACTGTTTAGTCATCCTTTAAAAAACTGAAATGGTTAGCCTCCAATTGTGCAAATTCTCCCACTTAAAAAAATGAGAGAGGCCTGTAATCTTCATTATAGGTATACCTCAACTTAGAGAGACAAAATGAGAAAAAAAATCCAGAAAATCACATTGTCTGAATTTATTTGTAAATTAAGGCAGAAAATAAGTATGTAGTCAACGACAAAATCACCTCAATATTCTTTATAAACACTTCGTTGGCAATGATGGAAGTCAAAGATTTTCTGTCTTCACATAGTCTTCGTAAACTGTTGCTGGTCCATTCCTCCATGCAGATCTCCTCTAGAGCAATGATGTTTTGGGTCTGTTGCTGGGCAACACAAACCTTCAGCTCCTTCCAAAGATTTTCTGTGGGGTTGAGATCTGGAGACTGGCCAGGCCACTACAACACCTCGAAATTTTTCTTACTTAGCTACTCCTTCGTTACCCAGGCAGTGCCACGTTTCACCTTCAAAGCCGTTGCTAATGGAAAGAGGTTTTCACTCAAAATCTGACCATACAAGACCCCATTCTTTCCTTCCTTTACACGGATCAGTCGTCCTGGTCCCTTTGCTGGAAAACAGCCCCAAACCATGATGCTTCCACCCCCGTGCTTTACAGTAGGCATGGTGTTCCTCGGATACAACTCGGCATTCTTTCTCCTCCAAACAGAAGAGTTCCAACCAAAAAGTTCCATTTTGGTTTCATTCTCCCAATCTTCTCCCAGATGCTCTGTAGTAAACCTTAGACGGGCCTGCACACGTACAGGCTTTAGCGGGAGGACACGTCTGGGACTGCAGGGTTTGTAGTTTGTAGCCTTTGTTACTTTGGTCCCAGCTCGGTGCAGGTCATTCACATTTTTTTGATCATTTTGAGATTTTGCGAGGATCCCCAGATGGAGGGAGGGTCATGTATGTCTTCCATTTGCTAATAATTGCTCCCACAGTTGATTTTCTTCACACCAAGCTGCTTGCCTAACGCAGATTCAATCTTCCCAGCCTGATGCAGGTCAACAGTTTTTTGTGTCCTTGGAAAGCTCTTTGGTCTTAGTGGAGTTTAGAGTGTGACTGTTTGAGGTTGTTGACATGTGTCTTTTCTATAGATAGTGAGTTCAAACAGGTGCCATAAATATAAGTGGAGGACAGAGGATCCTCTTACAGAAGAAGTCACAGGTCTGAACTAGAAATCTTGTTTGTTTGTTGGTTACCAAATACTTATTTTCCACCATTATTTACAATTTTTTTTTTTTTTTGTAAAATCACACAATGTGATTTTCTGGATTTATTTTTTTCTCGTGGTTGATGTTCACCTATGATGAACATCTTTTTAGGTGGGAGAATTTGCACTATTAGCGGCTGACTAAATACTTTTTGGGCCCCGTTGTAGTTAAATGTGCAACTTGGTTTGAATTTTTTTTCTATTTTAGTATTGTGTTTAAATTTTATTAACACATTTCCTGTGAAGTTTGGGATATGCTTTTATAGATTGAAAGGTGGCTGTTAAAATCCTCAACTCAACAAATGTTTTGCCACATATTTCGGGTTTGTTGGTGCTTCCTATTGGCAGTTTGATGTCATTTCCTGTTAATGGTATCAAGCAAGGGGATCAAACCAAAATGCAAATCAACTTTGCCATGTTGCTTCATTAATTTCTTAACGATTATGGCTTTATTTTTAAAAATTATTTTTTTTAAGTTATTTTAATCTGAATGTGTGCATTTTACATGGTCATTCCAGATCTGCATGTTAGTCATTACAGTCACAGGAGAAATGAACCACATCTTCCTCTCATTCTAACCAGTGCTTTCTCCCTTATTGCTCAAACCCAAATGGTTCCCATGCAGTTGGATGTGAAAAACTCCTTGAAAAAATCACACACATTTTCTCGCACACCATTTCCCTTCTGAGATTTTACACGGTTTGTGTTGGCCTATTCTCTGGCTTTTTCCCGGACTGCTTTCCAAGCCTGGCGACTCGGAGGTGTTTTGTTTTGCCAGTTGGTGGTGTGACCTGAAATGTTGAAATTGCTTTCCTAAATCTTATGTTTGCCCTGAAAATAGACTTGTTTACTCTCCAAATGTTTCCTTTTTTTAAACTATGATATTGTGCTAATGGCAATAAGTCAAACTAATTCCAGAAAGGAGAAAGCAATATAATCTGGTATGTTTATTTAATGATGCAGTTGTAATTATTCAGATTCAAGAAAAGTTTTACTCTTTTGATCTATTGTAAAAGCATTCCCAGTTGTCTTTTTGAGTATGATTATTCAATTTTTAGCCTAAATAAATGACATGTGTCGTTTTCTAAGAAATTGTTTCTGCAGAGCAGCAGGAGTTCAATAGAAGTTCACCTGAGTTGTGGGCGGGACTGTTTGTGTGGATTAAGCCTGTCCATCATTCCTCTGTTTACACTCTCTCCCACTAGTTTACAGCCCTCAATCAAACATTACCGGTGCCAAAACAATGGCAAAACACCAAAACCACAATTTTCATCAGTGTTGGTCTTTAACAATGGGCTTTTTTTTTTAAAGTAATAATTTCAAGACCAGAGAAATAATTAATTGAACTCCAAGGAAAATGTGTTAGTCATTCAACTAACTGCATTTTTTTCCTTTTTAATTTGTGCACGAATTGCAACAAGAAATACAAATGGAAACATATGAAGATCGCAGAGGAAACTGGTTAGTAGTTAGTAGAGATGTGTATTGGCAAGAGTCTAGCGATACAATACATATCAAGATGGCTGAATCATGATATATAGTATATCATGATACCTGACTCAGGATACTTTACATATCACAATACCCAACTCATGATACATTACATATTACGATACCTGGCTCATTATCCATGACATATCACGATACTCGACTCGCAGTATATTTCATATCACGATACCTGGCTCATGATCCATTACATATCAGGATACTCAACTCACAATACAGTATTATCACGATACCCAATTCACGATACATTGCATTTCAAGATATCTGGCTCATGATCCATTACATATTACAATACTCGCGCAGTACATTACATATCACGATACATTGCATATCACGATACTCGACTTGCGATACATTACATATCATGATATCCAACTCACGATTCAGTACATATCACAATACCTGACTCAGAATCCATTACATATTACGATACCTGACTCC
This sequence comes from Oryzias javanicus, assembly GCA_003999625.1. Lineage (NCBI taxonomy): Eukaryota > Metazoa > Chordata > Actinopteri > Beloniformes > Adrianichthyidae > Oryzias > Oryzias javanicus. The sequence goes on from CM012451.1 coordinate 17,988,776, forward strand.
GGATACATTGCATATCACAATACTCATCTCACGACACCGTACACATTACGATACCTGACTCAGGATCCATTACATATCACAATACTCGACTCGCGATACGTTACATATCACAATACCCATTTCAGAATCCATTACATATCATGATACTCGACTCGCGATACTTTACATATCACAATACCCATCTCAGGATCTATTGCATATTACAATACCTGATTCAAGATCCATTACATATCATGATATATCCCAAGACTGTACCAGAACAATTTTTCAATTTTTTTTCGGATTGTGACTTGGAAAGAAAACTCTTGAATATTATTTCATTGTAATAAAATGATTAAATTAATTTTATCTGATTAACACAACGTTAAGCACTGCAACTGCATCTCACAACTTTCACTTTTACCCAAGCAGATTCATTGTCCTTTTCTGTTCTCTTCTTAAAGGAAATAATCATCATTGTCTGATTTTCACAACAAAATATTTTTCAGGAAAGGACAAAAAAGTGGAAAAGAAAAATAAAACACTGAAGGACACCCATAAATGGTTAATTGAATATTGCCATGTCAGCATTTTGAATCGAGACAAGTATCGCAATGTATATCACTGAATCTTTTTTTTTTCCTACGCCCCTTGCAATGCACCAACCATATGTTTTTTTTCTTTTTTTTATTGCATTTCCAATAGATTTTTTTTATCACCAACAATAAACGAGGAAAATGTTTAAGACTCCCATGACAATACTACATAAATAAAGTCTCTCTAAGCCTCAATGTACTAGATTTGTTCCCAAATCTAAACTTTATTTTAGTGTTGTGAGAACTCAAACGTACTCATCCTGTTAGAGACGTTTCTCAGCAAACACAAAACTCTGTGTCAGCTCCAAAGTAGACTTTTCATTCAAAATATGAGACATTTTAAACAAATGTCTCATTTTGGACAAAGGTCTCTTGTGCAAAACCAACAAAAGCCTTTCCCCCACATCTATGCCACTACAACAGTCTTAAGAGTCTGGCTAGAAATCAGAAAATAAGACAGCCTTGAGCACTCCTGAGCTTTAATAAAAGACTCGGACATATGTTTGCTCTTAGGACCCAAATCTCTCAGCAACACATGGAACCCATAGTGGTTTTTCTCACTTGTGTCAGCAAGGATATGGTGTTACACAACGTGATTTAGACCTCCACAAATCAAGGAACGGCTCTCTAAAACCCTGACCTACTTTAAAGTGTTGATTCTGGCTTTGATTAACGGACACATCTGAGCTGCTGCGCTCTTAACTTTCACCTGTAGAGCCGTCTCTTTCATAATGATGTCAGACAAGCTTCAGCAGGCTCGCATTCATTCATAAGTGAGTCTCGTAAAACGCAGGCGACGCATACAAGCCTCTCTTCCTGCCACCTCTGATCTGTTGATCCCTCGGCTTTATGTTTTGCTGCTGGTGCACACGAGCTGAATCCTGCCCTGTTTTTTTTTTTTTTTTGGTCATCAGAGACATAACATCAGGCCTTTTAACAGTAAAAGTTCTATACATTACTGAAGTGTGCTTTTACTTTGAAGGCAATGAAAGAGGGTTAAAAGGACTTCAGTGGAGCTCGCATTCAACTGAACTTTCCTGCAGTTGATTTTTTTTTTTTTTTTGTATTTGAAGTGGTCCAGGAGTTTAGGAATCTAAGCAGTGCCAGGTGTATGTGGGGGTTTCTTTGACAAATCCATTTGGGAGGGGGTTACACCCAGGCGACACACTCATCTCCTTTCTTTGTGCTTCTAGACACACCAGACGACTATCAGCCAGTCCATCTCAAATAAAGTTAGAGTTTACATCTAAAAAATCAGTTAATGTTGTCTGCTTTTAAATTAGACGCCAGACATCAGAGGCTGAACCATTATATAAAATATTTTTAAAGCCTTTCTACGATCGGTATCATCGTTCCTTTTTATCTGTGGACTTGTAACTCTTTATGGGCATAAAAAAAAAAAAATAAAACAAGCCGGAAAAGATCTAATTTTTTTTAATCAGGTTTTCTTCATCAATTCCAAAGAGAGCAAGTCGAGCCTTTCTATCTTGATCTGATGTAATGGTTCTCTTTGTGTTCTAAATTCCAAAGAAAGTAGAAAATAGGAAAACAAACCTAGATGATAAAATAGAAAAATATCGTATAGTGTCTCGTTCACACCAAACGAGATTTGTGCCCCTTTCCTTCGCCGCATGCAAATTCTGATCTAGTTGCCTGTTCAAACGCTTGACACACTAGCCGCATTTGGGAGGAGCTTACAGCTAATGTTTTTAGCCTGATCGCTACATAGGGCAGTGTCTGTGTATATCTAATTAACAATGCATGGAAGATGGGAAGGATGTTGAGAGATCAAATGTATTTATTCTATAAAAGCATCGATAATCACGTCTCCATGTTTGGGTTCATTAGATCATTCACTTTCCCCGTACAGGGAGCTTCACTCCCGCTGCGAGAGATGCGTCTGATCGAGTCACTAAAAATGTCATGTGCCCAAAGTTCAGTCCTGACTAATTTTCAAAATATTTGAACTCTGGAGTTCAATATCTTGAGTGTACTATATAGTGTGTTCACCATTTTAAAGTGCTGTCCTGACCTACAATTCCAAAACCAAGTGCCCTAGAAATTTCACAGAAGTCTTTGTAAAAACCCAGAGTGGATTGATGCTTCCTAAATTAACGAATATGAACCATAATGCTTTGCGTTTAAATGATTTCAGTGAAAATGTGTCTTAATGTAAATTTTTTTCTAAAATCATTTAAGTTTTCATAAATGGATCCAGAAAATAGTCACAGTGAAATGATTGTATTTATTAGGTTTTTATACTTTATTAAATCGGTGACGTTATATATGCTGTTTAAGATAAAAATCTTCATAAAACGCTTGTGTTTGTTAGATTTTTATCTTGTAAAATTAGTGATGTTGTGCTTGTGCAATAATTTTTTTTTTTTTTTTGGTAAAAATTCTTGTCTTAAAAGGTTTTAACACATCGTGAAATTGGTTATATCATATTTGGTTGTAAAATGCTCGTATTTATAAGGTGATGTTACATTTCCGCCTTAAAAAAATAAATCTTTATAAAATCCTTTTCACCTTGTGAAATTGCTGACGTTATAATTGTCTTTTTTTTTAACTTCGTGATATTTCAATATTTTAGGTTTTCCTTCATTAAAAGTTTTAACGTCATATTTGGCATTTAAAACATATAATTCCAGTAAAATGCCCACATTTGTTAGGGTTTTCCATCGTGAAATAGATGACGTCCTATTTGCTGTTAAACTTGCAGACTACTGTGGTGCCGTTTGAAGAAACAAGAAGAATAACATTAAAAATAACATAAAAAATAAACAAATTATTGCATTATCAATGTCATAAACTTTAGCCAAACCAATCAAATGACTTTAAGAAAAAGGTTAATAACATCATGGACTGGCCTGCTATTTATTTGGATGAGAGGATTTTATATTTTGAGTGACTGAACACACCTGATCCAGGAGCAACAAGGACATGAGAACCTGGAAAACAAGCAGGATGTGGAGGTCCAGCCATGCTTATGTCAGACATTTTTAAATGCCTCTGTGCTAGTATTTTTAGAAACTGCTGCTTTTAAAGCTCTCAAAATCATTTTTTAGCATTGACTGGTTGCATCAACATGATGCCAAAGAAGCGTGCATGTATCTCGGGTACTGGAACCTTCTCCTGCGGTTTTTGATGTTAATTGTTTACTCAGCCTATTTTTCCTGTAAGTGCAGCTCTTGCAAAGTGCCAGCGCATCCTAACCTGCGGCAAAAATAGCAGGATGAGTCACTGGAGAGGCAAACTCGCATGGAAAGATGATTTTCCACAAGTCTCTCCAGACTGCTGACTTGTGAGAATTAGAGAGGGATATGTTAGCGAGGAGGTTGTTGGAAATGTGTTGTTTTTTTTTTCCTGCATTCTCACCTAGGTTAGGTTTTCTTGACAGCCAGCTTCAGGATTTTTGTGCTATGAATGTATGATTTTTCTGAATGCAGTGCGACTTTGTGGGGGTGTGTGTAAGCCTGAGTTCACTGCAAACAGGTTGTCCATATGAAAATCGAGTCTCCGCGACCCACGGATCGTCAGCTGTTGGAACCACGGGGACACAGCCCCGCATCAACCCCACGCACTCTCTCAGCTGTGTTTGCTTTTTCTTCTCTTCCTTCCTTCCCTCCATCTGGTTGAACTTTCATTTTACACGATGTGTGAGAAGAAAAGCAGAGTCTGGGGGAAGGGTGGAGGAGGGGAGGGCATTGTGCCGGCCTGAAAGGCAGGCTTCATGCTTCTGCAGGTCAGACATTTTTGTGTCATGTTCATTTAGTTAACAGGAATCGGTGACTTATAATGGAATGGTTCGTGCACGTGTTTGTACTTGTAAACGTGTGAGTGGGAAATTATTTTGTCTGTCCGTAATTATACAATTATGTGTATTATTTTGTTTTATTGGAGATAAAAGATGTCAAATGACCTTTGGTATTAAGGAAATACTCAGAAGTTGAAGTGCTAGTATTCATAAGGAAAATGTATACACATGAGAAGAACAGCTGATCCTCTTTTGCTGATGTTTTGCTTTTCTGACCTACGTTTCCTTATGTCTTTATTTAAAGACGTTAGTTTTTGGGGTATTATTGGGCTGTTTTGAATTTATTTTTTAATTTTTGTTATCTTTAAAGGGTAACTAAACACTTAATCAATGCGTTTTTTTTTTTTTGGCTCTTGACCTCTATAAATGAGGCCTTAAAGCAGGGCTGGCCAACCCTGGTCCTCAAGAGCCTCAACCCTGCCTGTTTTCCAGCTCTCCCTGACCAGCTTGCTGCTGATTAGCTGACTCAAGTAATTCCACATCCTGATTAGCTGAACACACCTGATTTAGGTTGTCAGCATCAAGCAGTCCAGAGAGAGCTGGAAAACAGGCAGGGTTGAGGCTCTTGAGGACCAGGGTTGGCCAGCCCTGCTAAAGTGACACATTTTTGACTATTTAACATAAACTTGTTTGATTCCAGAAATTATAGTTTAAAGCCCATTCCGAATTCTTCACTTCTCCCTTTCCTTTCATTTAGCCCTCCAAATGGAGGGTTATGAAAAAATATTGTCTAATATTTCAAATGTGACTCTCAATTACATCATCATTAATCGCCGGTCCTCTAGAGCAATAGAGCTCAAGCGGTTTTATGTATCTTTCACAAATTTGTCCTCTTTTCAGTCTGCGATTGTTTGAACTCTATTTGTAACTTTATCCATGTTGATGTTTTGCTTCTTTATACTTTTTCACGAGAATTTTTTTGTTTGATTCTTTTATTTAACTGGAGGGGATATAAGCTTGCATGTCAAAGTGTTTTTCCTTTTTTTCTATTCTTGTTCAGACTAAACTGCCCGTCCTGTTACTTGGCCACTCTTCAGACCTCAGACCCGGGGAGTTTGTGGTCGCGATCGGCAGTCCGTTCTCCCTCCAGAACACAGTTACCACAGGAATCGTCAGCACTACTCAGCGTGGGGGCAAGGAGCTGGGCCTTCGCAACTCGGACATGGACTACATCCAGACTGACGCCATCATTAATGTGAATGTCCAAGACCTTGTTTATCTGTCATCTCTTTATAATAAATACAACTTTGCTGACCAAGCGTTTTGTTTTACAGTACGGTAACTCTGGAGGGCCTCTGGTAAACCTGGTAAGTCTTTTATTTTGTTGAATTTTTCACAGTTTCATGAGTCACACTTACTGATGTTTGGATTCCTAGGATGGAGAAGTGATTGGGATCAACACGCTGAAAGTAACGGCTGGCATCTCCTTCGCCATTCCTTCTGACAAAATCCGTCAATTCCTCGCCGAGTCGTACGACCGGCAATCTAGAGGTACAAACACGTGGAGACGAATCTTTTTCACACTTTTACTGCTTTTCTTCTGGAATGTGGATCATTGGAGAGTAAAAAAAAATTCAGATTTCATTTGTATTTCTCTGCACAACACTAAATTACCAAGTTTTAAATACAGTTTCTAAAAAAAATTACATCTATGTAACATAAACAAAAAAATGCATTTTCTATTAAAAATGTATTTTGCTTCCTATTGACTATTTAATTTGCCTAATTTTTACTTAAACATACATGTTTTGTGTGCAAAGTGAGCACATTAAGGTGAATTTTATTCATATTTGTAATAATTTATTTTATTACATAAGATTTATGCAATGATTAATTAAAAAATGAGTTTGCCATCACATATTTTCTATTAAAGAAAGCTTTGAGGAAAGGAAAAAATAATAATTTGGTGTATGTTTTACTGAATATGCAAGCGTAAACATTATTATTTGTTTTTGCTTTTAACAACCAAATGAAATATTTTTTTACAATTTTACATTTTTGTTTTTGACATTAATTTCATGTTCCTCAAAATGTACTTTCATCTCATCTATAGGGTTGACAGTAAGGAGGGTTTTTGTCCCTAATATAGCATGACTCATTTACAGCTTGTGCAACATTTGCAATCTCTTGCTATATTTGTAATTTCTGCAATTAGAAAAATCAGGTTTTTCTAATTGTTACAATGGGATAAGCTCTAAAACGCTTCTGTCTAATCCTTTTCTTTTTCAGGGCGAAAAGATGCCAAGAAAAAGTATATTGGTGTGAGAATGATGACTCTCACTCCTTCGTAAGTTTTCTTTTACAAAGTATTGATGCCATGTTAAATACCGGATTGTCTGCAAAAAATCACTTGGCGCAAAAACATTTTAAAGATGACCCCACATTAATAAAACAAAGCAAAATAAATATTTAAAAAAAACAGCAAGACATTTTAGAAAAAAACAAAATTCTAGAAAACCAACACGCAAAAACAAAATTAATTTCCAATACCCAATGATCCAAGCTGATTGGATTATAATATTGCTTCATGTCAAATAAGTATCAGGTAAAAGGATTGACAACCGTAATCATCAGTCAGCCTTAGTACCCACCTTTTCCGATTTCTCAGTTGTTTTTTTTTATATTTAATTTTATTTTCCAAAAGGTTTTTTTTTTTGTGGAATTTGACTTTTTTCTCTAAAACGTTTTGTTGTGTTGTTTTTTTATTATATTTTTTCTGTTTTGTGAATTGTCAAGTGATTTGTTGATGTGATTTGTACTTCAGGGACACAGTAATTTGGCATCTTGATTTTTTTCAAAAACCAGCACTTTGTTTTATAATCTGGAGTACCTTATATGTGGATTAATGTTAAGGCTATTTTAAGAGACGCTCTGTCAAAATGTCAATGTTTTTTTTTTTCTTTTTCTGCCAAGTTGCAGACAAGGTTTGGTGCTATTGTCAATACTAATGTGGCTAATGTGTAGCAGTGTAGGACTGTTATTTTTATGAAGTTCCTAACAAGGTTGGCAGTTAGCACAGTCACAGAAGCATTTGTTTAAGTGATATCAGTCGATTTTTTTTTTTTTTTTTTTTTTTTTTTTTTTAAGCGTTTCAAACAAGGTTGAAAGTTGCAAGTATCGTGAATATGCTAATGTAGCTAATGTGTAGCATGTCACAAAGTTAAAAAATAACTGTAAAGGCATTTAAAAAAGACTTTATCAAAACTTTAACAAATTCTAGAAATGTCAAAAAGGCAGAATTTCGCTATCACACTGTTTCCATTAAACCCTATTATGTAAATAAACACAAACCAACTTATATGATAAGTCATAAAAACAAGGCGACGGGTGTGAACATTTGATTTACAGCAGATACAATTTATGGGAAATCGTGGTTTTAACAGAGAAGATGTGGATCCAACAATTCAGCATGACATGCTCAACGTTCTGATGAGCGGTTTGATGCTGTGTGATCTCTTGTGGTGTAGTCACTGTTGTTCATGGGACTCATTTCATTCAAAAAAAAGGGTTGCCATTGCAATTTTTCAAAGTATGTTAATTTCGATACGCCTAAAAAACCACTAAGCGCTGAAACATTTATTCAATAAATGTGAGTTTTTTTCAATATTGTTGTGTTTCCTTTAGGAAAATTTATTAAAGCAAATTCAAATTGATCAATTTCATAGTTAATGTAAATGCAGCTACTGACTCTTTTGTTCTACTTATTGTACTTTATATGTGTGTCTTTTAAAAAAAAATTGACAGTGCCCTCATAGTACAGAAAGATGGTATGCAAAAATATAGTTTTTCTTAAAAGTGAGTAATAATGTATATTTTTTCCTTAATAACAATAACAAATTCCCTTTCCCCCCCATTTCTTAACCAAAGGTTAGCCAAAGAACTCAAGACTCGACATCGTGACTTCCCTGACATCACTTCAGGAGCTTATGTGATGGAGGTCATTGCAAAGACGCCAGCTGCAAAGTAAGAACGCCTTCTCGTATTACACTAGAGTTTATCCTCTTTTGTGTGTGGAAACGAAAGGGACTGATCCTCACTATTCCCAGAGCTGTCACATCAGCAAACAAAATATTTCCACTTCCTTAACCCCTTCTTTTACCCACTTAAATTAGCCGCTGCCTCAGTTTCAGGGAAGCGGCGTGCGGGAGACGCTGAGGTCAGCTGTTTCCTTCCGAGCTCATGCTGGGAGGTTGCTGGCAGCGCTGTGGTTTTCCTGCGCCAGCTCACACATCCCTCTCTGAAGTGTGTGTTCATGGCAGAAATCGCCCAGCTCTTTGCACAACATGTCTGTGGTTCCTTTCATCTCGCATGTTCTGTTCCACGCATGTTTGAACTTCCTGGGCCGTACGGGTTTGCATCTCATGGAAATCTTGACCGTGTCGTCAACTACCCCTCTATTTATCCTTTTGGGGGCATTTGGGAGTAATAACGGGAAGCAGAGGGTGCAGTTGGGCTAATGGGTGATGGGGTGATGGTCTGTGGCTGTGATTAAGCGGCTGTTTGAGAGAACAGTAGGCCTCAGATGTCACTGCTGGTAAGTGCATTCATCTGTCTGTGATTTGAGGCAAGCTAGTTACTCTGCGTGCTTTGAGTACATGTGGCTCAAGTGTTTTTTTATTTTTACTGGATTTTTATCATTTCTGTTATGAAATTCTCTGGAATCCAACCACACAAATGAATCGCTGTTTGATTTTAATCCTCGTTTTCTCTAAATTGACTCAATCTCTAAAAATTATTTTGAATAGGTGCATTCTGGATGACTTACTGGACAGGCTTAAAGACTGTTCCGGGACAGCCATCCTAAACTGAACTATTTCGATGGAGCTACATTTAGATTTAAAAAAACACTAAATGTGTAGTGAGACATGGCGGTGGGAGTGCAATGGTGTGGGACCGTTGTAGTATTTCACCTGCAAATCTTAATCTTATGCATTTAGTTTTAGAGATAAAGACCCAATAAGACTGTGAGGTGAAATTTTAAAGAATATGTGGTTTAGGCACATTAAACTTTGATTATGTAAAGAAAAAAAAAGAAAAAAGTGAAAAAGGAAAGAACTTGTTTGTACATCTGGTCGAGACAACTAAGAAGGTGCAGGTGATGCTTATGAATGAATTCTACTTTTAGGCCTAGTTGGGTTTTCTTATGTTTTATAAATTAGTGATCAACACTGCTCCCTAATGGGCTCTTCTTTTTGTAGTTTGATTTAAGAGGATCTGGTGGCAGACAAGATGGCGTCTGAAAATCATTGGCTGGAAGTGGAAATTTCATAAGATTTCATTCATTCATTCATTTCATTTATTTCATTTTCAAAGCACACAAAAAGAGTTTTACAATAATCTTGGTTTTTGAAAAAATGAAAATGAAAAGGGACAGAAAGAAGAAAACTTATTATCTCTGCCCCATTTAACCAAGTCAGTAAATAATTTCAGTCAACAACAAAATTATGCAATAGAATAAGCAAGTAGTAAGAGAAACCAACACCAAAAATAGTAGGGAAAAAAGTAGTAGTATTTTCCTTCTTTTTTTTTTCCTTCCCTTCTCCCTTCCCTTTCTCTTTTTCCTCTTTTCCTTTCTCTTTTTCCTTCCTTTCCCATTAAGCCCGTTTTTAATGACTGTTTGATTCATATGATGTGAGCATTTGTTTTTTCACAGTTTTTTTTTAAAGTAATAATTGAATGAGATTCTTTTATAGATTTTTCTAAGGTATTCCACAATCTAATGCCCTGCACTGAAACACTTTTTTCCTTCATTTTGGTTCTAAATTTAAACCAATTTCAGAGTTGTAGCCACATTTATTACAACTTTTCAGTGTTCGGGATTAGCTTAAAATGCGTCAAAAGAGGGCAAACATTTTTATTGAAAGTTATTAATAAAAGTAATCAGATTTGTAAAATTGTTAAGACTTTTACATTGGAGCTTTAGCTCCAGACCATTGTTTACCTTTGACTGTAATTAGCTTCAACCCCTTGCACAATCAGCGTGAATCGACTCTGTTGCAGAAAAAAAGCAGCTAAAATGACTTTTTTTTTTTAGTAATGTGTTGCATGTTGGTGAAAAGCCACTTTACAGTATTGCTTAACAGCACAAAACCCTTTTTTTCTGTAGATCAGCTAATTCACATTGATCGTGTGAGGAGTTTTGACAAAGAGTGTTGAAGGTTCTGACAGAAATACCTCTGGTATTAAAGGTTCAAAATGTAAAATGCAAAGTAAAAAGTAACTGTATTAGTCTCTTTCGACCAGAAACAAGAGTATTTTCTGACTGGCCTTCCTTCCAGTTAAGAAATTTTCGGTTGCCATCTTTTCTGGCTCCAGGTCCCACTTGTTTGATTAGCTCTCAAAAGTGCAGTGTGAAAAGGTTCAAAATGAATATCTGATTTGTTTTTTCCCCCCAAAATTTCATGTTTATCAGTTTTTGTGTTGTTTTTTTGTACGCATTTCTAATTCAATCCAACACCTAAATAAAATTTGAGTTGTCTTCTTCTTTTATACCACAAAAATGTACTTGCAGAGAACTTTTGAATGTAATTTGAATAAAAGAAGAATGTACATATTTGGTTTGATTTAAAAAAAAAAAAAAAAAAAAAAAAGACAAAGTTTCAGTTAAATCTTTGACTTTTGGTTTTCTTGTTTGAGCCCCACACTAAACTTGTTCACACATTTGTTTCCCAGCTGACCTGAATACAGCTGTGAATTAAATGAGATTAAAAAAGTAGGAACCATTCCAGGAAAAAGTGATCACATAGTGTTGAGGCTACTATTGTTGCCAGGTTGTTTAAATAAAACTCTTGGTAAGTCATTATTTAAAGAGGATTACAATTTTGTTTGTTTTGAGAAAACTATAAAGTTTGAAAAATGCTTTAAACTTTGCTCAAGCTGTGGGCATAATTTGTGCTGATTAAAACCAAATGGAGAATATTTATGCCTTTACTTTAATAAAATCTGATTTATATGTTTACCTATTTTTGTATTTTTTACAGGGAAAAAATCAGTTGATGGAAATCCATTTTTTCTCTTATTAAGGGAACATATGTTAGTAATTTCTGATCATCTCAACAAACCATCTCTTTTTTTCCCCTTACTCTTCTAGTGGTGGGCTGAAAGACCACGATGTCATCATCTCCATCAACGGCCAGAGGATTTCAACAGCCACCGACGTCAGTGCCGCCATCAAGAGAGACGACGTTCTGAGAATAGTGGTACGCCGCGGCAATGAGGACGCCATCCTCACCATCGTGCCTATGGAGATCGATCCTTGATACTCCTAAACTCGCTCCAAAGGAGTCGGAATTAAGTTAAACTTCTCACTAGTGGACCTGAAATGGGAGGGGCTTCCGTTGAGAACGCCCCCTACCTGTCTCCAAAGGCTTATAAACTGTAAATGTCTTAAAGAAACTGAAAGAACGGGAGCCACAGAAGCAGCGCTGCCTTATCGTTCCCCACGTGACTCGTCACTTTTAGGTTTTAAAAGCTTCGATTAATGCTAAACTACTGTTTGTATTCAAACATGAGATTTAGATTGTTTTTTTAATACGTTTTTTGTGCCTTTAAATATTTGCTCAGTCGGACTGGCTGCCTTTGTAGGCACGTTTTCAGTCTCGCTGAGCAAATCTGATTTTTTTTATAATTGCTGTTTCTAAAAAGCTTAATCAAGTACTGTAAAAGTTTTGTTTATTGTTTTTTTTTTACTGCCTGATGTATACTAAACTAAAATAAAATGTGTTTACCTCCATTTATATTCTCCATTCGAGGATCACACTTCATATTTTTTTATATGTGCTGGTTTTCTGCAACCTTTGCTTATCTGCACTCAGAGGGGAAGCATCGGCCAAGTAAGGGCTTGTTTTGAGTTTGATTATATTGCTTTCATATGGGCCTGATAGCAGTCCAGTGTGATTGTTGGCCCGTTGGCTGTGTAGGCTGACCTCAGACGCAGAAACGCCAGCCAAATACTTCTGACCCACTGGGCAGTGGTCGCAGATGTGGGGCCTGTATAAATGCGCTCAGTGTTTCTGGAGAAGATGCTTGTTTGCCGCAAGCATTTTTGCATGATAATGACGAAGCAAACAGGAGGGGAGGGGGGGGGACACCACATTGGAGAAATGACGCTGTTAGAATTGGTGAACATCTTGGCACTTGAACAGCTTTGCAAGGATGTCGAAATAAGACAGGAAGCTGTTTGTTTGGCGGATAGTTCCACATTTGCACACAAAAAAAAAAAATCACACTAACATTAAAATATTTTTTATTTTACTAGAGACGGTAAATTCTGCTGCCATCTCCTGGCTCAGCCTCAGACTTGCAGGTTTAAGGTTTCACGTTTGCTGAAAAAAATCAATCTCAAGTTACACTCAGAAATGATATTTCTTTTGGCACAAATTCCTAGCTCATTTATCTGAAGACTGGGGAGCGTTTTGATCACATATATCATATAACATTAGATTCTGCTATATTGTAGGCCTCAATGAGGTCATAAGTGACAGACTGCCAAAATCTGAGCAGAAAACAATCTGTCAAACTGAGTAGGACTGCATTATATCACTGACCTAAGACTGAGATGCAGTCTGACAGATTTTTTTTCTTGTTCCAGTGGTGAACAAAAGCCAGAAATCTATATTTGCTAATAACCAAACAGGGTGTTGTCTTTGTCTAAATGCATTTGCAAATTTCATTTTAAATTAGGATTTTTTTTTTGTCTTGTCATTAATAAAGTTATCAAAACAAACCAGTGTTCTGTAATGATTAAGTTTTATCTGTTACTTTATTCAATAGAATTAGGTGAAAAAGGGTTTAATTCTTAAAAAAAAAAAAAATCCGTTTAATTGAACTGTATTGTGCTGGAATGTTCTTTTTTTTTGTCCAACCCTTTCGTAAAAAAGTAAATAGGACATAAACATTTATTCATAAATGTATATACGCATTTTGAAGTCCTACTGTTGGTAATTTATATTACACACGAAAGTTTGTACGAACTATGAACTGTAAATAAAGATTTACATTATCCTCGACTGCCCTCTAGTGTTTGTCACTGTCAAATTTCCAACCAATCAGATTTGCGCTTGTTGATACACTGAAAGCACAGCGAAGCCCCGCCGACGCTGATTGGTCGTCTCTGTGTATCAGCGCAGTACATGGAGATCTTGTCAAGCACCGAGGAGGGAGGGGATACTTTAATGGCCGTCAGGAGCACTTCAAAACGCAAAAACTCCGGATTAACAGCTATATTTAGACTGGGATAGCTTTTGATGCTAATCAGACTTTTATTTTGGCAAACGACATCCTTTATTTTCACAAATGTCATATTTGTTATGCCGCTTTTATCGCACTAGACGGACTTTACCCGCTTGATTTGTGCGTGAGTGGGGGATCAGGCCTAGCCGGCTGGAAACAAGCGGAGGGTTAGTTAGTCATCGGAGTTGAAAGGTAATAGTTTACTCTGCTTTTTAATAATACTCACATTTATGGAAGGGGATGTTTATATTAAGGTAATATTTTAGCCTACCTTGTCTAAATTGTTGGAGCTAAATTTCATACAAAAATGTTGTTGGGTTAGAAATGTAAACAAGGGACTTACGTTAGCCTAGTTAGCATTGTTGTAGCTAGCTGCTAACTGCTAACTTTGGAGTAGTTAACTTTACCAGTGAGCTTGTGCAAATTCAGGGTGATAAGTTGCGTTTTTTGTTCGTTTATGTTTGTAGGCACAAGTTAAAACAAAAATATTTGATAAATGTGGTCTAACTTAATCTGTTTATCGTGTAATTCAGATATTGCATCGTGTTTTTGAAAGCTTGAGCTTGCCATGCTAACTTGGTCTGCTAGCATTCATCCGTTGACATAACTTGACCAAATCGATTAAATTAGGTTTTGTTCATCTACTGTTCTAGTATTTACCATATTTAATTAGATTTTCATTTATTTTCACATCATGATTAATGTTAAACTATTTAATAAATATGCTACAGGTGATCAGCTTGGATACTTAAAAAAAAAGTGCTTTAGCCCTATTGTATGTTAATACATTCTTACACATGATAAAAATAATAGTGACTTAGTTGATCAGACTATTTTAAAAAATACTTATTGTCTTAGAAAAAGTGACCCAATATATGATGGAAAAGTATATTTTTATTACAATTTTCCTTCTTTGAATATAAGTATTTTATTTAGAACAGAATAAATGATTTGCTCTATACATTGCATATATGTATAAATGTTTCGTTACTTGGTTATAAACCTTTTTCTGTCATTTACACTGAATTGATTAGTTAAGTTCACAAACTATGATTGAGGGAAATGGGCAATTTTTCTTCATCTGTTTACAGGGAATATGTAACATATAGTTACAAACATGACGTCAAGATTTGGTAAAACATACCACCGCAAGGGAGGGGAGGCAAATTCCAAGTTTGAAGAAGTCATCTCAAATAAAAGGCCTACCCTAACCACCAAATGGGGGGAGACCACGTACAAGGCTCAACTGGGAGCCAAAAGGCCCACATTGAAACCGGACGTATCCGAGTTTCCCAAGAGGCCGAGGCTCGAGCCCAGTGACAGCGAAGAAGACCCTTTTGGCTTCGACAGCGATGAAGAGTCAAAGACTGTAACTACTCACAATATGTCTGAAACTAAGGTCTCTGAGGGTGTTGCAGCAAAGGTGGACGTAGTGCAAGATCGGAAGACAGTTCCTATTGTGACAGCGGCACAGGGCGCTGCAAGTTCAACATCTACTTTCACAAGTGAGTAATGACAGCAAAAAACAAAATTTCCAACCCTTAAAGACCTGAGTCGTTTATATTTCAGTTTTATTTAAATTATTTTAGCATGCAAACTTTAATTTTTTTTGCTTTCACTGTTTAATCTCCCAAATCCTGCAATTAATGTTTGATAATTGTTCACTGAGCTCATAGGTTTAGCAACATTCTTAAAGGAGATTTTTTTTACAGTGTAATGTTCTTTTTTAATTTGATTCTAAGTGAAATTGTTCTCCGTAGGTAAACAACCATCAGTAGAGAAGGAGATTAAAAGCAACCAGCCGTGGTACAAAATTGGTCCCAGTGGCATCCAGAAGAGCACGCCCTCAGCCAGTCTGTCAAACATTACTCCTTTCGATCATCCAAACTTTTCTGTATCTGAGAAAGCCGTTTCCGTGTCTTCTGAAGTGCACACCTCCATCAAACTGTCAGCGGATGAAGCAAGAGGGAGTGTAGACCTTCAAAACCCCCATGATGGACATTTGTCAGAAGAAAATAGGAGCGCAGAAGAGCTTTCAACAGAGCCATCACCAGAAATAGTGGACAACATCCCTCCTTCTCCATTTACGTTAAGAGCTTCCAATTGCAAGAAGTACCAGCGGCCCGGCCGGGCTTGCAAAACACTATCTGAACCTGCTGAAAACAACAGCCACCAGCCCACGAATGCAGCGAGTGCCCAAGATAAAGCCAGCACTGGCCTTTCTGCGAGTTCAAGTGCTGCTGCCTCTGCTAAAACTGCAGCCAAGCCTGCTGGCAGGGGGGTGGGAGGGTGCGGGACTACACCGTTCTTCACCCTTCCTGTCTGTCAGTGTGCAATGTCACAATCCAGGACTCAATAGAGCGGGGAATCGATGAACTCTCCACTCCAGCTGCCCCCGCTGACCTCGGGGAAGCGGGTCAGATGAAAAAAAAATCTGACCCGCAGCCAGCTAAACTCGCCAGGTAAGTCTTGTTTGGTACACATAGCCTGCCAGTTATAATAATAAAAGGATACACTGGATTCTGAACTAAAAACTCACTTTTATTGTCATTCAATATGGGAAATATTAGGTTGTGTAAATAAATCAATAAATGCTCTCAAGGTGGAAAGCGAGAGACAGAATAGTTGAGTTGAAGTAACAAAACTTTTGATTGACCTTTATATGCAAATGTGGGCAATTCTCGATTAACATTTTGGAACTTTATACATGTACAGATAAATGTTAAAGGCTGAAACTCGGATAAGCTTCAAACTTTTTTGTGTTAAGAGCACATATCTGCATAAGACAATCGTCTGATTAGCTCTGGGTGTCAACAATTTTAGTAAAAATTTGGGTGACCTCATAGACAAATGATAACTTATTCCTAAAGTGTTTATGTGCAGTTGATCAGAACACAGTTTCTTTACTAAAAATCAGCAGATTAAGCTACAATTCAACTTCCTGTTAAGATTTGCCACTTACAGCGATCTCCATGCTCTTAGACAAGGTCAAGGGTAGATAATAGATTTTTATTATGTTTGTGTTTTCTCTAGCTTTATGAATTAATGCTGTAAAACAACTTTAAATAGAAACAGATTGTTTGTTGCAGCATTTTAATGTAAGGCAGGTTTTATGTTTTTACAAGAGCATGGGTGCAGCTGCAGCTGTTTAATTTGAATTTTTACATCAAAGCTGTTGAAGCTTGTGCAATTATAGTTTTTTATTTTTGATGTTCCACATCTCTCTTAATATGCTGTAATGCAGGGATTTCCACTTCGTCTCTGAGAGCCAGTGTCCTCTCTGATTTTAGATAAGTGCATCCCATTAGCTGCTGATTAGCTAATCAGATGTCTTCCACTAGTGAAAAACCTGGGATTGATGGAATGACTGAGATATAGTGGTTCCAAAATTAGTTTTATTTCTTAAAAATCAATTCATCAAACTTTTTTTTTAAGATAAGTAGAAAGTTGCCAGAATAGTAATTTTAGTCTGAACAGTATTTGAATTGTAACATTCCTACAGATTTCTTCTACACATAAATTAAAAAACATTATTTTGAACACTAAATGTATCTCAACATGTCACTTTGTGCTTTTAGTTGAAGAAAAATTAATAACTTTCAGGTATGTAGATAATTAAAAAAATCAAAGTTTTTATTGAATCATTGGTTAGATTTTTCTTGGTTAAAGACTTTTTTTTCTTTTAGAATTTTTCTTCCTGAATGTGTCTGGATTCACAATAAAGAAACAAAAACAATTCTTCAATAGACATTAGATAATCAATGATTAGTATCTGAGGTGTAAATAGAAGACGGGCTTGGATTAAAACACGAACGTCTTATTTTACAGGGTAACATGCAATTATTGGATGCTGTCAATCTAGTTTTACTACCAACTTTTTCTGTCTTCTAGCTTCCACTTTTGTCTTTTATTAGTGTTAGAGGTCAGAACAAGAGCTAAGAAGTAGTAAATTCAGGGAATATGGTCATTTATATATTGAAATGTTTTTTTTCCTCCCCCCATATGTATGATCCAAAGTACTTGGTAGATGCATTTCACATCCAAACATATTTACTTAGCTGGCTACAGTGATTGTTGGACATGGCTTATTAAAAGCTGTGTTTGAAAACCAATTTTTAGATTCAAAGTAAATCCCTTGTTGCCAAAATTTCCTTTTTCAATTTTGAAGGTTCCGGCCCGCACAGACAAAAACCAAGAAGACCAAGACGGAGACCAAGCTGGAGTTCTTTGGTTTTGAGGACAAAGAGGGCGAAGAAGGCAACGACAGCTCAGAGGGAGTCATGGCAGGCAAGAGCAGCTATAAGATCAAGTACTTTGGCTTTGATGACCTGAGTGAGAGTGACAGCGATGATGAAAGCACTCAGGCCAAAGAAAAGAAAGCTAAGAGGGCGGCAGCGGCTTTAATGTCTCTGAGCTCCAGTGTGGACAGCCCCCAAACCAGCGATTCTCAGGACAGTCAGGCCAGCAGCAATACAGGTGAGACGTTATCTTTATTTTTATTAAGATCCATTCTGATAGCTTTCTACAAAATGTATTTTATTAAAACAATTGTTTTATTTATCTAACAGACACTTTTGAGTTTGCCGATGATTCCAGTCCGTGTGGTGGCGACGGTCAGAAAGGACGACAAGGGAAGTCGAGTGACAAATCAAAGGAAGCAGGAACCGGTCTCAAGAAGATTTTCAGTGGACCCAAAAAGGTACATTTGATATTCTGTAAAGAAATATGCTTTTTCTGGCCATTTATGAAAATATTCATGGACTTAATTTTGAGAAGGAGATGAACACAAAAGTATCTTTGTGTGTTTAGAGGACACCGTTTTTAAATGTCACGAATTAAAAAGCTTATGAACTTATTTCTGAGGAGGCATATTTTCCAGGGCGGCTTGGTTGTCATCAGTTTGTGACCTTGGATAGTTGACTTCATTCAGTCAGGAGTGGAAAATGATCTAGAGTGCTTTCGAGGTCTAAAAAGTTTTAAAAGCTTTGCTTTTTGGAAATAATACCTTAAAAAGTTTTGGTTTTTGATATCAGAGTCTTAAGATTGTGATATTTGAAACATCTCCGTTTCACATTTCATGTCAAAAATAAACATTTTTAACCAAGATTATTTTGATTAAATGATGTAAATAAAATATGCATTAATATGCCCTCTGTCGGTTTGAAAAAAGAAGAGCAGTGAGCAGAGAAGTGTTGCTTGAATTTTACCGCGGGGTTTAGAACACATCTTTGAAATTATTTTTCTTGATCTATTTTTCAGTATTAAGATTATCATCTCTAGTAACATCTTTTGTGTTATGGGTCAGTTTCAACTCATATTTTCTTCAAAATCATGCAAAAAAAATATTCTTTTGTCAGCAATACAATTTTAACTCAAAAGAATCAAAAGAAATCACTTGCATCTTCCAAAAAATATTAAAAAACGAAATAAAAGAAAGGTCTTAGTGTGTCTGGACATGCCCGGGTTTGTTGATCTTGCTTTTTTGCAACTATAAATGAACAAATGAACATCTCCTAAAGCTCACATGATTGGTAGAGGAGGTGTCTGTCAATGTGTTGGCTGAAATCCACTAATGATTTTAAATGTGCTTCTAATTATTGCTTTATAAAGAAATGTTATGTAACCGACCCTAATACCAGAAAGGACATCATTTCAACCAGAGCATTTTAGAATAAAAATGTAAAAATTGAATTTTGTTGAAATCGAAGTTCCAGACAAATTAAAATAAAAAAGCTTTGATGGAATACATTCATTTTGAAGTGATTCTTTTCTACAATTAATAACTGAAACAGAATGTCCGGAAGTGGTTTAAATTAAGACAGAAAAGTGTCAGCAACATTTCTTTTGTCTTATATTCTTGTGTTACTTTTTTATTGTGGAAGTGTGACGAATCATTGCTCCAAAGGCACATACGTTCTGTTTAATTTGTGTCGGTGCTTTGAGTGTCCAGCCAACTTGCACCAAACAATCAACAAAACAATTTTCTTTTAGCAGAAAAAACCTAGTTTGCTATATTTTCAGATTTGGTTCCAAATTTTGATTCCGAGCTTCTATTGATGCATGCTGAGAGTTCTGCTCAAACGCTGCTTTTCATGTGAAGCAGCTGAATGCAGCTTCTTTATCAGGCCAAACAAATCTGTTTTGATTTGTGACATTTGTGGTGTTTTGTTCCCTTTCTTTTATTTTCGTCTGGATTGTTACTTTGCTGTGGCTTGGGGTTATTTGTTATCTGTCCTTCTCATTCTGGCTTGAACAAAACCAGCATCTGAAAGCGCAGTCCTACATTTCGTGCCTTTTTTACACTCTTGAATAACACAAAGTGTCATTTACAGAGAATGTTTTGTGTTGCTTGAGGACTATTTGGCTCCACACTGAGGCTGGATTTGTTGCATATGATCCACATAAGTTTACTTTACAGAACTTTCCAAATGTCTAAGAATGTTTATTTTTATCTTGGATTTAATTTTAAAGTAATGACAGTTCAGTGGTATTTATGTAAACTAACATGTTTTATTCTTATTGAATTCCAGTCCCCTTCCAAAGCTGTTTACAATGCTCGTCATTGGAACCAGCCTGAGCCTGAGGAGATACCTGCGCCTCCACTGTCCCGGTCACTGACGGCTCCGGTAACTTAACTTTGTTCACTTGTCAATAGGGCTGCCACAATCGATTATTTTAATAGTCGACTAATCATCTATTAATTTTTCCGATTAGTCGACTAATCGGATCATGGACAAAGTGGATGTAAAGAAAATCTGAAATATGATTAGCTTTAAAACAAAAAAATCCTAAATAAGCTAAAATCGCTAGCATATAGCTGAAATATTAGCTAAACTCCAAATTAGTCTAAAAAACTGTAAAAATTCCAAATTAGCCAAAATAGCTAACATATAGCTGAAGACATAGCAAAACTCCAAATTAGCCTAAAAAACTGTAAAAAAAAAAAAAAATCCCAAATTAGCTAAAATAGTGAAATATTAGCTAAACTCCAAATTAGCCCTAAAAAACTGTAAAAATTCCAATTTAGCCAAAATAGGTAGCATGTAGCTGGAATAATAGAAAAACTCCAAATTAGCCTAAAAAACTGTAAACATTTAGAATTAGCTAGCTAACATGTAAATGAAATATTAGCTAAACTCCAAATTGCCTACAAAACTGAAAAAATCCTAATTAGCCAAAAGAGCTAATATGTAGCTGAAATATTATCTTAATTCCAAATTAGCCTAAAAAACCCCTTTGAAAAAGCCTAATTAGCCAAAATATAGCAAATGAAAGCTAAAATAATTAGCTAAACTCCAAAACTGAAAACCCTTAATAAATGCCAAAATAGTCTAAAAAGCTAGCAGAATGTCATTATAACTTTCAACTTTACTACAGCCTGACTCCATATATTATAAAGTAACGACTAATCGACTATTAAATTAGTTGTCGACTATTTTAATAGTCGATTAGTCATCGATTAGTCGACTAATCGTGGCAGCCCTACTTGTCAAACTGTTTACCTTCTGAAGTTTTCTCTTTGTTAAAAAACTTTGTCTCCATTTGGAACAGTGCCCCTCTGTTATGCATGGTTGGCTAAAACATTAATAGGGGTTTTTGTTTAGATTATAATAATCTTGTTTATAGGTTTTTTAAAAAAATGACCTTTTTTGGTCTTTTAAGCAATTTTCCCTGACAAACGATTCTAGTGTTTGTTGTTTATTTGGAGCTGAATTTCCCCCATGGCCATCCATGTTTGCTCACCGTATCGTTTTAAAGTTCACCTAAACTTTTGCCCTATCTCATGTGACATCTGTTAACAGCACTTATTAAAGATGTGCGTACTCAGCCGGCTTCTTCGTGTGTGGTAAATCACGCAAGACGTGCCATTAAACAAAATGTCCCGCATCTGTACGCGCCCCATTTCTCCGCTTATTTCCCCCGCTTTAGGCCATGTTATCCAGCAGCAGCAAGGACAGCAACTCCCATAAAGATGATGGCTTGTTCAAAGCCCCCCCGCCGCCCCCCAAAGTCATTAAGTCAGAGACCATCCCCACGCGACTTAACCAGGACATTGTGACGACGCTCAAGTGCAGGAAGGAACACAAAGAGGTGAGTCCGGGGCAGACGGTTGTATTTTTCATGAGGAAGTATTTACTCAAAACCGGCTTTGACCTTTTCTCAATGCAGTTAAACGGTAAAGAAGCTGCCTTTGTTTGACAGAGTTATTTTGAGATAAAGATAGTGAGGAGATCACAGATCCTTGAAGCTTCCAAAAGCTTGTCGTTAACACCTCTAGTGTCAGATCCTCCTGGAACAGGGGTGGGAAAACTACGACCATATGTGGCCCGTCGAGCTCTTTAATCTGGCCCGCCAAACTGGAATAAATTATATTGACAATGCTTTACTGTCTTATTTTCTCTATAATGCTAGTGTCTGTCCCTAAGTGGTGCACTACTAATACACTGACCTTTGTTTAGGTCAGGGGTCAGCAACCTGCGGCCCCAGAGCCACATGTGGCTCTTTTATCCCTCCATGGTGGCTCCTTGGCCAAACATAAAATAAGTCAAGGAGACTGCTGACTCAGCCATGTCGACTGTCAGCAGCCCTCTGCTAATGGCTGCCTAAATAAAACAAAAAAACAAAGCTCGCAAATTAAGGCCCGATTCAAACACTCCCCTTCTTGATTCCCCTTAGCCCTCCCCCTGCAGTTGAAGTCAAAGTCCTATCGGGATTATTATTTTTTTAAGTTTTACACTACAAACAGAAGGGTACAAAGTCTGCTATCGCGAGAGTAAACTGTGTCGCGCTGAGAAACGCTTTTCTTCACTTTGGTGCGCTCTGAACCACAGATGTTTACATTTAAATGTAAGTAATGACTTTATGTTGTAGCGTGACCTTTTTAAAGTTATAAAACCGCTGTTGTTATGTATATTCCAGCGCTGGAAGCTCCGCGCTAAAGCTAGCGTAGCGACGATTTTGAGGTCTTTGAATGAAAGTCACGTCCGAAATATTATACTCTAATTTTTTTCCTCACACTCTGTTTGGAGCAAGCACGGAGGGATAAAGGAAGGGAGAAGGGGAGTATTCGGATCGGGCCTAAGACGACCAAGGTCCAACCCCAAACTGAAGTAACATATAGATTACTGAAGTAATATATATTTTTTACTAAAGTAAAGAATTTAATATATATTGTTTATTAAAGTAAAAAAAATACATATATATATATATATAATAGCAATTTTTTTAAAGTGAGGATTACTTAATTAACATTTATTTAATTTAGATTAGTTACATTTATAAATTGATAGTTGAGGTGCACATAGATGATAAACTGTCGGTTTTTGCATCCCTGTTGACCTGAAAACGTCTTGTTTGCTCAACACTTCCTCCAGAATGAACAGATTTTATATGCAAAGCAAAACTTTAGTGAAAAGTTTGATCTTTTATGAGTTAAAATCAGATATTATCTCATGCTGCGCAACATTGATTGCTAGCTGTCCAGAACTGCAATGAGATGATCCCGTTTGGCACAGAGTTTCTTTTATTTTGAAAATAAGTAAAAAAATATATATATATATTTTGAGAGATGCTAAATTCTTTTTTATATTTTTGATTTTGTTTGTGCCATTATTTAAAAAAAAAGGTCATGAATGCAAATCCTAATTTTTTAAAGGCTGAAGTAAAACTATATTCAATTCAATTCAATTCAATTTTATTTATATAGCCCAATATCACAAATTCAATTTGCCTCATTGGGCTTCATGCCTGCAGTTTTTACAGGCATGAAGCCTGTATGGTTTTGATCTGTAGAAAATGAGCCCAGATGGTTCTTTTACTGTTGAAGGTTGCCAACCCCTGGTTCAGGTGCTTATATTTATTCTGCATTCATGTGGTTTTGGAAGATTTGGTTGTTTTGCTGATATGCATGTGTATTTTTCAAGTTTGACAGTCATTTTTTCAATCATTCCAACACCACATGAACGCAGCATTTCTCTATGTTTGGGTTTTACCTTGATGGATGTCAACCTGTTGGTAGTAAAATGAGAAAAAAAGGTCACAGTGTTGAAATAAAAAAATTAAAATATTTTTTTTTAAATTATATAAATGAATTCTCAATCAAAATGAAAGTATGCTTTCGCCCAGATTCCATGTTTTTTTTTTTCCAATCCAATGAGGTGGATTATCAAAATACTCAAATTATCAAAATACCTTTGTGGTCCACATTAAAAAAATTCTCCCAACTCCGTCGTTGAACAACAATTTGAACAAAGAATTGCACTTTAAACTTAAATTTCTCTATATATGTTCACATGAACATGAAAAAACATGATTTCCAATGTACTGGATCTCTTAAAAATATCTTTCTAAACATGACTCCACCTGGACAGATGGACAGCTTAACCACTAGGCTCTGACTAAGCCCATTCTCCTCCTCACAGCTGTACACAGTCGTGCAACACGTGAAGCACTTCAATGACGTGGTGGAGTTTGGTGAAAATCAAGAGTTCACAGACGACTTTGAGTACCTGGAGACCGGCTTGAAGAGCAGTCAGCCACTTAACACCAGATGCCTTAGGTAAGTGCGGCGAAACATTCGGCGCCTCCTCCTTCGGCTCATTTAGGAGAGCTCTCCAAATCTGCTCTGAGATTTTAAAGGTGACGAGAATCAAGTAGCTTTTGGAATTGATTGAGTGAACGTAATGTGAGGGTGTTTTAAACAGTTGCTATTTATGGGGTTTGTGACGCCTAGAGGCGGCAGCTGCCGATGCTTTATTTTAGATGCGTATTTGTTGCTTCCACGGTAATCCTCCCTCTCTGTTGCAGTATAATCAGCCTGGCCACGCGCTGTGCAATGCCGAGTTTCAGGATGCACCTTCGAGCCAGAGGAAAGGTGGCACAGGTTTTCAAAATGCTCAGCGATGCTCCCCAACACCCAGTAAGTCGAACTCCTTCATTCACATTTATTAAAGTGTTTGTAGTTCAGATAATTCCTCATTCTTGATATTAAGATTGTGGGTTTAGTGCAGTTGTTTCAGGGTACTGATTGTTCTTTACTTGTGTTGTCGGTAATCATTGCTCTCCATGCTGTTACTTTTAATCCTTTTATGCTGTAAGTCAATTTCTAATAGACTGCTTAAGTCTATTTTTGAGATGCAATCCTTGAATTTTTGAGTAACAGCTGCCCAAAGGAGGCCACAAAACATTTTATTCAGCTAGAAAATAGCATCAACTTCTTATTTTTATATATATTTTCCAAAGGTTGGCTCTCAATTTCGTCTTACCTTTTGGAGTTTTGCGATCTCGTATTACATTCCTGTACAAAACTGCACTGAATTATGTAGTTTGTGTTTTCACCTTAGTTCCACTCCCACGAGTCGCAGGTCTTGGTAAAGAAATCCAAAACTGAAGTGCAGTTTTCAGGTGGAAATGAATTTTTTATGGCTATTGTGATGCTTCTTCTTTTACTTTTGTTCTGAGATCAGGTATACGAATCCTTTGATTTTAACCAAATCTGCCATACTTTGCATTAGTTTTAGCTCCTAATGTAATGTAGTGGCTTTTCTATTTACTGAGACATAATAAATATGTTAATTTTAATGGAAAAAGCCTCTGCTATTGAGTCATTTAGCGTTTTAGCCATCTTTTAGGTACTTAAATGTTTAAATAATTTATTTTATTAGAATATTTTGCTGTCCATGTTTTAATAATTGTGTTAGAGAAAAAGAAACACATTTTTCTGTAGCAACTTTTGTAAATAAATGCATTATTTTATATGCTAAAAAATCCTGGTTGGGTTTCGTTGTTTTAAGCGACAATTTTTATCTTCTTTTTTTCCGTCTTACTCAAAAAATGTGGAGTAACCCTTAGAAGAAGCTTCACTTTCTGTTTGTGCAGAAAAATCCCTTGTTCCCCGTTTCCTGCTCCAGGCGCAGAAAATAATAAAAAAAAAAAAACCTCAAATCCATGCATTACAATAATGATCATAATGTAGCAGATTTCCAAATTTAGCAGCAGCTAATTAAACCAAGTGGATTTGGTAGCTGGCTCCTCGCCTGGGTTTGCTCAGCAAGCAACAGGATGAACAAAGGACTACTTCAGTATTTCACAAGTGCTGGTGATATCATGACCGATATTTCCTCTGCAGCTGTGGCCCATAGCTGAGAATTGACAATACCAATATTTAAGTGTCCACAATAACACAAAGATTAGATTTGCTTTTTGTTTCTTTTTAAGAAATGCACGAAACATTCCTTAGATCGTGGGGCGAACAGGATAAACATTTATTGAACACCAAAAGTAAAGTTTAAAAACTTAAAAAATGTCACTTTTTAACATAACTATAGATAAAAAACAGACATGAATATTATTCCTAAATAAATAAACTTAAACCTTAAATAATCAATATTTTACTCCTCCTAAAAATATATATTGTGTCATAATTATACAAGTTAGAAATAAGCGCAAGAAAACATCAGGCCATTAATAATAATAAAATAAAATCATCTGGAGGGCCGGATAGAATTACTGAGGCTTAACTTTGACACTTGAGTTAAAGTATTCAGTCCTTTTACTGACTGTTCGATGTAACTGTCAAGCAAAACTTTCTATTGCTGTAAGGAGCATGTGTCCCTAACCAATAAAAAATATACATAAAAACAGTCAGTCTTCCTGACTATAAGCTTTCCAGTGCCAAGGATCTATTAAGAGCAAGTATCCGTGTAAAAAAGTAAAGTGTATCTGAAAACAGTAAAATAAAAATCAGTGGATTTTTAATTTTACTATCGATCCAATACCGATAAACTCAAATTTTGCAAATATCGACTGATATCGATACAGATACTGACTCTGATATATCGCCTAACCCTACTTTATTGTATGTTTTAATAACTAAAACCTTTTGAGTTTTTTTTTTTTAATATTCAAAGTTAAGCCTCATCTTCTGGTGAAAATGTTCCTCTTTGTAACTCCTGATCTGTTGACCTCGTTGCAGAATCTTGCACTTTGCACGGCCGCCCTAATGTACATTCTGAGTCGCGATCGGCTGAACATGGATCTGGACCGAGCCTGTCTGGAGCTGATGATCAAGCTCCTGGAACTGGACCAGGACTTCTCGGGCCACCAGGACGAGCTCACTGCAAAGGAAATGGCAAAAGTCAAGGAGAAGATTAGGAGACTGTGTGAGACTGTTCACAACAAGCATCTGGACTTGGAGAACATCACGGTAGGACCTTCATCATCACTCACGCCAGATCTTCATGTCTGGATGTCTCTTTTTGTCACAACCTTCACCTAGATATCTATATTTTTTAAACTCTTAACTATATTCAGTACAAATATTATTTTTTTCTCTCCAAAAAAAATATATTGTAAAATTCTTCCCAGTGATCTTTTTAATTATGATTTTGAAGTTTTTAACCAAAATGAAAAAGCCTTTGTATTTTTTATTTTTTGTGCAAAAATAAACAAT
The DNA here is from genome assembly GCA_003999625.1 of Oryzias javanicus. Taxonomy (NCBI): domain Eukaryota; kingdom Metazoa; phylum Chordata; class Actinopteri; order Beloniformes; family Adrianichthyidae; genus Oryzias; species Oryzias javanicus. The sequence continues at coordinate 18,015,849 of CM012451.1, forward strand.
GTTAAATCAATCCAGTCGTAGGGTTTTGAGCCAGAATCCCGATTCGCTACAGCTCAAGTGTTGAACTCCAATCGTGTCTCTCACAGCTAAGCGTGATCGGGCCATGGTGTGCACAGTAGCTACACCATTAGTCTGAGCATTTTCTAGCATCCAGTTTTCTGACCCAACGCAATTTAAATTAATAACTACGAGTAAACACATTTTTAATTGTAAATTGTTTTATATAGGTCCTTTTATTATTAAGAACATGTTAAAAGCAGAAGAAAAAAAAGCGTTTTTTGTTGGAGTGGGTCTTTAGCTTCCAATAAATGTAATGCAGGGATGCTCACTATTTTTGAGATGTGTGTGCATGTGTGTTTGTATGTGTGTGCACCAAAATCCTTTTATTCAACTTAAAATTGGTCAAATTATACAGTCTCTTCACTCTAAAGTGATGTGTTTGCGTATTAACAATTCAAAAACTGCACTCTAAAAGTACACTTTGAGGTGACCATTAGGGATGTGTAGAACAAGGATATACTTGAAGTATGCACCAAAGTCACTTTATTCAACTTCTATTGTAATCTACAGTTAAAAATACTGTTTATGTACTGATAACTCAAAAATGGCGTGATAAGAGAACACAAATCTTTGTTGAGGAGATAGCGTTGACATGTGTATTAATATTATTTTTGTAACTATTGATCATTTTGAGCGAGACCGACAGCGGCACTCGCTCTGATGGTAGAAAGAATGTATGCTCGGTGTACTTAAACACGCGTAGGCAGTGACTTATGTCTGAGGATGTTCGATTGGGTGTTCCAACGTACTTCACTGTGAGGAGGATTATTTGCAGTTTTTATAGCTATATTTGTTTATTTATCTTTGATGACTCACGATCTAACCACCTCATTCGATGGACGTAATGTTACATTAAAGATTTTTACTTGTTTTACTGTTGTTGTTTCTTTGTTTTCAGTTGTGTAGAAGTGAAGTCCATGAATTTCAGTATGAAATACAAATTTACCTTGTAAATATGTCAGATTTTTATTATTTTAGATTTCTAATAAACGGCAGAACATAATCCTTTTCTTTTTGTCTTGGTTAGACGGGCCATCTTGCCATGGAAGCTCTGCTTTCTCTGACCTCTAAGAGAGCTGGAGATTGGTTTAAAGAAGAGTTGAGGCTGCTGGGCGGCTTGGACCATATCGTCGATAAAGGTTTGTGTGTTTCGTGTGACTTCTACTCTCTGTAGCCGTTCCCATTTGTTTGATTCTAACTTTGGGCTTTTTTTTGTGTCGGTTGCTGCAGTAAAAGAGTGTGCAGAGAACCTGAGCCAAGAGGACGACAAAGAGAAGCTCGTCGGTTCTTTATGGGGAGCTGAAAGGTGTCTGAGAGTGCTCGAAAGTGTAAGTGGGACAATGCGGAACTGCCTGCTGTCCTTAAAAGTTTGACGAGAGCGGCACTAGAGAGACTGAGTCGTATTCAGCTCTTTGAAATCGGTCTGTCATTTTTTGGCAGGCTTGGTTGAAACAGAGATTTTCATCATTAGCCAAATGTCTGGGTCAAACGGAAATCTCTTTTCACCTTCAGTTTCTTTCATTCTTTTCTTTCAAACTTTCATTGTGAGATCTCTTTCACTTATCTTTTTATTTTTGCTAAAAGGTGACGGTGCAGAACCCCGAAAACCAGGGTTACCTAATCGCCTACAAAGACTCTCAGCTCATTATCTCCTCTGCCAGGTTAGTCCTATGAATACACCGTTACTCTCTATGCTAATACAAACTTTTGCCTTGTTATATGCTGGAAAAAAAGCCTGATTCCCGTCTGCCAATATTGCAAGCAAAGGGTTGATTTAATCTTTTTGTAAACACACAACGGCAGACAGATAACGCTAATCTTTGCAATCGTTTTCCATCTCCGTTTTCATTTTGGTTTATCTATCACATCTCTGACTTTATTATGTTTTCTATTTCGGCGATCCACTTTTATTTATGATGTTGCGGTCAGAGCTCTGAGATGCTGCGAAGATATGATCCAGCGGTACAGCCGGACGGTAAATAACAGCGCCGCGCCGTCCTCTGGTGACGCCTCGCCCCACGGCAGCTGCAGCAACGTGGGCAAAGCGGTGGAGGACTGCATGAGGGCCATCATCGGGGTGCTGCTCAATCTGACCCACGACAACGGTACTCTCCACCCCCATTACCATTCCGTTAGGATTTATGAATGTTTTTACATATAAAGCAGAACGTATATTGACATGTTTTTCTTCTGTCTGCAGAATGGGGAAGCACCAAGACTGGTGAGCAGGATCAGTTAATAACAACTGCTCTGAATTGTGTTCTTCGAGTTCCACGCTACATCCCACAGGAGCAGCGCTTCGATGTGCGAGTACTGGTAAGTACTCCCCCATTCCAGTTGTTAATCCTCTAGTATTTTTCGTTTTCTGAATATTTATCCTTTGTGAATCAGGGATTGGGTCTCCTGATCAACCTGGTGGAGTACAGCTCCAGAAACCGGCACTGTCTGGTGGACATGGAGTACAGCATCGACGACGGCTGCTTGGAAGACAGCCTGATGCAGCCTTCCGACTCGGCACAATCGGAGGCGGCAGCACAGTCAGCCGACACTCAGGGAGACGCGGCTGACAAGCCGAAACCCTCCGGAGCTTTGGCTGCCCTGGTGAAGGTACAAACACTGCCAGAAAGGATTAAAACGTTACATGCAGGCGTTCATTTTATTGCTTTTTTTCAGTTATCAATTCCTACTACTGGGGCTGGGTATTAATAATGATAATCTCCAGAAACTCTTCGATTTGATTTACAATAGTCTAGATCGATTCTATTCCAATTTTTTTTGTTTTTTTACATTTTCTTATCCATTCAATTCAATTTTGAGTTTACACATTTATACAGCTTTTTAATTTTTTTTTTATTTTTTTAGAAAATCATCAATAGTTTAATGTATGTTGAATATATTTATATTAATCTTATACAGTTCACATAATGTAAAATGTGAGTGAATTAATGATATTAATATCATACATTTTTTCATGGTTTCTCAAAAGGAGAAGTTCTAACAAAAATCGTTTAACAGATCATTAACATTGTTCTGCTTCTCCTGGAGGGCGTTTCAGTTTGGCCACTAGGTGGCGATCTTGTGGTAACTGTACACCTTATTCCAGGAGAAGAAAGTATAAGCAAAAAAAGCAGTGTTTTAGGCCACAAATGATTACTTTAAAAAATATTTACTTGACAGAGTTTGGAAAATTGATATAAAGATGGTCATTTAGTCAGTCAATGTATGTTTAGGTCCACCAAGCTTTAGTATTAGCTGTCTTATGGGAAATTCCATTAAACATTTGCATCAAACCATCGGATTTTAACTTTATTTGTTAAATCGATCTCTATTTCTATGAATCGATTATTGATCCGTTAAGCCTAAATTGATTAATATCAATGAATTGATTTTATCAACCCAGCCCTACCTACTACTACTACTGGATTAGTGCTATCATTTATCATTTTTATAAATACTGTGACCTGTAATTAATTTATTTTAACCGCAGTGATTTTTAACCTAATGATTGCTGTGAGAAGGCTCATTTTGAGGTATTTTTATTTAAGTTTGTGACATCGTGGCGCAGTAAAAAATGTAAATAAAACAAAAAGAGTGGCTTCATTACATTTTTTAAAAATTATTATAAAAGACTTCCAACCTTTAGTTTTACACCGTCCAGGGATAATTATTTTTAAATCTTGAACGGATAAAATAAAAAATACATTAGGCCCAGAGTGCTCTAATTAATCATATGAAAAAACAGTAGGAACATTTTTCTGGGCAATCCAAAAATTTTGGGCTCAAACTTCTTATTAATACCATAATTCAAATGTTGCTATATCGTATTTCACAGTTTATCACAAGACCATAGAAAAAGCATTGAGCTGATTTTATAATTTCCTTTTACCGGTTTGGATGCATTTGATCATTTTGAAGATTGAGATGAAGCAGAAAAGAAATAGAGGAGGAATCAACAAAGAAAGAAATGAAACTCAGAGGAGGAATTGAACTATTTAGATTTTTTTTTCTCAAATAAACTTTTTCTTCATTATCTGGACAAACATGAGCGCTCAAAAATGTTTTTTTTTTAAAAACTTTTCATGTTGATTACCTTTTCTCTAAAAAGAGCTTGAGCAGGTCCGTTCGCACTAAAGTTTTTACTATGATAACGTGACGCACCAAGTAACAGTCTGCTTTTGTTTAAAAAAAAAATTAAACTCAAAAATAGGCCTTAGGTTCTAATAATTTGTTTAATATTTATATTTATCTTAAATGACCATAAATGAAAAAAAATGCACAAAAATGTCTTAATGAATTAAGTGTGATTAAAGTGTCCGCCCCATACTATATTACTACTTTCAAATTGCTTCTCAGCATCAACATTTGTTTTCAGCCGCCTTCCCCGTGTTTTCCCTTTTGCTTATCTGCTGTTCTTTCATTCTCCTTTGAATTATTGAAAGCACGGCCCTGAAATGCCGGCTACTCTTAGGTTTCATGCTCTGAGGAAGCTGCTGTTGTGCTCTTTTGTTTTTTCCCACCAAACCCCAGCTCTTCCTGGAGAGGGAGCGCGCCGCCATCCTGGCCGAGGCAAAGACGGACGATCTCATCAGCGAGGCGCCCAAACCGGCGCTGGACCAAAGCGGCGAGTGGCAGGAGACGTCGGGGGAGATCCAGTGGGTGGCGTCTGAAACGAACAACAGCCAGACAGAGAAGAAAGAGGAGGAAGATGAAGAGCTGGACCTAAATAAAGGTGGACATTTATGCGGGTTGTTACTGTCCTTGTAAAACCCCTTCCTTTTTTTTTTTCTTGGTTTTTTTGTTGGACACAATTTAGAGTCCTGGGATCGGTCCAGCCTGACGGCAGAGATCTGTCGTCTTATAATTACAGCTGTATAAGCTCAATGGTGTGATGCCATGGCAACTACTACAAGCACATCTTGAACTTTAAAAGGTTAATTGGTTCTTTCACACTTAAGTCAGTGAATACTGATGAGCCGGCAGTGATATAAGAACTTTCCACGACATGGCTGTAAAAGTCTAGTGTTTTCATCCAACCCCCAGCATCAGCTCTCTTTGTAGTGGTTATACTTAGAACTTCTTCTGTTCTTGAACAGAGAACATCTGTTCTTTTTACTGTTCGCTGTTCTTTTTCAAAGTTGCTGCATCAGTGGAAGTTCTCATCGCTGTGCTGGAGTGTGTCAGACTCGGGTCAAACCCATGAATAACTGATGACTCGGTAGATCATGAGATTTTTTAGCTGGTCATTAATTCAGAAGAATGCATAGATATCAGGAATGTGTGGATCTGATTTTTTTTTTTTTTTTGGCTCTGACTCCATTTGATTTGAGAATCTGCCAATACGATGCTTTTGTAACAAATGTAATAAACACAAATCTTTTTTTAATTTTATAATTCCTCTTTAATCATTTAGCACTTAAGCAGCACTTCTGTGAAGTAGCCTTACCAATCAAGCAAAAGTAGAGCAACCAGAAATAATAGTTAGCTATTAGTTATTAAATAATGAGTGATATTTTTTTAAGTGAGAAAATTCGAAGCTTTTCCATTGTAAGTTATGAAACATTTTATTTATGTATGAATTAAAAATTAAAAACATTTCCTTATTTAAAAAAAATTAGAGTAGTATAAATATAATGATGTGTACTCATGACTAGCTCATATCAGTGTAACTAAAAGTTTTGGGGGCGATTTATTATTATTTATTTATTTTTTTAACCTTTTCCCAGATCATGCACTTTACAGACGATTCCTTGGCGAGTCACTGCCGTCTCTCTGTTTAAATCCCATTTAAAAAAAAAAAAAGATTAAAACTATTAATAAATAATTCCACAAACTTAATTCAAACAACACATTTAAAACCTTTAGGAAATATTCAGTAAAATAAAATGTCACTCACAGGTGAGCGGGAAAAAAGGGGCAGCGCGAGTGTTAGAATCCGTCATCAGCTGGAAGCTGGGCACGCTTCCTCTGGACTGATTTTTCACCCAAGTGACAGAAGTATTTTTGAAAAAGGTTCTGTCATTTTTCAAAATAAAAGATTTTTCAACATAAAGGATTGTTCAGACTCATAATTAAACTAGAAAACCAAAGCAAATTTTACCTACAATATCAAAATAAAAATCACCCACCTGGGCGGAAAAAAAAGACCCGATCTGGCAACACTGCTGGGTAATTCAGTCCTTTAAAAACACAGTTTGGTGCCTCGGTGACTCAACAGCACAGTCACTGTATCAATAACGTGTTTATTCCTACAGCGGTACGCGCATAGACACGGGGTTTGATCCTATGAGCTTGATACGCGAGCCGACGCCACGGTGTTGCCAGACCCATCCCTACCAGCAAGCCCTAAACTGTGATTGTCCTGCTGACTTTACCGAACAGTTTTTGTTCCTCCTGCTCAAACTAGCGTATTTTACTGCAGTTTACAGCAAAAAAATGTTCAGACTTGAATCAGATTCATAATTAAAACTCATTCAGTTTCTTCTTCTGTTAACTAGAGTTTGTACAGTTAGTCGTAAAGAAATTAGGACACCCTCATAAAACAATCAGCTCTTGCTTAAAAAAAAATAATTTATCAATCCTATTTTGAAATATTTCTAGAAAAGGAAGTGAATTAATTAAAATGTAAACAAAAATATCTGAGCAAAGATTCATTTTTTTTAAATAGAGGACCTCCTTCTAAGTGTCTGAACTTAGACATACGCAGAAATTACATTTAATAGAAGGCTTTAAGTACACTTAAATGTGTTTTTATTGTCAAGTGATATCACATTGATCAATCAGAGATGCCCAAATAATTTTAAATGTGAATGTGGGAAAATATACAGGCTTTCAAAGGGTGAACCACAAAAACCTTTGTATTTAACTAACTTTTTGCTTATATTTGGATTTTTTGTGTCATTTTATCTGTCTGATTGTGTGCAAAAGTTTGTTTTTAACTCTTTTACAGATCCACATTGTTTGTTAATTCTTTGCGTCTTTATTCAGCTTTGCAGCACGCAGGGAAGCATATGGAAGACAGCATCGTTGCCTCCTACACTGCTCTGCTGCTGGGCTGCCTCTGCCAGGGCAGCCAGGTGAGGAGAAGACAAAATCATTACATGACGTATTCTCTTTTCGTGCGTCTCTTCGTAGTCACTCGGCTCTCTGCTGCCCCCTTAGGTAAACGTGACTACTGTGAGGGAGCATCTGCCAAAAGGGGATTTCTCCATCATGACGGAAATGCTGAAGAAGTTCTTGAGTTTCATGAACCTCACTGTGAGTATGAATGGCGGGATCAAACCCGCGCTTTCAACGCTGATAAACGATCTGGACACTGAGACTAATTGCAGAAACTCGCTAAGTGTCAAAATGATATAATACCAAGAAATCCAATTGATTTTTCTTTCTAAAAGATTAGCCATCTTTTTAAGTGCTAAAACACTGACACCGACTTTTGTGTGAAAACCTTCAAAGATTGATTATGTGGTTCTGGACAGAAAAATCCCATCAAGTAGACAACACTGCATGAAAGCCAGTTTTTTTTTTTTTTTTTTTTGTAAAATGGATTAACTTGAATCAAACATTTGTAGAGCCTGAGCGATTCTTTATGACGCCACATTTCCATTTAATTACAAACGGCGCCTTTATGCAAAGAAAGAAACAATTTCATTTATTGTCCTTCCATCCATGAAAGCACAGGGGAACTAAATATCTCTTGGCTATTATAAAGAAGGGAGAAAAAAAAAACAGTTATGGAGGAAAAGCTTACAGATATTTGTTAATCTAAAATGTTTCCCAGTGGGGTTGTAGCTTCTTTAAAATCCCTCGTACAGCCCTTCAGCGGCTTTTGTGCTGTAAAGTGTGATCAATAATTTCTAAAGTGTTATTTTATCAGGTCTCTGTGGTGTATTTCAAGGAGGGATCAGAAAAACGGCAGTTCTGTGATAAAGCAAAGATTTGCATGAATTGAGCGGTTTCAGTCACAGCTGCTGCTTTGACAGTAACTCGCCTTGTCAGAATCGACGACTGTAACCATCTGTTTCGGAAACTCATTGAAAATCTTTCCTTTTTTTTTTTTTTTTTTTCTTTCTTGTGTTTCCTGTCTTGAATCAGTGTGCTATGGGGACCACAGGACAGAAGTCCATCTCACGGGTCATTGACTACCTGGAGCACTGTTAACACCCGGCAAACTCGAACTCTGCACATTCGAAGGGTATCAGGATACTGCCCCGCCCCCTCCATACTCACACCTATAGGAGAAGGGAGGGGGGGCAGTTGAGTGTCACTTCTTCAACACTCAAAAAAATCTCACAAATACTCATACATCGCAAATGCAGAAGTTCCAACCTCTTTCTGGAGCACAGCCTGAACCAAAGTCCTGCTAAAGCTGACAGACACGTCGTCTTTTCTCCGTCACCAACCCACACTCGGACTGGGAGACCTAATAATCCAGCCGGCATCTCAATAATCCACGCGACGTCACACGGAATGAAATCAAAGCAGACCTTCGTCCACGGACGGCCCGGAAAGGTTTTCGACAAAAGCGGCGCTCCCGAGAGCAGACTGCTGCTCGCTGTCAGGTCTTGATTTCTGGTTGCATGGCAGGAGCGTGAAGACCCGAATCAGATTTCATGGATCATTACATTTTAATTTCTGCTTATCCACATTCAAGCCAAGGGTGAAATCATTGATCAGGAGAAAACTCAATCATTTTCATGGATGTTAGAATGACGTCTGCATGGAAACAGAAAATGGAAGGATTTCTGAATGCAAACATTCATTTCAATCGAACTGAATGTTTGAGAGGATTTTTAAGCTTTTGCTTTTATCGTGCTGGTTTTTTTTTTTTTTTTTTAAATCTTCCCTGATTTTGGCTGAAAGACGGCCCGTGGAAAACTTGTTTTTCCACAAAAAAAACCATCATGTTTGCCAATGTTTCGGTGTGGTCGCATATTTTTTTTAGTTTTAGATCATTGAAATCTCATTGAACAGTGTGGAATTGCTGTACGGATTTTAAACTGAACTCACCCGATGAATTAACGTAGCGTTTTTGCTTCATTTTTACTGAAATTAAAAAAAAAAATTATATATTTAATTTAATGCTTTTACCTTCTGTTTGTGTAAATGCATCGTCTTTACCCTGTGAGAATCCATCAGTATAATGATGTCATTAAATAGGTTGAGTGGCTGAACAGAAAATATGTATTTAAAAAAAAAGCGCTTAAAAAAAAAAAAAAAAAAACAGAGGATTTCATTTCCCCGTGATTATGCACGCCAACCTCTACGGAGCCTCCACCGACGACTGCTCGTACGTGTCTGAACCCAACGACAGCCATACCTGTATAAACATCGCTTGTATCTGGTTTGTAGAGCTGCGGCGAACACGATTACAACTTTGTTTACTGATGTTTGCTTTGGAAAACTAAACTGAGTTTTAGAATGTAAATACTCTTGTACATAGCAGTTTATGGACGTATAAAATATTCCGACTGCTTTGTTTTCCCCATTCTCCCCCCCCTTCTTTTCTTGAAGCTGATATTTTCTACAAAACAAGTCCTGAGTTTGATGAAAAAATGAAATAAAATTTGAAAAAAATGTAGGAAGAGAAAAATGTTTGTACCTGTTTTAAGAACATTATTCCTGGTTACATGTAAATAATTGTATCTCCACAAAAGTGAAAAAAAAAGAAAAAAAATTGCTACTTTCAGAAAACTTCCTCTTGTGTTTTTTTTTCTTTATTTCTTTGAACTTTTTTCTAAAATATGAAATTTCTTTCTCAAAGGTTGAGCTTGCAGCTTTTTTTCCTCTAGGAGTTGAACCCCTGCCTCCCCCGAGTCCTGAATGTGGCTGGCACGTTAATGGGTAACCAAACAGGGAAGTTGGAGGCTGGCTCCACCCACAGCCGAAATGTAAAAAATCCAGTCAGAGGGGTGGGGCTGGGGAACAGGATCGTTGTCATTACTGGAGCTGCAGATCATGACATGGGACTTCAATGGTTTGACCAATCACAATATTCAACTGTAATGCCTCGTTTCAACCTGTAGGGCATAGCACACAGACGGTTTTAATTAAGCTTATTTCAGTCTGTTAAAAAATGTGGCAATGACCAACAGACAACACTTTTAAAGCCCCATTTATAGATGACAACAGACAAAAAAAGTGGATTTAGGGTTTAGTTACTCAACCCCCTGTCACTGTTTTTTTCTATTTTAAAAGTGTTCACCGTATTATTTTTATTATGATTATGAAGTTTTTAACCAAAATCCCACAACCTAAATGTCTTAAAAAGCCATTTTTCATGTTGATCTGAAGCCTCTATTTCCAAAATCTCCTCTGAGGGGGTGTGGCTTCAGGTGCTAAGATGAGTAGCCCCGCCCAGACCCCCCCTCCATCTGATTATGATACCTCTGTGTCTCGCTAGTGTAAATATTCACCGCTCCTACATAAAAATGTCAAGCAGTATCGGTAATGTCTAGCCGTGTGGTTCTGATCCGGATGTCAGCTCAGATCTTCATGGACCGAACTTCCTCCAAAATCCTGATTCTTTCTCCTTCCAGTTCACCAAAGACGCTTTTAGCTCATTCTCCAGTGTTTATTGACGAGAGATTTAAAAGGAGAAATACTCAGAAACACAAAAACAAAATGATTTTTTATTACATTTGTTCTCTTTCATAAAAAAAATGCCACACATACATGTTAAAAACTCAAAAAAACAGGATTTTCATCTGAGGGAGACTTTAACAGCAATTAGCTGACTCTTCCACGGACCGATGCGTAATGAAAACAAAAGATTTCCGTGGCCGGCTCGGACTCGCTCTTACAAATGGCTTTGGGAGAAAGAAGGAAAAAGTGCTGTCAGGCGACGAAAGCGGCTCCCGGTGACAGCTGTGTCAATACGAGCAGGCGGGCCTCAATCTGAAACGTCAGGAGCTGAAAAGACCGCCGAATGTTTGTGTAGTAAACACCCCGCAACGAGCCTGTAATTATGTCTTCATGTCTCATTGCCTGACATGCAAATACATGATTAGACTCCTGTAGATGAGCACATTTAAATTCCTAACTTGAATATATTTGACTGGCTCTCTGCCGTGGATCCGCCTACAAGGAAGAGTCGAAGCCAAAGTGTGTTCTGGAATAATCTGTGGAAATGGATGAGGAAATGCGATAGTTTAACACGATTGGGAAGATGTCCTCCAATGTCGGAGAGCACGAGGGAAGGAAGAATGGGAGGAAAGAGGATGAAGAGCACAGCAGATTAACGCTTCCCACTGTCAATCTCTCATTGAGGCTGCACGTCCTCAGGCTTAACCGCTTTCTGCAGCACTCCTCCTTTGATCTCTCTCTGTTGCTGCCTCCATTTTTTTTTTTTTTTTTAATAGCTTGAAGGCCGTTCCTTTTCTTTTCCACAAACATTCATTTTTTGTTTCTTTTTTTCGAGTAGGTAAAATTTATCTGTTTTGACCTCGAGTAAATATCACTTTTTTTATGGCTTAAGCACGCAGAGAATATCAGAAGTGGAGTCGTGCCAGCAAAAATGTCTTCATACCACTAGGTGGCGTGAGTACTCAACCTCTGACCGCAGCTCTGGAACGGTTGGAGTGTGAAGCAGATTTCTGGGTACGCAGCTTCTCATCAGGAGTGTTTGCTCGCTGATTTCTCCTCCAGCGGTACGCGCTAAGTCGTCTTTGGAGAGATGAATGCGCTCGTATCTCTGAAGCACACCCCCCTCAAACATTTATGAAGATGCTGTTTTGCTGACCATTAATTCTATCATTTGCATATATCACGTTTTGGCATGAAAGATCCACTCTTACCAGCAGCAGATTGACAGAATAGCAGGAAAACCAACCAGTCACTTCTACAGTCTCCACTGAAATAGTCTTTATCTAACAGGATGGAAACATTTTCTTGGGATTTTAGGTTTTCTTCCAGCAACTTTGGGTGATTTGGCACACGGACAGTCCCTAACGGTTTGGTTGTATTTGCACAATTTTAGGGTTAGCTTCTGGAGTTTGAGAATTTCTTTTGTTAGAACTTGATGCTAAAACTAGATTTTACAGGACTGTGACGGCCTGGAGCTCGTGTTCCTCTTGAAGGTGTTTTAGAAGTTTCACTGGAGCTAAAATTTCACAGTATTTTCAGTAACATTTTCTACATGTTGATTTGAGTTCTGTGCTAATGTCCTAATGTATCAAAATAATCCATTCTTTTTCTATTTTAACTTCTTTTTCTTAAACACAAGTGGCCTTGTGTAGAGTGTCATACTATAAAAATAGGACTCAATTAGGGGACATATCGACCCCTCCCCTCTCGTGTTCCAAACAGGAAGTACCTGCTGGTTCCAAGAAGGTAATAATCTCATAGACTTCTATAGAGAAACACATTTATTACGCTATCCTTTTTTTTTTTTGTCAAATTAACCATTTATGCTTTGATATCTTCTTCTTAACACCTTCTCATCCTATTTTTTTTAAGATGTATTTTCTTTATCGCAAGTTATTCAAGTTATAAACTGACCAATCAGATGCCCCAGTTAAGATATGCGGTGCCTGTTGGCCCTCACCTCCAACTTTTCTCAAGGCCGCTTTAGAGAAAGAAGTGAGGACTTTGAACAAGCTCACTCATGATTGGTGACAGTAGTTTCTCCAAAAACGTGACTCGGACTAATCACTGCCGACTGGTTTTGAAATGGCGGCAGCAGTATCGGGAAGCCACGGGGACAGATTTGACCTGATTTCTTGAGGGGCGGAGCTAAGCCATTTTCTTTAGGTGACGTCAACACTTTCCAGTGAATTTATATTTGTCTATGGGTTAAACCGCCGAATGGTTCCGGAGCACGACTGTGTCTGCAGTTCACCACTCCCCCATAGGATGGGGCAAAGGTGGAGAACAAATTCATAACACCTAGGTGTGTGGGAACTAATAGGACTTTAATTCTAACATTAAACGGATGTGAGAAAATGACATGGATTTAATGCAACTGACATATAAAAGACTTCTTATTCCTGGTGTAACCCTTGTGCTATCCCAGGCATGTTGTGTGGGTGTGGGTCATCTTGACCCCACAAAACAGTGAACTAAACTTTTCTTTCAAGGATTTTTTTCTCTCAAACATAAAAACCTGTCCACCTTTGTCATGGGAGGGATCAAACATCTGGACCCCATAGGGAATAGCATAAGGGTTAATGTAGACATATTAGCCAATAAAGTTTGTTTATTCTGTCTAAAGGTCATAAATCAACAATTTTATGAATTACCAGGCTTTAGTAGTGGCAAATCTACTTGTAATAAGGCATTTTGATCATCTTGTCTTGTAAAACATCTATGAAACAAATCGATAACGTTGTTATTGCAAGACTATGTGTAAAATTGAAATAAATTTATCGGGAAAGCAAAAAAAAAACATTTTTTTGATTTGATGAAAAAGGAAACTTGAATTGTTTATTGTTCTTACATTTTCAGAAACTACAGATCATGAAGCCCAATAAAACATAACCCCAATTTATGTATAAATAAATACTTCATAAATCAATAAACCTGAGTCTATATTCTGTTAAAGTTCAATTTTCTTAATCGAATTATGGAAATAAAGCCCCCTTTTCAATATATTTATATTTTTTTGGAAAGAATATGTAAAAGAAGAAAGTTTAAAGATCTAATCAAAGTGTGAATTTTACTTAATTTGATTATAACTTAATTTTGTTTTGAGCTGAACATCACAACTTGCCATAAAACGTGCATTTTTTTTCAGTCTTTCATTTTATTTAATATCAACCCACTGATTTGTATGTGAGGTTTAACACTTTTACTACAATTTTTTTTTAATAACAGTTATCTTGTGCTATTAGTAGACGTTTGCTTTCACAGAAGTACACATTAACAGGCATCCATGTCAGACATAGTACTTAATGTTACACACAGTAAGGGGTAAAATGAATGGCACAGTTTGTGAAGACTGTGCGTAATCTTCACATGTAAATTCTAACAAACAAACAAACAAACTGGTGCACACCTTCCCCCTCATACCTGGCCTGATAGTTGCTCTTGTGTAAACTCACCCCTTAAATCATAGAGTGGCAGGGCAGAGACTCACCAGCCCATCTGTAATCCTGAATGTGCGTGACCTGCACTCAAACAGACGGGCTTTGTCTACAGGCAAGCCAGATGAGGAGCCGCACAGAGATAGTATTACTGTCCCACAGTGGCACTGCCTCCAGCCTCCGGGCTCAGTAAGCCTTATGTCTCTGTGTGGCGGCGGGGTGGAGCCTGACAAGTGTGAGGTCGACACAGAAATTTGTTTCTTCATTTATGTCAGTCTATAAGTGTGTGTTTCGAGGCTAAAGCCAGAGTAAAAGTATGTTTGCATTGGGGAAATAGTTTGTTCTTTAAATCTTAATTTAAACTTCATTTAGCTGTTGTCTTGTGGAAATCAAACTTTAACATGTAATATATATTTTGGCTTAATCCTTTAATTTATGCACTTTCATGTTTTACATCAGCTAAAGAAGTGTAGAATAAAATAATCAATTCATTAACAATTTAATATATAGAGAGAACACATCGGTACATCATGAGTTTGTTCAATTGAAATTGAATGAAGCAAAAAAAAGTGAACTCCATCACATGGAGGAGCTTGTCTCTAACACCTTGACAGCTTGAATTTCTCGATATGCTTAGGATGTTTGGTTTATTCTATGAAGAATAGTTGTTAGTTATTGTTTCAGAAGCGTAATTTTCATATGTAGCAGTGGATGCAGTTTGTTTTTATGACATTTTACAGTTGTGCCTTTTCATGGAAATCATGGGACTCTAAAGGTAGGAGCTACTTAATGTACTTTTTTCAAAAATATGATATTTAAGTAAATTGTGTTGGTCTTCGCAAAAACAAGTTCAAAATAAAATCAGAATAGGATCATGGTTGGACAGATGCTGGTGGGATGGAGCCCAGCTCAACGAAGTTTGTTAATCTGCAAGTAACTACCACGTTAACCACTCTACAAGGCAGGGTTTTGTGCTGACTCGTGATTAGTAAGGTGTAGGTTTTTGTTTAGTATTAGTACATCTTAAGGTGTACTAATACAAAAAAAAATTACAAAGTCTTCAGTGGAGAATACTTTTAGTGCCATCCATCCATTTTCTAAACTGCTTTTCGGGGTCACGGGGCTGCCAGAGCCTCACCCAACAGGAGGACGGCCCTCGAGGTCTGACTTTGGACTCCCCAGCCTTAAGGTGTTCTGGGCAAAGGCAGGGTACACCCTTGACTTGTTGCCAGACTGCCGCAGGGCCACAATTACACACCTATGCACGCTCACATTCACACCTAGGGGCAATTTTAGAGTAACTAATTAACCTGTAAAGCATTTTTTTGGACGGTGGGAGGAAGCCCGAAACCCCTGCATGCACAGGAAGAACATGCTAACTCCACAAAGAAAGGTCCCCAGTTGATGTTTCTATTAAAGGTCCTCCAGCTGGGACTTGAACCGGTCAGCGCTAACTGCTCCTTATAGTACACTTTTCAGATAAATTGCCAATAATATCGTGTGTACTGGCCGGACAACGAACCAACTGACTTATGGCGCTAAGCACAACCAAACATCACAATCCCACTGGTAAACCCAGAAACAACCACAGCCAAACCAGCACTTAACAATCTTGAATAGAAAAAAAACATTACTACCCACAATGCAAAGAGAAAAGACTATGTTGGTACATAAACATAGTTTTCAAATGTTACATTGAGGTAAATGTAAGAGACACCCTGTTTGGTTTTTGAAATATGAATGAATGAAATGGTTTATTTCAAGCAATCTTACATAATCAATTACAAGTTGATCGCTTGAAAGGGAATGGAAGGAAGCAAACTTATTAGTGGAATGTAAAATAACATAAAAAATGGCTTACTGGTAGATGAAGAAACTTGATGTTAGTTGTCTATTTTGTCTCCACTCTATGAAATAATGAAAAATATACTTAACCCAATGGATTTGTAGTTCGACCAGTAGAAAACAATAAAAAAACAAAGTTCTGTATCTTTTATGCTATAGTCAGTATGGGGGGGTGAAATCCGGTGGCGCTTATGGACAGCAGCCGTCCAGAGACATTTACACATCGTCCAGTCTGCGATCTGTCTGCCACTGCCCAGCTTTCACTCGATTTCATAACGGGGTCTTCCCCGCCTGTCACTGGACTTCCATCCCATGTCCTTAAAATGTGCCCGAGCAACCACTGTTTCACAAATTTGGTGAAAGACGTGCATTCTGTTCACCTCATGGTGGCATTGTAGATATGGCAATAAACTAGTCATTTTTCAGGAAGAAACTCTCCAAAAACAGTTTTATAGAGAACAATTTAGTTTCTATTACTTCTTATATATTTTTAACACATCTTTAGTTCTTTTTCTTTGAAAGATATTCCTTAGTATTGAAATACCACAGCGGGAATCCCAGACTGCTCTGACTTGGATTGAGCAGTTTCTGTGAATTCAGAGGATCTTATCTAAAAAAGACGTTATCACACAGAGTCCTTACCCACCTGAGCCGCCCTCTTGTACTCATAATTTATCCTGCCCTGTGTGGGCACGAACACATCTCTTCTTGAGGTATATAGTGGATAATAGGGTACAACACAGTTCTGGCTTTTTTTTTTTTTTTTTTTTTCTGTGTGAAAAACGATTTCTGTCATCTCCTCCTATTGTTTCCAAAGGCACATTCCTGTAATATGGCAGTGCTATAAAGACCCCCCCCCCGTATGAAGCTTTAAAGCTACAAACTGATACCTTTAACAAACACAGATGGCAAGAAGCAACTGGAAAAGACAATAGGAGATCATGTCATTTAGTGTTTTTCTTCTTTGAAAGAAGAAGCACCGAGACGCTCTCTGCAACCCTGCTTCCCTCCAACAGGTGTCGAGTGCTCCCAAGAGCAACTTCTCTTAATATAGTTGAGTGTAAGCAGTTTAAACCAGTTTGTGGTTGAGAAAAGTGATCAAACTCTTGTCGAACTGGTGCTGCGACATTAAAAAGGTCAGTTTTCAAATAAGGTTAAAAAGGGAAGTGGAGTGTCTTCAATCAACAGACACGTCGACTCGGAGGCTGTGAAGCCTGAAAGTCATGTCAGCCATTGAAATGGTTTAGTTCAAGTTCAAGTTCAAAGTTCAAACAACTTTATTTATCCCCGAGGGGCAATTCTATTTTAAGGTGCAGAGAGTGCTTTCAATCAAAATACAAGTTACAAGTTACACCTGACACAGGCGTATAGAGAAATAAAAATAAAAATAATAACAATAAGATAAAGGAGAAAAACTGTACATTATGTAAATATACATGTGTGTATATAAATATATTTATACGTACACACACACAGGATGACATAAAGTGACGTAGTGTGGTTGTGATAGTGGTAATTCTGTTTAATTGCACTGATTAGCTTGATTGTAAGTCGGTGTTAAGTAGCTGGACTGCTCTTGGTATGAAGCTGCACTTCCTCCTCTGTGTTTTGCATCCGGGAATCCGAAGCCTGCGACGTGAGGGGAGCCATTCCAACTCTTGATGCATGATATGGGAGGGGTCTTGAAGGATTTTGTTGGCTTTTTTTGTAGTCTGCTGATCACACAGGGTGGCAAGAGATCGGATTGGCTGTTCAATGATTTTTGAGCAGATTTTAACAGTGTGCGTGAGACGGTTTTTGTTCTGTACTGTTAGTGAGTGGAACCAGCAATGAATGAGAGAAGGTTATTACATTTTCAATGAAGGCATAATAGAATCTGGTCAGGATGTCGCTGCTTGTTCCAAATGATTTTAGTTTCCTCAGGAGATATTGTCTCTGGCTGCTGCACTTAGCCAGGATAGCTTCCGTGTTGGAGGAGAACCTCAGCAGCTCATCAAAGATGGTTCCCAGGTATTTGTACTCACTGACAAACTCTACAGGCTCTCCATGAAGGATGGTGGGGGTTGACTCTGCCAGCTGTTTCTGTCTGGGGGAGAAGGTCACTATCATCTCTTTTGTTTTGTTGATGTTGAGCTCCAGGTGTGAGTTATCAGACCACTCCATGAAGTCCTGTATGGCTGAGCTGTGATGCTGTGATTGGTCAGAAGACAGCGACAGGAGGACAGTGTCGTCAGCAAACTTAACGATGTGACAGTTCTGATGGGCAGACCTGCAGTCATCTGTGTAAAGAATGAAGAGCAGAGGAGAGAGAACACAGCCCTGAGGAGAGCCCGTGGATGTGTACAGGGTGTCAGAAAAGCAGTTGTTCACCAACACTCTCTGTGACCTGTTGGTGAGGAAATCCAGGATCCATCGAGTGAGCTGGTGGTCGATGTTGAAGCGTGTGATTAGCTTCTCAGCGAGGAGGTGAGGCGGCATGGAATTGAACGCTGATGAGAAGTCTGCAAACAGGAGCCTGACTGAGGTGTTTGGCATCTCCAGATGCTTATGAGTGGTGTTCAAAATGAAGATCTTTGCATCATCAACCCCTCTGCCTTCCTGATACGCAAACTGAAGTGGATCCATCATCAGATAGGTTTGGTTCATGATATGGTCCTTGACAATCCTCTCCATTGACTTCATGGCCAGGGATGTGAGGGCCACAGGACGGAAGTCATTCAGGACTTTAGGCCTGCTCTTCTTCTCAATGGGGATCACTGTAGAGTGTTTCCAGCATGAGGGCACTATGCCACTCGACAGGGAGCTCTGGAACAGATGTAGAAACACCCCCCCAAGTTGTTCAGCACAGTGCCACAGTGTTCGCCCGCAGATGTTGTCTGGTCCTGGAGCCGAGTTCTTTTTTGTCCTCTTGAGGGCTCTCACCACCTCAGATGAGTTTATTGTAAGGGGGGAGTCTTGAGTTGTGAGTGATGAGATGACTGAATTTATCTCGTCAGTGTTGTCCCTCTCAAATCTGGTGAAGAAGGAGTTCAGGTCGTTGGGAAGAGAAGTAGAACTGCTGCCTGTGATCTGGATGGGTTTCCGGTCAGATGAAACAGAGTTCACAGCTGCCATGTTTTTGAGAGTTTTAGAGGCGCAGTCTGCATCCTCTGCCTTAAGGAATGGCACTTCTGCTGCAGGGGGAACAAGCTTGCAATAGTTTTATTCTAACCAGTTCGATTCAGTGTCTATTATCAGTAAAACACATTTTCTAAAAACACACGTCATAAAACCTCAATTAGGTGAATAAGACCTGCTATTTGCAGAATTCACCACATTACTTTCTTTACCTTTTCATCTGCACTATTTCTCCCCTTCTAGACTGTCTCTCTCCCATCTGTCATGTTATTTTCCTCGCCTGGCTTGAGTGGTTTTCTTGCCGAGAAGCCAATTGATTAACTGCTGGTTTGAAGCATGTGAGGGCACGCCAACTAGCAGACACTACCTTTGGCTTGGAGGGAAAAAAAAGACTGTAAACCAAAACATCTGTAGCGCAAGACTCTTAAAGGGAGACTGAGAACCTCCGTGATGTTGAGGAAGAAACCTATTCCTTCTTGGAGAGATGATCTGGAGATTACTTAAGCTGGTTTTGGTTTGTAAATATGAAGAGAGATCCCCACAACACAAGAAATGAAAAAAATATATTTTAACAAATGAGAGAAAAGGCTGTTCCAGACAAAGCTGCTTCGACTGGCTGATTCTCTGTGTGAGCAGAAAGTAAAGCAGACCAGAAAGACTCACTATTTGTATTATCCAGCATAATTGAATCCCTGAGTAATTTGAAAGGCATTAATATTAATCCTTTCCTGTGGCGGGGTTTCCTGTCAGGCTACTTTGCCGGGGGGAGAACACGGAGACAAACCACACAGAACATCCACACATCCTGCAGCCGTGAACCCTCGGCATCATCGCTAAGGAGGGGGAACTGACTTTTTCTGGGGTTCGGTTAAGGGGCCCCAAGAGCCTGGCGTCCATGAGGGCAAAGCGGAACTACACAGCATCCTTAAAATCCAAAGCCATGGGGGATAATGCTCCAACTGAGTTGTTAGCTTAAAAATATCTTCTGTTTAATAACAAGGACTTAGGATGTGTGTATGTATATATATATATATATTATATATATATATATTATATATATATATATATATATATAATCAATCTTTTTTATAATACTCTATTAATATTGTAACTCTGAGTACTGAGTATAGACAAAGAATACAAGGATATTTTTGAGCTCCCGGAACTAAACGCTTTGAATAGTTTTTGGATTTGAAGCCAACAGCTATAGAAGTTCCAACTTCCATATAACCTCCCTAAACTCCTTGTCAAAAGTGAATTTGATCATTTTAATTGTCTGATCTCATATCCTAAATAAAACTGGTAGGTTATGTTTGGGGTAAGAGATGTAGAATGAGCTGCAGTTATTTGGAATATTCTATCGCTGGGGCATGCTTAGAAAATACAACTCCCTTTAAAAATAAATCTAGTTTCTGCGAAGATTAATGTCATTTTCAACAATTATATACCTCATGAGGAACATGAATAGTATATAAAATAGATTGGGTTTAAAATCATAAAAAAAAATTATAAACACATCCTGTAATCTTGTGTATTTTATTGACTGTATATAAGTAAACTGGATCAAGAGTGATGTCACTCAGAAGATGGTTTATTTCTGGCTCCAACAGGAGCTGCGTCAGGCAAGGAGCGGTGCAGCACCTGACAAAAATAATTGTCAAGCTTTTGTTCTATTTATGGTTTTAACAATTTCATTTTTTTTAACATTCTACTCAAAATGAGTGGTGTGTCAAACTGTAAAAAAAAAAAAAAAAAAAAAAAAAAGCCCTAGGCGGCCGCCTTGCTCGCCTATACTCAGGGCCGGCCCTGTTTCTAATTAAAAACCTCCTGCCCCGTCTTTTCGGTAAATGAACTCAAGTCTAAGTTACAGAACGGATTAAAGCTAGCCTACTGCTTTACGTTTGTTTGCTGGATAAGTGTCTAGCTTATAAACGGAGACGGAGGCAGGAAAACACGGACTGCATTTCATTAGTGAATGCATATAATCAGTGTAGTTGCCGCTCCGATTCGGTGGTAAATCTGCATCTTTTTTTTTTTTTTTTTTTTTTTTTTTTTTTTTTTTCTAACTTGTCCTGTCCAACAGCTGAGCCAACAGATGTGGGCTGAGAGCTTCTTGTGTTGGGCAGATGTTACTGTCACAACAGGGATTTATTGAGTATAAACCCCTGTTGTATTTAATGCTAAACTTTATTTATATTGATTATGTTTTATTTTATTTATTTATTTTTCTTTGTCGTTGGACCGGACGGAAAAAGGGAAGAGGGTGGGGGAGGGGGGGGGGGGGAGATAAGATGGCAACAGAGGGAAGCAACATCATAAAACAACCAGGACTAAGTGATAAACTAGAATGGGCGGGCCTGTCTACACACACGCTCTATAGTTACACACACACTTGTTGGCCAAAATAGTCTCTACATTTAAACTAAACATACTCACATATACTATACATATACTACACATGTACGCAATTCAGCTATAACAGCAGCTCACACACTCCATCATACAAACCCATTCAGATAAAGACTTTCATTCTGTCACACAAACGGTTAGTGCTCAGGTGAGTGTTTATGTTTCACTGAGGTGGGTGGTGATGGAATGTACTCAGGGGAGAGCGCCCGGCCATCCCCACGCCAAGACCCCCCGCCGGGGCAGCAGCTGCAGCCAAGATCCCCCAACACCCGCCGTGGAGCCGCGGATGGAGAGAGACCGCCCCGCCGGCAATCCCGCCGCAGGCACCCAGACCGGGCACGCACGACCGGCGCAGAGGCCCCCACACCCAAGAGCAGGAAGGCACAGGAACACGGAGAGTGCAGGCCCCAGCCAGCCAGAGGAGCAGCCCCCCCCCCGCCAGGAGGGCCAACGCGGGACCACCCCCGGAGAGCCCCAACCCCCGAGGAGCAGCCACACCACCCAGTGGGCGCAGAGGACCCCCGCCCCACCAGGTACGAGCCAGGGCCCCGGGCAACCCAACAACTCCAGACAACCGCCTGCCCACCGCGAAGGTCCAGCGGAGAAGCAGGGCAGAGGCGCCCCCCGCGAGCAGAAGAGAACCCAAGAGAAACAGAGGGCCCCAAGGAGTGATGTAAAACAAGGCCGACCAGGCACACCCACTGATGGAGTTAAGGAGAGGACTAGTTTCGAAAGCAGGGACCGGATTCCGCACCACCGAGACTGGACACCCCCGGCTCCGATGTAGATTGATCCCCTGCTAAATCTCGGGGATCCCACTCCCGGCGTGGGGAGGAGACTGCCGAGCCCAGGAGACGGCACCAAGAGATAGACCACCAGGCCGAGGTTCCCCGCACCCCGCCAGGGGATGGGGTAGGGGACAGAAGGTCGAAGGTCACTTCCTTGTGTGATGCGTGCGTGTTTGCTTGTTAGAGTGTATGTTTGTGGTGTTAGAGGTGTGTGTACTAAAGGGGTGCGGTTAAAATTGGTGAGAAGGCCTTAACAGGGCATTCCTGATTTCTCGCAGAGATGCCCCGTCACTCCCACAGCGGCCTACATGTTATGGTGCGGTTTAAAATTGGCGGAAGGGGCACTGAAAGGACATATCGACTGTTTGCTGGGCAGTGATGTCCAAGCCCACCCCCCCACCAAGGGTCCTAAATGTCTAAGGTGCAAATAAATCGAGGGGAGGGGCAAATCCTTGCAGCGGCCACAGGAGGAGGGCCACTGGCAGGTAGTCCACCCCCCGCAGCGCACCGCAATACAGACACCCTCCCCTTCTCCCTATTCATGTTTGTATGAGGAAGGGGATATGTTGGGGTCAGTTGGCAGACTGACCCCCGATGGCAGACCCCTGTCCCCCCCCCCCCCCCGCGTTGGGCCCAAGTTCCCCCAGCCCAGGCGTCCCACCCCCCGAGAGCCGACCCGCCAGGCGCAGCACCCGCCACCCCCCACAAGGAGGGAGGAGCCAAGAAGGAGCCAGTCCCAGGGACAAATCCGAGTCCCCGCCCCCAAGAGCCTCCCCTGTGGGTGTACTGGTCAGGCACCAACGGGACCTAGGCAGCCAGACCGGCCGCGGCCCCCACCGATTTCTTAGCGGAGAACCCGACAAGCCAGACCCCCCAGGTCCCGTATCTTAATGGGACCCCCGCTCCCACAGACACCCCCCACAAGACGGGGCCAGACCGCCCACCCCCCCGCCACCCCCCAAGACCCCGCCGGACAGGCGCCGCCCGGAGCCAGGGCTTAGTGAAGGGGTTATTCCAACCCAAACAGAGCCATGAGCCGAGTCCCGTATAGGGATTTTCAGGCCCCAGCGACGGAATTGGGCCCCCCCCCCCAAGGGAGCCAGCAGGTGATCAAGACCAACGCGGCGGCAGACCCCCACCCACCGCGACCGGCCGCGCCAGACCCCCACCCAGCCGAGCACCCCATACCACCTACACCCGGACCAGGAGGCCACCCGGCGCCCGCCCGCCCCCATCCAGACGCCAGACCGGACCCCCAACCAGCAGCGCCCCCCCCACGTCCCAGCCAGGCACCAGGAGGCCCCGGCCACCACCCGACAGCCCCAGCAGACAATCAAGGCGCAGCGACAGCCCAAGCTCCCCCCACCCTAAATCATGGAATCAGCTATGGGAGACCAGAGAGACTGAATTCTTTTCAAATTACTTGAACTTTTAGCTGATGTTTTTTCCAAACTGATATGATCAAAAAGCAGATTCCTGTACTGATTAACGTTGATGTTTTTCTTGTTTTTCCAATTTAACAAAATAGTTTTTTTTGCTATACAAAGAGTTATGAAGATTACAGATACTAATCCTCCTTCTATATCGATGGCACTCATGTCACCAAGCACACAAAGTGACGGTGAAGCAGTGATAGAAACATTAAGCCAGACTGATAGATCCGCACAAACCTGTTGCCAGAGAGCCTGGACAGGTGTGCAGAACCACAGTGCATGCATGTAACTGTCAGGTAAGTTACCATCGCAGTGCTCACATATGTCTGAGCTTCTGAGACCCATCTTGAACATCCTCTGACCAGTATAATAAATTCTATGGAGAGTTTTGAATTGGATTAGTTGTAAGTTTGGGCTTTTAGTCAGTTTAAAGGTGTTCAGACACATTTCTGTCCAGAAGCTTTGATCTGTGATCTGTAAATCTGCATCTTTAACGGCAGGTTGTCTGCGGGGAACATTTGAAAATACTGAGGTTTTTCAGAGCAAACAGAATCATCGCTGCGCAAATTCTGTTAAACTCTTGGCAAAATTCTGGTGTTTCAATAGACCTTTAAACCACAAAATAGCTTTGGAAGTTGCAGATTTTTAATTCATTAATATGGTCCAACATTGAGAGGTCTTGACTGTTTGATGGGCATTAGTGCGCGGGGGTTGGGGGTGTTACCAGAATCTTCAACAAATGAGCGGAGGTGCCGACAGAATTTGTGCAGAGAGAACTGCTTCAGTTTGCCACCCAAGGACTTTCATTGGCCCCAAATGTCGAGTTCAGGTGAAAATGTTCCTGGTGATTTCTGCGCTAACAGGCTTACTAAGATAAATTTGAGCAGAGATTTTTCTATTAATCTAAATCTGTTAATTCTTTCAATTTGAACTCAAATCTTCCTGGATGAACTCGGAATAAAACACTCCATCCAGTCTCGTGGCACCACTTGCCACTTTGAATGAATGTTGTTAGGAAATTGTAATGCAGAATAACTCAAACTGTGATGCAACACAAGGCAAACAAGAAGCTGGTCACTTTCCTGGCTGGATTAAGATTTGTTTTTTTAGGAAAAATAATGTGTTGCATCATGACGTCACCTTTTCCTGACAGTGATTATATTCAAAATATGATAAACCAGATTGTTCTTGTTCCTGCAACACATATAAAAAAAAAACAGGTTTTCAGAGAATCTTTTGTGGAAATGATCACTATCAATATTTGGTAGACATTTAGCTAAAGTTTGAGGAGCTCTCAAGCAAAAAAATACAAGTTTTGATTAACAAATGAGCTTTAGTTGATAATTATAGTTATCATGAATTATGTTAGAAACGTCTCAGCTGGTCCAATGGGGCCCAATTCAAGCCTTCTGTGAGAAAATAATTTTAAGGATACTGTTCAAAAGCTCTTAAATCACCGCACACAAGAATGGAGTATGAAAAAAAGCCTGATGATGATGGTAAAATCACAAAATATTAATGGTAGGAACAAAATAGTTCAAATGTGAAAAGATTTGGACTTTTTGGCCATAAAATAATTAAAGCAAATGAACCATTATTTCCTAATGTTAGCATAATTCCTGTTTTGTTGGGTAAGACTGCATGATGGACAATATGGTTAAGTTTTGTTGAAAATGAGTCATAAATGGATTGTAAAAAGTCTAACATTGGAAGGAATCCATTCCATGAGACGTTTAGACGGTTGAAGGTGTAATGATTTATTCATCCAAGTGTCTAGGGTCTAAATTAAGGTCATTATTGGTATTTCTCAGCCACATATTAATATCAGTGTTTTTATAATTGTGGCCACAGTCTATTCTTTGCTCTATGTCTTCAGAATGTCTTCTTAAAAAGTAGAAAATATCGAGAAATATCAAAAGAAAACAATTCTTGTCTTCCAGGGTTAAGACGTACTTTCATTAGTTTGCTAATTTGATCCAAGTGTTTCCATTTCCTTGCCTTCCGGTTGTTAGCCTCAACTTTGACGTTAAAGAGAAAATCCTCAACAACTTCAAACCAGCTGCAAACATTTTTTTGAGGATGAAGACTCAATCAAATAAAGAGAAACTTGTAAACGGGAGATTTGAGAATTTTCCTAGAACAACTTTCTGAACAAATGTCTCACTAGGTAGGCATCTGTTTTCGGAAACGTTGGCACAGAAAATGTTCCTTTGTGTTGGAAAAAAATAACAATGACAAAATCTGATCGATTTTTTTGCCCTAAAAGATAATCGGAGCCAAGATTGAGTGTTAAAATGGCATTCTATGTAGAAAAACTATCCTGTAATCTTTCCTTTATTGGAATTTCAAGACTGACAACTTTGTTTCATTGAAAAAAATGTACTTATACTTTTAGAATATTTAAAAAAAAATTTTTGTAGTAGCATTTTATTTTGAAAATAGTTTTTAGAAACCAGCAACTTAAAAATGCAAACTTTAGACATTTTCAGCTTGTGAAAATATTGTCTAATTTAAACGGTCTGTAGCCTGGAAAAGGTTGGGACCACTGCATTACCGTATATTGTTAGTGATGTAGCTCAGAGTATTTTAGATTTTAAATTTGGTATAATTATGACTCTTAAAAAGGGGGAAGATGATAGTGCCGTGACATCAAACTATTGGAATCGCAAACAAAAACACATATAATTGTTTAACATATTTGTCCAATCATTTTCAAAGGTTTTCATATGTTGTTTGTCTTGAACCTTCTTTGGGTTAATCCAATCTGCTGCTTGTATATTAGAGTATATTCTGGATTAAAGCATTTGAAGTGTAAGAGAGTTTTGCAAAGTCTCACCTGAAGAGAATCATTACTTTGATTGTAAGTCTACAAATCTTCAAGGCTTGTTCTTGGATCAGTTTAGTTTAAATATGATTATAATGCAGAGATGAACTGTACTTAGCATCACAATGCCCCTAATACACACCAAATATATGAAAAGAAGAGGAATTGATGACCAAAATGAATGATGTGATTCTTCAAAGTGACAAGATCATTAGAGCTTTGTCCATTTATTCTTTGCTCTAATGGTTTCCTAAGGCCAGTTTTACAATGTCGTCCGCTTAAGACCACCATGCTCATTAGCTTACTTGTAATACAGAATGACAAGTAATTAATATGTCTATTAAACTAATTGATGATTGGGATGCCTGCTGCTAAGGCAGCTATTAATCAGAAGATATTCCGTTTATGAATCCTTCACTCTTTACAGAGCTGAGTAAATTCTATGCAGATGCAAACTGATCACAAGCGGCGTTCTTGCAGTTCACAGCTAGAGCGCCAAAAAGAATGTTACAGACATGCGAGAAAAACCCTTTTCTGTTTTGGTGAAGAACGTTGATGACTCCTGATCCATCCAGTCTGCTGCAGAGTTTGAAAAATAAGCAAACTCTTCCACTGTGACAAAAAGAACCATTCCACCCCTGAGGGGGATGAAAGATTTAAGGTTTCTCTATTTTATATTATTTATTTTGTACAATGAATGGCATTAGTTTGGGAATGTTTGTCAAAAGGTGAGAACATCTTTTTCTTTGTTGCTTCAGCTGATTTACTGCTGGACTGGTGAAGATTTTCTTCAAACTTGACAAAACTTTTGCCTCAGAGAAATCTATATTTTTCTTTCCTTTAAGCCAATGTCACTTTGAGTAACTAGAACATTACCTGTATGTAGCAGATTACCTGCCTGCAGTGAAACAAGCTTTCAGGTTTGATGGCTTTAAACTATTTTCTTCTAATCTTGTGTCAGTCAATTCAAAGGAAATATACATATAAAAAATAATAGAAAAAATAACCTTTTAAAAAATGTATACTGATTTTTTTTAAATTCACATTTTTTATTTTTTAGGTTTTTGTGGTTGAAGTCTACCATGAAAGTCAAACTACCGGTACATCAAAATAAAAGCACAGATTTCTTGTTATCAAAAGAATTATTTGATGCTTGTTACAAGCTGTATGCTAATTAAAAAGACAAACTTGAGCAAACGAAAAAAACTATGGCCGGGAATCGATTAAAAAAAATTAACTAATTAATTGTAAACCTGGGAAAAAGATTAATTGACACATTTTTTTTTCTTTTTTTAGTGACAGTATTTGCTGACCACTTATCTGCGAATAATCCCAAATGAAATTTACACACAAAAACTACATTTAGAACATTTATTTTGTAATTAAGGCTGTCAAGTGATTTATAAATATATCTCATTAATCACATATTTGTGTTGTAATTAAACGCAATGTTTTACTTGATAAATCTGATGACAATTTGTGGCTTTTGAACAAAAACAGGACAGAGAAAAATGTTTCCTTCATTGTTATTTTCTTAAACATTTAAATGTTTCAGTGTTAACTCAGATATTGCTAAAATGTCATTTGGTCACACAAAAACTAATCGACTGTAAGATGAGCGGAACTCTGAAGACTTTTACGTCAGTTTTACTCCAAGAAAACAAAGTTGCTGATAAACAGAAAAAAACTTTCTCGCTTTATTTAACCTATAATGAAGATCCGCATTTACATTGCGTTCCTGCATTCGAGCCTCGGCGATGCTCGCCGTGTTACCATGACAACGCGCCGGAGCATGGATTGAGTCGTCTGTTTTTGTGAAAAAGTGATCTAAACTAAAAAAATAACAAGATTAAAGTTCTAAAAACCGACTGAAGCTTTTTTTCTTTTGTAAATAACCATAGCATAAGTGGGGAAATAACCCGGCGAGGTGTTTTAATGCACAGTATGGATGACGGCACCACTGAGGCAAAGCGAAGGACTGCTGCTCCGTGAGGTGCGATTACTTTGCGTCAATAGATATTAACAAGTTAATCATAATTTGTTAATTAGAAAAAAAAAAACAGTTAAAAAACAAAAACCTAAAATGTGTTGACTGTGGCTCAGTTTTTGCTTTTTTTATTCCTCATTTTTAAATCACTTTGATGAAAGTCTCCTATAAGCAGATTTTTTTAAAACTTCTCCATTGAATTGTAATTTAAAATTACTGAAAAAATACTTGATGTAAAAAAAAAAATAATCTTTAAAAATTTAGGAAATGTACTTTTCTATAAAAAATCCCTGATTTTATCCTTTAGTCAATGATAGTTATTTATAGAAAAGTAATTTTGTAAATACACAGAAATCATTTATTGCATGTTTTCAAAAACATATTGAAACCATTGAAAAAAATGTTACAAACATCTCCTTAGCAGTATGCAACAGTGAGACATGACTACTGACAGCACATATATCTTCAATCAAAAGCATATTCTGGATAAAGCCGAACTCTAAATAATGCTGACATGTTTATGAGCCTGTTATTAATAATACATCAATGCAAGATGATTTTCTCTGCCAACAACTGTCATCCCAGCCTTGCAAATTACCACCACCTTGTATGCATCATGTTTGAGCTATTTCGCAGTTTACAAACAAAATATGATAAGTGGAGCCACGAGAACCGCAAGGATGCCTTTTGGAACCCGGCCTGGGGAAAGCAAAAAAGAAACGACATATCAAAAACACATTTTCATGAAATATAAAAGTAGGAGGACACTATTTCACACAGGAAAGTAACAGCACTGGGTCATTTTGACCCGCATGTATCTGCGGGTGGAAACATGACATCTTCTGCTGCAGCTTCTTTATCAACTAGAACGCAGCTGAACAAATCAAATTGAGCTTTTTTTTTTTTTTTTTCTGGGAAACCCAACCTGTTAACAACTCAAGAGTCTCTCTCAGCAATTTCATTAGTCTGCTCCTCTCCAAAGTTGTTTAAAGTCACCTCAGATAATGTCAGGAATTAATGATAAAAAGTAGAACCTGCAAAGAAACTTTTTTTTTTCTCTCTCTCTGCTGGACATGATTAAAAAAATTGAAGACATTCTAGAAAAAACTGAGGAGACTAATGCTTGGAATGTGATATTCCCTAAAATACTTCAGCCCTGAAGTAAAGTTGGACCAGTAAAGAATCCCGAGCTGTTATGGATACCATTTGATTTTTAAAAACTTCAGTTACTTTTAATTTATATCTTTCAAACTTCTCTATAGGGTTGTGGATTCTTACTTAAGGTGGCAAATCAATTCAAGTGCAACAATTCACAGATTAATCCATGAATTTTAGTTTTTAATACAATATGTTTGTACAGTTGCTACACATATGTCTTTTTACCAGAAAGAAAATTATATGCATGAAATCACCCTCATTAATACGTTTATGTAGAACAGGATATCTCTAATAAAAACAGAAAGATTTAGATACAAAGAATTTTCATTTGTCACTTTTGATATAACTATATATATATATATATATTTTTTTTTTTCTGACAACTTTCTAGTTACGTTTAGCTGTAATGTAAACATAAAATATAAATATCACAGCTGTTTTGGATCATTTAACAACAAATCCTCAGTTTTTCCATCCTCAAAGTTCTGTAAAAAACTGCTTTTCTCCACTGCAGAATCAGCTGGTTCACTATGATTACGTAATCACTTCACTATTGTGCAGTGCTTCATATCAGCACTAGACTACTTTTCTCCGCTTCAGAATCCTCTGGAACTACGTTAACTGCGTCAACTGTTGGATAGTTACTGGAATCAAAAGAATCTAAAGCTCCGGTATTCAACAAAGTTAATTTCTTATAGCTTATGTCAGTAAGAGGAACTTCAGTCTCATTTTTTTCAACTACAAAAATACACTTAAAAGTTTTATTTTGAAGCTTGAGAACAGAAAAAAGTTACAAACATCATCGATATAAATATAAATAAAGTTTAGCATAAAATACAAAAGGGGTTTATACTCTCTAACTTCCTGTTGTGAGAGTAAAGTCTGTCTAACACAAGAGGCTCTCAGCTCGTATCTGTTTACTCAGCTTTTGTAGAAGTTAAAAAAAAAAAAAAAAAGAAATGTGAAGCTTCATCAACACTTTATTTTAGAGATTTGTTAACTTCTGGTGACGGATATGCTGATTATTTTTAGTTTATAAATTTAAAATACAACGTCATTCTACATTTCAATACCATGAATTCTTTTTTTCCCAATTTGAGTTTTTACTACACTCTATTCTCTCTTTATCTATTTCACAAGTATCACTGGTGTGAGTCACTGGTTATGGTAGAGGAAGACCAAGACTTTGAGGAGCGAATCTGATTTCTTTTATCTGTCATGTTATGCTCTGTTTTGGAGGTTCTCTCTGGTGTTGTGGAGGAGGTTCTATATGAAATTATTTCCCTGCAGACTCTAAATTTTTCCTTTATATTATCAACTTCCAGAGTCCCTCTCTGTCTTTCTCTCATATTCTGTCCACTCCACAGCCGCACGCCGGCACATGGCGGGGTGACCGTTCACATGCATCTTGAAGAGAAAAAGTCAGAAGAATAGAGAGACATGATTAAAAAAAAAATAGCACTGCACCCGGGAAGAAGTCCGAAGGAAAAAAGTCACGTCATCCATGACTGTCACGGTAGATTGGTGAAAGTTGCAGTGAAAATAAAAAGTTGCAGGATGTGCAACAAATCGCCTTTGCCCAACAGTAGCTGGGTTGACTCCAGCAACCCTGTGACCCCAAAAGAGATTCAAAAAATGGATGGAACGTCCCTGGGCTTTGGGGAGGACGCTGAAGTGTCCTGTGAAAACCTATCCAGACAGAAAGAACCGAGCTGGGATTTGAACCAGGGCCGTCTTGCTGTGAGGCGAGAGGAAAAGCCACCAGCACACTGTGCAGCCTGTACCAGAACTCAGATGTGTAATAATCTTTGGTTGAAAACGGCAAGTCATGTGGAAAGAGAAGAGTTTGTCAGTCGGACAGATAGTTTATTATGCATATGTGGCAGCAGAATAGAAAGTAGGAAATCTGAGCGTCTCTTTGTCTGTGGTGTCAGCAGCTGTCTCCTCAGGGGAGAATAATACCTAACCTGACATGCCAGATGGTTTACTTCACAAAGACGTATGGGAAGTCTTCTTATAGGAGCCATATGGAAAAGAGCAGGTACCTTTATAAAAAATTACGTAGCAGGTGATTGAATTAGGCATCTGATTCCTGTCAAAACGGGGTATTAATCAAAAAAACAAACTTAAGCCACCAGACAGAAGCAGTAAACAAGTAGGAGCTGCGATTGTTGATTGAGCTCATTCCTCCAACCAACCTTCTGCCGAGAGTTTAGGGATGCTGATTTCTGTGCTTCCGCCACAAATGAATGGTTTAGAGGCTAGCGGGACTGATTTTCTTATGATTGTGATTTTTGCAAATCTTCCAAGAACTGAACTGCTTAGTGGCTCCAAGGATGACTTCTTTTTTCCCCCCAACATCACATGGCCCCCACCCACTGATAATGCCCTCAATCTATCTTTTCTGCACCTTTGACTTCTACAGCCACCTCCTCTTTTCCCAAACTTTTAGTTTCTTCTTGACTTAAAGTTCCACTCTGATCATAATTTGAACTAATTATGATTTTAGTCCAAATCAACAGAACCTGTGTGTTCATTAGAAATTCACCTCTGAAGTGTGGGTGGGACTGTTTTCGATCTTGTATTTGTGTCTTCACTGCTACAATCTTTTTAAAATTGCATTTTTGATTCACGATTTGAATAAAAACATTTTTGAGCTTAATTTTCTCCTCATCTTTTTAACATGGCTTTCACATAATCTTAAATGAATCTCTATTTATGTATTGTTTATCAAGTATTAGTACATATTTATTTATTTTATTTTATTTTTTACCACTGTCTAGTTTTATTTTGTGCTTTTAATGACATTTTTCTTTTGTTTTCACATACATATTGCATATTTTATTGTAAATTTTAATGTTGTTTTATTATTTGTTGTTGTTTTTTTATTTATTTTATGTACAGCGACCTTGGGTTCCAAGAAAGGTGCCAAACAAATAAAATGTATTATTATTATACATTTTATGTATGACATTTTACTATCTTTCTTTTAAGGTTTTATGCTCGAGTGTTTCCCTTTGGGGATCCTTTGTTCCAGGGGTTACCAGTTCTGTTTGGGGACGTTGCTGCGGTCGCCGCCCTTTTGTGGACGGTCGGGGTCAGCATGTTGTTTGGACCCCATTGCTGTCCTGTCTGGGTGGGGTGGGTGCTGTGGCGATGTCCCTGTGGCTGAGCTGGCTCCTGATATAAATAGATCCCCCAAATACTGTTTCTTCACAACAGAGCCAAGTCCAGGTTTTTTTTTTTTTTTTTTTTTTTCTCCCAGTATTCATTGTTTGTGGGATCATGTCTGTGTGTTTATGGAGGGAGGGTGGATTGGGTTTCTCTCTTTTTATTAATTGATTTATTTTTTTGTTTCTGTTTTTAATTGTACAGTGCTTCGAGCTGCACCAATATGAGAAGCGCTCTTTTATAAATAAAGTTTGATTGATTGATAATAAATGTCCTCCATCATGAGTAAAATACTACAAGAAAGTACTAAAAAAACACCAGAGACCCAATCTTTAAAGTGAGTTTTGATATTTAAGACTAAATGAGAGGAAATATGGAAAATAAAGCTACTTCATGTACTTTTTGGTTCCTTACATGCAAATATCACTTTTTTACCCAATTTTTAAAAAAATGGTTTAAGCATATTTACTATATAGACTAGAACATCAAGCTAAAATACCATCTTTGCTCGGTCCAGGGCACACCTTGGGGGTTTGGCTACTTAGTGGTGCCGCCTTCCTCCAGGGTTGCTGCATGGATCTGCCCCCCTCTTAATTTTTAATGAAACACACATTGGTGGTGGTGAACCGTCACCCATCAAATTAACTTAGATTCAGTTTGACCTGTGGCTAAACTTTCAAGCAAACAGCCTTTAAAAATCTTTTTCATACAAACATGAATTAACTTTTTGAGGGAAAAAACAGTTTTTTTCTCTAAGCCATGAATTCAAATTTCAATTTCAATTAAAACTGAAGCTCCGTCTTTTCTTTTCGTTCATTGCTCTTTGTGACATCCGAGTTGCTCAGCTGCGCATCGAGCCAGCCTTGATGACCTTGAGCAGGAAAATGGCGCTCTGATGCTGCAGAGCTTAAAGGTGAAGGAAGAGCTTCTTTGTAAAGTTTAAGCAAGTATTTAACACTTCCCTCTAATAATCATATTGGACGAGACAACTCCTGAAATGATTAAAGTTTCTAAAAAAAAAAGTGTTTTTTTCACAGTTTAATGAAGTAGCAACTTAGAAATATTTGAAACGACACATCTTTTAAGATGAGCATTTCTCATACAGTTACTATTTCTGACTTTAAAATCATTTTTCTGCACATATGACAGATGGACTTTCTATAAATGAGTTTGCCAGAACCTCAGTCTGGTCTGCACTGGGTTTATGTTTCTTAAACAAAATTCCTAATTATATAGTTATTAACTCGTGGTTTTCCCTATACTTTTTAGGGTTTAAAAGAAATAATAATGATAATAGAAAAAAAGTTAAAAAAACAAAAAAACTCAGTGGAATTGACCAAATTGATACACAGCCAATATGTGGTCTTTGTTCAAACTTATGTCATATATCGGAGGAGCAGAGAACTTGAACTTTAACTTCACTTTAGACCTTGTTT
The DNA here is from genome assembly GCA_003999625.1 of Oryzias javanicus. Lineage (NCBI taxonomy): Eukaryota > Metazoa > Chordata > Actinopteri > Beloniformes > Adrianichthyidae > Oryzias > Oryzias javanicus. Next base: position 18,050,095 of record CM012451.1, read on the forward strand.
ATGACACATTAGCCACTTTAGCATATCCACAATACCTGTAACTTCCAATGTTGTTTGCAACACCTAAAAAAATGACTGATATCGCTAAAAGAAGCGCTACTGGGACTATGCTAACTACACTAAAAAGACACAGGATACGTCAGAATTCCTTCACTACTCACTATAGAGTGTGTCCGCCATTCTGTAGTGCAATTCTAAATCGAGCGGCCTAGAAATTTCCCAGAAGTCTTTGCAAAAAAAACTAGTGTTCATCGATATTCACTACAATGGCAAATATAGACCACAATGCATGTAATTTTGTGTAGAAGATTGCGATCAGCTGAGAAAAGAGGGCAGAGAATTTGGCTATTGGTTCAAAGTAAAGGCTTAATTGATAAGTGGTGTGTAGAGTGACGCAAGAATCTAGGCTACCCCGAAGTGAGTTAGACCATCCTTATTGAAATTATGCCAAAGATTCACAAAGCACAGTCATGATTAATCTATATACACTGCTCACAAAAATGATAGGAGCACTTGAAAGAAACACATTAGATCCATCAGATCTCAATATGAAGTTGGATATCTATACACATAACGACAGGGCAGTGTCTTAGGAACAAAAGGATGCCGAGTCTTTAATGGAAATAAAAGTTTTCAGCCTACAGAGGCTCAATTGTGTAGACACCATCAAATCAGAGTGAAATGAAGATGTGGGAGGCTAGTCCATTTTCTCCAAAACTTAATTTCTGCAACTCTAAATGTTTTTCAGTACCTTGTGTGCCCCCCACGAGCTTGTATACAGTACATGCTTGACAACCTGGCGGCATGCTCCTTATGAGACGACGAATGGTGTCTTGTGGCATTTCCTCCCAGATCTGTGTGAGGGCATCCTGAGCTGTTGTACAGTCTGAGGAGCAACCTGGCGGCGCCTAATGGACCCAAACATAATGTCCCAGAGCTGTCTACTGGGAGTGCATTAGGAGGAAACCAGGACCTACTGCACCAGCGTAGGGTCTGACAATGGGTTGAAGGATTTCATCTGGATACCTTATGGCAGTCAGAGCCACCATTTCCTAGACAGTAGAGGTCTGTGTGTCCCTCCATGGATATGCCTCCCCAGACCATCACTGACCCACCACCAAACCTGTCATGTTGAACCACGTAGCAGTTAGCAGAACGTTCTCCTTGTCTTCTCCAGACTCTTTCACGTATATCACAGGTGCTCAGGGTGAACCTGCTCTCATCTGTGAAAAGTACAGGGCGCCAGTGGAGGACTTGCCAATTCTGGTGTTCTTGATCAAATGCCAGTGGAGCTCCACGGTGCTGGGCAGTGAGCACAGGGCCCTCTACAGGACGTGGGGCCCTCAGGCCACCTTCATGAAGTCTGTTCCTGATTGTTTGGGTAGAGACATTCACACCAGTGGCCCTCTGGAGGTCATTCTGTAGGGCACAAGCAGTGCTCAGCCTGTTCCACCTTGCACAAAGGAGCAGGTATGGGTCCTGCTGAGGGGTTGAGGACCTTCTACGGCCCTGTCCAGCTCTCCCAGAATAACCAGCAGTCTCCTGAAATCTCTTTTATTTTCTGGAGATTGTGCTGGGAGACACATTAAACCTTCTTGCTGCAGCACGTGTGGATGTGCCATCCTGGAGAAGTTGGACAACCTGTGCAACTTCTGTGGGGTTAAGGAATCTCCTCATACTGCCAGTAGAGAGAATTACACAAGACAAAATCAGCACGAGTGGAAAACCAGCCAAAAAAGATCCAGAGGGAGAAACTTGAAATGACCTCCACATGTAACACCAGTCCTGTTTGGAGGGTTTTCTAATTGTTGCCACTGAAGCGCACCTGTTGTTAATTCCATGAACGCCAATACAGATGAAATGGATTAACGAGGCCCTCAGCTGCTTAACCAACAAGAAAATGATCAGACAGTTTTCATTCAATTCATGCCAATAAAAAATTCCTTCTTAAAGTTCCTATAATTTTTGTGAGCAGTATATATTATACTGTACTTGTTGAGCTATTGAGATGCAATTTCTATTGCTGATAAAATTGTATTTAGTGATTCAGAACAATAGTTTGGACATGACTTTTATCCTGGTTTGCCCCTACACCGCCACAAGTTGATAAATGGCAGTACCTCGGCTGTTTCAGCTTCAAACATCTGAAGGATGACGTGTCCTTCCACACAAAACATATTGATGTCTTTTCAAAACGCATAACAGCGAGCGATAAAACAAATTTGTTTTGAAAATGTTTGACAAATGCCTGAAACCGGAGGACTGAAACACATCTGTGTGAGGGTCACTGCTACATGGATGAAAATCAGATGTAATTAAAACCAAATTTCATAAAAGAACTTTTGATTGTATTTTTCAAATTGCTTTGTCTGCACATTACAAAGAGTTTATTTTTTTCCCCTGAAATATATCAGCAGCCCAAGTCTACATCTACAGGCCTGCTCCATGGATCGTGACCCTTTGCAATCATCACGTTGATTGATATGAACTAGGTCTGAGCCAGAAGGCCTCAAAGTACCAAAGGGAATGATAAGTGAGTCCAATTACCATCTCAATCATATCATATGAATGTGCCGCCTGCATGCCCTTTAGTGAAATAGGATGCAATTAAGAGAAAATTTGAATACACCACACAGTCAAGCTGCATAGTCCTCTCTATATGTCCATCTGTCTTGAAGGAATCCATTGTTAATCAGCACACGGCGACACCATCATCGCTGACACCCACTTTATGGTAGACTTTTATGAATTGAGGTCAGTCTTTTAGGCGTGAAAACAATTTAAGCGGAGGTCTCCGGTGTTCAAGTGGCTGCGTTGCTCTCGATCGATGCTTAGCTAAAAATAGTAAATTTGAAACAACAACGCGTGCCTCCGTTGCTCTCCCTAAGCTTCTGCTTGACTGGACGGTGCCTGCAGACTTTGAAAGTTCACGATAAGTTTCTGCGTCCTTGCTTCTGATTATTCTCGCTAGTCCTGGCAGTTACACCTGAACCCCTAAAAAGAGAAAAGTCCCGAGGACAAAATTATGCACCGCAGCAAGAATACATATCCATTTGTTGACCTTTAAACTCTCCCTATTTTTTTGGTGGCCCACTTTTCTGTGTATTCTGGTGGCTTTAACATATGCGCTCCTGTCCAACAAAGGTTCTGAACAGCACAGAGATTAGAAAGTATGCACAGATAAAACAGGTAAATGTTAGACTTTGTTGAGTAGGAGTCAATTGAATTCCTGGAAACATCATTTCCTTTTGCTGAACCAAAGCAAGTTCCAACATGAAAAAGTGAAAGGAAGTAGAAAAACTTCATTTATTAGGAAGTTTCTGGCAGAAACCAGTTCATACGGGTGAATTAGCTCCAAGGCAGCTTTGTGTTGCCATGGCCCCCGACCTGCTCCGTGCTGCTCTTCTGCCCTACACTGCCTGCTAACTCAAATTTTATTCTCTATTAATCCACCAGATGTCCTCAGATCTTCTGTCTTTCCAAATCACCTGGCTGGCACCTTTGCAGTAACCCTTGATCTGATCTATCCCTCCCACTCGAACACCTGTTCCCAGTTTCCCGAGCCAGTTAAACCTTCTCTTCTGGCAGAGAGCGTTGCTTCTAATGTTGTACATTCGAGATCTTGTCACCTTGGCAAGCAGATGCTTCTGCACCTGCAATGTAATGTTACATGAAAGTCACTTCAGTGCACCAGCCTGGTTTTTGGTTGGGATAGGAGTTGCCCCATCTTCTAAAGTAGGGGTGTCAAACTCATTTTGGTTCAGGGGACACATTCAACCCGTCTGATCTCAAGTGGACCGGACCAGTAATATAAAAGCAAAATAGCCTTGTTCTGTTTTATTTTTTCTCAGTTGGAAAAAATGCCTCAACCAACTTTGTAGCCTAATCCCTTTTTATTATTATTATTATTAGATCTATTATATTTAGTATCTTTTTCCCAACAACATTTTAGGTACTTTTGGTGTCCTACCTGATAATTTTTATCCCAACTTGACGGCAGTGAGAGTGGCAGGGAACCAATTTCTTTTAAAGAAATTCTGTTCATTTCTTGATCTCTTGTTGTGTCTGTATTTCTTTTTCTTTGCTCCCCCTAATGGCGGAATTGCGCATTGCAACCGCTTCTTTAAATAAACATGGCTCGCCACTGGAATGGGATGGAAACGTGCTTTTTTTTCCTTATATTTTTTTCTCTTCATGGCTGGGTCGGATTAAGCCTTTCGCTATCTTACGGGGTCCAGATGACCCAACCCTTATATTAACGTTTTATCCATTCAATGACAAATGTGGATGAAGGGGGTCAGGATTTCATGTCTGCCATAGACACCAGTGAAAAAAATTATTTTAAAATAAAAAAAAGTTGAGCTCACCGTCTTGTGGGACCCAGATGACCCCACTCCCAACATACCAAGGATAGTGCAAGGATCACACCATCAGGCGGGCAACGGCTGAAATGTTTGACATCCCTACCCTTAAATGTTTCTTGAAAGGAACTAGTTTTTCATACTTTTCTTCTGGCTTGTTGTGCGTTTCTCTCTATCTATTGTGTTATTTGAAGAGGTCATGGGTGCACTGACAAGCCATACTCTCTGACATCTTATTCTTTTATGAACAGCATCTTGAGTGCGCTTCAAAAAATGTAGAAGGAACTGGAGTTTTTTGTGTCCTCCTATAGTGAGGACAGCCACGGTGCACAGATCACAGTTTTACCCCCATGGCTTCCTTTTAGTTCCCCCCTTCTTTGGCATCCATCCACAGGCTCACAGTGTCTCATGCACTTTTAATGATCATTTCTTTTAATTACCCTCTCCATCAGAGCTTCGGTTTGGCCATCAGCCACAGGGCCTCGTGCCTCCAGGGATCACCAGGCCAGCCTCCTGCTGGGAAACTGCATCTAATTTCAGGGCTGGCAGGCTGCTCAGTTGTTGCGGCAAAGATGACTGTGCACAGTCACTGCCACGGTTTAGTGACAGCAATTATGACCGCAATGTTGTTGACCAACGAAGGGTCCCGTCATTTTTCTGCGACTGTGAAGGACAAAGAGTGATGTGACTCACGGGGTTGGAGAGGTCGTGCGTGGACTCCTCTGGCGAGGTGCGACAATTAACTTTTTTCAACAGGACCCCACTGGAATGCGCGATGCGTTGCATTAAAATCTGACAAAGGCTGACACCGAAATATTGAAATTATCCATGAGAATTAAAAGGTTGTGACATCGAACTTTCGTTTGAATAATTGTTCAATTTGAGCAAAACATTTGCTGGATTTCAGCTGAATGCAGAATGAGAGGAGGTCAGCTGTAATCGATGTCACCCATGCATTCTTAATGCAGCTCAATATATAGAGATTACCTCTGACAGGAGCGAGTTTCTCCAAATGTGGTTTTGGTATCTCCTAATGCAACAAAAATACTGAATGTTAACTACATTTTAAATGCCAAGAGATGGATTTCATTTATTACAGAATGTAATGATTTTCCCAACATTTTTATTAACAACCTAAGCTCCATTTGGGTTCACCCAATTCTGTTTACACTTGGTTTATGGATTTATAGACTGGTAGGAATACAATGAAGTTTGTAATTTAATGCAAAGCTTGTGTCAGGAATAAGGTGGTAGATGTTTTGCTGGGTTGGTTAAAAGGACAGCGAAAGCCTGAAAAAAAAAACCAGATAATTTAAGCTGCATGGTTCTATTAAGGCTCGGTTTTTTGCTTTAGGGTCATCCTGGGTTGCTCAGATTCAGGTTCCCTCCCAGAATCTGTCACAGTTTACTCAGTCTTTGACTTACAAATTAAAGCTAATATGAAAATATTACCCGGAGCACCTCACCAAATAACCACTTGGGCTTCTAAGTCGAGCAATCAGCAGGCGAGTCAATACTTTTGGCGATATAGTGTATTTTCCAATATTCATATAAATGATTTATTTGAAACAATTTTATAACGTTATAGGTCGATTTGATTGACAATTTGCCTCAGATAGATCTGGTCGGATTGTAGGAATAAAAATTGATTTATCATTACATTCCTAATTTTAATAGTTAAATAAGTTGCACAGATAAATATTTACCCCTCGGATTGTCCACTAAATGGGAGATCTGGGTGTCAACGTTTTAATAAACTGCTAGAGTTTTCTTACAGCAAATTTCCTGGCATAACTTAACATATCCATCATGCATGAATGAAAACAATAATTACTCAACTCCCCGACAGTCACATCCCCGTGTTGTTTCATTCAGGGTCACAGGAGTTCATTGATGTGCATCCCAGTTGAGTCCTCCGCCAAGAGTCGAGATGCACCCAAATCAGGCAGCTAGTCCATCATGAAGACAAACGGCGGTGCACACTTACACAAACTCTGTATGAAAAAAACAACACGCGTGTCTTTGAAGCCGGCGCTCATGCTAAACCAGCACGGGAAGGCTCCAGCTGAGATTTTAATCATCAGCACCTTTTTTACTTTTTAATTCCAGCTGCTTCTTATTTCTAATTCGATTTAAGCTGCAGATCTTGGTAACTTGAGGTATAATAAAAAGTTGAACAACTGGTAAATTTTCATACTAACCCAATTTCTATCAATATAGTTAGAAAACTATTTCTATTTTTAAAACCCTGCAGACATAAGAAAAAAAAAACTAATTAGGCATTTGCATGCGCAAAAACACAGCAAGTTTAATATTTAGCTTCCTTTGATCTAATTTTTTGGTCTTTTCTAACCCATGGAAATGTACATTCTGCTTCTTCTTTTTTCAGTCCCATTCATAATAAGTGAGTGCTCAGTCCCACATGTGTCTGCTGGTTGTAACTGTGGAGTATCGGCCTAAATTACAACACATATTGCTTATTCCACTGCGGATATAAAACTGTAATATCAGTTTCTTTTATGAGTGCTTTTATATCTCAGATCTGCCTCAGTCACATTGATGGCTTCACATTAAAATGCTCTCTGCCACCTTAAAACAGCACTTTCTAAGTCTTCATGTACACTTGCCTGTAAAAATTCAGACGTCAAATCAAAGCTGCTGTTTTCAACGATCAATTTAAGCTGATAACTTATGATTTTATGTCAAATCTTTTAACAATTGCGTGCTAAACTTCATAATTCAGACGTTTTTTAAAGTTCTGAAAAATTTGAAACACCTGTGAATTAACAACTACAGAAAAGACCTTATTGTTTAATTAAATAATTGATTACTTTTGTCCCTTTTTAAATTTTGGTCTACACAGACCTGCTGAAATCTGATCATTTTAGCTTTGAGATAGAAAAGAGAAAATAATCTAAGTTAACGGATGTATTTTTTTTTTCTGTCTGTGGCCATGGAGCAGTACCGGTCCGCGGTCCAGGGGGTCCAGACCACTGAACTAGTGTACTCCAGAAGAATCAAACAGATAAATTTATAGGTCATTTAATGTTCACAATTAATGTTTTTAAATTGATATTACAGCTTATGTAAAGTATTTCCATATTACATTAAACAGTATTTGTGACTGGAATTCTAATTAAAATATTCTGACTTGGCCTTGAGTCACATGTAAAATGTACAAAGCAAATCATTGATCATGTTCTTTATTTTACCTGCAAATAAGTTATTTCTATTCTGCATACAGTAATGTTGATTTGTTTTTTTATAGTTTTCATTCGTTCTACTTTAAGTGCCGACTCAGAGTTTGGCACATTTTCCGTCTTTTTGTCAGCTCCCCTCTCCCCTCACAATCAAGATGTTTTGTTAGATGAGTCTGTGTTGCATTGTTATTTCTGTGCGCTTATCCTCTCCAACGTCCACATTTAAATTTAAATCACTCATTAATTTCCTTTACAACTCTCCCTCTGTCAGCTCTTAATGCGTCTGCCGGCCGTGGCTGTCCTGTTTTGTGGTCAGAGCGGCGCTCGGGGAGAATCCGCTCCAGCTAAAGGTGTCCTGTACAAAACCCTCACGGGGTCTGTGTGTTTATTCCAGTCGACAGAACTCAATGGCCGTCCAAGAGGAAAAGACGTTATCTTTATTTTGGTTCTTTAGATGCGCCGATGAGTTCCACCCCTGCAGAGGCCGATATCAGAATTTGATGGAGGGGAGAAAGACACCCCTCCATGTTCACGTTGTGTTGCAGATGAGAACTTGGATTGGGTGCTCGCACGGATCAAAAGACCTTCGGGGTTTTCTGGGAAACGTGTCGCATCAGCTCCGATGAATCAATCGTGACACTGACCTGAATTTAGATGCTTTGATTCTGGGATGGCAGGGAATCGGTGTTAAAAGCAACAACCATCATGTTCGCTCTTCTTTGAAGGTGACGTCCAGGTAGGACAAAGGATATTAGACTAGATGTGCAAACCTTTTTTTAAATGTAATAATTCAATTTTTAATTTATAAATTCCTACACCTGCACAAATATCTATTAATATATATGTTTATAGATTTGTTTAAATGTATACTTTTTCTTTTAAATTTCAGCTAAGCAGTACGGTGGCCCTGAAGCAACACTTTGCTTTGTAGATAAAACTTCCATTTTAACTTAGTGTTGTGAACATAATGTCTTGTGTCGTAAACTTAGAATGTTGTATTGTGAACTTGAAATGTGTGTTGAAGAAAAGAACATTGTATTTAGTATTTATAAGAACAAAGCAATAAAAATATTATATCTGTATTTGGAGACACAGCAGATATATTGAGCTACTCCTCATCTATATTAAACATATTTTTTTTAGATTTACTGACATTTTTATTGAAATGTGACAAAATAGAGTCTAATCCAGAGGTCGGCAACCTTTAACACTAAAAGAGCCATTTGGGCTACTGATCAAAAACTACATGGAGCCGCATTGACTTACGTTAGCCTTTAAGAAATTTGGATTTGCATTCATGACCTTCTAGTTTGTTTTAATAAATATAAATAATGTCTTTTTTTTGTGCACAGACAAAAGCAAAGAAATAAAGAAAAAGAAACTAGCATCTCTCAAAACGGGATTTTTTTTTTTACATTTTTAACTTTAGTAGCAAAAAAGTAAGATTGTTTCTTAATTACTTGAACTTCAAATTAGCATAGCATTTCTCAGCCAAAAATGTTAGCATGTTGCTGAAATAAAAGCTAAACTCAAAATTAGCCTAAAACACCCAGTAGATAACAAATTAGTTAAAAATGTTAGCATATTGCTACAATATTAGCTAGTCAGAGGCCAAATCTGCCAAAAAAAAAAAAACAGCTAGCTTGTCGCTTAATTACTAACTGAACTCCAAAATAGCCTAAAATTCATCAGTAAACTAATTTAGTTAAAAACATTAGCATGTTGCTAAAATAGAAGCTAAATTTTAAAGAATCAACAAAAAATTAGCTGAAAACCTCAGCATTTTACTAAATTACTAGCTAAACTCCTAATTATCATAAATTTAGTTAAAGACATAGGGTTGTTGCTAAAATAGAAGCTAAACTTTAGAGAATCAACAAAAAAAATAGCTGAGCATTTTACTAAAATATTAGCTAAACTCCTAGTCAAAAACATTAGCATGTTAGCAAAATAGAAAGCGAAAACTCTACATTGGCCTTTAAACTCCACTAGAAAACAAATTAACCAAAAACATTAGTATGTTGCTAAAATAATAGTTTGTCTCCAATGTTTTGCAAAATTACAATTATTTTATTTTTCTTCAGCCAGAGAGCCACCAGTGGGAGATAAAAGAGCTGCAGGTTGCTGACCCCTGGTCTAAGACAATCAAGACATGCCGAAAATTAAACCGTTAAAAAGCCTTTTGAGTTCAAGACAGAAAATGAGGAAAAAGTTTTTAGATCTTTACAGTGTTAATGTAAAAATGACATTTTAAAGATTTATTATTGTAATGTTTGTAAGACAAAAGCCAGTATTGTCTGGTAAGTGTTCAGTATCGTCTGGTAAATGTTATGACTGAGCCTCTAGACTTTTTTTTAAAGTCACCGTACGCTTTTACTGTATTTCCTCCTCTCTTTTTTACTTGTTCCTTGCTCTGCTCTGGTGTGTGTGTGTGTTTGTGTTGAGGTCTTGATTGTTTCCACCTGGCTGTGCACCTGTGTCTCATCATCAATCAAGAGAAAGGCCTCTCAGCCTGACAGCCGTCACCAGCCTGTGTTCAGGTTAAACGCCGGCGTTGCTCCTCCTTTCACCCCATTTACCGGTTTTACTTGTGCATTAGCGTCTTCAGCTGCTGTTAGTGTCCATCAAATAGTATTTTGTTTATATTATTATTTTGTTTTCTTTTTTTGTTCAAATAAGAGGAAGTTTTAAGCTGGATTCACACCGGATTTTCGCTTCAAATTTGCGTCGACCATCCCTCTTTCAACGCACGTCAAATTTACTGCTTGATGCCTTTCCTAAAATGACCGTGATGCCCCAGCTGTGTGTGGGAGGAGCTACCGCCAATATTTAGTTGTTACCACATCATGAAGAGCATGGGTGAGTGCTGAGCGAAGAGCTTCGGTTTATATGTTTTAGAGAGCAAGCGTGTCTGAGTTCGTCAGATCATTCAGAGATTCTCAGAACAGTGAGGTTTACCGTTTACTGCAAGAAATGCGCCTGTATGACGGCCATTTTAAATGTTACTTCCTTCTGTTTGGGGCCCGGTTTGAGGACTTCCCTTCCCGCAGTAACTCGAGAGGGGAAAAATACAAATAATATCTGGAGAATCTTTTTATTATTGTCTCAATTAAAATAAGAAAAACATAAGACATGGAACTGAAGCCATGGTGCTCGCTACGACGGCCACCACGGCGGCTCTCTGTCTGTCCGCCGAGTGGAACTTGCTAGCTCGCCAGGCGGCTAGCTAGTGTAGCAAGGTCGATTGCACAGCGACCTGTCCTGCCTTTGCCCAACAGTAACCAAGACAGTTTACGGTAAACCTGCTGCCTCAGCAGGTTAAAAAAATTGATGAAAGTTCAGGATGAAAACCCTCACATCCAGCATCTATATTGGATTGTTTTCTACCTGCTGATCGAGACACTGAAAACATCACATATACTAACTCACTCATTTGTTGATGGAACCGAACAAGCTTCAGATTTTTGGAGTCTTCGTGCTGCAACGCTTAAGCTGCGCTGCTGCCGCTGTGATGCGCCACACTCGACGGCCAAGTTGCACTGCAGGACCTCAGACGCAACAGTGATTGACTTAACATTGAAACTCGACGCCCCTGCTGCGCGAATCGCAGCATTACAGTATTTATGCAAGTGTGAACAAAAACTAACAGACAAAATGCTGTTTAGGGCATTCTAATATTCTAGTATCCTGGTTTTAGTACCAAAGAGCTTTAAGTCCCACTCTGATCATCTTTCGATCTAATGTAAAAGTGTTCTCAGGGTCTTTGAACTATGATTATGTCACTTTTGAGGCAAAATCCAAAAACCTGTGTCGTTGTCTCGGATAGAGTTTATGTAGAATGGCAGTAGTTCATCAGAAGTTTACCTTTGAGTTGTGGGTGGCGTGATTTACACGCTCCCCCACTAGCTTACAGCCCCTTCACACCCCCAACCTAACATTGCAGCTCACGAAACCTTATTGAGAATCCCTATCATGAAGAATTAAAATGCCAGAAAAGTTTATTTATGTTGTGATTGCAACTTCTTCATAAAAAAAAAAAAAAAAATCAAAGTGCACAACTTGCTCTCTTTCTCTTAGTGCGCGTATCATGGTGGTCTGTTCTTCCAGCGTGCTCGCCACTTTGCATTTCTGTTCTTTCGGATACTCTGTTCTTCCTGCAGAGTCCTTTTTATAGTTCTTACATCCCCCTGTCTTATTTATAGTTCTATTCATCCATGCTTCTAAATGTGTCAATCTGTTTTTCTGCTCTAGAAATAGATTTGGAGCCTCAGCATGCTGAGACAGCCTGAAAGTTGAAACATCAGTTCTGCTTCCTTTTACAGTCTCCGGGCCTCCAGCATAAAAACTTTACCCCGTAACGCACCATCACCCTTTACGTCCGAGGATTCTATTTTCCCAGAGGATTTATTTCACCATCAAACATTATCCGGTTGGCACGTTCGGCACAATTACTAAATGAAGGCACGCTCCTCCAGAGAATAATAGAGAATAATAGAGGCAGGGTTTTTTCTGAAATTCTTTTGTCATCAGCATATTCGGGATAACGCACATGATGACACAATGAAGTTAATACTTTCCTGGCAATATGATTCAAACTCACTTTTTCATAAATTGACAATTTAGAACCAATGATATTTCAAATTTTCTATCAAATCTGATTATTTACAAATCAATTCTTTTAAATTTGATCCAAATCTTTCCCCTTAGACTAATTCATCCTGACTGTATTTCAATATTTATCAATATGTAACCAACATATTGCAAAAACAATATGACTGTGCATTTAGACGACTCTAGAGACAATAAACCCCCTGACTGCTGTGAATGATGGAAGTTAAAGAAGACAGAGCAGAACTACAAAAAAATAAATGAATAAAACACAGGAGAATATGTTTATAAAATTATAAATGATAATAAAAAAGACATGCTAGCAGCTGGACAGACAGTTAAGGCAGATAAAGAAAGCAGAAAACAGGAACAACTATCACTCCAGGTGGGGAAGTGACCGCAACCCCTCTTGAGCTTTTGTTGCACCACATTTTCTTTCTGTATTACTATTTACGAACAACAGTCGGTGAAAATGGTGGGTGACTTGCTGCCATTTATGTCCAGAACCCGCAGGAGAATTTAGATTAAAGGTCAGAGATTACAAATAAAAAATATATATAGAAAGTGTTGGAAATGTTCCAAACCTCTGAGACCCATGGTTTGGGCTCTTCCAAAACTCATCGCTTGCACATTACAGTGTTTTGCATAAAATTGGCATATGCCAAATGTTTTATCCCCAATTTGACCTAATTCCAGCTAAGCTGAGCAGAAAAGTGAGTTTACGGGGTAATGCATTTCTCAGGATATAGGCTTATTATGGAAATCACCAGAATACTGATGTGTGCATGTTAACACAGCCCTCGTGTAGATCTCTTTTTCCTTTTCCCGGTACGTTCTGTCAGAACGTCGGCTTGTAGTTACAGAGCCATTACAGAATTACACATGTGAATGGATGTACAGGCACCGTGGGACATCTTGTATTTAAAAAGCAGATGAGGAGCATTTTAAAATAGTCTCACTTTGTGCACAAAATATTTAGAAGCTACTTAACTTTCATGTTGCCATGCCAGTAATGGTAAACAACCCTCGCTTGGAGATGTTTTTAAATGAAATGGAACACAACTGGAAGCTGCGTTTTGAAACTAGGAAACAAAGTATTTAGGACGAGGGCAAATAGAATTGTAAGATCTTTTTTTTTCCTGTAGGCCTTTCCTAATGTGCAGAATTTTATTGAGTTAACTTTATTTTTTTTCCTGTTTATGCCATTTTTACAGATCTGCAAAATTGTGTCACAAGCGCCACCTGATGGATCCTCAAATGTCTTAACCTTCATGTAAATGTTTATCTGATGTACAAATTCTCACATTTCAGAATCCCTGGCATATCAACACATATTTTTAATTCAAATAAGGCATCAAATCTGGTTCTAGTGACATTTTAATGGGAAGAAACGCCTCTTGAAATGGAAATCTAAAGCAGAAATTGCAAAAATTCAACACCTGAGATAGAGGCATTGACTGTATATATGAACTGAACTAATTGACCACTCCTGTTCCAAACAGGAAGTACCTGTTGGCTCCAAGAAGCCTAAACCCCATAGCATTCTATTGAGAAATAAACAGCTATCTCTTTCCCCTTAAATTTGTCAAAATTACTATTCTTACTCTGTTACCTTTTTTGAACATGTTCATGCTTATCCTTTATGTCATATTTTTCTGTAGTGCAAGTTATTCAAGTTATAAGGATTATAAGGCGCACCATTAATGAATGGTTTATTTATTAAACGTATGTCATTTATAAGGTGCACTGAACTATAAAGCACTTTAAGTGAGACAAAAGAGTCAAAGATAAGTCTGTCAGTCCGTTTGATTTTAATAACTGCTTTTACAATAATGCTAGAACTCTTGTAACAAGCTACACATTAGCTAAGTTAGCTTAATTATGAACTAATGATTGTTTGTTACACTTAAAAAAAACTGACTGATACCACTAAAGCAAACATTACCGGGACTGTGCCAACTCCCAACCTTGTGAGTTCCTCTTAAAAAAAAAACAGTCTGGCGCTGCTACATGTTAGCTGCGTTAGCATATTTACAATAACACCCAAGATTTGATCAAACTCCTTCGAAAACAAACTGATATTTTATCAGAGTGCTGTTAAACTCTCCAAAGTGCTGTGACATCAATCAATTTGAGGCGCTCTGGATTGTTTTTTTTTTTTTCCCTAATAAGAAGATGATTCTTATTTACAATAATGACCTGGGAAACACTATTTTAAGGTGTGCTCTCGTATTTAAAAAAAAAAAAAAAACAAAGCAAAGAAGGCTTTTAACCCTTCTGCCATCTTATGGGGTCCACATGACCCCACCCTTATATTGATGTGTGATCTCTCCCATGACAACGGTGGATGGGATTCTGTCTGCCACAGACACCAGTGAAGATAACAAATTCTTGAAAAAAATAGTTCAGCAAGCTGTCTTGTGGGGTCCAGATAACCCCACTTTTAATGCAAATATGCCATGGATAGCACAAGGTTTACGTGTGGAAAATACTGTATAAAGTGGCCAATCAGATGTCTGTTAAAAGTATGTAGTATCTGCTGGCCTCCACATTGAACAATCAAAACGTTAGATTGAGAAATTTCACATTGCTTGCTTTCAAGTGGTAGAGGTCCAACAAACTTACTTCTGATTGGTAAAAGGGAAATGTTGACTTAAACCGACTCGGACAAATCAATGCTAACTGATGACGTCTGGCTCCAACATGGCGGTGTCCGTATCATGAAAAAAATGTTGACTGAATTGACTTCAATTGGTTTGACCTGGACGTAAAGAGTTCTTTAGGTATCCTCACAAGCACTCAATCAAGTTATCTTATGTTATGGTGATAAATACAACTGCCATTGCGCCACAGGAACGCATCGACAGAATCTTCAAGATTTTATACCGCCGCCTGATGTTTTGGAAACCCTTGGCATTGCCATGACGGTGGGAGTCAGGGATGCAGAATGGCCCGCTTTTTATACATACTCGGGTGGCGCTAGATCTGGACGGCCACCGTCTGGAGACATTTACACATCGTCCAGTCCAGAGCTGCTGCTGGCCGGTGATTCCGGCTTCCACTGACCAGCGTACCCCTGCCCGATTTCATAATGGTGTCATCCTCACCTGTCCTTCGACTGCCATCACGTTACCTAGATATGTGCCCGGGCAGCCACTGACCAACGTTAAAATGGTAAATGGCGTATACTTGTCTAGCGTTTTCTACCCTCCTTTGAAGGCCCAAAGCGCTTCACAGTCACAGACCCATTCCCACAACATTCTTACACTGGTGGTGGCTCCGCTGCTGAACACTGGCGCCAACCTCCCACCAGAGGCAATTTGGGGTTCAGTGTCTTGCCCAAAGACACTTCGACACATGAGCGGGCAAGGAATCAAACCCACTATCCTCCGATCATGAGACGACTGCCCTACCACTGCACCACGACCGCCCCAACTTAACTTTTAGAGGAAAATCGCCTGGTTGCTGTAAATTGTACTTTTTTTTTCAAAACTTCTGCAACTGCTGTGAAAACTTGAAATGCGACCATAGTTTATTATAAAATTAATAGATAAAGGTAGAAATTTGAAATAAAACGCAGAAATAACTTGACAATTAGAGTTGTTGGTCATTCCTAAACTTTCAATCCAGTCCAATAAGTTAAAGTTTAAAGCGGTTTCTTTTTTTTTTTATGTTTGGTAAACTTTACCCGTCTCTGTTTTCTACAGGTTAGAAAATGACCCCCCCAAGGTATCCCAGAAGAGGTTTACCTGTAGGTCAAAACTTCCTTTGCTTGTTTCTTTTCCCTCTTTCTCCGTTAACGACCTCCAGCATCCTTGTGTTTGGAATTGGGTTTGCGTTGGATCTTCCAGGCACCCCGCTGTTCTTCCTTTGTTCCGCTGAACTTTCTCAAAGTCCTTCCTATAGTTTCTCCACCTGCCCGTGAGCCTCCTACCCGTCCCTCTCACACAGCATTATCTTCACCTTGTTTCTTTTCTTAAATGCATCTTTATTTGGGGCGATAGTGAAACACAGGCCGGGATTTTATCTATCGACTGCTGGAGGTGACTGAAAATTGTTCTGTCAAAACGGTGCAGAACTTTATCCGTCACCCGCACAGTTCAGTCCCGGTTCAGTGTGCTATTAGCTTCAAGTGAGTCTCTTAACTGCCTCGGAGTTTACTCTACAGTCGTTTGTCGGGTCTGTTTCCCAAACATTTGTATTAATTTAGTGGGTTTGATGTTGGAACATCCCTGTGCAACCACTTACAGGACAAAAGCTTCACTTACTAAAATGATCTGCAGAACATATGAACTGACAATTGAAGAAAAAAATCAGAAGTATGAAAGGAATATTTTTTTGTTTTTATTCAATTTTGTTGTTGCTTGTGTGATACTAAAGGGGCAATACATGTTTTGTCTTTGCTTCCCTCACTGAACTCTGAAAATGAAAGCAGCACTGCAATCTGTGGGCTCATTGACTGTGGGGCCTTTAGGGACTTTCAGATAAAAGTCTAGTCACGTAGTGGTTGTGCAGCTCTGGCTGACCCGGGCTGCTCCCCGGCCACATCATCACTGTCTCATTCCTACTCAAAAGCTCCTGTGTTGGAATGTTTCAGCACGGAACCTGGCCTCTCTGGAATTCCATCTGGGGGATACGAAGCACTGGCAGGTTGTCAGTCAGGTACGAAAGCCCAAAGTGGTCTAAATCTGGCTTTGTTGGGGTCTCTGATCATCTTAAGAGGTCTGGAAGTGTGAGAGGATTTTAATTCCCCTCCATCATTCTTACATCCTGGTCTTTTGGGGTCTCTTTATGGGTTTCCCAAGACCATAAGAAGACTTTCTGAGCCAATTTCAATACCCATAAAAATGTCTGTAGTCTTCCCTTTTCTCTCTGAGCATCTGTCCCACTGTTCTTCATGTCACTGACTCTAGTTGCTGTTACATTATGAATTATAGATAAGTCCCCAGACTTCCTGTCATCTTCCACAATTTTTCTTTCCATCTTTTGCCTCTTTCAAGTGCTCTCCCACTTCTCTTTCCCCTCCAATCAGTCTCTTCCCTGCACTATCGCCAATATCATCTTCCTATTTTGGTCTCCGTGTTGTTTCCTTACCTAATTATAAATCCCCTCGAGGTTTCAGTTGCAAAGTAGCGTATTTGCTGTGAGCAGTTCAGCAATGGGTTTCTGGGCCAAACATAAAAATATTTACATGTGATCAGCTTTAATACTGGTTATTAATTCAGAATTAAAAGCATTGCGTGATTTATCTTACATCTTCTGGTTTCTGTTTTTTCACATACTAGAGATAACAAGTTTCCTTCATTTGGACTTTTAGGAGATCTACTCCCTGAAAAATTAATAATATTTGGATTTATCGGTCATCTAAAAGCACAAGTTTTCTTATGAAGCTTAATATGCACATGCAGGTAGA
Source organism: Oryzias javanicus (assembly GCA_003999625.1). Taxonomy (NCBI): domain Eukaryota; kingdom Metazoa; phylum Chordata; class Actinopteri; order Beloniformes; family Adrianichthyidae; genus Oryzias; species Oryzias javanicus. Next base: position 18,067,677 of record CM012451.1, read on the forward strand.
AACTGTTACCTAGCAACAGCTGCTGTAAGTGAGTTAAGATAGATGGCTGCTGTAAAGACAAATGATGGCGTTTGTAATTTTAAGGAGGGCAAAAGAGAATCCTGCTCTAGCTATTCGATAAAATGTTTTCCATTTATAAGCGTGAAAACACTTCACCTTCAGGTTTTCCATATTTGTAAAAACAATTTGTGAGTTTAATTGGATATATTTCTTAAAAGTTGTTTCTGAATGTTTTCAAAATAAAACTAAGCTGTTGAATTTTCTTGACCACCAAAACTCCTCAAGACACGAACTGTAACAAACAAAAACATATTTTTTATTGTAAACATTTTTTCTATTGACATTTCATAAATACTTTAAATTGAGATATGATAAATTTGTTTTTAGTATACCCAAACATTGAAATGCAGGTCATTTTAACATATGGCTTTTGTTTTATAGTTTAGAAATACGTACATTTATATATGTTTTTGCAATCTTTAAATTGTTGAGTGATTAGCTGTTATCTTTTTAGTCCCTCTCCTGCATCTTTGCGGTATTTTATAACTATTACTGTTTTTTTAATTGGCACTGAACAAGCCCGCCCCCACTTCCCATTCCAGTTTTCCCAACTTGTCACATGTTGATGTATGGTTTGGGCCCCGTCCCCGTCACTTTTTGACATTTTTGTTGTCCCCATCACATCATTTCTTGATGTGCTGAATGTCGGGTTAACTCTCTGGGACATGTGGAACCAGTACCAGGTTAGAGTTGTGGAGTCAGGTTAGGGTTATGGTGCCGGGTTAGGGTTGCGATACTGGGTTAAAGTTGTCTTACCAGGGTTGCCTTTAGGTACCGGGTCAGGAGAACAGATGTTCGGATCCTACCCTCTTTGTCAGAGGGCGGGACCAGTGCACGCTCCATACAGTCCCCCCAGGAGCAGGGTCCCAGGAGCACCCCGTCCCAAGAAGATAAGTAAAAGGTTATTAAATGATTAAACATGGAAAGTGAGGGTTAGTGTTACTACACCGGGTTTGTACTGGTCCATGTCCTGAAGTTAGGGGACCCCTAATTAGCGTATGCATTTTCCCCCTGCCTGTGACCTGGTACCAAGCAGCCCTCGGACCGATACCAGTTGGTATCCTGAAGGTTGGGGACCCCTAATCGGCACATGCATTTTTCCCCGTCTGTGGCCCAGTACCAAGCGGTCCTCGGACTGGTACCGGTTAGTAACCCGGAGGTTGGGGACCTCTGATTTCATGGGAACAGCCTGCATGTCAATAAATGATGAGTTGATGACGCCCAAAAAGTGACACGAAGGGGGCCCGATCCATATATGACATGTTGGGAGTTAGAACACATTGTTTAGTTGCTGATAGCTATCAGTTTACATTCCAACCCGGCAGCTTACAAACCCTAACCCCCCCAACATTAAAAAAATGGCGATCAATATTGGAGCTATCCAGCTATTCAGTTCAAACCAGATGCCAGCTCAGACGAGGAAAACAAAGATGTACATAGTCATCTATAACTGGATGCGTTAGAATGGGGCGGAGCAGGGAGATTGTGACCCGCCCACTGTATTTTCTATGTCACAAATACAATTTATCAAACAGAATATTTTTTTTAAATACATTATCAGAAATCCAATTTTATGCTTAATTTTAAAATGGTGAAAAACACTATTTTCATCAAGTTTTCATTCAATGCTTGCAAAATTACCATCTCTGTTATATTTTGTTATATTGTGTAGATCTTTTCTCCTCTGGGCTGTTTCCCTTCAAATCCTTCATAAGCTTTCCCTGGTTTTCCGCACCGTTTGTCATTTCTTTTGTTTACCAGAAAGGTCTTTTGCTTCAAACTCTTTGTATATTCTTTCATCTACCACTGTGTTCTTTTTTAACTCCCCCCTGTTTTCGTGGTCAGAACAGACACCGCCAACAGGGAACAACAAAGATCTGTTGCCACACCTGGTGTTAAATTACCTTCTTACAGGACTTTTAAAAAGCTCCGATTTTTTTTTGTTCATTGTTGCATTGACAGCCTTTTTGTTTGAATCTTTTCTGCTTGTCATCATCTGGGTACAGCAGCTCTTTTTTATCTGCAAGTGCCTCGTTTGAAGTGATGCATTTTTATGCACAAATGTGTTTTTTTGAATTTGGTTTTACCGCTCAATAAATTTCTTCTAATTTAATTTTAAAAAAATGAAAAGAGATGTTTTGTCTTGTTAAATAATCAAATCTTAAACTTTGATTAAAATATGATTTTTCTTGATTTAAAAGTACAAAATGAAGCTTTTAAATGAACATTTTCCAAGAGTGGTGATTCAGTATTTTTGCCAGAGGTTGTACCAGCGTGCCAAGGTAAATCACACCGCTCACATACTGATGAGAACGCAGCACAATTTCTGATGTCTTTAATGAAAGCACCCAGCAACGGTTCCCCTGACGGCAATCCTCATTACTCTCAGTGTTTAATCAGATGAGTGACAGGTGACAGAGGTTAAGCACAGCAAATTTGATTGACACAAAGGGAGAGGGGGAGGGAAAAAAAAAAGCACATCTTCCCCAGGGATCAGAGCGTGCCATGAATACAGAGTGATGCAATTAAAGAATTCCCAACAAAAGATTTCAGTGGAGCAGTTGTTCCACTTATACTGTAGATTTCAGACGGCTCATTTTCAAGCCTCTGATGTTTTGCAGCATGCTGCCGTACGGTCCTTAAACCACACCCAGAGATGGAAGCTTTGAAATGGGATCTGTCGCTTCTCCGTGCGCTGGACGCGTAAAAATCATGCAAAGCGAATGTATCAGACCGTGAATTATGTATCCCATAATTTTCATTCCAGCTTAGCAGTCACGTGGCAAAAACGCATGCCGTAGCATTGTATCAAATAGCTCTGCTTGTAAAACTTCGGAAACCTGTCAGTTCTCATCTGGTAGCTTAGCCTCAGGGGGGAAACAAGCAGCTCTGCTGAAGCTGCTGAACATTGACATGGTGTAGGAAACCAAAGACTTTCTTCTGAGTAGTCTGTTTGCCAAAGCTGGTTCAACCATGGGGCTTTTGACTTGAGTTTGAAGATGAATATACAGAAAGAACTGGCAACACAAGTGTGGACTACAAGTCTGTAAACCGAGGAGGCAACAGGTTCACAAAAGTCTTTGAACTGAGGCGGGTAGAGTATCCAGTACTCAAGTTAAAGTAGGATTAGTTCAAAAATAGGAAAAAAGTTGAAAAAATAACTAAATTAAGGCTGAATCCTTACTTCAAAATACTCCAACTGTTGGGGAATTTGTTGCAGTAATGGTTTTTGAAATAGTTTTTTAAGGGGTAGCTATTAGGAAGGGATGGGCAACTCCAGGTCTCGAGGGCTGCAGTGTGAGGATGATTTGCAAATATCCTAAACCTATTTGGATGTTTTTTTAATTTGCACTTATATAATATATTGCAAAAAAAAAAAACAAACATAAAAAGTTGGTGCCAAGAGGCAAAAAACCCATATGTGATTATATCAGAACCTCTACCTACCTAATTAACATAAAATACAAAACAAAAACATTTATATTTCATCATATAAAAAACTAATTCTAATACTTTTCCTGACTGATTACACTAGTTCAGCTGTTTCCAGCCAAGTAGAACATTTTAGATTAGGGGATGTTGGAAAACATGCAGGAATGCGGCCTTCGAGGCCTGGAGTTGCCTATCCCTGCCAGAGGGAGTTGTGACCACGTATCCCTCCGCCGCGAGGGTGATCCACGTCGCGCTGTGCCGCAGAAGACACACATTTCTTTATGTGGCCGTGCTCTATGGAACTGAAGTTTACATTTTATTGTAAACATTAACTTATTGTTTTAGCGTAACTTTTAAAGTTCTGTTTGTCTGACTGCTGAAAGCTACAGACTAACGTAGATGATCGGCGACTTTTCATGACATCATCAATGGCTAGTAACGTCTAAATCTGAAAACACTGTTTCCAAATGTAGGGGTAGGAGAAGAATTCTGATTCAGCCATTGAACAGTAACTGGTCACACAAGTATTCAAGTACTGAATAACAATTTGACCTGATGTGGGTTTAAGTCTTAAATTTATTTAGTGATGCTGAAATAAAATTTAATTAAGCTAAATCAAAAGGTAATAACTCATTTTTTCACAATTCCACATTTTTTTTTCCCAATGTTTGCTGTGTGAAAAATATCATGTGGAAGAACAACTCATAAACAAACAGCTTTTGTTCAGGAAAAACCTGCAACACATCACTGCTGCTTTACAACATTACTAACATAATTGTTGTCTCTCTGTCAAAATCTCAACAATGATGTGTGGAGTGTGTTCAGAAAATCAAAGCTGAATCCTTTTAGAACAGCCCATTTCCAATGTAGGGGTGTGTACTTTTTCCCTTTTAAATGATTCAATATGCAATTCTATACAATTTGGTACATAAAACATTCAACTTACTGTGCGGCAATGTGATTTAGCCCAATTCTTTTACCAAAATGGATGTATTTGTTTGAAACATTAAAATCCATCATTTTGGGTCTTTCAAACTTGCTCTTTGTGATTTAATAAAGAGAGACCGCCCACTTTTAGTCTGGCATCTAAAGTAACGAACACTTGCTTGGCCCAATGTTTATTTAAGACCCCCGTCCATTAGAGACTCGGCCACTTTTGGAACATACAAAAGGAATCTGACAGAGTAGATGAACCCTGGAGGATGTCTGGGTGTGCAGCCTTAACTGTTAAAGAGCATTGATAGGGTTTCCACTTTAATTAAAAAAAACAAAAAGCATATACATAGTTAAAGAGAAAGCAATATTTATTAGTGATAGTTTGGTAAAATTAATCATCATTACCTTTTTCTAAAAACTGTATGTGTTACTCTTGAGACCAAAGCAGCAGGCTGATGCTGTAAACCGCAGAAACGACATGCACACGTGATCTAATTGGACACAAAAGGCAAACATGGAGAACTCATAAAAACACGGGCCTCTCTCGTTTGACTTTTTTTTTTGGTTTCAATATTGCTCACTCTGCAGGGTGTTTGTAATGAGAGCACCCAGATTGTCTGTTTATTTACTGAACTGCAGCTCGCTTTCCTGTAACAAGCTCCCCTCTACCAAAAATGTTGAAGCGGAGAGCATTTTGTGTAAAAAAATAAATCAAATAAAAACCAGGAAAAGATACAAAGAAAAAAAAAAACATCTGAGCCACATTAGCATGTCTCTGTCTTTTTGCTGCTTACACCGGGGTGGTCGTGGCGTTAACGGCAGGACAGTTGACTAGTATACACTATTTACCATTGCTAAGGCTACTTGACTATTATAAATGATCACATGTAAAACATGTGGTTTCTGCAAAAAATATGACTAAATACACTCCTCTTACAATGTGAGACATCAGTACTTTTATGTATAGTTCTCAAAATGTTTTAAAAATATATAAAATACAGTTGCGAAGAGTGTAGACAGAATTAAATAGATTGAAAGTCAATTTATCATTTTTATTTTATCACATTACATTGAAATGCACTATCAACTATATTGGACTGCTCTGGGAAAAAAATATTGAATATCTGAATCTGTTGGTTTAGTCCAGGGGTCGGCAACCTTTAACAGTAAAACACCCATTTCCGCTCGTTTTCTACTGATCAAAACCTAGAAGGAGCCGCATAGTCTTACTTTAGCCTTTACCTTCTTTTTTTAATAATGAATATGAATGATGTCTATTTTTTGCCACAAACAAAAGCAAATATATGAAAAGAACCTATCATGTCTTTAAAATTAGATTTCTCTTTTTTTTATTTTTTACTTATTTTCAAAATAAAACATGATCTGTGCTAAAAAGGATTACGTTAGTGAAGCTCCGGGCAGCTAGTAACCAGCATAAGATAATATGTGCTTTTAACTCATAAAAGATCAAACTTTTACCAAAGTTTTGCTTTGCATACAAAATCTGTTCATTCTGGAGGAAGCGTTGAGCAAACAAGATGATGTAAAAACCTACAGAGTTTATCATCTATATGCACCTCAGACATCAATTTATAAATGGAACTAATCTAAATAAAATAAATGCGGATTAAATAACTTTAAAAAAATTAATATCTAATTTTTCTTTTCTTTTTGTTATTTTCCCCTCCTTGTCCTCAGCAGTTTTCCACTGCTGGGTTTTGTTATTTTAGTTTGGGGTTGGAGCTTGGTAGTCTTAGTATCCCGGCTTTGCTTATTTGTTTTCTTTAGGTAGTTTTGGTTAGGGGGAGCTGGTGACTCAGACGGTCGACATCGCTGAGTCAGCAGTCTCCCTGACTTATTTTTTGTTTGGCCAAGGAGCCACCATGGAGAGAAAAAAGAGCCACATGTGGATCTGGAGCTGCAGGTTGCTGAGCCCTGGTTTAGTCTATCCAATCCAACATTTTTACAAGTGTTAAGAGGCAAAAACTTTTGCTCTTCCCTCCAAATTATTACTGAAAATAGTAAACCGCTTTACTTTAAGGAAAGTTGAAATGCTATTTTTCTTAAATTTCTCTCTCTCTTTTATGTTTTTAGCATGTTCTTGTGGCATGTGTCTGATGATGGAGGACAAATGAATAAATCGGGAGTGAATGAAGAAAAAGCAGTTTGAAAAAGAGAATGCATGTCCTGGAAAACAATGCTTTTTTTCTTTAATTTTGGCTGAAAACAGCTAAATGAGCCTTTAAATGAGCTCAAAAGATGATTTTAGTGTGTCTTTAAGAACTTGAGGCTAAGATTATATATATTTTGACCTCTAGATGTTGCCCTCACCTGGTTATGTTCACATTCTTGTTAAACTAAAAAATCCTATGAGGAAAAAAAAATCAAAAGTGATTGTTTCTAACCATCCCAACTTTTAGTTAAACTCAGAATAATTTTCAAAAGACTAATACTTGAAGCTGTGACACAGATAAAAGTCTGTTTTTTTTTTTTTGTTTTTTTTTTTGCAGAACATTAAAGGAATTAACAAAGTAGAGAAAAATGAAGTAGTATGACCACAAAGCCATTGATAACTTCCATTGTTTAAATGTCAGAAATGCTTATTTGTCAAGTTTATGTTGTTTATGATTCTCACAGAAAGAAGGAAAACAAAAGAGATTGGAAAATGTTCAGCTTTGTGGTTTATTGACATTTAGGATTGACCGAGAGCACGGCTGTTGTCCAAGAGTCACATTAATCCTCAAAAATACTACTTGCCTAATGCGCGATGAATCCTCACCTCTATGTAAAGATTTAACAATACCTTAAAATGACAGCAGAAAGGCCTCCTGTCAGCACTCACTGAAAACTACTTCACCACTCAGATGCATCGATGATCAATTCGTCATCTCGCAAAATCACTGCCTGGCGAAGTACAGAGAACAGTTCATGAAAAGATGCCGCAATTTTCGCAGCGTGTGTTATTAAGGGACTTTTGTCTCCTAATACAAAGACTTGTACCAAGGAGCAAAATGATAAACAAACAAATACGATTGATTTCAATATCCGTGAGTCGAGCCTCTGAGCGGGACTTGCTTTCAAACGTGTCTGTGAAATTAGTTGAGAAAATAAAGCTCGGCTTCTTTGCTGAAAAAGCTGAAGGATCGCTGTATCATGTCAGATTTATACCTTATCTGTATGAGATGGGGGTATTTTCATGCTGTTCAACCAAATTCACCGTAGACTACCTTTTGAATTATGCAGTGTCTCGATAGAAATACAGCCTCAGGCAGTTTTCACTTGCAGTATGTGTATCCTGGGAATTTGCATCTCATGCAGTTTTCAAGTGAATTGTGAGAAAATTACAAATTTAAGTATTCTAGTATTTTTGGTTTGGCGTTGTATGATGGCGTTCAGTTTTGTTTATGCATAGTTGAATCCTTAAATATTTAAAGAAGGGAGGCTGCTTGTTGTGATTTTGGCTTTTTTAAAGGCTAAAAGTTAAATTTAATGTATGTATGAAATAAGATTGCACTCACTATTGAAGTGTTACGTTTACTTTTTGCATCTTTCCATTTCCAGATACCAAACTGTAGCAAAACTAGCCGGACTAATAGAGTGGGAATTATTTTGACTTGCTTCTTCGCAGTAAACAAGCGAGGATGGGAACCTTCAGATGTCAGCAAATGCTGAATTTTTTCATGAAAAGCTTTTACTGATGGTTATTGGACCGGTTGTTTATTAACTCTAAAATGAACTACACCATATGACACCAGGTCAAAGATGAAGCTCCCTGAGACGTCTCTCCTTCTTGTGAGTTCCAAATCATATGCCTATTTTCTTTTTATTATTTTTTTAACCCTCCATTTTATTCTTGTTTACCTGTACCTTGTTGCTCTCTGCTTATAAATTATGTCTCTTTGTTGATCATCTCAACTGATGCCAATTCAGAGGATTTTCATGAGGGTGGACAGACATGCTAGATAAAAATCTCAGGATGACACACGGGAACCAGATACAGCCTGTGGCTGTGTACTCCTCGCACTTTGAGTTTTCTCATTAAAAATCAGAACTATTTAATATTAAAAAAAAAAAATTAAGGGTGAGCATAAGTTTAGTTTAGTCATTGCAAATAGTACAAAAACAAAGAATGGATATTAGCTTAGATACATATGCATTGGATAGATCATTGATGTCTCCCAATGGATTCTGAACTGAAACATGTAAATCCTGAAGTGATGAAGACTGTTTTGAATCCATTACATGTGCTCATAATTGTGCAAGATGAGAAAAGAAACTGTATGAAAAACTTTGTTTTTGACACATAAGGTTTATTTTGTGTATGAATTTGCGTTTTACAAAAAAAAAAAAGTGTATTGAAGAAACTACAACACTCAGCACTTCTTTGGTTGCACCAAATTTAAACATTTTTCATGAACAATTCTTGTTCTTTGTCTTGGGTCTTGATGTTGGTCTTTGTCTCGATCTTGGTTTTATTCATCTTGATTTTGAATTCCATCTTTGTCTTGGTTTTCATTTTTTATCTCCCTCTTGGTGTTCTTGTGGTTTTCCTCTTGGACTTGGCTTTGTTTTCATTTTGGTCTTTGTCTTGGCCCTCCTTTTATTGTAGGCAATGAAAGAAGAATTGATAGTTACCAAATTGCTTTACCTCTGATCATCTCTAAATTCCAAATTTATCAAAAAAATTATTTTAGGATGCTGTTTTCTTCTATAGATGCTTATGCTTTATGTTCAAAGAAACAAACAAAAAAAATCTACATTTTAAGTATTTTTGCTATACTTTATTCTGTTTTTTTCACTTTATTTAATCACAAGTCTGACAAAAGTTTAGAAATGCTAAAACTGACATTATTCCGATTCACGTCTTCCATTTTTGATTAGAATCTGAAAACAATCCTTTTATCAGTTCAGCTTTAGACAAGATGTTAACAAGTGAAAAATCCGCCTAATTCTTCTCAAGTGGGATATTTTTAAGGAAAAAAAACCCGAAACAAATTGAGTTAAAGAAGAAACGGAATCTTGACTGGTCTAACTGATGATCTTTGTACGGACATTTTTCATTCAGTTCAGAAAATGATGAATTGAGGATTCATAAGAAGAGTCACAGATGACAGAAACACTGACAGATGAAGTCAAATTGAGAAACTTGAAGACCCTATTGTTTATTAGCCAGCTGAATCTGAGGCTTCTTTTTCATTCTCTGAAGAACATGCCTTCAGCAGTTCCTCAGTATTCAGTTGAGATTTCCACTGAGCAGCTCGATCCTGCAGCCTAATCACCAGATCTGAAACTCCAGCAGCTCAAGGCCGCAACAAGAGGGATAAAGCCCCTCCTGCTGTTGCTTCCTTTGGCCCCCACATGCCAGGACACAATTAATTCATGCTGGCAGCTTCCGACCATTCCAGTTGTCCAGCTTTCCTACTTTCCACGCTGCTTATTTGCATCTGATTTTTTTGTAATAGCCATTCTTCGATTCAAAAGTGACAGAAAAATGAAAACTTCCTTTTCACAGAGAAAAAGTATAACTATTTGTGGTTAAATTGGGGGAAGAAAAAAGAAAAAAACTTTGCAGAAGTTGGTTTACAGGAACTTTCAGCGTAGAAATCTATTTCTGATGAAAGGACAGTGGTGATTGCAACTCTCTGAGGAGAATCAAGTATCTGTTTGTGGAAGAATGGGGGGTTGTTGAATTTAATCATAGATAGCCAAACTGCCGGTGGACTGAAAGAGAGTGTACAAAAAAAAATAAAAAATCCTCCCAGCCTTCCCCTGGATGAGCTGAATAACCATGTCGCCCCGCTATCCAAACCTCCGCTGGCCACTTCTGAAGAATACGCCAAGCAACAGAGGAAGTCAAAGTCAGAAATGGAGACAGACAGAAATAGGGACCAAGAGAAATAGAGCGAGAATGATGAGGTGGGAGAAAAAGTGAGCGGGAAAGGTGGGGGTGAGTGGGGGCAACCTTAATCGAAAAAAGCAGGGCAGGCACTTTGTGTAAAGATTGGTGGGGAATTTGTATTAAAGCTTGTAGGAATGAGGAGAGATAAGATCGTAGTACAAACCGTGACTAAATATAAACTGCCAGCTTTGTTTGAATGTCACTGATTAGAAACAGATAAGAACAAGCGTTTGGAAACGGAGAAAAGACTCCTTTGACTTTCTAGTTTTCAAACCACAGCCGAGGCATTAGTGTGCCAAGTGAACTGAGCAGAGTTGCGCGTAGATTGCGATAAAGCTAATCCCTAAGCAGACAAAGTTCTTTTTTTCATGTTATTTTTTTTGTTAAAGAGGAAAGGAAAAATTGTCCACTTGCCCATTACCAGCAGGTCCCTTTAGTCAAGAAAAAAAAGTGTTTTATGCTTGCAAACACTTGTTGCTGTTATTGAAGCAAAGCCAGCAATCTATTTGCAGGAAAATACTATAGAAGTTTCACCCATAAATCAAAGAATCTCAATTAATCTAATCTCAATTGACAAATCATTTTACAATATGAAAATGCTTTTTTTTTTATTATTATTAATTTAATGCTGCATTTTGCTTTGCATTTCAGAAGTGCAGTTTACAATTTACAATTCAATTAAAAAATGACATTTTGATTGTTTTAAATTCATATCTTAAAGTGTATTCAGACTCGACACATTTAGTCTGTTTAAAGTGAACCAGAGTTTGTTTCCTCCGATAATCTGGAACAAATTTCAATTTGAAAACTTGCAAGTGGACTCTGGTCCAGAACCAGGAGCTGTTCTATGACCCATCTTTTAAGGTGATCCCAGTCCATTTTCAATCGGGCTGAATTTCAGTTCACCTTGAGATTGCTTAGTCTGAATACAGTTCACTTTTAGAGCAGAATGACTGGACCAAAATAGCCACCGTGGTTAATACTCAAATGATGTAATCATAGCAGGAAAGAAACGACTGGTGAGCCGCATGCAGATATAAAGCAATGATTGTCGATTTATCAAAGAGGAAATGATCGGTCCAACTGTTTACTTTAATACAGCTGAAAATACTTCATTTCTGCCTTTCTGTGGCTCGTTCCATCCTAAAAGCTAGCTTGATATATTTTGTCGTTCAACTCACTAATATTTGGTCAGGTGAAATTTGGTCAGGTGAATGCAGGCTTATAAATACAACTTTTAACACCTCGCACATTGCATCTCACAATGTTTTCCCAACAATCTATATGTCATAAACACTCATTAGCGTACCTTCCTAGCCAACGTCTCCTCAGTGCTGCAGTTGCTAACATCCTCAGAGGAAAAGCACACACAGCACATCTTCTTGCCGGTAATCGTCTTACAGCATGCCTCTTCTGTACCAAGGTAACAAGTAAAAATTGTTCCTGACGTACAAAACTGGTAATGGAGTTCTAAAAACATAACTATCCTGACAAGGATTTTAGTGGACTCTGTCCGAACCTACGGACTCTCAGTCTGAATACCCTTAACCCTTGTGCTCTCTTAAGGGGTCCAGATGACCCCACCCTTATATTGAGGCATTAACCCTTCCATAACAAAGGTGGACAAGACTTCATGTCTGTCATTGGACACCAATAAAGATCGACAATCATTGAAAAAAAAAACAGTCCAGAGCACTGTCTTGTGGGGTCCAGATTACCCCAATTTTATGTAAACAAGCCTAGGAGAGCAGAAGGGTTAAAAAGCGATTGCATTTTAAAATTCCATGATGTGTCTGTGTCAAAATTTAAATCAAAAGTCAAAATAGTTCAATTCAAAACAGTAAATTCAAATTGAACTGCATTCTGTCAGACTCTCATCAGGGTACCTGCCTATATTTGCTAAATCAAATTAAAATTTCAAGTTGCAAATTGAATTGTCAATTGAGAATTATCGGGGACAAAACCTCCATAGTATACACCTGCAAAATCTCCTAAACTATTATGGAAATAGTGTTCTTAACTGCTTTTCTGGTTTCCAGAATTTTTCACTGAACTTTCAGAGCTAAGCTGATTATTTAAATTGGTACAAGAAAAAGGGTTTGAGAGGGGATTAAATCAAGACAAACATATGAGAAACTTTTCCACCACTTCTCCCGTCTCCTCTTGTTTACCTTGTCGGTTGCACCTTGGGAATAAGATGGATCGATCGCTATTTCCAGTTTATTTAAAGTTTTCTGCTTACTTTCCATTTTCTGGGCGCGCTCTGAAACTCTGTTTACCTTTCTTACACATTTCCACCCCATCATGGTGAGCGGTGCTGAGTGACAGGTGTATGCCAGACACCAGCGCTTACGCCGGGAGCCCTGTCAGTGTTTTTAGCTAGCACTTCAAAAGTGGCCCACTCAAATGTCAGGAGGTGTATTGCTTTTAAATCTACAAAGACTTTTGGAGTTTAGTTTTGGACTTTAAACACTGGACCCATACTTGTGTAAATGCACTTTTTTTATCTGTTTGCACTTGAAAAAAATTGTTAATCGTGCATTAGCGCACTGCAAATGGTGTTAGCACCCCTGTCTACATGCGTCTAATAGTTATTGTTTACCTTGTCAATAAAAATATTGCGACTGGAAACTTCATAATTCCCCCAAAACTTTGTTGTAATACATCCTGACCCTAATTTTAATTGTTGCGATGTGTAAACCAGTCCACAAAAACCCATGAGTGAGATGCTAATGCTAATAAAAAAAAACTTGTGTGTTAATTTCCTGTTTACATTCCTCCAGATTTGTTGTCTGCTTTCATTTTTGATCTTCCTTCCTGCTGTTGTGATCACACCTGGTTTTAATTTGTGATCAGCACAGATGTCTCCGCTCTGTTGATTTGCTCATTCAGTCAATATGAGTCCAGAGTTTCATGGATCATGTTTTCTTGCTTTGTGCTGTTAGTCAATCAGTTTTGAATCAACATACATTTTTTTCCTGACGAGGTCCATCAATTTCACCAGCAGTAAAATACAGAAGAAGTTACTGAGTTTTCCAAACAATAAGGGTGACTTAAAAACTTTATTTAAAAAAGTAAAAAGCGTTATTGCGCTTTATAATCCACTTATATTGAGATTAATTCTCGTGCTTTTTAATGTCAAAGCGATTTTGAGAGGTATACGACGCTCTGTCAAAAGGTCAGTTTTTTCTTCTATGATTTGCAAACACGAATGGGGGTCATTGTAAACATGCTAGCGCGGCTAACGTATAGCTGTGCCGGACTATGCTTCTTATCATGTCACCGACAAAGCTAGGAGTGTATCTATAGCTGTATCAGCCTGATTTATCAGATGTTGTGAACAAGGTTTGGAGGTACTGTAAACACGCTAACATTTAGCAATGTTGGACTGTGTGTGTTTTTTGTTTTATTTTGTTTGTTTGTTTTAACATACAATTAACAAGGTTGGGAGTTGGCATTGTCACAGTAATGTTTGTTTTATAACCTGTTACGAACAATTTTGAGTGAATTTGCTAATGTCGCTAACATGTAGCTGTGTCAGCCTGTTTTTTTAATAAGTCACTAACAAGGCTAGTTAGGGTAGTCATGATGATAGTTGTTTTCACAGTATCGCTCTGATTTATTACATGTTGCAAACAAGGTGGTGTGAATATGCTAACGTTTAGCAGTGTCAGACAGTGTTTTTTTTTTTTTGATATGCCATTAACAAGGTTGAGAGTTAGAGTAGTCATAGTAACGTTTGTTTAGCGCAGGGGTCACCGGGCCTTTGAGTCTCTTCTAAAAATAACACAACTCACTTGTGAGCTGCATCTAAAATTTAATTTTATTCTGTTGCTATTTTTTTTTAATTATGCTTAGATTTACAGAGATTTAAAAATCAAAACATCTTAAAAATATGTTCGTGATACATGAACTTTGGATAAGTTTAGGTGACCTCTGACCTACTCCAGTTCAAAGATCATTAATTTTGTTAAAAATGCTGCAGATTTGGTCATTAGTTCAAAATGTGACAAGATTTGTTTAAGAATGTGTGAGTTGATTTTTCTTTAACGTCACATAATTGTTTAGCATGGTACAACATAGGGGAAATGGGACATTTTTCCCATTAAATGTAAGTGATCATTAGAAAATGTAACAATTACTGAGATTAATAAAGTGCTTAATATTGATATCTGTTTCTTAGCTTGTGTCATTGTTGATAATTATGGTGAGAAATCAGTGTGTTCACATATAGGAGCATCATTATTCATTATTAATAATATATATATAATAATAATAATAAACTAACTATAACTAAGCAAAATTTGTTATTTCAAAATGGTAGCTCTTCGTATGACTCAGTACCTGTGAAGTAGGCCTCAGGTTCAAAGAGGTTGGTGACCCCTAGTTTAGCGGAGTCTGTTTTTTACATGCTGCAATTAAGGTTTGGTGTAATTGTAAATAATATTTTTTTTGTTAACAAAGTCAGTAGTTAGCATTGGAACAGTAAAGTCTGTTTTTGAGCTAAGTCTGTTTTATTACATGTTCCAAACAAGTTTGTGTGTCATTGTAAATACACTAATGTAGCGATAACAGCGATGTCGGACTGTTGTTTTTTTTTTTTTTTTACAAGTTATTAACAAGGTTGGGAGGAAATGTCATCACGGTAACATTTGTTTTGGCGATTTGTATCTATTTTATTTTGTAGGATGATGCAAACAATGTTTGGTATTATGGTAAAAATGCTAACGTGTAGCATGACTTTGTTGTTTTAACATGTTTTTAACAAGGTTTACGTGGTCAATGTTTGTTTTACCGATATTAATCTGTTTTTTGATTTTATTTTTTTTAATGTGTTGCAAACAAGGTAGAGTGTTATTGATAATACCGTACTGTGGCTAACATGTAGCAGTGTCGTACTGTATTTTCATTTCATTTTTTACATGTTATTAACGAGGTTGGGAGTTAACGTTTGTTTAAGCGCCATGAGTGGTTTTTTTTTTTTTCTTCATATAAACAAGAATTGGTGTTATTGTAAATTCTCTAACAAGGTTAACGTATAGCCTGTTACAAACCAGTTCAAGAGTTACTACTATAAGTAATAAAGTCTGACTGATGGACTTCTTACGCCTTATTGTTTGTTTCACCTTAAGCCATAAGTTAGAAAGTAGACTTGCCATTAAAGGCACGCCTTATTATCTGTGTGCCCTGTAGTGCGGAAAATACAGTAGTCCTTCAAATGAGGGATTGTCTTAAACACCATGCAAACATCCTTTAATCAGCTTTTGCAGTTCTGATGAGTTAGCCTAAATTGCCTGTGCGTGCTCTTGTTGTTGCTCACGGTTCCTCGTTCTCTGCAGGTGTGCCATTAAAAGCAACACTTCAGCTGTCTGACCTTAGAGTGGAGAGACTTCCTTCTGTTTTTAAGCTTCACTTGTACAGTTGAGAGTAGAATCCAACGCTTTAATCAAACATAGCGGCTCGTGGGAGTAGTGACAGAACGATCAGATCTGCCCTTTGCTTGCATATCTAATTATGTGGATGAGCTGAGTGTGGTGGAACGTTTTAACATGTGAATTTACCTGAACCAATAGAACAGCGTTAGTGATTCTATCAGAACTACATGAAAGCTACATTAACATTCATTAACTTCTCTTGAAGCCATCCAGCCTTCCATCATCTCCATATAAACTTAAAAAATACTTGACCTATTAATGAACTGCACAAACATGAAAACATGAGATTTTTTTTTTTGGAAGCTGCAGTTGAATGGATGCTTTGATAGTGTGAAGAGAGTGAGGTTCACACAGACGATGGTAACACTTTTAGTGTGCCACTTGCTAATTAAGCGTTGACATAAAAACTGTATTTACTTATGAAGCGAACAGCTGCTTTTAAATCAAGTCTAGATCTTTCCAAATGTCAAAGCAAAACAGCTGTGCTGAAGATCAGAGCTGGGACCTCTGAAACAAAACTGAACCTAAGGAACAGCATGATGAGGATTATTTATACCATTAAAAACAGATCAGAAAATTAAGTTCTTTAAAGAAAATTGAGCTTAATAAAAATGTACACAGGGGTACAACAATTCATCGATGACTTGATTTCAAGTACTTAAAAATCACTGTCACTCTAATGCACCTAAATTTCAAATTTTATATTGTAAATATTATAAAATTATCTTTCAATTTATACTTGCGTTTTGTATTGTTTTATAACACCCTTAAAAAGAGATCCTGATCTCAATGAGCTGTTCACCTGGTAAAATAAAATAAAAACTATGATCCAAACAGATGGATGTCTCTGAGACTGAATTAAGTCGACCTCTGCAATTAAAAAAAAGTTTCAAAACTTGACAAACCAATAATCAAATGGATGTTGTCAAATATCATTTAGATTAAGACATTGTAGGTTTTTTTTTTATATCATAAAAAGAACCATTCACAGCGGACAGTATATGTGATGGCAACAAAAAAATGATCAAACCATCATTACAGTACAATGAAAGCTATTTGAATTATGCAAAGACATGTTACCATAAAGTGTAATTTTGTTTTAATAATGTTCAGTTTGTATTATTTTAATATGGAGAACAAGTGGATTTGCTATTAATTCTTGTTTACTTGTTACACATTAAATTTAGACTTGGTTATCTTGCAAGAAAAACAAGGAATCTGTAAAACTTCACCTGCGCTCTTATGTACCAGGTATTTATCTCTCAGTCACCGGTTGAGTTTTTGGCTGAAGATGTCCTGGATCAACTTTAGGTCAGTAAATTGGATTGTTCAAAATGAGCGAATGTGAAGTGAATCAAATCATCAAATAAAATGATTTGTTACATGTTTACTTTATACTGGAAAGCTTGTGCTGTTAAAAATCGAGGCAATAATAAATAACGAGAATGCTAAATATATTGGTGGTATTTATTTTCCCATTCCAACTATGTATTTTTCTATTTTAAAATCGTTCCAAGTGATTTTTTTTTAACTATGTCTATAAAGTTTTTGCCAAAATCAAAAGTCTCATAAATACAAATACTTATAAATTCTGTTTTTAATCTTAAATTATTTTATTTAGGTCCTCCATTATGATAAAAATGCTATGAGAACATGTTAAAAACACAAGAAAAGATGATTTTCATTGGTGTGGATATTTTAAGATCTATGTTAAATCAAAAGAATAAGCGATTTCTGTGTCTTTTATCCAAAGTATGCTGGGACAGTGGATTAATTATTAACTTACACATGTGAATTTTCAGAAACATCCAAGAATGCTATGATATTGTGCATTCATTTTTTATGGCTGTAAAATGGTTCAGTGCTCTGTAGCATTTTTATTTTGGGTATGGTTCAACAAAGTCATTGTTTTGTCAAAACAGAAAAGAAAGATTGGATTAAATTTTAAAGTGACTAAACAACTTTTCCATCATTTTATATAGACAAAAAAAGTATTTTAATCCAGAGCAGATTGTTTTAGAATGGGTTCACTTTATGGAGGAAGAGGAGCAGGAGCGGTCTCATATTGGCTACGGGATAGCTTCAGCCACAGGCTCTGCTGCAGACCTTGAGAAACTCCAAACTCACGTCGGTTCACGCGATAACCCGCCATTTATATAGGAAGTGCCGTGATTTCCCCTCTTATTCATGGCGGTTCAGCTGCGGTTTCCAGTGAAAACGTGAACCCAACAAACTAGATTTGCAGCGCTGCAGAGGCCAGACTGCATCGGTCAGACCGCAGAGGTCAGACTGCTGAGGTTAGACCAGGGGTCGGCAACCCAAAATGTTGAAAGAGCCATATTGGACCAAAAAAAAACAAAATCAAATCTGTCTGGAGCCGCAAAAAATTAAAAGTCTTATAATGAAGGCAACACATGTTTTATGTATCTATATTATCTATATTAGCCTACTATCAAAATGACTAAGTGTGTTACAAATACATGATGAACCTTCATGATTGAATGTTTATTTAATCCTGTGGAGAATGAATCACCACGTGACTACACTGTTGTAGGATGAAGTTTAACTTCATTACAATATTAATGAATTACAGTTTGTTTCATTGTTTTGATGAAATTAAAGGAATTCAATAAAGAAATCCGATTTCTGATGTCATTTTTATTTTGAGGATTCGTAAAAACAACAATGGAACGTGCATAACGTGCCCCTTATCTGGGCAACAGAGTACAATAAAATGCAGCATACATTAATAAAAATAAAAAACAGCCTTTTGAAGAGGTAAAGTGTATAAAATCAAATGAATACAGTTTAAGTTTGATTTCTGTGCAAATGCCAAACAAGTCAGTGCATGGGTAAAACGCAGCAGTATCCTCTCTCTCTCTCTCTCTCTCTCTCTTTTGACACCAAATCAGCGCAGCTATCCTCATTTCTGAGCAACCAAACACAATAATACCCCTAACCCCGGGCTTACACCGCTAGAGTCACGGCTCTGTTGCGTTGCAGGAGCGGACTAGCTACATCCAATGGCTTAAGTGTCATTCCAAATATATACTGACAAAAATCAGAAATTACGAACGCTGAAAGCGCCCTGCCCTACTTTTTTTTTTATCGTTTTCTCGTGATAACGAGATAATCGATAATGAAAAATGAAGCGTTCCGCTCTCTCTTTCCCGCACGGAGACGCCGAAACTTCATCTGTTTTAAGTCTCTTTATTTGGTGGTTAACCAGAAAAACAGCAGCAGAACACTCCACAAAAGTTGTATTCACTAATCATTTTATTAGTGGGGATACCTCGAACGCCTTCCTTCCGTCTCATGCACCAGCCCTCCCCCCTTTATTTCCCCCAAACCTCTGAACAGCTGATTGACAGATCACTGCGCATGTTGTGTTCAATGAACTCCAGACATTAACTCAGTCCGCTACTATGCTTTTGACATTTTTATACAATCCTCAGAAAAAGCAGTTTTTCAGGAAAAAAAAATGGCGAGACTTTTTAATCCCTTGATTTTATAAGGATCAGTTCTGGGGTTCAATGTTTTCTATGATAAACTGCTTTGTTTTGCTACCGGTGTCCAGAGGTCTGTGAACGCACCATGCAGAAACGCTCGGCAGACCTGAATCCTGTCAATCTGTCAATGTTTGTTCGGGGTTAAAACAATGATTAAAACCAAAAACATATTTCCCTCCTCCATCTTTTTCCATTTTCCAACATTTTGGAAATAGTGCCAGGGAGCCACAAGGCAGCGCCTAAAGAGCCGCATGCGGCTCCGGAGCCACAGGTTGCCGACCCCTGGGTTAGACCATGGAGGCCAGACCGCAGAAGTTTGACGATGGAGACCAGACCGAGGAGGCCAGACCGCGGATGTTAGACTGCAGAGGCTAGACCGTGGAGGCCAGATCGCGGAGGTTTGACAATGGAGGCCAGACCGCGGATGTTAGACTGCAGAGGTTAGGCCGTGGAGGCCAGACCACAGAGGCTAGACCGTGGAGGCTAAACCGCGGAGGCCAGATCACGGAGGTTAGACTGCAGAGGTTAGGCCGTGGAGGCCAGACCACAGAGGTTAGACCGCGGAGGCCAGACCGCGGAGGTTTGACGATGGAGGCCAGACCGCGGAAGCTAGACCGTGGAGGCCAGACCGCGGAGGTTTGACGATGGAGGCCAGACCGCGGAGGCCAGACCACAGAGGTTAGACTGCGGAGGCTAGACTGCGGAGGCCGGACCGCAGAGGTTTGACGATGGAGGCCAGACCGCTGAGGTTAGACCACGGTGGCCAGACCACGGAGGCTAGACCGCGGAGCTTTGACGATGGAGGCCAGACCGCGGAGGCCAGACCACAGAGGTTAGACTGCGGAGGCAAGACTGCGGAGGCCGGACCGCAGAGGTTTGACGATGGAGGCCAGACCGCGGAAGCTAGACCGTGGAGGCCAGACCGCGGAGGTTTGACGATGGAGGCCAGACCGCGGATGTTAGACTGCAGAGGTTAGGCCGTGGAGGCCAGACCACAGAGGCTAGACCGTGGAGGCTAAACCGCGGAGGCCAGATCACGGAGGTTAGACTGCAGAGGTTAGGCCGTGGAGGCCAGACCACAGAGGTTAGACCGCGGAGGCCAGACCGCGGAGGTTTGACGATGGAGGCCAGACCGCGGAAGCTAGACCGTGGAGGCCAGACCGCGGAGGTTTGACGATGGAGGCCAGACCGCGGAGGCCAGACCACAGAGGTTAGACTGCGGAGGCTAGACTGCGGAGGCCGGACCGCAGAGGTTTGACGATGGAGGCCAGACCGCTGAGGTTAGACCACGGTGGCCAGACCACGGAGGCTAGACCGCGGAGCTTTGACGATGGAGGCCAGACCGCGGAGGCCAGACCACAGAGGTTAGACTGCGGAGGCAAGACTGCGGAGGCCGGACCGCAGAGGTTTGACGATGGAGGCCAGACCGCGGAAGCTAGACCGTGGAGGCCAGACCGCGGAGGTTTGACGATGGAGGCCAGACCGCTGAGGTTAGACCACGGTGGCCAGACCACGGAGGCTAGACCGCGGAGCTTTGACGATGGAGGCCAGACCGCGGAGGCCAGACCACAGAGGTTAGACTGCGGAGGCTAGACTGCGGAGGCCAGACCGCAGAGGTTTGACGATGGAGGCCAGACCACGGAGGCCAGACCGCGGAGGTTAGACCGCAGAGGCCAGACTGCGGAGGCCAGACCACAGAGGTTAGACTGAGGATGTTAGACTGCAGAGGTTAGATCACAAAGGCCTGACCGCTCACATCGCAGCCGTAATGCTGGCCATTGGGCCCAAGGTTACTCTGTGCCAGCAGTCCAGCCTACAACTCAGAGGTGAATTTCTAATGAACTCCTACAGCTCAGCTTAGAAACTATGTTCTAGGAATCAGCCTGACTAAAAACAGCATAATTATAATCAAAAGATCTATGGTAACAGTTTTACAATAGATCAAAAGATGATTGAAGTAGAAGTAGAAATTTAAATCAACCCATTCAAGTTAGGTTTAGTAACATAGGTGAATGATATCGAAAGTCTGTCTGTAGACTCTTTTATCTAGTGTTTATTCATGTGCTCTAATAATGTACAGACTCAAACTAGAAAAGCTTTGAATCCTCTTTTAAATGCATTTTTTTTCTTTGGCTTATGATTACAAGGTGAAGGCTTCTGCTGTTTATTTCCGCAAAAATAATATAAAACTAGGACTTGTTGAAGTGATATTAGTACCCATCATTATCTCTGAACATGTAAAGATTTTAACTTCTGTTATTTTTTTCTTTTGGAATCTTTATGAGACACAAAAGATGCTGCACTCTAAGAGTGAAGGGCTGTTTAGCAAAAAATATGGCACTGTGAAGTGTTTAGGATATGATGGAACTTGGGCATTAGAAGATTTCCATGTTGGGTAAAAAATAAAAATTTAGAAGCACTGCTTCTCTGCAATAAACTCTTGATTTTGTTACACTGCATCGGTATGAAATATGAGGCAACAAGCAAGTGAGGCTCTAAAGGATGTAAATATGCTCCCATGAAGGTCGCAGCAACACCTGCATCCCACAGCAACTCTTATGTCTGCAAAATGTTCTTTGACCTCCATCATCCCGCTGGACCAAAGACAAGTTTGCAGCAAAAGCACTTTACATTGTTGGAGCACCTGAGCCACCACAGCCACAAATGATGCATTTCTCCCAGGCAGCTTCAAGAGCTGCAGCGTGCGGCGTGCTGAGTCTCTGGATATGATGAGTCCTGTCACAGACTGCCACAACATTTCTGATAGGAATACCCACAGACACATGAAAGCTTTGCTAAGCTCCCACTGATTTATTCAGTTCAGATCATGTCCCCCAGCATCTCTTTTTTTTTTGTTGTTTTAGAAGCTCCCACTTCTGACAAAGAGTCACGACGAAGTTAATATATCGCTGTGCAGATTTATCATTGCCACGAACGGAGTTCTTGAGGCCAAGTTCTCTCCACTCCTGTCCTTTTCTTTGGTGTTTTTAAACAAAAATGCTGCGGAGACTTGGCAAGGCGGCACATAAAGAAGGCGTGCGACAAAATGGGCATAATGACCGGCCTGGGGGGTGAGGGGAATCGAGACAAAGAACACGGAAGCTGTGAAGACAGCCATGCTGGCTTTAAGGCCACTGAGGTGACTTACAGACTACTTAACAGATACGATGAAGGTTATTAGACAGCATCTTTGTCTCAACGACGGATTGAAAAGAGAAATACCTTCTTATAAACAGTGAAAGTACGGCACGGATTTAGTTTTTCTTTTATCTAAACACGGTGCCATGACCTCTTGAAGAGTTGTGCTATCAAGCTTTTATTTATTTATTTTTAATAATAATTTTATTCTTTTTACTTTGGACACAAAAATCCTTCAGATACATTGTACTAGTTCAAGCATCCACAGTATAAATTCTTTCAGTTCTTTCACACAATGAGTTTGATGTCTGCATCAGAACTTAGAATGAGGATGTTTCGCAGCGCTCAAGTATGTACTTATACGCTCAAACACCTCCACTCCTCTTGTCTTTATGTAAGATTTTCTATTCTCAACCAGACTGGAATTTATTCTTGGATATTTAATTTAGGAGTCTGATCATTTGCGACTGAATCATTCTTTATAAGCGCAATTTGTGAGCCATTGACTAGACAACAACTAAATTATTACCTTCAACAAACATGAAGAAAGTAAGGACCATCTCCAGGAAGTTTGATTCTTCTGCGATCCTTGCTGCAGACACTCAGAAGGTCAAGGTTCACAGGGCTGTAACAAATTTCCTTGAACATTAAAAAGAGAGCCACGATTGTCTGAGTCAAGTTAAACTTTATTGAGATCACAGAGAAGGAGCGTAAATACTGAAAAAGTAGAGCACGACGAACCACAAATCCATGGGATCAAATCAGGATCCGCTTAAAATGAACCAAAAAGAGATTGAAAATTTGAAAAACGGGGATTGTAAATTTGGCAAAAAAATTGAAAATTTAACATCAGTTTTAAGCTCAAAAACACACATTGAAAACTTGAAGGAATTATTGAAAATGTGAAAGAATAAATTTAACATTTGGAAAAAAAATATTGAAAACCTTATAGAAATGTTGAGAATTTGAAAAAAAAAATGAATTTGAAAGTTAAAAAAAAAAAAAAAAAAAAACTAAAACGGTTACCACTTCAAAAAAGTTTATTTGTACTTTTAACCTTCCTTTTTTCGTTTCTCATTCTCTGCTTTCAGTTTCATTTCAGAGTTGTCGAGTTTTTGCTGCTGAGCTGATCCTAATTTTACATGGGGGCGGGGCTTTGAGCTCATAGGCTACCGTGACATGTTTCCCATGATCCCCAAAGAGGTAATGGTGGTGCGACTTGTTATCTGATGCCGAATGTTGTCTGTTTGTTGCTGTCTGTCTCTAATATCGTGGTGCACCTTTTGCTGTTTGGTGGATTTTTTTCAATTGCTAGTGATCTCTGCATTTTTCACGTAGACGGGGAAAACGCAGCTTGGCAGCGTAACATAAATCTTCACCGTCGTGATTAGATCCTTGTTTTCATCCTAATGCTAGACTTAATTTTCTATGCAGTGAAACTGAAAAAATGAGTGTGTGTCTGAGAAAAGTGTAGAAAATGTGTAGTGAGGTGTCTCCTCTGTCACCCCATGGGAAAAATGTCCCGGTAGCCAATGAGTTCAAAGCCCCGCCCCCATGTGAACAGCGAAAACTCAAAAATCTGAATCGAAACTGAAAGCAGAGAACTGAACGCAAAAACTGAAAACAGAAAATAAAAGGAAAGTTGAAAGTACAAATAAACTTTTTTTTTTTTCTAACTGCAGTTTTAGGTTATTTTTATTCAAGTTTCAAATGTACTTTTTTATTTCTTTTTCAAATTTTCTATATTTTTTTCAAGGTTTCAATATATATCTTCAGGTTTAAAACTGCTCTCAAATTTTTTTTTCAAATTTTCAGTTTTTTCGTTCACTTTAATCTGATTTGACCTCATACAAATCCTTCTAGTGCTTTGATCTTTGGTTAAATTTGAAGTTTTGTGAAACACGTCAGCTCCATGTTGACAGATGAAAAAATTAGGAGAACTAAGTCAACAACAGTGTTCTCTGTGTAAATCAAGGGAGGAGGCTCTGTTATGGTCTGGGACTGCATCGCTACATTTGGGAGAGGCTGTCTTTGAAGCTGTACTGATTCAAACTATCAAAGCATTCTGGTGCAACATGTGCAACTGAGACCAAGAATTAATCTCCCTTTGTTATTGTGATTGTCAGTTTCAAGTCATTTCGGAGATCTTGATTAACTGATGAGTGGCAGGAGGCACTGAAAGCATCAAATATGGCAATCATCTTGATTTTATCATAACATAATTATTTTTAATCACTAATTATTCCAATTACTGTCTATTTATGAATCATTCTACCTCAGTATATATGTTAGGTTTCAGCTCTCCACGTTCCTTATCCCCGCCCCTCCATCATGCCATGCTGCAGTTTGGTTATGTGCAAGTACAGTTCTTTTCTTTCTTTGATCTGGGTATCGATAGTATCAATACTAGCATGATGGGATCGATAAGTTTGCTGCAGTTTTTCCTTAATACATACAGAAAAGAGCTTGAATTTACTTACCGAAAACAGCCCAATTTGAATAAAACTACTCAATTTGTGCCAGGAAAATACCCAATCTGGCAACGTTGGCTGCCTGCATCTATGTTCATTTAAATATATATATTTAAATGTTTGCTATTACTTACCATTTAACACTAGTTAGTGTTTTCTTTCTTTTTACTGTAATGATATTGCTGTAAGTATAGCTAATTTACATTTTTATTTGCCAAAAATCTTAGTTCTGTGCTTTATTATACATTTAATAACAAAAAAGTGTATTTCTGAAATTACTCTATAACTACTGGTATCAGATCAATCCCCAAATTCCCAGTATTGTCCACCCCTATTGCTTTCTAGTAATTTTCTACCATATTCATTGAATCTGCATTTTTCCCATCAAGCACTTTCATGTATTTTAAGTTTGCCAATCTTCTTAAGATAAAGAGACTTTTCACTTTTTATAGTATTTATAGTGTCTGACCAGCACCTGTGTGTTAAACAAAAGTGTGGACTGTAGTCAGGTCAATTGTCCTACTTTTCACTAAGCTCAACACAGGCGATGTGTTTTGTATCACTCTCCTGTTGGCAGATCCAACCACATTTCATCCTCAGGACTCTCACTGATGACTGTCAAAAATCTCACCACACATCTTTCATCCTTTCCTCAATACATATCGATCATCCTTTTCCTTTGGCAGAAAGGCATCCCCAACGAATGACGTTTCCACTCTCATGCTTCACAGTGGGTTTGGTTTCTTTCATATAACCCTCTCTCCCTAGAAACACAGTAAAGGTTTTTTTTTTTTTTTTAAATACTAGAGTTCCATTTCGATCTCATCTTGACTTCATGACCCTCTTCAAATCCTCAGGATGGTCTCGGGAATACTCAAGACAGGCCTGGAGATGTGATGTCTTAAGCAGAGGGACCTTTGGGGCACTGTAGGGTGGCGATATACTTGATGTCTTTTTATGCCCGTTTGCTTATTGTAGATTGAGTCATCCCAGTCTTGTTCAGGAGTACAAACTTGTACCTGGTGTCCTGAGAAAGCTCTTTGGTCTTGCCCATGAGTATGACTGGTTAAAGTTGTGAACAGGTGTCTTTGTTAACAAATCTCTATTAACACTGGTGACATCAAGTAACTGGTATCCATCTGTCCGTCCGTCTGTCCATCCATGGCTGCTGGAGCCTATCTCGGCAGAGTACACAATAGACAGTTTGGCATTCAATCCTTGGCTTGTAGAATCGGTGACTGCCAAATAATTTGACTGAGGTATAGGAGCATCTGATTGGAAGTTTGTAGGTTCAGTTCCCCCCATGAGTTTAAGTGTCCTTATAAGACAGAATCCGACCTTGCCTCTGGTGGCTGGAGATGGCGCCGGTATTCTGCAGCGTAGCGTGAATGGGACTGTGACTGTAAAACAGTTGGGCCTTCTAGGAAGATAGTACACAAGTATACACCGTTTACCATTTTGCCACTGATCACACATTTTGTGAACTTTTAGTTTTAAGGACAGACAAAGAATGTCTTCACTCAGATAGTTTTTGAGGTTGGATCAAGGCTGTGTGAATGTTGGTAATCAAAAATATAAAATATGCTTCGATAAACCTCACATATTTTTTTTTTTGTGGAAGAAAGGCATTTTTCAGCACACAATTACCAAAATTTAAGGACACTAAATCAATTATTCAATTATAAAGTTAAAGCGATACATGTGATAAATGAACAAAAGCAAAAACAACTATTAGTTTTCCACAAATCTGAGTTCTAATTATTTCTAAAGGTCGACTCCTTGAATTAAAGGGCTTATTACGTTTCACCTTGGGTGGCTTCACATCACAACAAATTCCTTCATTGCAGTGGGCACGCAGCAGCAGACACAGGAAGTTGCACAGAGAGAGCTCGCACATTCATGCATGAATAACTGAGAAAAAATAAACATACATCAGATCAGTTATTCACATGAAGATATGCATTTGGACAGACAACACACGTGAGTGCACAGTGTATTTTTCTAAGCCTCTCGACGCAAGTACAATCTGTCCGCTGTGTGTGACCACACACAGACGCGCACACACCTGCGTGAGCAAGCAAACATCTTGAAATGCAGATTGGCTCCGACAGTAAAGCTCTGGTTTTAAAGTATCAACTTTAAAGGCAGAAGGTAGAAGGGTGGAGTGATGTGGAGGAGCAGGATACTGTGAACTTCTCCCACGGGTCAAGCCATCAGTTTAAACTCCACTCACCTACCTGTTTTAATTAGAAATAACTTTTTTTTTCTCCAATTTTCTAGAGAAATATCTATAAATATAACTCTACAAACTCCTGTGCATCAAACATGATAGGAATACATATCAGAACCTGATAAATCCCACTGTTGGGAATTCAAGAGATGTGCATTAATGGTCATTACAAGAAGTAGGATCCATTCCTGTTGGAAGAAGTCAACTATAATCTGTCAGATGGCTGAACAAAGCTCTTCGTGATGGTTAAATGGAACAGCACCATCTGAACTAAGAATAGTACAGACCTGACGGTGTAAAGTTGAGAAAATTCTGAACAATTTCTATTTAAATGATCACTTTTTAGACCAGGGGTATCCAAAGCAGATACCTCGAACGTTGGTCCTTTCAAATCCTTTCTAATCTGCCACTGATTAACTGGATCAGGTGTGTTTAGCCAATAAGAAGCTTCAATGGCAGGTTGGTTGGAAAACAGGTAGGACCCTCGAGGCCTGGATTTGGACACCCCTGATTTAGACAATCCAGAGAAAGGTACTTAAAAATATTTAGATCATTGTAACCCTTGTGCTATCCTAGTTATGTATACATTGGCACACCCCAGGGTTGTCTGCTGAGCCCCCTCCTATTAACTGCTCGGAGAGACACCCTACCTGCCGCATAGTCAAGACACAGCAGTAGTAGGATGCATCACCAACAATGATGAGTCTGGGTATAGAGAGGAAGTGGAAAAGTGGAAATGTTGGTGCAGGAAGAACAACCTCTGCATCAACTGATCTCATCACCTGATCTCTCCACATCGAAGGAGCACCAGTAGAGCTTCTCT
Organism: Oryzias javanicus; assembly: GCA_003999625.1. Taxonomy (NCBI): domain Eukaryota; kingdom Metazoa; phylum Chordata; class Actinopteri; order Beloniformes; family Adrianichthyidae; genus Oryzias; species Oryzias javanicus. Next base: position 18,095,610 of record CM012451.1, read on the forward strand.
CCAGCTACAAATACTTGGGTGTGCACATCACTGAGGACCTCACCTGGAGCAACCAACACTTTCCCGGCTGTTCAGGAAGGTCCACCAGCGCCTCTGAGTGTCCTCTGCACCGGCATCACCGAGTGGAACGGCAGCTGCACGTCTCAGTAAAATTCATTTGTCTACTGGTTTGACAATGTAAGTCCTTGGATTAAAAGTGGAGTCATATGGGCTCTAAAATACAGCGTACCAAACTGTTAATTTGTTATGTAGAAACAATAGATCTTGTCCTTCTTCTGAGGCGAGAGGAGCTCACGCTATGCCATAGGTTGTAAAAAAAACCCTTTAAAGTTTCCCTCCAATGAAAATCATATTTTATGAGTTTTTAACTTGTTTGGCATTTTTCTTCTGAAAGAGAAAAAATATAGCAAGAAATCTTTTCGTGTATGCATTTCCGAGTATTTCTTCTTTTAAGTCACTGTCCATCAAAGTGCCCGAGAAAAACTCTGTTTGAATTCCTGAAACTTGCCTACGTCACAGTAGCTAGCTAACCCGGATGTAGCTGTAGAGGCCGGAGAAGATAATATAACGTCCCATTTTTGTGCTGTAAAGGATTGTAATTCAGTGAAAGGCCATACTGATGTTATCTTTCATTATTTCCCACGAAATCTGAGGAAAAAAATGGATTGGATTTATTGGTCACAACGTCTATAATTATTTGATTATTTGCAGAAAAAGAGACATTTTTCAACTGGACGAAGCCGTGGGTGATCACATTATCCGCTCGTATTTTCATTGCGTCCAAATAGTAAAAAAGTAAAATCTTTTTAGCTGTCACAAATATGCTGTCCGCGTTTGATCCACATTGGAGCGGTGAGCTGCTAAGGAGCGCCGCTGCTTTGTTTATAGTAGCTCCGCTCAGGATGGTGGTTTAAACGGACACCGGAACGTTCTCCTAAATGTAACCCTTAGTCTGCGTCTAAAAACGTCAGCAGTGGCTGCACATTTACAAACTGACGCGTGATTAGACCCTCTATGTATTCTGGCATTTCATTTCTTGTTCAAGTGAATTCAACCATCAGCATGTGCTAGCATGACATCAGTTATGAACCCCAGCTAGTTCTGCTGCTGCAATGCAGCCTGAATGGTCATGTTTCATTTTAGTTTTATTTTTCATGGGCTTTTCAAAGTGCGTGTCTCACTAGCATGTCTGGGGGGATACGGGGCGGGGTTACGTAGCTCAGCATCATAAGCCACGCCCCCACAGAGGAATTTTTGGAAACGAAGGCTTCAGATCAACAGGAAAAATGGCTTTTTAAGACATTTAGGATGTGGAATTTTTGTTAAAAACTTCACAGTCCTAATTAAAACCCCACTGGGAACATTTAAAGAAAATTTTAAAAATCGTTGTAGTGGGACTTTAAGGTTTATACCCTGTTTGCCGAGTACCAACTCCCAGTTAGATAAGGAAAGATTGACTGTCAGTTGTGGAGTATTTTTACAAGTATGGAGGGAAGTTTGACATTTTCACTCATCATACACCATTAAAGGGCTTGTTTGCTAATAATAAAGCAGTTCTCCAAATGGTAGAACAGAGAACAAGTAGAAGAGCCGTTCTACTGAGAGTTTATGAGTACAAAATCATTTATGGAGAAGGTTGGAAGGCAGACCCCGGGGTGTTGGAGGGCACTCTGGGTTAGATTGCTGTACATTATATGCAGCCGGTTAATGAAGATGGAGGTGATTTCAGTTTCCAAGCATATGTTTTCTTTATTCCCTGGTGGATCTGTGCTTTTGCTTTTAAACAGAGGCTGCTGAGCGTGGATGTCAGAACTGACGGCGTAAAAGGAACACACTGCCTTTTATTTAAATTAATAAAAAATTAAAATAAAATCAGCTTTTGTTTGATCGTCCTTCTAATACTAGAAAATAAAAAAAAAAATCATGAAACTTATCCGATTTACATTTTAAAAATGAATTATTTTTTTGTTGGCATCGTTTTATATGATCAAAGCAGTGAAGATCCAACAGCTTTCACAGTTTCTGTCTGATCAGCATCTGGGCTTTTATTTTGAAAGTATTTCCTGCCTCTGCTCTGCAGTTGTGCCTCATATGTCCCTTGATAAATACCCATATAGTTTACAGTAAGTCTGAGAAAGTTAGTCCTTAATGACTTTGTAAAAGTGTTCATCTCGTGCAAGACAAATGTCATCAAAAATATTCTAGGAAGTTTTTAAATCAGGAGAAATAAATAAAGTTTGAGTGAATATTACATTCTAATTAAACATTACATTTACTTTTTCTACTGCTGTCCTTTTTCCAATAATTGGGTAAGTTGTCATAGTTTTGATCATTTTTCAAATAAAAGTTCCACCTTTTTGTCAATGAACACACTTATTATGTGAAAACTGTTATTTAGTTTGGCAATTGAATCTCTTTTTTTCTTTTGTAACGATTCAACAGTTTGACAGTAATTCTCACTCAACACTGGACATTTTTTTTAAATTTATTTTTACTTTTAAGGTTTGTGTGCTTTAAATTAGTGCAAACCTAAGTGTTTCCACTGCAAAGATGTGCAAAAATTGATTGAAATTCTAGAAATGTCAAAAAACACATTTTCAATTACACTTTTATACTTTACTTATTATTTACAATACTTTGATTTACTGTTGTGATTTTGTTTTAAGTTGATTTTGTCAAGAACTACAAGGGCACATTTGGATGAAATTTTTTTTCAATAAGTGAAATTTTTCTCTCTTTTTTTTCCCCAAATTATTGAGTTTCCGTTAGGAAAATTTCTTATCACAAATCCAATGTGTGATATTTCATAGTCAATAGAAACGCAGCTAATGTGAATAAAAAGAAGTTTTACTTTACCAGCCACAAAGCTAAATGGATTAAACAGTTCCCAGAATGAATTTTGCACTATATAGGCAACTCCAAGTCTTAAAGTGTTGCAGTGTCTGCAGGATTTCCAGATATCCGAACCCTACTCGTGATTGATGACCTGGTTCAGGCATGTCATGTTAGAAGATGCCAGAGTAGGGAATGTTGGAAAACATGCAGGAATGTGGCTCTCGAGTTGCCTGTCCTTCACTTGAGCTTTTGCTAAATATGCTGGCTGTTCATGCAAAAACAAAAAAACGTGGAGATGCTAAGAGATCAATGTAATACATGCAATCTGATTGATAAAAATATGAAGTAGGATCACAGTAACTGGCATCCATCTATCTTGTCTTACACTCAAACCAAAAACAATTCTGCTCGTGTAAATACATGGGAATATCAGAGGCAATGATAATTAAGGTTTGTACTGTACATTCAGTGCTTTTGTAAACAAAGCTGACAGTGATGTTGGCTATCTGCTGTCGTCTGTTTGCCACGTACCATTTTACCTTGTGTGTCTCTATTGTGTGTGGTGCGCTCCTCTTTTATCTCTCTTCTGCTCCTCATGCCCCAGCTGTTGCTGAAATTTAAGGCATGCTTACGCCCCATTTCTGATGTTTCCTGCAAGGTTATTATTGGCTATAATCACTGCAGATACAGGAAACCAATCAGCTTTATTTACTTTTAGTTGTCGAGCAAGCGGTGGATCTGTAAACTACATGTATCTATTGTGTATTTCCTTTACTTTCCTTGAAGTAGCTGGAAGAGGCTCTAGTTCCACTCTGATTCTACACACTAAAACCTGGACTTGACAATTGAAGAATAAAATAAGGAAAGATGAAACAGAAAAAGGGCTTCTGGTTGCCAACAGACTTACCTACTCAAGCACAGTGTCTTCTGATTGGTTAAGAAAATCTGTTTGTGCCACACAGGATATTGTTTGATATTTATTCATGTTCCACAATGATGGTCTCTTGGAGTTCTCTTGTTTTAAGAAGCAGATCTTGATGAAAATGTAGGCCATCTCCTGAGTCACTTGACCAGCTGGTCGCTCTCCAAAGTGATGGAAGTTGTAGAGTTACTTAGCATCTCCTCAATGTAATTTAAAAGCTCTCTTGTGCAAAACTCAGTTGTGGTTGTGGTTTAGGTGTGTTCCCTTGTTTTCAGTTTAGTTAGATTTTGGTGCTTAATTTCTTATTAAAGTTATTAAGAAGTTTGGTAAATTGGTCCAACCTTTTTTTTTGTAATTTAATCTTTTCCTTTGAATTAAACAGTCTAATGTTGTTGTGAGAAGATTGGTGCTTTTTAATGGTTTAGTTTTAGTGTCAGGGTCAGACAAAATCACCAAGATATAAAAGTTTAAAAAATGTAGTTTAGACCTAAGGACACAGAGACAGTTACAATGGAGTATTAGGGCCATTTTTCAAACGTTTTTTTATTTTATTTAAATCTTGTAAATTTACCGAAGAAGTCGTAACTATTAAAATACGAAAATACAATTTGATATTAATTACTTTAAAAGTCAAAGGCTAAACTTATAACTTCTTTCCTTGTAAACTTTATGTGAAAAAAATTTATATTTATAAAATTTAAAGTCATAAATGTAACAGAAAAAAACTGTAAATTTACTAGATTTAAAGCCATAAATTTACAGATTAAAATTAGTAAATTTATGAAATTGAAAGTAGTAAATTTATGAAACATAACTCTTAAATTTACAAGATTAAAAGATGTTAATTTAAAAGATTAAAATTTGTGAATTAACAGGAAAGAATCTTGTAAATTTAAAAAATAAAAATTGTAAATTTACAAGATTAAAAGTAGTAAATTCACGAGAAAAAAAACTCACACATTTACGAGTTTGAAAGTCTTTAATTTCAGAGGAAAAGAAATACATAAATTTACATGATTAAAAGTCGTATATTTATACAAGATTTAAATTTGTAAATTTACCAGATTTAATGTCAGAAATTTATGAGATTTAAAGTTGTAAATTTATGAGATCTGAGAATCACAATTTTGGGGTTATCTGCTTTCCTTGTTAGGAAAAAAAGTAAGAAAAATATTAATTAACTCTGATTTATGTACAAATTATGCAACAATATTATATATTGTATTTTTTCTGCTGCTGAAATAAAATTGAAACTTGACTTTCTTGATTAACTTTTTGTATTCTCGCCTTTTACTGATTTTCACTCTAAAGTCCATCTTAATTTCCTGATGATTCATTTCTGCATGTCTTTGAACTGTGGCGAGAACCTGGAGCGTCAATAAAGAAACAACACACCATGTGTTAAAGGCAAACTGTAGGTTAAGTAGTCTTCAGACTTACAGTAGTTGTACCTGAATAACACTGAATTTTCTCTTTCATATTTGTCAAGGCAGAGTGATTACCCACAAACACAAAAAAACAAATTCCATACAAATAATTCCAAAGTCGACAAGGAAAAAAAAAAAAAAAAAAAAAAAAGGACACAAATTTTTTTTTTTTAATAAAATTTGATTCTCCAAGTATCTGTAGTCCAACCCGTCAAACATTTTGTTCTTTGTCTGCCTTCTTGGAATCCTCTTGGTTGTCACAATTCCTTCAGCTTCTTTTGCAGCACATCAGCAGTAGCCATATTCTCCTTTAATATTAATGCAAATTTAATCTACCTCAACCTTTTCCAGTTAGTCATTGTTAAAAATAAAAACAAAATGCATGCAAGCCGCAAAGAATGCAGGGAAAAATATTCTAGATGTTGTACTTTTGGAAAAATATAACAATATTATTATGTCGACCTAAAAAATAAACAGGAAATTATGTGATGAGTTTAGCTCTAGTTCTGCTAGATAAGGGGGCCAATGCGTCTTGAGGTTTCTGCGAGCTGGATCTGAGCTCTGCAGACTCATCAGATCCAGAGTCTCCTTCTTTTTCCCTCTTCCTGTTTTTCAGGACCGGCCTTCCTCTTGACCTGTTTGGGTCACCCTTCATTTTTAAGTGTTGTATACACTCTTGCTGCTGGAATCTAAAAGTGGCAACAACTCATTGTACTTTAGGAATTTTTTAGCAAAAAAAAAAAAAAGGTAAAAGTTGATCATGGATGTATCCAAAATACATGTGTGGACACTAGTTAAAAGGTAACTGACTTCTCCTCAACTTTCATCAATGACTAGCACTTTTTGTGTGTACGGCACATTTTCAATTATTATGCAAATTTTAATTTTATAGATTTCTCTAGTTGCTCAATGCAAATGACAGAGTATATGTTAAATGTTATCAAAGAAACTTGCAGTATGTTTTAAATAAAGACCTTTAAATGTACTTTAAATGTAATAGAGAACTGAAAATGTGTAGAAATTGTTACATTTGGAGGTCATATTTACTCAAATAAAAAAAATTTCAATGGAAACATTTTCATAGGTCAAGTTACATTTGAATATATTTTGTAGCAGCTTCACAATTCTTGCATCCATTGAACTTTATGTGGATTTTGTGCTTGGATTTCTTTGCAGGATGTCAGAATAGGCTCCCAGAGCTGCTGTGTGGCTGTGAACTGCCTCCCCCCTCAGAGATATTTTGCTTGAGGACGCTCCAAAATGTTCTCAGTAGAGTTGAGGTCAGAGGGGGATGGAGGCCACAGCATCAGTTTATCTCCTTTTATGCCCATAGCAGCCAATGATTCAGATTGTAGAATGTGTTTAACTCTTAAAACATGCTCTTTGACATACGGTAACTTCTTGACCGTTCATGTGATCACTGTGAAATGATTCTGAGAAAAGCGGCTTATCATACATTCTTTATGTCCAACGCAAATAAAGCATTGGATCTTGTTGCAAAGCGTGTATGAAAAGCTGCAGAAACACCTGAAGATCCTTTGTAGTGTCAGAACATCTTTACTGTCATTGTACAGAATACAACCAAATTAGCAGCAGAAAAAAAAATTCAAGAAAAAGACATACATAAGTGGTAGCAACCAATATAATGAATAAAACAGTAAGAAATCTGGTGCTTATGTCTGTCTGCATTACGGCTGAAATAGCTCTTGGGTAAAAGCTTTCTCTTAGCCTGTTTGTTTTTGTTCTTATTGACCTGTATCGCCTCCCAGAGGGCAACAGGTCCAAGAGGTGGTGTCCAGAGTGGAATCTGTCTTTGGCAATGCTCGTGCATATCAATGGCAGTGCTGCATATCAGCGCGACGCTGCTTCTCTCCACTCATGAATGCCTGGATTTATGTTTCTTCCACCGTCGGTTGAAGACTTACTGTTGTCAAAAAAATGGAAACACTGGAGCTAAAGCTACGATGTTTAAAAATTAAAGCAAATTTGTTTTTTCCAGAACTTATATCAGTTCAGTCTCATATTTTTGAACAACAAGAAAAAGAAAAAAAAGTTTTACTTTGAAAATGTGAAACTTTATCGACACTTTATTTTGAATATTTGCTTACTTCCGGTGACAGTGGTGCACATTTTGTTTTTTATTCAGGCAATAGACTTAAAATTGACCATTATTCTGCATTTTAAAACAATAAATACATTGTTCCTGAGTTGTATTTTTAGTACATTGTACAATATTTTATGGTACTGTTATATTTGCATTATGCTTGCTCATTTGGGTAACGTAGCATCTAATAAGGTTTTTTTTATGCTATTTTCGGAATTTAGTTAATATTTTAGCAACATGCTAACATTTTTGGCTAATTTTCTATCTACTGAGTTCTTTAAGCTAATTTAAAGTTACAGCTTCTATTTTAGCAACAGGCTAACAATTTTGACTAATTTAGTTTATTGAGGAATTTTAGGCTATATTGTAGTTTAGCTAGCATTTAAGCAACTTGCTAACTTTTTTGGCTAATTTGGCATCTACTAAGGTTTTTTGGGATAACTTGAAGTATAGCTTATTTAAGCAACACACTAAATATTTTGCTAAATTCGAACGTATTAGGGATTTTTTTTAGCAATTTTACTACACATTTTTCAGAAATGTAGGTCAACTTCAGCGCGATTTAATTGTTCTTTAATGAAATTTCCAATCTTTTAGTAAATTTAAAAATTTGTAATTAGCTTTTGCATTTTAAAAACAATCACTTCAGCAATTAAATGGAATCACCATTTTTAAAAAAGGCTCAGCATCTTCAGCGGCTACTTTCAGTAAAAAAGAATTCACACCAGCAATATCGCTGGTAATGCAAATTTCCTAATTAAAATTTTGAATTAGTGATCTTGGTTGTTGTGAATATTATTACTTAAATTTTCTGGAACAGATCGTAGCAGCCCTAAAAAAAGTGGGTCCATACGCGGCTTTTTTTTTTTTTCTTTTAATTATTGTTTGTTTTAGGTTTTGTTGTTTTTCATTGCTATACAACACTGTGGTGTCAAATTACTTATAAATAAAAAAAAAGAAAAATAGATAGATAGAGAATGGATGGAGCTGCCACCTATCTAATGAGCCTAATGGTCTCAGTGTTGACTGAGAGGTCCATTAAGTCTTTGTCATCACTGTCATCATTAAGGAAAAGCCTCCTCTTTACAGCCTTTTCCTAATACCTCCTTTTTGTCTCCTTTTTGGTCCAAATGTATTCCCTCGACTCCAGTGTGCTCCTGTGAGCTGTTACCGAGCTCTGCAGGTTTATTCCATTCTTTTGAGTTTTTCTGTTGTACACAGGATCTGTTTTAGGTCATCTGAGGTGTCTCACTTTCCTGGACCTGTGTTGCAGATTTGGCCAAAGTTTCATGATTTAAACATAAAATCTGATAAACAAAAGAGGAATACAAATAATAGAAATCACAAAGTAGTTTTTTTGAGGATTTAGAAGCCATCTATATGAAATAAATTTATCTAAATCCTGCAGTATAAACATGGAGAGGCAGCTTACTTGTATATATTGAGAGCCACTGCAGTAAAAGATCAATTTCCTCAGATTTTAAAAATGATGTGTGTGCTATTCTATGTGTTCTTATGAGGAGAGCGTGAATATGCGGAAGGTCTAATGAAGAAGAAGTCACTTTGGAAGTAAGATCCGACTGGGAGCCATGAAAGAGCTGGCAAAACTGGAGTTACATAAGACGCTGGAACTTTTAAGAAGCTACAGATTCTTCTTAAGGGCATATCTAAACCAGAGCACTGAAAAAGTAGCAATCTGAGGGTTCAAGATAAAAGAGCATGCAAGTCTTTTTCTAGGTTGTAAAAGAAACATGAAGCTTCGTCTTTTAAGTAGACAAAGATCAAATTCACATAGTCAAAAATCTGCCCCAATGTCTCAAAACAGTCAGACTTTCCAAACTAAATGGCTTCAGTCTTATTTGCTTTATGATTTCCAAAGACCCCTTTAATCTGGATTGAAAGCATTTTCTTCTTACAATCATGGCTAAAATATCAGCCCCCTGAAAGCTCTGTCAGTGAAAGTGCAACGCTTCCTCTAGAGAACTCATTCATGTGCAATTAGCTTAGTATTTATTTGTTTATTGTTTGCAACATAAAAATGATAAGTCAAATAAGACAAAAATTCATACAGAACTCAAAAATAAACTGGAAGAATTTAGGAAAAATAGAAAAAAATTACCCCCCAAAAATAAAAACCTTATTATTTCATGTCAATCCCTTCATTCTGTGTGTTGAATTTACTGATTTCTTAATTTAAATTCCATTTTGGCTTTAGCCTCAGTATTAGTTTTCCAAATTTGAAACCAACCTACAAAGTAACAAATGCTGTAGTTTCTTAGATAACCACTAGAGGCTGGTTTTAAAAGGAGAAATTTCCCAATACCCGATTATTTGGCCGAATCCAAACCGCTTCCGCACTCCCACAACTTCTCCTTTTCCCTACATTTATCCCTCCAAGCGCAGAAATATGAAAAATTTGGATGTTACTACCACTCAATGACATCATGAATATACGCTGGTCATCTACGTTAGCTGCCGGCACACATAAAAGTCCTGCAAAAAAAAAATCTCAATAGTTACATTTAAATGTAAATTTCTGTGCTTTGAAGCTCATCCCCATACAGAAACGCATTTCTCCTCTGTAGAAATCGATCTGAAATGATCTAACTTTAATAATGAAAATCAATCAATAAAAGTAAAGATTGATCTAGCGCATCTGCTAGCTTTATGCTAACATTTTACGGGATTTCCTATAGGGCGGTTAATGCTAACGCTCGGTCGACTTAAACATACATTGCTGACTAAATTAACATTTTTATGAACTCACAGACATGAATTTTAAAAACTCTTTTAAGGAATTTTTTTTGAATATTTCTTCTTCTGGAACAAGGTGTAATGCTATAGCGCAGTCGCCACCTAGTGGCCAAACTGAGGGGGGGCAGAGCTTCTCCGTTTGAAAATCCATGTAACACTATGAATGTAATCTAATTATAATTTCACTAATACATTTTGCAATATTGGAACTATATCAGATTAAGATGAATATATTCAAAACATATATAGATTATTGATGTATTTCCAAACATATTTGTCTCAATGTGTATACCGTGTAAACTCAAAATTGACTTGAATTGAGAGGATTAAAATAAAAAATCTGAATTGAATCAATCCAGAGTCAGTTGAATCGAAGCGACTCTGGAAATTGTAGACAATACTCATTCCTACTTCTCCACGCCACACGGATCACCTTACAAGCGGAGGAATAGCCAGCTTTGCATACAGTTCCGCCTTAAAAACCCACTTTCAGACAGTGATACAGCTTCAAATGCCCCTACTATTGGTGCATTAGGGAGGGGTCATAGAGGTAAGGAGGCTATTTGGATTTGCCCTTAGTGTTAAGATCGAAAGTTCCGAGGGCTGTAGCAAAATATTCTAATTATACCTTAAACAAACAAAATAGAAAATTAACATTTAAAAAAATATATATATATTTAAAAAAAATTCTAAATCAAACACAGTTTTTCAATCTAAATTGGAACAATAAAGAGCAAATTACTCAGTTACCAGAAACAATACAGCCTGTAAACAATAACTACTTACTTTGCACAGATGGTTTCTTTTATATAGTGTAAAAAAGAGACAACTGAGAAGTTTATCTTTATTGAATCCTTGCCTACTCATTAGTTATTGGCTTTGTGTACCTTGAAGTGGAGTGATCATTTAACTTACCAATTAGTGAATCATTAACTACTCATTTGTACCATCTGTGCTACCCTTCCTTGGCATGAAAACACATTGGTGCTCACAAAGGCTCCAGTGTGAACTTAGCTTTCAGTAGTCTTTCCCAAAAATTAACTAAGGAAAAAATGAATGATTAGTTTTTATTTATTTATAACATTATATTCATTTGTATTTGATTTTATTAAGAAAAGCTTACATTAAATTTGATTAATAGTGTAAAGTCATAGAAATGTCAACATTTTAAGACTTTTGATTAGAATGAGTATGATTTCTAGAAACCACTTTTTTTTCCCTCAAACATCGACCTGATCTATACGACCTTTATGTCTTCCAAAACTGTATAGATATTTGCCATACAACACATTTATTCACACTATCCTTAATTTGAAGTGTAAAGGTGCTTTCACACCCAACGCAACAAATTCCGCCTCTTTTTGGCCTCCCAGCAAATTCGCTGCTCGCCGCCTGTCAAGCATGTGTTCCTTATCTAGCGGGTGCATGTGGGAGGAGCTACCAGCTCTATCTGGGGATATCACACTTAGAATGGAAGACACATACAACTTCAAGGAATAAGATTTATTTATTGTGAAGAGTTCTAAAAACATCGGTAATCCTGTCTCCACGTCTGGGTTATGATTATTATTAAAATATTTTCCTGGTACAGGGGGCTATGTCTGTATGACAGCTGCTTCCAGGGTGTTTCTGTGTCTCTGTGGCTGAGCTTAAAGGCTCACTGTTTTGTTTTAAACGGAGGGGCTGAAATAAGATTAGGAGACCTTTTTTTTTTCGTTAAATGTCTCAATGAGGCCTAAGTCAGCGACCTCTGAACCCTGCTGCATCTCTCTCTGCCGATATATCGAGCAAGTGAACTCCGCTGCAATAGTAGCTGGATGAGCCTGGTAAAGGAGAAAGATGAAAGCTTTGGACAAAAACGCTCACTTTGGATTAATATTCTACCCGCTGATTGAGTCACTGGAAATGTCACGTGCCCAAAGCTAAGTTCCTGATTGGGAGATGCGACGCAGCGACTTGTCAAACTTCAGGTATTTATATTTTATCTGTGCTGCCCAATTTGCACCTGCTACTCGAATCAAGATTCTGGCAGACTTCTGCACCACACCAGTCACTCATATCATGTTGTAGACTATTAGAGCTTCAATTCACCTCACAGCGCGCCTGTACCATTGATTATCATTGGAGTTGGCCGCCTCTGCCGCGCGAATCGCATTCGGTGTGAGAGCACCTTAAAGGCAGAACCGTTAAGGTTTTTTGACAGGTCAAAGACAAATTGGGAATTTCACATTTCTTTCTAATTAAAGAAGACTTGAATCCTTATGATCAAAACTCAAATGTCTAAAAACTATGGTGGACCTGACACTATTTATCAAAAAGAATTACCGCTAATTATTTACACCTCAAAAAGGAACTGCTTTGTCTCGGACAATTCAGGCTTCCATGGTGTGTGTTAAAACACTTTGTTGGTTTAAATTGCCTTTCCACAAAAAGTGGACAATTTGATCCATGGTCTGATTGTCATATTACTGTGACAATGCGGCGCTGAGCCTTGGCTCCGGCGGGAAAAGGAAAGCGGATTGTCACGATACTGCAGACGTAAAAGTTTTTGATTATCTTATTGTACGTGTGTTTTGTTCACAGAAAATAAACTTCTGGGTTAACACTTATATATATTTATATATTTTTATATATCACTTTTATTTATTTCAGACAAAAAGAAGAAGGAATAAAATGAAGGAAAATGTTTTTGTTGGTAAGCTACATTTTTTACATGAAAAAATGTTGCAATTAATTGTGAATAATCCCAATCTAAAAGTGCAATTAATTTAACTAATTTTTGTTATCGATCAACGGCATTAATTAAAAGCAAACGTTCTAAATGTATATATATATATATATCATGTAGCTTCTTATTTTGTTTAATTTTTTTCCCATTTTTGATTTCTGAAAATGACTCTTGTTTCAAAAAATGATTCAGTTTTCTATGGTTTAAATTTTTAATTGCGTTTTGGTTTCTAAAATATGTTATTTTTCTAGTTAACAATTTACTTTTCTTTTTTAATTTTTGATGTGATCTTTAATATGTTTTTGCATTGAGTGATTTGTTGATGTGATTTGAGCTCCAGGGCCACCTTAGAATACTCATCATCTTACTTAAATGACGTGATAGATGCACTTGGCGCTCCCTGTTAGTTCCCACTATTTCTGATGTACTGACCCGGGAGTCGGCACTGTGTTTCTCACTACACTTTGCACTTGTCATCTTGTATGAACTGATGCTACAATTTCAGCTGCTACCACAATTTGAAAATGTCACAATGCTTGGTTTGTCATCCCCTGCTGCACCTTCAGCTAATATTTGGCTGAGAATTCAAGCATTCAGGCAATAGCTGTTGTGCAATCACACAGCCTGACAGACCTTAGCAGGCCAAGATAAAGCTAACAATGCATGACATCATTTATAAACATGTCTTCGCTACAACAGACAGGACATAATCAGATAGCTGTGGTTTCTGGCTGTATTTTTACACTTAGGTGAATGACTTAGCACTTGGCAATTTAGTCCCAAGTGCATGACATGCTGTGGTACCGCCTGGTGACGGCTTGGACTGGGTGTCTGACTTCTTCACTCTGTCAAAGCTGGAGCTGGTAATCCACTCATATCCTCTGTGGGGTTGTTTTGAGGAGCTTTTTCCAGCAAACTTTCCTTAAACAAACTGCTTCTTGACTCCATTTTTTTTAGTTTTTTTTAGATTTTAGAAAATCTACGTTTTTAGCATATTAATATATAACTTTAATCTAAGCCTACATAAGCAGGGAGAATAAGTCAACTTAGCTCGGTTTATGAAACCATCTTCCTTCTGCAGAGAAATATTTATAACGGGATGTATATATATTAATTTTTTTGTATTAAGTTATATTGTTTAACATGTTTCTTGCCAAAAAGTGTTCCAGAAACTCTTAAGCTGCACTCACATGGGCGCCGGCAATTCACATTCAAGTGGCTACTTCAGATGAAAAGTCTATGTAAACATGCATAAATGCGCTTTTCGGAAAGTCTGTGCTCTCAACGCTCACACGTAGCTCCACAAGTTTCTAAGATTGTTTTCAGGCTCTGTGTAAATAACACCCAGCCATTGAATGTGTGTTGAAAGTTAAACCAGGTCAAACTCTGACCAAAGACTTGCACTTGGTAGTGACGTATGGATAGCGTCCCTTTTCATTCCCAGAAGTGCCAACCGTTTGAAAATTACCCATGGAGGACAAATTAATAATTGCAATATATGGTGTCAAGTCTTTCAAATGTCAAAATTGAGATGTGGAAGAAAAAGCCGCTAGCAAGATTTTTGAAATTTGTGAGATGTGCACCACTACGACATTTCCCATCAAGCCTCTTCCAACTGTCGGGGGTGGAAATGCGCTTGTAAACAGTAGAAATATTGGGAACTTGTGAAACCCATGGGCTAAAAACTTGTTTGGTGCGTTCTCACACGCCCAATGTAGCTTTTGCCCCCCTGGAAAACAGAAAAACCCATCACCTGTGATTCCCTTTCATTCAGTATCATTCATTCTGTAACTGCTTTGTGCTGGAGTCATAGTAAAGACCATTCTAGGACTGCTAATAACCACACTTCCACATTTACTACAAAAGACTAAATAAAAAAACACATTTTAATAATTAAACCGGTATTTTTGCCTGCTAAAAAAACAAAACAAAAAAAAAAAATTGTATTTTACACACACACAACAAACAAAATTAGACAAGGACTTTCTTGCTTTGGAGCAACACTGTGGAGCTCTGTAATAGGCATTCTTCTTTAAGGACTGATAGAAATACAAAAAACACAAATATTTAGAGTTAAAGCGTAGAATTAGCAATACATCTAAACAGATCACGTTTACATCTAAGAAAAAATACAAGATTTATAGCCAGAGATGCTTTATGCATTTTTTAGGAATCAATATTTTTGGCTTCAGGTAAGAAGTTAACACAAAACTGAAGGTATATTTTATTAATTTATCCCCCTGATTAGATAAATTAAAAACAAAAGAATTTGTTTGGAAAAATCAAACCTTTTTGTCCCTAACCGAGATTTTTCTTTTATGCTCAAAACCCCCCATCTCTACACGGATTTCATCATTTGATGCCAACCTGAAACAATAAATTCTACTTTGTTATCATGCAAAGGCTTATGTCTCATGATGCAATCGCCCAAGGCAGCAATCCAGCGCGCTCACAGGCTTTAGCAATTTAAAGAGCCCCCACCTCTGCAGTGACGACATCAGTTATTTTTAGTCCGTAAGCCACACTTTCCAATAACCTCCTTTATTTTGCCCCCAGAGACCAAAGAAACTGAGTTAATGGCTATTTATATTGTTCCAGACTTCTGTTTGCAATAATGCGACCAACTGAAAAGCATTTTTAAGTCCTACAAAATGGACTGTAAGTAAACAAATATAATGGATTTTGCTGGATAGACAGAAATTGTTTGGGGAAAAAAAAATAAGCCTTCGCTTTATTCTAGCTACAAAGCCAAACCCATGCAGCACCTTTTAGCAGGATTCATCTGTATGCTTTTCTTTGTGCATATAGTGAAAATAGGTGTGTTTAAAAGTGTAGTAGTGATCAGTTCAATTGCAATAACAGGATCCTGGATTATTAAACGATAATTTTTTTTTTTCTTTTTCCTTGTTTGTTTTTATATAGACGTTCCATTTTAAAATTATCATAAAACATGTAGTCCACATAAAAGGTAATTTTGTGCAAAAACATATCCAAACACAACACACAGGTGGCGTGCAACTGTGAACCAGGCCCAGATTTAGCCTACCCCCTCTCCAAGGTGGAGGTAAAATATCAGCCAGGGTCCCTCTCAGGCATCTAACATTCTTAGAAAACATGCTATCATCATATCAGTTCATCTATACTTATATCTGTCTTGTCCTTTTGTCTATTATGCTCTTTCTGATACAATCCTCTGCATTTACTGGGCTTTAGACAGGCTCAAGCAAAATACTAACTTGTGGCCTGTTGAGTCTGGAGTGTTTTTTTTTTCTTCCTTTTTTATTTATTTTTTTTGTTTTGTTTTATTTTTATAATTTGTTTCCTTGTTATTATATTTGGTTATGTCTTTAGGTTTGGCTTTTCGTGATTTTTTTTTTTTAGTTAATTTTGAATCTTTTTTGGGGAGGGGGGTCACATTTGGGGGACCAGTCATATCATTTGCCCCCTCTTGCCAGTGTCTATATCCAGAGTTGCCTAGAACACTTAGAAAACAAAATAAATTATTGTTTTAAAAATTAGTTGGAAAAAAAAAATAATATTAAAAATGTTAATGTTGTAAATTTAGGAGGTTAAGTCGAAGTGAACATCTAGTCCAGCAAGTAAATGTCATTGAGCCGCATCAAACTCAATTTGGTCAAAGCGTCTTGGATTTCAACAGGTGAGCTGAATTTTGGTGACGTTACTGATGTTTAGAAGCTCCTTTGCTTGATTTATGGTTTATTTATCTTTAGTAATTGATGGGTTTTTTGCTGGATCTCTGACGATGAAGCCATCCATATCCCTGCATCTGTCAATCATTTCTTCCTCCACAAAAGACGAGATCTCTTCCGAGTCTGTGTGATGATTCAGTTTAGTCCAGTTTCCGGCATTTTCAATGTTCTTATGCTAATGTAACAGACTATTTTCATTCCTCTTTGATGTTTTGTGTTGAAACAGGACATTTCATTTGGAGGAGGGGACACACTGTATGTAACACCGTTTTTATTCCCCCTTGGTGTTTCTTGTGTGCATGAGAGTTACATGATGTCCTCTAAAAGCGTGTCTCTGAATTCTACTTTTACATATGAAACTCTGCATTACTGAAACAGGACCCTGGAGACATGAATAATTATTTGATTTTCAGTCATCACAAGGTTCAGAATGTCTTTGATTTTAAAACATTTCTGGAAATAAAGCTTCACAAAATGCTCCACGTCTTTCGTCTTCAAGCGTGCCATTGACAGACAGAATTTTTGGTGCTTTTTTTTCTAGTAAATTTGTGCCATTTTTTCTTGTGAATCTATGACTTTTTTTCTTCTTAATACATGCCTTTTTTTCTTGTGAATGTATGATTTTTTTTCCCCTCATAAATTCATGTCTTTTTTTCTCTTGAATTAATTACTTTTTTTTCTCATATTTTTACAAAGTTTCGTATGTATGACTTTTTCTCCTAAATTTAAAGCTTTAATATAGTAAATTTATGCAGATTTTCTCGTAAAAATATGACTTTCAAGTAAATTCATGACTTTTTTTCTTGTAGGTTTATGACTTTTGTCTCTTAAGTTTATGACTTTTCTCTCATAAGTTTAAACCTTTTTTTTAATAAATTGATGCAATTTTTTTCAATGACTGTTTTTCGCTGAATTTTTATTTTTTTCTCAAATTTATGCATTTTTTGTTGAATTTCTTACTTTTTTCTCATGAATTTATGCCTTTTTTTTCTCGTAAACTTAATACTTTTCTTTACTTTTTATCATAAACTTCTGACTTTTTTCTCATACATTTCTGACTTTTTTCATGTAAATTTGAAAATTTTTTCTTGTAAATTTGAGTTTTCCTCATAAATGTATGACTTTTTTAATTGCTGACTTTTTCAGGTAAATTTCTGACTTTTTGTGGTACATTTATTATTATTTTTTGGTAATTTATGTCCTTTTTTGCGTAAATTTCAATGCAAGTATTATGAATTTGTCGTAAATGTATTGTTTTTTTCTTTTGAATTTTTTTATTTTTTACATTTTTTCATAAATCTATGGCTTTGAAAGTAATAATTGTACTACTTTTAAAGAAAGAAAAAGTCATAATTTTAGTTTATGTCTTTTAAAGTCATAAATAGACAACTTTTTCATGTAATTTAACAGTTATGCCTTTTTTTTCTTAAGTCTACATGATTTAAAGTTGTAATTAAGAAAAATGTTTTGTTTGTAAACTGGCGCTAATATTCAATCATTTTCTTTAAAAAAATGTTTTAGAGCAAAGGAGTTTGTATAAAGTTATATAACAGAGTAAAAACAGCACCATGTGTCAAAGTGGTTACTGTTGTAGATCAGCATACTGAGATTCCTACCATTGAGAACCTCTGCCGACTGTGTCAGCTCATTGTTTAGTGTTAACATCAGCTGCTCTCCGATCACAGTGAACTTTCTAGCAGGCGGACGCTCAGAAATTCCCCTTAGGGGTGCAGATCAAATACTGAGCCGAAAGAGTCAAATTAGATTTATTACGTGGGAAGAAACACGATTCCAAATAAACAAAGATGAAGCATCTGCTTTAACAAAGAAAAAAACAAAACATTATATTACTTAAAAAAAAAAAAGACTCAATGGAAATATGAACCTGAGTCTGTAGTGTTGGAACCATCACACTGAACCTCAAAGTGGCAGAGTACAAAGCAAGTCATTTCTAGACCAGGCTTGATAATGTGATTCATTTGCGGTCTTTAAAATGAGCTCTTGAGGGTTTTGAATTTTAATATCTGTGTTCAGTGTTTGCCATGTGTTTCAATTTGAATGGTAATATCTTCTATCTGCGCCTGTACAATATTTTTTTTCTGATACTGCAGTCGATTTCATTGCTATTCCAACAAGAGGTGCAGTAGAGAAGATTTGTTTCACTCGTCCTCCATGTGAGATGCAACCTCCGGCTCTTCAAACACAAGACCGCAGAAGTGTCTCCGATAAGAGTCTCGTCAAAGTAGCTGAGGTAGTTCCTAGCTGAAACATTCTCTAAGTTTTAATAAAATAAAATTATACTAAAAAAATGTGATTAAATATTTCTATGCCTTCAAATTGTACCCCATAGTGTGTGTTCTTGCACCACATCACCTTTTCATCTCACTGTTATTCATTTTGTCAGTACATCTTCTTGACCGCAGGTTGCCTGTGTTGCAACAGTGTCAGCAATTCCTGTAATCTGTTTCATGATTTAGCTCCCTTACCAAAAAAATAAACCCAAAAATCTGTCCTTAGGTTTTAGTTCAAGCAAGTGAAGCAAGTGAGCATCTTTTTTTTAAGACTGGCAAACCACAACACATAATAGAAGTGTATTTTTTTTTTTTTTTGCATTTAATTTGTTATTTTTCTTAAAAATAGAATAAAACTTTATTGATCCGACAAAAGGGAAATCACCTGATGGGTATATTTATTTAGAAAAAATAAAGTATTTATCTTTGTGTTTAAAAGACCCTTTTCACGGTGACATTAGACGAAATGGCAACAGTGTGTAAAGTGACTTCCAGTTTACAGGGCTAGACAGGCTAGACAGGTGTTAAATGCTGTCTATTAAAGATTACCTTACCAATTGTAATAGAAATTTTTTACAAAATGTATTTTATAAACGTTCTACCAAACTTTATTTCTTTTTCTCCTTGATTGTTCATAAATCAAAATACAAATTTATAATGCCATCTAATATTGTAAGTTCTATAGAAATGTCTTGTGAGCAAATATTATTAACAGTTTCAATTTTGATGTTCTTTGCATGTACTTTCAGTGAGATCAACCACAAGAACTGATGGAAATTCATGTATGTATTTATACGAGCGGTAAAGATGCACATAGCTGCATGTCCACACGCATAAAAAATGACCAGAAATAAGAACATTTTATTACAAATCGAGCTCTGATTTAAAAAAAATGATATATCTATTCAAATTTTATTCTGTATTTTACTTGTATTATTTATTATTTTTTTTATTCTTGTTTCATTTCTTTTAACGTTAACCTGCCAAGGGACTCCAGATGGAAATTAACCTGAGGCTATAATCTGGCATATTTACATTTGTTTTATTGTTCATTAATATGCATTGTTCTTTTCTCAATAAAGCTCTCAAAAGCATTTAAATGTAATCCAAGGTCACATGTAATTGTTTTTTTACAGAATATTGTCGGGGATAATTGTAAATTGCATCGCAAATATTTTACGTGCAGCTATTTAGCCATTTTTTTAGCTTTCAAAATGAGAGCGGCCAACAAAAGATTTCAGCTCTGGCTGTACATATTTTAAAAATTATGTGCAAATAGTCACTTTCATATTTTTGGCAACACTTCATTTGATCATTTTCTACCTTTCTATCACAGATCGGACACAGTTATGAGCAAAAGTAAAGAGGAGAAACGTAAAAACCACAGCTGAGCTATCTGCGGCTCACTGACTGCAGCTTAGTTTTACTTTAATTAGTTTTTCTTTAATATTGTCTTATTTTTACTCTATGTACAATGATTTTGCGAGCAATTTAGGCAACTTTTAACTGGGCAGAAAAAACCTTTTAGCAGCTCTTCACAAGCTAGCTATTGCTAGCATTAGCTTAAATAAACCCCAAGATCAATAAAAAAAATCCTAATTACCGTCTTAACAAAACAAGTAGCAGTCAGTGAAGTACTAGTAGCCTTGATCTTACTTTGACCAGGTTGAGACAAATGATCCTTGACACGTTCAATATCCTCCATGGGAATTTGGGGAAGCAGCGTTGCAAGATTCTGCTGGCAGACATTTGTATTTTGCTTTGTTAACATTCTAAGAGAGGAAAATGAAAACAGTTAGGTATAGGACATTTATAAAAAAATAATATCGTATATTTTCTGTCACAATTGATAAAGCTACCTTTTCTTATTTACGTAAAATTGAGTTAAACAGCGTTCAGTTCTTAGCTTTTCCGGTAAATCAGAAATAACTTTATACATAGATGGAGATTTTGCCATTTTGATTGACATCATATGAAAAGTTTCTATTCTTTTGGAACTTTTTGACCTCTTTTCTGGTTCATGTCCCATTTTTTTTGGTAGAGATCAATACTTAGAAAAGTTAAACAGCAAAATGCAATAAGATTTATTTTTTTTTTTTCTGTTTTTTTTTTCAATTTTACCATCATGTTAAAATGTATTATCATAGTTTTGTAGCTGAAAATTTATTTGTTTTTACTAAATTCTCATTTAAAAAAAGTAAAAACCTTGACCTAATCTCTTTAGTTCTGCTTTTATCATGCATCTGCTTTCTTTGGAGTAATTTTTGTAATCAAAGCTGCAAAACTAAAAAGGTAAAACAAGAAAAAAAAAAGCATATTTCTGTTTGTTGTGAAAGAAGAAAAAAAAAAGAAATAGAATCATACTCAAATGAAACTTGTGTGGGCGATGTGTCTCTGCCAGCTACAAAGAGCCATGCTTGAAATGTGAAGTGCGTGCAAGCTCATCACAGCTCCACAACACGGGGGAAAGAGAAGAGAAAATGAGTCCAAAGCTTCAGCTCCAGAGTAGTAATAACTTTGGCTTTTAATTTCGTTGAAGTTGTCACTCCGAGTGAAAACAATAAGCATATTGATGGCTGTATTATGGGATGCATCTAATATTAGCTTTGGAGTTTTGCTCTTTCAGTGAGAACACGAAAAAATCCAAACATGGAAGAAGCAAAGAAGTATCTCCTACTCTCTGCTTACACTAAGTGGTGCAAGAAGTATAAATATCGATAACAATAATATATACACAACAGTCTTTTTTTTTCACTGAATTTGCTTATTATGTTAATTTCCAGTTCAATATTCCATCATCTCGTCAAAAATAAACATCAGATTTATCCAGCTGTTGACTGTAGATTCTCCTCTATTTCTAACATTTAATTTAACATTTTTTTTATTCAATTATTTCCTAATAATTTATATTGGCCCAACAGACCCAAAACATAAAATATATTAATATAAAATATATTTAGTATATAGCAAAACTGGCTCCTTATATTCAGTAAGATACAGTCGAGTAAAAAGCAGAAGTTCGTCTGACTGACATTGCTGCAGACTCAAACATTCTTTACATGCCGCAGTGCTTCAGGTGCATCTCGGAGTTCTTGTATCTTAAAGAAAGCTTTTGTTTTGAACTTTGTTACAGGCAAATTTTTGTCTGTATTCTCCAAAGTTAGACTTTCACTAGAGTTTCTGAGAAAGTAAAACACTCTGAGGCGTTTGTGATCTGCCTACTGTAAAGCAGAAACATGCTTTATTAATGTAAGGAAATACATTTTATACTGACACAGAAAACACAGCAGCAGAAGACAGGAGCATGGCAACAACAGAACCATCAGAAATGACACACAAATTCTTCAAGTAGACGATTTCAAATAAAAAAGAAATAGTAGTCTTACCAGAAAACAATTCCAGTCACTATTTTATGTTTTTTAACATTAAAAGTATTTTGCTGTTACATTTTTTTTTTTTTTTTGCAAAACAGAAAAACAATTTCTTTTTTTGAATAAGACTCATTTAACTTGCTTAAGATTCAGTTTTCCAGTGAAAAACTCTTTATGGAATAAAAGTTTAAATAAAAAAACAAAAGTGTCAAGTCTTAAAAGTTAGATAAAAGGGAAAATATTTTGGGATATTTTGCTAAAGGGGTAAAAAGAATAAAAATAGACTTCTTTAACATATTTGGAGTTGCTATAATAGAGAAAACAATCTGGAATATTCAAAATTAGATGATCTTTCCATAACAACTGTTAGGAATGCTTTTATTTTGGTAAATCAAATCGTGAGCAAAATGATAAACACAGAAACAGAGTTATGCTTGTAAATAAAAAGATGGTATTGCCGTTGTGGTCAAATCAGAATGACGACGTGTTTAAATTATATTACAATATTTGATAAAAGATCAATAATATACAGAAATGTTTTAATCTCTTAATTAAAACTGAAAGTAGTGTATAGTATTTTTGTTGATTTGTTATTTAATTTATTTTTTATTGCATATTAATTATTACTCTAGGTTAAATATGCACATATTTGTTTTTTTATATTTGCAAACTGCTATCATTCAAATGAAGAAAAAATACTTTAGATGTAACTGTGAGTGCAATTAATGATTAAAGTTTTAA
Source organism: Oryzias javanicus (assembly GCA_003999625.1). NCBI lineage: Eukaryota > Metazoa > Chordata > Actinopteri > Beloniformes > Adrianichthyidae > Oryzias > Oryzias javanicus. The sequence goes on from CM012451.1 coordinate 18,118,493, forward strand.
TGTTTAAACCATTGACATACATAGAGATGGACAGAACACCTGGTTCCAATGGAAGTTAGTCACCATTTTTACGCAGTACGGACTTTGCTGTTTTGGAACGAGACGACATTGGTGAGCAGTGATTGGTCCGAGTCATCATTTCTATGGCAACATCTCTCGCTAATCAGGAGTGAGCTTGTTGGAAAGCCGCTTGGCTTAGTATGGGGGTCAGCGGGCACCACATGCTCTTACTGAGGCATCTGATTGGCCAGTTTGTAACTTGAATCACTTGCCATAAAGAACAATATTTAGCAAGAAGAATAAGTTAAAGAAAAATACACAGAGACAAAGAGTGGTTGTCTGACAAAAAACTGAATAATAATGACATTGAATAATAGCTATTTATTTTGTGAGAAAAGTCTATGAGATTTTGCCTTTCTAGGACGAGCGGGGACTTCCTGTTTGGAACATGGGGGAGGGGATGACGTTTCCAGTTCTTTTTTTTTTTTAACTTGTCCTGTCCAACAGCTGAGCAAACAGATGCGGGCTGGGAGCCTCTTGTGTTGAGCAGATTTTACTGTCACAACAGGGGTGTATTGAGTATAAACCCCATGTTGTATGTGGTGGTGGTGGTGTGGGTGTGTGTGTGTGTGTGTGTGTGTGTGGGGGGGGGGGGGGTGTAAAAGAGGGGGGTTTGGAAAAAACAAAATGGCAACAGAGGGAAGCAACATCCTAAAACATCCAGGTCTAAATAGACTAGAAATAGACTAGAATGGGCGGGGCCTGTCTACACACACTGTAATTACACACATACCTGTTGGTTGAAATAGTCTCCACATTTAAACTAGTCAAGATGTACAAAATTCAACTGCAGCTAACAGACTTAGTCATACAAACAGACACACAAAGCCTTTCATTCTGTCTCGTGTACTATTAGTGTAAAGACACCTGTGCTCAGGTGAGTGTTTATGTTTTTGCTAACGTGGATAATGATGGAATGTACAAAGGGGGAGAGCACCCGGCCATCCCCACGCCAAGACCCCCCCACTGGGACTGCAGCAGCGGCCCCGGACCCCTCGACCCCCGCCACGGAGCCACGAAGAGAATCCGCCCGCCGGGCAACCCCGCCAAACACCCAGACCAAGGCACGCGGGGCCGCCGCAAAGGCCCCCCACACCCGAGAGCAGGAAGGCACAGGAGCACAGAGAGTGCAGGCCCCAGTCCAGCCAGAAGAGCAGCCCCCCCACCGCACCAGAAGGTCCAACGCGAGACCCCACCCCGGAGAGCCCCCCAACCCTAGAAGAATAACCCCCCACCACCCAGCAGCACCAAGCATCCCCCCACCCCACCCCAGGTACGAGTCAGGGCCCCCCAAGGGAGACCCACTCCCATGCTCCAGACAACCGCCCGCCCCCGCCTCGGGAGGTCCAGGGGATAGCAAGGAGGATGTGGGTTTTGGGGCTGGATGTGGTTGTTTTCTGTTTCACCTTCCTCTCTGTACAGGTTTCTTGATTTCCTTCCTCTTTTCACCTGGTCTTTCTGCCATCTTAATGGACGCACCTGTGCTTGATTGTTTTGTTTCTGGTATAAGCTGTGTGTCCTCCTCTACTCGTTGCCAGACGGTTTTGTGTGCTTCCTGAGCATTATGAGCTTTCCAGCCTTTTGTGTTACTCACAGCAAAAGAAAAAAGAAAAGAAAAGAATAAAAAGATAAACTATCTCATCGAACACCCTGCTTCTGCGCCTGTGTCCTTGTCGAGACCCTGACATTGGAGGCTGCCCACCCCCGCGAGGAGGGGCGCACCCACGAGAAACGGAGGTCCCAAGTGAGTGATGTTTCCAGTTCTAATACAGTCAATGGTTAAAGTGAATAATGCAAATGAAAATGTTTTTCTTTATATGCATGAACACAACAATGTACTAATTCTCTTTATTAGCCGTACAGACTGATGAATTTTTATATTTCAATAGGAGCTCATCAGTGTGAACAACACAAACCAAATGCAAATATAATTTCCTTTTCCAAGATATTTTAAGTCAGGGAAAATCAATAAAATATTAGCATTTCTGGAGGGGCAGCGTGTTATGATGCATGTTTGAGTTTAACTAGGACCGCACAGATGCCACTGTGTAGGCTTTTTAAGGGCACAACATGAAACAAATCCATAATGAAGAGCAAACCCTTCTATATTATCCTGACTTTAACACTGACCTATAGGCAACTTCAACAAGACTTTAATGAGCCTTTTCTCACATCCCACACGTGATAAAACCAAATGCTTTAGAACACATTGTGTCCATATGGTCTGGATAGGAATTATGACCAGAGAGTAACAGCAGGCATTTGTGGCTTTAATAAGTTCCAATAATATAACATTCAGTTAATCTAGTCGGCTGCACGTTTCAGTCATTTAGTGCTCTCTCTTTCAAGGTGGAGGTTGTTTTGGAGACTGAGCATTGCAGGTTACCTGTCCGATGGGCAGCCTTCTCTATTAGGAGAGTAACAACCCTGATGCAGCTCAAAACGCCTCGGAAAGAGTAGAATACCATGTGCTCAACGGTTAAACCAAAAAACACGTGCACCGCCTGCAGTGGAACATTGTTTTTTTTTTTCCTTTAAAAATTGAAGGCGGAAGCCCTCCAGACCTTAGTCCTTGTTGTCTGTAGATTCAGCATGTATATCAGATTTAACAAGTGTTGTGCAGGTTAGGATTTTGGGGGGATGAATCCGAACAAGTACTTGCCTGTACGTACATGAAAGGCATTATTTTACTTCGGCATTTAGCAATAAATATGAGTAAACATAGTGTGGAAAACTGTGGATTCATGGAAATGGCGATGAAATAGAATCAAATGATACATTTCCTGATTGTCTTTCCTCAATAACTTCAAGACAAACTTTGATTAAAATAGTATTTTTTATGTTTTTGAAGTCCCCCTCCAATGAAAATCATGTTTTTAGAGTTTTTAACATGTACGTGTGGAATTTTTCTTATGAAAGAGAAGAAATGTGTAATAAGAAATCATTTAGTTTTTGCATTTCTGAGTATTACTCCTTTTAAATCTCTGTTTGAATTAATGGACTGTTTATACGTTACAACATCTCTGCTGCACATGCGCTAAACCCCTCATCTGGACCGGCTAGCGAGCCTAGCTCAGGTGTTGGAGAAGAGAAGATGGTACCTCCCCAATGACTGCAGTCAAATGAGCCGTCGTTCGCATTTCTGTGGTCAAATCAGCCGTCACTGACAGGGGGGGTCCGGGACGGTGCTGCCCAGCACCAAAAGCCACGCCCGGAGTTAGAGGACATAAAGAGGCTTCAGATCAACATGAAAAATTGCTTTTAAAGACATTCAGGTTGTAGAATGTTGGTTAAAAACTTCATAATCATAATTAAAACAATACTGACAATCTCTTTTAAAATGAAAAAAAAAATGTCAAAAGGGGATTTTAACACATTTCTATGACATTTTTCTGATGGTAGCACACATGTTAAACTTTAGATTACATTTCTGAGTATTTCTTTTTTCACATTGTTGTGAATTAGAGACAGACAAAAAAGCTGTTTGAAAAACAGGACAAATAGCTTTAAACGACTTTAAAAAATTATTTCTATTATCTGGTTTTGAGTAACGATTATTAACATACATAGATTAACTCAAACACAAAAAACACAGTAACAGGGCTTTTTTTAAAAAATACAGATGTTTGTGTAGAAATGATCTGTTGGTTTAAGCAGGTTTCCCCTTATTGGCAGATTTTTTTCCCATGTTGAAAGTCTTTTAAATTGTAGTTAAAGCATCAATATCTCCATTGGGTAAATGGTTCATATGATATCCGCCCATCATCCTTCCTTGGAGGATCGAGTTTGGGCCTTTTCTTAGTCACAGCCTGAGATGAAGCTTATTTGTGATGTAGAAAATACACTTGGGGGGCCAAAATCTTCCCTTTTCTGTTGCTGAGAGAGCTCTTAGCAACAAGAAGGGAAGAGGGGGCGGGATTGCTCTGAACAATCCCGTTTACAACTCAGAGGCAAATTTCTAAAGAACTCCTGCCGCTCTGCAGAAACTATGTCTTAGAAAACAACACACTTTTTGATTTCGGCTAAAAAAAAAATAAAAAAAACCCCAGCATAATTATAATTAGAAGACCATTGGGAACGCTTTTAAAATAGATCAAAAGATGATTGGAGTGGGTCTATAGAGAATACGTTTTTTCTTTTTCGGAAACTGCCAAGTGCAATTAAGCAACAGAGGCATCCAGCTCTCAGAATTTAAAGGCTTATGTAGATGAGAAAATGAGAGCAGCAGAGATAATTCAAACAAGATACAAAAGTCAGCAGTTTCAGAAATTACACAATCAGAGCTCTGGAAGGTGGATCGGTGCTCAGCTCTGCTTCTATCATGTACAGCTGAAGACTTGCTGGCCCATATTTGTCTTAGTACTATATGAAACTAAGGTCCTATAGTCATGCTGTCAGTGTCCAAAATGAGTCAAAACACTCCAGTGCCCATCACTTTTTACGAAAGCTTTCGCAATAAAATAAATTGACCTGCGCCAGCATGCCAGAATAAACCAGTTTTACAGTTGTCAAACAAGCGTTTCATTTTTTTTTTTTAAATGGAACATTTTCATACCCTTGATATTTGGTTTTCTGCATCATAGTGTTGTAAACTTCACAACATTTTGTTCCTATCAGCAACATTTCATAACCACATAAAAAAGCACTTAGTGACTTTTCTGCTTTCAAAAGGTATTTTGTGGATTTGAATGTCAGAAATCACACAAACACTTTCCAATAAAGCACCTATAGCACACACACAAACCACAGACTGACACGCTGATTGGTCCCGCTGCAGTGCAAAAAGCCCTTCCCTATACTCTAGTCATAGCAGATGTTTATCCTCACAAAAGTGGGTTTAAAAGCCTGTTCAAGCTAAAAAACAATTTATGGTTAGGTATTATTAAGTGAAACACCTTCAGAACATATCTATATAACCCCGCTATTCACACATACTTTAAAAATATGTGCACTTGTGTTATGACAGTTATATTTGATTTAACTCACAGTCAAGTCATGTTCCTCAACTTGTGTGCGGGCATTGTGTGTGTTGCTGTTTTAAGACGAGGTCAGATTTCAGATATATAGAGAGAAAACACAACAATATGCAACCTTCTTTAAAAAAAAGTTTAGAAGTCGTGTTTAGATACAAAGAGACAGAGTCCCTAAAAGGACATCAAAGTAAAAAAATAAACTAATAGCGGGTGACAGAAGTTGCTATCTGGTGGGTGCTAATTAGTCATTTGTGAGCACCAGATAGTAACTGGTGTGCACCGGATAGCATCTGGTGAGCATCAGATGGTATCTGGTGTTCCCCATATAGTATCTGGTGAGCATTAAAAAGTATCTGGTGTGCACCAGATAGAAATTTGTGACAACCAGATACTAATTTGTGAAAACTAGATAGTATCTGGTTTGGACCAGACAGTAACTGGTTAGCACTTGATAGCATCTGGTGTGGACCAGATAATAATTTGTGAGCACCAGATAGTATCTGGTGTGCACCGGATAGCAACTGGTGAGCACCATGTAGTATCTGGTGAGCATTAAAAAGTATCTGGTGTGCACCAGATAGAAATTTGTGACAACCAGATACTAATGTGTGAGAACTAGATAGTATCTGGTTTGGACCAGACAGTAAAGCCTCGGGCACAACTGCCTGCACGGGCTCCCACGGGCGGTCTACGGGCCGGAATTTCCCGCCCCCGTGCGGCGGTCCGCACGGGTCCGCAAAGGTAGCAGGCTCCGCAAAGGCCCGTAGGCGCCCGTGGGAGGCTGCTCGACATGCACCAAAGTCTTCTGCGGGTGCCACGGTTTTTTCCCATTTTCCTCTGCCCGTGCAGCTGGCTGCACCACTCCCGTAATGGCCGTACGGGCCCGTAGCTGTTTTCATCAACCCCAAGAGCCGTACTAGCCATACTAACAGCAGTACTAACACCCGTACTACACCCTTACGAGCCGTGCAATCAGTTCCCCGTGTTCCAAGTCCCGCAAGGGTAGTACATCCGGTTGTACGGCGACGTGCATGAAACCTTGCGGCATGCACGGGTCCATGCACAAGTGTACGTTGTGTTGAACCGTTCCTGCTCTGTTTCCCCCTCAACCGTAGTCGAGGAGCAGGGGAGATGTTCTCCAGGGCCGAAGGTTGCTTTTCCTCCGGGGTTCACTTTAACTCGCAGACAAACTCGTGAACAACTGTCCGCACGCTAACGTGCGCGCGCGCCCCTCTCCTTTTCTTTCTCTCTCCTTTTTCTCTGTCTCCGCGGCACGCGCTCTCTCTCTGCGGCACGCTCTCTCTCTCGCTCCTCGCAGAGCGCGCTGCTCCTCACATGCACCCCCCCCCCCCCCCCTTCGTAACAAGCTGAGATGCAGGAGTTGGAGGTTGGAGCACACTCATCTCACAGCGAGATGTCGCGATGCGGTGAGCGTCCTGCTGAATAGTGAAGTCTTCTAGATCTGTGAAGCAGTGAGACTGATGCGGGACCCGCGCAGCCCTTTTTATAGCCGCGCGCTGGCCCGTATCACACGCACGCGCCAGTACTACGTGCGCCGGCGCATCCATTTGCACGGGCCCGTGTGCGCATGTGCGTCTGTAGCAACGCCCATGGTACTTCCGCACCCGAGACTGACGTCAGCTTTTCACACGACCACTTGCACGGGCTCGTGCGGCTCCGTGCAGGCTCCCGTCCTAATGACCACAACTCATGCGGCAGTCACGGGCCTGGTCTACGGGCCAAACCACCCCAGACCCGTACGGGTCAGAAATTCGCACGGGCAGTTGTGCCCAAGGCTTAACTGGTGAGCACTTGATAGCATCTGGTGTGGACCAGATAATAATTTGTGAGCACCAGATAGTAAATGTTGAGCACCAGATAGTAGCGAGTCTGCACCGGATAGTAATTATTCTGTGCCATTAGTATCCTGTGTGCGCCAGGTATTAACTGGTGAGCACCTGCTAGTAACTGCTGAGAATCAAATAGTATCTGGTGTGCACCAGATAGTGACTGATCAGCACTAGATAGTAGCTAGTTGGGACCAAATAGTAACTGACCAGCACCAGTTACTTTTTTTTTTTTTTTTTTTTTTTAACTTGTCCTGTCCAACAGCTGAGCAAGCAGATACGGGCTGAGAGCCTCTTGCGTTGGACAGATTTTATTGTCCCAACAGGGGTTTATACTTAATAAACCCCTGTTGTATTTCATGCTAAACTTTATTTTAATTATGTTGTATCTTTTTCTTTTTTTTCGTTGGACCGGACGGAAACAAAGGGGGGGGGGGGGGGGTAAAAGAGTGGGGTTAAGAGAACAAAGAAGTAACACAGAGTAGTAACATCCTATAACAACCAGGTCTAAATAACAATCTGGAATGGGCGGGGCCTGTCTACACACACACTCAGTTACACACATACCTTTTGGCTAAAATAATCTTTACCTTTAAAGTTGTCAAAAATGAACACAATACCACTGCAGCTCACACATAATCATAGAAGCTGACATAAATAAAGCCTTTCATTCCATCACACATTCTATTAGTGCGAGGTGAGCTGACACCTGTGCTCAGGTGAGTGTTTGTTTTGCTGATGTGAATGTTGATGGAATGTATAGAAGGAGAGAGAGCCCGACCATCCCCACGCCAAGGCCCCCCACCGGGGCGGCAGCAGCAGCACGGGCCCCCCAACACCCATCATGGAGCCATGGAGAGAACCAGTCAGCTGCAGAATCCCGCCAGACACCCAGACCAGGGCACGCGGGACCGCCGCGGAGGCCCCCACGCCCGAGAGCCGGAAGGCACGGGAGCACAGAGAGCGCGGACCCCCGCCCAGCCAGAGCAGCAATCCCCCCACCACGCCCAGAGGGCCAACACAAGGCCCCACACCCGGAGAGCCCCCCAACCCCGGAGGAGCAGCACACCACCACCCAGCAGCGCCGAGCATCCCCCCGCCCCACCCCAGGCACGAGCCAGAGCTCCCCCAGGATGACCCGCTTCTATGCTCCAGACGTCCGCCCGCGCCCGCCGCGGGAGGTCCAGGGGCAAGCCGGGAAGGGGCCGCCCACCCCCGCCAAGCAGAGAGACACCCAAGAGGAACGAGGGTCCCAGAGGAATGATGTTAACAAGGCCTGGCCAGGCACACCCACTGATGGAATCCCGGAGAGGCCCATTTCTCGAGAGCCGGGACCGGAACCCGAACCACCGAGACCTGGACACCCCATGGCTCCGATGTAGTTTGATCCCCCGTTAGATCTTGGGGATCCCTCTCCCAGCGTGGCGAGAAGGTCACAGAGCTCAGGAGACCAGCACCCAAGAGACAAGACCACTAGGCCGAGGGTTTCCATCCCCCCTCGCCAGGGATGGGGTAGGGGACAGAGGGTCGAAAGTCCCACCTTCCTTGTGTGATGCATGCGTGTTTGTTTGTTAGAGTGTATATTTTGAGGTGTTAGAGGTGTGTGTACTACAAGGTGCGGTTAAAATTGGTGAGTAGGGCCTTGACAGGACATCTCCTGATTGCTCACAGCGATGCCCCGTCACCCTCTCACCAATGGCCCTACATGTCTATGGTGCTGTTAAAATTGGCGGAAAGGGCACTTAAAGGACATCTACTGCTTGCTGGCAGTGATGTCCAAGCACCCCCCCACCAAGGTCCTACGTGTCTAAGGTGCAAATAAGACTAAGGGGAGGGGCAGACTCATGCGGCGGCCACTGGAGGGAGGGCCACTTGCAGGTAGTCCACCCCCAGCAGCACGCCGCAATACAACCACCCTCCCCTTCACCCTAATACATGTTTGTATGAGGAAGAGGGTAGGTTGGGGGCAGTTGGCTGACCGACCCCCGATGGTGGACCGCTGTCCCCCCCGCCCCCCCCAGCGCTGGGACCAAGTTCACCCCAGCCCATGGGCCCCACCCCCCAGGAGCCAACCCCCCAGGCCCCGCACCTCCCACCCCCGCAAGGAGGGAGGAGCCAGAAGGAGCCAGTCCCAGGGACAGATCCCAGCCCCCGCCCCCAAGCACCTCTCCCGTGGGTGCACTGGGCAGGCACTAACAGGACCGAGGCGGCCAGACCAGCCGCGGCCCCCACCGAATTTTCAGTAGAGACCACAACACGCCAGACCGCCCAGGCCCCGTACCAAATGGGACCCCTGCTCCCCACGGAAAGCCCCCCACCAGACGGGGCAAACCGCCCCCCCCGACCCCCCCCCAAGACCCCGCGGCAAAAGCGGGCGCCGCCCGGAGCAACGGCGGGCCCCAAGGAGGTAGCCCCACCCCGCCCCAGAGCCAGAGAGGGAGTGATCCCAGCCCCCAGGTGCAGGCAAGCCCCCCCCCGACGCAAGCGGCACCCCCCAGGAAGGGGCCCACGCCAGCCCACCCGACGCAAGCAAGAGGACCACCCCCTGACCGAGCCAGGCCCCCCACCCCACCGCACACCCCACACCCCGCCACCCAGGCCCGGGGCGCCACACGGCACCCCCGCCCACCCCCATCCAGACGCCAGGCCAGACCCCCCAACCAACAAAGCCCCCCCCACGCCCCAGTCAGGCGCCAGAGAGCCCCGACCCCCGCCTACCAGCCCCCGCAGACAACCAAGACGCGGGGACACCCAAGCACCCCGCCCCTAAATCATGGACTCAGCAATCGGAGACCAGAGAGACTGAATTCTTTCCAAGTTACCTGAACTTTTAGCTGATGTTTTTTCCAAGCTGATATGATCAAAGAGCAGATTCCTGTATTGATTAACGTTGATATTTTTCTTGCTTTTCCAATTTAATAAAATAGTTTTTTTTGCTATACAAAGAGTTATGAAGATTACAGATACTAATCCTCCCTCTATATCGATGGCACTCATGTCACCAAGCACACAAAGTGACGGTGAAGCTGTGATTGAAACATTTAGCCAGACTGATAGATCAGCACAGACCTGCTGCCAGAGAGCCTGGACAGGTGTGCAGAACCACAGTGCATGCATGAAGCTGTCAGGTGAGTTACTATCACAGTGCTCACAAATGTCTGAGCTTCTGGTGCTATCCGGTGCGAGTCTGCACCGGATAGTAATTATTCTGTGCCATTAGTATCCTGTGTGCGCCAGGTATTAACTGGTGAGCACCTGCTAGTAACTGCTGAGAATCAAATAGTATCTGGTGTGCACCAGATAGTGACTGATCAGCACTAGATAGTAGCTAGTTGGGACCAAATAGTAACTGACCAGCACCAGTTACTTTATATATACATCATTTTTCATTTTTGTACTTCAACAAACCTTTAAGGGCTCCTTATGTCTTTAGGTTAACTTCCTTTTCTTTTTTGGTTCTGGTTGGTCAAACTGAAAATGACTGTTAATAAAACCTGCCAGCACAGGAGCAGCAGACATGAATGTAAAGCAAGTGGGTCTCACCTTCTTCCCTTTCTCTTTGATGTTAGTTCTTCCCATTTGTCCATTTTTCCCCGTCTTTTCAGCTTCTGCTTTGTTGTATTTAAGTGCATCTGCAGCACCAGGTAGTTCCTTTTATGTGAGAAGGTGCTTTGAAAGAACATTGTTTATAAGAAATGTGCCATTTTGATTCTATGCATGCTGCTGGTGGCTTAAATAATTAAAATACATCGAGTGGCAGAGAAAGCTGACCGTAGCACGCTTTGAGGTTAAGTCCACACTGCCAGGAAAAACCAATGCATTCTAGCAAAAAAAGAGGACATTTTTATTTATCCAACTTCCACATTGAAACTATTTCTTGGCAAAAACAAAATCTAAACAAAGAAAACGCTGCTACTGATGCCAAGCTTGAGTACGTCTTTGTGCAAAACCAACCATTTACGAGTTTGGTAGTTCCATCAAAAGCTGTGAAGGCCAGACTTGAGTGACTAAATTCACACTCCTGTGCCAACAAGTATATTGTATGACATGGTGAAAAACACATTCATTTCTGTTTTTGTTGCAGTATTAACAGAGCGAACTCTTACTCCCGGGAACTGACTTTTCTCTTGCAGTTGGCAGGAGAAGGTGTGAGCAGGAGTTTCAGCAGCAGTAATGAGCTGCAACAGTTTGGAGAAGCTTGCCTGCAGAAGTGATCTAATACAGATCCAGAGAACAGAATTCTAGAGAAAGAAATAATTTGAAGTAGGGAGAGATGTCTCCACAGAGAACAAATCCTCAAAACTTGAATTTTGATGTCTGGAGTTACAAAGACGCAATCCATTGTATAGCATTCTGATTTTAAAGTGTGACAAATTTAGCAAAAAGACATAAATGTACCCTCTCAATGCCAAGAGGTAAAAAATAAATAAATAAAACAAGAATTATATTGACATTAGTTCACAACATTCTATGACTCCCTTTTATTCTATCAGTAAAACTCTGGAAGGACATTTTTTTTTAGCCCAGCACTGTGAAAGTAAAGTTCTGGGGTGCATAAGGACATTTTTTCAGACATTGAGAACACCGGGCGTATGGATATGGAGCGCTGCAGCATGGAGAGGCAGCCTGCTCGGATCTCCTTCATTTTATGATATTTGTCCTTTTTTTCCTGCAGATAATAAAATCTTCTTCTTCTTTTCCTTTTGGCTTTTCCCTTCAAAAGTCGCCACAGCGAATCAGTTTCCTCCATCTTAGCCTGTCTTCAGAATCCTCTACTCTAACAACAGCCACCTTCACCTCCAGACAATAATAATAAGAAAGAATAATAAGACCGATCCTCTAGTTTTTATTTTTCCCTTCTCGCGTTAACTCGGGACAGCAATCAGTAATTTGTTAAATGAAAAAGTTTGAGAATTTGTTTATTTATTAGATCTATATTTCATTTATTTACATTAAGAAAATAAAAAAATCTATAATTTTTTAATAAAAAGGAGCAGAAAAAAGAAAAACTTGTGTTATCCGCTCCCGTCGTTTAATTCTTTACAACAATAAATGAAAAGTTTAGTTAACAAAATAACTAGCATTCCGACATTTGATTAAAATATTAATGGGAAAAAAAGCAAAAAATGTGGGAATTCTAAGATTTCTCATGAATATACTACACATTAAAGCATGTTTAAACATACAAATCATTATTTTTTGAAGTGTTAGTAAAATAAAGGCTCACCGAAAATGCTTTGTAAAGAGGCGAGAGCCGAAAGAGCCGAGTCTTTACCGGGAGTCGAATAAAAAAAAATCCAAGTAAGAATCCAAGTGTCCGTCACTAATCCAGTCATGCAGTTTAAAGTCAGATGCCAGGAAAACAAAGACGTTCAAGGATCTATTTCTCCGCGAGTGGATGCACTGAAATGGAGCAGAGCAGGAAATTTGTTTGTCAGTTGTAGTTTACATAAAAACTACAGGCTTTTTCCAGCTGCAATTCGTCCTGATTTCCAACAAATTGACAAAATAAATACTCAGAAATACAATTGTAATCTAAATTTACTCTAAACATGTCTACCATCATCAGAAAAATGCCACAAGAACATGTTAAAAAAACACTCTTTTCATTGGAGTCAGTCTTTAGGACTTCCATAGTCTTTTTTTTTTTTCTTCAGTAATCAGGGTCTAAAAGGTCAAAACACCAAATAATGGTGAAACATGTAAAGCACAGCATGACTTGGCAACCCTGTTTACACACACTCTCCTTTGTTGAATGGAAGTTTAAAAATAGTTGCTAAGTATTGTCGCTGTAGAATGACATATAACTACCATCCAGAGAAAACTATTATCTTCAGAAAGATGTGAGGGAGGTTTTTAACTTTAGTCTATCACGTGTTCAGCTGCTGCCTTTTGCCTCTTCATAGATTTTTTTTTTTTTTAAAGTAATCAGTAGTTTGGAATGAATGTATGCAGTTAGAAGTTGAGCTGACATGTATTAACCTTTTGTTCCTGAAGGGAGTCAGACACAACAAAACATCATGTAACTGAGCACATCTTTACAACTATGCAGACTTAATGTGGATGAATAAAGAAGTGTTAAGAGAAGGATATGTTTTGTGCTTTTTAATACTAATCTAAAAAAAATATCCTCATGTTGGTGATAAAAAAGAAACCTTTATTAATCTTCTTTAGCGAAGGGACTAAAGGAGGTTATCTGAGAAACAATCAGCACATTGATATATTATTTCACAAAGCTGGGATTTCAGGTTTTTTGGGTTATCTTGAATTTTCAAGCAGGATCTGGCATCAAGTCCAATCAGCAAAGATAGAAAAGTGAGATTTGTATTTAATTTTCCTCAATGTGTTTGGCTCAGAACCACATGGTTTGCCAAGAGAAGCTTTGGAGTAATTTAAAGAGCCAAGCACAATGAGTGGGTTGATGAAAGGCAAATTCCAAGACTTTCATTTGAGTTCTCAATTTACAACATATTTTACAAGTAGAAGTTGGAAGTAGGTACAATTTTCCCTCTGCTTTTAATAAAGGCAATGAAATTTATTAGAGTTTCAAAGTGGGATGTAGGGGAAAAGTGACTTCCACCCATGGATGATGTGACAGCTACCACCACAGCACTACATAACTGATGAGTTAGAGAAATTGAATTTCAATTTACAGAGAACCAAGATGAAGTTTAAACCACAAAATCTAAAAGCATTTCATGAGTAAATTGTGTTCTATCAGATCCGAGGTTCTGTATTAAAGGAAAATCTCTTTTAGATATTATAGAAAAGCCAGTAAAAAGTCTGACGAGGTAGAGCGGTGTAAGTTTTCTAACTCATCATAGCTGGTTATTGATAGAATAGCTAGCAGATGCATCCGGTTTTGGAAGCTGGTTGAAATGTTACAGTTTGGTCATTTGGCATGATCGCAGTAGCCATGAACTATCTAAGGGTGTGTTCAGAATGAAGAAGTCAGTCAGGATCAAGTCCTTAACATTGAGTTTTACCTTTTAGATGTGGACCCTGGGGTTCTCCGGCATTGGCCTCTTTAGATGTCCCTAAAGTTAGGATTGAAACACACAGAGAGGCCTCGTTCCACCATTAGGGTCCTTGACCGGAGAGCAGGTTCAAGACCCAGCTTTTTAACCTGGCTTTTACATGACTTTTGCAGTTACTTGAATGCACCACACACCGCTTGTGTGTAAGCACCTTGAACCGGGTTGAACATTTACCACCCGCTTAGTGCTCATCACAAGTTCTGTACTTGGAGGCCAGGAATTCTGGTGTGTGCCCATTTGTATTGACTTCATTAAACGTGTCCGCTTCATTGCGCGCCTGCACAGAAAGCTGTCAAATCGATTTTTTTTTCATTTTCTGCATCCATGAACTTCTGGACGAGTTTGAATCGAATTTTTATCAATTCTCAAAGAATTGTCACATCCTTAGTAGATACTGTGGTCATTTAGGTCCAGTTGTTCCACTCCAAAGACGGAGCAGACTAAGTTAACTCAGAGTTAACCAGAATCTGATTGGAGACTAACCTAGACCACCTGAAAAGATGGGTCAGAGAGTAGTTCCTGGACCAGGGTCCGCTCGGGTGGATTCAGACTGTAAGTATGTCCTAGATTATCAGGGGAAACAAACTCTGGTTCACTTTAAACAAATGTGTCAACTCTTGGACAGGATTGTCCAAACCTTATGCAAAGAGGATCAGATATGGAGAGATAAATATGGTTGAGGGCCAACTAATTAGCTTAACATTTATTTCTTCATATAGAAAGCAAATACATCTAAAAGCATTTTAGGGAAAATGTACTGTCAAAAACATTGTCAATTTTTCGTACTGTTTACTCCCAGTTAGCTTGCCATAGTTGGCTTGTCTTTTGCGGCTGTTCTCTTGATTTTGGACTCTGTCAGAAAAGCTAATATTTCTTGGCATATTAAGCAGACATAGTTGGTTTCATATTTCACTGAAGTAATATGCCAATTTCCAGTTGTTCTGGAAGCAAAGGCCCTCACCCTCAGCTCTTTTTTTTTAAAGTAGACATTTTAGAAATGGGCTAGAAAGTATTACGGAAGCATTGCATGTCAGTACTGCCACAGATTTACAATGGATTTTGGCATAATTTTAGCCAACCATAATTAAGAAATTATACGCTCAGCTTTTAGAAAAATGCTGGGGGACACATTTTTTTGGGGCTGTTAGAAATTTGAACACGAGCCACATTTAGGTCGGACTTTGGACATCTAATGTATTTCTATTACAAAAAAGTACGATTATTGTTCCATCCACTGACTGAGGGTGTCATGTAGCTTTATATGGAGGACTTGCAGTTTCCTGATACTAAACTAACGATGGAGTTTTACTGTGCTGAGGCAAGACTGGAGATGACCTTATCTTAAATCCAAGAATACACTTGTTTCTCCTCGAAGGAAGTGGAAGCCAAAGGAGACAATTGGACAGGTGCTGCATGGGTGTGGTGGCTTTAATTTAAACCCATCTCAGCAGTCATGGCGCACCCCGTCTGAAGCTGATAAGAGGAAAGCTGGTTGTAGATAACATTGAACAGCATGGAGAGGTTGTAGGATGTGTCAAAGCAGTTTCTCAGGTCCTACAAGGTTGGTGGATGAGATGGGAAGGTATAGAGTGGAAGAAACTGTGTTGGTAAAACATAAGGGAGATGGAGTGCAGGTGGAAGGAATTTTTTTGTTTTTTTTTGGTTTGGAGCAACGTTTGATTTTCTTCCATCTCCCTGGAAAGTAAATAGATGGACAGGCGGGGATCTGCCATGTTTATTGTGTTCAGGGGCAG
Organism: Oryzias javanicus; assembly: GCA_003999625.1. Lineage (NCBI taxonomy): Eukaryota > Metazoa > Chordata > Actinopteri > Beloniformes > Adrianichthyidae > Oryzias > Oryzias javanicus. Next base: position 18,134,164 of record CM012451.1, read on the forward strand.
CTCACTTCAGCACATTTTGTCAGTAAGTTTGTCACAGTGAAGATGTACATCGAAGGATTATCAAGTGCTGAGATGCTGATAAAGCAAGGCAAGCGCGCAGGAATAAGGAGCGATGTTTGTTTTTGAAGGAGAGCAGCTCACAGGTAACCTTTGGGAAAGCTGTTGGATGAATCCTGACAACCTGAGAGCCCACCTCTAGCTCCTCAGATTGTTCTCTACAAAAACTTAAGGCCAGATACGGTGTTGTGGTCTGAGTCGTAACTCTTTGCATATTTCATGGAGCTCACAGTTTCCTGGGAGAAGTCTGTAAAAATGGCCCATAAAAGGGCAAAACAAACCCTAAATATGGAGTTGGCTAGAGAGGGAGAGAAAGAGGAAGCAAGAGTCCGCCCACTGGAGATTGGTTGGATGGAGTTTGTGGCAAAGTGAACTGGGAATTAAAAGAAATATTATAAAGCAAGTTATCGCCAAAATAAAATATATAAATAATAACGATAAAAGGCAGTGAGTTCCTGTGGAAAAAAGACTGGAGTCAGCTGAGTACTAAAAAAAAAAAGAAAGTGGCTTGGCTTTGTGCATTTTATATTCGGTTTTTATGTTTTTTTTGGGAAAAGAGGGCTGTTGGGCTTGTTGCATTTACAGGGGCCCTACCATGATTTTCTTCAGCCTGTCAGAGTGAGCTATATCAATATATATGATCATATATTACCTTTGGAACACAAAAAAAATATTTATTTAAAAATAATTTATGAAATATCACTGAGATTTTCCCCACCAGTAAAACAGCTCAATTCCTGAAGCTCCGCCTTCCCTTGCGTGTTGGTGCTGTCCGCTTCATGACGTCATCCTAAACTTTGTGGCTGTATCTTTGTATTTCTCCCATGAAAATAATCTGAACTTTTACAAAGATGGATGCACATACGATATATTTGCCTTTAGTAGGCCTGGCCATCACTAGACTGCATCATAACACACGCACGGCTTCTGAACAGCTGCGGACCGGGGGTTGGGGCGCGCCCAAAGTAACAAACGCCTGTTTGAGCTGGAATTTATTGAAGACAGGACACAACTGGAAGATATACGGTATTCTGCATCTAAAATGAAAATGTTCTACTGATTATCACCAGCTCAATGGAGAAATTGAGTGGTGCCGCTAGTCTGGGGGCGGAGCTGTCAGGGCAGACTCTTCCTGGAGGGAGATGTTGGCATCGTGCTTACGTCAGCACTTTTCCAACCGCTCGTTTTCATGGGTATGGGAGGGGCTGCTGCAGACTGTGCAGATTTTTAAAGGATTACTCTTAAATGCATGAATGGATCAAAATGCCGCTTTGGGGTTCTTTATAGTGAGGAATGAACAGTACAATACATTTTAAACCTCAAAAAGTGGAATTTTCATGGTAAGGCCCCTTTAAATGAAATGCTATTTTAAGCTGTTTTTTTTTCTCTTACTAAGATATTGTCAGACACTTAGTCATGTTCTCCTCCGACCACCAGAGGAACCCTTTTCCAAGGTACTAACCAACTTCAGCTCCTTGTTCACTACAACTCCCATCAGCCACCGCTTCATGAGTGATCTTAAACACACCTAATATCTTCATCAGAACAATTAGCATTTATATCCACTTCAGTCTTACCTTCAATGTGAAGTCTTGATTGTTTTTACGCGTCAGTCTGAGCAGTTTTACCTAGTTTGATTCTCTGTGTTTTTGGCTGTTTACTTGGTCCTCTGCCTCCGTTTTTGACCATAATCTGCCTTTTGACACCGTTCATACCTTTGCTATGCTGAATGAAACCGTTTGCACATGGATCCTAATGTCTCAGCCTCTTCATTACAGATATATAATTGGGGCCTGCTTTCTGTGTAGCTTCATTAGCTTTGTTAGCTTACCGACCAGTAGCTTTAAGCTATCAGTACATTTACTGGGTTTGGTGTTTAAACTGGCTGGTTGCTGCATTCTGTTTGTTTGTGCTAACTGGTGTTTTACTTGGTGGACAGAAACTGTTTTTTACTCTTCAACTTTCTTGTTTTCTGTTTCTTCTTGTGGAGAAAAGCGTTACTGATAAGGCTAAACCAACCAAGTTTGGACTAGCTTGACTTTTTTCTTTTTTAACTTATGTATGTCTACATCTACTTGTTGGTTGGTTATTGTTTTTAGAGTTGGAGGAATGGGTTCTAGAACAAATTGTTGACCCTAACTTAACAAAGCACTTGTTCATTATTTTAGAGTTTGGATCATAAATATGATTCTAAAATGTAAAATTGAGCCATTTTATTTATCTCAAGGTCCCATGTGTGATGGTCCAGGCTTATGTCTTCGTTTTAGGTCAACCAACAGGTAAGATTGTTATTTCAAGTGTTTGCTAGATCTAAAATGAAATGGTTATTATATTATTGTTGTGTTTTGCAAAATGGATATTCACTAAAATGAACACAGCCTTAAAAACGTTGCTAGTTTTGCCAGTTCTTCAGAGTAAACAAACCCGAGGTTAATGATCAGAATGGCTGCTGGGATTTGCTGAGTCATTTATGTGTTTTTGTTGCTAATGGCTCTAAATCATTCCCCTGTTTATCATTGCTAAAGTAAATTAAAGGAAATTATAAGCACAGCGGCCATATGTCTACAGTTTAATGTCCCATAAAACTCGATGGGTTTCCAATGGATTTTTCAGTAGTTTCTTTGAATTTGAATATACTTTTATCAAGAAGTATCAAAGGGTTGATTGAATGGTGTCATCTGGTTTGATTTTAGCGTTGAAATTGATAAACTTGATTGCTCTTCTTTATCAATTTTCATGATAAGGCTGATAAATCAACAAGCATCTTCAACTGGTTTGATTTCACACAATATTTTGCCAATTTAATATTTTGTGTTTCCATTCAATTTCTCAAAAAAAAACAAAAAACAATTGAAATATTAACTAAAGTTCTTCAAGTGATATCAGTTAATCAACAAATCAAATCCTTTTTGCTAATCAATAGGGCTGCACAATGTTAGTATGACTTGCATATTAGCGATCAACATTGCCATGACGATATGATTTGCAATATATGACCATTTAGTCGTATAGTAAAGCAACTAATACATGGTTTCCATGTCACTACATCTGTTTTTTTATTTTAAATAAATTCAGCGTAACTTAAATTACCCTCCCAATGACCTGCGTCTACATCGGAGATGAGTAACATAAAAGAAGTCCATCAGATTGCTCAAATGCGAGAAGGGATCTATTTAGTTGGTTAAATTGCTGCCATGATTGTTTTTTGAATGTGAAAAACATGTACCGTAACCATCTACTGCAGTTTAAGTCACCTTTTTTATGTAAGTATTACACAAACTGATATTACGATAACGATAAATTTGCGATGTATTGTGCAGGCTTACTAAACATGAATCCCATGTTTCTTAGTTTGTTCTTATTAAGAATGTCTGTGATTTTTATTAATTTTTGGAGGAATTGAAACACGCTCTTACAGCATAGGTAGCCGGTATTAACTTTAGATTATTTTTCTGATGAAGACCTAGCCCATCATATTTGATCTGAGCGCAGACTTTGTTGCTGAAAAAGCCTTGAGCCATACTTTAAAGATGAACGGTTCCCTCACTCTCCCTCTTTCCATGTCTCCCTCACTTGAGAATACATATATTCTTCTTATCTTATAAAGGGCCATTCTTCAAAGGTTCAGCAGTTTTGGACACTTTTTGATCCCATTAGGTTTTGCCTTGTGTAAATGAAATGAAAGAAATATATTTTTTATCTCTCTTGAATCTTTAAAAAAAAAAATGGAAAAAAAAAATCTGTTTGGAGATTGTTTTGTGAAAGAAAAACACAAACAGAACATTCGAGCTCATCTGAGAAAAGCTTCTCATCCCTGCAATGATAATGCTACCACGCCAAATGGGCTTTTAGTGCCTTGTGCTTGTCGGATTGCTGAAATCATGCTTGTAGACACAAGAACAGATCAAAAATACACGACTGTTTTGAATGTTTTTCTGTGTTTTTTATATGTTTTTCATATTTTTTTTTTCTTTTTCCCCAAGACAGTATTGAATCCAAAATGCAGAACGGTTCAGCGGTTTGACTCTGGTTCATGAATGAATCTTATTCCTGTATTCATCCCTTGAGCTCACTCCCAGTCTGCACAGGAAAATATTAATCGACTCGTTGAAAATATTTATTTTGTGCCAAAATACTACAAGTACATATTCATTTTTTAAATGGAGAGGAAAATTAGATTTGATTTCTAAAATGACAAAACCGTCAAGTGGAATAAAAATCCTTTAAGTTCTACTTTCAGTCAGGAGCACTTTATTTAAATAAATGGTCATAACCGTTTCAATTATAGCGTAGTTTCCACTAATTTTGGTTCGGCGGTGTTACCTTATTTTGGGACCTTATTGCCCTATCCTGCTCAAACGTAGAACGCCTGAGGCAGCGAGAGCAAAGACCCCAGAGTGCGGATGCGAACAGCATCAATGACAGCCGACATTGATTGAGGCAGACAGTTTGAAATGAAGGAGTTGGATTGGGGGCGGGTTGCAAGGATACAGCTAAGGTAGATTCAGGCTAGAGCAGCTTTGAGCCCTCGGGATGAGTTTTCCAAAGCCGACTTCACTGAAGAGGACTCAGCCGATTATTCTCGCTGTTTTAACTTTAAGTTTGACCATAATTTAACAGATTCATTTGTCTTCTTAATTGCTTATTTCAAGTTTAACCCCTTCATGACTGATTGAATAAATTCTTTGTTTTTTGCATTCAAGGTAATACTAATTTAAGTCAAGAATTTTAAGTTTTGGTGTTCTTGTAGCATTTTTCTCATGATTGAGGACATATGTAAAGACAATTAAGATTAAAATGACACTTTTAGGTAATTTTTTGTTCTAATTGGGGTGAATCAGAAGCAGACAAAAAAAGTCTGTTTAAAAAGTTTGTAGTTGTTTTGTTCAAACTACAAACTGCAAGTTTACTGCTCCGCTCCATTTCTATGTATCTACTTATATTTCTATTTGCATCTTTGTTTTCCTCGCTTGAGCGGATGCATTCTCATTCCCAAGTCGTCCCATTTTTACATTAAAAGCGGGGTCGACTCTACAAGACAGCGCATTAAAAAATGTTTTTTTAAGGATTTTTTTTATCTTCACTGGTGTCTGTGGCAGACATAAAATCCTGTCCACTTTTGTCATGGGGGAGATCTCACGTCAATGTAAGGGTGGGGTCATGTGAACCCCATAAGATAGCAGAGGGGTTAAGGACCCCTCCCCGTCAGAAATGAATGTTTTGGATGTAGTACTCGTAGTTTTTTGACTGTTTCAATTAAACCAACCTCCGAGTCGCAAACCAATACTACCGATCCAATATCGCGATGTGGAGTGCACCAGTGTCCTAACCGTAACCTGATATCGAACGCAGATCAGATGCTGTACCAGTTTAGGTTTAGGGTACCGGATTGTGCGGAGTGGACCCAGTTGCTATCTTGGTCGGTATGGGAACTGTGGCTATGGTTCTTTGACCTCACTGTTTCCTGCTATAAAAAGACTCCTAAATACCGTTTCCTCACAGCAGAACCAAGTCCTAAGTTTCAATTAGAAGTCAATATTTATAAGAATTCATTGTTTGTAGGGTCATGGGATGTATGGGAAGATGGAGGGTGGATTATGTTTGTATTTTAACTTGTCTTTGTTTTTAATTGTAAATCGCTTCTACAAAAGTATGAGAAGCACTTTGTAATAAATAAAATTTGATTTGGGTACCGCATCCAACAAAACGACTGGGCCCTTAATTTAACTGGAACTGCCAGCCCATCAAATCATTATAAGTTGGGAACACCCAAAGTGTCAGAAAGTGCATCAACATGTGACGACATGATGATGAGAATCTGTAGTCTGAGCTGGCATCTGCCTCAAAACCTTACTGGATAGTTCCAATATCGATCGCTATTTTTGTTGTACCTGTAATGTTAGGTTGGGGTTGAGAGGGGCTGGTAGCTAACGGGAGAGAGTGTAACCAAAGGGATGACGGGAAATGAGGGCAGGCTTACTCTTCGGCAACAGTCCCGCCCACAACTCAGAGGAAAATTTCTGATGAACTCCTGCCGCTCTGCAGAAACTGTCCTAGAAAACAACACTAAAAATATAATAGTTTTAATTACAGGATCACCTGGAACGCATTTGAAATAGATTTGTGATACGTTGTGAATTAGTGACATGTGGCTTGTCCTTACTTTTACTGAAAGGACAAAATGCTGCAAGTAGAAAAAATGTGTGATACTTGTGAAAAACATTGTTCTTTTGTCAAAACACTGTACAATACAGTGTTCCTAAAGAAAAATTAATCATTTAAAGGGGATGTCGGACATCATTTCACTTGATGTGACGTGATTAATCATACGTAAACTCCACAATTTAACTTTAACTAATATTGCCCACGATCGTAGAGGACTGTGATCCACCAGGGAGAAGGACTTATCAATGCAGAAGCAGCTGCTAACAAATGGAGAACTGTGTGTGTCGATTGGTGGCGGTGAACAATTTACACACAGACATTATGAATTAATAGATTTGCTGATAATTAATGTGCGGCGCTGCTGGGATTTACACAATTATTAAAAGCAGATAAGTGGCCTGCTGGGTAACACACTGGCTGGCACATCACACACAGTCCTTCCCCCCATTGTGTTGGTTGTAAAACTGTTTAAAGGCTCTACCCGGGTAGCAAACATCAAAATGTTTGGTATATTTTTTAATGAGTAACATGTGAATAGATTTATTCGTGCATTCGAGAGTTAAACAAATCAACATGAAATAGATGGTTTCTCATTAAGTGTTCATGTTGGGATCTTTAAGCAAATGAGATCCTGCAACTGCAGTGGCCCTGAAGTGCAAATAACACTATAAATCAATAAAAAAATATATATATATATTTAAGATGACAACAAATAAAAAACAAACACATAGGTCTAATAAAAATACTTTACATTTTAGAAATCTAATTAAATTTAAGTAACCAATTTTTAAAAAATGAGACAAAATAAATAATATAATAATAAATAATAAATAAATAATATAATAATATATAGGAAAACAAAAGACATTTTCAGAAATCAAAATAAATTCCTAAAAAAAAACAAAAACAAAACAGTAAGAAACCAGAAAAGGGAGGGACAACGGGACATCGCCGATTGGATTACGATGTTGTTTTGGTACCGGTCCATGGGTCAACTGGTACCAGGCCGCAGACATAAAAAAAGAAACACATGTGCTAACTTCAATATGTTTCTGTTTAGTTTTTTTCTGATCCTGAATTTTATTTTGAAAAATAATCAAATTCTGTTTTCAACAAAAATCTTGGTCATGTGACTTTAAACGGCCACCTGGATTGCTAAACTAGAAGCCTAAAGCTAAAAAGTGAACAAAAACAAAACAATAAAACGTATTTAGAAAAGAGCCAATGAGAAAAAGGGAGTCTTCCTCGACATACAGAATTATTGAGACAGTCGTTCTCGACTCTTTCACTTGCACAGATAAAAAAGTTGGAGACACAGTGGATTCTCGTTTATATTATATTTAGAAAATACCAGTTTTAGGATGGTTACGTCATTATATTTTGCTTTATTTATCCATCACACCTTATAGCTAGTGTTCGGTGGTTAGCCTCCACTTTGACTCTTAAGAGAAAATCTTCATCACGAAGTTCAAACATTTTACAGAGAATTAAGATTCAATCTAATACAATTGCTAATTAGTGGAAACTTGGAAAAAGGACATTTGGGAATTTTCCTACAGTGAAGCTGAATTAGGTTCAGAAATTTTGCCACATAAAATGTTGAAAAAAACACCCAAAGAATGAGGGTTTTATGTAAAGACAAAATATGATCAATCTTTTTGCCCTGAAAGATAATCAGAGTCTGGATTGAGGGTCAGAATGACATTCTGTTTGAAAAAGAAAAATCGTGTAATGTTTCTTTAATAAAATTGTTTCAAATCAGAAATGATTTCTACAAAAAATTTTGTTCAATGAATCTTCATCAGGTGCAAAAAAAAAAAAAAAAAAAAAACATTGATATTTTAGACTTTTTTAAACCAAATTTCTTGTCGTGGCATTTTATTTTGAAAATAGATTTTCAGAAAACCAGAAGATTAAAAATGCCAACGTTTTGCCCCATTTGGACCGATCCATGAAAATATTGTCTAATTTAAACCGGTCCGTGACCTGAAAAAGGTTGGAGACCTTCACTATAGGACGTCTCTGATTGGATGATGATGTTTGTCCAGCATTTCAGCCAAAAGTTATTTGACATGAAGCAATACTTGATAAAATCATCTAATCAGCGATGATTATCAGTGAATCAGTTTAATTTTTTTAATATTTATTTTCATTTCTGGGTATTAATTGTGTTTTCTGAAACATTTAATTTTTATTTTGTTAGTTTTTTTCAATTGTGTTTTGGTTTCTAAAGTTTAATATATTATTTATTATTTGTTTTGCTTTTTTTGTTGTCATTGTGATCCTTAATATGTTTTTGCGCTGAGTGATTTGTTGGTGTGATTTGTACCTCAGGGCCACCGTATGAAGCTCCCTCTCGAAAACATTTTTTTATTTGATTTAACAAGTTTAGTTTTTAATTTTAATCAACCATTTCTCAAGGGAAAAAACAAAGATTGTGAAACAAAAAATAATAATGTTCTACTTAACTCTATGTTATAATAAATCAAATTAAAATTAAATATATTTAATTTTTTTTTTTAATCTTACAAAATCGTAAATTTTCCCATCACTGCCCACAACTCGTCTTTCACTTGTGTATCTGAAGAGAAAAAATTCCCATGCTGCCTTTACCGAAATGAAGGCTGCAAATAACATGGTTACACGCATGATTAATGAAGTCATATAAACTGATATCTCAAAGGAATACTGAATCACCCTAATTGATGCATGCGGTATTGATTGTGGCACCCTGGTGTCATTTGCACATGATTCAGTAAAAGTAAACAGTGGGCGGCAGTGTGTGATGGCACTGCAATCTGTTGTGGAGCCTCTCGAATCAGAGGCATTAAGCTGCCCTCAGACTACTGTAGGGATTTAATAAATGGATGCTTGTCATCCAACATAACAAAGATGTGGAGCACCTATTCTATGGGAATCGCTTTTAGAGGGGCTGCCATTCTTCCATTTCCACCTTTGCGAAGAGAGAAAAAAAAAAAAAAAAAGCGTGCTCCTTCTCTCCGTGGCGCTTGAAAATTGAGTTCTGCTCACAGCCTTGAAGTCATGCTTGCATCAGCTGATAGACATCGGCATTTCATCCATCTTCCTCCACAGGCTTTTTATCATAAGTCTATTTTGACACGCTACAGCAGGAAAAAAGGGCTGGAGTGAATATTAAAAAGAAACATGGCTGAATTCTATTAAGCTGCTTCAGTTTCAGGGTCATGATTTTCTGCACAGGGACTCACTGATACACTTTCATGGTGGTTTGCTGAGCCGGAGCCACCGTGAATGTTACACCAAGAGTAACACGTCTTCTTCGATGCTTCATTTGGAAGCTGCACGGCTCCCTGAAGGATCTCTGTCTGAGGAACAGCTGGGGCTTTCCTGCTCCATCTCCTGACCTTTTGTTACACAGAGGATTCAAGAATACAAATGTGTTGCTTTTGTATGATATAATCACTGGGAAACTATCAGCTGCAACAAAAAGACACAAGTCAGTTTTTAAGCTTTTTTTTTTTAAGTACGAACAAAGTAAAATTTTTTTACGATTTTTAAAATTTTCTTTAAATGTTCCCAGTTGGGTTTTAATTAGGATTGTGAAGTTTTTAACAAAAATTCCACATCATAAATGTCTTAAAAAGCCATTTTTTTTCGTTTCCAAAAATTCCTCTATATGGGCGTGGCTTATGGTGCTGAGCTGCGTAACCCATTTTTATCGTCAGGCTTTTGACACGGCGTGAGACTGCTCTGCTGGTGTTTTACTGTTTTATCTTTGTTTTTATCTGGTGTTTTTTTTTTTACTTTTATATCACTTATTTATATTTTTTTATTTTTTAAGTCTACTTTTTTTTTATCTGTAAATGCTTATTAAATATTTTAGCTGTTGTTTTTGCTGTTCCTTGAACTTTTAATGCACAGTACTTTATTTGGCCAAGGCCATTTGAAGGCACTATATAAATTAATTAAACTTAAATTTAAAGTTTACTTAAATTAAACTGTATCAGCATCGATTTTGGGTATTTCAACACTAACGGGGTCTGTGCTGATTTTGGGTATTTTGGCACATTGGTATTTCCGTCGATATTGGGTATTTTGATACATATCGTTATCGGCGCTGATATTGGGTATTTCGACACATATTGTTATTGGGTTTTTTTAAAAATCTGACAGGCCGATTATGTCTGGCTATGTCTTCAACATTGCCAGTCAGAAATTGAAACTGTTTGCGGTGACGGGGGGTTGGGGGATGTTAAATCCTGGTAAAGAGAAAAGTTTTCTTTATGGACGCCTGCACGGATGTGTCAAAGATACATAAACTTAAAAATTCCCCTGAAATTGTGGTAAACATCTGTCCCCGCAATATCACAATGCTGTGCAGAATATAATAAAGATGTTTTTTTTTTTTTTTTTTTAAAAAAAAAACACAGAGGCAGCTTTGTGTCCTCATCAATTTTATTTATTTTTGGTCTAACTGTTGTAGTTTTGTATTTTTGTCAAATTTGATGCCAATATGTTCACTTTACCAGCAAATCAATATCGGCATAAATATCAGCTATCGGCCCCCAGACTTAAAAAAAAATTCGGTATCATATCAGCCTTGACAAAAAAACTCCCCAAAAAAACGTATCTGTCAATCTCTAAATTTATCAGGGCTGGGGACAGGCACAAAGAGGCCCAGACTCCCCTATGTGACTTCATAGTGAGGCGTCTTGTTCAGGGACTTACACTGGAGTAACCTCAGCCCCCCTCCTGGGAAACAAACCCGTGCGCCAGCCGTGCGTTCAGCCAACTGAGCCATCCAGCTGCAGAGGTATCTAGTTGCATTTGCTAAAATCGTTTTTGCCTGCCTGCTTTTTCCTCCTCCATGGAATAGTTTGTGGATTTTTAGGGGTTACATGCATTTAAAGTAAGATTCCGAATAAAATGAGATAAGTGTTTTTTTTATCCTATCCCCTCTAGATATCTCTTATTCTATTATTGTCAAACATTTTCTCTTACATATTTTCTCATAATGTAGACATTTTTTTTTCCAGTAAAAGGGGGAATTCCTAATGTTTTTCCTTAATGGAAAGACTTTTTTGATTGAGAATGAGGTATTATACAGTTTAATTTGTACCATTCCTCAGCATTTGGAAGATAAATAGATTTACAGTGGCTGTTTTCAGTTTGTGTGCAGCTACCTCTTTATTGTTTTCTTTACCCTAAAGGTATAGGAAGAATATTGAACAACTGTCACGTGTCGCTTTTTATTTATTTATTTATTTAAGAAACAAAGTGGAACTGTTCTTGGATGCACTTTTTATGACTCTCAATGACACAGGGTAAAATAAATACAAAAAAAGAAACGATTAATGAAAATGTTGGTGGGTAAAATCCATTTATATGGAATAGGCAGCTTTAAACAGGTGAGTGTTGAAGTTTCGGGGAGCAGAGTGACCGAAAGCTTTTTTGCTTAGGTGGGCCGACGGAACAGTCGGTTGAAGAGATGATAAATATGTGAAGGAGCCGATGGAGGTGGCAATGTGGAGGAGACACCATAAATATGGAGGAGCACAGTTGTGGATGGCTTTAAAGGCATGCAGCGGGACATTGGATTTTGAATTTAACCAGAAGCAAGTTGTCTGCAGTGAAGCAGTGGAGGTGGATAGACATGGTTAAAAGTATGGGGCCCCAGGACAGAGCCCTGAGGCACACCTGAGGCGGTGGTGTGATCCGATAAATTTCAGTTGGATGTGCTAATTGAAAAAGAAGTATAATTTAAGTTTTTTAGAGGGTTTTTCAGGAATTGCAGCTGTGACTGAATGGATGACACTTTTCGGGGGATTTTCTTCTTCAAGGAATCAAAGGAGGAAAAAAAAAAAAAAAAAACGTATGTGGGGTGAATTTTACAAATTGAAGCTGACATGTAATAACCCCAAATATGAAAACCTTTCATGAAGCCTTTTTTCATCCAGAGGGAGCTACACTGAGTTTGATAAATTGCTTTGAGTGATATCTTTTGATTCTTTTTTTTTTTTAGGAGTTGCAGTGAAAAAGAACTAAGTTTAGCAGACCTCTGTGGCCTGCTCCTCAGTTTGAGGCTGATTGCTCAAGGCTGCTTTTCCCACTCTTAGAAAGCACCTCCTTATTCTCACTGGTGCTCTGTTTTTGTTTCTTCAACCTCTAGTCTCTCAGCTTTTTCATTTGCTGGTGACAGGGTTACATCCTCATTTGTTTTCCTGAGTTGTATCACAATTTATTTCTCACTGTTGTGGACTTGGTGACATCCAGCACCACAGAGAAGAAAATTGGAAAAGAGATTTTTTTTTTCCCCCTTTTCTAACTGATTCTTTGTCTAGTTTCCATGTATTTCTTTGTCTGTGTGGGTTGTACTTCTCGTTTCATGCAAGTGAAAAAACCTTCTGCATTACAAAATGTTAGTGTAGCAACCCAACTGCTGCTGAAAAGACCAACAAGAAGGCTCGATAAAGAAAAACGACAGCCTTAATTAGGCTAAAGAAATATTTTTCTGAGGATGACAGCTTTTTTATTCAGCTAAAGATTCCTGTTGTGCTGCAATGATCTCATAATTGTTTGATGTCTGGAGATCAGAAGAGGTAACAAACATGAAAAGATAGTCCGTTGTTTCAGTAAAACTCAATAGTTGATTTCTTTGAACTACATTAGCTAATAAAATCTAAGATTTTGTCCAAACAAAGCAAACTGTAACCACAGAAAAAGAGAGACAAATGACCATATTCAAGTTGTACCGGAGTATAAGTCGCAAGAGCAGAAAATGTCTAATCAAGAAAAAGAAAACCATATATAAATCGTTCTGGAGTAAAAGTTTGACGTTTCAGAGCAAATCCGCCAAGCCCAGCGTAGCTAAAAGTAAAAAAATAAATGCAACAATACAAATCTTTTGATCTGCATAAGAAATATATCAAAGTTTAAGACGAAAACGATCAGATTCTCTCCCGTTTTTGCTTTGGACGACACTTCTTCTGCTGCTGTTCGAAACAAATACTTTATACGCAGCGCCGTCTAGTGGTTGTTAGCGAAAACAACTGGCAAAACCACAAATATATGAGCCTATTTATGTCTAAAAAATCCCCCCAAATAAGTCTCTCCTGAGTATAAGTCGCACCCCTGGCTAAACTATAAAAAAACTGCGACTTATACTCCGGAAATGCAGTAATGTGAGGGATTGTGTGGGAAGTATGATTGCATTTTCATGCAGATTATAGGGAATGATAAGCAAAACAAAATGGTTATGTAATGGTGTATGACTACACTACCCAGTATGCCTAGAGGGGCTGAGGATTTTGTTTAGATCAGGTGAGGGGAAGTTTTCTAGCTTACTGTTGTTACCGTTTTTTCTTTGCAACAACAAGCCTTTGAAGAAAAAACACTCCAGAAGCTTATAAATCAGTGTGGCTGCACTTGACGATAGGGGGGTATATGTCTCAAAATGACTTTTTTATTAATTTATTACTTTATTTATGCATTTTTATTAATTTAATTTATTGTTTTGCACTGTCATGTTTTTATATGTTCCTGCTGGAGAGCTGTTTTAACTGAATTGCCATTGGGGGAAAAATAAAAAGTTGCCTGGCACCTCACTCACTCGTGGGTAGAAAAATCTATCCCAATGATCTTTTAATTATAATTATGCAGGTTTTTTTTGCAGAAAATCAAACATTTTGGTAAGAAAACATATTTTATGTACAACACCATTAGCTCATTAGAAAAACAGTTCTGGGTTGTGAGTAGGATTGTTGACACAGAAAACACCCGCCCCCTCCTCGTCGGTGAGAGCTCTATTTGCGTGCTCACGCGCTAGCTTATGGCCCTAAGACAACATTAGCGGTGTAAAAATTACGGCGAGCAATATTGAAGTTATTAAGATGCTGAAGTTAGCATCCAATTGTTTGGTCTTCCACTTTAACAGTTTTGAGTTAAAGGGAAATCTTTGTCATATTTTAATGGTTCCAACACAAAATCTATTGTACAGATAAAGTTTAAACCAGCTGGAGATATTTTACTGAGGGTGAAAGACAAACTTTAGCCATAAAAGTTAAGAGAAACTGGAAGCTAAAAAAAAAAAAAAAAAAACAAAATGAGCAAGTTTTGTTTGATATCATGTCAGTCCGTGGCCTAAAAAAAGATGGGGATCGCTGGTCTATAAGCTATAAAGCGACACGAGTTACAGAAATTGTAACACATTGGTGATGTACGGCAAAATATGACAAAAGAAGAAGTAAACATGCCACCTACTGGCAAACGAAGTAACTGCGCTTAGAAAGGTAAAGTAGGATCTTAAGAACAGCCGGGCACTGCAAGCAATCAAGTCCCTGTTGCTTTTAAAGCCCGGTTTTGGTACAGCCGGTGTGCAGTGAGTGGGCCATAAGCAGGAAACTTCTTTTTAAGCAGAGGATGTTGTCCCCTCTAATCCCACTGTGAGCTGAGATAAACTCCAGCCTGATAACCGTGTGGATTCCAGATAAAACGTCTTGGATCCGAGTCTCTGAAGCCGTGCAGGGACTGTGTACAAAGTATCCATTGTAGCCCATAAGGCTTCTTTTCCTCTCCACTATATTTTAAAAGTGAAAACATGAAGAAGGAAACACTTTTTTTTCCAGCATGATCCCCTTTTAGCCAACTAAACTTTTCTGTATCCAGTTTTAAACATTTAGAAAAGTTTAAATAATATATTCGTCTTGTGTTTTTTTGGTTGTTAACATGCAAACATGTCCACATTCTGCAAAGTAAGATGTAACCGTTTCTGAAAACAGAGCGCCCCTTCTGTGGGGACCGCTGCAGGCCAGCGTCTGTCAAATCAGCTGAGGGTGCAGAGCTGCACGGTGGAGATAGCCACACATTGCACGGACACGCCCACCAACATGCAAATATCCCATCATGGTTGACCTCACTCGGTTCCTTACTCAACTTCTACGGACACTGAGGAGGCTCAGTCGGCGGGCGGCTGGCAGCTGGTGATGGGGCTTGCTAAAATAAGACACACTGGCACACGTTATGTGAGGGATTTGTAACATTCTCTTTAGTGACTTTTGCGCTTCCCTGCCATTCTGCCCTTTGGAAATAGAAAAACAACATACTGCAGGATTCAGTTGTTCAGAAAGCTTTATCATAAATAATGCAGGTTCGACTTTCACAGCACTTTTGGATAAATAACACGAGGCTTGTATGGTATTTTATTGAGCTTGGTTATATTCTCTGTTATAAACTATTTTACCCCACAGGTGCAGTATTTTATCACTGCACTAGACGTGTTACAGCTCAAACTCCATGTCTGTTCCTTTTTTTTTTTTTTTGCATAATTAATTTTGTTACACAAATAGTTTTTCCTGCTACAATCTTCACTTGTGAAGAAATGAGGCAGACACTGTTTTGTTTGGGAGATACCAAACTGGCAATGATATGTCATTTTTTGAGTGAGTTTATCGTAAATATTTCGAAGTACTTTGACCTGAACAATGGAAAATGGAAAAGAAAGAAGATTTTCACCATGCGTTTCGTGTTTTTAGTACATTTTCGTGAATGAAAGTGTGATTGTTTTCTTGTTACAGAATTGTGCCCCTTTGAAATTGAGGGAATGATCTTTTATTTTTAAAACAAAAATGAACTAGTAAAACTCTGTTGCTCTCTGTCCCATCCACATTCTGTAAATCTACAAAGAATGATTCACCCTTAATTTGAGGCAATGCAAATTAGGGGTGTATGGAATAGTAGAAGAAAAACAAAATACTAAAATGATGGAAAGTAGGAATCAGGCTTTGTACTGAAGAGATGAAACAATATTTTAGGGACTTCCCCACACCAGTGACCGGCCAATCAAGTTTACAGAATATGCCACCGAAGGACCCCCCCCAGATCTGAGTAAAGAGCCGGACCTGGGAGATCCCAGGGCAGCGACCCCGCTTGCTGAGAAGGGTCCATCACTTATGTGGAGGATCCCTTTGAGGAAAATACTGGAGTTAAAAATGGAAAAGGAGTCAAAAAGATTAAAACTAAATAAATAAAAACAGAAATTACAAGACGAGTAAATAACTAAATCAACATACAGTGAAAGTAAATAAAAAAAAAAATATCAATTGAGTAAAAAAATAGCATAAAACAATTAAAATATCAAATATTTTTCTAAATTTAACTAAAAGCTAGATTAAAAAAAAAAAATCCTTATTTAGGAGTGTCCTTCAGCGTCTGACTCTTGTTTTACGCCGAAACACATCTTAGACACATTCAAGCACTCTTCTTCATCCTGTCATCACACTGTAATGCTTCTGGAAGGAATTATTGTTGTTGTTTTCCCTGCTCCAGCACCGTTCAGGTTCCTAAACTGTTTAAATGCTACATTTAAAAATGTTGGAAATAAATATCATTTTATTTCCTTAATCATACATTCATTGTACTTTTTTTTCTTATACTGAAAAATATTTTCCTGTGGAAATCAGACAATGTTTATTGTTCATTTTAAAAACAAACATTTCTTAATTTACCAAAAGAAAAGCATCATGAATTTGTAGGTAAAAAGCAACTTGTATACAGTTTCAGTGCTTAGTGTTTTGATCATGAAATAAAATGAATATCACTATTTCATTACAATGAAAGACATATTCATATTCAGTTTTTTTTTTTTTTTTTCTAAATCTTAAAAAAAGTGAGGAATCGTTTTGATACAGTCGTATATCGTGATATCTGGATACATATTGTATCGCCATGCAGACTCTTGCCAATACACACCCCGACTGTAAATGTCCACAATGGGCTCAATACAATGGTTAACCAGAGCAGACTTCATTCTGTAGGACGTTATCAAAGACATGGTTGCTTTATCTCTTCAGGTCAGACTGTACAAAAAGAGCCGTGGATGAAAAATCCACTTCTTGGCTCGAGGACACAAGAGGAATGTGCTGCAAGCTGAGATTACGTGTGTGTTAATGACTTTCATTGAGCCTGAAGCCAGAATTTTAAATGTCTCAAGGCGGACAAAGTTTCTGGCTCTCATACACGTCTGTCTATCTGGATTTTTGAGCGGGAATCTTACAGTAAATGCTGTCTTAGGAATTGCTAATGATATTTACACCAGATAGCAGTGGATGCAGTTTGTTTTTTTAAATACAAAAATGTGGTTATGGTGCTTTCATCATCTGAAACAAACCCATAAATTGTTCTAGATTTTCTCTTTGTTTGCAAATGTTTCTGCCGACGGAGGACACAATAAAAATCAATGATGAAGCAGCACACAAGAGTGATGAGGTCAGAGTGACTCACCCACCTCTGAGCCTCCAGCCACACATCAATCGCTCATTCACATTTTGACCAGAGGTAATCCTTCTCGGGGCACGGATTACCGTTTTATCACTAAACGGTAATCCAATAAAAGAACAAACATGTAGCCAGAATTTGGCTTGTGTCTCACTTGTTAGCAATTATGGATGGCCTGACCTCAAAATGGGTACAACATCCTACAAATTTGTTTATGCTAAAGGAGGAGGAAGAGAAGAGAATCCATTTTTTTTTTTACAACTTTTTAACCCCGTAAAGCCCTCTTCAATAAATAATTGACAGAAAACATAAGATTTTCTTTTAAACCCCTTGATGAAATCCACAAAAAAAACATTGCAATGTCATGTATTTAATTTTGATACATTAGGTGATGTGAAGTTATTGCTCACAACACTGAAAAAAATAATAATAACATAGAAGTTCAGAAAAGAACCCTATTATTTATCCTCTGTAGCAAATTTGTTGCAAACATTTTTAGCGCGGCGTAACTGTATTAAAAACAGTTATTCATCAACACATTTTGCATTATTTTAATACAGCAAGTAAAGGGAATAACTATAGATGACTTTTTTTTTTCATAGAGTTAGCTAAACTTTTCACGCCGAAAGAGTTTTTGAGATTTTATGGAGGCAGTCATTTTGAAAGTCCTTCTACTGCCTCTAGTGGACTGAAAGGGCAGTGCAGGGCAGAAAATATGGACCAAGTTCTATACATTGGGTTTTTATAAAAGGTTTTGATCATGCTAATTAGATACGGGTTTCAGAAATGTCTGTATCAAATATGATACAAATGGTTGTTTAGGGTTAAGGTAAATCAGAATTTATAAAAATAGGCTTGATCTGACTAGTTGGCTTTGAAACAACATGATAAAATTTTATTTTGAAATCTTAAATTTATCCTGTTTTTGACTGGAAAGTGATCTGTTCTTACATGCCTGTTGTTTTTCTAGCATTAAGGTCTGGATTGTTCTAGAAACTTTGCATTTGAATTCTGTGAACGCTTAGTAAGCATTGACAGAATAGTGATTCTCCTGCTCCTTTCTGTACGTTTTTAGGCACGTCAAAACTCGGTCACACTTTCAGCGATCTTGATATCAAAACGTTCAGCATGTTCATGACATTTCTGCTTGAATTTTTGGTTTTGATAAACGTTATGGTTTTTGAAATAAAGGAAACGAAAAAGAAAGTCTTCAAATTTTCAACATTTTAAGTAGATTAGCAACAAGCCTTTAAATATCTTTAACATTTTTTATCGTCATTTTCATAACATTTGGAATTTACTTAATATTTTAGCAACATACTAACATTTTTGGCTAGTTTGTTATTTACTGGGGGTTTTTAGGCTAGTTTAGCTTCTAATTTAGTAAACGGCTAAATTAGATTACTTATTTTAGATTAAATTATTTTTTGACTAATTTATTTTACTGAGGAATTCTACACTATTTTGGAGTTTAGCTCATATTTAAACAACACACTAAATATTTTTTTTAAATTGGTATATTTTAGGTATTTTTAAGCAATTTTACAACATTTTCTTTCAGAAATTGAGGTGTGCTCTCTCATAGTTCTTTAATGAAATTTATAGTCTTTTAGAAAATGTATAATTTTTCAAATAGCTTTTGCATTTTCAGCAAATCCCAATAGCAATTAACATAAATTGCGTCATCATTTTCAGCTTCAGCATCTTCAGCAACTATACTTTCAGCAAAAAGCATTTACACTAGCATTTTCACAGGAAATGCAACTTTTCTAGTTTACTTTGTTTTCGAACACTGATTCTTCCTAAATTAAATCCTTCAAATATTACCAAAAAATGCGAGCAATATCAAGAATCATTAGCTTTCAATGTAAATTATTTTCAGCAAAGGTTCCGCTTTGAGTAAATTCTAACAGAACCATCTGGGGCAATGCATTTGCTGATGCAGCCAAGCATGCAAGAATAGCTTTGTGAATTCACAGAGTGATTATTTACCAACTCAGGGATTAACCTTAGAGGTGCATTGGACAGGTCTGCCGAACACGAATGCACACATGCCGGGTACCGCGCATCCTTGGTTGCCTTTGGGAATTCATTTTGCATTTAATCGTGATGCTTAAGGTTAGATTTGAAGACATTTGTAGAGATCTCAGAGGAAAGGAAAGTGAACTGCAGCTCAGCCGGGCTGCTGCAACGTCTCCCAAGTGAAAATCAAATATTATTTATCCTTTTTGATTCACTGAAGGTTTCTTGATGCGTTCAGACTCCAAGTGCTCCCAAGCCACGGATGTTTATAAAGAATAGAATCCAACAAACAACAGATTTCATCTTGGTCTGTACCTCGCATAGTGTCGGAGATGGAAATAAACATGTCATGAACTCCACTGAATCAGCTGAATCTCCGTTCTGCACAGAGGCTTTTTTGGGAACGTGGGAGGTCTAAAGGGACGGGCCTCGATGCCTGTGCAACATCTGTTGTCTCTGCATTCCCATCTTGACGCCTGAGCAGCATTTCCAGGTTATTCAAAGGAGGCTTTCTATCACTTAGGCCAACAGCCGTGACATCTAAGGATACACTTCCACTCAAACCATCACAATACAGGACAGCTTTCTGCTCTGACTTCACTGCCGCCTCTGCTTGCTGCCTTTGTGGAATCCACTGACCTCGTTTTTCCTCCTTACACGCCGTGCCCCGAGACGGTTTACCTCTGGTCAAAATGTGAATGAGCGATTGATGTGTGGCTGGAGGCTCCGAGGTGGACGCCCAGCCTCCCGTCCACTCACTGCGGTGAGTCACTCTGACCTCATCATTGTTGTGTGCCGCTTCACCATCGATTTTTATTCCCCAGACTCATGTTTATTTTAAAGGCCTGTGTGGTTCATCACACACAGATACTGATGCTTGTTAAGGCTGATGTTGGAACTGCATTCTGGGAGCACATTCAGAAGCCTCGTTTCTTCTTTTAGCTCGCCGCTGGATGCAGCTATAGTGAGGGCGAAGGCGTCATGTCCTGGACAAGACTGTTTACGGCGGTTCTTTTAGCACGTTTGCAGCAGGAAAAAACTATCATGGATGCAGTTATCTCTAATTTAATTAATAAGTTAATTAAGTTAACTTTTTTAAGTTAACTTCTAAGTTAATTTTTTTACCACTACAATGTTTACACACTTCTAAAAATAGACTTTAACCCTTTAACAGCTCCAGTGTTGACACTCTTTCAACTACCATACACGATTAGCGTACTTTCAGTGGATTATTTAGTACTTTTACATATGTACACATATACACATTTATTTTCCCTGAGGGATTTTAACTTGTCTATCTTTAATCTTCTTGCTTGTGTACATTAGTTATTGGACAATAGGTTGCTGAGGAGTTTCAGCCAAATACGCAAGATAAAGATTAAAAAACAAAATCACATGTAAGTGTAAATGAGTTCCACAAAAGCATCCATAAGGACGTCAGCCATGTCTGCGATTTCAACATCTTTGGTAGACCAGTACAGTGAAGTTCACCATTCACTAGAAGAGCTCCGTCTGAATGTCAGCCCTTATAAGCAATATTTCTGTTCCTGAGACCCAGTTTTATCATATATAAGTGGCTCTAAGTCCCACTTTTGGTAAAAATTTTAAAAAATTAGAAAAGTATGAGAACAATTACTTACATTTCATACTAAATAGAGGTGCAATGATTCGATTCCCTGACCTAAAATGGATCTGAGAAATCTTTAGCCAAAACTTCCACCAGAGTGACGGTGACAGATGAAATGTTCCAGATTCCATGTATTTCTAATCAAGAGTAAATTATATGTGTACAAATAAGTAACATTTAATAAAAATATTACAGTGGAAACATTTCTTGAACATTCTAACAATATATGGTCACATTTTTCCAAAATTCAAAGTCTGCTTCCACTTATTAGTATGTAATAATGGTTGATCACTTTTGCTGCCATCACGAATGTGTTGTCCGCTGTGATGGATCGTTTTTAGTAAAAAAAAACCTACTGTGACTCAATTTAAATGGTATTTTCCAGAATCTATATAATCAATTTTTGAACAACTTTATGGTTGCATAGAGAGATTCGTTTAACAGCTTGCCTCAGACAGATCGATCTGGTTGGTAGGAATATAAATCGATTCATTGATTAAGTTGTTTAGTCGTTACTCCCCTGATCCAAACTCTGAGTTCATTAAAAAGATTAAAAGCTTTGTAACTAACCATCTTCTAAGAAAACACTTATTTGCGTGTCTCACGTATTTCAAAGGATCTCAGTCATACATACATACTGACAATAAAAAGATATTACTTCAGTGCCTTATTTTGAGTTGAAGGAAATGCTCGGACTGCTAAATCTAAAGTAATGTTTCCTGCAGTCGGCAGACAGTTTTGCATAATTTCCATTTGAGTCATACTCTGCTAAAGATACCATTTAGTTTCCGAGCATCAAATCCTGTCTTTTAAATGACTGGAAAAATGAAGTGACACACTCCACATTCAATTACTTTCCTGTTTTTCAAGGATATTTTGCTAGGAAAAACCCTCCCCCTGAAGTCAGATAATATCTTTTTTTTTGTTTTTGCGAGGCTTCGTTTTTACGGCGAATCATTTTCTTCCATTATTGCGGCTGATTGCTGCTTTACGAACCAACTGACAGCTGACAAGTTGGTCCATTAATCAGGTCTTGAAGCATTAGTTTGTGAAACAACAACAACTCACTTGCTTGTTTAAATCTTTTCAACTCAGTCGCAGTAAAAAGGTTAACAGCATAAATATTGAATGTAGCCGGCCTGTAACAGATGGTGGAGGATGACTGTTGTGCCGGGATTGTATATTCATGTTGGCTGAGCCGCAGAAAAGGCCAGTAAGTTTAATACAGTACTTCATATTCATTAAAACGAAACAGAAATGACTGTCATTGTTTTGTTTTAGTCATGTTTATTCACCAGGATCAACACAATGAACTGGAGGAATTACTCATAAATTTTGCAAACAGTCCAAAAAAGACTTCT
The DNA here is from genome assembly GCA_003999625.1 of Oryzias javanicus. Lineage (NCBI taxonomy): Eukaryota > Metazoa > Chordata > Actinopteri > Beloniformes > Adrianichthyidae > Oryzias > Oryzias javanicus. Next base: position 18,156,646 of record CM012451.1, read on the forward strand.
CCAAATGAACTATAATAACCTTCATTTTATGGCTACACATAAAATAGTTTGAAAAGCTACAGGAGTCCAGAATTCTGTTTGTTTTAGTGGAGAAAAGGGCAGCAAAAATAAATAAATAAATAAAAACAATTGCGGTTCAAAGTTGTTGGATTAAATCCCTGAAGAAAAAGTGGAAAAAAAGCAAAAATCTACACAACATAATGTTGCTCACGTTAACATTTAACTAAAAGCACTATTCTGCCTCAGGAGAAGCTGTGTGATGCTGCTAATACCCCTAATGTTCCTGTTTACCTCCAGCATCACACAGACAAAGGAAAAGCAACATTTTTTTTTTTTTCCCCCCACAATTCCCTCTTTGGCTTCTCTTTATCTCACCTCCATTCTGCTAATAAAGAAAAAATAGATCCTCTCTCTATCTGCTATAGTGGCATAAATTCAATTGACATTTCAGTTATGTAAACTTCCTGAACCAGCTGTCTATGCAGCATTAATTAAAAGATGGCATATGTGATTTCAACATGCACAAATAAAATCAACATCTCGATAAACAGCAGAATGTTTGCACGTGTGCAGATCGTGAAGAGGACAGAAACAGACCTACATTATATAATTAGGAATCAGCAAACTTTTCATGAAGGATTTTATGTTTCATCTCTTAAAAAAAAAGTCTCTACATAATCAAACAGTTTATAATTATACAATTTTGCGTTTAAAATGCCTGGTCAAAAAAAAAAAAAAAAAAAGGTTAAGAGTGTTAAATCAGCTTCACATTATGGCGACTGGTTTATGCATATTAGCTGTGTATGTTTGTGCAAGCTTGCAAGCATACTAATTAGGGCATGTGTATTCTACATGGTTATTTATCTGCTCACGTTATTTATTGCAAGCGTGTTCAACGCGCATGTCAATGATGGGGTTGAACCAATTACTAGACCGCTACTTAACCCTTTCAGCCATGAAATCCAATCCTACAACCACTTGTTGGAGGGGCGGTGGTGTTAAATTCTTTACAATCAAACCGAAAATACTTATCGCCTCATAGGATGGCGCCAGCTTACAGAAATATGCATGAGTTCTTTCATAATCTGCCGTGTCCTTTGGCAGGAGGCTTTGCTTATCTGCTCCGTGTCCTGTCTGCCGTCCACCAGACACCTTGTACTTAATTCGTTACCGGCAGGACGGCCTTGACGAGGAAGGCTCGATTTTGAAGTCTTAATCAGAGGGCCTGACAGCACTTTGTGCTGAAGTCACTTCAATTTTTTTTTTTTTTAATTTGTGGCGCCGGGCAAAAAAAAAATCGGCCTCTGGGAAATTACCAATGCAACAATGTGTCTATCTACAGCGACCGGCCATATCATAATGTGTCGCGTGTCTGATAAATGCTGAAGCTATACATTTTTAAATGCCAGCATGACTTTACCCCAGCAGGATAATCTGCTTAGTAAGCGACTACCCATCACAGCTCTGCTAAACATCAAATTGGAATGACCCTGAGGTTAATGTCTCCGGCAGCAGAATGACCCTTAAACATCGTCATTTCTTAAAGTTTATGAAGTATGGAATATTGGACGTCATATTTTGATGCATCTAAATAAACAGAGATCATAAAATGGCAAAGTAGCTAGTAAACTGTTATAGGAGCAAATGAGTTTGGTTGTAAAGGAAGTATCAGTCATGAGTGATGACTTGCGAGTGGCATCGTTAAACCGCATTGCTTTTAATTAATAACAGTTGCTGTTTTTGGAAATTTACTAACCAAGAGATACTTGGAAATAGTTTTTACTATAAAAATAAAAAAAAATCCTCTCAACTGGATTAAATGAGAAAAAAAATCAAAAAACTAATTAGTTTTTCACACATTTCTTTCATTCCCTACACATATCTTTAATAAATAGCGCGTATTTTGATACTACAACTTGACGCAGCTCGTAAAAACACATTGGGTGCTTCAATGACAGCTTGAGATCCATTGACGAAATCTGAGATATCTGAGATCGGCCTGCAGGAAGAGATTAACCGCCACGTGATAAAGCAACACTGGAAACATGCACGCGTGTTCTGGAAAAAGTAAAGGCTGTCGACGTTCAGCTCTTCTCCCACAAGTGCCACATCTGGAGATTGAAACAGTGGAGAAATATAAACTGTAAAGCAAAATCTGTTGTGTCACACACAAAAAACTTTTCTTTATTTATGTCCTTTTTTATAATCTAAGTACTTCATAACCACTTTTAAACACACACGGACCAGGAAAATATCCCGAGAAGTAAGAACCAGCGTTTCTCCTTTATTTACACACATACACACACATGGGTCCAATGTTAAATTCTGCTTCAAAAGGGAATTGTATTTTTTTCCTCACAAAATAATGTTCTTTCAGGTGCCACAAAGCTTTCTGTCTGAATTTAAGCGTAAGTGCTTGAAATTAACCTCCAAATATTTCAGCGCTAAAAGAAACTTTCAATTTGTAATTTTTTGATCCCTCCTTTTGATTCATTTCCTTTAGCTTCAATAAAGCCCAACACGAAGTGCAGGCGTAGTCTTTTAATTAGCCTTCACACTTCCACACGAGTTCAAATGTACACGATGTCACAAAAGCAATGAATATACTAATTGCTCGATGGAATTCATTTAGCCGGCTCCTCTGCGGCTCTTTGTGGAGCAGCAGAGATGTGTTTGCTGTCTAACCAACTGTCTGTCTCCCACAAGAAAACAGGCATGTGAAAGGAGTTTAACAATTTGAAATGGTTTGACTATAGTGCTGAATGTCACGGTAGGTTACGTGTCAAAAGCCCAGGGTTTTTGAAATCCTGTCTATTTTACAGACTAAAACTCAGAATAATTATATTGAGAAGTCACCACAATCACTGCTTGACTGTCAGGGCAGCGTACAGACCTTCTATAGAAGGACTAAGCTCCTCCCACCTATTATTTGTTTTAAAAAAGCTAATTGTTTCACTTAAATGCCCTACAAATACATTTACATATCTATTAAACATACAATAAAAAAGCAGTGAAAAATCCGTCCATTCTTACAGTCCTTGTGTTATCTGATGGGGTCCAGATGACCCATGCCTTACATTGGCGTGTTATCCATCCTATGACAAATGTGGATGAAGTTGGACAGGATTTCTTGTCTGCTAGGGATACCAGTAACAACCAACAATTCCATCCATCCATCCATCTTCTTCCGCTTCATCCGGGACCGGGTCGCGGGGGCAGCAGTCTAAGCAAAGATGCCCAGACTTCCCTCTCCCCGGCCACTTCCTCCAGCTCCTCTAGGGGGACGCCGAGGTGTTCCCAGGCCAGCCGAGAAACATAGGTCTTCCCACATCCCAGTGGGACATGCCCGGAACACCTCTCCAGGGAGGCATCCAGGAGGCATCTGGATCAGAGGCCTAAGCCACCTCAACTGGCTCCTCTCGATACGGAGGAGCAGCGGCTCTATTCCAAGAACGAGATCCCGTTTTCTCCGGAGGGAATGCCCAGCTACCCTCCGGAGAAAACGGGATCTCGTTCTTTCGGTCACGACCCAAAGCTCATGACCATAGGTGAGAACTGGAACGGACATCGACCGGTAAATCGAGAGCTTTGCTTTCTGGCTCAGATCTCTTTTCACCACAACGGACCGGTACAGCGACCGCAAAATGGTGGACGCCGCTCCAATCCGCCTGTTGATCTCACGCTCTGATCTTCCCTCACTCGTGAACAAGACCCCAAGATATTTAAACTCCTCCACCTGAGGGAGGAGCACTCCACTCACCGAAAGAGGGCAAACTACCTTTCTCCGGTCGAGAACCATGGCCTCAGATTTAGCGGTGCTGACCCTCATCCCCGCCGCTTCACACTCGGCTGCAAACTGCTCCAATACACGCTGGAGGTCCTGGCTCGATGGAGCCCACAGAACAACATTGTCTGCAATTATTGAAAAAAAAAAAAATTCAGCGCATTGTCTTTTGGGGTCAAGATGACCCCACTCCCATCCTCCCTAGGATAACACAAGAGTTACGTGATAAAGGCAGGGAGAAAATAGAGAAAATCCTAGACTTAGTATCATATCTGTAATTCAAATCTACCTCTCTTTCGCCCCATGTCAAATTCGCTGCTTGACCCATTCTCCAAAAATATGTTTTTAAACGTGATGCTTCCACCGCATCTGGAAGGCGCTACTGTCAAAAGTTTTATGTCTCAAATACAGTCATTTCACTGAAGGTGCTGATGATAAGGAAAGATATGGGGACTCCAATTCAACTTTGATGAAAAGGAGTTGTGATTTTTGAAGGACAAGATAAGTCTAGCGGTGGGTATCTTTCCACCGTGCAGCAAGATGATCACTTTCTGAGCCAGGAGGAGAGAGTAGTCATCATTGATTGGACACCGTATCCAGATGGAGGCACATAACTCGACCAATTAGAGCACGAGCCACACCTCCATGACTATATGAAGCCATATGAAGCTACACATTGCCGGGCCTGGAACCAGCTGTTTACTCTTTTCACTTTTTGTGTGTATGCAGACGAGGAACGTTCCCGCCATATAACATGCCTGCTCGTTGGTTGGTCAGCACTGTATTCTGATGGACACCCGAAGCTCCATACGACTTTGATCCAGAAGCACGTCAACCATGTCTCTATTTCAATATCATTCAAAGATGTTACCATGAGGTTCACCATCTATTGCAGAAGTTGAACTTGAATTAAGGCTGCCGTCAGCAATACTTCCGTCTCTGAAACCCAGTTTGACGACATCGCATCACTACCAATTGGTTGACGGGATGCAAATTTTTTGCCAAAGTTCAGATATTTCAAATATAGAAACATCACGTCCTGGGGTGAATATTTCACGTAAACTGGACGCCCCTGCAGCACAAACACGTTCAGTTTGAATGCAGATTTAGATGTTCAGTTTCTCTGTTTTCGCTGAAGCACTACAAAAGCCGTCTTGAAACCTTCCTCAGATCCTTTACCACTGCCTCGTTTCAGGAAACACTGTTATAACACAAACAGAGAAAGTCAAACCAGGCATAAATAAATCTAAGGCTCTGGAATCGAAGAACATTTCAAACAGCACATGTATGTGGGGGGATATGTGTTTGTGTACTTGTGTATATGTGAAAGAGAGAGAAGTAAAGAAAATAGCCCAGGAATCCTGCTGTGCTGTTGATTGTAGTAGAGTATGTGCACCCACCCAACTTGCCACAACATGCTACCTGGCTAACGTGTGGAGAAAGGTTTTGAAAGAGGTATCAGAAGGTTTACGTGAAATAAAACAAATAGAAAATGTTGTGTTGTTTTCTGCTATTTGGGACAGAACTGCTATTTATTTGGACATTGTTTTTCCTTTACCATATACAGCACCCAAAGCTCAACCATCAGGCTTAACATTGCTGCACTCTTCAAGGAAATCTGTTGCAAATGTTCCACCACATTTGGTTAAGGACCCTCCACGTCACTTTTTGACGTTTTGGGCTTCACCAAATCATTGTTTTTTTTAATGAACCAGCTGTTCCCATTAACCCATGTGCTGTCCTAGGCATGTTTAAACTAAAAGTGGGTTAAAACACAAGGCAGGGCGCTGAATTTTTTTTTCCAAGGATATTTTATCTTCCCTGGTGAGGTCTGCGGAAGATCTAAAATCCTGTCCACCTTTGTCATGGGAGGGATAACACATTAGTATTAAGGTGGGGTCATCTGGAACCCAAAAGGCAGCACAACGGTTAAATCAGCCATTAATCCAACCATTGAGCTGCGAAATATAGTCGGTCCAATACCGTGACGTGCAGCACACCGGTACCCTAACCCGAGACTAGTACACTAACCCGACCAAATGTGGCACCGGATCTGAACAAGTACCAGGTTAAGGTTAGGGTACTGGTTTTGGTTAATTTATATATTCAACTTAAATTAGGTTCGTACCTTACTAATGACTTCAAAAGAAAAAAACTGATATGTCATCAGTGACTTCTTATCAACAATGTCAACTCTTTCAAACTATGTTCTTCATTTTAAATATAGCTTTCTTGTAATCAAACATTGTTGTAGACATAGGAAAAATGAATACTAAATGTCTACTGTTAGCATGGTATGTGTGGTGCATTGTGGGAACTCATTTTCTAAAACTCTTTAAGAAGTCCTGTTACAGCTGTGAGCAGGAAGGATTTCCTGTTGCAGTCAGTGATGCAGTGGATCTAAAAACTGACTAAAGACGCTCTTGTTGAGTTACTATTTAAGGTTAGATGTTCCACAAGAAGTAGAATCTGCTTCGTCCCTTCTTGAAAAATTCATCCCTTTTGCATCTTCAGTCCAGTCTGTGTTCCAACACCAAGATATTTTTACTTCTCATTGTACTCCTTACTAACCGTCCCTGTCTCAGGTGTCATTGTTCCAGTTGCCAACACACTTATGAGGTCGTCATCCAGCCTTTTCCAGAAATCAACGGTGCCGCCCTGCTGGATTAGTACTGAAGTTCACCTTGTAGTGCAACCTGAACACGCCCCCAGTGATATATTTTAGTGTTTTGGGTCTTACATCAGAAACTATCTCCAGGGGGATCAAGCCCCAATTTAAGTCCAGGTGGAGCATGCATCCTTCCTTCTCAACCCAAGTCAATATGAAGCATTTTCAGCTGCTTCCATGATCTATTTATCATGTCTCTGTGTTTGTGTTGTCTAGATTCTCAGGAGTCCCTGAACCACAAAGCTTCTTTAGCCCACTTCAGTGAGCTTTGATGAAGCTTTCATCCATTTCTTCCACAGTCAGTCACCAGGTCAGAATAGTTGACTTTCTTCTTTTTGAAGTTCCTCCATCTGGAGGATGCAGAGATGCTCTTAAGACCTGGTTTACAAGTCCTATGGTATAATTCCAAGTCAAGTCTCGACTCTTGAAACCTATGTTTAGAACAAATTTATTATTGGTCAAAAATGTCAAAAAACTGCTTTGATAATTCTGCATTTCTAATGGAAAAAAATGTTGAAAGAGCTTTTATTTTTGCACTAAACAATGACCTTCTGGTCATATATATTTTAAACAGACAAATAAACATTGCTGCAAGTCTCTAATCTCAAGGCTGAAGTTGTCTTTGAGTTTGAGTTGATAACTGAATAATTTCCTGTCAAAAAGTCCTTCATGTCACTGGTGGTGTAGGGTTTGCTGTTAAAGTTCCATTAGTTGTGGTTTGTGAAATTTGTTCTCTGCATTTGATCCATCCTCTGGGGGAGTGGTAAGTTGCAGACACAGCTGCGGTCAGAAACCATTTAAACCTCGTTTCCATCAAGCGGTCCGATACAGTCCAGTAAGAAGTAGTACGGTTCGAATCCAGTTAATTTTGGCGAGCATCTGCTGCACCAGCAGCTCTTCTTTTTCTTTCTTTACATGGAATTTAATGTTGTTTGAAAGAAGATTGCGAGTGGCTAAGGAGAATACTGAATAAAGGCATGTTGTTGATGAATAGAAGATGTGTAGATAGAAGAACAAAGAGGAAAACGTTGAAAACACTTGCTTATTGGTGCTTTCTAATGTCTTTTTCACTTGTCTGCCAATCAACGGGAGGGTACAGCGGCTCCGCCCCAACCATCCTGTTTTCTTTCTCTATGGACCTACAACAGATGGGGGCCCTGAAAAGGTACGCTTCGGTACTCTTTAATGGCTCCATTATACAATGGAAACGGTCAAAATACCAAAGCGGACTGTACTGGACCGTGAAGTGGAAACAAGGCTTGGTGGTTGAACCCTTCAAATCCAACCCCTTAATGGAGAGTGTCAAACATTCTATAGTCTTTGGTATGACTTGGCCATGGATTTGAACCGACAATCTACCTGTATCTTGGTGGACTAGAAGCACCTCAGTGTTCTCCTTGGAAATATGCTGGTTTGAGCAAAGATCATGGTGACGGTTGTGGCGTATTAGATTATAACCGTATAAAAGTAGAAAATAAAAAAGAGCTGCCACATTTCGTTGCCTTAGATGGTAAAGGTTTACCTGTTTATACAACAGCAGTTCATTTGCCTTTTTGTAGTGAGATAGGTTTGGACTGTGACAGAGCTTTTTTTTTTTTTTTTTTTTTCCACTTTTTTCAGTTGCCTCATTTGCATTCCAACTCAGGGGGGAGAAAACAAATGAAGCACAGCCTATCGTCAAAAAACAGCAGTGAATGAGAGCAAACACTTCTATCTGCACACGCACACAAGAGAAAACATCCCAGTGCCACACCCTCGTGCACTCCAAAACATGCAATTTCAGAAAATTAACTGGCAGCCTTGTTTCTTATCTGTACTTTGAGACTCTTTCAAATAAGGCTTTTTTTGTCAGAAACCCTTAACAGCTCCACTCACAGTAGGGACAAGAGCCGGTCTTTTTCTTCGCTGATGTTGAAGCTCAGCTGGTACTTTTCTTTGTCGTTAGAAAACAGACAAAGAACCATAATCAGTCTTCGATCTCGCTGTAAATCATGCGCTGCTCTGATACTCGCCGGCTTCTTGAGAAATCAGTCGGGTTTTGTACTGACTTCAGATATTTGGAGTTTAGCCTTTTTGCAATTCTGCTATTAAAGGGGGTGTAGTGGCAGACTAAATCCAGGGTTTGGTAAGTACTGCTTTGATGCTATGATTTGGGTTGAGCTTGAGCACATAAAAAAAGCACAACATGTCATTCATAGATCCTGTGGTGTAACTTTTTGATATGTACTGTAAATATTTAATTGGCTAATGACGTGAGTTCAGTGAATGTATACACGAGGACCAGTTCAAGGTTAAAGCAAATATTTCTGTTTATCTAACAGGAATGGCGCCGATACACCATAATTTATGTTTTCATTCAAAATGTAATTTTAAGATTTGAAAAATGTGACATTTTTGGTTTAAAACAAACAAAACAAGAGATTTGATGCATAAGAGACCCCTTGGAATACATTTCTTGGAATATGGTGTATTAGCAGGGGTAACCAATTGTGACAGAGTCCATGTCTGTCCCTGCGTAAGGTTTATTAAAGTGATTTGTATGTTATTGCGTCAGTGGGTGCACACACTGTTCTGCTTTATCATCCGTTGCATTTCACTTTGTTTAGTTTAATGGTCACTGGATCACTGGATTTTGGGCTATTTTGTGATTTATTGGTTCACTTCCTGTTTTATTTTGGAGCACTTCCTGTTTCAGGAAGTCTTTCTATTTTGGCTTCCTTTGACAGGCCTTTTTAAAATGAAAAATGTTTTCTTTGTACTTTTTCTATTTCTAATTGATGTTTAATGGGAGACATATTTTTGTTTTAGTATGTTGAACTTCTTACAAGTAAAATGCACATGAATGTTTTGTTTCTTATGATATGTGTTTAATTTTTGACTAGTAATTGGGTTGGTTTGGTGAAGGGGTGGGGCTAGCCACTTATAAAACAGGACCTCTTTTCAAAATGGATGCCTCCTGTTTGTATGGCTGGATGATGCAGCACTGTGGATTCTTTCCTGCCATACTTTCTTTGGGAAAAAATGAATAATTCTAAAAAAAAAACAACATAAAAGAAAAGAGACCCTTGACATCTTGTGTGGACAGTGGTTTGTTCTTCTGACACCAATTCAGATATCAATGGGTCCAGTTACAAAAATTTCATCCATATCAAGGTATACTGTAGTTTGGTTTAATTTCAGAAATTTCCCAATTTTTTTGAAAATCGTTGGCATGGTCATGAATAGAAATGGCGGCAATCAGGCAGCCTTCAGGCGTGCAGAGTGGCCCGCATTGTATATACCCCAGGGCTACTGGGCAGCTGGGGGCCAGAGGAACTTGATATGGATGGCTACCATCCATAATGCATCGTCCAGTCAGACCTTCTGCCAGTTGGCGATTTTGGCTGCCACTGACCCGTTGGCTGAGTGGACTTGTACTGCACAACTTGGACATGTGTCCAAGTGCCCACTGGCCACTGTAAGAGAAAAATTCTCTGGTTTCTGTAAAATTGTAAGTTTTCTTGTGCGGTCACAGAGCGGCACGTAAAAATGTGACTGTGGCCTCGAAATTACTAAAGCGCCCGCTGGGTTCTAATTACCACTGGTCCAGAGATTTGTCCTGATATGGACCATGGTACACCATTTGGTGACATTTGGTAAATAGTTCAGTGGAGTTTTCCGGTCCCTTTAAAGTCGCACTGAAACTCAAACTTGCAAAATCGTTCCCTGTGAACTTTTAATTATGATTATGCAATTTTTATCCAGAATCAAAGAGGTTTTTTTTTTTTTTTTACATTTTTTATGCACAGCAGCAGTCGCTCATTAGAAATACAATTCTGGTTGGTGGGCTGGACTGTTGACACAGAGTAACCCCGCCCCTTCTCCAATGATGAAAGATCTGTTAGCGCTCAAGGACAAGCTTAAAAATAACAACAAGCAATATTGGAACATCTATTTGTACAGTTTTATCCCAAATCACAATTGTTTACAGCACAAGTGTTAAACGCTCATCATGTCTTGTACGCCTAAACTCAGCTTTAATCATATGTTATTTTATAAAGGAGTGGCTTCTTAATGCATTTTTCACATTTTTTTTTTTTTTTGTCCATGCACTTTTACTCTTCGTTGTTTGATCTCAAATTTTTGCAGAAAAAAAAAAGTTCTACTGAGAACATTGCTTTTTTTTTACAGGTTTAGGTTTATTTTATAAACTTGTTTATCATATTACACTAATTATTGTGTAATATGATGACAAAATATACAAAAAAAGAAAAAGAATGAGCTGGGATTGTACGATGCAAAAATGTAATCTAAAGAAAGTGAGAAGAAAAATGCCTAATTTCCTGTCTTACAAGAACAATAATCAATTTTTTTTAATTCGTAAAACAATCAAAGTGAATTCTTGTTAAGACCGTTTCTCATACCCCATTTGGCCTATTCCTAGAAAATGTTTCAAATTTTAAAAATATTTGACTTATTACTAGGGGTGCTGTTTTTTTCAGAGTACTAAAAAGATAGATACCAAGTATTGTCTCAAAAAAGTGTCATAAAGCAAATCAGAAAAGTGAAAAAGTAACCATGTGAACAAACCCTGAATGTAAAAAAACGTTGACGTATTGGACCTTCATTGTTTTAAAATTCGAATTTGTATAGCCCTTCCAAACTGAGCAGAAGCGTCGTCTTTCTTGTTTCCTTTTGACAGGTATACGACAGACATATTAAGAGATTAAGAAACTTTGCTGTTTATTGAATTCGTCGTGTTTGGTCAAAGTCTTTGCACAAGCCTCGTATCTAAACGCCGCATTTTCAGGAGGAAAGAAACGGCTTTGATGTTTTACCTTGACAGTCATTTCTAAATCTGTTTAATAGGATTTAGGAGACTTTTTGTTCATCTGATGTGCTTTTCATTTCTCACTGTTTGAAAGTCTCCCCCCACAGCAGAGTTGATATTCATGATCTTTCAAGTGCAACATGAAAAATCGCTGCAATCAGTCAGAAGAAAAATGGTTTTCCAAAGCATAAACAATAAGGAATTTTTCTGTGCGCAGCTGTCATCAAACAACCTTTATTCCTCAGTATGTAAATTACGCATGAGAAAGGTTCATATGTCAGGATTCTGTCAGCAAACCAACCATTTGTGTTATCGGACTTGATGATTTGGTCTGGATCCGGGATGTGGACGGTTGTGTGCAAATATATTCAAATTACACACTCACAAAGTTGTGTTTATGTTTGAGAACTTTGATCTGCAGCAGCAGCAGCCTGGCATTTACCATATCTTTACCTTAGCCTACTTTCAACTCTGCCTTTATTATAGAACTTTAATGACTTCCACATCTTTTTTAATCTCCAAAAGGGAGATGATTTCCAGGAATGTTGCTGTGCAAACAGTTATATACCCCTCCCCAGATCACGAGTTGCATAGCTACACGCACACTGCAAAATATCACAAGCGATTTATCATCTCAGAAGTGTCGTTTCAAAAAGAGATGAAATGCTGGAGCTGAGCAGAAGCTCGGTTCTGATCTGGCTAAAGATGCTGCAACTCCCCCCATCTCACAAAAAAAAAAAAAAACACTCCCCGATCATCAAACAGAAATGCACCAGTGAAGATCTCGCACAGCTGTGAACAAGGTTTGCAGCGCAACCTTGCAATGCAAAGTTGTTGGGAAAGGTGGACCTTTTTTCTTCTGCTGCTTAGCAACATCCACACTGCTTTCCTCACACTCATAAATAATGGAGAAAAAAAAAACACAACACTGAAATCTTTTTTTTCTTCTTCTTTCCAAGTTTAAATCAATTGCAGTGTTGTGTTAAAACATCTTGAATTAACACATTAATCAATGCGCTTTGGACTCCCATTATTAGACACCATGTAGCTTGGAATGAACGTTCAAAGACTGGCATTGTGCTTCCATGACACATTTGTCACAGCACTCCAATGAAAGAAGCGGGCTTTAAACGAATTTAATCGACAACACAGAAGCCTTTTTAGATGCAAAAATTCCCTCTGGCAATTGTATAAATGCACACACACACACACAGATTCACTGTCACAGTTAGAGTGAATAAATGTTCCTATTATCTGCAAGAAGAAACGACAAGTCGCTTGCAGCAAAGACAGACACGGAGACAAAATATTAGTTTCGCAAAAAGCCTGGGGCGGGTCAAAAACACAAGAGACCCACCCGTACTTAAAATCTGCTTTATTAACTACAATACAATAACATCAGTACGAGTCATGTTCCACTAACATAAGAAAACAGGACAAAGAATGGAAGTTAATGCTCAAGAGGATGTCATGTTTTCCTTAAGAAACTACATTTGATTTTTAGTAAAAGTATTAGTCATTCCATCACAAGAGCTTTGAAGTAAATACAGTTGAAGAGTGAATGTGACACGCCTTTGCGTTTTTCATAAGATGAGACATGATTGTCGTGGTTTGAATGAAAGATTCCCATTTAAATCCAGTAAGTTATTGAAAAACTGCTTAAGTTTTGGTTATTAACAACATTCTTCTTGTCTGTGCATTCATTCTTTTAGATCTCATAATACATTCGTCACTGTTGAATATAGCTTCTCGTTAGCTAAAAGACTGAAGATAAGCCTCAAAGTTGTTACTTTTTATATATTTATCTTATGTTTTATTAAAGGAGCCATGCCATGCTTTTTCTCAAGTCTCATAGAAAACTAAACCCTTATATATGATCGTATATTATATTTAGAAAACCGCTAAAAGACAAATTATATATGAAATATGAGTTGTTTTTGTGAACTCATTTCAGAAAAAACGACTCAATTTATGAGGCTCCGCCTTTCGCTCCCTAAGGGTACCGCCCATTTCATGACGTCATCATAAAGCTGTCCTCCTCAGCTTGTCATCCATGAAAAAAAACATCCACATTTTTTTATTACATGCAAGCCCAAGGTTTTATCCCCCGAATGATGATGGCTAATGGGTTCATTTTGGGGGGAAATTCAGTTAAAAAATGCAGACAACACTAGATGAACATTTTAGGATTTACTGAAATGATGAGAATATTGTTCTGATTAGCACTAGCTGTGAACGTTTCTTTTCTATTTGAAGCATTATTAATATCTGCATCAAAAATCATTTTCATGAGTACCTTTCTTTCCTTGATTAATAATCCATGGTCAAACCAGATCTCCCAATTCGTCGCTTGCCAGGAAATAGTCTGTTCCCCTTTCTCACCAGGAAATAATCTGCTCCCCTTTCCCACCAGGAAATAGTCTGCTCCCTATTCCATATAGGAAGTCGTCTGCTCCCTTCTTCCACCAGGAAATAGTCTTCACCCTTTCTCTTGCCATCTTCCAAAAATCCCTGTCTGCTTGTGCCATTCTCTGATACGTCCAGAACGCATCCCAATATGTTGTATAGATTCCTCACCAGAAGTTTCTTCAAAAAGTTTGAACCCTAAAAACCTGATGAGCGTTTCTTGACCATCGCAAAACTGGCTCACAACACAGACAGTTGGCGTCTGCACGAGCTGGGGGTGAGGCTAGTTGATCCCCGGTGGCTTGGGGGAAAAAAGAGTTTGTCAGACTCTTCTTTGGGGTTCTTGAAGAATGAGTGAAGAATGAACAGTATATAATCATTTAAAAGCCCAAAAAGTTGATTTTTCATGGTATGGCCTCTTTAAATGTACTATTATTAATGATATATGCTCCTACTCGCTCGTTTTCAAATTACATAGTGTTTTCAAACTATCTAATCAAATACAAACTTATGAGTTTTAAATGATGGGAATTTAAAAAATACCAAAAACAAAAACCTTTTTTTATTTTTGTGTTATTTCTAATCATGAATAACACAAAGAAAAAGTGATGCTAGAGACTGACTTCCTGCTTTCAGCAAAAACTATCATCAAAAAGTTAAAAAAAAAAAAAAAGATGTTTCAATTGTTTGGGAAAAAAATTAAATCTATTTTCCTCTGTACTTGCTTTTTTCACCGTGTTGTAAACAATACGTCATTGTGAGATCCATCTCCATTTTCTCCTAATCTTTACACAATACATGTAAGACTGTAAAAAATATATATTTAAGCCTATACAAGACAAAAGTATTAATACGAGTTCTGTGCTTAACTATTGTATGAAGATGAGTCACACAGAAAAACAAGTGTCGTGAATATATTCACAAGCGTCCAAACTTTTGCAAAGGTGGATGTGCATATTGTACATAGAAAATAAAGGCCTTTAAGCTAAACGCTTGAGGTGTGTGTTAGCCTGGAGGCGGTGCTGGCAGCGCAGAAACTTTTGGAAGGGGCTGTTCCCCACTTTCTTATGTCACAATGTGAGGACTCACGGTTTCATGGATTGGAAGGGGCTGGTGCTCAGTGAACAGGGTTTTAGAGGAACGTGTGAGTGTCATGAATCAGTCCCGTGTCCCCCTCTGGCCTTCAGCTGGAACTATCTCCCTATTTCTAGCACTTCCTGGTTCTCCGCACTTCATTTCCCATCAGGCCCTGCTGTCACTCCCAGGAGCTCCACAGCTGGTTTACATCAGTAATCACTCCCAGCAGTATTTAGTCTGAGCACTGAGCTCCACTCAGTGCGAAGTCTTGTCTGTGCCGCTCTGCCTGCATCACTGAGCGTTCTCTAACTGACCTGATCTTCTGTTTCCCCTGACCCTGCTTCATTTGCCGCCTGCCCTTACCCTCGCCTAGACCCTGACTACTCTGGTTGTTCTCTGATGCCGTCATGCTCATGCTTTACCCTTGCCTGCCTGACCCTGATTTAGCTTTGTGGATTTTTATCTGTACTTCATGCATGTCGTCCTGTCTGTGCCAAATAAACCTGCTGCACTTGGATCCTTCCGTCTACCTGTTTCTGACAGTGAGATGCATGAATTGTAAAAAAAATCAGCTATAGTTGCTTTTTTGTGACGAATGAATATAATAAACTTAAAAGCTCAAAAACGTCGATTTTGGATGATATATGCCTTTCAAATAACTCAAATTCATTGTAAAACGATGTCCATTTTTGGAAAAGAAATTCTTATGTGATACATTATTGTCCTTTTGCAATCTTTGTAAAGTTTTTGCTTGCCCAAATGAAATTATTTCTGTACAACAAAGTTCTTCACACTATTTAATTTTACTCTTGTTCATCTCCTTCAATCATCCATCTAACAAAATTAACTTTTTAAGTTCTATCTCATTTTTCATACTTTTTCTAGGCAATCATTTAACTCATTTAAGAACTGGTACTTTTAATGTTTTTTTGAAGTGATAAAATGTCACAAAGTGTAAGAAAAATAAATAAAATAATAGCAGACACGACCCTTTGAGCAGCTAGAATCATTGAGTTTATCTGCCCAATTGTAAAAAAAGTTCTGCTGAAATCTTTCCGTTAAAGTGGTTCAGACTGATTGCTGACAGGTAAATACAGATGAAAGTTTCCAGTAATTCCCCTGAATCCCCACTTTGTAAAACTGAGAATCGCATTTAAAATGTTCTTTTCATTAAAAGGAAGCCTTTAATGGCATTTCATCATTCTGTCACGGCGTCCTAAAGATCAAATACTGTTCTCTAAAACTGTAGATGAGCTGCCATGCAACAGTACTCTAACCATTCCCCGGCGTGGGGTGAGAAGGTCTTGCTCAAGGACACTCCAAAACATATTTGTACCCAGTACAAATACTTGGGATTTTTAGGTAAAAGGTCAACTTCTATTGTGCGGTTTACATCTTCAATTCATTTTGGTGATAAAGTGCCAGTTCCTTGCTTCAATCATGTAGATTCTGCCTTATAGCCCTTTTGGAACAGACTAGCCATGAGTTTCTAATCCCTTCAGGGTCAGGGAGGCTCCAAACGTCTCTTTGCGACTACATCATGGCCATTGGCCTGCAGCCATGTTTTCTATTGAGTTCCACTCTTTCCCACTGAACAACAGGTGGATTGACACTTTGCTAATGAGCACATTCATCAAAAGTCTCAATGATGATTTACCGGAAGAGCTGATCCCTCGTGATGAGCTCGAGGCTCTGATTTCATTTCAAGTTCTTATCGATAACCACTTAAAAAAACGATTCAGTGGGTGAGGGGGAGACGGGCGAGCCCTGCCCCCATGCGCTCCAGCTCTTGGTTGTTAGATTGATCATGGTCGACATTCGCAGTTCTACAGCTTAGCTAATTGGACCTCACTCTCCAACAGAAATATTTATTCCACCTCTCCCAAAGAGTCAAAAATACAGGAAAGCTCAATACCAGAACATTCTGCTGATGGAACTTGTACTCCATTACTATTTCCTCTACAACTTGTAATGTCTTTTTACACTCTCATGTGCTGTCTGCACCAGAATCGTTGGTGTCAGAGCAGTCTGGTGCAATCCAAATTATTGAACTCTGGTATGCATTGAAATGCTGATTTTGATTTACTTGCAAGTGAACCCTGGTGCAGTTCACACAGTAGAGCAGGGGTCTGCAACTTTCAACACTTAGAGCCATTTGGTTCTATTTCTCACTGACCAATACCTCATAGGGGCCACAAAATCTCATTAAATCCTTTTGAAAAAATTAAACACTGATTTGTATTTATATTATTAATATATGATAAATATAAAATAATACCGACATTGGTGTTTATAGCATAAATAACACATACAAATACAAAGAAAATAGTCTTCTTTTTAAAAAATACAAAATAGTTTATAACTTTTGGCAGAGATTCACATAACAGCTTGTGCTGGATAGGATCTTCTCAATAATAACAATAGTTTAAAAAAAAGTTTATTTTATCACTTTTGCTGCATCTCAGTCAGAAACGTGAGAATCTACCTATAATAAAATCAGAGCTCATTTAGTGACCCTGACCACAGTTTGAGATCATAAGACACAATTGAAATCCTTACATTTTTTCAAAATGTGAAATCATTGTGCTTACTTACCTCAAAGGTTTTCTGCTGCATACAATGCTAAAAAATATGTTGAAAGGTTTGAGTATGACCTTGATAAACTACAAAGATGAACTCATTGATGGATGGTGGGAGAATTGTGAGTATTGTAGTCAGGAGCCTCGTGAAGTGACATTGTCCTTGTGCTGTTTGAAAAGGAGTTTAATAAAGTTTGAGTTGGTTTCCTTTTTTTAACTTTACTATTTATTTATTTTTTTTGCAACCAAACAGTTATTTTTTAAAACTTTCTATTTTACTTTAACCAGAGAACCACAATGGAGGGGTCAGAGAGCCATGTGGCTCCGCACCCACAACTTACAGAACTATCGACTAGACCAGGGGTCTGCAACCTGCGGCTCCAGAGCCACATGTGGCTCTTTTATCTCTCCATAGTGGCTCTCTGGTTGAAGAAACATAATATACTTTTTTTTTTTTTTTTAATTGGAGATTAGCTATTATTTTAGTGACATACTAACGTTTTTGGATAATTTGTTATCTACTGGAGTTTTAAGGCTAATTTAAAGTCTTAGCTTCTATTTTGGCAACATGCTAACGTTTTGGATTAATTCAGTTTACTGAGGAATTTTATGCTAATTCGGAGTTTAGCTAATATTTTAGTAAAATACTGATGTCTTCAGCTAATTTGTTATCTACTGACACTTTTTTGGGATAATTTAAAATGTTGCTTCTATTTTAGCAACATGCTAACATTTTTGACTAAATTAGTTTTCTGATTAATTTTTGGCTATTTTGGAGTTAAGCAACACGCTAGCTTTTTTTTTGGCAGATTTTGCCACTAATTAGTTTTTTATGCTAATTTGGAGTTTAGCTAATATTTTAGCTAATATGCTAACATTTTCAGATAATTTGTTATCTACTGGGGGTTTTAGGCTAATTTTGAGTTTAGCTTTTATTTCAGAAACACGCTAAAATTTTTTGGCTGATTTAATTTACGGAGAAATGTTATCCTCATTCGAAGTTCAGCTAGTAATTAAGCAACAAGCTTGCTTTTTTGCTACTAAATGTAAAAACTTGTTAAATTCCCTTTTTGAGAGATGCTAGTTTCTTTTTATATATTTTTTTGCTTTTGTTTGTGCCAAAAATACATTATTCTTATTTATTAAAAACAAAAAGAAGGTTATGAATGCAAATCCAAAGTTCTTAAAGGCTAACGTAAGTCCATCTAGTTTTTGATCAGTGGAAAACCAGCCTAAATGGCTCTTTTACTCTTAAAGAGTAAAAAACCCCTGGAATAGACCAGTGAAATTAGAACTAATGCTCAGAAACATACACTTTAGCGACTACTGTCAATGAAACGCCTATGCAAATGCACGTATATGCTCGTTTCAGGTTTCCTTGAGCCTTGTTCACACACAAAAATGCACATTCGTCGGGCAAAAGCAAAACATGTCCGTCACAAGATACATTCAGCTGTAATCGGTGTGTAATTGCTGGCCGGGACAAAAAAGTTAAACCAGTTGGACTAATCAGGGAATCAGACTTTGTAGTGATGTATGTATAGCATCCTTTCAAAACACAGAAGTACTGGCCATTTAAAAATTGATCATTGTTACGTCCCCTGGGGTACAACACGGCTCAAGTCTAGGGGACAGTAACGAAAACTGGACACCAATGACAAAAGAACATAGTTTATTAAAATAACCACCTGTGTCCTGAAATGAAGATCAAATAATTAGTGAGCTGACAAAACAAAAAAGTTGGAACCATGGTCAAAATTTAAATAAGTCAGGGAGAGTGCTGACCCAGCCATGACGACCGTCTGAGTCAGCAACTCCCTGCTAAAGGCTGCCTAACACAACTACCTAATCAAAAGAAATGAAATAAAGCCCGCAAATCAGAACTACCATGGTCCAACTCCAAACTAACACAACAAAACCCAACAATCTAAGATTGCTGAGGACAAAAGAAAAGCACTAAAGACCCAGACCCAGACCCAGACCCAGACCCAGACCCAGACCCAGACCCAGACCCAGACCCAGACCCAGACCCAGACCCAGACCCAGACCCAGACCCAGACCCAGACCCAGACCCAGACCCAGACCCTAAAGCCCTGCCTGGCTCGGTGTGGCCTCCTCTGCCTTAAACAGACAGCTGGTGGCAATCAGGGGACATTGGCCACACCTGCCGGGTGAGCCAAAGACAGTGAAAGGGAAAAAAGGCCTGGCAGCAGCAGCAGGAGGACGCAGCAATCATGAAGAAGGAATTAATAATTGCGGTCTGTGTCTGGATGGAACTATATGACACCAAGTCTTTCAAATATTGGAATAGGGCTGTGAAAGGAAAAGGCCGGAGCAAGATTTGCACAACGTCTCACCAAGTCTCCAATTCCAAATGTGAGTACATGTGTGCACGCTTAAACAAAAGAGAAAAGTGTTCATAAAAATGTTAATGCCTGTCTCAGGAAAGTGTTCAAAGTGTGTGGTGAGGAGTTTTACAGCCATAAAAGTATTGTTAAAAATAAAATTGATTACTCAGCGAGTTTCATTTAATGCAAGTTATTTTTAGAGCATAACTGCCACAATAAACCTCGTAGACAAAACTAGTAGGGCAAATATTTTTTTTTAATCTTTACTTTTCCCCCTTGAAAGAGCTCGTCTTATACATTATCACCTCATAAACAGACTGTTTGGTACTCTGTTTGGATTTCTAAGAACTTAGAAGAGAACTTGTAAAATGTAAAATGTGGGCACAAAATGAAAACCAAACTAATGGAACCCTAGCCAAAAAAAAAAGAAAAGATCTTTAAGCTTGTGTGACTTGTTTTTTTGGAACAGCTGTAGCACAGCTTTGAATATTCACACGAGATCCTGTCAGTAAAGTTCTGCCAGTCAGTTTGTCAGTGAAGTGGCTGCTCTGATAAACTAACTAGGTCGTTGGCAGGAAAAACTAAAGTAGAAGTGTCAGCACTCTAAAAGTCACAGGCTGGGGTGGAATCAGGAAGGGTGACAGCTGCGGAACATCTCAACTTCTTTAGAAAATACAGCATGGTCGGGCTGTTTATAGGAGATTGAAATTTAAAAACTTCCAATGATAACTGCCGCTTGTACCCACAATGTACGAGGAAGCTGAAGCTGCTAATCCATTATAATTATTGTATCTAAGCTTTAGAAAATGTTCTTCACCATGTTTTATTCATACAGTCCCGTTTGTACAGTGCTTCGTATTATATATGCATTGCAGACACACTATGCAGTGTTTTATTCACTACAATCACACTCCAATGATTCCATAAGGAGCGGTATGGGGTCTTGTATTGCCCAACAATGAGACGAGGAAGCTGAAGATTGAATCCCTGTGACTTCCGAGCCTAAAACTCCATTACTACAATTATTGTGTGTGTGTGATTTTAAAAATAGCTTCGATTCCACTTTTTACATTAAATGTTTATTTGGCACTCTCTGCTGCAGTTGTGTGTGTATATATATATATATATATATATATATATATTTTTTTTTTTAATTCTTATTTATTTATTTATTTTTTGGGTGGCAATCACTCGTTCTGGCAAAAATTACTGTTAGCTAACTTGCAAAGCTATGTCAGAAATATTAGACTACTCACTATATTATGCACCATATAGTGTGTTTGCCATTCTACAGAGCTGTCTAAACCTACAATTCCAAAATCCTTCACCCTAGAAATTTCCCAAACGTTTCTGCAAAATCCAGTGTGTATTTATAATACATCTATAATACAGACCACAATGCATTTTGCGTTTGAACATTTTTTTTGCCAAAATATTTAGTTTAAATCAATTTTTTTTAATAAACCACTGTTTTCCCCTTATTTTTTTCGTTTTTATTCATTAAATAGAAAAAAACATTCAATACAAACTTGAGTTGTAAATTAATACATGATGGAAATAAAAGGAAAAAAAATGAAAAGGGGACAAAGAATTCAAAAATTCCAATTAAAAATACTGTAAACAACAAAAATGTACTTATCTACATTTACGTTTCGCAGTAAAAAATACGAAAAAAACTCAAAAGATACAGCAAATAGTATTGAGTAAAAGTTGCCTTTACTAGTAGTATCTCCAAAAAATTTTCAATTTTTAAACATGAAAATAAAAAAGATAAATAAAAAATATCAGATGTGTCTCTGTACAATGTTTTTGAGAAGAGCCAAATTTCCTCAGTGTCTGAGCATCCATATCTCATCAGGTGGAGTTTAACACGAGGGACAACATTTCCAGCTGTAATGCAATGTAACTGATGGCTCCGTTAAGGAACCAGGAAAGAAGGGAGAATTGGGCAAGTATTTAACCTGATTGCAGCAGCAGCTCAGTAATACCCAGATCAGATCTTTTATTTTAGAAAAATAAGGCAGATGTTCTTAACCAAAAAAAATATTTTTGGCTGAAATGAACATCCACAGACTTTAACTTTGGTTCTCTGAGTGCCAAACCAACTTGTTTGATTTCTTAACACCCCTTTCAGTCACGTCTATTTGTCACTGTGGCAACACAACACCTTTTTGGATTGATATGCAAGACGTTCTGAATATTATACAGTGAAAGAAAGTCATCATGAAAAAGACTTCTTGTTGAATAAAATGTTACAAATGAAAGTTCAAATTTCCCTCAGACGGCAAGATAATTACATATTTTATTAAAAAAAACAATTATTGCTACAAATTTATGACACACTTTACCCTCTGGGTTTTTTTTTTTTTTTTTGTCTGACTCGCTTTGGGTTCATTACCAATGAGGCCTGTTTAGGATTGCTGTGCTGATTTTTAATTATCATTGAATTATTGCATCAGGGTATTATTGCAGTTGTAATCAATGTACAGAATGGAATATTATGAGATAGCATGTCATTTCTACCTCTAATCCCCAATAATTGATTTTGTGAGTTAGGGCCTTATTTGCTGTCCATCAATACAATGTTGTTAACCTAATTTTTTACTAAAATATGAGAAAAAAAATCTATCAATTAATCTGTTTTTTTTCCAGCATCGAAGCATGGTGTTCTTAAACATCTACTTTAATGGAGACACAAACTAGTATGGAGAGAAAATAGACTCACCCCGAGTTGTGAGTAATTTAGGATGTGTATGTGTATATTTTTGAATAGTGCATAACATAGGATTTGTACATGCATATTCTTGATTTGTGTGTGTAACACACATCAGCAGCGCCGCTTTAAATTGTGCACATGGGCTGGGAATTGGTCACCCAATCGTACAGGGCCCTGTGATCAGCTGACTCTCTTAAGTTCAGCTGGCGCAGGTCTGGTTGCATGAGCCTGTCGGCAACACAGAAAAGCTGCTGCTGCTGCTCAATCACACGTTTTCAATCAGTCCAACAACTGTATGTCAGTTTCACCTCGGGACTGATAAGTGGAGGAGATGTTAGCTCTAGCATTGCTTATGTTTGTGTCGAGCGCTCTATTTGAGTTTATCTATGTATTTGCTGACGTAAACGCTGTTCTTGTTGGCCGATTCAGGCCAGGTGTTGAGTAGAGGAGAAGAGGGACCCAGGTTGGCGAGCTACCAGCCCTGGAGGCTCAAGATTTAGATCTTCCAGAGTGGAGAACATAAATGGATAGACCTCCACTCTACTGACGAACACTGTTGCCGTTGGCGATGAATGTTGCCGAGTTCTCACGCAAGTGAACAACATAGAAAAAAACGAAACTTATCAACCAAGTCTGTCGTAACACAACCAGCTCCAGCAACCAAACCAATTCTTTTGGAAAATCAACCCAATTCAATCTTTTCATAATTACATTTAT
This sequence comes from Oryzias javanicus, assembly GCA_003999625.1. Lineage (NCBI taxonomy): Eukaryota > Metazoa > Chordata > Actinopteri > Beloniformes > Adrianichthyidae > Oryzias > Oryzias javanicus. Next base: position 18,179,751 of record CM012451.1, read on the forward strand.
TTGAACTTACTTAACAATGTGCTACATGTGTAACTTAGGATTTGTGTGTGCGTATTCTTGGTTTGTAACTCATTTAATACATCTTGTGCATAACTATACACACATGTCTTTAACAATCACACATAAATCGCTAGTTAAAACCTCAGGTACGCACAAATAACTCTTTTGACGTCTCCAAGATTTGTGTTTAAATGCTGCTATAATGCTGGGTCATCAGAGTTTTCTTTTCAGCTGCTTCAAACTGAGATTGTGAATAATATCTGGTAAAAACTTTACATTTTCCCACTTTTCATCTTAATTTTTTATTTTTGTACTTATGCTCAAAATGTCTTTATGTCCCAAATGAGCAAAGCTGCCCCGAGTCTTTGGGGGGGGGGATACAAAAGGGGAGAATTAAAACTGGACACCAGTAAGACTGAAGGAACACAGTTTATTAAATAAACAAGAACCTGTGACCTGCAAAGAAAGAACAAAATGAAATAATTAGTGTGCTGGTTCAAACAAAAAGGGATTGGGACATTGGCCAAACATCAAATATTCAGAGAGACTGCCGACCAAGCCTGTCAACACTTGCTGCTAAGGGGTGCCTAACCAAAGCTACTTCAAAAGAAACAAACAAATCCCACAAATCAAGACTACCAATGCTTAACCCCAAACTAAAATAACAAAACCCAGCAGTGTAAGACTTCTAAATCCAAAGTTATGCACAAATCTAGAACAGGCAAGCACAAATCAGGTTGAGTCTATTTTCTCTCCATACACAAGTGCTGTTGCCATTTTGCAAACCAGGTTATTTGAGAGCCCTGATTGTACCCAAGGTATTAAAAAATAAAACACATTTTCCAGCCTCTGTCGTCTTTTTTAATATAAGAATAAGTCCTTAAATAGAAAAAATGCCAATAAATAACTGCAAGGCACTTGACAAGGTCAGAGTTCAGAAGGCTGTTGCAGAATAATTATCACTGACTTAAATTTGATATCGACTGAGTACAAACCATTTCTGCAATCCAGTTTAGTGCACAAATTCAAGATTCTCTGAGATAGTTCATCCTCCATATTTGACTTTGTGTCCAGCAACTCTTCAAAAACAGCTTTTTATTATATTTCTAATTAAATATCATAATTTGCTATATTTACTTGTAAATATAAGTTGTTGGGAGACTATAGTCAAACATTGTTTTGAATAAAATGAATTACATTTGCTTTTAAACTAAGAAATATGACCCACAGACAACCTATAATTAAGCTTTGTGAAAATATTTGACTTTTTTAAAATTTATTTATTTTTTCTTGAGTGCAAGCTTCAATTTAACGCTTTTTCACCTGAGCACAAAATCGTTGACTTACAGTAACTTTTTAATTGTAAAGGTGATCAATTTCAGTAGATTTTGAAGGAGAAAAGCAGCAAAGAACATAAACACTGGAGCTCTGGAGTTAAAGGGTTAACCCTTTTCTTATCATTTCCTGCTGGTAAAAAAACAAAACAAAACACAAAGTAGGTTTAAATATTCAAAAACGTTCCACTTTGTGTTCAAAGCGTCTTTAAACACTCTTGACAAGAGACACAACTCTGAGTGTAATCAGGAACTGCAAAAAGCGCTGGGGTTAAACCAAGACACTAGTATGTGTCACATTTGCTGTTTTCAGGAAAAGCTGCCTTTTTACCTTTTATCTGCAGAAAACATGTCTGCAGGTGTAAACAAATAAAGCACTCGTGTGTTCTGAGAATATGGGTGTAGAAATAAAGCTAAGGCGAGGTTTTTTTTTTTTTAAATGAGGCCCTTATTGATTTACACTTAAACTCAGTCATAGCATCATCCCTGAGGGTGTGCTTGACTTCAGTTCATAAAAGAAACCGAGTATAAAACCATCACTTAAGTGGGTCTGAGAGTCCAATTTGTAGCTTCCAGGCTAGTGATCTCTTCGTTTTTAATAAAACACTTGGCTTGTTTTGGTATAATGACAGAAAAAAACACGGCTTCAGACAATATTAAACTTGATAAAAAAACAGGATCAATCGAACATCTTATATGAACAGTTCAACACAATAAGGCTCGATGCTAAAATGATTATTTTTTGGGTTAGCAGGGGGAATAAGAAAAACATAAATGAAGAAAATTCATCAACAAAATGCTGTATGATATGCTGATAAAGTCAAATTTGAATTCAAAACTGACTGAAAGTCTTTTATGTTCAATTGTGTGCTGTAATCTTTCTCTAATGTTCTTTTTTGGATGTCAAATCTTTTTTTTTTTTTCTGCTGGCACTCCTCCCACACAGGTCAAACATGCGCATCGGCCCTCTGAGGAACCGCTTTCAACCCCTGCAAAGAAGCTTCTGATGCTTTTAGTGACTTTGTTTTTGCAGCAGGTGCTTTGGAGAAACATTATTTCAATAGTTTATTCCAGGAAACTATTAGACTATTTAAAAACTAGAATTTCACAAGACAAAGATTTGTCAAATTCTATGGCGTTTTTTTTAACTCTGCTCTTTTATTTGTTTATCCTAATCAGAGTTTAGTCTTTAGATAGTTTGCTTCATTTGAAAACAACATTTCACTAGGTCTTTATTATTTTTGAGAGGTGAATTCAGATACAATTGGGGGCGGAGCTACAGGAGGACATTTGGGGGCATTTTTGAGCAATTTTTTAAAGAAATATTAATATCGTTAGTGACAAAGATAAATGAATCATTAAAACAGGTTTTTTTAAGCATTAAAAAAAATAACAAAAGCAATATTTTTTAATCGCCCCTCAAATTATTAGTTATGCTCCTGTTTAAGAAATTATTGATATTTGTATCAGAGCTGTAATGAACATCTGAGTGCTCAGATACTCGCGATCTGCTCCCGAAAACTCGAGTATGAATATTCAGGAATATTATTTGGGGTTGAGGTATTTGTTTCTCTGAAATGCAGAATAATGTTAGATTTTAAGTTTAAACTAAGACAAAGCCTAAAGAGCAGTGCTACTTTCACCAGAAGTAAACAAATCTTCAAAATAAAGTGTCGATGAAGCTTCTTGTTTTCAAAGTAAAACTAGCGAGAGTTTTTTTCGATTCAAAAACTGACACTGAAGTTCGTAAAAACAAGAAATTAGCTTTAACACGGGGCCTTTGGCTCCAGAGTTTACATTCTTTTGTTTATGGTAAATCTTCAACAGTTGACACAATTCATGTAACTCCAGCGGAGAAACGCAGTCTTGCGCTGATATGCTGCACTACACAAATGATTTCAATTTTCATACATCCAAGAAAAAGACATACGCAGCAGAAAAGATTAATTAAAAAATAAGAATCGTGGTTCGATTCGTGAATCGGATCGCTAACAAGCAACAATCCACAGTCCTCATTTGTATATGTTAAAGGTTCAGAACCCAGTATATTTTAATGTTTCTTTTGAGTCAGGATTTTTACAAAAGGCAAAAAAACAACAACATTTGAACAAGAATTATAAATAAAAATAGAATTTAGAAAAAAAAAATGTAAGAAAGGGGAAACGTATGAATGTTGTAGAGAGAGGTCCAGAGTCTAAACTTTTTCCTTATTGCGAATTATATTATTGCTTTGATTTGATTTGAAATAATTAATTTCAAGCAATCCAAACAAGTATAAGGCATTTAACATACAATCAACAGAAGTTTACATCTATACAAAGAAATGTCAGGCATTGTTGGCATCAAATTATAGTTGATTTAAAGGGATTGGGAGGAAATTAACTTATATAAACCCACCTCGGCTCGGCCTAACAATTTCCTTAAAGTGAAGTATAATTTTCAGGTTTAAAACTTCTAATCAGAGATTTATACCTTACCAGCACAGCTACAGGTCAATAAAAATCATGAAGTATCAATAGATCACATGACTATACTATCGCAAACTTTATCACAGCATCTATGATCAAGATAATATCAATTTAAAAAAAAACTCAAAACATCACTTGAAAAATCCTTAATGAGGTCTTCAGTCGCTTTTTTGTCAGCTGTGTCTTGGTTTTTCTTCGGTGTCATGGTCAGCTCTCTGTCTTGCAGAATTACTGCAGTAATTCTATAATCAGCATCAGTTGGGTCAATTTATAGTAACTCTTTAATAACAAAACAGTTTGAAATATGTATTTTTTTTCTCTTACATTTTCATGTAGAATGTTCACATTCGCCAAAGAGCGAATGCAAAGCAAAGAGAGCTAAAAGGGATTTTTTTAGAATAAGGAAAAACAAAACAAAAAGAAGCAAAAATTGAGAGAAACGTTTCTTGAATCTTGAATGCCTCTCGTCAGTCTCCTCCCTCTGTCAGCTACACCTGCATTCCTGCTGAATGAGCGCTCTGCTCGTCTGTTGTGCTTCAGCGTAAAGTTGTGTGTTCTCCTGAAATATTCATAATGAATTCTGCCTTTTCTTTCAGCTTTCTTCTTCGTGTACTTTTACTCTGTCTGGTGAGATTTGCTTTTTTTTTTTGCAATTCTTTGGGTTGGATTTGGATGAACTTTCTTGGTTATGAAAAGTTTTTTGTTGAATAAAGGATACAAGGTACAGCAAAAATAATCTTTGTGGAGAACATGAAAAAAGGTGGATTTAAGGAGGAATTGTTATGGTGCCTGTAAACCTGGTACATCAAGATGTCACAGGGACTACAAATGTTCATCTGCTCCAAAATCCAACCTAATCCTAATCCAACTGAAAGGTCTTTGCCTTTACATCCTTTTGGGGATTTAGCTGGCTACCTGCTCACTAATGCTATGTATGAGTGCGTTTCCCTTCCCTTTTTAAAAATAATTTTGTCCTGTACATGCTAACCCCATGACTCCTATAATGAGCTGCTCTTCCAGTTATAGTCAGCGTCTTTTTTTTGTTGTTTTAAGTCAGGGGATTCATAGCTTTAACTCAAGACTCTGTCTGGAATAAAAACAAATGTTTCAGTCAGAATTGGTCTTCGGCAAACAGATATTGATGTTTGCCAGATAATTGGTCAGCTATGAGTTTATTTATGGTTCAAACTTAGCAGGGCTGGCATTCACACGTTCAGAGTAAAAGAAAAGAAAAGGAGACTAAAAATTGACGAGCAGAAGCAGAACAAAAAATAAATGGAGAGGGGGTCCTTGAAACATCCATTCCTATTAAGAGAATGTATTCTAAAAGAAAAAAAACATTTAAAGACCCACCCTGATGAAAAAGGTCGTGTTTTTTTTTTTTTTTTACATGTTCTTGTGGCATTTTTCTCGTGATGGAGGACAAATACTAAAGTAATCTTAAAATTGCATTTCTGAGGATGTCTTTATTCAAATCTTTGTGAATTTGATAAAGTGTGTACTTGTGACATACACAGGCCCTGGGCTGCATTCCGCCTTAGGCGAAAAAGGGATTTTCCACACACCACCAGCAGCAACAGAAACAATAGCTGCCTGGAGTATGTGGTGTTCTGTTGTTAAAGGTTTAAAAATAAAAAAAAGGAAAAAACTAGATCGCCAGTTAAATTAGTCTTTTTTGACCTAAAACAAGTGTTTTTTGCCTGTAAAGGGGGGGGGGGGGGTATAAAGCAGTGGAATTTTAATAAGCAAACAAACCTCTGCTTTGAGTCAGTTTTTGTTCCTCTTCCTTCCTTTTGCCCTAAAAACTGCCCCTGAGGGCTTGTTTTGCTGCTTTGTCATCCTTAAAGTTTTAAAGAAGCACTGACAGTGAGAACAATCCCACCCCCATGCTTAGACAGCAGCAGCGTCAGGTAAGGGGGGCATGCCTGGCGAAGTTATTGATTTTGTCAAACCTTTCAGTTATTTTCTTTATTTTCTTAATTATTTTTACACGAAAGGAGTAGTGTCTCAAACTGTTTATTTATCCCAATGATTAGGCTATATATATATATATAGCCTAATCATTGGGATTCAGCAACCTTAGGCAGCCGCCTTGGTCGCACATGCCCAGGGCCAGCCCTGGATGCATTTGTTAATATCCTGTAATCAATCAAAATCAGTGTTCATGTCTCCATTTATATTGTTCTCTACATAAATGTTACATCTTTAATATCTCAATTTACTCCTAGGTAACTCTTACCTGTATTAACCCCTTTCTGAGCCTATTTTATTTCCTTTGAACATCGTTTCATCAGGACATTCATGCGCTGATATCTTGGCTAGGTCGTCTTTGTAAATGAGATCTTGAACAGGTTTTTTATCTGGTTAAATAAAGGCAATCATAGGATCAATTCTGATGTATCTGCTTACATCTGAGCTGGCATCTGGGTCGAATACGGAGCGGCTGCAGCTCGAAGCCTCTTTTCTGGAAATATTCGTATTTTTAAAGCGATAAGTGTTTTAAAAACGCTTATTTAGACTTTTTTATATTAATTATCGGGAATATATTTTTAAGAAAGTGGGAAAATGTCAAGTTTTACCGGATGTTATTCACAATCGAAGTTTAAAACGGCTGACAAGAAAACTATGATGAACGAGCATTCTGCTAATACTTGAACGCATCACTCACAAACGAATTTGTGAGACGTGAAGAGTCTCGCGGTAAATTTGTGCGTATCTTAGGCTGCGTGCGTGCGTAAGAGGTGATCCGTGCGTATTTTTAAAAGATTTTTTTGTGTAATTAGTTTCAGGCTGTTGTAATTTTAATTTGTGCGTGTGTAAATTGTATTTTTTAAGTTTTTGTAATTTTTTTACTTTTGCACAAAACGTATTATATGAGTTACAAATCAAGAATTATGCACACACAAATCCAAAGTTATGCACGAATCAAGAATTATGCATGCACAAATCAAAAATACGCACGCACAGATCCTAATTTATGCACAAAACAAGAATAACGCGCGCACAAATCCGAGTGAGTCTATTTTCTCTCCAGAGTCGAAGCTGTATGTCTGGATAGCTCCAATATTGCTCGCCATTTTTGTTGCTAATGTTAACTTGGGGCTCTGAGGGGCTTTACGCTCGCAGGAGGGCATGTAAACAGATGGATGATGGAAAGAGGAGGCAGGCTTACTCAACTTTAGTAGTCCCGCCCACAACTCAGACTCGAATTTCTGATGCATTTTTGTTGCGCTGTCCTAGAAAACGATTCCGATTTTGTCTAAAATCATTATGATTATAAATAAAAGACCAATGGGAACGCTTCTACAATTAATCAAAAAATGATGAGTGGCTTTAATAAGTATAATCAACATTTATAAAAAAGTTTCCTCCACATTACCTTGCATATGGACCAGGATGCCCCTTGTTTTTGTTTGTTTTTTCACTTTCAAGTTCAGTGATTAGACTATTTAAATTATAAGAAAATATTATTATCCATTTTATTATTTTACTCTAAAATTAGGCTTCTGTTCTGGTGAGTCCCATTTATTTTTGGTTGTCAGATTTTTTTTTTTCGATGATGAAATAGATTCAATAATTAAAAATCTCAGGAGCTGACCGAACGTTCTTTTTCTTTGAACAGGGAATGCGGCATTAGAGCTGCATCTCTTAAGAGTCGGAGTGCTCGTTTCAAGCCGAATGAATATTTTATATTTTCCACAGTCCGCGGGACTATTCTAGTTGTAAAGAACTCTTGAATGCTGCAATCAGAAGTCTGGGATTAGCAAATAATCATAGTGCAAAGATAAAAGCAAGTCTCGAAACTCTGTATTCCGAAAAATAGCATATTTAAATAGTTGGAGTGTTGTACTTTTCCAGTATTTTGGAGATTTCATCCAGTGAGAAATTGGAAAACCAGTGATTCTACAAAAGAAGTTTTTCAATTTCTGCTTTTCTAAGTATAATTCGTAGTGTTTTTCAGTATTTGATTGTTGTTTTTGTACATGTTTTGATGACAAACAGACAACTCAAAGGTAGATCCTGGTTTGAGCGTTTAGCGGGTTAGGATGTGGCGGCTCCACATTGTTTGCTTAGGCTGCAAGTTGCGACGGCGCAGAGGACCCAGTGGGGGGTTTCTCCTCAGGGAACCTGAGCTCTGTCCTCTGCATGCGGAGCTCTCTATTATCAGTGCTGCCTCAATTGGGGGACGAGTCTGTTATTGTATAATCAGAATCCCATGTTACAGATTAGAGGGGTGAAATTCTAAAAGACATGGACATTTGCCAGGCTGCCTCGTCGTAACGCTGTGACTGAAAACTATTTTGGGAAGCACGACTGACAGATTGGAAGCTCCAGCAGCGTGTCTCATTTCTAGCTTTTCCTAAAAAGCCTCAGACCTTGTAACGGACATGAGTTCACAGAGTTTAGGGGTCGTAGAGAAGTCAACTGTGTTGGACATTTGGATTCATATTTTTTTCTGAAACTTTTTTTTTCATTTGATTATCCTGTTTAGTTGTTTTTTGTGTCTGATTCTGCTCCTTTTCCCATTTTCATACCATGTTTGAGTTTCTCTATCCCAGTTGCTGCTTGTCTTGATTGCTCCCATCATGCTTTGCCCCTGAGCCCCTCCTCTGTACTCCAGTTTAAAACAACATGTTAAGGGAAATTTGTGAACAAATCAATTTTGAATAAAACCTTTGAAGACTGATGAAAAATGTCAGAAACAGGCAGATCAAGTGCAGCAGGTTTATTTGGCCAAGACAGGACAATAAGCGTGAAGCACAGCTAAAAATCCACAAAGTTAAATCAGGGTCAGGCAGGCAGGCAAAGATCAAGCACAAACAGGACGGCATCAGAGATCTGGGAGTGACAGCAGGGGCTGATGGGAAATTACATGCGGAGACCCAGATGGAGCTCTGGAGGTAGTTCCCGCTGAAGACCACAGGGGGAGACGAGGGACGGATTAAAATGTGTTTTTAACTTGTTCGTATGACATTTTTCTCATAATTGGGAACATACATAAAGAAAATTAAGCTTAAAAATGCATTTCTGAGTTTTTCAAATCGTTGTGAATGATGAGCAAACCAAAGAAAAGTAAATGTATCATACAAGTTACTATGGAAGCTCTCTGCTTTACTCCATTCTGATGTATCTCTTTGACAGAAAAGATCCATGTACGTCTTTGTTTTCCTCGTCCGAGCTGTTTTGGCTTTTCTATTTTTTTTTCACTTCCCTATAAGATAAACTGTTGCCAACCGTTTGTGCACTGCCCCTTTAAGAAGCACCTTAGCATGAAACGCTCAGAGCGCGACCTCTTATACCAGTTAGCCATTGAGTTGATGGATAAATAGATGGATTATGGGGAAGGGGGCGAGTTTACATAAACTCAGAGGCAAGTTTTTAACAAATCGCTGTCGCTCTGCAGAAACTATGTCCTTGAAACAACACATGCTCCTTGATTTTGGTTAAAAATGGCATAATCAAAATGAAAAGACCACTGGGAATGATTTTAAAATAGATCAGAAGATGATTGGAATGCAACTTTACAGAAAAGGCAGTAAATAAAGTGACAGTTGGACTAAAAGAGTGGCTTAACCTTCACCTCGACGACGGTGAAGAGTCCTGCTGTGGTTGGTAATGTAAGGGAAAGTTGAGTTTAAAACAACTTTAATGCAAAAGTGTAGCTTTAAAAAATGGAAAAAAAAATTATGGAAGTGGAAAAAAACAAAACAAAGAACAAAAGGAAACCGGCACAAGTAATGCATCAAAAATTCAACATCAAACCGCAGCTGCTAACAGAGCAAAAAACATTTTTTTAAAGCCCAAATTTGAACAAAATCATCAATCAAATTAAGAAATGAGTGAGTTTTTGTTTGTCATAACACCTTTATTACAAAAGCTTAGCTCTACAAATTACAAAAAAACTTACATGGAAGCAAAAAAAAAAATAGTCAGAAGAAGAAAAAACAAACAAAACAAAGAACAAAAGGCAAACAGCTCACGGAACCCATCAAAAGTTCATCACCAATCCGCCGCTGCTGACAGAGCACAAAACATTTTCCACAGCCCAAATTTGAACAAAATCATCAAATTAACAAGTTTATAATATTTACATTCACTTTCCATGTGAGCAACCAACTATTGGTTGAAAAGAAACAGAACATCATCAGTGAGTGAGGTAGTTTTTTTTTGTTTTTCAAAACGCCTTTATTACAAAAGTGTAACTCTACAAATTACAACCTAAAACAAAAGTGAGTGAGTGAGTAAATGAGCGAGCGAGCGACCTCTGTGTTTTAATAGTGTTTGGTCCTAAGCCAAAGAAGCAGCAGAGTGTTTTATATTAAAAACATTTAGTTTTTGTCTTCTTTGAATAGTTCCCTTTGATACATTTTTTTTTTAATTTAAACTTAAAAACAGAGAAACAAAAAACCCCAGAAAAACAATAATATTGATGCAACCAGCAGGACACAACTAAAAGAAAAATTCAGTTTCTTGAAGATCCGCTGCAGAATAGTTAATTCACTTTTGGAGTCCTGATGTCGATCCACCAGGATACATTATTAAAAATACAAACATAATGGACATGTCGAAGCCACTGCATGTCTGCATTTTTTTTTTGCCTCAAAAAAATAAAAAAAAGCCTCCTTTGGGCAGATTGTTGATTGATGGCATGTGTTATTATGCAGGAAACAAGAAGTTTATGCAAGCTGCTAAGAATATTACTTCCACCACTGACATTTTTCTGAAAAAATGTGGAAAAGCCATGAAAAAAAGAGATGTCTAACATTATTTAAAGGCAGCACAAAGTCTGAGACTGTAATTCTATTAATTTTTACCCTCTATTTAAATAATCATTTTAAAAATATGGTTCTGTTAAAAACTACATTTGCAATTTTTGGCTCATTTGTAGAATTTTTACATTTGCTTAAAAGATTAGTCATATTTTCCACGTTTCCTTAGTTTGTATTTACTTGTTGGGTTGTTTTACTATTAATCCATTTAATCCATATCAATATTTTAAATATGTACTTTCCTCCAGCCTCCAGCTTATTGTCCCCCAAATCCATCAACGGGTGACAAACACAGGACTAATCAGTTAAAACAACTCATTTGCATGAATATTCAACCAATCTATTCATTGAAAAGCCAAAATGTTAACCTTTTGTCTTTCCTAAAGGAATTCCGACAGCCAACATTTTGAATACATGTTTGTGATTATTAGCTGACTTTATGTGAATTTCTGTCTGGAATTTAATCAATTCTTGGACAAAATATTGATTCTTTTGACCTTTGATGCTCATGTAAATTTCAGTCCCTTTCCCTTTTGACAAGTGTCTCCCGTCTTATGGAAATCATCCTTCACATTAAGTTGCAGTTCAATTAAATAATGTACAAGTCGGACTTGTTAAGATTTTTGCATGGGCGTTATAATCTAAACTCTTGCTTATTTGAGTCATGTTTGTCAACGCAGGGTTGGGTGGATAAAATCAATTCATCAATTTGAATTGATTTAAGCTTAATATTTAGGAATCCATTCATAAAAATATTAATCGATTTAGCACATAATGCTAAAATCTGCTAGCTTGATGTTAACATTTAATGGAATTTTCCATAGGACGATAAATGCTAACGCTCAGTCAACCTAAGCATACATTGCTGATTAAATGAACATCTTTATAAATTCATTGGCATGAATTTATCAAACTCTTTTAAGTAACCATTTGTGGGTTTTTTTGCTAATTCTTTCTTCTTCTCTAAAAAAAGTGTAGTGCTATAGTGTGATCGCCACCTAGTGGCCAAACAGAAACACCCTCCAGGAGAAGCAGAACAATGTTTACAATCTTAATGAATATTTGTGTTAGAATTTATCCTTTTGAGAAACCATATAACACTGTATGCTATTAACAATCTCATTTCATTAAAACCTTTTAAAGTATGTGAACTTTATCAGATTTGTAAAATGTGTATAAATGTGTAAACTCAAAATTAAATTGAATCAAACTGAATTGAGTGGATTGAAAAAATCGAGAAAGAAAAAGGCGGAATCAAATCGATCCAGACTCTTGTGAATTAAATTGAAACGTTTCCGGACATTATTATCGATACTCAGCCCTACAAAAACGTCTGTATGCCAATTCATTGTTTTACCTCATAAGGAACCTCCTTAATTAATCAAAAGCTGCAGGGACACTCTCACTGCACAGCTATGGATGTTGAGATTCCATTTTAAATTATATAGACTTGCAAACAAGGCAAAAAGGTAAGCTCTCACCTTGGGGATGACAGATTTACAAGACATTTTAATAAATCAAGGCTGAGAAGTAACTGGCCTCCAGGAGACAGCGATGTGTTGACTCTCAGGATGGATTTTGGAGAGTTTAAAGCTGCATTTGGAGCCACAGCAGAAACACCTCTCCCGGCTTCCTGCTAGTATCCCTCATTTCCTTGGGTTTTGTCATGAGGCCCAAAGCTTTGACCTGTCAAGAAGTTATCTTGTGAATCAACAGGAAAGAAAGAACCCCGCGGAGTTCAGGGGAGACCACAAATGAGCAGAATTCTAACACTCCAGTTTTACTTGAACGTCCTCGCCCGGTTTCAGTGATAGATCGTCTGAGCGCTTCTGTGAAGTTTGGGGAAGTGCGAGAGCAAGAGATGAGGAGAGAGGTGGGAGCAGCGTGAGGCAAAGTGAGGCGACACAAAGGCAAATTGTGAGAAACTCTGCCAGACAGCGTGTTGACAACCAACCAGCCTTGAACGTTCTAAAACTCCAGTTTGATGGAAGATTCGTAGCGAAATATCATCACAATTTTAATCAACAAAATTCCTAGAAACATTATTGTAGCCAAACACCCTGTGCTATATTAAAAAAAAAAAAATAGTGTGAAGGTTATAGCTGCATGCCCCTGCACTAAATTTAGATCATGGTGCATGCGTTGAAGGTTTTTTTTTTGCATATACGGTGACAGTAAATTCTGTTTTCCTCACTAAATAAATGGAGTGCACTATTGTGAGTCAGAATGTGCAAGGTTGTTTGTCTGCATTTGTTTCAGTGTGGCCTCTGATTAGCAAGTGACCCATCCAGCGTTTAACCTTCCTCTCACATGACAGCTGCGGCAGACTCTGCCACCACCGTGCATCAATAAACAGCTTGAAGGGAGCATAAAAAAACCAACAGATTTATCTGAAATATTGCACAACTACTTTTTGGTTTTTATTTACAGACCCACTCAAATTATCTTTTGATCTATCTTCAAAGCGTTCCCAGGGTTCTTTTATTTAGAATGATGCAGTTTTTGGACTGTATCAAAGTCTGTTGTTTTCTTGGACATTATTTATGCAGAGCAGCAGCAATTTATTATAAATTTGCCTCTGATTTGCTCAGCTGTTGGACAGAACAAATTTTTTTTTAAAAAAGAAAGAAATTTTAAATGTATGCGCAAGATTTGATTAAAATTCTGGAAATATTGAAAATTTTGAAATTACACTTTTCCCATTAAATCATAAATAAACACAAACCCACTCACGCAATAAGTCATTCAAAAACCCGGCGACTGATGTGAACTTCGATTTATATTCAAATACATTCAGATTTTTTGTCACAGCATTAGCACTCGTCATCTATCAAAGGAGAGGTCGGCGTTTTATTCAGGTCATGGAGTGGGACACTGCAGCGGTGCCATCACTGTTGATCCTGTGACTAATTTTTTTTTTTTTTTTTAAGCGTTTACATTTCTGTTTTGCGAATATGCCTGTTTGGATATGCCTCAAAAATCACCTCTTCAAAGTACAAAACCTTTTTTTTTTTAATAATGTGAGCTTTTTATGAATTGAAACAGCTCTGTTTGGCAAATTTATTATTACAAATCCAATTTGTGCAATTCCATAGTCAATGGAAAAGCTGTTAGTGATTCAAAAGTAAAGATGTCCAGATCAGGTTTTTTGGGCCCATTTCAATTCCTAGTCATTTGATTATATCTGCCAATACCGAGTCCCGACCGGATACTTTTGTAACACATTTAACAAATTTAATAAACAGATTAGTTTTTTTTTTTTTTTTTTTTTTTTTTTTTTTCCAATTTTGCTTTTATTAACCTGTTTTCATTATTTAACACTTAAACAGAGAGCTTCTTTTCCAACAGCAGCGTCTCTGTCTGAGGGCAGCACAGAGAGCGCTGTTCTCAATTAAAAGAAACATGACCCTAATCTTCTTTTTTTTTTTTTTTGCATTTATAGATCACTATTTGCATGAACACAACCCAATAGAGACCTTCTAAAAGGTTTTTCTAAAGAGTTATTCATCAAGGAAATTCAAATTTGTGAATCTTGCAAGGCTACCTTAGCTTAGCTTAGCTTAGTTGAACAGTTTTTATGCACCTCTTTCTCAAACTAGAACCACAATAACTTGTTGAGATTGTTCGTGATATGCAACTTTCAAATAAAGTATTCATCTGGAATGTTAAGCTTGAAGTATAATGTGCCAACCATGATAAGAATAAATTTAATGTCCGATATTGATCAGGGGACATCATGTGATTTTGATCCAGTCATCAACCACGTGACCGGAAATTTGGTCAGATCACGTGATTGGACCAGGACGTAACTATCCAAAAAGGTTTATTACCAAAGTGTAAAGCCAAGGAGAAAGTATAGAACATAGAACGAGTCGACACTGAAAGCTGATGGAGAGTCCCTTAATTTTTGTCTAGCGGATTAGTTAAATGCAGGCAGCTGTGACTGCTCCACAGGGTGGAGTCACAGCCGGCCTGCACAAAAACTCAAGACAAAGTGAAAAGAAAAAAACTTTCTATCAAGCAGGTTCGAAATATTGGAGTTATCCTGCAATACAGTTTTGAGCAGCTCGAAGGAGGAAAACGAAGACGTACACGGATCTTGTCGTCTTCAAGTGGATGCATCAGAATGGAGCCGAGCAGGAAGCTTGCGGCTTGCCGTAGTAGCTTCTATGTCTAACTTACAAGCTTTTCCAATGGGATTTTTGAATAAAGAAATACATCTAAATGTAAATTTCTTTATATATGTCCTTCATCATGAGAAAATGCCACAAAACCATAAAAAAAAAATAAAACTGTTTTAAAGTCTTAGTGGATTATGTTTTCTTTTTTTAGTTGTTCCAAATAAACTTCCTTCCTTCTTTCCTTCAGGCGGTTTTTCTTCCAGCCAAAGTGTCCTCGACTCTGAAACTTAACACCTGCTGTGTTTTCCTGAAACAAATTTGGCCACAATAAGCAGTAAATTGGAAGCATAAAGCTTACCAAAAGGCCAATTATTCATTCTGATAATCCCCTCCACCAATTGGGTTCTGTTTATGTCAAAATAGTGCGCAGTGGAAGCATCCAAATGAAAATCCACCCCCTTGTTTTTCACTAGTTATCCCTTCAGATGTTTCCCTGCTTCAGTGCGCCATCCGGACTGACCTGCTCATTTGGCTGTTTGTCTTAATCTGCTAAGGTGGATCTCATAGGCTCTGCGGATGCGATCCCCTTCAAACAACCCCGCAACTAATGATTGTCTTGCAGGCACAGCTGGAGTGGAATGTAGCTGACACAGGCAGCGGTTTCAAATGCCCAACACAAACGGTTGAGCAGCCGCGCCGAGGTGTGGGACTTACAAACAATCACTGATGAGCACACGCAGCTAATGTCCAATAATGACTTCGTCACTACTGCCAGATTGAATTTTGATTTTCCCTTTTATGATCCAAATTAAAAATGTGATCGGAAAGAGGCGAGTCTTTTAAAAATGTTATGCTACTTTTATGAGACCTTGGGCTTTCCACTAGACAGTCGGTTGATGTGCAGCCAAAAAAATAAATAAATAAATAAAAACATTCCAGACTTATTGACAGAAACACCAGAAAACCCTGACCACAACTACACCTACATCTTTCATTTTTGATGGGAGTAACCACAACCCCCTCTCAGTTGTGGAGCGGCTTGATGTGGCTAGGGAGCAAGAAGAGAGAAAAAATAGTTGAATAACTTTTTTTTTTCTTTTCCTAAGGCACAAAAAGCTTCTTAAAAACCCCGAAAAAATCCCTTTTTTTTAACTGAGTTATCTGTATCTAAATTTATTACATATATTTTGTATGAATGGGAAATGAATCAAAAGGGAAAAAAAAAAATATGTCTCGAGAAGTGAAGAGATCTAAATCTCTTCAGGGCAGGTGCACTTTTGATTTTTTTATGAACACCTCGAACATTACTAGCTAATGTTAAGTAATCTTCCACACTTACCTGTGCAAAGCCCGGCATAAAACTAACAATGCACATCAAAAAAAACCAAAATCTCAGATGTTTGTTTTCAAACCTGCAGCAAGCTGCAAAGTTTCAAACCTGCAGAAGGTTCCTGACAGGTTGAAGCTTTCGTTTCCACGCGGTTTTATGTTTTTCCCGACTTCAACTCCTGTTATTTACCTTTTTTTTTCATGTCGTACATACATACATGCAAACATCGTTCAGAGTCAACAAATTCTACATTGAAATTCCAGGTCTGTGAAGGAGGTTGTGCTCGTTCTCCCATAACATGATAAATCTATAATCTTACTTCAGGCTGTGAATTTGGAAGAGAGAGCCTTCCTTATTCACCTCAAGTGCTGCAGACACCTATTACTATTCCTTGCACATTTCTTCCTGACATGAATAGATTTTCAACTCGTCTTACCCTCCTTCAAATTGGTGCATGGGCTCCTCACAACCACATCTAGGGTCATTAAAGGATTGACAAGCGCAAAATGTTAGAAAGTAGTCTCTTTTTTTAGCTATCTGATATCAATGCGTAATTATCCTGTAATGCCTGTTGTTATGGAGCGCGCCTGCTGCTGTTATTTTGCAGCACATATAGATGTCTGCAGAAGCTGCTGTGATTGTGTTAATGCATAGGACATTTGATTGCATCCTGCTGTTTGTCTTCCATTATTTCTCTCACTTTGTGATAGTAATTTGGTCTCTAAGATGCTCAGAAAAATAAATGTTAAAGAAAATAAAATGAAGTTTCAAGAAGCTTTAATTTTGCTGGAATAGTAGTGTTAAAGACTCATGCACTCAGAGGCAAATGCACTGAATGTACAAATGCTTCATTTGAATTCTCTCTTTGGCTGGGTTCCAAGAGGGAGGAGCAAAAGTCTGTCTTTCCTTTGCACTCCATTGCTCATATCCATAAAAATCATGACTCAGGTTTGTGTGAAATTCCACCTTCAGTGCTGAGAGCAGGCGTGACCTATCCACTAATGTGTCGGTGACTGTTTGAAGGAAATGTGGGACCAAATTAAAGTGAAAGAAAGAGGCAGCACTTTTAAAGGAGACATTTTTCACTTTTGGAACTTCAAGTTTGGAGATGTTTTGAACCAAAAATTACAATAAATGAGCAGTATATGTTGGTCAAATGACATAAAACACACCACTACTCCTTTAAATACCTTTTTTATATGCAGGATATAAATAATTGAGGAGAAACATTAGTTTGCACATGCCTGTGTGGTATAATGGCTGACATGATGGCAAGAAATGTCTCTGGCAGCGTCCTTACTAAGTGGAGTTTGGATGCCTCACCTCCACACCAGAAGCAAAACACTCACTTTATATGATAATGTTGGATCTGCTGAACTATACTCTCACAGCATTGGGATAAGTGCCACTCGGGATTTCTTTAGCTCTTTTGGCTGTTTTTGTGTTTCAACAGATATATTTATAAATAGTATTGCAAAAAAAAAAAAAGTATCTGACAGTCACAGATTCTGTAAGTTGTTCCGCTTAAAAATATAAAAGAGGTCTGTAAAGTGAAGCCTTGTTTCCATTTGTTTTTGCTGGTTTGAGCATTTCCATTGATAAGGAGCACCTTTTCACTCAAAACTGTCAAATGTTGACATTGGTTACAGCTCCCTCTGTGTCACTTTTTGATGTTTTGGGTGTTCCCATGAATCAAAGGTCTCCAACTGGAACCAGCCCATTACCGTGACGCAGCGTGCTCAATTACCCAAAACCGATACCGGAACCCTGACCCTAACCCGGCACCGGATCTGGACTCAAACCGGTACGAGACATGGTTCCGGTCGTGAACTTCTACCGGGTTAGGGGACCAGTACTGGGTTAGGGTTAGGGGACCAGTACTGGGTTAGGGTGGCGGTATTACTACCAAAAGAGGTACCAGGCACGAACCGGACGGGGTACCGGTCACAAACCGCTACCAGGTTAGGGTACCAGTACTGGGTTGGGGTACTGGTACTGCTACCAGAAGAGGTACCAGGCACAAACGGGACACGGTACTGGACACCAACTGATTGGGTTATAGTACAGGTACTGGGTTAGGGTACTGGTACTGCTACCTGAAGAGGTCTCGTGCATAACCTGGATGCGGTACTGGACGCCAACCGGTACAGAGTTCGGGTATCAGTACTGCTACCAGAAGAGGTACTGGGCGTGTACCAGACGTGAACCGCAACCGGGTCAGGGTACCGGTACTGAGAAGAGGTACCGGGACTGGATGTGATACTGGCAGGAGACTGATCCTCGGGACGTGTCCAGTACCGGTACCACAACCTAGTAACAGTACCCTAACCCTAACCTGGTACCGGTCAGAGTCCAGTACCACGTCCAGTGCCAATCAAATGTTCGCAACCCTCGGGATCCGAGACTGGATGTAGTACCTGAAGCGGACTGGTCCTCGGGACGTGTCCAGTACCGGTACCACAACCTAGTAACAGTACCCTAGCCCTAACCTGGTACCAGTCAGGGTCCAGTACCGGATCCCAAGGGTTGCAAACCCTTGATTTTGTAAACAGCCAGCGTGTCAAAAAACGATGAGTCGGGGACACAAAAACGTCAAAAAGTGACATGAAGGGGGCCTTAACCAAACCTCAGTATTTCACGACTTGCGGATGAGAATGTGTTGATAAAATGGATCCATTAAGATGGTCCAAACGGTACTGTTTTTGGGCTCCCGTTGGTTCGTTTGTCTGTTTGTTTATTTGAAGGGACAATGAGCAAAAACATTTAAGACGCTTTACACAAGATTATAGTTAAAGCTAGTTTCTGTCTGTAGCCTTCAGATAGGTGAAAATACAACACATATTTCAGTCATACAGATACCCACATTAAACATGTCAATAACTATTGAAAACATAATAGAATCACACAAAAAACATCAGACATTACACATCATAATCACACATTACAAATAACTACTGGTTACAAAAAAAAAAGAAATAAAATGAGACAAAAAAATTTGCTCAGACCATATCATTATATTTTGCTGATATTGATGTGTTTCCAATACTAATGTCTTAAGATTCCATGAGAAATGCTTCATATTTGAGGAAAGTTTCAGACTCTGTTGGAGTTTGTTTCGTTTTTTTGATGGTTTTGTAAGAAAAGGCTGTCTGCCTGAAGGCCGAAGTACGTTTAGACAAGTCGTTGTGACGAGTGACCTGAGTGACCTTGAAGTCAGAACTGGTTGGTAACGACAAAAGTCAAAAGTTCCTTGTCGGTCTTCATAAATGTTTCCCTGTAGCTGCTATTTTGTCCCGTTCTTTCATGCAGATCTTTTCAAGAGCCGTGATGTTTTGGGGCTGTTGCCGGGCAACCTGGGCTTTCAATTCCCTCCACAGATTCTCTATTCCAGGGTTTGCCAACCCCGATCCTCACGGGCCCCAACCCTGCCTTTATTCCAGCTCTCCCAGCCCAGTTTGTTGCTGATTAGCTGACTCAAGTGATTCCACATCCTGATTGAATCAACACACCTGATTTAGGTGGCCACGCACTCTGGGGAGAGCAGGAAAACAGGCAGGGTTGGGGCTTTTGAGGACCAGGGTTGACTAGCACCTGCTCCACTGAATTGAGACACAAAGACTGGCTAGAGCACAACAATACATTTGTATTATAGTGGTGTAGCCAGTTGTGCAGGTTCTACGGGTGATCATCATGCTGCAAGATCCAGCTATGTTTTATCCTCAATGCTATTTTAAACAAAATATCTACAACTTTTCACCCAATTCTTCTTTTCCTTTGAACTAGGAGTGTTAGAATCCAGACCTGGAGAGCCAGTATTCTTGTTTTCCAACCAACCTTCCATTGAAGCTCCTTACTGGCATATAAGGCAGCGTTTCTGGAAAACCAGTAGGAGGCCGGCCCTCAAGGCCTGGACTCCCCTTTCACCAATGAGTTCCATTTTTGGTCTTTTCAAATCACACTATTCTAATCCTAAAACGGTTGATCCTTTCTCCCCGTCTTCTTCCCAAGCGGCTAGAATGGCTCATCCCAATCGTGTCCATGGTGGTGTCCCTTTCCTCTTGGCCATGGTGGAGAGGCTTAAGGGTGTGGGCAGGTGTCTTTTATATAGATGACCAATTCAAACAGAAGCTATTAATACAGGTAATAAGTGAAGGACAGAAGAGCTTCTTCAAGAAAAAGAAACAAGTCTGTGAGGGAGACAGATCTAGCTTCATGAGCTAAATTTGTGCTCATTTTTTTATTTTTTTTACAAATAAAGCAGGTAAAAAACATTCATGTGTATCTATCAAGGACATTATCCATTTTGCATATTATTTCTATAAAATGTAAATAACTTTAATGTGTGGGTATATGAATGAGTGATCACATTTGCATTGCAAAATATCATGAAAAAAGAGTGCACAAATTAATTCTTTATTTAGTCAAAAAGCATATTTTATTTAAGTGAAAGTACAGCACAATTTAGTCCCAGAAAATATCTCTGTTTTTTATTTTGATCATGGTTGGTTAAATATTGATGCTGTTTTTATGCCCCTCAGCGAAACACTCCAAATCGCAGGGTTAAATTCACTGTTTGAAGCCAGAAGAAAGGAGTCTTGATTGATCTGTTGCTGAATGAGTTGAGACTAAAGGGCATTCAGTTATTCCCAGATTATATTTACATCATTAACTCAGAAAGTAATACAAGTAGCATTTGTTTTCAAAAATAATGTTCCATTTAAAAAAGAAAAAAAAGTCAAATAATACAAAAAGATGGTTTTTTTTGGTCATTTTAAAACTGCAGTTTCCCCAAGTGTCCAGTAGGGGCAGTGTGCGATTTTTATTAAAACATAAAAAACTTTCAGACTTATTAGTTCACATATTGTTCACAAAATTAAAGATTAGATAAAGCAGATCACATGATGCTGAACAGTTCATTCTCCTCCTTTAAAGTCTGAATCCGTGTTTCCCAATGCCAGACTTTGAAGGAGCTGTCCACAGAGGGTGGTGCTGAAAGTTTCTGCCACGCGCCGTGAAAGACTTAACCAAACAATTAAGAGACATTTCCGTTTTATTAGTCACGAGAAATATCCTTTAATTGTAAGGTTAAGCCTGCCATGCAAGTCTGTGTCTGCAGCACTTGTTCTTCCCGCCAGCAGAACGCTGTCCTGCTCTGACACGAGGTGTGGAACCGCCACGACAAAACGAATGGTTTCAAACAAAAAAAGAAGGGATATTTTTGCAGCACAATAAGCTGAGCGTTATTTAGTTCCAAACAAATGCAAAGAATGTTTTGGGGTTTTTGTCTTTGGTTCAGCTTCTGACAGGTCCATCCGTTCTCCGAGCATCGCGCTGCGTAAATCCCGCTTTGTGCCACATCGGCTGCGCTCCGTCGCCGCTGGAGTGCGGCAGGAGCGGATCCTTCTCCGGCGCTTTTCCTTCCAACTTCTCCCCCCACAAAAAAAAAAAAAAAAAGTCCACAACGTGATCGACTTTTTCCACCTTCTTCAGTCGTTCTTGATTTCCTTGCAGGCGTTTTTTTTTCCCGCTCATCTTTTTCTCTGTAGTATTTTTTTTCCGCTCCAAGGTGCGCGTAATTATCCGCTCTCTGCGCGTCTTTCCGCCGCAAGTCCGATTCATTTCTACCTGGCTTGTCGGGACAGCAGCCGAGTCGTGAAGTCTCTGCAGTCACGTGACGGAGAAAGGACTGAAGAGATTTCAACACCCCCCTCCTCCTCCTCATCCACCCCCCACCTCATCTCTTCGTGTGAGCGTCTCCCCGTGTGCAGTTAGAGGGGTGTCCCACCTCCGCGTATTTTTCCCGATTTATTTTTTTATTTCTTTTTTTTTTTCCTCCCGCAGCTTGCCATGCTTCAGACTCTGGAGCGCGGGGAGAGAAGCGAGTGAGAGGGAGGTGCGCCGGGCTCTCTCCGGGTTACCTGTCTTTTCAGTCTCACTTCGGGTCCCCATCGGGTCCTCCAAGTCCTTATCCAAGCTCCCCTTTCCTTAGGTCGGATTGCGCGGTCCTGAGTTCCCGCCGGGGGTTCACCTGAGTGAAGAAGGACCGCCAACTGTTTTGGGGATTTCATCATCATTTTGTAAAAACATTGTTCTTCTTCTTCTTCTTTTTTTTTTGGAGCTCCCTCTGGACAGTGTAGGACAGCCGAGCAGGGCTTGGATGAGCCGTCTCACTGCAATCCCGAGATGGAGCTGCTGTTGATCTGCCTTTCCTTGTGGATTTTGCAATGCAATTCGGCCAAAGCGGATTCAATCATACATATCGGTAAGCTTTAAACAGCGCGGTGGTACCCGTGATGTTGACGGCGAGATGGAGGGGGCTGCTCATGCAGCCCTGATCACCGCATTTCTGCCAAAAGGCGTGATAAATAGACGCTCTCAGGAAAGAAAAAAAAAACCGCACACATGGAGTCTCAACCCAGTTGAAAAGTTGGCTTTTTGCAGTTTCTCCCGACTTTTACAAAGAGATGGGGTTTGTTTTTGTCTATCATCAGCATCAGCATCCGATGTTCTGCAGACATTTCTTCCACTTTTAGGAGGAAGATGTCTGCATCAACATCCGAACCGCTTTCCTCCTGAACGGCCTGTTTCATTGTAGCTTAATATAATAAGATTAAAAAAAAGGAGAAGGAGGGGGGGTATATACGTGTACATATATAGGTGCAACAGCTAAATTAACTGAGACTTGTTTTGCACACCCCGCTGGCTCCTGCGCTTCAAGTTTCAGCGGAACGTGACTGTATTATCAATAATCAGACAGAGGGGCACGTCAGTGGAGTTTGCTTAAAAAAAAAAGAACATGCAAACGGAATAGAGGCTCTTTGTAGTCAAACTTCAAACTAGAGCTGCAGAGATCTTTTTTTAGGAGGGGGAGGGGCTTTCAACTCATGATGCTCCAACAGATCTGAACCTTGAGCATCGTTTGTGCATTGATTTTTGTTTTTTTTAGTCATCCAGACACTATTTTTAAGGGTGGTGGCGCCTCAAATGATGATTTTTTAAATAATAAAATTTTGCTTTAGAGCTTCATTTTGTCTTCTCTGCTGCTGCTGCTGCTTTCAGTTTATACTGCAACAGTCTGGCAAGCAGCAGGTGCTCAGTCACTGGCTTAATACAGCGGCGGGACTTCATCCAAATGATATTGGCTGATGCTTCTCAAAACGTTAGGCTACGCCAATTATATTCTTTTGCTCCCTCAAAGCCCTTTACCGTGATGTATGTGCTCTCCCGATAGCAGCTGATGCCATTTGTATGTGTGCGTGTTTGCTTGGAGGAGGGGGGGCAGCAGGCAATACGCCTCCTGCATGAGTCACATAATGCTGAGCACACAGGGTGCAACTAATAAATAGGAGAGGCGTTTAATTTCTTAGTTTGATTGTTGACAAGCAGCAATTTGCGATCATTTGGAGAGCGCGTCGCTGTCCGTGGTGCTGAAATTGCGCCAGTGGAGTAAAACGCACGTTTAAAATACAGCGATTCTCATAAAAATAAATGGGTTTAACATGTTGAAGAATTGATCATTTTTTACTGCACACTTCTTTGTTGTGCACCCACCCTTCTGAGTGTTGCTGTTGCCCCTCCAGATGACTTCTGCTTTCACTCAACAGGTGCCATATTCGAGGAAAACGCTGTGAAAGACGACGAGATCTTTCAGCTCGCCATCTCAGACCTGAGTCTGAGCGACGACATCCTGCATAGCGAGAAGATCACGCACTCTGTGAAACTTATCGAGCCCAACAACCCCTTCCAGGCTGTGCAGGAAGGTAAGCCGCCACCCCCCCAACTCCTACACCCCCGCAGCGACTTTTTTTTTTGGCTGCATCTTCTTTGACTGCCTGGGGCATATCTTTGCTCAGTCGCCTCCTGTGACAGTGAGGCGGGGAGGTGCGATGTTTGCCTGTCAATGTCTTGACTGCTCTGGTTTTGTGTCGGGCCGGTATGAACATGGAGATTGCGGTGGGAGAGATGATGAGTCACGTGGCGCTGGGGCGTTTGTGATGCCACCTGCACGGAAAGAAAATAAATAAAAAAGGTGTCTTCTGAAGTGGAAAAGCTAGGTGGAAGCATCGAGTTAGAGCTGGGCATCTGAAAGGAAATATAAGGAGCGAGATTCTTTAAAGGTGATCGAAATATCTCTGCTCCTCCTGGACTTTTCAGCTGATTTCAAGCACAAGTTTTCACA
This sequence comes from Oryzias javanicus, assembly GCA_003999625.1. Taxonomy (NCBI): domain Eukaryota; kingdom Metazoa; phylum Chordata; class Actinopteri; order Beloniformes; family Adrianichthyidae; genus Oryzias; species Oryzias javanicus. Next base: position 18,203,953 of record CM012451.1, read on the forward strand.
CTGAAATTAGTTTAATTTCAACTATGGTTAGTCATTGACACACCTCTCGAAAGGGAAAAAAAAATTTAACTTACAAGATCTGTACTGTGACCATCATGTAGAAAGGCTGCAATGACTCATTGCTATTCAAAGCATCCATGGAAGGCAGAGAAAGAAGATAATAGATCTCCCCTTTTGCTATAATTATCTATGTCGTTTAGCTGTACTCCTTAATGTCACAGCATACATCCAGTGGTCTAATTCCTCTTTTATGAAGCTCAAACTTCACCTTCACTTCTCCCAAAACAACATAAAAAACGGCCCTCAGGTTTATCAGCTGCTGCTGCTGCAGACAAAAGATGAAAAAAAAGAAATGAGAAGACATGAATGGCTTCTTTTGCCATCATAGTTACCCTGAGATACAAAAAAAAGCAGTAATTAAACTGTGTCTATAAAATCATTTGCTGTCATTGAAGTAACTTAACACTTCAGTGAGCTGTTGTGTTAACAATGGTTGTTCGTGATGTTTTTTTTTAAGCCAAAATAGTTACTTTTTATCAAAAAAAGTACTTCTTTTTATTTTTGTCTCAGCGGAGCTTGAAACATATTCTGCTCTGATTGAATTTCCTGTCATCACCGTTGATTGGATATCCTTTAGCATTCTTAATTACTGTTTACTGGCGTTCCCTTGACAATATGATACGTAGAAAAGTGAGTCATCGAGGTTCTAGAAAGATTGGGGAACAAACAATCAGTGACTTGCAGCAGAAAAAGACAAGTGCTTGGTGACTATAGAGATAAGTTAACCTGTTAGTTTGCTCTTGTTTGATTAAATCCACTCTGAGTGGCATTAAGGACCTTGCCACAGCATGACAGAGAAGGGAAAGGAGGCTTTAAAAGTTGTAAAATGTGATTAGAGCTGAGCAGAAGAATGGGTAAAAGGTAAAACAGAAAGACGCTCAAAGACGAGGTGATGAAGGGAAACCAGCCAATCCACCGAGTCATGTTTGTCCTCATTTGAATTAGCTTGCCCTTGTGCAAAGTGTCACGTATATTAATGAGAGTGTCACAAAGACACATCCACACAGAAACACTCAACTCCTCAGACCGCCCACGCTCTTACGGCTTTAAGATGACAGCTCAAGGCTGGCTGTACATACAGCCAGACCACACAAGTGGCAGATTTAGTCCTATTTATAGTCTGGTAGAGAATGAGAAAGCTGATTTCAACTCCTGGAGGGGACAAAAAAACCCCCAAAGGACATATATTTTACAAGTATTGATGCCTGTCATAAGAATTATGGTTTCACATGCCATCAGCCCTTGATGCATGTTGCAAGGGGAGTAAGGAAAATGTCACAAGAAATCAGTGTAAAGCAATAGCACGGGTAATAAAATGGGTATCTTTTAGACTATTCATAACTATATACATTTAGAACCTGTGACATAGACTTGTAATTCCGAGCTTGATTGCAGTGTTTAAAGGCAAAAATGTTCTATCATGAAAAACAACTGATTTCAGACCAGATCACAGTGTCAAAGTTGAGGCCCATGGGCCAGATCAACATATTTCCAGCCAATTCTGAGGGAGAAAAGCGGCATGAGCTGCTAGCTGATCACTGCTAGCTTGAGCTGCTAGCTTTACTGAGAAACTTTCTTCTTCAGAATCTACTGGAATTATGTTTATAATGTTAACTGTTGAAAAGCTACAGTATGTTAAAGATTTTGTGTTTCAGCGACAACAGCTCAGGCGTTGAAGCGCATGTGTCAAAGTCAACGCTGTTAGCATTAATCGCAGACAGAACCGCTAACACTAAACACTGTGAGCATCAATAGTAAACAGAACTGCTAACAGAAAACACACTTAGCATCAATAGCAGACAGAACTGCTAATGGAAAACATTCTTAGCATCAAAAGCAGACAGAAATGCTAACGGAAAACACTGTTAGCATCAAAAGCAGACAGAAATGCTAACGGAAAACACTGTTGGCATCAATAGCAGACAGAACTGCTAATGGAAAACATTCTTAGCATCAATAGCAGACAGAAATGCTAACGGAAAACACTGTTAGCATCAAAAGCAGACAGAAATGCTAACGGAAAACACTGTTAGCATCAATAGCAGACAGAACTGCTAACAGAAAATACTGTTAGCATCAATAGCAGACAGAACCGCTAACGCTAAATACTGTTAGCATCAATCACAGACAGAAATGCTTACGGAAAATACACTTAGCATCAATAGCAGACAGAAATGCAAACGGAAAACACACTTAGCATCAATAGCAGACAGAAATGCTAACAGAAAACACACTTAGCATCAAGAGCAGACAGAACTGCTAACGAAAAACATTCTTAGCATCAAAAGCAGACAGAAATGCTATCGGAAAACGCTGTTAGCATCAAAAGCAGACAGAAATGCTAACGGAAAACACTGTTAGCATCAATCGCAGACAGAACCGCTCACACTAAACACTGTTAGCATCAATCACAGACAGAAATGCTTACGGAAAATACACTTAGCCTCAAAAGCAGACAGAACCGCTCACACTAAACACTTTTTCTGTTAGCCTACATAGAGTTATGTGGGCCACACACGAAAAAGTTAGGGGACGCCTAATTTAAGGTTTTAGTTGATGTATTGTGGAATAATATACCTGCCTGTTTTTATCCATAGTAAGGTTAAAAGTTACGTTTTTAAAGTTGTAGCTGGTCAACAAATTTTAGGCCTGCAACCTAAGGTGTGTTTTGTATTTTGAACTCCTGTGCGACTGAGTTTGACACCCTCGTTTTTTGGGTTTTTTTATCTGCATTTATACATATATATGTCTATATTTTGGATACATTTTCCATGAAATTTAATCTTTTTGGGGTAAGCGTTTCAACTTCTTTTTCTTGCATTTCTATTCAAAGGAAATGTCAGAAAGGACAGAGCAAAGTTGCCACCTTGCTCTCTCATTATGTAAATCCCAGGCTATTATTTCTGGAAGAATCCGGCCTGGCAGGTGGATTCCTCTCCCTCCCGGCAGACTCTATGTGAGCATTAAGGGGGACAAACATCTTTAACGAGAGAGTGTAATGAGAGCGGACAGTGAGCATCCTTACATTTAACAGGCGTGTTTGTCGTCGGGTAAACTTTCCACTCCTGGGAAAAGCCATCAAAGTCCATGGAATTCATCCTCTGCAGAGATATCGAACGTCTGTAACATTTTTATGGAGACAAGGTCCGTAGTTTTCGGGATTTTATGATGTGTAGCAAGGCTAAAAATAGGACAGCTTTTTCCAATACAAGACAGAAGCATGAAAAATGCGGCACAACTCCTCCTTTGGACCGTCGGGAGCCACACACGAAGCTTTAACTTTGCAATCTGTTTTTGTCAATCTCATTCCGCAAAGCCCCAGCATGTTTCCATTATGTTTGCAGGAATGTATACATTAGAGCCAAGCGGGTTGAAAACATAACCATCTGGCTGCAGTGACGGCCTCACTGCACCTCCAGCATGCAGTAAATTGTAGATTGTTCTGCCCCACTGAGTCTTCTTCACACACCACACCACTAGTGGCGAACCATTTTCCTTTGAACCCCACTAAAGTAAAGTCAACGAAAATGTAATTATTCTGTTCCTTTACAACACCGGACCTCCACCACACACACAAATATTTTCTATTTTTCATTTCAGTAGGAAAAAATGGTGCCTTTGAAAGTTTTGGCATTAGGAATATACTATTCTCGGTTTATGGCAACTCATTACTCCCGTTGCTCCGTATGTGATGTAATGCTGCCCTTTCACTATTATTGTCCCGGTGAAAATAATAATACCGCATAAATCTTAGTAATGGATTTGTTTGTGTTTTTATGTCTTTCAACCATCTCTACACAGGGAGGATGATCAGGCCATTCCACCAGCCCCTGTTAATTATCCAGCTGTAATTTTAATCTGTCATGAGCTCTTCATGGGGGTGTACAAATGCTGCTGGTATCTTAATCAGCTAAGTGATGTTGTAGCAGAAGTATGCCTTTGATTTAATCCTTTCACAATGTAAGACCCACTCCTCTGCATCCTGTAGGGTTTAGCTTCCGATGCTGCTTGTTTGTTTTTTTTTTTTTTTTTACAGCAGACTTCTATTCCCGGGCACAGGAATTTATCGGGAATGTTTTTTTTTTTTTTACAATTGAAATGGTGGAAATGAAAAGGAGAGGATGGCCATGAAAGTGAAGTGATTTAGCAAAGAAAAAAGGATGAAATTGAAGTTTTATGTATCCTTCCAAGATTTTTCTTGTAAATATGGGCAAAACAAACATAGACTATATTAGCCAAATACAACTTTAAACGTATAACTGCACACTTTTGATGTGTAGCTTCTTGTACTTCTGCTAAACCATATTTTCAGAGTGCACCAAAAAAAATTTGGTCTATTTTCAAACTTGTGTCATACATGGGGGGGCTGTGGTGCAGCAGTAGGGCGGTCGACCCCTGATTGGGATATTGCAGGTTCAATTCCCGCCTTGCCCGATCATGTGTCCTTGAGCAAGACACTGAACCCCTGAACTTCAGGCCTTCAAGGAAGATAGAATAGTTCTACATAAATTTACACCATTTATTCCAGAATATGCAGTACACTGAACTAAACAGTCACAGATTAGCCAGTAAGACTTAAATGTGTCCACAGTGACTCTAGAACTTGTTTGTTTCACGCTACACGTTTGCCGCTTTAGCTGCGTTGGCATATTCATGATACTTGTAACTCCCAGCCTTGTTTGCAACATCTATGCTTGGTAAAACAAATATTTGTGTGACTATGCTAACTCCCAATGTTGTTACTAAAAGGTAACAAAAACACAATCTGACACAGCTACATGCTAGCTGTGTTAGCATTTTCACAAAACCTGTAACCTGTAAGCAAAATCATACCAGTAAAACCCTAAAACAAATGCTACTAGTGATGTTTCCATTACACATGGGCGCAAAACTTTATCGAAATTCCAGAGATGTAAAAAAAAAAAACAATTTCGCAATTTCACTATTTACATTAATTCCTAATTATACAAATAAACACACATGAAAAGTCCATCAATGACATGGTGATGTATGTGAATAATACTTTGAATTGCTGTAGATACATTCAAGTTTCTGCCGTGGCACGAGCGCTCATCATCCATCAAAGGAGACGCTGGCGTCTTATTCAGGTAATGGAGCCGCGAGCTAAATGGGAGTGGCTATGGATGAAGTGGTTAGGGGAAATTGTGGTTGCACAATACACTCAACTTTTGATGAAATGTGTGATGCTGAAGGATCTCTTGTAGCTCCTAAAGCACTGGATAGCTAACTGCGGTAACCGTTCGTTGGTCAAGCGACTCGTTTTTTGTGATAAAAAGTGTTTTAACTGCAGTTTTGGACAATTTCAATACAACTCAAAAACCACCTTCTCTAAGTTAAATTTTGGTTTTTCATAAATTAGTTAATAGTAAATGGAAACACAGCTACTGTGACTATGGTACCTATCAGACTTGTTAGTATTAGAAAAAAAAATCATGTTAGCAGCGTTAGCATATTTACAAAATATGTAACTCCCAACCTAAAAAAACAGACTGATACAGCTAAGACAAATATCACTGTGACAGTGATAACTCCAAACGTTGTTGGTAACAAGAAAGAAAACAACCACACATACACAGTGACTGCTACATATTAGCCACTTTAGTGTATTCACACTAACACCCAACCAAGCATTTTGACTGGGTACTGTTTACCTCTCAAAATTGGTTCGAGACCTAGCACAACTAGAATGGATTCACTTTGGATTCTAAGACACACTATCATTTTGACATTGGAAACTTAAGGGACAAAACAAAAAATCACCTTTTTTTTGGTTTGTTTTTAATGGCACTTTTCAAAGCAGGTCATTAGGATTAAAATATTGCCATGCAGTAACTGTTGATTTTACAGAGAAAGGCAAAAAAAAAAAAAAAAAACGACAATACAAATTATAGATTTTGTACCAGATTTTTTTTTTTTTTCCTTTTTTTTATTCATTGTAGTAGCAACTCTAAAATAAGTGAAAAACAACTGACTTTGAAGCTCCTATCATTCTCACTTTTTGGAGAACATGCAGTCGCAGGTGCAGCCCTGAACCCCTCAGATCTCTGCATGAACACTGATAGAACCCAATGACCCTCAACCAGGCCAATTTCCGTACAACTGCAGTCAGTGCATCACTCTTTCACGTCCACATCCACACAACATGTACTGTACGTGCTTTTGTCCTGACACTTAATTACACAAATTGTACCCAAGGTAGCTGCCAGGCAGCTAATACCTATTCATGTCACACTGTGATGGAGTGACGCATTGTATCATTTAAAGTGACTTGAAAATGTAAAACCATCTGAGTGACATGCCAGGTCACTTATGAACTTTTTCAGTATGTCAGAAAATTCAAGTTTATTTATAGAGCACTTTTCATATAAACCTCAAATTCCTCCACATTTAAGAACAATAATAAAAGAGCAAAATAATTAAATCACGGAATAAGATGAACATATAAAGAAAAACACGTTGGATCAAAGAACTGTCATGCTTCTTTATCTCTTTATCTATTGTAATTACTCTCAATTTCAATTGATCTTTTATTTCTAAATCACTATATGTAATTGTAAATAAGCCAACTTTACAGAGAAGTTTGCAGAATTGTGATGTTTTATAGGGTACCTAACCTCGTCAGGTAGGGAGATGCGTTGAGTGTCCAAGAATGTCGCTCTAGTAAAAGTAGCATTGCTTAAAAAAATAAAGTTACTCAATTAGAAGTTCTTCTAAATAATTGTTCAAGAAAGTAAAAAGCTTAAGTTAAGTCTTATGTGGGAGAAGTTTTTCTGTCCAACTGGGACCATTTTCTTCTTCAGAGGCTCCACTCAAACATGGTGTACCTCAGGGCTTTGTTTTAGGCCTGCTTTTATTCCCGTTTTAGCTGCTGCCACTGGGGTCCAATTATTAGAAAATACAGTGTCAATTATTGTATTTTTTTTTTTTTTTTGTTTAATTATTTTATTCATATTTGATTTTTTATTTTCAACACTTTGGGTTGCTCTTGCTTTAAACGTTGCTATACAAATAATATATTGACTGATTGAAGGATTCCCTTATTGGAGCGTCCTACCTGATTTGGAAACATTATAGACACAATTTTGGTTTCTCTCTGAGGTTTTAAGATCCCTTCACATCCCAACAATGTCAGTGTTTGATTCACTGATGTGTTCAGTGTGGTCAAAGCAGAATTATTTTACAGTGGCTGATGATTCTCTTTGAATACCAAAAACAATAGTGCACCAATTTTACAGTTCATAGTTTATCGAAACTACTTGGGTGAAAGTAAAAAAAAAAAAAAAAAAAAAAATATATATATATATATATATATAATTTTTTATTTTTTTTACGAAAGTTGCTTAAGTAAACTAAATAATTAAATGTAACCCTTAGAAGTAGATTATTATTTGCAGTTCTCAAAGTGTAGAAGATGATCTGGGCCTAACTCCCTTTTTGTTTATTGTATGTTGTTTGCTGCATTCTGGACCAGAAATTCTTGTTTTCTTTTCATCAGAATTTATGTGAGCTGTCAAAGCAGTCCAAACAAAGTGGATGAAACTCTGGTTTGAGCCAAAACCCTGGAGTAAATATATCTTACATATTACCTTTTTGTGATTAATCTTCCTTATAGTTTGTAGTCGTTACACATAATTTAAGAATGTAACTTTTTGTTAAATAATTCTTGTTTTTTAAGGAATCTGGAATTTTATACAGAAATGGAACTTTAACACTTTATTTATTCGTTACTGTTATTTACATGTTTTTTTCTTTAAAAAATTCAAAGTTTTACAACACTTTAAAACCTCTTTTGCCCATTACTTTGTTTAGCTCAAGCGCTGTGATGTGTTCTCTCTGAGCTCAGATGGTTTTCTGAGGTTTTAGTGTAAATGAGAAAATAATCATTAAACAAAAACAACAACAAAATCTTCCTTAGCAGCCTGACATTTAGAACAAAAGCTGCGTTCCACCTCCATTACTTCCAATATTGAAATTTTTTTCTCATTACGTTTTCATCCTCACTTTTGCGTGATGTTTTTCTGTGTCTGTGGATTTCATTTTGGGTATCTTAGTTCCCCATCCACTCCTAAGACATCAAATTTGTTAATATTGGGTCTGACGTTTGCTATTTATCGCTTTGTGATCTTATAAATAACCCAAACGATGACAATACACCCCTAGAAGTGAGGTTGATCCCTGATAGTACTCTATGGATACAAAAAAGTAAATTAATGTATAAAACCATTTTAAATTTTAGTACAAAACTTAAAAGGAGACACGTTGTTGCATTGCATGTTAAGAAGCTTTTCTCCTTTTTCATTTAAATATTCTCCTTTATTCAACTCCTGAGTATATTTATCTGCCTCTAACAGTTTAGATTTAAAGACCAGACTGACATGACTGATGAGTCCTGCAGACGCTTCGGTGTCTGCTGACGGATGCTTCTATAACTCTTTGTCCTGTCGATGAAATGTGCCTCCATGCAAGTAAAGAGTTTCTAGACTACAAAGACATCTGCAGATTTACAAGAAATTGTGTTTGTTTAATTGGATAATTCGGGTTTTAATTGTTTGTTAATAAAGTTCAAGTAAAAAAAATGTTTAGTCAAAACAGGATAAACACTTGTTTTAACAGAAAAGGAGTGATTCAATTCCATCTTTTGTTATTTAAATGTGTTTGTGAATGTGTAATCTTTGCTATAACCCTATAATGCCATTTGTATCATAATTGATACACACATTTCTGAGACCCCCATCTCATCAGCATGATCAAAACTTTCCTTAAAGGAGCTACACCGTGATTTTCTTAAGCCTTTCAGAGTGAATTATATCCATAGGATCATATATTACCTTTGGAACACTAAAAAACAAATTTATGAAATATTAGTTATATTCAGTGAGTTGTTTCTTACCCGGAAGTAAAACGACTCGATTCCTCAAGCTCCGCCCTCCCTTTTCATGAGAAATTCTGATTCCACACGTAACTTCAAGATCTGGATTTTAATGCTTTAGCTCTAATAAGGTTTACTTCATTCCTGCTTTTTAAATCAGATTGTTAAAAAAAATTAAAGTTTGCTTTTACCACACAACACCATAGCCTTGTACAGAAGGAATCTAACATTTTCCCCTTTTTTGGACCTTTTTCAGAACCAATTTAGGGATTTTTTCACAAAGTAAATGGAAACATGAAAAAACTGAAGGAAAAGGAGCTCCTTTAAAAAACATGGAACTTTGTAGTTAAACTTCAATATTCAATATTTGTAGTTTTATATTTTAAAAGTATCCTCACTTCCTTTTTCTTACTTCAGTGGCCCAATTTTAGGAGGCTTTTCTTGGCTTTGGGACTAAAAATAGAAGGACGCAAAAATGTCTTACCATAAAACAGATGGATCATGCAAAGTAATAGGTTTTCATTTACTGCTCATGGCACTGTGTCCCTCCTAAAAGCTTGGACTCTGTTGCTGTTGAGGAAAAAGTGAACATCTGTGTGCACTGATGGATAGATCTGTTTACAATATTAGACATATAGAAGTGAAAGGCTGTAGAATGGGATACTTTCAGACTAAAATTATCCCCAGTGATGTCATTTTATTCTGCTGTGCTGCACTTTTTAAGCTGGTTGTCCTTTCAGATTTTAAAAATTATGCTTTTAAGAACAGGAGAAGGAGGAATTCATCTTTTGATCTGTTTATATTCATAAATATAAACATTTTTTTGTACTTAAATTGGTTGTTTTTTTCCATTATTTCCCATAACTGCAGTTTTTTGTGCAGCTATCCTTACTTGTGTTTCTAAATTTAGAGTTGACAACCCAGCAAACATGTTTTTTGTGGTGACTTCTCCCATATAGGTCATTTTGTGCAGGTGTTGCTGCTCAAATAGAAGCATCATGAACTGCCACTGTTGTGCTTTTGAGACTTCTTAGTGTTTTTGAGGACGCACCATTTGCTTTTGTTTTAGAAGCAGCTCTTTCAGAAAGGTTTCTGACTCAAATTGACCACCCCATTTTCTCTTATCTTTGACTGTTTTTGTTTCTGAATTGGATTGTGGACTGAGGAAATGGCTATTTGAAAACAATTTGCTATCTTTTTATAGCTTTCTCCCCACAGCCATTGGGGCATCTGCTTAGTGGAAGCAAGGCGAAGGTGGTGGTGATGATGATGATGATGGCGCAAGGTCGGAAAAAATCTGAAATTTGCATCACGTTGTAGATTGAATTTGGTCTCAGAGTTGTTGTTTTGAATAAAACTGCAAGTTCTAACTTCTTATGTCTTGAAGACAGGCTCAAGAAAAAGTAATGTTTTGGTAAAATGTATATATATATGTTAAAGATGTAAGATATTCTGACCATCTGAGTGGGCCACAATTGATGATGCATTTCAACCACACTAAACTTAGTTAAAATTTAAATTATTTATAATAGCAATAAGCATTAACAAATGCATTGAAGAACACAATCAAACTCCAATTGTTGACAGTTTTTGATGATTTTTACAGACAACATTAATGTGGCAAACTTTGGAAATTAAAGAAAAAATGTTTTGTCTGATTTCAGAATAAATTGAAGTCGTTTCAAAGCACAATCAAATGCAATTTTCAAATCCTGAGAGGCATCAGCAGGAGTGAGTGCAGCGCAGTACGTTTTAGTGCTTTCACCATAAAAATCAAAGCTTTACTTCTTAAGATTTTCTTGAATAACTTTGCACAGTAGCTCTATTGCCTGTGGTTACCTCATAGCCGTCTTGATGTCCTTCATTTTGCTTAAACTCATTTTACCCTCTGTATTGTGTTACACAGGTCGTTGCTGAATCCCATTTCACTGGTCAGTGTAGTTCTAATAATAAAGCGCCGTACCTCTTGCACTGAAGCCATTTGTAACAAATGGAGTCAAGAGGCTGAATCAGGCTTATCTCTCACAAACTGAAATAAATATCTATATTTCAGAAGGTGTTTTAGGTCCTCCCGCCGTGTCTTTGCTACTGAGCAGCACTTGACTTATAGGGGTAGAGCGGGAAGCGGTAAACTACGGAAAGGTTAAGGCTAAAATGTTGGCTTTCAGGCTCGCAGCTGTCAGGATGTGTCTCCTGCAGAGGAACACCTCAGTGTCACACAGCCTCGACATCTGCTACAGATGTCTCCGTTTGTTATTCTCAGACGCCGAACAGGCTGAAAGACATTTAAAAGTGAAGCAAAAAAAAAAAAAAGGAAAAAAAAAAAATCATCCTCACTTCAACTTGGAAGCCAAACAGTTTAGTAAAAAAGAAAAGTGCTTCACGGTTTCCCTTAAAAAGGAAGTTCTGTTAGTAGGGAATTGAGATCATCGTTTGATCTGTATCTCAAGGAATCATTTGTGGTATATTCGATTTTAACCTGTGTGGGGAATTTAATGATCTTTTAATGTGAGTTAACAGGGAAGGAAATGTGGCAGACGCAGTTTATCCATCCATGCTAGCTATCTCCCCTCATAGGACACTCAATGACGGCGCCGCCACCACCCCCTGATAGGATGCTGCTCCATCAGAGAACATGTTAAAAACAACCACGCGGAATTATTAAGCGTTTGATCTGGAAGTAATAAAATGAGTCTAATTAAATGGAGAAGCAGTTTTATTGGGTCTTTATTTGGTTTTGTGTTCATCACAGCCCCGTGTCACCTCACTGGCAGACGGCTAAAAGCCAGATTCAAAGTATTTTCATGCTGACAGGTTTTAGGATGCTCTGAGCAGGTCGTTGTTTGTTAGGCTGGTAAGTATTTGTGAATGGTGTGATGACAAGCATATTTCATTAATCAGAATTGTTTTAAATTATCACAGTGTATGGAAACCTAGAACAATACCACTCCAATCATGTTTGAATCTATTGTAAAAATGTTCCTAGTGGTTTTTTATTTGTGATTATGTTGTTTTTAGTTGAAGTTTGAGCAGGGCAACAGGAGTTGATCAGAAATGTGATTCTGAATGTGGGCGGGACTGTTGACGCCGCAGCTGATGTCCCATCATCTCTGTGTTTACACTAACTAACAAGCTAACATTAGTGGTGCAACAAAAATGAGGGGTACCTGGTTGCAGACAAGATGGCGGCTGAAAATCATGAGCTGGAAGGAAGTCCATCACTATTTCTCCGCACGCCACACGTTTTGGTGCTTAAAGCTTTGAGCCTATAACACCTGAAGTGTGTCTGTCAGACCCTAAAATGCTCTTTGACATACCGCAACTCCTCACACAATCAACGTGATCAATTGATCTGCAGAGAAAAGTGGTTTTGTGCTGGTAAGCAACAAAACCAGCTTTTCCATTTTCAATTTCAATTCTATTAAAGCCCTATATCCCAAAAGAATTGATTCACTGGGCTTCATGCTGGTTATTTTAAAGAAGATGAAGGTCAGTCATAAAATATAAACAATAGCTAAACTACACAGACTGACCGATGCGCAACACATTAAGTCTTATATTCCAGCCGCAAGATTACTTTAACCGCCCAAGTCAAACAGTTGAAAACACTGAGAGCAAAGCTAGACCCATATAATATTTCGAGCTAGGACAGAAAGCAAGGGTAAGTCGGATTGAGTCACCATCATGAAATCAAAACCGACCTCCAGTCATCAAGCAGCTCAGGAGAATCGTTGAGAAGTAAAGTCAGAAGTCATGAGTGAACTTGTTCAAAGTCCACACCCCTTCCACTTAAAGGCAGCTCGGGAGAATCGTTTGAGATAAAGTCAGATTACTCAAAAGAAATCTGTGGGATTTTGACCCTCTTGGAATCAGCAGGTACTTCCTATTTGGAACATGAGAGAGGAGGGGTTGATATGTCCAGTGAATATACAGTCAATGGTCTGAGGCTAAAGCTCTAATGTAAAAAAATCTGAAAACTTTTTCTGAGATCCTTTTTTTTTTTACAACTTTTTATTTTTAGTTTTCACCCCAGTTGATACATAACAGAACATAGCACAACAGAACAGAACAAAACAAAACATACGTCAGTTAGATAAATCACACCATCAATTCTTCAGAAAAAAAAAAAGAAGGGAAGTAATTACATTCATAAAAATGAGTAAGTGATACTAGGAGTTCATCTGTATAGGTATTGTTTCAGATCAACCTTGAGTACTTATATTTAACTATATCTTCATAGGTGTGTACATTTGATCATATATAGAGATATGAAACAACCTGTAATTTTTTTAATTTAATTTCCATTTCTCATTAAATACGTCTGTTTTCATTTGAGGAGACACTGTCATTTTTTTCCATCTCATATACTTGTCTTACTTTATTTTTCCAGTTATTTATTGTTGGTGAGATCCTTTTTGAAATGAATTAGTCTTGCTTAAGCTTCTAATCCTCATTTTTTAAAAAGTTGTAATAAAAGCTTCTACGACTCTGAAATCTTGTGAAATTTCCGCTTCTGGCTAAAGATGTTTGGCAATTTCTGCTTCCTGCTAATGATCTTCAGTCATCAAGTCTGTCACCAAGTCCTCTCAACAACATGGCGAGCTTTATTTGGAACCAGTTTTAAGCCAGATACTGACTCAAATGATAAAAATGAGGACATTAATGTTTGTGTATGAGTTGATGCATCAGAATGGAGCGGTGCTGCAAGAACCATTTCGGAAGAGAGCTTTGTCTCCATCATCTCCTGATTCCTACCGATTTTAATAAAGAAATACTCAGATTTAATCTCAGATTTTTCTCCCACCATGAGAGAAAAATGTAACAAGAACATCTTAAAAACACTCAAAACCTGATGTTCATGTAACGGTCCATCTTGCTCCAGATTTTCTGCGTTCACTTTTAGATTATATCATTTAGATCTGTTTGAATGATCAAGTAGTGACTTCAAACTAGCGGTCCAAATTCATCCTGCCTGCTCTCCGTTATGGTTGTTGGAAACAAGTTTACCACTGGTATTGATTTTTGAATTTGACAGCGGCATTTAGACGTATGACAAATGGCTGGAAGATAGAAAATAAAGAAAGAAAAAAGTCCATCTGAACACCTGCACGCATAACTCAAATAGCTGCCAGATAGACATGCACATGAACACGCACACACTGCGTTTCCCTCGCACAGGTCTCCCAGTCCCATGTCTTATTCATGTTCCCATCTTATCTGGTGTGACTGATTTATAACAAGCTGCAGAGAATGCTGTGACAGATGTTAGTGCTTTGCCACGACCCCAAACAGCCCCCAATCACCACTGGGGATTGGCCGTCAATACTTTTCTACCTGTGAGGGCTGGGGAGACTGACACGTAGTTAGACACGGACAGGCAGGAAGAGAGGGGCCGGGGGGGGGCCCAGAGGATATGCCCTGTCCAATCAGACAAATGCTGATGAGGCCCACGGCCTCTGTTCTTTGTAATATGCTGCAGGCCCGCATGATACTAGCATCATTTCTCTTTTTACAGGCTATTATGCCCGAACATTATTGAGCTGAATAAAGTGTGCTGAGATGACAGAGATGCTGCATCGGGAGGGGGAGTGGGTGTACAAATGCAGCAAGGGGATTTGTTTATTTGCGCATCATGCTATGAATATGTGTTTCTCTTTGTGTGGCTGCATGCTACAGTGTGTGAGTGCTGCTGGTGCTTTCATGGATCCAGGTGTGTGTTTTTGTTCCTCTTTGAAAGTCTTTTTTTTTTTTTTTCTAATAGAAGCGTCGGTCCTGAAAACTCTCTGACACCGCTTGTAATTCCCTCTTTCACTCAATTGTGATGCCGCCTGGCTCAGGAGGAAGTGCGCATAATTTACTACCCACCACCTGCACTATTGGCTGCTGGAAGACTTCATTCCAGGATGGACGACAAAAAAAAAAGCAGAAAAAATCAGCCCACGAGTAAATCCTATTAGAGGCTAAACAGGAGTCAGCCAAGGAAATGCTGTGCAGCTATCTCTGGTGCTTCATTCTTTCCAGACATGGGGAGGAAAGGGATGCAGAGTCGGGGGTGAGGGATGGGAAGGATTAGAATAGCACTGTTGGTGAGAGTAGAGTGCGGGAGAGTGAACTAGTGGGCAAGCATGACAATGAGGGAAAGAGCGGGGTGATAGAGACGTTTGAAGGCAAGAGGGGACGCTACACGGGGCGGAGCAGCAAAGACCGCAACAGGAATGTGAAGGTGGAGGCTCCGTTCAGCGGAGACGCTAAAGTGTCTTTAGGAAACATTTGTGTCCACAGACAGGAATAAGAAGTGGGACCATCTGTCGCTGAAATCTCTCCTCGGTCTTCCCCCCTCTGTTTCCTTGCATCTCACATTGTGATGTGTCCTCCTTCATGCCCAGGCGACATGGATGTTCTCCAAAGATGAGGCTAAGCTTGTGGTTAAGCTCTCTGTGAGGGAAATCAAAACCTAGCTTAAACCTCCTGAGTCTGCAGGGCAAAAAAAAAAAGGATCACTAAAAAAGTGGGTCAAATTAGCCGTCTGATCTAAAGACATAAATGCATAAATCAATTCTAGATCCCGAGTTTTACTTGACTTTACAGTAAAAGCCATGATCACACAGTTTCTTCTAACTCAGACATTGATTTTTTACCCCTTCTTTCTCCGTTCATTTATCCTTTGTTTTTTTTCTATTAACAGTTCTCGATTCAGCACAGGAAATCTCTTCAAATTAAGCTGTTGCTCTCTTGCATGACACAGTTAGCATGTTATTACCTGCTAATGGAGGAACTGGCTGACTAATTAAAATTATGATGAACAAGAAGCACACAAAAGATCGACTTACTCAAAGATCAGTCTGTGTATTTTTAATGACAATCTCAGCTGGGGGCTAAACGGAATTTCCAAGATCAGATTAAAAAAAAAAAAATTCAGTAATTCAAGATTATTCAGTTTGAAATTAAAGTGTAATGTGTTTGGGAAAACTCACAAGAAAAGTAATTTTTTCTCATCAAGCAGGAGATTTTAAAATGTAAAAAAACAAGTTTATTTCATATCAATAAATATTTAAATGCAAAAACCATAGATTAATGCAGAAACCTCATAAAAAAAATAGTAAAAACTCTAATTTTTAAGCTATAGTAGATTTCAACTGCTATAACAAAAAGGTTTGTTCTACAAAATGCTGAAACTAGTTACAAATCAAAAAAGCTGCACGTTTGAGCTGCATAACAACTGGCCTCCTCCCACACGGCTCTTTGCTAAGCTGACCTGAATGTGACATTATTTGGATTAATAGAAAAAGAGGCTGAAGTTTGGTTAATAGATATGTTGCAGTTCTTGTAAACATGTAGGGTTGGGTTTTAATCCGAAACACACTGCGGGGTGTTTAGTAAAAATAAATGACCAAAAACTGGTGCGGGTATTAGGCAGGGGGGAGCTATGTGGGGACAAGTGGGGCTGGCTGCCCATCAGCAAAAAGCCAAAGCACCCCAATTGACCCCAATTTTTGAGAATATAAGCCTATATAATATAATATAATATAATATAATATAATATAATATAATATAATATAATATATATAATATAATATAATATTTTATATATATATATATATATATAAAATATTATATATTTTTATATATATATACATACATACATACATACATACAGTGTTTCTCCGCATTTTTGTGTTTCTTTATTCGTAGTTTCACATATTCGCGATGATCTTCTTCTTGCTGTCATGTGACTTTTCCGATTTGTGACAAAAACTCAGATAATACAAGACTTGTATGAAATGTTTGCCTTCAAAAGAGATGCTAGGCTGCTGAGTTGTATCTCCGCACAGCAGAGCCCCTCCGCGTTCCGGAGCCCCTCCGGAACGCGGAGAGGGAGCGAGAGAGGCGTGCCTTCTCCTCTCTCTCTATGCCCCTGCATGGAGAAACGACATCAGCTGACTCAGGAGCGGCCAAAAAAAAAAGTCCTGTTATACTAAAAAAGATAATTGTGGGTCATAATTATCATTCAAAGCAGGTGACGCACGCACTCCCAATTTTAAGGCTTAGTTACATTTCTCATCTTCGTTGTGAAGTAAACTGCTGCTGGGGTACAGTCTTTGAATAAAAACAAAACAAAAAAAAAAAAAAAAAAAAAAACTCTTGTAGAGCAATACTCCAATGTCTTTAATAAATGTTTTACAGAGCATGATCAGAAGTGTTTTAGATGAGTATGGAATATATATATATATATATATATATATATATATATATATATATATATATATATATTTGTAAGTTAAATCTTGAGCCCCTAAAATTAGGAATTTGGGGTTAGGTCCTTTTTATACAGATTTTAGATCCTTTTATTTATAATGACCTTCTACTCTGCTGTTCTCTTATTTTCCCTCATTCCAAATTATTTTGCCCCCCCCCCATTTAAAATGTTTTAGCTCTGTCACATCTTAAAGGCAGGAAACAAAATTATTAGTTTTTTTTTTTTTTTAATAAAAAAGCAAACATGAGGGGAAAGTAGAAAAGGAAAGCCCAGTTGTGAGCGGTACAGCTCAGAATGACGCCTGTCGGGTTTGTTTGTGATTCTAAACGCTCCAGAGGAGTGAGTGTGAGCGTGCGTGATCGTTTGCCTCATTGCTCTCTTTATGGCTCTGTGATGGAGAGGACCTTGCCTTTAGCCTGATGACAGCTCAGACAGATTTAACCCCCACCCCGTGACCCTGAACGGGGTGCAGTAAGAATAGGAAATTTATGAATGGATGAAAAGAACGACAAAAAAAACCCCCGACATATATCCTGAGTGTGTTTTCACTTTGCCGCCCTACACTACATCACCATGACATACTTGTCATAGCCAAACAAGCGACATTATTTATGTGTTGTAGAGAAACAGAAGCTTACAAGCTAATCAATAACAGAACATGAAAACAGAATACGTCTTTGCCAACATTGTTTGGCCATTTTCATGACACATCTTCACTTTGGCATCATGGGTCATTTGTTAGAGCTGTTTGATTACAGTTGTACATTTGGGTCATTACCACTGCTGGTCAACATAAGCCTCAAAAGACCGCCTCCTTAAATAAATACTTAAGCTGTGCATTGGCTGGAATGTGCAACTCATTTCCAGTTTCAGGACCACAAAAGATTTACTTTAGTTTATTTTTATTTCATTTTCATAGAACACAAAAGACTTTCAAAAAACAAAATAATAATAATGAAAAATAACAAGATTAAAAAAAAAACAACAAAAAAAAAACTCAGTGAAAATGAAAAGGGACAGAAACAAGAAGAATTATTATCTCTCCCCCAATCAGTCAATCAGTTCAATAGAATCTATTGCTTTGTCTTTTACAATATTAAGTCAACTGGCTGGCAAAGAGCAACAAAAAAGAAAAAAAAAAAAAAAAAAGTGAGGAAAAAAATAGATAAATAAACAAAAAACACTCAAGCAAACAGTAAGGACAACAACACAATAATAATACCTAAATAAGTAACATCCAATAAACTAATTAAGCAAGTACTTTTTTTTTTTTTTGTTGAAAGCTTACCTATTCCCAATGGCCTTATGATTCATATAAAGAAAGCATTTGTTTTTTCTGAATTTTTTTAAATGTAGTAATGGAACTAGACTCTTTTATAGATTTTTCAAGATTATTCCATAATCTAATACCCTGCACTGACACACTTTTCTCCTTCATTTTTGTTCTAAATTTGTTTGTTTTTAAAATATAATGCCCTTTTAGGTTATACTTTCTCTCTCTTTTTTCAAACTTGTGCTCTATACATACGTTTGAGTATAGAATGATTTACTAAGTCTTTAAATTGTAATATTTTCAGCTTTATAAACAGTGGTAGATGGATCCAAATAATGACTCCCAGACACTTTTTGAGCTTGAAGGGCGTGTCGGGGCTTCATCGCAGAAACATTGCAAGAGATTTCGTGGACTGCACTGAGAAATATAAGGAATCTTTCAGATTAAATGCATAAATTAGGCTAAAATCTGCCATCTAAATGGTAAATAGAGAGTTGAAAACTGTAGATTTTCTAGATCAAGCATGTCCAAAGTCCGGCCTGTGGGTCAAATGCACCTTGCTTGTAAATTTTAGGCAACAGGGTCCTGTTGTAACATCAATATGTGGCCCCCAGCACATTCTAGGAACTAGAATTTATTGATTGTCATTTGCTAATATAAGCTGTTGTTCATTGTTATTAGATTTATTGTTTATAGGATGTCCATTAGCTGGGATTAGCATACTCTTTCTGGGGTTCTTCATAACAAACACTTCATAGAACAAAAATATTGATAAAAAAACATAAATTACACTTTTATTGTAATCCCTAAAATTTCATAATTTAAACATAAAATTCACATTTTAAATATCATTAAAAGAGTTCTTGTGCCCCAAATCTTTATAGTTTAAATAAATAACACAATCAAAAATGTATTTCATTCAAACGAATACACAACTCGTATAAAATATACAACTTCAAACTGTGACCTCAGTTGTTTTTAGAAACAATATTATCAGTGGTAACAAATTCTCAAAGTTTCTTTGATCGAATTGATTCTTAAGAAAAATGTATCTTTTTGAATCTTAAGACGTTTGTTGTATTTCTGGTAGCACAACCATCTAAATCTTGATTTATCTTGAGCTGGTTAAAAATAAACACTGGAATTAACTCATGTTAACTCATCAGTATCTCATTCATGCTGGTGTTGTACATTTGACTGCCAGACAGGCAGCTTTTATTTAGTAAAGTCCAGGTATAAAATACTTAATAATAATATTATTAATAATGTATTAATATATGTATAAATAATATATTAATACTTATAATTTTTCTTAGCAGTAGCCCACATTGTTTGGCAGTGATATAGTTGTCAGATAATTTAAATTCTAACAGATAACATCTATATCTTCTGAGGAGAGATATAGCTCCACCCACTTTTCACCAAGACTTCGATGTATCTTGATCATTGGACAATTTGGACAATTTATTTATTTAGCAACAACCTGTGGAACCTGAAGGACCAAACAAGAACATATTTATTTGTTTCTGTGATCAAATCCACAGTGGTTTGTACTTTTGACTAATGTAACTGTGAGTAATATGTAATATCTCATATGAAAACAGATCTAATGTTGACAAAAGACATTTTTTAAATTTTATTTCTGGTCTTCAAGTATAAAATTCACAGTAATTTCAGCAAAATGGATTGGATATAATTCTTTTCTAAGTGAGAAGACAACAAGTGAAACATAGTTAATTTGTATTCACGTCTTTGGATTTTGCAGGTTGAATGGGTGACCCTTGCACATTTTCACCCTCCCAAATCACTTTCCAAAAAGTTTGGACACCCCTGATCTAGATGGTAGCCAGAAGTTTTGACATTTTCTTAGAGATGGTCAAAGAGATAACTTCTTCTAAAGTCTGAAACTATCATTTTAGACATGTTGGACTAAGATAGTCTCTTTTTGAATTGGACATTCAGTCTTCTTCCCAATTCTCTTTAATGTCTGCCTTCTTAGAAGAAGCTCTGCAGGTAGTAGTTTGGTACCACAGAAAGACAGCCACCCCTTAGATCAGACAGAAACACGGAATTACCAAAAGCAATTAATCCTCAAAGACCTGGACTGACAGAATTAACGGTTGGAGGAATAAAAACAACTTACGGCCGGTCTAACACAAAGTTCAAATAACCTCCGAGCAGCGATAAGACTTTTAACCTGAGCGCGGGTGTCATCCGAAGTGTTTTTTCTCACAAAGCTTTTACTGCATGTTTGTTGTCGTATTTCACCGCCTGGACATGTGATGATAGCATGAAGGAGTTTAATCATCTACAAAGGCCTCTGACTTCTTCACCTTACCTGAGCGATGATTTAATAAGCCAAGGGAGATCCATTACTCACGGGAGACGAGGTGGCGAAGAGAGCAGCGTTAATGTGCCGCTTGCGTCACTAAGCCTTTTCAAACCCAAGGCAAAGTGAGTGATTCATTTTTTTTTTTTATTTTTCTAGTTAATCGAGACAGGAAACATCCATCATTTGACTTCATTGTGCCACTCTGAGATGCACTATAATTTTGTTTTTAAAAGCATTTTCAATGACAAGTTTTCCCACCAACACTTAAATCACCTCAATCTCTGATGAAATGAGAAATAGTACATTGGACATAGATATAAATACAGTAGGAACAACAGCATTTACTGGCTGGGGTGACTCTCTTAAATCATTATTATATCCGGGAGTGTTTTTTCTTGACTGTCATCTGTGACTCCAGCTTATAGGAAAAAAGGGGATGCACTTTGACCTGTGTGTAAATTAAAAATCCCCACAGGGTTGAAATGTCAGGATGCACACAATAAAGGGACAGTGGAAAACTCAATGTGGTGTTGGACTTGACAGAAAGGATCAATTCCTCAAGCTGTTCTCGAATTTATACCTTTTTTTTTTTAAAAAAAAAGGGTCTTTTTGATGTATCTTTGATATTCTTCCATTTGCTATTTTAAAAAAAATATAAACACGGATGATCAAATGGATGGACATGCAAGACGATGACAAAAAGCCATATGTCAAATGTAGTTCTTTCACTTTTGTCCCATCAGACGGAATATTTTCCCCTTAGACGCTCAAAATAACTCAATGATAAATACCACTTAGAGCAAAGTGCGTTCAGAGACGTGAATCGGCTATTATGAAATTTATAGTAATTATGTTTTCCAGATAAATGAAATCATTATGGGCTCATTCAAGATGTCAAAACATAAAACGATTAGCTTTAAATATTCTAAGCACATGCTTAGACTTCCTCATAGGAGACTTGCATTCTGATTCCCCCCCATCCATCAAATGGCTTTTATGAATACACAAGAACTTTAACTCTCCAAAGCCTCAGAGTTAAAACTTCTAACTTCCGTTTTTCCACAAGGATGAACTAGTTTAGTTGGTAGATGAGAGAAATTTGACACTTTTGGCATCAATGTGGTTTTAAATAAATGAAAATCAACTTTTAAATGTTTATAAGGATGTGGGGCTCAACACAACTATACACGCCCACTAGCAGCAAATAAACATCCTGTTCTGTAAAGAAATCACAAGAGACGGTCAGACACCTGTTTTTAATAGCTAACAAGTGCATGCTGGGAAATACAACACTTTGGGGGGTTGCATCTTCTACAGGTCATACCAGGAAAACATGGTGAAAAGTTTCACTTCAATTATTATCCAAACAAGAGCAGTATCACAGGAAAAAGATGCCTTAAAGGCAGTATGGAAATATAAAAAAAGATGAACAGGAAGGGAAGAAAAGCTTATCGCCTCAAGGGGAGATGAAAGAGGATGAGTGGTGGTGGAGGAGGAGGAGGCGCCAGCATCTCAGATCATGTCTCTATCTTTCCCTTTTCACTTGGACAGCGGGAGTATGTCTGTCAAGCCACTGTCATCGTTTCTGGCAGTGTTAGCTTCCTCCTAGCAACGGCGTGGCAGCGACTGCAGCCAGGAAGAGGCGCTTAGAAAATGAGGCATCTCCCCCGACAGAATAGTGGCCTCTCACTGACTCGCTGCATGATCACTCCTCTGCCTTAACAAAGCCTCCTTTTAACCGCACAGTCACGTTTATTCCGGAGCATGCGGCGCGCGCTTCTGGTACAGGACTGTAAAAGGTCGACCAGCATCAACTTTCTATGTGCGCACACGGATGTGAATGCATTGCATTCAAGCTCGTCTTTTTTTCTTTTCTTGTGCAGACATTTCAAACTATTTTTCAAAAAAGCTCATAACAAGATGTCAGGACACCCTCGTGCAGCACGCCGCTGCGGCATTGTGCGTCCTTCTCGCACATATACGCTATTTCACATTGCTCTTAGATTGTGTAATAGTGCCTTGAGCTATTACATTGGTTGATATGGCAACTGTTCCCTACAATCTAACGCACCCTTTTTTTTTTTTTTTTACAAAAGACAAAACTCATTTTAGCCTTTCTTTTATATTCACCTGCTGACAGGAAAGGAAAAGCAAAGACATTTCTCATTCAGAAAACATGGCTTTATGCAGCATTCTGTTACAAGACAAACCTGAAGTGAAATGTGTATTTTATTTTTACACAAATGTTTGAAGAAAATAAACTTTTGTTGACTTCTTTGTTTTTACCTATTTTGGAAGGCTTATTTTCAATAGAGATCATGCTATTTTGACTTAAAATTATTCAGATAATGTGATTTCTATCATGTACACTCTAGTGGTCCCCATCCACCGGGACGTGGACCGATCAATTTGCTCTGGGCTGCAGAGGAAATCATTAATTTTACCAGTTTTTCTTTTTCTTTTGATTCTAACCAGTCTTTTATTTTGAAAAATAATCAGATTCACTCAGCTGCTCTTTCCATCACTCGATGAGTAAAGCTTAGTAAAGGAGGAAAACTACGAGCGTCTGAAAAATCTTTTGGTTTTGAAGACGACAGGAATCTCTCGGCTATATTTCAGCCACTTGAGCGCTAAAAGTAGTCCGGCGGCATGCAACACGGGAAAAGTTGTATATATGTGTGTGTGTTAGACAAACGGAGATTAATCACGAGCATGGGATCATCCGAGAAGAGTCTAGAGTTGTCAGAGTCCATGCAAGGGTCAGGGCAGGCGGCAGCCAATCAGAGATAAAGCAGGGTCAGAAACAGAAGATCAGGCACAAACAATACTTCGCACTGACCAAGGCTCTGTGCAGTGCTTAAGTGTCCAGTGGGTTATTGGGAAATGAGAGACAGCCGAGCAACATCCAGGAACTGTGTGCTGGGGTTGCTGGGAGATGTAGTGCATCCAGTACTCTAGAGATGGTTCCTGCCGGTGACCAGAGGGGGAGACAGAGTGCTGACTCCTTGAGCCAGAAGTAAGCCATTTCTTATGAGTGATGTCACGCTCATCCTGTCCAGTTCTCGTATACAGTCAGTGGTCGAGGCGGACTATTGAAAACATGTACCAAATCAAAAGAAAGGAATAAAGATGAGGTGTTGCAAAATTCTTTGCCGATGAATCGACTTATTATAAATATATAGCATGGTAGAAAAACGTTTTACTAAAACCATGAGTATTAAAGTTGTTCTAAACCATTTCCTGGAACCAAACACTGGAATTATAAAACCCAGCTCTTAAAGAGGATGTTCAGGGAACCATTTCTAACTGATTTCATATCCAGACACATAAAGCAACCATGTACTTTTCAGGCTCTCTTCTGTTTAACCACTCTCAGAATCTTGGCACAATCTCATTTTATTCATCATAGGAAAAAAAAAAAAAAAAGCAGAGGTTGTATTGCAGATTAGGGACTAAAATATTCAGTTTAAATCTGTGTCACGACAGAGAAAGAGCAAGCGGTAACGAGCACTCACGCTCAATTTTCTTGCTTTTAAGATCAGAGGGGAGAAGTATGCATCAGGCTGGAAGTCAAAGCTGCAGCCTGTCTGCGGCTGCTGGGGTTTTCTTTGTTTTTGTTGGGTCTCCTGAGATGAATGGTAATGGGATCATCGCCGTGTGGGTTTATGTGCTCTTTTATTCCATTTAAAACATTTCACTTATTTGCTCATCTTGTATTTTTTTTCCTGCTAAGTTTAAAGAGCTAAATATAATTCCCT
Organism: Oryzias javanicus; assembly: GCA_003999625.1. Lineage (NCBI taxonomy): Eukaryota > Metazoa > Chordata > Actinopteri > Beloniformes > Adrianichthyidae > Oryzias > Oryzias javanicus. Next base: position 18,228,523 of record CM012451.1, read on the forward strand.
TTCAACTGGATTTGTTTTTCAAATCTGAATGTAAAACTTTTTATCTTGGATTTCTTTTAGCATTTAGAAAATCTTTTTACAACATTTAAAGAAAATTTGCATTTCATTAAAAATCCTTTTATCAGTTAAGACAAATGTTTCTTTTGGAGCAAAACAGGATCTAATATTCACAAATATGTTTGCGTGGTGACGCATAGAGGGGATGCTCCACTGAGGCTCAGTGTCATCCTCTCAATGCAGACGTTTTTGTTTGCGCTTTGCAGCTTTTGGGATTTTGCCTTAAATGCAGTAAATCTCAGATTAAGTGGCGCTCCGTCAGAGGGCAAAGGACTCAACAGGAACGGCTCTTGAAACGTGTCGTCAATAATCTTGATAGCGCCGTAATGCCTCTGAATCCTACATTTTTCGTGTCTTGCTCATGCCAGCTCAGGTTTGAACCATCTGAGGGAAAACCGGCCTAAACCGCAGCCGTTCCTATGCCTTTTAATCCGCCACCAGCTCCGCCTCATTCGCTGCTTCCCATTGTGCTCCCTCTCTGCCTGTGCGGAGAGGAAAAGGCTTTTAGTTACAGCAGACAGGGGTTACACCGGGTGTTGGCGAGAGAGAAAAAAATTGACCCGAACTTGAAGAGAAAAAGAACTGCAGGCTGTGTGGGGTTTCTTGGACCGCGACTGACTATTGATTTAGTGGCTTGGCTACATTATTGATTGAGGGTAATTATTGCTTAAGCACAAACCTTGATTTTTAACATGGGTATTAAATATTAAATCTTTAAGGCCTGATTAAAGACACTGCTGCTGGAATAAAGACATATATTGCTGAGTGTGCAGTTCTTGGACTACTAGAGAGGAGGCAGTTTCATCCAAACTTTTTAATTATGTGAAAAATGTGTTGTTTTTTCTGAACAGAAATTGATATTTTTTAGTAAGATTTGAATTTTTTTACTGAGTATTTTGACTTTTTCCATTGTCAAATGGAAGTACCGAACCATTCCTTTTGGGGGCCCCGCATTGGTCGATGTCCATGTAAAATGGAAGAGGCAGAACAGTTGGGGGAGAGTGGCTGTAGCCAAGCCTGATGACTATAATACAGCGCTCTTAAGTTAACATATCCGACAGCGGTAGCCGCTCGTAACTTCCTTTTCAGACATTAAATTCCTGTTATACACAATTGATCAGAAATGAAGCCAGAAAAAGACGAGCTGCTGGTTGACTTAACATTTGTTGTCACTTTTCTAGTCGTTGCACTACAACGACATGCCAACATCATGCATGCGCAGTGAAAAGAAACCGCTCAGCGTAACTGAATGGAAACGCTCGCCAGAATTAGCGGAGCCGTACCGTACCGATCACAAATGAGCAGGCAGCTGGATCCAAGTGCAGCAGGTTTAGCATAGACAGGGGAACAGGAGTGACGCTCAGCTAAAAGTTCACTAAGCTAAATCCGGGTCAGGCATGCAGAGGTCAAAAACGAGAATGAGGGCGTCAGGGAAAAACCGAAGCGGTCAGGGTCCAGACGAGGGTCGGGGCAGATGACAGGTGACTGATAACAATCAGTTGAAGACGAAGCAGGGTCAGGTGAAACAAAAGATGGAGCAAAATGAATATGATGGCGGTAAAAGAGGTAATCGACTCCATTGTTGACCCGCTAACCTATATTTGCAATTTATCCTTTCAAACAGGAACATTTTCATAGAAAATGAAAATAGCTAAAGTAATTCAGGAGACAAACATCAACTCACAAATAAAGCCCCTGTCACACTAGGCTGCGATTCTACGGAGTTCACACGGCGTTATGAAATTTCTCAGAACGCCGTAGAAACGCAGGAAAGATGGAGATGTCTCCGCGCTTTCACGGCGATTATGGCGTTCCTACGGCGCATCCGTGGCGTGCTACTGCGTTCCCACAGAGTTTTACTTGGCGTTTCACTGCGTTGTCACGGCGTGCTGACGGAGTTCACACGGCGCACCAAGAGTTGTCACTGCGTGCCCATGGCGCGTGCACGGCGCGTGCACGGCACAGTTGCCAGATCGTCCCTATGACGTCACGGCAGCGTGTATATATAAGCCAATAGTCAGTCAGACCCGCATTATTCCTGCCTGTTCCCCAAAGCATCATGACAGGAAAAAAAAGTCGAGAGAGGCTACGAAAAAAGCAGCCCCCCAACCCCACTGCACCACGTCTCCTCAACATGCGGGAATGGAGCTGCTTCCGCCTGACTCTCCATCCCCATCAAAGTCAAGCAGCCTTCCATCCAGGCACAAAAGACATGAAGGACCTGACTCCTGCTGAGGAGGACATTATGGCTATCTCTATATGATTATCTCCGTGCAAGCGCCCCTGTCTACAGCTGCGTCCTTGTGGCGATTATGTGCATCCTGAGTGCGCGCCTACGGCGCTGCTGTGGCGCTCTCGGCGTTCTCAGTGCGCTGCTACGGTGCTGCCACGGCGCGCACATCAGAACGCCATGAACACGCCATGCCACGGCGCGCACTTTGTGCATGCACAAAGTGCGCGCCGTCGCATGGCGTCCATGGAGACACCACGGCGTCCAATGGAGATGTCACAGCGATGCTACGGCGCTCTCGGCGGACCTTACTGCGTTCACCTCAGCGTTCTGCATTTTTTGATGGACGCCGCGCGATCGCAGCGAGAACGCTGCCCTGGTGTGACAGGGGTTTTAGAGACCAGTGTCTGTACTCTGCCAATTTTTAAAAAGTATTCCTCAAAAGGTTGGAAAATTTTGTTGAAAAACATAAGCAAATGTCTAATGATCGATTTTAGAAAAAATTAATCATCTTCCATGGCAATCACGCAATTAATTATAAATGTTAAAAACAATAAGGAGTTCACAATAGGAGTTTTCATCGATTTGAAAAAAGCTTTTGACACCATCTTCATAAAAAAATTTTAAAGATATGAAATACAAGGACTGGCACCACATTGGTTAAACAGTTACATTAATAACAGTTAGTTTGTACAACTGGATACATTTAAATCACCTCTGCTAAATTTAAACTGTGGAGTACCTCAAGGATCAATATTAGGTCCAAAACTGTTTATCCTATACCTAAATGACATCCACATGGTGTCAAACACACTCAAATTCGTTTTATATGCCGATGACACGAGTATAGTATCCTCAAGGGAGAATCCCAGCCATAAAAATGGTAAGAGTTAGGGAAACTAAAACAATGGTTTGACATAAATACACTCTGACTCGATGTAAACAAAACAAAACTGGAAATTGCCATATTCCTGCAGATTTAAAAATAAAAGTTGCTGTAGACAATCATGTGGTAAATCGAGTTCTTTGGAGTAATTATGAACCACAGAATAAGTAAATAGAAATAAATAAAGCAAATAGAAATATCCGGTTGACATACAGACCAAACACAAGGTTCAGGACTCGATCCAGACTTTTCCAGTCTGAATACATAGATTTATGTTTTTTTTTCAATCCCTGATGCAAACTTTGCTGCTTTATTGATTGGCTGGCTGGTGACATTAAAACAGAGATGATGCAGAAATGCTCCACTGCTTAACGCTGCTTTCAAAGCAATAATGTCCACTGTTTAAGGAAATGGAACAAAGCCGTATCTGTCAACAAACAAACGGCGTTTGTTCCGGCGTGGATTCGTCTGCGTTTTGAATGCAATATAACTGCATCCGAGCTGAAAGGAGCCCTTCAAGCCTCCCGTTTAATATTATTTGAGTGCCTGATGCACTGTAGCACGGACAAAGGATTTTTTAGGGGGTATTGTGTTGTGACTGGCAACAGGATGTTGGTAGATCTTTTCTGTTTGCAGCTCATTTTTAGTCACACAGCACTAACTCGCGACAAAAGTCCTTTCAGCTTACATTACTCTGGGAGATGTGGATCCTTTGAGGCACTGAATGGATGAGGGATCGGGCCGGTTTGACAAAAGCAAAAGAGTCAACACCTTTGTTTGTGTTTTATTTCACCTCATTCTTTTTTGAGCTTTTTTTTTTTTCCACCTCCTGAATTGTTGCCGTGCGGTTTTGTCTGTCTGTTGCACATTTTCCCGGGTATTTGCAAAACTATGACAAAATGTAATGTGGTGCTGAACATTTTGTGTTTGTGTGTTTGTATGCAATTACCAGACTCTGGGGAGAATACGTTTGCACTGAAAAGAAGCGGTGTTTATGGTCTGACACTGAGAACAATCATGCGGATCCAAGTTTGTCTCCTCACCCGCTGCTTGGAAACTATTTTCAGACAGAATCTGAGCTGGCAGGGGTTGGAAAAACATCATGGCCTGCCTTACATTAAACCCACTCTACCTCACCAAATTAAATCCCACCTCCTCTGGAAACGGCAGAACATGCTTTTGTGGAGGAAGCCTCCACCTGAGCATACCATAAAAGCAAAAAGGCCCACCTTCAATGTGAGGAAATGTAATCAAAGTAAAAAGAATACAAAAGTGTAATGGAAGAGTTTCACAGTGGTGGAGGTGAGAGATGGAGAGCGAAGAAAGTTGAGCGGTAATAACGGGAGTAGGTGGGCCAGGCTGAGAGAAGTAAAATAAGTAAAAAATAGAGAGATAATGGAAAGGTTGAAAGGAAAGGGTGAAGGCAAAAGGAGAGAGGTATAGGGGATTAAAAGTGGACTGATGGAGGAGGAGGAGGAGGTGCTGTTAAAAGTAAAGCAGAAAAAGTGAGAAAGGGGTTGGCAAAAAATCAAAAGAGAAAATGAACGAGAGTAAAAACGATGTGAGGAGAAGACTGAGCTGGAAAATGAGGGAAGGTGGTGGAAGCTGATGACGAGCAGCTGGGTCTACTCACTGCTGCACTCTCTGGGAAAAAGCAGCTCATCAAAGTCATCCTGTCTTTTTCACCTTTTCTGCTTCTTCTTTTCCAATCCCGTCTTCATTTCCTCTTTTGTGTTTTTCATATCGGATGGAGCTTTGTTTTCGTTTTCTGCACTCACTTTTTTTCTTGCAGCTCTCCCCTTGTGTTATTTAGCTTTTCCTTTTCCATAAATAATTCCTTTCTGTCCATTTAGCCTTTTAACACTGAAGTTATTTGTGCTTTTTGTTTTCTTTTTTCTATCTAGTTTTTTTTGTTTTATTTTAAGTTTTTATTCTGTTAATATTCTACTTTCAAAATGTTTTCTTAAATTATTTTAACATCTTTATCTGTTCTTAATCTTTCCTTTTTCAATTACTTGATTTAAATGTTATTATAGCTTCTTTCTTTTAACCCCTTTTGGGATTTTAACCTCTACCACTGTCATCATGTGTTGTCTTGCCTTAGATCCTATTTTATTGTATTTTTCCTGCTATAAGGCATACCAGATATTAAATCTTACCATCAATGAGTAGTCAATTTTTGAGCGTCCATGTATGCCATAAGATACACTAAACCAGACAGAAGAGTCAGAGATAATTCCATCAGTCAGGAAAGCTCTACAATTTGTTTTAAATACGCTACACATTAGCAAAATTAGAATCATTAGCTGCAATAGCATATGCACACTATTTTTTTTCTTACATTGTTTTACTGTATTTTAAAAACTTTTTGTTTAAAAAATTTTTTTTTATTCTTTATTCAAGAATGTCACAATCGTGCCACATCATGTCAATAACATCAGTATCAACGAGACAAAGGCAGGAAAAGACAAACCAAAAAAATCAAACAAAATATGTAATAAATATATCCACAACACGAGTAACTCCCAACCTTACTTGCAAAAAATAAAAATAAACAGACTGATAACACTAAAACAAACTGTACTGTGATTCTGCTATCTCCCAACATTGTTACTAACATGGAAAAAAAGCCTAATATCACTGCATGCTAGCTGCGTTAGCATTTTCACAAAAACAACCAACCAAACATTTTGACTGCGCGCTGTGTACTTCTTCAAATCACCTCTTCATCAGTAAGCACAACCAGAAATACATTAAATTAATAAAATAAAATAAATATATATATATATATATATATATATATATATATATATATATATATTTAAAATTAAGACTTTCAAACGCACTTATAGTAGTTGGAAATATGCTAGTTTTATGAGTTCTCCTCTTGTCTTTAAACTTCAGGTCATTTTTTTGGGACTCTGTTCTCCAGATGAAACCAGAACTTCAAAGTTGTTCCAGAGAATTGGTGTTCCGTTCTCTGAGGTGCACATTATCTGCTCGGCAGTCCTTCTTTAGATCTTTGGAGCCCACCGAGGACTTCATAGATCTGCATGTAACCGAGGTAATGAAATAATTTACGATTCCTCCGTGACTGCAGTGTGACCCACGAGTACAAAGAGTCTCCGAGAATGACAACATCAAAACAGAAACACAAGCAGCGGTTATAAAAGGGTCAGTTGTAAACATTTAGACTGTAACCATTTGTTGACCCCAACCTGGAACATAAACAAGCAGGAATCGCTGTTGATAATTGGAACCCTTTCCCTTCCCTCTCGGCCATTTTGAATACCTAACGACTCCTTTAGTGAAGGTGACTTACAGTCTTTATCATGTAGAAAACGTGTTCTTTTTGCCCTCATTGTCTCACGCACAGGCGAGGACAATTGTGTTAATTACTGTTGGAAAATGGAGGTCATTGAGCTCTGTAATTATTTTTACTTCATACAAAAGCGGATATCTGTGTCTTGGTCATTTTCTCAATTTCATTTATGTAAATATGTTACTCAGTTGTTGTTGCTTTTTTAAATCTACACTTTTAGACTTTTAAAGGGACCATAGTCAGTTTTTAGATTAAAAATGTCTTCACCTTTTATGTTTTCTTTTTATCACTGCAATAGGAGAACTGTTTTGTAATTGGCATCCCTTACACCAGATGTGAATTTGTGTGTTGGCCCTCTTCGACCTTCGTCCTAAAATATTTCTGACGCCTTGATGCCCCACCTGCGTGTGGGAGGAGCTACTGTTGATGTTGTGTGGTTGGATTCACCAGATCATTTAGAGAAACTTGCAGTACAGTAAGTGTAGTAGCCATGAATCAACCTTTTGTTTGTGTAAAAAAAGAATGAATATTATTTTGATTTATTATTGTTTGTCGCCATATTGAGCAGGTATCACCTGGTGCATCACATGGTTGTGGGCGGAGACATTTTTTGTTGTTATAACTCACCTGTTTATTTCACACCTGTAAGGTAGAAGGGAGAGTGTGAGCTGGGTTGCCACATTTTTTGTTGACCGCTTTAGTTGTCGCTTTATCGCCTTTATGTTACGTTTTTTGCCCATTCTGTGCATTTTATTTAGCTCACAATAAGCCAGCAATTCCAAGCTGTTTCAATTATCTTTTTGTCATAAAAATAAAAGGCTCAAGTGCATGACCCAAGTCAAGTCAATTTTTTGTTAAGCGCGTCACACACTAACCGGACCCAGCGTCAGTCTCTCAGCGACTTTGGACTTTTGTTGTAGTCGCTACAGTAAGTTTTACCAATTACTGAAGGAATTGTGCCTGGATAGCGGCCATTTTAAAATTTACTTCCCTCTGTCTGTGACCCAGTTTGATAAATTGCTTCCCGCATTAACCCAAAAGGGGAAAAATAAAACTGGATGACCTTATTGTCTCAATGAAAATAAAAAAATAAACATCATAAGCTAGTGGGCTCCACTAGCAAATCCTAGGCAGTGGATCTTGCTAGCTCTGCTGGACTCTGGGCAGACCTTACTCGTTGTCAGGGCCCAAACTGCCATGTTCTCCTCCAAACACTAGGGGGAACCCTCTCCTGAGTACTGACTGCCTCTCCTCACTTCCTCAAAAGCTGTTCCTCATCATTATCATCAGCGTACTGTTTATATTGCTGTCCCATGCGTCTTGAATTGTTTTCCATGCATGTCACTCAGTCTAACCGTTATCCTCTGTTTATCGCCTCCCCATGTTTTGACTTTTGCCTGTACCTCTCACCCTCCTGCTTCACACCCATTTTATACCTCGTATTTACATTCTCACTAACTGTATTAAAAAGAAATATCACATGGATCCTCACATCTTAGCCTCTTCGTCCCACTAGTTCACTAGTTCCGGACCTTGGTCGGCGCTTCTTGCTCGCTCTGGCAGACTGTGGGCAGTGCACCTTGTTAGCTCACTACACTGTCCACCAAGCTACTGGGTAGCGTAGCGGGCTTAATGAGCTATGTGACAGGCTGGCGACCTGTCCAGTGTATCACACCCTTACCCAACAGGAGCAGCCATATTCGATTTGTTTCCTACTTTCTGATCAGCTCACTGAAAATGTCACGTATCCAAAGCTGAGTCCCTGATTGGTTGATGTGCCTCATCTGACACCCAAATCTGGTATGATCACATCTGGTATGAATGCAGCATTAGACTTTATTTTTTTTTGTTATTGATTTCCTAGAAAGCTTATTTTTTAATCTGAATGATCACTAATTACTTAACGTGTTTGAATTTTACTTCAAAATACAAGCTCAGTGAAGTCCTTGTGTAATTAATCAGTATTAATGAGTTTACTGACAACTGGCTCAGCGGTTTCCAACAACAGAAGCTCCGGGTCAGTTAATCATCAATGACTCACTTTAAAGTTTTATGAAGTTGCCGGAGTGAAACATCCTGAATGACACTAACACAAAAAAAGTTTAAAAGAAAAGACAAATTAGCTGAAATGCTGCAATTTTTTGTGTGAATTGTACTTATGTTGTGAAAGTTCAGTTTGTGGTGACACATCTTTAGCTGAAAAACAATAAGCATGATCGCTCAGATAGGCTGCAAGCTATGAATCTGGACCCAGACATGATGGTGATGGATAATTAATGTAGACGCGAGCATTTCCAGAGCTGCGTGCATTCTCTAAGCTCATTAAAGTGCTTTAGTATTTTGGTAAATGCTGTCACAATATCTTTGATTCAGTTGAGTTTTACTTTTCTGAAAGGGGAAAAACATAAAGTGGAATGCATTGTTTAATTAAACTCTTGTTTTCACACAGCCTTAGCTTGTTTTAGTGATCAAGTTCAGGTGATCCCTTACCTGACTGAATTTCTAACAGAATCCAGAATCTTGAGTGTTTAGTTGCGATGGATCAAAGTTCTGCCTCATTTGGTGTTACAATTTACAAATTGGTGACAAAATGTAAATGTAAAGGAGGGTCAGAGATACAACTGTAAGCAATAGAAGAACTAAAAAGATGTTTTTTTTTTGTTTGTTTGCTTTTTAAGTAAGGTAACAGGTGATTATATCTATGCTAATATAAATTATTCATTTTTTTCTAGTCTATCAATTGTTGTTTAACCTTATTACCATTTGTATCATGTTTGATACACACATTTTTTTAATACACTCTCAATAACATGAACAACATTTCCCTTAGAAAGCCATTATAAATAAATTAGTCCACATTTTCTGCCCCCTACTCTAGGGGCAGTAGAAGGGCTTTTCTTGCTCATTTTAAAATGTCTGCCTTCCTAAAAAAGTTAATTTGATAATTTAAAAAACTTTATGGTGAAAATTTCTCATCTTTTGTTTTTTTTAATAACTGCGTGCTTAATTGAAAATAAAACAAGATAAGTTGATAATGACGGTGAGTTCATGAAGTGTTTTTTTTGTTTGTTTGTTTATTTTTTTTTAACATTTGTGAATATTTTTGCATCCTAAACCAACATTGTTGTAAAAACCTTACTAAATCATCCAAATGTATCAGAATTTATACTATTTAAAATATTTTATTGCAACATTTTTGTAGATTAAAAAAATAATAATTTCCCCCCAAATTTGAATTTCCTATCAATTTTTGTTTTAATTGGTTTAGCAGGGTTACAATTTTGAAGTATTTTTTTTAAAAAAGGTAATGTATATGTATCATTTCTTTAATCTTTAGATTTTTTTTAATTTCAGACAAAGCTTCATTGCCATAAAGGAAATTTTACAACAACATAAACAAAGTCATGGAAGAATAAAACAGTATTTTTTACGGTTTATTTTCAGACATGCAACCACCCTTAATGTGTAGAAATAAGAGCCAAAAACAAAAAGTTTTATGAAGATTTACATCTAACAATATCAGTGTTTTAACATCAATTTAAAAGAACCAGGCGGATGTAAAAGTGGCTCTCACTACTGACTTTTGCATCACATAATTGATGTTTTTTCTAAAAAAAAAAATCAAATAAAACATTTCTATGTTAAAAGCCTTAACAAATAGACAGTTCCCATCTGTGTTGCAGCTCCGTGCTCAGAATTGTGAGAACAAACTTAATGTAGATAGGCTTACCGCTAAAAACATAATTTATGAATAAAAACACAAGCAGATGGAAATGTGTCATCTTATTTGCTGCAGCTGGAGATGAAGCCGCTTTGGTACATCACCTGAACAGTGCTGTTGTTTCACTCTGATTGTGTAACTGATTCACTGGGGCTTTTACAAAGCACCTTGATGCATTGCCAATTACCTGATGCCTGGACCTCACTTTTAACCAGCTCCATCTCTTTTTGTCCAAATTACCCCTCAGTGCACCTCTGAGAAACATAAACAAGTCACAGATGCTCATAATTGATAAGTCAGCGCACTCTGCACAGCCATAACACTTGAGAGTGCACGTCTATTTCACACCTAGAAATAAGCCACAGAAAAGGCAACAAAAGTGAGTTTCTTTGTCTCATTATATATAAAATAATGGAGGTGTGATAAAAAGCTGTGATACTTTACTCTAAAGGCTTGCTGCATTTTCACACTTCTGAGACAGAAATGATGCCATTTTTGTCTCATATCGCCTATTATTGACTTTTGACATTTAGTTGTTGACATTACCCCATTACAGTAAATGAGCTTTGTGTCATTCACTTTTATGACTGGTCACACATTTAATAAGAGTTTATTATGGAGGCCGTGGTACAGAACTACATCGGGTCAATCTTGATTGGAAGATTGCAGGTTTGATTCTTGCCTTGGCTGCCCATGTGATGAAGTGTCCTTGGGCAAGGCACTGAAACCCACATTGAACCTGATGGTTATAGATTGAGGACCAGAGCTTCCATCTGAGTGTGGAGGGGTTAATGGATTTTTAACTGGAAGGCACTTTGAGCCTCCTGAGAAGCTAGTAAAGTGCTATGTAAGTATACAACATTAACCATTCATTTAATGCACTCAATAATGCACTAAAATGTGAACAAGACTACACTAAACATGCATTCAAGAACGCAATGAACACGCTATCAAGAATGCACTGTACACGCTATCAAGAACGCAATGTACACGCTATCAAGAACGCACTGAACACGCTATCAAGAACGCACTGTACACGCTATCAAGAACGCACTGAACACGCTATCAAGAATGCACTGTACACGCTATCAAGAACGCACTGAACACGCTATCAAGAATGCAGAAAAACCAATGCGTTCTCATCCTCTTCTCGTCGTTTTTTTTTTTTTTTTTGCTTGCCTACTTCTCCAATTAAATCAAGGCTCCAAACCAGTACCAGTTTAGGACCTGAAGACCCATAACGTGGACCGCACCTATCCTAACCGCTACCGGATGTGGATTGGTCCTGGGTTGTGATTTTGTATCGGTTCTGGATGCTGTACCAGATGCAAACCAGGTTGGGGTTAGAATGAAAAGCGTTTGGACCCCGCCCCCCAATAAAAATCAGAGGGCAGAGGTCAGTGCACACTCCACACTCCAGTCCAAGCATGGGCAGAGCCCCCATCCAAAAAAATCTTATAAAATAATCAATTAAATTGTGGACTATTAGGGCTTAAGGTGAGGGCTTCAGGGCTTTTTAGGGGGGAATTCGAATTGACAGGTGAAGGAGTGGTTAAGGTTAGGGATAGTTAACCTGGTTTGGTTTTAAAAGGGGAAGGCTAAGGATCTCCTAATTAGCCAGGGTCCCTGGGGTTCAGTTTAGGGTTTCTAAAAGGGGAGGTTTTAATCCGGGGAAATAATAAGAATAATTATTTTTGTTCCTGAGAGGACAGGCTGACTAAGGTTTGGGCCTTCCTCAGGGTACCGGTTGCGGATTGGTTCCAGTTCTGGATGTAGTACTAGTTCTGGACACCGGACACCTAGCAGACAAGGTTAGGGTTAGGGTATTGGCCACCACCCAAGGATTAGTCTGCACCCATTACCGTGTCTGGACCCCTGAATTAATTGGAACACGTCAAAAGAATGAGGAGTTGGAGACACCTAAAACGACATAAAGTGACGTGTAGGGGTCAAAATGCGTCAAAATGTGAAAACTTGGGAATGGAATTTGTTGAGAAAAAACACATTCAAGAATGCACCAAACACACATTCAAGAATTCAAGAAAACACACAGAAAAAGCACACATAATACAACATACACATATAAACACTTGCTATAAAATATAAACTAAAAAAACACAGTGTCACAACATATGATAACATTTAATCACAACATCTAAACAGGCTTTTCGTTTAGTGTTGGTTGCTGTAGGTGATGATAAGCCACATTTTCAAAGCTGTTTTGGTAACACGGTGCTGTGTTGTAATTGTGTATGTATGTGTGTGAAAGAACCAAAAACAGAAGATTGTGATCTGATCTACATCTGACAAACATTCACTTTGACTCAACGTATTCATGCAAACTAACTTGTGGTACTCCACTCCTTCAGAAAATATTAAAAAAGATTGTCTGCCATTGCTGTACATCTATAGCTGTAGGCTGGTGTTATTAAAATGCTCAACACACGTGGTTTGCTCCCGCGTCCAGCCCAGCTCGTGTGCAGGAGGAAAATGTCCTGGCCAGAAAGGCCACTGCTTACTCCGCCGCGCCTGTGAGACAAACCGTCTGAGCGTGACATCGAGTTTGCAGGAACAAGGAAAGAAAAACATATAAATTCAACCTTCATACCACTTATAATTCAAATGAGAAAACAAAAGGTGACTTGTATTGAATTGTTTTTGCCCTTTCCCACCAATAAACATACAGATTGTATGTGAGCAGCTCTTGCGATGGACATGTTTGCTACTCTTCAAGTGTTAAACCTCTTCTGTAATTGAAGCCGATTGCTTTTTAGCCGTTCGGACGGGACAAGGAGTGCAGATGAAAATACAAGGTCACGGGATAGGATGATTGTCGTTTACAATCATCTGTTTACAAGTCTTAAGCATCTCTAAACAATGTCTACACAAGACTTTCGGCCACGCGTCGCACCCTCTCGTGCACATAAAGGCAGTGAATGCATGAACACAATTTGTGCAGTAATTGAGTTTGTTATGTTTCTCTGCTGCTCACACACTAAGCGCAATAACCTGTTGATTCTCCGCCCTCTGTTTTCGTTGCTTCTCCATCTGTGCTGCTGAACATGGATGACACAGAGAAAGCCTTCGGTTATTGCTGACGTCCTCCTGTTTGTATTGCATTTTCAGCGCCTTTGCTCAGGTTCGGTCTCAAGAGTTAAACTCATTACGGGAGTAATGTTGAGATTCGCTTCTTCTTGTTTTCCAATTAGTTTCTGTCCCTTGCAGTGTAAGAATTGTTATCTTTTCTTTCTAATGGTGTTTTTCTTTCCTCTCTTTCCTTTATTAAGTACCTTTTTTTTTTTACTAAAAGCAACTCTGTGCTCTCCTCTGCCAGTATCACACAACGTAATCAGGAAATTAGTCACTGAGAATTAATTCAAAATTATGTTAAAAGAGATGATGCCAGTTTTAAATCCATCTTTAACATCCAGCCTGCAAAAATATCTAAAACACTTCTGCTTCTGAGGGAAATGAGCAGCTGGTGTTAGGCCATAAGCTTTTCTCCTGTGATTAGGCCCGAGTTAAGGAATACATGCAGTCAACACAAAATTATCTACTCAGTGTCGAAGTGGCTTCTCCATCCTGTGACACCTCGCTTGTATACCGAGCACTCAGACAACCCACCTGCACACACTTCAACGCTTTCTCCACATATTGACTTGTTTCTCCGCCGGACTGAGGAGATCTAAAGAAGATTTCATAAAGTGATGTTACAACATTTCACTCTCCGACTCAGCCCGTCCCACGTAATCATTATTGTGTTGTTGAAAGGCAAGCCAATACTTGCCCTTGGCTATTAACCTCATTGTAATATTCATGAGATCTCATCCCTCCTGAGCATAGAGTTTGCAACCCTTCAGCTGACTTTGAAGGCATGTCATAAATACAATAAAATGCACAGAACAGACAGGAAAGGAAACTATCAACAGAAAAAATAGGGTGACACCAAATTTTTAAATATTTTTCGAATAAGTTTCCAACTGATCTAATTTAGGTCACGAGGGGTAGGTTAAAGAATCTGATTGTTCTTGCATAAATCCCTGCCAAAGGGTAAAACTGTGTCCTTTAGACTGGAAAATGGTTATGATTTATGAACAGATCATGCAGCCATTCAGTATGGGCTATTATCCTGCATATGATTATCATTATTCTCCTTTTTTTTGCTTGTTAATCATGGCGATCTCTCAGGGTGTGTTGGCAAGGTGATCACATTTAATCTGGCTGTGTAAAGACCACTCCACAGAGGTTGTTTTATCACTTAAAGGAGGGGGCCTGCATTATCCAAATGAAAAACAAGCTAGAGAGGAGGCTGATTTGTCAGAGGCTGATTAGGCCCCTCTCTGGCCCTCTTGCAGGAGCCCTTCAAGGGCATTGTGACACAAAAAGGGAATCCACAGTTTTTTGTTTAAAAAAAAAATTCTCCCACTCAATTTCTCCATAACGATATTAATTTGTGCTTTTTTTTTTTCAATTATGACGATAAACAAATGTTTGCACTTTCAGATGAAATATGGCTTGACAGATGCTTTTACAGGAAGAGCTTGAGGCGGCGGAGTGAATGCAATGAAATGAACGGCGCGCCGGGTGTCAGGCATCAAAACCCACAGCAAATAATAATGAACAGAAGCTATGGAAAATCTCACTGCTTTGCTCGCTAATAAATGAGTAATGTCGGGGTTATGTTGACAGATTCAAACTTGTTTTGGCACAGGCTTTCGTTGACTATTTTTGTTGATTTAGTGGGAGAACACAATGGCGTGTGACTCGTGCTGTTTTCGGATTAGCTCACCTCTTGGGATAAGGACATGATTGCACTCTGAAACAGGACAAATTGCCAGGTTGAACACTGCATGATAGGGCATCTGAGTTCTCTATTCCACGGGGCTGGACGCTTGCATAATCCATTAAATATATTAAGTTGGAGGGGGTCATTCTGCTGCCTGAAGCAATCACAAGCTCTGCCTCGCTAATTAGTCGTAGCATTTCTTCTTTCCCATCACAGCCCAATAAAGCTGCTACTGTTTTTATTCTTCCCACTCGCCTCAACAAAGAAGCTCATAGGGGGGCTGAGGAGCGATATGATGATTAGGTAACCACTCTTCATTCTAGGGGCCCTCTGTTTTTGCCTTCATGTTTCCAAGCAGCTGCATCTGAAGCCTCCTTGAACTGGTCAGCAGGTTTCTCCTCCATGTGCAGGTGTTAAACTGTGGCAAATTAGGGGAAAGAAAAACAATTTCTGGCTGAAAAGAGTTTTAAACTGCAAAAGAACCGGTCATTTTGGGTCAGTTTAGTTGCTAAAGCAGTGATTTACCAGGATTTACTGCAACAGGTTGTTCCTGAAACATACGGACATTTCAGCAATAAATCATATTTGCTTATTTTTTTGGCATAAATCAAACCTTCATTTGGACTTTTTTCACTAATAAAAGCTTAACAGTTGTTGGCGCATTTCATTTCAGAGAAAGACGAAATATCAAGGAAATTATTCTTGGAATTAATTAGTCATAAAAACAAATTGTTCTCCCAGGATTTAGCATTGGTGACCTTTTCCCCTGTATCACCATACAGCAACCCCTGCGGAGAGCGCTGGGATGGTATTATCATCCCCCTGAGGGAAAGTTTGACTAAGAGGATGTGGGTCAATGCTGGCGCTGTGTGTGAGCTCATGAAACTCTTTATGCTGCATCTCCAGTGGTGCTTCCACATGAGCGGGCTGGGAAGTACAGGCAGCTAAGGGCCGGGTTACAAAGTGGGTTCTTTGCAGAATATGGTATGAGCGGAACCACAAATGTCATTTAGAAAAGCATAATAAAAAGGATAAATAATAAGAGTCTAAAGCTGCTTGATTTAATAGTTGGAATAAAATGAGTTCATTAAAACAGCTTAGTAAATGTGTCAAAAATGTTTAAATTACTTAAACAATTAAACTTATATTTTGTCAATTTATCGTGTATTTAGGGTTACTTAATGCTAAAAAAACAAAAACTAGTGTTTACAATCCTGCAGCCTTAAGAAGATGTAAAGCAAATCTATTCAATAATCTTGTTTATTTACTTCTTTTTATAATTTTTTTTTAGTGTATTCAATGCTATATCCTGTTCGAAAGGATTTTCCAAACTAATTTAAATATAATTGTTTATGTATTCGTCTTTTACATATGTATAGTTATGGCGATTTATATATTAGGCATGTTTATTCTATTACAGTTTTTCCCAAATACTAAAACACATTTTCTGAAACATTTAACCAATTTAACCAAACATCAAACACAATTTTCAAAATTTTAGCTAAATATACACAATTCTTGACTCTTGAGTCAAAATCTCACTTTGAGGTCAAAATGAAGACTCTGTTGTCAAAACTAACAAACTCACACCAAACGCCACACATTACAAATCAAAACTCCAAACACAATTTCCAAAAAATAAGCTAAATGTACAAAATACTTAACTCTTCAGTCAAAATCTCACTTTGAGTCCATAATGAATACTCAGTCATTAAAACTAACAAACATGCAACAATCACAAAACACTACTTAACAAAACACTTGACACTGTTCACAAAATGGTTTACATAGAGGTATTGGGGGCTGTCTTGATCCATTTGTACTATAAGTAAAATGTACCTTCAATTCATATTCTTACAATTGTCTCAGTTTGTACTCACCTGTTTTCCCTTTTATATGTCCGTACAATTGATGCCACAGTGAACTGGCTGAGTTGGGGGTTGACCCTTCGACCCGCTTCTCTCATGGTCATTCCATGAACCAACACATGGTCAATTACTGTGGCCCGGATCGCATCAGAAATTGTTGTCCTTTGTCTGGGTCTTGGAGCGAATCTGGGTTCTGGTCTTGGTGCGGGTCTGGACCTGGCTGCGAGTCTAGGTCTGGGTCTCTCTGGGGGTCCTGGTCTTGGTGCGGGTCTAGGTCTGGGTATGGGTCTGGGCCTGGGTTCGGGTCTTGGTGGGGGTCTGGGTCTAAATTGCCTTTCTTTATTTGCCATCTCTCATCAGCTTTTCAGTTGTTCCAGAACTTTCCTTATATTCACTGCAGTTAATTTGAAACAAGTGTCTTCAGTTTTGACCCGTTGTGTGTTGATGGTGATGGTTGTGTTGGAACAGAGTTTGAGTTTTGACTCATTGTGTTAACGTTTTGCACCTTGTGTGCTGTGAATGCCAACTGTGTTTTAAACGTGAGATTGTGTCTTGTGTTCTGCAAAGAGTGAGTTTGAGTTTTGCAAATTGTGTTTTAGGTTTTGACCAAAGAGTGATGTTTTTGAGAAAAGAGTTAAAGCAGTTGATCAGCTGGTTTGGAGAATGGCACTTTGTGTTTTAGCAATTCGGAAAAACTGTAATATAATACAACTACATTGTGTGTAATTGATGAGAACGGGGGGAGGGGCTGTTTGTTTGTATTTGTGTTGAAAATCATGTTTAAGAAAACTGAATAAATATGTTTAAACACAGTAATTTTTGGAAGGTTTATAAAAAATAAACAGCTACTGAAATCAGAGGTGGAATTTCAACTATCACATCAAATTTTGAGTCAAGCGGTTTCTACATTTTAGACGTAACAGACCATCCATCCATGTATCAATATGTGATGACTTGGGAATGAGAATGTGTTGGCAAAATGGTAATCACTGGTTTGATTGAGTGATTGATTGATTTATTTCAAGCATGTATTATGAAAAAATACAGGACAAAACATACAATTGTTTCAAACTCATCACAGAAATAATGAAATGCAATGATTAGGAAAAAGAAAACAAATAAACTAAAACAAACACATATATGTCACATTTAGTTCATTATTTTTTGTAAACTACAGTCAGTAGAGTTTAATTTAGTGCTTGAAAAGGAGTGGGAAGAAGCAAATTTATATTATCCCACCCCTACTTAGTTACTTACTTTCACAGTTTTGAATATTTATGTAATCCAGTTCTTATTAGATCAAATGCAAGTTGTTTTTTTGTTTGTTTGTTTTAATTCCCAATGGCTAAGTGAAGCACTTGTTGATTATTTATTAATATCATAAAGCATTATTTCATGATTTCAGTAAACAGTAACAATCATATGTAGCCCTTTTTTAATCATGTAGTAAATGAGCTCCGGGTTCGTCTTCTCTAATCAAGTCAAGAAGTATAATTTTTTGTTTATGGATCTATGTCACTATAGGGAATAAAATAAAACGCACCCACTACTGTATGTGTAAAACAGAAATGTCTCAACTCAAAGTAACGTGAACAATAACCCTTTTTTAATAATAAAGGATGAGTAACACAAATAATTAAATAATAGAGTTTAGTGTAAGACCAAAAAAAATAAAAACAATACAGACTCTTATTGTAAGAAACTCAAAATTCACACATTCACAGTGTATTCAAAACTCTCAGTCTGACTAAACTAAGCAGTAATGAGCTAAAACTAAAGCCGGCAAACCCTTATTTAAACCTACGTAGCAGGCCTGATCGTCGAATCTTGCTCTTGTAGAAAAAACTCCACAGTCTTCACTCCAGCAGCAAAATAAAATAAAATAAAAGTACCTTGTTCTTGTAGAAAGTAATCCAAATCCAAACCGACTGCACCACCTTTGCTCTCCTCCTTTCCTCGAATGGCAAACCCTCCGTTTCACAGCTCCAACTCCGATGTTAAACCACGTGCGTCGTCCACACCCGGTCTTTTTCCTCGTCACACACCCGAACTTTTTTCCTCGTCTCCCACGTCGCCAGAAGTACTCTGAGCTTCCTGGATAGCTCAGGGTGCTATCTGGATCTGTTCTCCCGTTTTCCAGTCCGGTTAACGGTTCTTTAAAAGCTTTAAAGTCCAGCTGATTTAGCGAACTCCAGCCTACAGTCCTCTCGAGAGCGTGTTAGCTTAGCTTAGCTCTGATGCTGCGTTCCCGGTAAAACAATGTATAAGTCCCGAGCAGAAACTTACTTTTCCTTTACCGAACTCTTCAGCACTTATTCCAACAATGGACCATCTGGCGGATGAACCATATAGCATAAACACCTCTCCTCATTGAGACAAAACGAAACCTTCCGTAGCTGTGCTTCTCTCCTTTTTCGACACGCTCCTCACTCTTTTTTTCTTTCTCCCTCCCCCCCTTTCTCTATACACCTGTCACTCAACATACAAGAACGGTAACAGCACCCAAAACACTCTTATATACATTTCAATAAAAGATGCTTTAAAATAAACAAAATGAGTTTTATAAGAATAAACAAATGAATTTGAACAAACAAAATAATATAATATATTACTTCCTTACTAATTTATGCAGTTATGATATAATGCTTCCCTCTATGTGTCAAATATTATGTATTGCATCCTATTATTTACCCTGGCTACACCCTCCCCCCTCTAAATGTCTGGTGTCCCCAACAGACTACCATAGAACTCTGAACCAGGGAAGTAATATAACCAATTTTTGTGTACATACACTAATCTTTCCCAATAGTAATCACCACCCCTCTGTGAATGATTGTGATAGGTTGATCTCTAGCTTTTCCCGGTTCATCATAAGTCAGGCGTAATACTGGCTTAATAGTTCTCTTAGACTTATGGTTTTGGGCATTTGCTAATCGTTCACGTGGTGTACTTATTTTTGGGACTGTGGCAGACCGTGCCGGGTCTTCCAGCTCAGTTTCTGGAATAGGTTCTTGAACTTCCATGCCATCTTGATCTGACTCCTCTTGATCCGACTCTCCTGAAGTTGTTTCAGGATCCTCATCCATGTCAGGGTGTATCACACCTTCATCTTGTGATTTTTCACTTGTACTTTCTTCATCAGAAGAGTTTTCCTCATTGTCATGTTCTTGGTCATAGACAAGATGATCTTGTCTTCTTTCTTGAGCTTGAAGAGCATGCCTTATGCCTTCTTGAATCCTCTCTCTGTGTAGTGTGGTCTCGGAGGTTCGAGGTACTCCTCTTCTGAGAGTGAATCTGTATCTTGAGACAGTGAAGGCTCAAAGTTTACTGTTGATGGCTTTGAGGACTTAGGTTTAACTTTCTTATGTTTTTTGTCTTCACTGGTTACTGGAAGCCGCACATGCTGTCCAATTGGCAGAATGTGATCACGGTGAACTGTTTTAATCTTTCCACTTCCACTCTCTGTCTTCAGCTTGTAGACTGGAAGATTCGGCAGTTTGTCAATAACTTTGTATGGCATGGGACTCCATCGGGTTTCCAATTTGTGTTTTCCTCTCAAGCCCCAATTCTTCAACAGGACTCTGTCGCCAATCTCTAAGGACTGGAAGCCCACTCTTTTGTCATAACTGTTCTTGTTCTTTTGGTGAACTTTAGTGGCAGTCTCTGATGCCAACTTGTAAGCTTGATGAAGGTCTTCCTTTAGTCTCGACACATAACGAGAATGACTTTCTTCCACGTGGTCACCAGATGTTCCGAAACACAAATCAACTGGCAGTCTTGCTTCTCGACCAAACATGAGAAAATAAGGCGAATAGCCAGTAGCATCCGATTTGGTACTGTTATAAGCATGGACCAAATATGGGACATGCTGACTCCACTGCCTTTTCTTTTCCGCCTGGAGAGTCCCCAACATAGAGAGCAATGTCCGGTTGAACCGCTCTGGCTGCGGGTCTCCTTGGGGATGATAAGGAGTAGTCCTTGACTTCCTTATCCCCATGATTTTCAGCAGGTCTTTAATCAGACGACTTTCAAAATCACGGCCCTGATCTGAATGGATGCGGGCGGGTAAACCGTAGTGGACAAAATATTTGTCAACGAGAGTCTTAGCCACTGTTTGAGCAGTTTGATTCTTGGTTGGGAAGGCCTGTGCATAGCGTGTAAAATGATCAGTGACCACTAATACACTTCCCATACCTCTTGAATCTGTCTCCATTGACAGAAAGTCTATGCACACCAGATCCATAGGACCACTACTGGAAATCTGGTGAAGCGGGGCAGCTCTCTGTGCAGGAGTCTTGCGTGTGATGCATTCACCGCAGTTTTTAATGTATTGCTCAATCTCTTGAGACATCTTTGGCCAAAAGAATCTCTTTCGGAGTAGGTCAACAGTTCTTTCAATACCAAGATGTCCTGACTCGTTATGAACTGAGATTAGTACACTGTTATGTAGGGGTGTAACGGATCACAAAGGTCACGGTTCGGATCGTGTCACGGTTTTAGGGTCACGGTTCGGATCATTTTTCGGATCAGTAAAAAGTACAAAAATTAAAAAAATGAAAAAAACAAAACGAAAAAAACAAAAACAACAATATCAAATCTAATTTAATTTTTGGAAACGCTTTAACTCATATAAGCATTTAAAAGTACCACACACACACAATATTTACATATGCAACATCCAAACATTTGGTCATTGAAGCCTATTTATTAAAACAAAACATATTTATACTTTAAACACAAACAAAATACTAAAACATATAGTTTCTGATGACATTTACATGTTTTTAGACCAAATCTACAAAAACGAAGAGAAAAGAATGATTAAAAATAGTGTTGAAAATACCAAATCTATCTGGATTATCCTTTAAAATTAAATCATAAATAAAACAGTTACAATATTTTTTTGGGTATGAATTGCTTTATTGAAACTAACTGTGGGAACATTTAAATGTTTTAAATGATAATTTTCTGTAAAACGTGGCACTTCTGCGTCAGCTTTTCCTGGTCAATTTTGACATCTCTGGCTTGCCGTACAATGTTCCGCGATTCCACCAGAAAGCCCGTAACGGAGCTGCAGCTTTCTCCTGTGCGGGACAGTTGCTGCGTTTAACTGGGAGATTCTGTGAACCCACTAATGGAAATGTGTACCGATGCTTTTATTCAGCTCTTAAAATTAAATAAACCTAATATTTATCCATCTGCTTCCTTCATTGTGAAGTCGACAAAAGTTTTTGACAGAAGCTCCTCCCACACGCAGCTTCAGGACAGGTGAACAGACTTTAAGATAAACATAAAGCAGCTACTTTAGGGCTTGTCAAAACAAAAAGGATTTACAGGAATTTGACACAAATTCCATTCGATGCGAACGGACAACTGGTTTAAATTACACTAGCGCGAGGTGTCCGCGTTTGGGGGGTAGAGTGTTCGAGCGGTCCGCGGTATACACGTGTCCCGAACCGTGGCCTCTGATCCGTACGGACCACGGATTTTCCGTGATCCGTTACACCCCTACTGTTATGGTATTGTTTGGGCAGAACCAGTTGAATGACCTCTTCTCCATTGGGTCTTTTAGTGAGGCGATAAAGCAATCCATCTCTTATAGACAGTTTGTCCTTTTCTCGTTTCATGGATGACATCTCAGGACTCAAGTCTCCCCAATGATTCTTTTGAAGTGCCTGAATGACAGGTCCAATAACTGGATCTTCTTTTTGAGCATTGATAAGATCAGCTTTTGGGACACATTCCAATGACTGTAGCTCCATTTGGAGGGGAAAAGCATAGATGTCTGGAACACATTCTGGGGAAGCTCCAATTTGGTCGACACACCGGACGGAAGTGCCTGGTGTTTCAAACACTTGGACTTTTTGACAGATGGACTTAATCACAGAGTCAGATATAGTTTCCCATTCGGTGGTTGAGTCTAAATCGGGAAAGCGTCTTGATAGAAGGTCTGCGTCAATGTTGTGCTTGCCCGGTCTGTATTGCACATCAAAGTCATAGGCTGATAATGCTGCAAGCCATCTGTGTCCTACAGCATTGAGCTTGGCTGTTGAGAGCACGTACGTCAAAGGGTTATTGTCGTACTGTGAAGCGAGTGATAGTCATGAAAACGGCGACTCCATACAATGATAGTCATGAACGCAACGGTCACTACTGCCACTTGAGCGACAAGAACTCTAGTTGGTGTATTGGGTATCGCTTTTCTGACTGGCTCAGCTTCCTGCTAGCAAACGCAACCGGCCTCCAACCATCCTCTTGTTGTTGATAGAGTACTGCTCCAAGTCCTTTGAAACTCGCATCCACATGTAGTTCATAGGGTTTTGCAGGATCTGCGAAGGCTAGTACTGGTGCATGGGTCAAGCAGTGAATAATCTGGTCAAACGCTTGAGCACAGGAATCATCCCACCGCTCACCAAAGGGTTCAGACTCCTTCAAGTAAGTCTTAGAGGGATCTGGGCACTTTTTCTTGCTCTTTTGTGTTGGAGCATAGCCTTTGGTCAGCTCTGTTAGCGGTCTTACTATAGCAGCATAGTTGGCTATGAACCTTCTGTAGTACCCGCAAAAACCCAAGAAAGATCTCAGAGTCTTTAAATCTTTAGGCTGGGGCCAGGTGGTAACGGCCTCAATCTTCTGAGGATCAGGAGCGACACCTTGGGCAGACACAATATGGCCGAGGTACTTCACCTGTGGCTGACAAAATTGGCATTTGTCCAGGGAAACCTTCAGGCCAGCCTCTCCAAGCCGATCCAGGACTTTGAGAAGTCTGTCCTCGTGTTCCTCCAACGACTTTCCAAAAACGATCAGATCATCGAGGTAGACTAGAACCTGAAGAAGGTTCATATCTCCAACTGTCTTCTCCATTAATCTTTGAAAAGTCGCTGGGGCTCCTGTTATTCCTTGCGGCATTCTTTCAAATTGGAAGAAACCAAGTGGGCAAATGAATGCCGTTTTCTCTTTGTCTTCCTCGGCCATGGGTATCTGGTAGTAGCCACTACGTAAGTCTAAGTCAGAGAACCACTTGCTTCCGGCCAAGGAGTCGAGAGCTTCCTCTATGCAGGGGGTTGTATACTGGTCGGGTACTGTTCGGCTATTTAGTAACCTGTAATCTATGCACATCCTAATTGTTCCATTCTTCTTGCGAACTATGACAATAGGTGATGCATAGGGGCTACGGGATTCCTTGATGATACCAGCACACAGCAGTTCCTGCAGATGTTTTCTCACATCTTCTATGTCTCCAGGAGCCAGTCTCCGTGATCTTTGGCGGAAAGGTCTTGGATCCGACAGCCGGATGGGGTGCTCTACATCCTTGGCGAGACCAACGTCCCACTCTTGGACTGAGAAAACCTGGGAACGTGCAGCCAATTTATGTCTGAGCCGATCTTTCCACTCTTCCGGCACCGGAGAAGCACCAAAGTTGATCTGACTGGTATCAAACTTTGGGGGCTCTACTTTTTTGAGTGGCAGGGAGATCACACTATCAGTGAGATACACATGACCCATGACCGCTCCCACTGGAATGATGGTCTCTTTAATGGACTGGTTTTGAACTAGGATTCTGAAATTGTTGACCTGTATGGCATTGGCTGGTACCCCCATGGGCTGTAGCAGTACATCACCTGGCAGAGGAGCCATTGGAGAAGCGTCCACCATCAGAATTCCTTTATCAACTGTTTGTTTGAAGTCAACTTCACAGGAAACTTGTAGGTCTTTTCCAGGAGGTAGAATCAAAGGTCTAGGACCTTTCCATATTACACTACCCACCTCATCGTCACTTGGAGCTGAGCACGCAGAGCCTGTCAGAGTGAGTTTCTGGTCACAATGGGCTTTGATACCTAAGGATTTGGTAATGTCCAAACCTTGCTCTCTGCAGTGTATTACTAGGTCCCGGAATGTTTGGTGTTAGTGCCCACAATAACTTGGAATCTTGTCCTCTTTTGACTGGGACAGATCAACGCAAGGACCGTTGCCTTGTGGCTGGTGCCATTAACTTCAGCCTGAAATACTCAACATCAACCACCACATAGCCACGATAGGGGTAGCTGACACTGGACTCACTTAAACCCCAGAGGTCGAGACCAGAAACTGGATGCACTGGGACTGATGAAAGGTGCTTCTGGTACCATTGGTTCAAAGATTATGTGTGACCTGAGATCCGCTGTCAAATAGGGCATCACAGGATTGTCCATTTATTTTTAATGGACAACACTAGGTGGTCCAATCAAACCTTCAGGGACTCCAATTGGAGTTGGGGAAGCAACAGACCTTGCTTGACCTGGCAGTTTATCTCTGAAGCGGGATTGGTGTCTGTGGTTGAACTGCCTTTCATAGCGATTGAATTAGCTTTCTGATCACTTTGGTTTGGTTTTCAGGATTGTGGCACTTTGCAACAAAATGACCTTTTTCACCACATCGATAGCAGAACTGTTCATCTGGCTGTTGTCTATGTCGGTTGGGAGGGGTACTTTTTGGTTTAACCTCCACTGCTGCAACAGAAGTCGGTTTGGCTGAAGTTTCTGGAACAGTGTCTCTCTGGGCCACTTTCTGTTGTAGTCTTTTTACTTGCTTTTTCAATGCAGCAAGCTCTGTGTCACCACTCTGTTCACTTGGCTGTATTGTGGACATAGGCATAGCACTGTAACTCTTTTCTTTGACATCATGGGAACTTGTCATGCAGGAAGCTAACTTGGTCTTGAGTTCTTTAACTTCAGCTCTGAGACTTTGTATTTCTGTTTGGCTGAAATCTACTGATTGTTTTGTTTGTACAGAGTGGACAGAAGTGTTCAGTCTTCTTCTTGAAGCTTCATATTCTTCTTCTGTACGTATTTCTCTTAGAAGTTGCAAAAAAGTGGGGGGTGCATTCTTTCTTTCTCGCAAGCGTAACTGGATTAGCATAAGATCTGAAGCCACCGCCTCTTAGAAGCTGTTCTAGGCGAGCTCTGTCTTTGTAATCGGCTGAGAAACCTCCCCTCTGTACGACTTTAGTGAGAGCTCTTTCCAGTCGTCTTAGAAAGTCAGACAGTTTTTCTGTTGGCTGTTGTTGCATTAGCCGAAATGCAAAGTAGAGGTCATCCCTGATTCAGCTGTGCCAAATGCGCTCTCTAGCGCCTCCAGGTACACAGTGGGGTTTGCATCAGGGTCTGCATCTCGGATCGACTTCGCAATTTCCAGTGCGTGCCCCTTTAAGCTTTCCATTAGCCTGCGTCTTTTTTCCCTATCTGTACATTCACTTTCCTCCACCATGAGCCATGCCTGCTCTAGCCACTGGTCAAATGGCTCCTCACTGGGTGGGACCGGCAGATTCCCAGAGAAAAGACGTAAGCGTCGGTAACCAACTTCAGGCTGTGGCTTGTGAGCCTTCTCCAAAAAGTCACCAACCGCTTGCAAAATAGACTCAGTGGGGCTGACTTGGGGGGCAGATTCTGGCAACAGACCTTTAATGTCATCCATAGTTTTGCCCTCAGCATCCAGCAAAGTTTTCAACTTGGTATTGAAGTCACTTGAGGCTGAAGCTCCAACTAAGGTGATTACAGGCCAACTTCTTCCACTGTCTGCATGAAGAACTTCAGGTGGTACATTTTCCGTGCAATCCTCTCTACTTTCACACAGAGCCATCACTCAGTTCTGGGTAGGATGGAACATGCGACCGCGGACACGGACTCTTCCCAAGCATTTAATAGTCTGTATGGTTTCCTCTATGTCGGCTATTTCCACCTCTTCAGGAACCATAAGCATGAGGGCCTTAACTTCATCCAGATCTTCACCCCTACACCACCTCTTCAGTTCTTCAGTGAGCTGGGAACGGTCTGCCATAGTTTTAATATCGAGTGATGCAGATAAAAATCAAAACGAGTTACTTAAAAATAACTTTAAACTAAGGTAGTGTCACTTTAATTCCCTTATGACGACCCAAAACATCCCAGCGGTGCCTCCATTTTATGTAGCCCTTTTTTAATCATGTAGTAAATGAGTGGGCTCCGGGTTCGTCTTCTCTAATCAAGTTTATTTAAACGTCAAGAAGTATAATTTTTTGTTTATGGATCTATGTCACTATAGGGAATAAAATAAAACGCACCCACTACTGTATGTGTAAAACAGAAATGTCTCAACTCAAAGTAACGTGAACAATAACCCTTTTTTAATAATAAAGGATGAGTAACACAAATAATTAAATAATAGAGTTTAGTGTAAGACCAAAAAAAATAAAAACAATACAGGCTCTTATTGTAAGAAACTCAAAATTCACACATTCACAGTGTATTCAAAACTCTCAGTCTGAATATAACTAAACTAAGCAGTAATGAGCTAAAACTAAAGCCGGCAAACCCTTATTTAAACCTACGTAGCAGGCCTGATCGTCGAATCTTGCTCTTGTAGAAAAAACTCCACAGTCTTCACTCCAGCAGCAAAATAAAATAAAATAAAAGTACCTTGTTCTTGTAGAAAGTAATCCAAATCCAAACCGACTGCACCACCTTTGCTCTCCTCCTTTCCTCGAATGGCAAACCCTCCGTTTCACAGCTCCAAATCCGATGTTAAACCACGTGCGTCGTCCACACCCGGTCTTTTTCCTCGTCACACACCCGAACTTTTTTCCTCGTCTCCCACGTCGCCAGAAGTACTCTGAGCTTCCTGGATAGCTCAGGGTGCTATCTGGATCTGTTCTCCCGTTTTCCAGTCCGGTTAACGGTTCTTTAAAAGCTTTAAAGTCCAGCTGATTTAGCGAACTCCAGCCTACAGTCCTCTCGAGAGCGTGTTAGCTTAGCTTAGCTCTGATGCTGCGTTCCCGGTAAAACAATGTATAAGTCCCGAGCAGAAACTTACTTTTCCTTTACCGAACTCTTCAGCACTTATTCCAACAATGGACCATCTGGCGGATGAACCATATAGCATAAACACCTCTCTCCTCATTGAGACAAAACGAAACCTTCCGTAGCTGTGCTTCTCTCCTTTTTCGACACGCTCCTCACTCTTTTTTTCTTTCTCCAACTCCGCCTCTTTCTCTATACACCTGTCACTCAACATACAAGAACGGTAACAGCACCCAAAACACTCTTAAAGCAATATACATTTCAATAAAAGATGCTTTAAAATAAACAAATGAGTTTTATAAAGAATAAACAAACGAATTTGAACAAACAAAATAATATAATATATTACTTCCTTACTAATTTATGCAGTTATGATATAATGAATTTATTGTCTTTAATACCCTCTATGTGTCAAATATTATGTATTGCATCCTATTATTTACCTGGACACCTACATCAGTTATACATGTAGGACTCATTAAATAAAAACATAAACATGTGCTAAATTATTTGACACCAAGTTTTTAATTTATTGGAGTCCTGTGACAAAAATTAAAGCTTGGAAACAAGGTTTGATCCATTTGATCATTGTCTCACTTTCAAATCAAGTAAAGACAAGCACTAGTAAACATTTAATAAAAACAAAAAATTGAAGAGAAGAATTCCCTCCTTTGCCTCAGTAATCATACATAATGTGAAACTCATTGGTTGCATTAATAAAAGCTTTGATTATTTCAACACATTGAAGTTCAAACATTTTGAATTTATTCAAAAACACCAGTTGATCTTTAGCTCTTCAAATTGTGAAATTAGAGTTTCTTTATGCATTTTTTTGAATTTATCGATTTGTGAACATTGTTTCAGCTCATTACTCATCTTGTTTCAGAGTTTAGTGCCTCACACAGAAACACACTATCAGACTACAGGGTGAAGACACTAGAATATCAAACATGATTTCAGTCATTTCATCTTTCTTGGTTATAACTCCACATGTGTTCATTTATTGTTTTGATGCTTCAATGAGAATCTTAATAGTCATGAATATATAAAAAAAAACACATTAAATGAAAAGGTGTGTCCAAACTTTTGGCCTGTAAATCTGACCTAATCGTGATTTTTGCTGGATACATATAAAGTTTTTTAACTGACATGTGCAATAGCAGCCAGACGGTTAGGGAAGCCATTCAAATTTGGCCTTAGACTGTTGCTTAGTTTCTTGATTTTTTTTAATGGAAAGCAAGGTCAAAGAATCTAAAGAAACACAGGAGAGGGACAGCATTTACAACCCCTGAGGTCTGTTGTAAAGTCTGTGGTGGCTTGGCTATGTTAACCGCTGGTGTTACCCCACTGTGTCTCATCAATTCCACAGTTTACCAGGAGGCATTAAACCATTGGAGTTCTTTTTAGGGGGCAAAATAGTAGCAAAATATCACATTTTAAGTAAATGATGCTCTTCCCATCACATCTGAAAACCCAAGGAGAAAATGGTAAATGGACGTGAGGTGTAAGAAGCAAAATTTAACTCCATAACGAAAAGAGAAAAGACAAGCTAGATAAAAGTGGGGAGACTGAGTAACACAATTCTCACCTTTTTCCATGCAGAGGCAGTCATGGCTGCAGATTTGCTCCCTGGTGTGATGAGCACTCAGGCAAGTTTTCGTATGTGGTGGGTTGGCGGTAGGTGGTTGGAGAGGGAGATGACCCGAGGGTCTCTGTGCAAGAAAAGATATTTCACTCATTTGCAATGTCCTGATTTTTTTTTTCTTTTTCTTTTCCTGCTTTTATCCTCCCCAATATGCTGTTTGACTGGAATGCGTTCCCACTCCTCTGCCAATAAAAGTTTCTTTGGCAATTTTTTGGTTAAATTCAGAAACGGCTGCCAAAATCCAAAAAATATGTTTGATTTTTCCATGTTTTAATCATCTAACTGATATTTGAGGAAGATCTCACTGTGATGTAGTACAACATTTGAAGCGGGGGCTATTAAGCTAGCTGACTATTTGATTTTGAGAGATTCAGCTGCAAATGTATTCATATTATTACAGTAGATGGGGAAATTAAACCTTCTTTTTTGCATAAATGTGTGCCAAGTTTCACATCTAAATCCCAGTATTTAAGTAAAATATTGAGAAAAATATCTTTAAAGGCAAAACCATATTATAAAAACACAAATATAGAAGCACAGTCATTTCAAAAACTGCTTAACAGACATCCTTTAAATACAGAAGCTTCTTGTTAAATTAGAAGTTTTGAAAGTTCTGACCCAGCCTGGGAAATGGAAGACTAAAAGCTTTGCCTCTCCAGAGATAGTGATTAGGGGGCACAATTAAGTCCTGAATGGATCTTGTTGAGATAAAGGGAACAATGTGATCCTTAAGATAGGAGTTTAGTCCTTAAGGGCTTTGTACGTGATCCATATGCGATTCCACTTTGGATACAAACGGAGCCGATTCAAAGAAGCCAAGATGGGGGGATTGGGGCGTCTTCCAGCCGCGAGTGTTGGTTTAGAGGCTGGGATTATTGGAACACTTTTCTGTTTTGAGCATGTCTGATGAGAAAATAGGCAAATAAATGACAACGATACAAGTGCTTGTGATAAAAACAAAAATATCAGAGGGAATTTGATTTAAAAACTGAATAATTGTTACAATTTTCTTTTAAAATCTTCAATTCAAGAAAAAGTAGTTTATATTGGCTGTCTAATTAGAAAACCCCTTCAAGTTTTGACATGGAAGGTTTTGATCTTAGTGACATTAACAGAAAAAATAAACCAAGGGGATGAGTTGAATGTTAAAGAATAAATTTTAAAAAAATATATATAATACTTAACTATCAAAAAATAATATTTTGGAATATATAACATTTGAAATAAGATTTTAAAGACTAAAAACATAATAACCTGTGTACACAGATCACCTGGTTTATTTATAAACCAATTTATAGATTTCAATACAGATTTGATGAATCCAAATAAACAGAAAAAAACAGATGATTTTGTTGAAATTTGTCACAAATGAGTAGACAGCCGGTTCCACGTGCAGCAGGTTCATTAGTTCAGACAGGAACTAAGCACAGCTATACGTCCACAAAGCTAAATCAGGGTCAGACAGGCAGAGTTAATCACGAACCTCCAAGAAGAAACTAGAGTTGTCAGGGTCCAGGCGGGGGTCGGGGCAGGCAGCAAGCAAACAGATGAAGGAGGGTCAAGTACAGAGAATGTCATGTAGAACTGCTCGGCAATGCGGGCAGGGTGGCGCAAACAATACTTCGCACGAAGAGAGGCTTTGTTTAGTGCTTATGCAGCATGTGGGGAATTGTCAAAGAGTGTCAGCTGAGCGGGATCTGGGGAGCGTGCGCTGGTGCTGCTGGGAGATGTAGTGTGTTCAGTACTCTGGAGACAGCTCCCGCCAGTAAACAGGGGGGCAGACAACTAACCAAACTCCTAACCAAACCGTGAACACTATGAACTATTACCTGACCAATATTAAACAAAAAGCAGAATCACTGAATATATTTATCAACAATAATATAGATAATGGGATATGTTTTTAATATGATCTGTGACCATTTACGTCTTTACAGTGCATGACTTAATTATTCCGATGTATCTGTGCTAGCTAAATGATACTGAACCCAAAAATAGTTTTAGGCACTGAAAAGTTACAATCTCTCCATCAAAAATTACAGTTAAATATAGTAGTGAGATGTGCGAGGATAAGTGTGAAGATTAGACCCCTCTCAAAGTCAATTAGGTGGTCACCTAAATTTTTAATACAATTTTTGTCCAATGATTCATTTCTCTTCCAAGCTGCACCTCTTATGTGAAGCCAAAAGTGTTTCTTCAATAAGATGAATTGGTCATTTAAACCAACCTTTTTAAAGGATTTTGAAGGTAGAAGAAAGACTACATACAGGGCAATAATTTGCTGCGTCAGTATCAAGAATGGGCTTTTAAGCAATAGCTTAATTAAAGAGGACTTGAATGCCAATTGCACATGGCCACTTGATAGAGATAGGCCGGTGATTAATTGCAGAGGTGCTGATAAGTGGTTGGATGCCTTAACATGGATGAGATGTGATCTGTTAAAAAAGTTGATGGTATGTTAGACTGTAGGTTTTGATAACTAGAAGGTAATTGATTGCATAGATTCATTGGATTTCCATATGGCACCTGTGGATAGTATGCAGTTCTTTTCTTTTTTTTTTTATCTTAATAAAAATGTCTTAACTAAAAGACATTCTTCGCACCTAATCTATCACATGTTCGTGCTTATTTTGTCAATAATTGATTTGAGGAATTGCAGCTGCATAGCATGCCCTTGAGAATCTTTCTTGCATGTCAATATTTTCTTATTTAAAGGCGCCACAGTATTGAATTGAAGACATGAAGGGCAGCGCTCTGTCAAAGCAGCCCAGTCGTTAGGAGGCAATTTTTTTTCACATATTTGTTGATTCATAAAATAAAAGGAACAGAATTTTTATTTGTGTCTTTTATTTATTTTTTTAATAATGTCTTTTGGGATCAGGTTGAGGCTAAGGGAAAGTATATCTTCATTGTGAAGAGGTCAAGACCAGATTATATCTGACATTTGATGGTGGATTTGACAGTCCGTCAAAAAAAAAAATACCTTTCTACTTAACATTTACACACTAACCAAATTAATGCTAAATAATCTTTTTTTAAAATGATCAAAAAAAAGTTATTTAAAAAAAAACCAAGAAGCCAAAATCCCATAGACTTCTATAGAGAAGTAAATAGTTATTACTCAGTCATTCTGTCTGTCAAATTCTTGCTACATCTTTTAACACGTTCTTGCCTAATTTATTTTGTGAATCTTTTTTTTCTCTGTATATGAAGTTACTGAAGTCATAAACGGGCCAATCAGATGCCTCAATAAAAGTATGGAATCTGACATCGAACATTCAAACGTTTGATTGGCAAATTTTTCACTTTCAAGTGGTTCGGGGCTTCCAACAAACTCCCTTTTGATTGGTGAGAGTGGTTGCCATAGAAACGATGACTCCGACCAACTCACACCAATCACTGCTTGCTGACGCTTCAACGCTTCAGCATCCATACTGCGGAAAACATGGCGACTCAATTTACTTTATTTTGCTGAAGCTACAACCAAACCAATTTCCATGGATGACATCACTCTCACTTAGTCCAGTTCTCATCTACTGTCAATAGGATAAAACAGAGAAAAACAGGTAACAGGTCTCCTCAAATATAAGAAATTGCTCTCTTTTTTGGTAAAATTTTGTTGAAGATTGTTTACATGGTTGAGCCATGCTACTATTTAAGTCTCAGTTCTCACAAAGAAAATATATATATGTAGTAAAAAGGGTGAAAACCTTTAGAAGTGTGTTTGAAGTCCCACTTTAATCATCATTTGATCTATTGTAAAAGTGTTCCCAGTGGTCTTTTAATCATGATTAAGCTGTTTTTAGCTAAATAATAGAAAAAAGCTGTGTTGTTTTCTAAGACATACCAGTGGGGAGACTTCATTAGTCATTTGCATCTGAGTTGGAGATATTGGTTTTGAGTGAGCCTACCTTCATTTTCCATCATCCTTCTGTTTACACTCTGTCCTGCTAGCTTACAGCCCCTCATACTGCCAACCTAACATTACCAGGATGATAAAAACAGAAAACAATATCAATGCTATCCAGCTGTACAGGTTTCAGCCAGACTCCATTTCGGGTGAAGAAAACAAAGACACACATGGATTTAGTTGCCTGGGTGCATCAGAATGGAGCAGAGCAGAGAGCTTGTGTTCTGTCGATTGTAGATTTTACAACTTCAAGCATTTTCAAATGCATCTCTTCCTGATTTACAATCATTTGAGTAAAGAAATACTCAACAAATTCAGGTTCTTCAATGTAAATCATAATAAAATTGCTAAAAGAACATATTAAAACATTTTTTCGTGTCTTAAAAGGGTTTGAGAGCACTCAGACCAGCAGCTTTCCATCCAGGATGCTTCCCACTTTTCCAAATCAATCCAAAGAAAAAAATGAGTATTTTTAAACTTTGGTTGTGGAATTTACTATTGAGTCCCAGCCAAACAAAAAAGAAACATCCAAGAGGATAGAACTATTTTTTTCTTCCTTTTTACATATTGAGTTTCCCCTGTCTAGTGCAAGATCTAATAGAGGATTGGAATTCCTTGCCTCATGCTCTCTCGCCTGATGGGTTGTGTCATTAGCGCTCACATGGACAATAGTTCTCTTAATAGTGGCCAGGAGCAAAGTGTAATAAGTCCAAAAGTTGGCTATGGATAATAGGACCTCAGAAAAGTTTTTGATTGTGTTTCTGTTATGTTAATTCTTGCAGTTGATGGCATAAAAGCCTGTGTGGGGAAATGGCATAAATGAAATGGTATCTTGGGTTTCCTCTGTGTGCGTTTCCCTCTGCTTCTGAGCTTGGAGGCTGTTTCTTAACAGAACGACAGACCTCTGAGTCAACACCAGCTTCACTGAGAGAGATCCACCGTCTCTGATCACTGCTACTCTCCCAAGACAGAACTCAAACGCCTTTGACATGTTTTAAACAAAAATGAGCTTCGTGCTGCAGGGTAGTGAATCACTTTGAGAGTTAATTAGCCTCTGTGAAAAAGTTCTAACTGAGGGCGCTGTTGTGTTTTATAAGTGGCTCGTAGTGTCTGACCAGGATATCTGGGACTCTGGATAAGCTTCGTTGTTAACGTTGTACCTGGGTGCTCAAGTCTGGATTTAGCACAAAAACATCCCTCTTTTGCTGTTTTTAAAATAAATCCAGCAAAGCAACAGATGCAAAGGTCTTCTGTTGATCTCACATGCAGGTGACTGAAAACAGCTGATAGTCAGCAGCTCTTTTTGGGGAAGTATTTCAGGACGCATCTGTAAAAGGTGCCAAAAATCCTCTTAAGACTATTTCAGACCTTATTCGGGTAACTCATAGCAGACAGGACAGGCTGAAAACCACATATTCATTCAGATCCTCTTTGACTATCATTGGGTATAATACTATTTAGAATAGTCCTGGTCCAGAGACTTCATGGATGGATGGATTGATTTATGGATGGATGGATGGTCGTAAACATTTTTTGTTTAAATGGGATGGAAATGACAACAATGTTTGCGTCTTTGACTTGAAATCTTACACTGTTACAACATTTGCTAATTTAAGGAGAGTATCATGAAGAATTTGCTCCAAATTAGTTTTAAAAATCTGCAAAAAAAATTTTCCCCTCCTTTTTTATGGAGGTCACATTCATTCTAAAGATAACCCACAATTGGGGAAATTTGCGAAGTAGAATTACAGATGTTTAAAGGCTGTAAAATGTCCTAACTACACAGTTTTCTCAGACAGACATGAACATTTTTCATGCTTTTTTCTCTTGTTTAAACTCTCAATGTTCAAACCTACATAGAAAAATACGTCTAATTTAATAACATGAGAAAAAAAAACTGTTTGTCATCAAAGATTTAGGTAGATTTGGAAATCTGCACATATTTGTACAAGACGGCACAGAGGAGATTGATTGACAAGCTCTCCAGCCTATTAAGGAAAAACATAAAAAATCTCCACAAAACCGTGAGGTTGAATCAGGTTAATGTGAATAGAAAAGCTCATGATATATCTGATATCTTCTGTGAAGGTTAATGTGTGACATTGAGCTTTATCTACACGCCTCATGGGCGGTTCTGGTCACATCCACAGGGTGATACTGAGTATTTGGGTATTGATCCGATACAGATCCGATGCCGGTCTTTATCGCTGGAACCAGTATTGATGTTTTTCATCAAGGCATTTTCAAAAAATATCAATATTGGAATCGATATTGACATTGCATTTACAAAAAACTATCAATATGTGTATCAATGTTGGCATTGCATTTAAGAATAATATCAATATTGGCATCGACATCTGCAATATTGACTCGTATCAGATTGACAGGGAATGATCTACTGTACATCAAAGAATTTGGCTTCAAACCACTGAAAGGTTTGTTTGTAGGTTTTCCTTGTTAAAATGAATTCTACACCAATTAAAGATAACCCAAAAAAGTGACTGAATGAATACTCTCACATTTCATGAACAAGTAAATGGTGTCACTATAAGCACATTTTTAGGTTTTTTCCCTTGTTTTTAATCAATTAATTCAAAATATGTATATACATTTGGGTATTTCTGACTATTGTCGTCACATATCTAATGAAAACTCAATAGATGTGAGGTTTACCTCTCAGACTGAAACGAAAGTGTCACATTTTGACTTAGGAGCTGAGACTAAATCTGCTGTGAACATCGCCCCGAGATGTTGTGAAGTGTCAGTCTGGCACTTTTTTTAAACTGTGATTTCTCCAAAACAAGAGAGGTTTTATGCACAGGAGGCCGGAGGGTTAAAGGCCCTGAGGAGATAAGAGTTGGTAGCACAGGGACAACAGCGATGTGGCCACTAGTGTCAAAGCCATTACCCAGCTTATCGCCTCTGCTGTTCTGTGATTACCCTTGTTGCTTTTCCGACATCTTTGCAGAAAGACCTTCAGAAAACACTTGCAGCCTCGCTCTCCTGTCATGCCTCTCTCTGTCTTCCCCGAGAGATCTGTGAGAGTGAGGCTCCGAGAACCTGGCCGGTTAGAGATAGGTTTATTTTTAGACGTTACTTTTCTTCTTCTTCTTCGAAAAAAAAAAGCTCCTTACTGAAAATAAATTATCGGAATCTGTCCAGAGCATTGGAATTAATTCAATCCAAACTATTTTTTTATTTCTGCATTAATGCAAAAGCATGCTCGTTGTTAATGATGCATCGCATACATACAGGCGGCAGTATTAGAAAACAATGAGGAAAAACATAATGCTCAGCAATCACTTCATTCATTATAGGGGAGCTCTTATAGTGACAAGTAAATATGTAGATGCCTCTGCATCAATATGTGCATATGGTGCACTGCTGAGCAGATGATCTGCAGTAATGAGTGATTGTCTATTGAGCAATGCAAGCATTTCTTTGCAAAGCAAAGATTCACTTACATGAGTGAAAATATCTTCAGGCGTCCGTGATGCTCATCTGGGTGAGCTATTAGATGGGAGCTGGGAATGCGCTTTTGTGTGTTTGTTATTGGCTTAGTTAGAGCTCCGAAATAAGGAAATTTCAAAGATTTTCAACCATCAGTTTTCTCTTTGATGCACTATTTGAATTTAAGAAGGTGACAGTTTTTTTTTTGTTTTTTTTTTACTCTTCTAGTCTTTGTTTTCTGGTGACACATCTAACCCGAACGGGATTTCAAGACCCGCCTGCTTAGCTCATCCCAATCTCCCTTTTTATTGATTTATTGATTAAAGCATGAGACCCCAAATCATTTAGAAGACTGGTTTTATTGGGATTAAACCGTCAACAAGTCCCGCGTGGTGTACGGACAAGAGTATGGGCATGCCTGTAGATAAATGTGTTGCTTTCGTCAACGCTTGAATGGCTAAACTGGGATTGGAAAGATTTTGTTTTTAAATTATTATTCAAGGAGGGTAAATGTGACACGATAACAACACTTGGAATGAACTGTTCTGCTGTACGACAGAAGGTCAAGTTTAATATGCTCTGGGTTCAAAGTTGTCACATTTAAGCCTTTGATGGAATTTGTTCGAGTTACATTTCTGATCACGGAGAGGCTTTTATTTTAAAGGGCAGAGTTCTGGCCTTCAAATAAACTCCATGTGATTGAATCAGACCAGTCTGGCTCGAATGACAATTGACTAGTCTGCACACTTGAGCGCATTCTTTTTTTTTTTTTTGTGACGCTAAATCTTTTACTATTTATCTTTTTTTTTTGCAGAAATTGTAAATATTAGACTGCATCCTTGTGTAAATGAGACTTTTCTAAACACCTGAAAGAGAAAATGATCCAAAAGGCCATAAGCAACTCCTGGCCTCGAGGGCCGCTGTGCCTGCATGATTTCCAGAAATCCGAGTCCTAGTTAATGTATGACTTGTTCTGGTTCATGTGTGTCCAGCCAACGAAAATATTCCAGAATGTTGGACAGCATGCAGGAATGCGTCCTTATAAGAATTCTTCCTTATATCCTGATACTCAAAGCTTTCCAGAGTAAACTATATCCTTATATGTGATACTATATTACCTTTGGCCCATTATTTTTCAATTAAACATGAGCAAATAGATATTCCGGACACGGAAGTCCAAAATTCTGGTGTGTTTGCACAGACTTCATTGAAAGAGTTACTTAAACGCGAGTCATCGTCACAAGGATTCTATGATCTAATCGCTCGAGAGCAACTCAAATCTAACATTTCAGCTTTTGCTTCTAATGGAATTCTTGGAAGAAATCCTTCAAAAGTGTCTTTTTGCTATTGCTGGATTGTGAAAGTGTGTCTCACAAAAAAGCATAAATGAGTCCTCTTTAGGTTTTGGTAAATCAGAATGCATTATTCGGTCTGATAAGTTTAGACTGTTACTGGTAGCTGTAGTGCTCCAGTTGCCAGGAATGAACTAAAAAAGTAGCAGAATAACAAGTTTAAAAAAACATTGGCGAACTCTATTCGTTTTAAGATTATTATAATATTTTTGTTTTTTCTACTTTTATGTTTAGTAATTTTTTAACTAAATTATAACAATGTAACTAAGTGTGGTTTTATTCTTCATTTTTTTCTTGCCTTGTTTGCAGGCAAATTCTTCCATAATGCAAAGGTTTTTTACTGTAGTTATGACAATAAGAAAACGTGTTTGTTTTGTGTATTACAGAAAATTATTAGTGTTGTGATCTTTTGCAATAGAAGCTGTCTTAAATATGTTTGATTTTTACCAAATGTACTTTGTAAATGTTTTTATTCATCTTGCACTAATTTCATGGTTGTAATTCTGCAGTAAATGGAAAAACGAACAAACATGTTTTTTTTTTTTTTTTTTTTTAAACTTGTCCTGTCCAACAGCTGGGCAAGCAGATACGGGCTGAGAGCCTCTTGCGTTGGACAGATTTTATTGTCCCAACAGGGGTTTATACTTAATAAACCCCTGTTGTATTTCATGCTAAACTTTATTTTAATTATGTTGTATCTTTTTCTTTTCTTTTTTTTTTTTTTGTTGGACCGGACGGAAACAAAGGGGGGGGTTAAAGAGTGGGGTTAAGATAACAAAGAAGGTAACACAGAGTAGCAACATCCTATAACAACCAGGTCTAAATAACAATCTGGAATGGGCGGGGCCTGTCTACACACACACTCAGTTACACACATACCTTTTGGCTAGAATAATCTTTACCTTTAAAGTTGTCAAAAATGTACACAATACCACTACAGCTCACACACAATCATAGAAGCTGACACAAATAAAGCCTTTCATTCCATCACACATTCTGTTAGTGCGAGGTGAGCTGACACCTGTGCTCAGGTGAGTGTTTATTTTTGCTGATGTGAATGTTGATGGAATGTATAGAAGGAGAGAGAGCCCGGCCATCCCCACGCCAAGGCCCCCCACCGGGGCGGCAGCAGCAGCACGGGCCCCCCAACACCCGCCAGGGGCCATGGAGAGAACCAGTCAGCCGCAGAATCCCGCCAGGCACCCAGACCAGGGCACGCGGGACGCCCGAGAGCCGGAAGGCACGGGAGCACGGAGAGCGCGGACCCCCGCCCAGCCAGAGCAGCAATCCCCCCACCACGCCCAGAGGGCCAACACAAGGCCCCACACCCGGAGAGCCCCCAACCCCAGAGGAGCAGCACACCACCACCCAGCAGCGCCGAGCATCCCCCCGCCCCACCCCAGGCACGAGCCAGAGCTCCCCCAGGATGACCCGCTTCTATGCGCCAGACGTCCGCCCGCGCCCGCCGCGGGAGGTCCAGGGGCGAGCCGGGAAGGGGCCGCCCACCCCCGCCAAGCAGAGAGACACCCAAGAGGAACGAGGGTCCCAGAGGAATGATGTTAACAAGGCCTGGCCAGGCACACCCACTGATGGAGTCCCGGAGAGGCCCATTTCTCGAGAGCCGGGACCGGAACCCGAACCACCGAGACCTGGACACCCCATGGCTCCGATGTAGTTTGATCCCCTGTTAGATCTTGGGGATCCCTCTCCCAGCGTGGCGAGGAGGTCACAGAGCCCAGGAGACCGGCACCCAAGAGACAAGACCCACTAGGCCGAGGGTTTCCATCCCCCCTCGCCAGGGATGGGGTAGGGGACAGAGGGTCGAAAGTCCCACCTTCCTTGTGTGATGCATGCGTGTTTGTTTGTTAGAGTGTATATTTTGAGGTGTTAGAGGTGTGTGTACTACAAGGTGCGGTTAAAATTGGTGAGTAGGGCCTTGACAGGACATCTCCTGATTGCTCACAGCGATGCCCCGTCACCCTCTCACCAATGGCCCTACATGTCTATGGTGCTGTTAAAATTGGCGGTAAGGGCACTTAGAGGACATCTACTGCTTGCTGGCAGCGATGTCCAAGCACCCCCCCACCAAGGTCCTACGTGTCTAAGGTGCAAATAAGACTAAGGGGAGGGGCAGACTCATGCGGCGGCCACTGGAGGGAGGGCCACTTGCAGGTAGTCCACCCCCAGCAGCACGCCGCAATACAACCACCCTCCCCTTCACCCTAATATATGTTTGTATGAGGAAGAGGGTAGGTTGGGGGCAGTTGGCTGACCGACCCCCGATGGTGGACCGCTGTCCCCCCTGCCCCCCAGCGCTGGGACCAAGTTCACCCAGCCCATGGGCCCCACCCCGAGAGCCAACCCCCAGGCCCCGCACCCCCCCACCCCCGCAAGGAGGGAGGAGCCAGAAGGAGCCAGTCCCAGGGACAGATCCCAGCTCCCGCCCCCAAGCACCTCTCCTGTGGGTGTACTGGGCAGGCACCAACAGGACCGAGGCGGCCAGACCAGCCGCAGCCCCCACCGAATTTTCAGTAGAGACCACAACAGCAGGCAGACCGCCAGGCCCCGTACCAAATGGGACCCCCCTGCTCCCACGGAAAGCCCCCCACCAGACGGGGCAAACCGCCCCCCCCCCGACCCCCCCAAGACCCCGCGGCAAAAGCGGGCGCCGCCCGGAGCAACGGCGGGCTCCAAGGAGGCAGCCCCACCCCCGCCCCAGAGCCAGAGAGGGAGTGATCCCAGCCCCAGGTGCAGGCAAGCCGCCCCCCCGACACAAGCGGCACCCCCCAGGAAGGGGCCCCACGCCAGCACCACCCGACGCAAGCAAGAGGACCACCCCCCAGACCGAGCCAGGCCCCCCACCCCACTGCACACCCCCCACCACCCAGGCCCGGGGCGCCACACGGCACCCCCCACCCCCATCCAGACGCCAGGCCAGACCCCCCAACCAACAAAGCCCCCCCACGCCCCAGTCAGGCGCCAGAGAGCCCCAACCCCCGCCTACCAGCCCCCGCAGACAACCAAGACGCGGGGACACCCAAGCACCCCACCCCTAAATCATGGACTCAGTAATCGGAGACCAGAAAGACTGAATTCTTTCCAATTTATCTGAACTTTTAGCTGATGTTTTTTCCAAGCTGATATGATCAAAGAGCAGATTCCTGTATTGATTAACGTTGATATTTTTCTTGCTTTTCCAATTTAATAAAATTGTTTTTTTTGCTATACAAAGAGTTATGAAGATTACAGATACTATTCCTCCCTCTATATCGATGGCACTCATGTCACCAAGCACACAAAGTGACGGTGAAGCTGTGATTGAAACATTTAGCCAGACTGATAGATCAGCACAGACCTGCTGCCAGAGAGCCTGGACAGGTGTGCAGAACCACAGTGCATGCATGAAGCTGTCAGGTGAGTTACTATCACAGTGCTCACAAATGTCTGAGCTTCTGAGACCCATCTTGAACATCCTCTGTCCAGTATAATAAATTCTATGGAGAGTTTTGAATTGGATTAGTTGTAAGTTTGGACTTTTAGTCAGTTTAAAGGTGTTAAGACACATTTCTGTCCAGAAGCTTTGGTCTGTGTTTCTGCTCAGGTCTGCATCCCATTTAGTTATTGGAATTGAAATATTATTGTCTAGGTTGCATAAGAGTTTGTATATTTTTGAAAGAATCTTAGTCATTGAAAATTTAAACAAAGAGGTAATTATTTCTGGTAATTGTAAGTCATTATCCTGGTACTTAATTTTGTTTGTAATTATAGATTTCAGTTGTTGATATTCCAAGAAGTGATTTATTCCATGTTTATCTTGTAGTTCCTGTGGTGTTATAAATCTTCTATCAATAATTAAGTGCTCTAATAGTGTTACGCCCCCTGCTTGCCAGGCTGGGAAGTGTAACATTTTTTTTGTTTATAAGGATGTCTGGGTTGTTCCAGATGGGTGTCATTTTACACGGTACGACTGAGGACTTTGACGCTTTGAGAAAATCCCACCAGGCTGTTAAGGTGGTATTTATATTAATACTCTGGAAACTATCGTGTTTTTTATTGTTTGGCTGATAAATGGTAGATCTGACAGCTTGATCTTTCCACATAACTCCTGTTCTAAGTCCATCCATGAATTACTTTCTGGGTTATTATTTAACCATTTTAGGATGTATTGTAATCTGTTGGCAAGAAAGTAATTGTTGAAGTTTGGTAGTTCTAAACCTCCACATCTTTTTGCAGATTTTAAAGTTTTAAGGCTGATTCTAGGTGGTTTATTATTCCATAGAAAACTGGATATGGCCGAGTCTAAAGCTTTAAACCATGTTTGTGGAGGTAACCAACAAACATGGTTTTTCACAGACATAATTAGTCCACTTTTTGGATATTTTCCTAGTCCTGTGACATGCCTACAGTCGTACTGAGGAGTGAGCCTCTGAAAACTCTAATATAATCTGCCTCTGAACTCTCAGTCCCCCTGATCTGTTAGATTCTCTAGAATAACAACTGTTCTTCCTCTTCAAAACTGGCTTCAGTGACTGGAAGAATGCCAAACAGTGCATAAAAAAAATTAAAAAAGGCAATGCTGAGCTGCCTAATGCTTATATGCAACAATGAAAGAAAAGAAAGAAAAGCATAGATGGCACGAATGAGTTGAGCAGTGAAGTCTGTTGAACACTTTAGTTGCACTTTTTTGCTTTCCTGCAATTGCATGAAAATATTGGAGCATTTAAGTGAATTTCATCCTTTTTTGAAGGGTCTAAATTATTTATATGAAATTGAAAAACCTTCAAACTCTTTTTTTCCCTTAAAAACAGCAAAGTTTATTCACCTGTTAGCACATAGAGAAGTTTTAGTGATGCTCTTGTGCACATTTAGCTTCAGATATTGATTTGAGACAGCCGAGTCGGCCAAAGATCAACTCTAAGGTGGATTATGGTGATGCACACCCAAACCCTTTCGGTCCCTGCGATACTTGATGGCCCACACATGTGAACGCCACACAGC
Source organism: Oryzias javanicus (assembly GCA_003999625.1). NCBI lineage: Eukaryota > Metazoa > Chordata > Actinopteri > Beloniformes > Adrianichthyidae > Oryzias > Oryzias javanicus. The sequence goes on from CM012451.1 coordinate 18,271,559, forward strand.
CTTAGGCCATGAATTATGCAGATATTCGAGCATCACTCAAGCCTATTGCAGTTGACACTAGACGCAAAGTGGGAGACACAAATGATGTAAGTTCACTTCCGAGGAAAAAAAAAAAAAGCTTGAAATTGCCTTTCTGGGAGAAAAAAAAAGCTGAATCCTTACACTGCTTTCAAAGAGCTGCATGGCGAGCTGCGGAGCTCGACTCGTGCAAAGCTGTGGATTTAGTGAGCTCACTGGTGGAGTAAATAGTAAGTCTGCAAGGTCATTTTGATTCGACATTGTGTTTCCAAGAGTGTTCCCCAAGTTTAAATAAAAAAAGAAAAGAGGATAAAAATATTTCTTGGGGGAATCCAGGACGTGCTACATAGTTTTTTTAGGGCTGGGTGGGATAGATTTAAACTTAATAAATCAATAATCAGTTCTTAAAAATATAAATCAATTTAGTCTATAAAGCTTAAGACCACTAGCTTGATGCTAACATTACATGTACGCATAAACGTAAACATCCATTGCTGACTAAATGAACATCTTTATAAACTCACAGGCAGGAATTTTCCAAAATATCTTGAGTAAATATTTTTTAAAGTAACCATTCGTGGTCTAAAACACAGTTTTTTGCTCATTCTTTGCTTATTCTTGAAAAACGTGAGCTGCTATAGCGCGATCGCCACCTAGTGGCCAAACTGAAACACCATCCAGGAGAGGCAGAACAATGTTTACAGTGTTAATGATCTGAACATTTTTGTTAGAGCAAATAAATTTCACAGTTTGTGAACTGTATAAGATTAATATAAATATATTCAAAACATATAGTAGATTATTCATATATTTCTAAACAAATGTGTATAAATGTTTACTCTCAAAATTGAATTAAGAGAATCAAAAATTGGAATTGAATCAATCCAGGCTCTTGTTATTTGAATCGTTTCTGGGGATTATTACCGATATCCAGTCCTAACTTTTTCCGCCTAGACTGGGAAAATCAGAAATTAGTTTTTTTTATTTTCCGACTATGGCCAAAGGGCTTTTTTTCATACATGAGTTGCAGTGCTTTCTATATTATAGATCCAGAGTGTCGGATTTCTTCAAAAGATACTGAGTTGTCACGGCGTTGGACTTTATGGAGGAGACTGTCCAGATCAGAGCTTTCAAAAGCAGCAGAGATCTGTCATCTGCTCCTCTCTGCTTTTGTACTTTAACAGTAAAAAAAGAAAGAAACTTTCAGGACATTTCATCAAGTTTTCATCACAGACTTTGTCTGACACCGCCTGTCAAAAGTCTAAGTGGTGAATGATCTGTGCGCTCAGAGTAGTGGTATGTAGATTCTATACAAAAAAAGAGAATCTTTCACTCTGTCAGGTTTTTTTTTTTTCTTTTTTTTGGTGGTTCAGAAATTGCCAACTTATGAGGAACACTGATGTAAAGAAATTTAGAGAAGAAGACATTCTCTGTTGCCCGTGTAATATTCTGCTCTCAGTGCTAGTCAGAGATAGTATTTGACCTTTGTATATGCCACACAAACCTCGGATGATATTTCATTTGATTGATTTTTTTTCTCCAAAAAAGCCCAGATAGAAGCCTTTTTAGACTTGCTTCAGATGTTGGTTATGCAGCTTCAAATGTTTATTGATAATGATAAAAAAAAGAAAAAGCATGGTCTGTTACTGGCTTCAACATTCTGTCTTATTTTTACCTTTTGTGCACTTTAAATTGAACTATTTTATTTGATTCTTCATATGTTTTTATCCTCTTTCTGTACAGCACTTTGAGTCTGTATGGACAATTTAAGTGCTTTATAAATAAAGCTTATCATTATTATTATTATTATTATTATTATATTTTGTCTTGTTAAGGTAAAACTGAATTTTAGACATTATTTTACAAAAGTATTAAGATTTCCAACATTTCATGAGTTAGATCTGCGTTTGTCTGTCCAACTGCAGTTGAAGACATAAGGTCACTGTGATTAAAGGTCATTGGTCTGCAGGCTGTTTAGATAATCACAAATACTCACTTGTTTCAATCATTTTTGTCGTTTTTATCAGTTTTTTTCCCCTTTTTTAAATGTTTTTTATTATAATCTTTGCTAGAGTGTAATGTTTTGTTTTATTAATATTATTAAAAAAATAACTAAATTATTGCTAATCATATTTTTTTAAATAAATGTATATACTTATTTTTGTAGTATTTTATTTGCCTTTTATAATGTGTAAGCTGTATAGTTGGGCTAAAAAAATAGAGGCTCGAATTATTAGAAATATAGTACAATGTTTACATTCCTCACTGCTGTTTTTTGGCTAACTGACAATGCTATCTCTGGTCCTGAGGGCAGATTATACTTGCATTGAATCTGTGGATTAGTGTTGTGAAAATATGACTTTGAACATCAGGCCCGGTTGTCGTTTTACAAAGCATTAACAAATTTGCATCCTGATGCGAGACGTACTTGTCTGCATTCGTCTCATGTCACATGTGTCCTCTGATGCAATATCAAACGGCTGCTACTGTAATGAATTTTGCCACAACAAAGCAATATAAAGCTTCTTTTTATCCAATCTTTTCCAGTGAAGTAGTTGCTGGTAAGGAGCCAACTTTATGTGCATTGCCTCATCTCAATTTGGTCTTGTGAGTTTAGCAAGCACTAGTATTAGAGGTTTTTCAATATAAATATTGACTCCTGCATGTCAGCTTCACAGGGTTTTGTCGGTGAATGGAAAAGCGCAACATCAGAACCGGCGAACTATTAACTTTCATGGATCAAAGACCCACTCCAATCATCCTTTGATCTATTTTAAAAATGCTGTTTTTAGTCAAAACCAAAAGCTCTCATTGTTCCCTATATGGTGGAAACATGGAAGCAGTTCATTGGAACTCAAACCTCTGAATTCACGGATAACTTAAAGTCTGTTCATCTGAAGCTCTCGCTGCGTGTGGGCGGAGCCTCCGTCAAAAACCTGTCTCAACTTCATAATGAAGGACGCAGATCGATACACATTTAATTTTAAGAGCTGACTAAAAGCATCTGTACATGTTTCCATTTCTGGATTCAAAGAATCTCCCAATGAGGAGCAGCAACCGGAAAAACGTGACGGACCTGCCGGTTCCGTCAGGGGGCGATTCTATGGCAAGCCAAAGAGATCATAAATCCACAACTTAGAAATCAATATTTTAAATGTTTAAATGTTCCCAAAGTTAGTTTTAATAAAACAATTAGTACCCAAAAATAATTATAATTTTTTTATTTATGAGTTAATTTGGACATTAGGCGAGTGGGATGAGAACATTTGTATTTTAGTTAATAGATTTGGGATTTTCAACACTATTTTTAAGCCTTTTTTTCTCTCAGTTTAGGAAGATTTAGTCTAAAGACATGGAAATGTAATGAGGAACGTTGTGTTTTAGCATTTTGTTTGTGTTCAAAGTTTAAATATGTTTTGAACAGGCTTCAATGAGTAAATGTTGCATATATAAATATTGTGTATGTAAAGTACTTTATATGCATATTGAATACAGGATTTGAAGCATTTCCCTAAATTCATTTAGCTTTTATCTTGTTGTTATTTGCTGTTTTCTTTTTTTTTTTCACTTCATGACTCTAAAACTGTGACACGATCCGAACCGTGATTTTTATGATCCATTACACCCAGAAAAAAATATAAATATATGCACACATATATATTGGTTGAAATTAGAGCAGGATCCTTACATATTGGTATTCTTTGGGTTTGCTAGCACATGTTGGGTTGATTTGGTGAGCTCCAGTTCCTGAATTGCATAAGTGTGGATTAAAATATGATTGTTTGTCTCCGTTGCTGGACTGCAGAAACCATAATATACTGTCATTTAGCTGCTTGACGTTGAGGATTTGGTTACCCTACATGCTGGCTTCCTCCCACTTTTTTGTCAAACTCTCATCGGGTCCGTGCGTTTTAACATAAGTGAATTTGTCAAAGTGTCAACCACACCGACAGTGCCAATTAACTATGTGAATCGCCCACACAGGTACCGTAGTTGCAGTCATGTTTCACTGATTAAAGTTTTGTTCAAAAATAGAAGATGGACGAGCTGAAGCGTGATGGAAACTCTGTCCTTCAGTGAGTATATAATGATAACTTTGACACTAAAAAAGTCACAGGAAAACTGAAAAAAAGAGAGAAGAAGAAGAAAAGAAAATGTCTATAGGAATCACAAACCCCCACACACTTCAGGAAAAGCTTTAATTAACCAACTCTTTTGGAAAGACTCGTGCGGGGTTGACATGGGCGTCCAGGGCTTTAATCTGAAATTAGTATTTTTAATTGGTGCATTTATTTGACAAATTGTGGCAATTTAATGCCTCAACTCCAAATGTTTTGTTGTTATAACATGTTATGCCAGATGCATGAAAAAGGGCACACTAAGGAATAATAATTATATATATATGTTGTTTTTTTTTTAATAGGTAGCCTTTTCTCTTTAGTAAAATTTATGGATGGATTTCAAAATACAATTTTAGTTTCATTTCCTGTTGTGATTTTTTCCCCCTAAAATGGGGACAAAGACCTCAGCCAAATAATTACAGAAATCAAACCCAAATGCTTTTAAAGGCAATGTACCATGAACGTTATTGGCCATCCCCGTGCGAAAAAAAAAGACCAAAATGTTCTGTGCTGGTACATTGAAACGTTTCGTTAAAAGCTTCCCGCATTACCAAAACCATCAAAGCAACGGCCAAAATAAAAGCTGGAACGGTACAATATTTCCACCATATGCGAGTTATTCTGCTCGATCCGATGGATTCTTTAAAACCAGTCTCTTTCTACTCCGCTGTCCGTCCTATCCTTCGTTCTTGGCATCTCCTGCTTTCTAGCTGGAACAAAATCAAGCCTTTAGGTACCGCGTCCTCCTCTGCCAGTGCAAGTGGGGAGGCTGAGATCAATCACTGTACTTGTAATGCTGCGGTTTAGCAACCTAAAAGCAAAGAGTGCTTTAAAGGTTGATTCAGTCCATAGGGAAATCATGAGATGTGCTATTTATAAAACCTGTAGCTGATCTCCTCTTCTCATATCCTACGTGCTCCATTTAGTTCCCATCCAGTGTTGTTTGCGTCACACGTTATGTGTTTATCTCAGCTGGAAAAATTAAAGTCAACCTTTGGAATGTTTTTATTGTTATCATCTGTCAATGGTTAATGGATTTATGGCAGCGGGGGTCGGCTCTAACATGCCGCGAGTCAATACCTGTCTTGTGTTTATTCCTGAAGTCCTGGCTACTCCTCTGGATTCAACAGTGATGACATTTATCTTAGTTCTGACCTTTCTCCACATGGCCAGAGCATCAGATCATTACACCTCAAACGCCCGCCGCCTCCATGCTGATAAATTACATCCCCAAAATGAAATTGTCATTCTTCTCAATACCACTGTGTTTCCCGCTCATGAGGAAGTGAATGAAACATGGTTCCAGAGGGAATTCACCCCAGAAGTAATAATATTTTCTCTATTCAGATGAAAATAATGGTGTTTTTTTTTGATAAATATCTGATCATGCGGGTATTTTGAAGTTGACATCTGACTTTATGAATGGCTTGTAGACCTCTCCGGCAAATGGACTTCCAACTTTCCAATTACACAAAGCTTAGGACAGAAGGCTGTCTCTGCCATATAGATTTCCTGCTGCTACGTGGAGCTGGAATTGATCACATCCTGCGGTTACTTGGAAACGGAAGCGGGAAGAGGGATGCTGACATGCGGGGAGCATTTAGCAAACATGCGCACAAATACACGCCGCACAAGGACACAAGACACGCCGCCTTTCAACGCTCACTTTCTTGGAATTTAAAGGTTACAGGATATGATTTAACAAGGGAACTGGACTGTTCCCTGTCCATTGATGTCCACCTGTGCTCATACAGCCAAAAAGCATACTAATTAGAAGCCAGGAGCTTTTTGCTCCAACTTCAGTCGAGCAAATGATTTATTCCTGCCTCCCCCTCCGGCTTCGCCTCAAACGGAGACTGTGACCTTGTCGTGACATATGCAAGCATCTGCAAAATACCTGGTGCTTTTTGAAGATAACATAAACATTTTTTTGTGTGTGTTTGTTCATTGAGGACATATGTGGGGTCTGTAGTGGTACTGATAAACATAAATGACTGCAATGCGTCCCATCAGGTGCTCAAGATGTCCCAGAGACTTTTCAGAAATTGGCATTTTGATCAAACAAACTGGTGGTTTTTTCCTGTTTCTTTGAGCATTTCCTGGGGAAAAAAAAGTATTTTTTTGCTTTTATATACCATACCTTTAAAAGAAAGGGACAAACTCATAGATAAAGACTCTGGTCCTACACTGAAAGATGGTTTCTTGACTCCATAAAGGGTTCTACATCCTCTTTGACAAGCTGTGGTCTTCTCATTAAACTGGCATTTTATTGTGTTATTTTTTCATCTGAGGTGGACGACATAATGTTCCTTGCTAGATCACTAAGCACTTTGTTTGACTTTGACTCGTAACGTTATGCATTAAAACGAAGGGACGTCTGTTACTCTTCTGAGTCGACACGCTTCCTGGGCACCAAAACCTTGAGCAGGCATGGAAGTGGAATATAACAAATGAACATCATGCTAAAAGCAATTATATTTAACAAGGAACCTTGCAAGTGCAGGTAAAACCCTTTAACATTCTATTGCAAATGCTCGGCATCTATAAATGTATTTGTAACTCGTTATGGAATTGAAAAAAACTCACGAGGCATTTAGAGACTCGATCTCTGATAAAGGAGGACATTTTAGAGTATAAATAAACTTTTTACCATCTGTTTTCCTTAACAACATTCTGAACAACATTTCAGAGTAGACCAAAAAAAAGCTATTTTATTTTTACTGCTTTTTTTTTCATCAAAAGTTCTGAAGATTGAAATGATTAATGTTATAAATAGAATGTTTGTCAAAAGTGTTTCTCTATCTCTCTGTGTGCAATACATGTCTATGTAATGCTCCAGCCTTTATTTCACGGTGGAAAGGAAAACTTCAGCCAAGGACAATACTTCATTAATACGTTTTACTATTATATACTACATTTTTTGGACATTTTATAAGAAAATTATTTTTTAATCCATTGTATGGATGTATGTATGTGCATACGGATGGATGGATGGATGGTCTGTTATGTCTAAAATGTAGAAACTGCTTGACTCCAAATTTGATGTGACTTTTGAAATTCCTACTGTTTTCAGTAGCTGTTTGTTTTTTTTACATTTTCCCAAAATTATTGTGTTTAAATTTATTTATTCAGTTTTTTTAAACATGATTTTCAACACAAATGGAAGGATGGATGGATGACATAGATAGATAGATAGATAGATAGATCTCTTTTTGCTGTGTTGCATAAAGAGATCCCTCAGTAACCCAAATATTGGAATTTTTAAAAATAAAAATCAAATGTTCAATTTTTCTTTGATTATACTATTGTTCAAATAATTAACATATTTTGCCTCAAAACTCAATTATTGAAACGGAGAAAGAAGCTTCTTGTAAATTAAAAAAAAACACACACAAAAAAAGCAAAATAACCTTGGTTGTTTCTTTCCTTTTATTATTGGGACACAGAAACAGCACGGAGCCCAGCAAATAGAAACACTTTGATGTAAAATTTGATTTCATGGAAGCTGCAGGATTCACCCAACACACCGTGTCTGCAGGTGGTTTTGCATACCAAGTGGCCACCACCTAGTTTGGCAGCGTGTCAGTCTTTGAAGTCAGCAGAGCGCCTGTTTATCCCCCCCTTAGTCCAACACGGCCTCTCCTTGGATCTTCCTGCATCTGATGAAAAGGCTGCACTGTAGTGGGTAATAGCAAAACTCGAGCCAGCTGAGCTCCCTCAGACAAAGACACAACAAAGAATCACAAGGAGATATTTAATGTCTCCTAAACCTTTCCCCTCTTTGTTCAGTCCAGCGCAGGTGCTCCACGAAGAAAGTTTCAGGACATTTACACAAAGTAAACAGAAAACTACTTTGTTTCACTTCTTTAAAGTTGTATAAAAGTTTAATCTGAGACAACATTAGTAAACAAACCTAAAGACTAACACCAAACTGCTGAAGGGGAACAACTTTTGGTGAGAAGACGCCAGTTTTACTTCAGGACCAACACGGTCAATGACTCTGCTGGAAATCTCAGACTTTGTCTTTAAAATCAATGAAGCCAAACAAAACAAGGAGACGTTTTAATGACGTTTGTTAACCAGACACTGAGGGAAGGAAACAAAGCTTTCTGTGATCAATCCTTTAGGGAGTGTTAGGAAAGAAAGTTTTTTAGAATTATGGTAAAGTAGAAAAATAACATCGCTCACGTGTGATGAAAAAACTATTAAAAAATATTGCTATTTACAATATTTTTACACAAACTCAGGCTTTTTTGTTTCAATATGCAGAATTTAAATGTTATGTTTCTATTTTTTTTCCAAAAAAATAATAATTCAGGGCAAGCTGTGGAACACACGATTTAGTGCACAGAATGTATATTTAAATGCAGCACGTATGTAAATTATGAAAAAAGTTCAAATCAAACGTAAAGAAACAAGATCTATTTAAAGTGACAGAGTGTAGGAGGAATTCATACGTGTGTGAAAGAGGAAGAATGTAAAGTTAGTCAGTGATGATGAGAAAGTACAACTATTTTTTTTCACAGTTACAGTTGTTTTTGCATGTTTTCCTCATGTGTTTTTGTGCTGTTGGCTAAGGAAAAACAATACGACATACTTTACGTAAGAGCTGTAATAGTTCTTGCTGCTGCTGTAGTAACAAAATCATGTTTTGATCCCATTTACTAATTATTTTTGTTTTCTTACCTGTGAAAAAGTTCAAAGGAAACTTTTTCACCATCAACAGATAAACTTAAAACCTTGAAGAAAAAAAAATCAGTGGTTTCTAAATTTTGAAAGACAATATATTCATGTTACTCATAATGTAATCTTAGAATTACATGTATTTTTGTTGTTGTTGAAATAATTAAACATGTTACATTTTATCTGATTAAAATTATTATTATGAGAAAATTTTCTATCTTTGTACCCAGATATATTTTTTTAATTGCAAATTAAAAATATTCATTCATATTCTTCTGCATACTGTCACTGATTTTTTTCTTTTTTTTTTGCTTACCATTAATTAAACATTTTAAATCATGATTCTGAAAATTATCCATATTTCTAAACACCAAAAAGGCATTTTTTTTCCTAACCATTTGAAGTTTTCATTACATCTGACTTTTATGAGGCCCAAAAATATATAAATAGACAACAAATAAATAAATAATTAACACTGTCAGACACACATTTTTGAAATAGACTTTTTACATCCTGGGAACTATATTTTTGGCTTTAAGTTGAATCTCAGTTCTTGCTGCATAGATCTGGGTTTGCAGCATCTATCTCTAGTTTCCTTTGACCTATTCTTTTAATTGCTCTTTGAAAATATCAGCTGTCCTGTCGCCGTAAATGTCGTTGTGGAATGAACGAAGTTTAATCAACACTTTTTTTTTCCTTTTTCCGATTTGACTCCAAGAATTTGCTAAGTAAGAGCATGATATGCTTTTTTACTTTTACTCATATCTGAGATAGGTGTTATACAAATAAACGTTACTTACTTACTAACACATAGATTCACGTTTGACTAATTTTATTAATATGAGCAAAACACCTGTTGTGGCTGTGTGACGCGGCCTTAAAGCTCAAGTAGACACATTTTTGGGCTCATGGAAAGGAAATCCTTTCCTTGCAAACATTGTGTAGTAAAACTCAGTGTAACCCATCAAACAGGGGAATCATGTCAGCGCTTCCATTTGGTGTGATTTCTTGCAGATACGTCTATCCTTGAGACATTTACGTGAAAAAAAAAAACTCAATCTGTCTAAATCTGCTGTCTAATCTAACATTTTCCAAGGATTATACTTCTGTGCTGAATCTCACCTTAACAAATAGAAAGAGCTGCTTTTTTCTTTTTTTTTTATTTGACAACAATCAGAACTAAAAGGAAACCTTCAGTTTTACAAGGCCTCCAGCCTGCACTGTATCTCCTGTGTATGTTGATCACATGAATAGCTTCCATTGAGTGTACAGCTGGTAAACAGAGTAAGCTTGAATGTGCCTGAAAACATTTTCCACCCACGCAGAGTTAAAGAAAAAATTATTTCCTTCCTTGTTTTCTCAACTTCCCAGTAAACGAGAATCCAATACAAGATAATAATGATCCGACCAAGAATTTGCATAAAATTATTTATATAATTTAAAGGGGGAAAAAATCCATGTTTGTATGTTTTGGTCTGGCTCTTCACCTCATTAATCTAATTTTCTGGAGAAAAAATAAATAAAACTTGCTAAATATCAGTTCCTTTCCAGCCAGCACAGCCAAGTGAGCCCCATATGGTTTCAAAGTGGGCAGAAAATGTGGGCCCCGGTTGGGTTTGTCCTCAGTTTCTGTGGTGGCCCCACCTGTGTTGCCCACATTGGCTTAAGCTGACACTCAGTGGGTAGCTTGCTAGGGCGGAGCTCGCTAACTCGGTACGACGGAGCCTGCTAGCATGATACAACGGAGCTTGGTAGATCTATACAATGGATCTTGCTATCATGCTCCAGTTGAGTTCGCTAGCTCAATACAGTGGAGCTCGCTAGCACAATACAACAGAGCTAGCTATCATGCAACAGTGGAGCTCGCTAGGTAAAAACAACGGAGCTCGCTAGCACAATACAACGGATCTCACTATGATGCTACAGTGGAGCTTGCTAACTCAGTACGACGGAGCCTGCTAGCGCGATACAATGGAGCTTGGTAGACCTACACAACAGAGCTTGCTATCATGCTACAGTTGAGCTAGCTAGCTCCCTTCAGCGTAGCTCGCTACAGTGGAGCTTGCTGGCGCCACACAATAGGACTCGCTAGCGCGATACAGTGGAGCTCATACAAAGGAGCTCACTATCAAGCTACAGTGGAGCTCGCTAGCACAGTACAACAGAGCTAGCTATCATGCAACAGTGGAGCTTGCTAGGTAAAAACAACGGAGCTCGCTAGCACAATACAACGGATCTCAGTATGATGCTACAGTGGAACTTGCTAACTCAGTACGATGGAGCCTGTTAGCACGATACAATGGAGCTTGGTAGACCTACAGAACGGAGCTTGCTATCATGCTACAGTTGAGCTAGCTAGCTCCCTTCAGCGTAGCTCGCTACAGTGGAGCTTGCTAGCGCCACACAATAGGACTCGCTAGCGCGATACAAAGGAGCTCCTACAAAGGAGCTAACTATCAAGCTACAGTGGAGCATTCTAGCTCACTATAGAGGAACTTGCCATCAAGGTACAGGTGAGCTCGGCAGCTAGATACAGCGGTCCTTGCTAGCACGTTACACTGGCCACCACTTAAGCCAATGTGGGCAAACACAGAAACCGTGGACAAACCCAATCGGGTCCTGCATTTTCTACCCACTTTGAAACCATATGGGGCCCACTCGGCCGTGCCGGCTAGGTTGTGTTTTGTTCTTGTCTACAACTTTCTTGTAAAGCTCCTCATGCATATGAATGATATAAGCAGCTGAAATGTTGGATCAATGGTGACACTCACTGTTTGAATACGCTTAAACAAATGTCACATACCTCCGGGTGCCTCCGTGCCCAATGAGCACGAGGCTTAGTTAGGACACAGATGAATATCTGTCTCTCCTAAAGGTTTTGTGTGTGCAACTCCTGACCTGTCTTGACCAAAAACTAATAAGTACAACATGGGAATCACTCTTCCCCCCCGTCGCCCTTCATCCTTGGCTGCTGTTTTGGAATAACGCAGAGAAATTCCTTTTAATATGTGACCAGAGAACGTCTGATGCACTCAGGGAAGAAAGTGCTGATTGAGAGAGAAGTTTCCGTCACCGTTCCAGATGCGGCTTTGCGTATCGATACCATTGTGCCTTCTGCAGAAACACCCAATTATTTCCTCTGTAACGGGTTGCGCACTTACATCTGATCCTCAAAAATGGCAAAGCAATTACACTGGATTTTTTTGTAGCATTAGCCGTTTGCTTAGCATTCCCAAACACACTGCGGAGGAGTATGTAAGAAATCTGCTCTTACTTGTGTTGCCAAACCTCATTTTCATCATCCCAGCCTCCTTTTGTCTCTGTTTTTCTGTCCCCTGCTTATTATTCTCCCCTCCGTGTTCCTCTAAGGAAAGCGTGGCCTCACCTGGGGGCTATGACAACACAAGGCAGACTCATAAACGGCTGCAGAGTGAGGAGGGAAATGCAGCAGTGTGTGCCGACTGCCACGGGGGCCAGAAGATCTTATTGGCTGATTCCACTCAAGCTTGACCTCTCTCATGAGGGAGCAGGGACAAGGAAGTGGCTGCTGACCGAGTAACATAACTAATCCTCAACTTCTACTAACGCCACCCTGGGCAGCGAGGCGGTCAAAAAAAAAAAGAAAAAGTCTCTCATCCTCGAGTGACTCAGGCACACGTGTGTGTAGACGTGACTCACGTAAACACACAAAAGGGAAACCTGTATAAAGCTTCAGTTTAGGTAACCAAATCCAAAAATAAAAATAAAACTGAAGAAATCTCCACTACTTTAGGTTCCAATCCTTCTGTTAGCCTACCTCCATGACACATGGTACTGCCAGCTGCTTCTTTTCAGCAACAAGCAGAGCGTCCCCAGGAGGACGCCAAAACCAACAGGAGTTAGCAGTGCAGTGACAAGGACAAGAACCCTCCGTGTTTCATGGAAAGGAACCCCAGGTGTTGGATCTGGTAGACAGGAATCGTATCACAGTGCCATCTGTAAAACTCTTGTCAGTAAAAGCAGAGTTCAGGTCAGAGCGCGCCTCGGAAGACAAGCGTAGAACCGCATTCATGTCAAAAAGGATCAGTACAATGTACAATGATGTGGTTTGATACCCATATATTCAAACAAGCTTTTAGAATTTTTTTGACTTTTTTTCTTATTTGAAGAGATGAGTATCAATCCTTACCACCCAGACTCGCATGTGCATTAGCACAACCCTTGTTAGCAGAGCGTAAATGAAGTTTGATGTCTAGGAAAAGCATTCTGATGTTATCTAGAACTAAAAAAGCAAAAATAGATTTCAAAAATGAAAGATTCCTCTTTTTTGTGATGATTCTCTCTGTTAGACTCGCCTGAACACAGATAAGACCATGAATATATTGTGTCGTCTAGCGCTAACTTTAGACAATCTCTCCTATCCTTCAGTCTTTGTGTCACAGATCGTCTTCTGTTGAAGAAAGATAGCAAATACTGAATGTTTATATTTGCTTTATTGAGCACTGGCTTCACAAGTGTGTACTCGGTGCTGAAGGATGTTTTTTTATGATACATGGCCAATGCATCTGTGTGTTTGTGCGCACGTACGTCTGAATGTGTCTATGCGGTTTGGTGTGTGTCGTAATGTGAGTAGGCTGTTGAAAGAAAGTGTATCAAGCTAAGGGTAAAAGACTATAAAGCGGTTGGGAATTTGTGTGCCGTACACAGAAGCAAATGGCTCTATACGGTAAGCATATGCATATTCCAGAGCACTAGCTCCACTGTGAGGGTTGTGCAACATGAAGATAACAATGCCCCCATACCACGAAATTCAAATCACTCTTATTTTTTAGAAGCTTTTGGAAGCATTGTGTCCTTAAATAGTTTGTGTCTGCAGGCTAATATTCTGGTAACGCTTCATTTTCAGTACAGTACTTACTGTGTATTTAAGTGGTGTTAAAATTGTACTAAAATTGTACCTGCTCTGTACTTATTTGGTTCATACTTATGTGGTACATTCATGGGTATTTAAAATATACCTTTAGGGTATTTGAGCTGTACATACTGGATTTTTACACAGTACCTACTATTTATAGTAAACCTACTGATTATTTAGGTTGTACACACTAGGTTTTTACATAGTACGTACTGGGTATTTACAGTATACCTACTGGAAATGTATGCTGTACACACTGGGTTTTACGCAGTCTCCACTGGGTGTGTACATGTTGTGTTAATGTGTCTTTTGTTGTACTTGCCACATGTAAGAACAAGGTAGATACAAATAATTCTTCCTTTTTCATGGTATTTGCCACGTGTAACAAGATAGTCGGAATTCAGAAATTATTTATTCTAAGAATTTATTTTTTACTTACTTATCAAGTTTGTGTGTTTCATAATACCAAGTGTAAACATATGGTAGTTACCTAGTACTTATGTGGTACCTTACTGTGTTTTTCTTGGTATTTGATATTAATGAGAGCAGATAAAGTGTTATTTATTGTATGTGGATTTTACACATTATGTTATAGGGTGTTTTGTGGTACTTACCATTTAAAAAAAGATATTAGTTACACAGAGACTACCTCTTAAGTACAATGAAACTGAACTGTAAAAGAAAATCAGCCCTATTTCCCCTCTACTACATGGTACTTACAGGAATAGATGTTGGGTATGCTCACACGAGTATTACTTGGTGTTTAAAACCCTTCCGCTCTCCTTGGGGTCCAGATGGCTCCAACCACATATTGTTATGCGATTTCTTCCATGACAAATATGGACGAAGGGGGACAGGATTTTATGTCTGTCATGGACATTAGTGAAACTCCGAAATCAGTGAAAAAAAAAAGTTCAGCGCACTGTCCTGTGGTGTCCAGATGACCCCACTTTTAATGTAAACAAGCTAAGGAGAACGGAAGGGTTACGTGAGGTGCAACTGGACTGTAAATGAAAGTCTTCCCTATCTATACTCTACTATTTGGTATCTATTAATCTTTGACTGAACACTCAACCTGTGCCGTGTACATAAACAGTCTTCTGACCTTACAGAGTGAGACAATGAAAACTTTTTGAAACGGGTGAAGCATCTGTATTGAAAAAAGAAATATTCTGGTCAGATTACTTCTAGTCAATAAGTGAAGAAGTAAATTCAAGGTACTTTATTTGTACTTACCTTGTTCTTACATGTGGTAAGTACTACAAATGACACATTAACATGTAAATACCCAGTAGGTACTGTGTAAAACCCCAGAGTATACAGCATAAATACCCAGTAGGGACCATATAGTACCATGTAAGTGCAGAGTAGATACAATAAAGTGCCATGTAAGTACCCAGTAAGTCCCATTAAATAGTACCATGTTAATTAAATACCCTATAAGTTCTGTAATATAAAGGCAAGTTTTACCAATATTCTTTAGTAAAACAAGACCTTAATCACACATATTTACATTTTAAGTTTCATTAAAAAAATTCTCCTCCTGTTGTACGTCAAGTGCACTCAGCCATACGAGACTTCCTGACGGCCATCTGCTCACTTGTTATAGCTCTCCAGAGAGGTTACCATCCGTCCTCTTGGTGCTGGTCCTCTGTGTTTGCTGTGTGAAGGTCTATCTAGTGATAAGATGTACAATTTGTATTCTGTGAGAAAACAAGTCGCACACAGATCTAATTATAGCCATTGTGTGAGAGATCTTCTTCTAGATTGTGGCCCCTTGAAGAAAGTTAAACTTATTCCAAGTCTATTACAAGTGAATTTGATCCATTCAAAATTAATTTTGAAGAGAAGAATATTAGCAAAACATATTCATCATAAGTTCTCCTGACAAAAGTTACATCCATGAAAGATTTACTATCTTATGGATGAATAGCAAAGTGATGAATGGTGTGGTGATCAGCACTGTCATTTCACAGGAAGCTGGTTCTGCTTGGAGTCCTTTATCTGTGGATGTTATATGTTCACTCAGCGCATGTGGGTTTCCTCCCATTACTCCAACTTCCTCCCATCGTCCAAAAACACGCATGTGAGGTTAATTGCTTTTCCTAAATTGTCCACAGCAGTGAGCCGGAACATGGATGGTTGATATCGTCTGTTACCCTGGATGTGTTGAACCAGCGGCCTGCCTGCTGTGCCTCACCCATTGACAGAAGTCTTCAGCAGACCCTTTTTTGCTAAAATATAAGTCATTTAGACATTTCCTGTATTTTTATTGTGTTGGTAAATGTTTATATTTTTGGCATCAGTTGCTAAAATTCTCACAAATTAGTACTCAGCAGTGACCCATCTCCTCGGGGAGGGGTGAGCTGCAGACACAGCCGCTAGGGAACCATTTGGTTGTTTAACCCCCCCAATCCAGCCACGTAATGCTGAGTGTCATGCAGGAAGGGAGGCCTATTTTTAGAGTGTTTGATACGACTCGACCATGGATTTGAACTCATGACCTTCCAGTCTCAGGGCGGACTCTCTACCACAAATAATTGCAAAGTAGATCATTACTGCTAAGTATTTTTTTTCTTTCTATTATGTATTTTTATTGTAAGATGCAAATGTAAAGTCATTTTAGAACACTTTGGTTTTAATAATGATTCTATAGGTGAGGTGTATTATGGGAGATTTCTGTTGTTTTGCTTCAAATTTTGAGTGTTTGTCAAGTTTGGAGATGCTGGATTTCTAGTTGTTGATTTGTTGACAGTTTATTGAGTTGTGTTTTTCAAACATGGTTGCTGCACTGCAAGTGAGGTTTGGGTGCATCAGCTGGTCAGACTAAGTATTATAAGATGCGTTTCCATTACACATTTGTGTAAAACGTTATCAAAATTCTAGGAATTTCGAAAAGAAAAAACAGTTTCTATTAAATTATAATTTTGCAATTAAGCAAAAACTAACTAATGTGATAAGGCATTAAAAACACAACGATGGATGAGATCAAGTATTTTTTTTAATTTAATTCACTAAAAAGGATTTTAGTGATGTCACAGCACTGTCTGGTGCGTGCGTGCAGCGCAGCGAGTCCAATGACAGTCTCAGATGCACGTGAGAAGCCGGTTCAGTGGTTAAAAAATAACCATTTAAAGTCAGCAGCTCAACCCCTTTTTTCAGTTTGAAAACACGACTAGATCCATTTAAGTTTCTCACGGCACTCGCGCTCATCCTCAGAAAAGACTGGCTGCGAAGTGCAGCTACAGATGAAGCAATGAGGAAATCTTGGTGATTTTATTTTGGAGGAGCTGCATGATTCTGTATGACACGCAACTTATAATGAGCTGTGACACCGTGGGACCTCTCTTGGCCGCTGTGCTGCGCTCAGGACAGACACTTCATTCAAAGAAGCACATTTATTTTGACAAAAGTGTTTCCTTTACAGTTTTGCGAAAAATGTCTATTTGGATACACCTCAAATACCACCTCCTCTATGCACAAAAACTTTTTTTTTTTTTTAAACGAGAGGTTTTTTTTGGAAATTTTGGTGTTTCCATTAAGAGAATATTGAAATTCCAATTTGCAGAACTTTAGAGTTAATGGAAATACACCTATAGACTGTGGGCGCTTATAACCCGGTACATTCTCACTCCCCACCTGTCATAAATGAATGTTTGGTTGGGGTCCCCTCATCACTTTCTCACATTTTGGATGTTCTCAACTTGTCATTACTTGACATGCTGGCTTTTCCCATTAAATCATAGTATACCAACCCTCGGGACGCGGTACCGGGTCAGGGTACTGTTACCAGGTCGGTACCCTAAACCAGACCGGCACCACTCGTAATTAGTGTATGGATTTTTCCCCGTCTGTGGCTCTGGGACCAGTGCCACTTTTCGGCCTGGAGGTTGGGGACCCCTGATTTAACAGGAACTGTATGCACGTCAAAAAAGCGACAAGTTTGGGACACGCAAAACGTCAAAAAGTAGCTCAAAGAGGTTCTAAACCATATGTCCATACATGGCGAGTTGGAAGTGAGAATCCCATTGATCAGAGTCTGTTACACCAAAGGGATTCAGTCTTTGAAGATTTTTGATGGGACTTCTTGATGCTCAGTTGAATGACAATGGGATCGTGAAAACAATCACATAGATAAGAGGATGAGAACTCTAACTGGAGCTGCACGTCCTGCCTCGTGGACCTAAATAATTACTGCAAGTGCGCTCCATTAAAACTGTGTTCACTTAAATAATGCTGAGTAATTTTGAGATTTTTATTACTTAATACCCCTACCCTCTGACAAAATGTCCTGAGCCACCCATTTAACTTCATACATACTTAATGAGCTTGCTGGTAGATGTTTGAGTTTGAAGGACACTGTTCTCTCCCAGTCGTCCCGAATGAGACAGTGCAACGGTGAAGTGACGGAAATAAACACTGAAGCAACACATAACAAGTTCAAAAAGCGCACAAAGACTTTTTGCCTGGAGGTGACACACAGTTTGTGTCACTCCTGTGTGATGTGTCATCATGAATTGCGGTGTACATGTTATTGTTTGCCTTGCAGTATTTTCAGTTAGCATGCTTGGTTGCATCTGCTTGCAGAGGTCCTGGTGCTCATGAGTTCAGGCATGTTGGCAGGAGGAGAAAGAAATGGAAAAAAGGGAAGTCGAGGCCACGGTAATCCGTCTTTCATTCTGTTTCTTATCTCTGCTGATTTTTCACAAGGCTAATCTTCTAATAATTGCTGGAACTCAAATGCTTATATCTCAGAGGACCACACACAAACACATTTCCTTTTATTTCTCCCATCGTTTCTGTACTGCTTACATCCAGATGTTTTCTATATACGCACACAAGCAAAAGCATAAATGTCAAATCCCTGGTGTGTAACAGCCTCCCAACTTTAAATCTCATTGCAATCTGTTGAAGCTTTTCTAGAATGGTGGCAAAGTTGTGGCAAACCTACAGAGAAATCAAATGTCAGCTTGTTGTCCTAACACAATTGTAAAACCTAATACTCACCTTTACAAAGCAACACAAAATAAGTTATAATTTTATCTCGTTACATATTTTCATTTTAGTTCCAACTCTGCAAAGCAGACAGACTTAACTCTTTGAAAAGGGTCAATGTGACCCACTATTATTCTTTGATAATATACAATGTTATATGGTTTGCTTTAAAATAGATTTTTTTTATTAAGTTGCAGAAAGTTTTTGTATATTACTGAAGGTAAACAACATGTTGCATTAACAGCGGTTTTGCATTCTCACAAAAGCAACCAGCTGTTCTGTAACTCTCACTGGGAGTTTGAGTTGCTGACATTTGACAGTTGCTCCGCCTCCTTCTCCTTGATAGCTGCCAGTTTTGCTGTCAAGAGTCTTTAAAGTCTTGAGTCAACATTTTTTTCTTTTTCCTTTTTTTATTTTTTTTTATCAGGGCATTGCTTGGAAAGTTTCACAGGCATTTAGAAAATAAAAGATGCAACCTCACATCAGAACTTCAGGGAGCTGCTCTGCAAATTAGCAAATAGCTGGGCGGCCTGTGGACATGGCATCAGGTACATTTGAAACTGTAACAATGTCTTTTTGTACTGCCCCTTTTAAATAAATAATAAAAAAGAACCTAATTTTATAGTCCTGTCCACATATGAAGATTTTTTAATATCTTAATATTTAATATAATAAACTGGACACCAGTGAGAAAAAAGAACAGTTTGATAAATAAGGGAAGCAAGGAAACTTGCAAAAGGGAAAAACAACTAGTTCCCTGGTTAAAACAAAAAGACTAAACAAAGGGAATTGGAACCTTAACCAAACATAAAGAGACCACTGACCCAGAGCCAGCAGCTCCCCGCTAAGGACTGCCTAACCAAAATCTACCTAAAGAAAACTAATAAACAAAACTCGCAAATCAAGACCACCAAGGTCCAGATCCAAACTAAAATAACAAAACCCAGCAGTGTAAACACAACAAACCAGCACAACTAAACCTAAATCTCAAACCCAGCTCCCTCCTGCTCTGCTCCCCGCCTTCCTTGGCATGGCTTCCCCTTAAATAGTCAGCAGGTAGGGCACATTGGCCACACCTGCCAGGATGGAAAAAGGTCCAGCAGCAGCAGCAGGACGTAACAGATGCTTAGATGAATGCCAACAAGTGTTTTATTTACACAGGGGGCTGCAAAAGTTAAAGGTCAAAGGATCATAAAAACTTTAATTTTATTTATATTCACTGAAATTTGAAATTATGTTTTAACTAAAGATGCTTTTTCTTCTAATTAATGCTGTTTTTCCTAAATAATATAAAAAGATGTATGACTTGTTGGGCTATGCAAATTTAATCACCTTAAGGTGGAAGTCATTTTAGTTAGTTTGAATGACCTTAAAAAAGCATTGAGTAAAAAAAACAAAAAACAAATGAAATTCATGTTTGATATTTATTTTTAAGATGCCATGAACTATTTTTGGAAGGGTCATTTTGACCCCTCAGCCCGTTACTTAATAAAAAAAAGATATTTTTCTTTTACAAGATTGCATTTGCAGAAAACAACGCTTGCAATTCCACCACAGCTAAGCTTTCTTACAAAATAAAGATCGAAAAACAATGTTTTAAATATTCATTTTGGAAAAGCAAAATCTGAAAATTAAACTCTGACATGACACTGAGTTAAACAAACGTTCACCGCGTTGATTGTAACTTAAACTGTGAAATGTCCCTGGATGCACCCTCATTACTGCTAAACTGTGTAGGCAGCGGAGTACAGCAATGATAAACAAGCAACTTGTAAACGGTAAGAAACAGGAGATTTGACAAGTTAAAAGAGTTAAAGAGTATGAGACCCACATCTGCATTACTCCCCAGGCTTTTCTCATCTCTCAGTTCTTTTCATCTCGTAAAATCAATGCCAATGTTCTCTCTACATTTGGCTCAGAGGCACTGACTTTCCATTTTAAGCTCTCAGCTTTCTCATTCCATGAATTTTGTGTTGATGCTGTTTGATTTTCTGATCCTTTTTTTTTTTTGTCTCTTTGTGTTCTTTTGGTTTTTTTTTTTCTCTTTTCATCTCGAAATCTAAGACAAAACCATTAAAATCTCGCAAAATTAGCACTTTTTATCCAATTAGGGAAGCATTTATGTAAAATAAACAGTAAATGATGCGATGTGAAGATGAAGAAATTGGGGTGCTCAGATTGAAGCAGGAAGGCCTGATCCTGAATTTGCACTGCAAACTAGCACGTACTCGATACATGATATGCTGCCATGGTTACACAGCGGGGATGCACCACACACTGAGGCTGTGCAAATCATTTCTCTTCTTGAGGGCCACCTTGTGTGCCATGATCCTTTAAGTATAAATAAGTGCAGACCAGAGGAGCCTTCTGCCAGCGTGGGGCTTGAGCCGCATAACATCGGATGTTGGCGCTCTGACAGAGCGTCATGTGGGCATGGCAGCGCCATCTTCCACCCCTCGGCAGAAGTGGCTCCACTTTACGTCCGCGCGGATGAAAGCGGACGCGGATGGAAATTGTCTTGGAGCGCAGCCCATCTCGTGTGACGGAAATAATGGCTCATCGAAACGCATTATCATTTTTCCCCAGCCAAATACTTTCAGACGCAACAACTCGCACATCTCTTTGTTCTTTTTTTACTTCCCAGAGGTCTCCCGCTCCATCTCCCACCTTCGTCTTGTTACCTGTCACTTTAAAGTCACGACTGTGTGAACAGCCGCATGAACTTTTCAGAGGTTAATTAGTATTCTTGTGTCACTGTCATACATATTGCTGCTGGTGTCAGGTGGGTCAACACAGACGGCGAGCTTGCATTCGGAGTAACTGCTCGCTTTCAGGGACTCGAATGCGATTCACATATAAAATCTTTTCTCATATTTACCTATTATGTGCATTCTGCAAAAACAGAATTAAGTGACTGTTCTTATAGGTTATCGCCACAGTAAATTGGGGCAGTTTTGTTTTCTTTGTATGCAGATCTTTTTCTAGGAAAATACTCCAGCTTTTACTTACCTTTGTCCTATTTTCACTTTTGCATCTGAGAACGCTACTTATCAACAAATTCTACCAAAACAGAACCCACATAGTAAAACAATCACATTCTACCGCCTGGTTGGTAAATTATCACGCGTGACCAAATAAAGTCACTAAAACTGTTATGATACGTTCATTTTAGGAATATTTTATACTATCAACAATGTGCTGAACTTGGGTTTCAGCTCCAGTTTCATTGACAATAAAGGCTTCTCTTATATGGTGTTCACACTGGACTGTTGCTACTCAATGCTAACACGTGCACTCATTTATGGAAGAGGCTCAGTGCAAAATGTTGAAGTGGTGCAAATCTTGCTCCAGGCTTTTCCTTTTCTTCCAATATATGACTGACTTGGGGTGAATCTGAATTCTTCCACTACCTCTACATTTAACCCTCCAAATGCAATTATGGAAAAAATAATGTCTTCAAATTTAGACATTACTTTCACTTTATGAGGTCGGCAACGTTAGCGCATAAATATATAACAACATTGGTTTTATAACTTTAAAAAGGTCGTGCTAAAACTAAAAGTCATTTTTTACATTTAAATGTGAACTTCTGCTCTTCAGAGAACCCCCATGTGAAGAAATCGCTTCAGCTCTGTAGCATAACGCAGAAGGAAGCAGAGCCCTCCGCCACGAGGGTTGGCTGTTGAAAGGCCTACTTGGGACAGCCCTTCAGACGTCTCTTGGAGTGGTCGGAAGAAGCCGTAGGGGGAGGGGAAGAACTCCGATTTGGTCTTAGTGTCATCTAATTCCAGCCAGGCACAAACAGCAATGATTCATTTCTCCTCCATGATCAATATTCAATTGGTTGGCACTTCAACTGTTCGAAAAGGACGCTAGCCATTCTACACATTTTTTCCATATATAGACGTATAGTTTAGGCCCCCTCCGCATCACAATTTAACGTTTTGGGTATCCCAACTCTTCATTTTTTGACATGCTGCCTGTTCCCATTAGATCACGGGTCCTCAGCCTTTGGGACCGGATGGGACAACATACTTGGAACCGGTACCAGGTTAAACTATATCGGTACTGGGTAAGAGTATAGGTCCAGTCTGCATCCTGATACCGGACCATGCCTGAACCATATGTCCATTTATGACAAGTGGGAGAGGGACTGCGTTGACCCATATCAACCTAACAAAACCAGGTCCCTGATTGGTCAAAGTTTAACTGGCTCTCAACACGCCTTCAATGACCTTTTACTGAGGCCGCTGTGAACGTAGAATCATATAGAATATCTCGCCATATTACACAAATAGTTTTCATATTATGGAAACAATTTGCCTCATTACAGTTAACCTGACCTGCAAAATACATTTTTAAACAAAATTTCCTTTTTAACAATAGAAAAGCTTTTTTTTCAGTCAAAAAACTGCATGCAATGCTTAAACTTAAAGATTGACAACTAATGTGACAAATAGGAGCTACTGTTGACAGACATCCTTAGAATCATTCTAGACTGTCTGTTTGTCTCCTTCTTTCTACTTTTCAACGCTCATATTTACCATTTATTCCATTTACCCTGAAAAAAAAGAAAAGAAACCACAGTTCCATACTGCTCCGCTGATGACAGAAACCTGAAGGTGAAATTAGAGCCAGATGCTAAAGCGTCCAGATTACTAATGGAGACATAATTACAACTTTATTGTAACCTCCCTTCCCTTTTGCCTTAACTGTGTACTCTTAAAATTGTAATAATTCACAGATAACACCCTTTGGCTGCCTGTTGTGAGGGAGGTTATGGAGTTTTCTTAATTCATTAATGACCATGTTTGGGAGTGTAATATTTTCTTGCAACTTGGCTGGGGTCTATGTAAAAGGGAGGTGCTATAAACAAAGTCTCCAGAAGCATAACGTACATAATGATGGCCTTGGCTGCACATAAGGAGGAAATACTACGTATGCAATCATTAGACGGAAGCTTTGCACACACACACACATACTAAAACCCACATGCTCTTTGATGAAGCGCCTGATGGTGGTGGTGACTATCTCATGTCTGGCATGTGAATAGCTTGTTATTTTTAATCATCCCAATCTTGTTCTTTATGATAGCATTTGCATTTGTTTCAAGAGGCATTTGCGCTTCCACTGACATTTAGCACAACCCACCCTCCGTTTCTGAGAGACAGCGAATAAGACGGTCGTAGCTGAGTGAAATGACTTATTTTTAAGTGCAAATCTGTTTAGGTAAAAAATATGCTCAACAGTGCAATGTGTGCAAAAAGATATTCCAGTAAAACAGAGAAACTACCTGCCTTAGCCTATAACAGTCGCCTTAATTAAAACAGATGCCGCTTCATGACTTTGTTTGGTCTTTTTTTGCAAGTCTTTTGAGACAGGTGAAATTCGGAGCCAGCAGAGCTCCTGGGCCAATTTATGAGGTTCTGCTTTTAAGACATTCATGGCAAAGGCTTTGACAAAGCTGGAGATCCTAGTGAACGATTGCATGGAGAGAAAGCTTTTGATTAGCATGCTGCACAGGGAAGATAAGACATCATGGAAGAGTGTTGGAATACCGTTGAGCTAAAAAGCTTTTCAAGACCTATCATTGCAAGATTTTTTCTTTTTTTTATTGCGTTGATTCAACAGCCAGACAACAGGCCCAGAAAAGGAAGGCCCGCGCTGTGTACATGGTTTTTTTTTTTTTTTTTGGAATACCCAAGAGATTAAAAAAAAAGTTGTTTTCTTATCAGCTCTTGTGTTTCAAGGGAGGGATGAAGGCAATCTTCAAATGGCATCTAGAGTCCAGGAGCACTTGAACCCAATCAGCAACCGTCAGACCCAAATGGACCACAGGAGAAGCTTAATGCCAGTCACTGCAAACACTCACATTCACAAACATCTATCACACAGTCTGGAGTAAAACACCTGATAAACAGTTATTTTTTACATTTTTCTATCCCGCACAATTTCTATGGATTTTCTTTTTAACTTGGTGACGGTATTTTTTCAGATTGACCAACATTACCACATCGATGCCTTAAGTATTACTACCTGGACGTCTAAACTCTTGAGCTTTCAATTTGATTTTTTTTTTCTTTTTATTAAAGTCCAAACCATAAACTTTTAGTTGAAAATGGATCGTTGAGGCAGAGATCTGAGACATTTGGAATTATTTGTTCAGAAAAAAATAATTTAAAAAAATGCTCTGAACCAGAACCAATGCTTCTCCAAAAGTACTTCAACTCTCATTCATGCTGAAAATGGACTTTATGATTACCTGACCGAAAACCCTTATCTCTTAAAGTATTGCTAGATTTTTTAAATTTAAATAAATCGTGTCCCCCTGTGCTCGGACTTGGAACTCTAAAATAAATAAATTGATATAACTGGTGTTTATCTGTTCAAAAATATATACTTTTGATGCACACAATAGAAAAGTCAGACACTTCTTATGGACATTTTAAATTCAGTTAAACTGCAAACACATAAAATGAGCCTTTCTCCTATCTCAACATAGTATGAATAGAAGCCTATTTCTCCATTTGATATTTTTTGTTGTAGCATCTTCTATCTATTAGCGGTGCACTTTCCACTTTTGGAGTCAAATTAAATAAAAACCAAACTCCAGTACTTGAACCCCTCCCCCCCCAAAGTACACGGAGTAAATGTTTGCCAAAGGGGAGCCGAACACGACGCCCTCGACAATGGTGGATGAGCTTATTGCAAACCACTGGTAAAAGCAGGAACACAGTGTACGGTATGCATCATACCACTGTAATATTAATAAATGCAACTATTGCTTTTAGGCGGCGCTCGCTTTTCCTACATTGATGACTCAAAGCAATAAAAATGTCCACAGGTGGGCGTCGGGTGATTGCTCCAAACAGTTTGTTCAAAAAAAACTGTTTTGTTTGATTTTAAGGAGGAAAATAGATAAGTGTCCTGCATAGATATCAGGATTTCTTAGAAATGCCACAATGTTTTTTCCTTTGTTCTTGGGCTCCATGTGCTTATCTCCTTTTTCTATATTTTCTAACTTATCAAAACTTGTATCATAGATTCCCTTTATCTCATCCTTTTTGTTGTCACTTGATGCCATACGTCTTCCTCCCACCACCCCTCTGGCTCCCTCCTCTGCGCCTTCCCTCCTCCTGCGGCTGCCAACATAACCAGTTATTTATGCCTTGTTCTTTTTCCCCACATTATCCCATCAGTTCTCTTTACAGGTTCATCTCACCTTTCCCTGCGTTTCTCTATCTTCCGTCTCTCCTCTTAATAGCCCCTTGGATTTCAACAGGCTTTCATAGCTATCGTTTTCCATTTTTCCTTGTAATTCCTTTTCTTTCTTGGTCTCCATCCATGCCCCTATCCTTCCGTCAATAAGGATTTATACCACT
Organism: Oryzias javanicus; assembly: GCA_003999625.1. NCBI lineage: Eukaryota > Metazoa > Chordata > Actinopteri > Beloniformes > Adrianichthyidae > Oryzias > Oryzias javanicus. The sequence goes on from CM012451.1 coordinate 18,297,652, forward strand.
GCTGCAAGCAAGAAGGAGGAGGGCAGAGGAGATACCTGGGAAAAAAAAGGAGGTCGGGGGGGCTAAAGGAGAGATCTCAGTGACCATCAAATGAAGTGCAAGAATGCTAGGACGAATAGTAAACAAGGGGACAGCTCCCCAGGCTGAACTAATTGAATCCCCCCCCCCCCCCACTTCTATAGAGAAGGGCTAGCAGCGACCATTACAAGAGAATATGACTTGGATGGCGAGAGAAGCAAAGATAATGTGAATTATAGCGAAGGAGTAAGTCCGAGAAAGCAGAAAGACTGGATAATGTATAAGAAAGGAGAAAGAGAAAGATAACTCCTCTCGCCAGACTAATTGAATTCCGATTTTTCCTTAGAGATTGGTTAGCAGCAACAGCAGGCAGGCAGACAGGCTGCCCCCAGCATGGATCAACTCTATCCAACCAATCACACTAATACAGTGTTTATGTCCAATCCAGTGCAGCCCACTCGATATAGTAAATCCAGGAGGGAGTTAACTGGAGCCAGAGTCAATATAAAAAGTAACAATAAAAAAAATGAACATGTCAGGTGGAAAACCCATATTTAATTATATTTCAAGATAGTTGAATTAACTATCAGTTTACCAAAATCATGAAAGTTGAGCTTTACCAATCAGGGGAAATATTTTTGGAATTAAAATAATCGTTGCTGCTCTTTAATAATGTGTTTGTTAATCCAAAATCAGGAAAAGAATGTATATGAAAAGCATGTAATGATTCATGCATTATTTGATTCCTATCATAATTTGTGGTTGCTAACAATTCACAGTTGGTTCATTTTGAATGACCTAAAATTGTTCCAGAACATCTTCAGTCAACCGTGTGACTCAAATCCCTGGTTTCCACTGTGCGGTTTGGTTTGGTACGGTCTGGTAAGGAACTGTTAGGTTCTGGTAAGGAGTGGTACAGTACAGTATGGTTAATTCTGGTAAGTGTCTGCACTCTTAAGCCTCGCTTCCACTGAGCGGTTTGTGTAGCAACTATATAACAAAAAGTAAAAAGTCGTTGGGAGACTGACACTGGGCCCGGTTATTGTGTCACGCGCTAAACAAAGGAACTTGAATCAGGTCATGCTTTTAACCTTTTATTAATGACAAAAAAGGTAATTGAATCAACTCCGGCTAATTGTGAGCAAAAGGAAAAAGCACAAAAAATAGGCAAAGAGCGGTCAAGAAAAAATGTGGCAACCCAGCTCTCTCACCTCTCACTCACAGGAACAAAATCAACAGGTGAGTTATAATCTCAAGGAAAACAGGTCTCCGCCCACAAACATGAATATGAATGCAAACAATACTCCAATCAAACAACAATACTCATTCACCTCAATACAAAAAACAGTTGAAGTCATGGTTTCCTATGGCACATGCAAGGTGAAGACCACTAGCATGCCGCTAGCTCACCCCGTATCACACCGTCACCAAGGATGCCAATGAACATTTGCAATTCCACCACAGACCGGGCCCTACTGTTGTTTGCAGGCATTTAGACACCGACTCATGACTAAAAGAGTATGAAATCACAAAAGCATGAATGCTTACAAACGTTGGCTTAAATGCTTTCTGATGTTGTTGACACTTTCTGCCAATCAGATAGCTGCTTTGCTCCAACCATTTTCCAATGGACCTACAACCAATGGGGGTCCCCATGAGTTGTACTGTTTAATGGGTCCATTTTAAGATGGAAATGCTCAAATACCGGACCAGACCAGACCGCAACGTGCCGCTTAGTGGAAAAAGTGCAGGTCAAGATTTTCAGTCTTTGCAAGATAATCAAGTGAATGTAAAATATGTGTCCAAATAAACAAGCAAGCAAATCCATTCATGTTTTTGTTTCATGAAGTTCAGTCCACTGTTGATAAAAAAATATACAAACTGAACTATATTAGAACTATGATCACATGTCTTTGCAAAATTCAATTTCCACACACTGGACTGTAGTGATGGATTGATCATTGCAGTTGTGTGTTGTTGCTCTGAAAGCACTTCTTACGTCATTGTAAAGTAAGCCTATGTCTCAATCTAGATCAGGGGTCTCAAACTCGCGGCCCGCGGGCAATCTGCGGCCCGCGGGATGATAATTTGCGGCCCCCGTCTTCATATGAAAGATTACTGTTAGTGCGGCCCGCAAGCCTGATATGAATGACAGTTGTTGTGTGCAGAGCTGAACGAACCAATCATGGTAAGGTATATGGCTCTGGAGGGCGGGACATCGGCGGGCTGTCCGAGCCTCCTCACTCATGAATTCATTCCTGCAGCCAGCTGGGCGGAGGAGGAGCCATGAAGCTGCTGGAAGTGCTTTCTCACTGAACGTGATTCGCAGGCCCCGCTCCTCTTTTGTCACGTGACAACACGTGAACACAGCCTGCCGCTTGTCAAAAAGCGTGTTCCTGACTCCGCGCGCAATTCCGCGCACGCATCAAATATTCCGCGCGGACAAATCAGACCCTTGCGAGCGCTTTTTCCTCCACGATCAGAAAAAGTCCTCGCGAGAGAGACTGACTACTTCCGCGTGCGTGAGTGATGCCCGTGAGCGAGCAGAATCACCAGAGCAGCGCGGTCACGCAGCAGTAGAGAGGAGATTCTTCTTCTATGGTGTTTTTACCGTTCATTAGCGCTGCTGCGACTGTGCGTGGAAATATTGAACCGGCTTGAAGACTCAGCGCACGCTCAGTGCGTGCACGATTTGTGCGTAGAGCTTGAGACCAGATTTAAAAACGTACGTAGCAACGCGCGCTCCCGACGCGGAGGCCAGGAATTCTGGTGTGCGGCGTTTGCATTGAGCTTTCAGTGAGCGCGCTGCCCTCAGCTCAGAATTGAAGGAGGTTCTGTAAATACAGACGTTTGAAACTGAATAAAAATAGTTCTCTCTTGTCTAGTGTTTGTCAGGTATTTTCTCTCTTAGACACCCCCCCCCCCCCCTTCAGCTGCAAACATAATTTGTATCAGTTAATTTGCTCAAGTTAAACGTATATCTCCTCCAAATATCATACTTTTATATCATTTAAGAATAATAATAAAAAACTTCTAAATAATCAGTTTTATTAATTTCTTCTTTCTTTTTTTTTTTTTTTAGAATACTTCCAGACACAGTAAAAAAAATCTTTCCTTGTTTCCCTCCACTGATGGAATTCTGTCTTTTCTCAGAGATTCAGTTCTTTCGCATTGGTTCACTGTAAATTGAGTTTTAGGTTGTTTTTGCTATATTTAATTTATTATCAACTACTATGTAAGATTATGCACAATATTCATCACTAATGTAAACATGTTTTTATTTGCATTCCCTCCAGGGGGGCGCGCCCCACCATTTGAGAAACATTGATCAGTCAAGTCAATATGTGGTTTCAGTCATCTGTGTCTGCTGTATGGTCATTGTTATTATTTTAATTATTAATGATTGATTTTCTAATTCATTTTTTAAAATTAATTAATTCATTCATTCATTAGTTCATGTTAAAAATAAAGATATTTGAGAACATTGGAATGTTTTATCAGCGATTTTCTTGTGGAAATCCTGATGCGGCCCGGCCTCACCCAGACTCTGCCTCCAGCGGCCCCCGGCTGAATTGAGTTTGAGACCCCTGATCTAGATGGTGTTTTACAAAATCAATTTAATTGATTATTTCATTTTGAAACATGTATCGATCTGGATGGATCGTAGAACCATAAATCAATTCATGGACTGAGTCAATTTATCATTAAACCCCTAGTATGTTCTTGATTTGATCTGGGAGGCATCTAGGTGAAGGGACATCCCCACATAGGTCCACTACAAGAGAACTTGCCAATCAGTGCATATCATTCTAAATGTATGTTTTTTAATGCATATCCTCTTCTCTTGAAATGTTTTAATCATCATTTTGTCCAATCTCTTTGGTTTACAGAAGTAGAGCTTCTGTTTGAGTTTAAAGTGAAGAAACTCTTAAATCTTTTCCTCACAGTCGCACTGACAGGTGCTCAGATACTAGAAGTGAATTTGTCAAATTAAAGCAACCTCCTGCAACATTTCCATGTGGATCTATTGTAATCTAAGTGGCATAAATAACTAAATGACAAGGGTTTGTTGAAGGATTTGAATGGGCCGCTCTGTCTTATTCTGACATCTTAGCGATGTCTGAAACTCGTCTTCTCAACCCTCCGACTCAAAGTCTTCTCCTAACAGTAAAAACTGCTTTCATAGATCAGAGTTAAGCTGGGTTTGAAGCTGCCGTCCCATGAGCCTCGTGAAGCTTGTCCTCTGATTCAGTTGTGACTTTGGGTTTTCCTGTCAGAGTTTCCTCCAGTTTCTTAGCACCATTTTATAGGTAAAAGAAACTACTCATTGATACCTTGACTTTCTTGACATTTTTCTGTAAGAAAACTCCACATTTTTTCTGTTATGATGGTCCATTTCTCCTCCAGTTAGTTGCCTTTTTCAACATTTTTGAATCAACACAGTACTTTCTGCTGTACGATACTGTCGAGATGAAGCTCACAAGGGTTTGTCACAGGCATAGAAGGTGTTAAGTCATCAAGAAAAGTTGCAGGAAATAGGCATTAGTCACGATTTCCCTTATGGGTGGATACGGGCAATCTGCAGGCAAAAAAATGGGCAAACTTGTATGGGTCCACACAAAATATCAAGTTCATAAACCACTCGGAGAGCCTGTAGAGAGAAAGAGTTCATGCACATGTTTTTCCATGGGTATGCTGTGAGTGACAGGTCGCAGCAAACACATAATGGTAGGTGAGTAGAAGTAGTTGAAATACAGGCAAATCATTTGGATTTTTCATTTGTTAAACCTCTCAAATCTGTTAAAGTGAAAAGTGTGTGCTCTTTGCACCCCTTGGGTGCATCTGGACTGTTACAAATAAGGAAATTAGATAATCAGAGCATGGTTTGTGTGTGCACACCCCATGCATCCAGAATTTGTGCTAGATCAACAAGGAGCCAGTTCTTACTGTGACTTGTACTTCATATTTGCGTTCAAAATTGCGTTAACTTTACAAATACTGTACATAACACTACCACACAAGACAGTGGTATGTTCCAGTTTCATGACATCGCTTGAGGTGGCCGTACGAGTCTAAAGGTAGCTGTAAGACACACCTGTGCTCCTCTTAGGATCTCTGCATCCCCATGGGCCCAAACATCACCCATACGGAAGCGTGTGACTAAGCCTCAAGGTTTTCTCAACATCTGTCGCACAAAAACAACTTTTAAGTGTTCTCTGGAAAGAGTCTATTTGGTGGACCTCGTTTCCACCGAGCGATCCAGACTGATCCGCTCCTGGCCAGTTTAGAATGGCCTGGGATATTCGAATGATTTCCACTGAGTGTTGGACCATCGAAGCACATGCGGGGTGTAGACCAATGACGTAGCTGTGCGTGTTATACCGGCGCGACTACAGCAAATCTCCAAATTGGCGGATTTTCCGTATCTCTGGTCCATGACTCATACCAAATGCAAAGAATTTAATATTTTAAGATTGCAAGATCAAAGAACAATACAGCCAAAAATTTCGGCTTTAGTCAGGAAAAGTGCTGGTCAGATGATTGCTGTTGTCATAATATTGTACCTTTCCACCAATCAACGAACAGCTTTCATCCTGTGATGACAGTAGCTCCACCCTAACTGGTCCATTTTTCTATGGACCTACAACCAACAGGGGACCAAAAATGATACGAATCGGTCTGGCGTAGTGGGTCCATTTTATGATGGAAATAGTCTGGACTGCTCAGTAGAAACCAGGCATAGATAACAATACCTATTTTTGCTTTTTGATTTACTTCTAGCAGTTCTTTGGACTTTACCACCTTGAATCTACGAAAAGTTCAATAATTGAGGTGTTCTAATCATTCTTGTTGATGTATTAATATATCACTAAAAAAATCCATGAATCAATCGATATGAATGAAAAAGTCTTTTGGCAGCAGCCTTCACTTTCTTTTTTATCTTCCAGCAAGTCCTGCTGACCCTCAACTGTCCCCGCCGGTGTTCAAAACAACACACACAAAAAAGTATAAAAGTCAAATTCAGGCTTTGCCTTTGTAGGCTGGAAAATCTGTCTGCACAGGAGTCCAAAATAGATCCCAATGGGTATTCCTCTCCTCTCCTGCTTATGCCCATTTTCAAAGATTTGTGTCTTCAAAAGTAACAGGTGGCGGCACAAAAGCCATTGGAAGAGAATACAAAACAAAAATGAAGTTCTATCCGGTGACAGACGGCGAAGTGCGGGACACTGCTGGTAAATGACTAGTAAATAACCTGTAGTAAGACTCGCTGGTGTTTATATGAGCAGATTTTATGCGTCTGGGTGAAGTTTTCACCAGAATAATTGCACATTCATACTTGTGAGTCTCGTCTGCGCCCGGTGCTTTCCTGTGTGCCTCCAGCTGTTTCCTAAAACATGAGGGTTGTCTTTCTCTGTGCTCATTATTTGCCATCCTCCCCTCAGTCTCCTCTGTCTCCCTCGCCGCTCTACGTCACTCCCCATCACCACTCAGCCTGCATGAATATTTAACTGCTCCTCCAGCTTCCGTGTTCAGCACATCCGCTCTCTCATTCCCTCGCTTTTTGTCGTATTCTCTGTCATACCTCTTTGTTTTTGCAACTTGCTGTTGTTTTTCTCCGTCTACAGAACCTCTTGTTAGGCGTCCCTGTCTTCATTTGTGTGTGTTTTTTCCTCAATGTTATTTGTTCTTCATCACATAGAGGTTGGTGGTGGTGGTGGTGGTGGGGGCGGGGGCTCTAGAACACACCCTGCCCCTTAGCGCCAAGGCGTTGTTTCTTATTTAATCTGTTCCACTTTATTGAATTTAATTATTTCTAAATGATTAACTCAGAGTTCGCAGAGGGGTGGAGTAGGGGGGCCAAGGGGACATATGTTGTGAGATGGGGTGGAAGGGCCACAGGAAGAAACGGAGTGCAGATCGTGGCTCTTTGTTGTGGAGCCAGACAGAGTAAATAGCTTGGTATGCACACTCATCAGTTTTTGATTCCATTACTGCAGCGTGACTGCAGACGAACACCCCACTCCCACTTGCCAGCTCTCCTCACCCTCAAAGGCACTCGGCACAATAGAAATATCTACTTTTCCTTTGGAGAATTTACATATTTTCTTGAAATAGAGGCTGTGTGAACATCTATAGGTTTTAAATCAGTCTATTTTTCAGTTTGTCACTGAACATTTGTGTGTGTGTGTGACAGGTGTAGGAGGAAAACAGGAACTGTTTTCTCTAATGCTGCCACACCTCAAAAAGAGATATTCATTACTCGGCCAGAAGGCACTGACAGCAGAGCTGTAATGAGCTTGAATTCGGTGCCAGCTTTTTATATGAATATGTGACTGGAGCAGAAAAGAAAAAAAAAAAAAAAATGGAATGATGGGCTTTTACAACGCAGCATCATTCCTGCAGTCGGAGCCGGAGAACCCAGACAGACTCGCATGGAGCTTCCATAGAAGCTATAAATGGAATTGCAAAGCTGACTGATGCCTGCGCTCATGAATATTCATCTAAACTGAAATTGACACATCTTTTAATTAAAATTACAGCATCTAAAACTGCCTTTGCTTTGTTTCTCAAAATGGAAATAATTGAAGCAACGGGATGATACTCATTGTTGCATTATTTATACAAATAAAGTGCGTGATAACTTTAATTTCCATAGCAGGGATTCAAATGAAGGAAAACGATCAATGATTTAGGAACACATGATATTTCACAAGAGATGATTCAGTTGTAATAAATGCTATTGATGTTTCTAAAGCTGCAGTTAATTCTTGAGGTTGTAGTCAAACAATGTGGTGTTAAATAAGGGAGGGGAATCATCACAGCACGTCCACTGAGTGATTACATGAAAGATGCTTTTTGCGACAGTAAAAAGGTTGATTAATATGCTTTAATTGAGTGGCTCAAAACAAAACCTCCAGTACTGGAGTTAATACGATTTTAATAGTTGAATTACTGAGGAGCTGCAGCGACGTAGAAAATTATGAATGAAAAAAGTTGTTTTTTTGTTCTTTCAGATTGTGTAGAAGACGTATTTCTGTTTCATGTTAAAGATGTCACTCCTACCATTTACCCACAAGCCCTTCTCCGCCCAGAACGGTCCTGCTTTATTCTGATTTACTGGTTTTCCCATTTTATAGATTTTTTTTAACTGATTTTTGCTTTTTTAGAACCACTAAGCTGATAACACTTTATAATAACTATTTGCTATAAAAATATATTAACAAATTGTTACTTAATAAGCTATAAATGACAATTTCTCAAGTTTCTACAACTTTACTGTATTAATTAATAAAAGTTCATGAACAACCTGTTAATAAACCATTCAATGACTTTCTAAGTAAAATATTTAATTAGGCTGTAACTGATTTATTAACTGTTAGTAAATGAGGCCTATTTCCAACTTTTAAATATTGTCCCATTATCATCTAGAAACTATGAATTAATAGCTGCTTAACAAGTCATTAGTGAATAGTTAACTAACAGGTTATTCAGGATCTGTTACTATTAATAATGTAAAAATATAAATCTTGACATATGGATGACAAGTTTCTATCTAATAGCAATTGACCATCTATAAGATGTGTTTATAAATTCTTAACAAACATGTATAACTCAATAAATACTGGTTTGTTCATAATCTATCACTGATTGATAATGTACAGTTATAATAATTAACATTTGGCTAACAGTTCATTCAAAACTTGCTTACTAATATCTTACAAGCTAATACTCATAATTTATTATCTATAAGAAACGTTTATAAACCCTTAACAAACATTTATAACATTTTAATTACCAGCTTGTTCATGATCTATTATTGATTAACAACGTACAGTTATAAATCATTGACATATGGTTAACAAGTCATCATAACTTAACTAACTAACACCTTGTTTGTTATCAATTGACCATCCATAAGACACGTTTATATTCCTTAACAAACTGTTAACTGACTTGTTGAACAGCTATGATATTAACTATAAAACGTTAACCCTTGAGTTTGTGTCCAGTCTTACTGACTTTTACTCCACTAAATTGAGATTACATCACATATTTGTCTTGTGCTTCTATTTTGAAGAATGGCTAAAGTGGATATTTTGCTCTGATGAGATGCAATAAAGATAAATGGGATTTGGTGCACACAGGAGGAATGTCTGCTGAGTTTTGGGGCGGCTCACTTCAACAAGCCCGCCTACTTTGGGGTGTATTATTTGATTTAAAATAGCGTAACCCTCCGTAGTGGAATAATGTCTTTTTTTTTATTTTATACATTATTTAAGCCAATTTCTTTTATAGTTTCAGTTCAATGGCTGTTAAATACTCTGAAAATAACTTTTGATGCGCCATGTTGAGCAGAGGATTTACTAATTTGGCGCTCAGAGGACTTGAAGTGGTAATTTTAAACTCATATCTAATACAAAATGTTTTAAAATATGTATTTTTTTTCTCTTTGAATGGCATTTGAAGAACACTGTGTGACTGGTGACTTGACATTTCTTTTCTTGGCTGCATGCTGGCAGCATGACATTCTGAGGTGATTACAAGCCACGCTCTGTTTTTGTGTCTAGTTTCCTCAATTCTATAATTTATTTATTTTAAATCTTCATTAAACAGTTATGTCCCTGCTTTTAAAAAAATGATCACAAGTAATTTAGTGTGTCCCCGACCTGTCCATGGTCTGGAGCTACCTGTTGATTCTGTTGGTGCTGCACTGCGGTCACCAATCTGCTATGACTAAATGGGGTCTGACTATCGATAGAAATGGCCAAATACATATTTTTAGGTATTTATTGTAAACAACACTTGTACACCAGAAAGATCATTTCTGAAAACAACGATAGGATGAATCATGAAAATGAGAACAAAAAAAAACAAACTGTCACATTGACTAAAGTTCTTTTAACTCAACTCAACAAAATGCTAGAAACAGAAATTAAACAAGACAAAAAAATAAGTTAGGATCTGTAAGGTTCACCTGCACATCTACACATTTTTTTTTTTTTTTACATGCTGATTGTTTCCATTACATCGAGGGTCACCAACGCACCAGATGCGGTAACGGTTTTGAAACCAGTACCAGTTTAGGGTTAGATTACTGGATCTGGGTTAGAATCCATGTCTTGAGGGTTGGGGACCCCTGATTAGCATCTGTGGCCCGGTACCAGGCGGCCCTCGAACTGGTATCGGTTCGCGTCCCGAGGGTTGACAACTGGTGATTTAAAGGGGACGACCAGCATGTCAAAAAAACTAGGAGTTGGGGACACGTAAAACGTCAAAAAGTGATGACCAGAATCATATGTATGACGAGTTGAGAATGAGAATATGTTGAATATATTGCTGTTTTTTCCGTGTAAAACAAGACTTTTGTCTTCTGACGCCACTTGCATGTTGAGAAACGATTGGGACACGTGGAAAAAGTTGGTTTGCCTGTCATTAGCTATAGCTATAGGTACAAATGTGAGAAATATATTCTTTGACTTTTCAAGTGTATTTAACACAACATCCCATTTTAGGAAGAAACTATTTGGCATGGATGTGATCCCCATCTTAATTATTGCAGTTGTGGATTATTTAACATCTAGACTACAGTATGTCAGGGGGATTGTGTTCCCTCGGAGTAACTGTGCATGAGACTTGATGTGCCATTTGTGAGTTTTGCCTCTGGTAAATTCAAAGTAGTTTGATTATAATGGATGTTTGTGCGAAGAGTCTGAGAGAAGTCACGCCTCAAACACTCTGTGGAGCTGATTAGGGTGAAGTGAAGACACGGGACTGAGAAAAATTCTAAAATTTATGTATATTTATTTAAGAGTTGTCTGTGTGTTTTATTAAAGCTGAGTAGTGGGACCTGAAAGACATGCAGACACCTTCAGAGGTTGACCTTTAGGCGCCGGTCGACCATTCAGTGTTTGTGTTTGAATAAATAAATAATGAGCATTGTTCTTTTTTGTTTTCAAAATCAGAATTTTTTAGAATCAAATGTTAAGCAGCTTTGGCTCTGATTTGTTTTTCTTCCTTTTTATGACATAAAGTAAAAAAGAATAAACAAAGGAAATAAACATCACAGACCTTTTCCCTTTCATTATAATTGTGCATTATTAGAACTCCGTATCTTCACAAAACCTTATCCATAATAGATTGTTATTGAGCTGGATCATGTTTTTTTCTCATGGGATAACACTGTAGGGATATTTCAAAATGTCAGCAGCTCAGTGTGATTTCTCAGTGTGACGCAGCCATCCCATTTCCAACCTGCACTTGCATTTAAGACATCAATCTAGTTCCTATCTAACTGTGGAATAAACGAACTAATGACAGTACTTAATCAAATGGAAAAAAAGAACACAAGAGGCTTCGCACCCTTTTTCTGTGAGACCTCCAGGCGTTCGGGAAACAACACCTTGCGAGATCACTGTTTTTTCCACCGCGGGCCCGCGGACCCCAGAACTTCTGGTAATCCTGTGCATCTGTTTAATTCTCTTCCCCACCCCTGACCAGCCCTGCTTTTAATCTTCATGCCTGATCACAAATAAAATTCAAGAACATGTAGTTAATCACAGCAGTGGGTTTGGCGAGCACTCCCTTCACAAAGCCTGTTTATTGACTCAGGCAGGACCGACAATCAGGCTACTAAGCTTTTAATCTAAAACACAATTACCACCTATAGTTACAGGCTGAAGCGTTCTCTCCTACTGCACTGGAATGTAGCTTTGGTGCTACATTTTTACACTTCAACGGCTGTGAAACCACAACACACTCAAGGAAAAGAAAATACTGCTTACCCAATCACATGTGTAATTTGCTGCATGTGTAGAAATTGAAACACAAGATTTTCGTCCTTTCGTCGATCATGCAACTGCATTCACATCCATCGCTTCTACATATGAAACAATTAAAATAATGTTCAGAACCAAATAGTCTTTAAAAATAGCTGATAAACTTTAACTGTCATTCATTTTTTTCAACTAGTTACTTCTAAGCTTTGTTCACACTGGCCTAGAGTTCAAGCAACCACTTCCATGAGAAAAATCTATGTAAAAGTGCAGAAAATGCGCCTTTCCGGTTTCCACAGTCAAAGTTTCTACACAAGTTTCCACCAATATTTTTAGGCTGCGCATACAGAATCCGCGTTAAAGGTCAAACCAGGCCGATCTCTGACCAATGAGGGACTCTGCGTTGGTGGTGACATATGGATGACGACCCTTTTTATTCATAGAAGTCCTAACGTTGATCATGGAGGAGAAACAGATTCCCTGCCAGCAAGGTTAAGTGGGCCCCGTATTGTTTAACCTTTGAGGGGTCCAGATGACCCAAGCCTTAAATTGACATGTTATCCGTCCCGTGACAAATGTGGACAGGATTTTATGTCTGCCACGAAAACCAATGAAAATCAAAAATATTTGGAAAAAAAAAGTTCAGCGCGCTGTCTTGTGGGGTCCAAATGACCCCACGCCCAACATTAACCTCGGATGGGTTACAAGAGGGAAAAACATGTGGGCTCGGAATAGGTTTGTTTGCAGTTTCCATGGTGGCCCCAACATTTTTGCGCGCCCATAATTATGACACCAAAACCTCGCCACGAGATTCGTGAGATCTGCACCTCTTTGATATTTTGCACCAAATCTCTTCCAATTTTAGAAATGCGCAAGCAAACTGTAGAAAAAGAAAAAGAGGAAGAATCTCCTCTCTGCTCATCCAGCGTGAACACTGTGAGCTAAATGCACAGTCAAGAACCTGCGTATTCCAGTAGCAGTGCAATCATGATAACATTTTGCTTATCTGACAGGGGAAAGCTCTTTTTGCAAAGAAGCATTGGTTCTAGATTCTGGAAAAATCAACGCCACCACATGGCTTCCCCTCTGTTGATGAGGTTGTCCACTTCTGTGGTGAAAGTGGAGCCATTACCAGGTTCTCAAAGGTGAATTTAGAAATCACTGCTGTATGCATATTTAGCCCAATACCAAACTGGAACATGCTAGCAGTGGCTTCTTTTGGATTCAATCATACACCATATTTGCAAAATCTCTGTTTCACATCTGTTCTAAACTTAGTTTAACACTGGAAGTTTGTTCAAAATATATTTGAAATGTAGAATTTTGTAAATTGTTCTCATTTGTTAATTAAAAAAATCTGCTTTGGACTTGACCTCAGACGGCTTTTATTGGTTGACCTCTAAGGGTCATAGTTCACAGATTTGAATTTAAAGAAACATTCTGAGACCAGTTAGGGTAGGGTATCGTCCCGATACGGTACAATAATTATCTCAATATATTTCAGCATTGTTTCACTTTTTAAATATATAAAAATATTGAATATTAATATACTTTCACATTATAAGATAGTAAAATACCAAGATTAACCAATAAATACAAGTTGATTCTCATCAAACAAATTCTTGGAGCTTTCCTTTCAGAACATTATGCACATAACTTTGATCCATCAGTTCGCTGAATTAGAATATTTTGCTTTGAGGTACAGTAGAACTTTGGTTCACTTCATCTTTAGCAGTCTGACTAAAGCTCTCCGCATGGTGTGTGCTGCACGTCCGCACTCATTACATAAGCCACGAAGAACCAAAATCTGCTTCTTTATTCTGTACCAGAACCAACTTGGCACAAATTTTCCTTTCATTTCTCACCCTTTTTTAAAACTGAGTTGTTCATGTCTCATTTAGCTGCTACCAGTAATAACATCTCAGGCTCATGAGTTCAGATTTATCCCAAGATGTTCTCACGAGATCTTGTTGTTTTGGTGCGATGTAGAGTTGCTCAAAGAGGCCAGGCGTGGTGTGCTGCCAGCTAGCAGTCGAGGCTTTAAGTGGAAAACACAAGTGAGATGCTGAACTGCTATTTAGTTTATAAATAATTCATTAAATATTGTCTTAGCATTATTCTAAATGGATACAAGTATCGCTCTATGAGGTATCGCAATATTTCACTAAATCAATATTTTCTTACATCCCTAGTTTAGGGGCGAAGACAGCTTTGATCAAAGAACATGACTTTCTTAATAGGAAATATCTAGTAGATGGAATGTTGCACACATTTTCTCGCTCTTGTATTTAAATTGAGTAGAATCTAAAAGCCCAGCAATTCCTATTGACTTGACTTTATGCACAAATTACCTTTTTTGAAGCTGTTTTCTTGCAGACTTTTCATGTTTGGGCTGCTGTAGTGTATTGGACGGAGCGGCTGCTTGTAGATTAAACATTTCTGGCCTTGGCCGTCAACATGTTGTCTTGCCTTTAGGCACGGATTTAACCTCACATTATTCCATCATTAATGCTTCTACGTGTGCAAACAAAAACAGCTCTTTACAGGCCAAAACAAAGATTGGCTTGAATTCGAAAATGTTTTCAAAAGTTCATGGAGAGGTTGATTTACAAATACATTCCATTAATATTTAGTGGGGTTATTTTTTGTTTATCTAAGATAATCTAGAAATTCCTAATGAAAAAAGCACTCTGAAAACAATTTCAGAATATATTATTTATGATTACGCTGCAGCCATTTTTGGTCGTATTTGTTGAGCGTACAGAAGCTCTCCTTTCTGTGCTGCTAGATAATGACTTATTTGAACACTAAGCATTATGGAAGATGTGTTTAGCCATTTGGGTACAAGCCTTTTTGCCCATGATGTGTCAGCGAGCTACAGCTTAGCCCCGCAGGGCCCTGCTTTGAGCTCTAATGAAGAGCAGTATGTCACTGACCATATGGCAGGACTCCTGGTGTTAGTGCAGACACTCAGTGCCAGCTCAGATATGTAAAGGTGGCTGCTTTGTGTGTGTCCACGTATGAGTGTGACTGTCTAAAAGCCAATCCCTTTGTGCATATAGGATTAGTACCAGTGATTGAAAAAAAAAACTAATAGCATGTATTGTTTGTGTAGAGTCAAGCATGTCTTTTGCACGTGTCGATAGCGAGGTGAAGCATCATTTACCAGCAAACGCGGCACAAGAAAACCAACAGACTGCCTGATCTCTCATCTGTGCGGGTCAGTGGTGAAAGGTAAAGCCTGAGAAGTCCTGCTGGTCAGACAGACTGTTAGCATCAAGAGGAGACCAGTGGGACTGCCCGGGGCCAGGGGGGCATCCAGCAAGGTCAGGGGTTAGTCCATTGATACATGTTATTAAATTATCATAGGGTTAAGAAAAAAAAAAAAACAATTCATTAATTAATTCAACAGATACATGGTTAAGCGTAGTTTAGCTTTTAGAAAATATTTTAAAATGTAAACGTAATAATTTATAAAGGCAACAAAAGTTATTTATAAATGAACATTTTCGATCGTAACACTGTATTCAGAAGGATAAAGAGCCAATTTGGAATTGATTATTTCATGTTTTTAAAAGAGAACAGTCAAATAAGAAAGATTTTCTTCATTTATGCATTTAATTGAATTTATTTAATTCAAGAAATGTAAAATTACCATAGAGTAACTATTTATTTATTTAGTTACAGTGTTTACATTTTTATCGACTACCGTAACAATCAATTAACATAAATTCAGCAAATTCAGAAGTGGAGAAAAGTAGGGAAGCAGTGGGTGCACAGTGTCCACTTCACCTCCAGTTCACACCAGACACGTGTTTTTGGCGCCTCTGCTCAGCAGTGGTCTTATACGTCCATCTTGACTGGTCGCCAACTGTTCTCTGCGACTGTCCCGTTGATCGTGTATTTAGACACCCACCCCAGCTCTGTATCAATCAATCAATCAATCAACTTTATTTCTATAGCACTTTTCATATATAGAATAACACAAAGTGCTTTACACATAAAACATCTTAAAACAAACGCAATAATAAAAACAAATGCAAAATACAATAAAGACACATAATTCCCCCCTTCACCCAGATCCACAAGTATACCCCCAATTCCCCCCCCCCCCACCCCCCCACCCACACACACACACACACACACACACCCCCAATGACTACAGGCTGAGCACAGAAGTTAGATGTTGGAGACACTAATGTAGTTGGAGCCTCTTCCTCTGGAGACAACTGCATAACCAGCATGCCGCAGCGTCACTGTAGTCGGCCCACAACGTTGATCTGTTTGTTTTGTATGTCTATTTTTACATCAGCAGTGTGTTTAGATACAAACAAATGATCGCATTTGTCCGTCGAGATATTTTATTTTGAAAAAAGTTAGTTATATTTTGAAAATTAACCAGATTTCCTTGTGTATCTTGGCAGAACTTCCTGCCAGAATTAACGCGATTACTCATGAAGGACCCCGCCCAGCGTAAACCAGACTTTATATCGTATGGTCGGGTCCAAATTCACCAAATTTCACACTTGAAAATGGGTCAGTCTTGACCCGAACACAATAGAAGGGTTAACATTTGTAATATTTTGCATGTTAGTGCAAAGGTGATGTTAAAACTGTTTTTTCCTTCGAGTCAGAATCGACTGCATTAATGTTGATTACGTAAACGAGGAATAGGCAACCCCGGGCCTCGAGTGCCGTAGAATCTGCAAGATTTCCAGCTATCCAAAGCCCTATTCATGACTGATTACCTGGTTCAGGTATGTCCAGCCAAGTAGAACATGCCAGAGCAGGGCATGTTGGAAAACACGCCTGAAGTTCCCTGGTGGAGTTCCTAAAACGTCACATAGTCTGTTATTTAAGTGTCACCTGCAACATCACTGGTGTTAAGGGGTTATTAAACTGTTTTTATTGTTTTGTTTTGTTTTTTTTAGTAATTCTCTGCTGAAACTCCTTTTTTTTTCAGCTTTTTGCCAATTTGAAAGAACTGCAGTTCAAAGCTGCAAGCTGACCCGGTCAATTATATCAATACCAGAGAGACGCGTTGTTTGGAATCAGGCTGAGGTTTCTTTTTTCCATTGGGGCAACGCCACATTCTCAGCTCTGCTGCCCAGTCTGCAAATGCAAGTCGCTTACAAGATGTGACTCTAATGGGACTCTGCGCCAAAATTAAGTTACAGCAAATAAAAATTGTCTTTCTTTAATGCAGTATTTGTACAAGACTTGGAAGAATATCTTTGGAAAATATTTATAACTTGATGTATTTCATACTTGTTTCAGAGATACCTTTTACTAAAAGCTTGCCCTGAAGACATTTAGTTAACTTACTAAAATGTCCATATTAGGAAAATTATGACGGTGGAAAAAAATTGAAATCCCTGATAAGTGTTATACCAATTGGGAGGAGGACTCTTTTTGGGGGTTTGTTTGATTAAACAAAAACTATAAGTAGCGGGAGCTTCAGGGGACATGGCACATGTTCCGGAATATAGCATAGATTACAGCCCAGCTGCTGCTAATCAGTAATTATCCATGTCCTTTTTCACAGCAGGGGAGATTGCACGCTTGTAGCTCCGCTTAGACCATGACCAGAGAAATTTCAAAAGTAAAAAATCAAATTATCACGTCACTGAAGGTGGCAGACCCTGAAAAACAGGTCAGCGTAATGAAATTATCCTTCTAAACATCTTCGATTAACAGTGAGTGAATGAAAAAGGCTGATTCCATTTAGCAGGTGTTATTTGTGAACGCTTTTTTCTCCCAAATTAAAAACAGATTATATCTTGTAGACATCAATAACCAACTTATCTACAATTCACGCTTGTGTTTCACGATACTAGTGGGACGCAGGAGAGCGTTGGTGGAGAAAAAGTACCGTGCATGCTGCTGGAGACTGAGATGGCTTGTTAAGTGTGCTTAAGCACAGATAATGCGCAGAGTCAGGGACAGCAAGACATTTACAGGTCTCAAAGAGCCCCAAGGCTTTCATTCAAGATCCTTAGAATGTGATAGAAAGAGGCTATAGCAGAGTTTTGGCTACTAAGCTTAAAATTAGCTCCAATTAGGATATGTTTATGTCAGAAAACCTCTGCAAATGTAGGGGGAACTAATATTTGCCTATAGAGTCAAAGAATTTTTTATGAAAAAACAAATTCCCTCACTGTTTTTGGCTTTCCTTTGAGACACTAAGCCGTTGTTGACATGTTGTTTACTGTAGCCATCTTATAATGTAGAATTGGGCTTAAATGTGAGCTTGTTATTTTGAGTGACATACACATGACAGTATTTCCTAAAAATAAATAAATTGATGAAATCAAGTAAAATGTGCTGGATGATATTAAAACCTATGTAAAACACCCATTCATTCATCCGTCCGTCCATCCATCCATCCATCCTCTTAACCCACTATGGCCCTTTTGGGGTCACAGGGTTGCTGGAGCCTGTCCTGGGTACTATTGGGCGACCTAGGTCCAAATAATCACTCACGCCTGCACACCTACCCAAATGGTTTAAATGTGGGCTCCACTTGGGTCTGTCCGCAGTTGCCATGGTGGCCCCAACCTGGCCTTTCTGTATGGGTAGGGACTTTCTAGAGTGGGGGCGTCAAACTCATTTTGGTTTAGGGGCCATCTTCAACTCGTCTGATCTCAAGTCCAACAGCCTTAGAAGAAATACCAACTTCCATTATAAATAAACAAAGATCCTGCATAGAGGGAGATGATACCCTAAACATGCTTTCATTATTATTACTAATATTTTAAATGACTGTTCACTCATGATTTCCTCTGTGCAGCGATCTGCATCTTGGCACATGTAAATATGTGAAAATAACATTAGTTTTTTTTTTTTTTTTGTCTGGACGTGGTTGGAAACATGAATTCACATGTTTTTAGTTTCTCAGGATTTTTTGGTGAGCGGAGCAGAACTTTTGCATTCAAAAACCGCCTCCCCCAGCTCATACCCTCCTGAAGCCGCTCGGAGACACAGTTCTCCCAGGAGACACGGTTTTCCTAAATTCGGCGGGTTTCTCGCACAGAGCAGTCGGATGGACTGCAGTCCGAAGCTCACGCCATAACAAACTCCCCCCGCCATCGCGACCACCCTCCTCACAGACATGACAGATGTGAGTCCGGCTGATCTGCTCAGAGAAACGGTTCACTCGCGGAGAGCTGCCAATCGGATCTGTTCACGCTCTAAAGACCGCCATACCCTCTATGCATGACGTAACATCCAAGGCAGTAATAACACACATGATTGGGCCAGAGTATTCCGAATAGCATGTTTACATGACGTATTTGTGTTCTGATCAGGTGTTTATTCCGGATACTTGTGGCCATGAAAGCGTAGCTACTGTCATTTGAACCAAACAGTTTAGCATGTAGACTCTTTGAAAGTGACATCACAGCTCCCGCGTGAACGCCCTCTCCGACATTTTGGGAGTCAAATTGCAGAAGTCAGACATGGTGCACGGCTGCTGTCTGCCTTTGATAAGTTCCCTCCGTGTTTGCGTCAATAAAATAAAGGTGATTGAAGGTCTACCACAAATCAGAAGCGACATTTGCTGTCTTTTCTTATACAATCCCCGGCACCGACACACAGATCCAACATGTGGCATCACTTCAAGGGGTTAATAGATACAATTGGAATTGGAATTGCCTAACAGTCCTAATCACTCATGCACATGGCGACTCTGCTGCCTTACATTGGTGCCAACCTAAAACCATCGGGGGCAATGAGGGGTTCAGTGTCTTGCCCATGGACACTTCTACATAAAGGGGGGCGATTGGGGAACTCAACCTGCGGCCTGATTGGAGGTCGACCACTCTTCCTCTGCACCCCAGACTATGCAAAACTGCTTTTTGATGACCTCTCATTACACACTAATGTAAATATCTGCTAAAAATGGCTTGATGGTGTTTTAGAGTTAAATATACATTTTTAATGTAAAAATGAGGAAGTAGAATGAAAAAAGCAGCTGTTTATGAAATATTCAGATAATGCAATTTATACTTTTACCCTTTGCGTCACAACCCAGGTAGAGCCAGGGTGGGAGAAAGACATAACAAATAGACTATAATGCCCTAAAAGACATTAACAGTAATAACCTAACTCATTTGACAACATTACAATTACTAAGCCTGCAGGCTGAGCTGCTCTTGCCTTTCAGTCTCTCCCCCTTTCACTTTTTGTCACACTCTGTCATTTCCTCTCAGATACTGCGATTCAGCTCACTGTTTCATTCAGTCACTTATCTTGCACACATCATCATGGCAAGATATGTCATCATCAGACAGAGCACAGTGACAAGCATAACACACCCACAGTCAGACAACAGCAGGGTGAAAATGCTTCTTTAAACACCCAATGAAATTCGGCGGTTGCACCAGTTTGGCGGTTTACAGAACTGATAGAGCTAATTAAGCACATTGTTGCACGAGGATGACAGAGAGAGAATGAGATGTGTTTTACAGATGATCTATTCGCTGGGTGCCGCACACTGATAACCCCTTTTGAGAGAAATTATTGCTGTAAACAGAGGCTTGAATCTCATAAATGCATCTGCATTCATTTGACTCGATGGTGGGCCTCATGATGACATGTTTGGCAGAAGGCAATATCTTCTGAGCAAGAATAGCTTTAGCATGATTGGCAGGCGTGATAAAACTGAGAAAATATGAGTGGGACGACGAGAAGAAAGAGGTGAGACGGGACTTGCCATCTGGTGTAAGCAAGGGTAACAGCAGTTCCTAAAAAATAACCTCTGTGAGTTCTTTTTCATCCAAAATCACAAAAAACGACAGGAAAGTTGATGCTTAGGTTTGTTTACTGGTTCTAATGAAACTGGTGTTCTGATTAGAGAAAGTTCTTCTCATCTGTTTGGGAGTCAGCAATGTCCAAAAATGGAGAGATCCATTTGAAACACACACTTTCTATTTTACAACTCAAAGGCCCACTCCAATAAAAATTGTGTTTTTAACATGTTCTTGTGGTATTTTTCTCAGGAAAATAAAGGAAATTAATCTTAAAATTGTTATTATTTGGAGTATTTCTTTATTCAAATCGTTGTGAATCAGAAGCAGATGAAAAAATGCCATCGGAAAAAGCTTGTAAGTGTGATGCAGAAGCTACTACGGTAAGCCACAAGCTTAATTTTGCAAGTCTTCGTTTTCCTCGTCCGCGGTGGAATCTGACACAAAACTGTACAGCTGGGTAGCTCGAATATAGTTTTTTGTTGGCCCGGTAATGTTAGGTTCGGGTTGTGAGAGGCTGTAAGCTAGCCAGAGAGCACATGAACCAAAACCTTCTTATATCCAAGTTATTGCATATTGACGCATGGTTTAGGACCTCTCCATGACACTTTTTGTCATGTGTCCCCATTTCGTCTTTTTTTGATGTGCTGTTCCAATTACACCAGGTACTATGTGTGATTGATGTAAAATCCTGTCCAGCACAACGGTGAACAGGATTTTATGTCTGCCACGGACACGAGAAGATAAAAAACTCTTCAACATAAAAAAACAGTTCAGCCCACTGTCTTTTGGGGTTCAGATGACCTCACTTTTAATGTAAACATGCCTAAGATAGCACTTAAGGGTTAAATCAAGGGTCCTGTCATTTGTCGGACGCGGTTGTGGACGCATCCCAAGGTCCGGTCCGCATCCAGTACTGGAACCCTAACCCTGTATTTTAACTCTAGCCTGGTCCACGCCTGGTACCAGGTCCAGAATCAGTACTACATCCGGATCTGGTACTAATCTGTGTCCAGTACCAGGTTGGAATACTGGTAGTTGGGGATACTTGATCTAATTAAAACAGCCAGCACGTCAAAAAGCGATGAGTTGGGGACTCCCAAAACCCCAATTTATGATGCAGAACATCCTTAACCGTTTGTCAGAATGTGGCAACTTGGGAATGAGGAAGTGTTCCATAAACAGATGAATGATGGGAAGGGGTGGGCTTGGTCCTCACCAGCAGTCCTGCCCACAACTCAGAGGTGAAATTTTGATAAACTACTGCCATTATGCATAAACCATGTCCTAGAAAACGACACCTTTTGTTTTGCCTACAATGGCATGATCATAACCAGAATATTTTTGATTTTTGGAGTTAGACTTTAATTACATTTTAGTAACTACTTCAGTATTGTACATTGGACCAGATATATTTTAAACCTCAATCCTCCCCCTCTAAGAAAGTGTTACCCTCATATATCAGAGCAGGTTGTATGCGCTTGTCTTTTGCTTGTTACTACCGTAGCTCTTCTTAGACTTACCTGTGTATGTACCTGCACTCTGCTCCATTTCTCTCTTTTCATCTTGACTGTAACAAACCAGACAAAGCAGCCGTTGTGCCATCACTTCTTTTATTTTTGTGCGGTGTCTAAGGACGTCTCAGCAGTCTGTGGGAATCATGCTATGGCAATTTTAAGAGAGCTCAGTTGCAATGGGAGGAAAAAAAAAGATCAAACTTGAGTCAATGTGAGTAGAGCTGTGTAGTACAACAGTATAAGAGGATAGCACCTAATCTGTCCTCTGACAGTATCTCCTCTGAGGAGCTGCTAGATACTGCTGGTTGTAACAACGTTATTTGCGAGTGCTTTCTCTTCTTTAAACCTGTTTGTGTTTAGATAAAGTCAGAACTTCTGTTTTTTCCTTACTGTGAAAGCTTTTCCAGTTGTCATCAGATAAGAGGCATGCTGAGACCAACGCCAAGTCAGGCTGTCTCTCACAGACGTTTATTGGAAAAAGTACAGAAATGTGTTTTTTTGCTTTCGTGAAGAACGAAGAACTCGTCCAAAGGTCCAAATTGAGACTTGTCAACTGTTCTAATCACTACTCTGCTGTCATTGTGACTTCCTTAATTAACCAATACACTTTTTTTCATTTATCTTGGACACCTTACATCCTATATCTGGATGAGTGCATTATGCCATTGTAGCTTTTTTATTTCTTCTGTTTAAACCTGCATCTATCCTTTAGGTATCATTATATTATCAGCATTTTTTTGGCAACACTCGGGCTGCTCCAATGATGTCAAACATTTTATTCCTAATAAAATGTTCTTATTTTAAGAACCAGTAAATTAGGGAAATATGATCTTGAACAACTCCCACATGTCTGACACAGCTCTTCTCTTCCAAAAAAAGCCCTTTGTAGGTCAAGATCAAGGTACTTCCCCAGGTCGAGGAGTTTCAAAATCTTAGGATCCTCTTTTCATGAATGGAGCATGACATTGACCAATGAATCCACCCTGAGTCTTCCCTAGTGCACATCTTGTACCAGTCCATTGTAGTGAAAAAAGACCCAGTGTACCGGTCAATTTCTGTCCCCGCGCCACTAAGAAGCAGGAGCTGTGGGTTCTGTCTGTGGCTGATTTCTCTCCCAAAGACAGGGTTCAAAGCTCAAACACGTGGGAGGATCTTTTAGTAGAGCCCCTATACATGAAGGGAGAGTTTGTGAGGTTGTTGAGAAGCTGGCAGAAATGCCACATTGAAACCTCACGAGTAAGGGCTTTTGTTGCAGGTCTTGTTGCAAAAGCTGGGGACAATTGAGTCTTGGCTTGACTGGAAACACCTCTGAACTGAAAGAAGTACAAGTGAAGTGAAGGTTTTGAGCATATTTGCTAAGATGGAATGATGGATGGATGGATGGATGGATGGATGGATGAATGGATAGGCACTCCGTTTGATATTGTCAGTTGTCTTTACTCACAGCTCGTTTTCCTTTGCTGTTTTACCTTATAAAAAACAATCAGTTAAAGTGACTCATTTTCTGGCACCTTTAGAGCTTCAGAGCAATGCATAGACACTAAAGCTTGAAGCTGTCAATCATAGGACAGTATACAAGTGCAGTGTAGTCATTTGTTCTGATTTGGGACAATTCAGTGAGAAAAAAGGGGAATAATAAAAAAAACAATATCAGAGAGAATATGAATACACTGTCCATCAAACTGATTTTGACAGGTGCCCCATCCCTAACCCCGCCTCTTGAGATGATGTAACAATTTTCTTTCAGCTTTATTTTAAAATGCATCTTTAATTGGAAATAAAAGGTTAGTATCGATATTATTTGATGAGACTTTATTATATGGGGGGGGGGATCAGTGAAAAATCACAAGAATCATGTGTCATGACATCAAATTGTAACATCACCTAAAGGGGTGGGGTTTGATAAAAATGCATTTTCATATTAAATCGACATAAAATTTATATAAACCTTAAATTACTACATCTTCTTTAGGGGCTTGGTTTGATCAAGATGCACGTTAATATAAAATGCAATATGAAATAAAATTTTTTACATCATCTCAAGGGGCGGATCACCTTTTAAAATGATGTCAAAATGATATCAAGAGTCTTCCTATTCTCTCTAATAGCATGAAGAAAGAAAACTCTTTATCAGCAAATGTGGATTTGTTACACAAATTTTTTTTTTCAAAAAGTCAATTAATCACAATGAACCTTCAAACTTAAGGATATTACGAGGGAGTACAAATCGATGCAAAAGAGAGTCAGAATGTATTATTCCCACCGCTGGCCAAAGTTCCCTTACAATCCAAACTGAAAATCGTATCAAAAAGCTCCACATTTTGCACAAATTGGTTAAAAAAATTGCCAGCAATGCTGTCCAGAAATGTCATCTGTTCCTCAGCAGAAGAAGATGTCACCGCAGCTGTTCAGCATTCTTTTTTTACTCCACTTCCTTCCTCTGAACGAAAACATCTGCACATCCAATGAAAGGTCTTTTCAGTTATCCATCCACTGCCTGTCGACAGCTGGTCAATGACAGACAAACCACTCGAAGGCTGGACACCTGTCTAGATCCCCGTTCCTGAGTGTTAAACATATTGAGCTTTTATGGGAGAGCAATAGATATTCTTCACAAAATTGGTCAAGAAGTATGCTATATCTAATGAGTGTTTTCTTTATTTTATATTTTTAGTACAAACTAGAGTTTAGACCATTTACATACGCGTTCTATTATTTAGCACGACGACTCATGAGATGTTATCCCTAGTTTTTTTAAATCAATTATTTATCCCTATAAATTGTCGTCTTTTTCTATGACACAACCTAACCTTAATAAATTATATACCCTCCTGAAATATCGGAAAAAATAAAAAAAATCCAGTTACATTTATTTTAAATCCTAAAAACTACAATACCCAGAGCCCCAACCCTTGACATTTGGTATCATTGAAAAAAAGAGTTTATTCAGTAGAATGCTGTGGTTGCTAGATATTCACATTTAGACATCTCCTCTATAGAGGACACATTTGCTGTGGTGGAAGTCAGGAGGAAAATATGGTGTATATTGCAGATTTTCCTGTTCAACTAAGAAACAAAACATGTTTTTTTTCTTTGTTTTACTTTTTAAATTAATCATTTTCTCTTCTTTTTATTAATTCAAAACTGAATTAAAACGCGCTTCATGAATAAAGAGGGTTGTATTTTGACAAATAAACAGATAATTAACAAAAATGATTCAGTAATATAACCAAAAATAATCATAGCTGTCAATTATCTTTCTGTTGTTGTTCCAGTGTGATCACAATATACTGGTAATTAGGTTTGAATCCTAGATTATTTAGTTTTTAATATTTTATTGTAAAAAAAAAAAGTGCAGTGCAAATGTTGAGCTCCCTTTGTTTAACCTGAATGTATAAGGTTTTCGCCTGCGGACAGAGATTGATTAAGAGTTCTAAGAGGTTTTTTGTTTTTTTTTTTCCACCAAAAACATATTTATTTTTATAAATCAAAAGTTTGTTTGACCAAACTTGGTACCGTTTGTCTGACAACCCTCTAATGCCTTAAAGTAATACAAAAAAAAAAAAAAATCTTTTGATTTTACCCATTATTTTTGCAAAGATTTGGATACATATGGTCATTTTAAGATTCATATGAAAATAAATAAAAATAACTGTAAATACGTTTTTTTTTCTCCATCAGCGCTTATGGCTCCATGTGTCTGCTTGAGATTAATCTGATGGGGGGGAAATTCAATCAGACCCCGCTGTTGAAGCCACCCTGCGAAGATCCATCAGTCAAGCTGGGGACATTTGCGCAGCTGCAGTGAAGGCACATTCTTATCAGCACAGACAAAGGGGAGGAGGAACACGCTGGCACTCTGGACTCATTTCTGAAACTTCCATTTGTGCAGGCGCACCGCTGTGATTGGAGAGTGGAGAAAAATGACAAAGTTAACAAAAACAGTGAAAGTCGCAGCAGATCCGTGTGAAATAATGCATGTCATTTATTCATAGTGTGCCTTGGCTTTGGTCATGCTATGGTCCTGGCAAATAAACTAGGTCTCCATTGTGCCGTCATGTGTCAGTTTCCTTATTCAAACTCAGAGGCTGTTTTTGCTTCATCATGTGCTCTACCATCTGTGCAAAATGAACTGTCTTAGTCATGAAAAAGTAAGGACAGTTGAAAGCAAAAAATAGAAGTATTAAATAAACATTAAAACGCCTTAATATTTTTCCTATATATTTGCAAAAAAATATTTTTTTCAGGCAAACCATCCCTTAACCTTGTCATCCATTTTTTATGTAAGCAGATGTCTGATGGTGAGGAAGAGTTCCTCATTATTTGAATTAACGATGTGTACAAGCGCACTTCAGAGCCACTAATATTTTTGCTCCTCTTGGCATGCTATATTTATTTTCAAATATGTTTACAATAATTACCTCAAGTAAGAATTTTGACATGAATCATCTCTTGTATTTTTTAAGTTACCTTATGTGTTGTGCTGCTGTTGGACCAACCCAAATTTAAGTGCTGCTGGCAGTTGTAATAATGTCTATTCTATTCTACTTTATTCTATTCTATGACTGAAAAAAAGACATTTTACACTTTAAAGTTTAATGTCGTTTTTGTGAAGTTTAACAAACTTATTTCAAATTTATTTTTTATCTCTGCATTTTTTTTTGTCTAAACCAGTGCTAATTAGCCAGCATATAAGAGTAATCTCAATAAAATGATTTCAATGCTCCGTGAATGAAAAAGAATTGTAGTCATGAATGCATTGAAATGAACATCTTCAACAATCAGTCAGCTTTGTCCTTCTGAGACTCCTCAAGGCGAATGTGCGGTTGAGAAATAGCCTGTTGGGAACCATGCTAGCCAAGATACAAGAACCACATTTCAATGTTGCTGCCATTAATGATGTAACTATTCCTCTGTCGAGGCGTTTTTCACCCTCTTCCCCACTCTGGATAATAGTGACTTCTTGATTAGGAAATGTGGGTTTATTGAACAAATGTGTTGTAAAGCACAATAAAGTGAACTTATTAAAAGAGCAGTGATAATACATTTTTTTGTTATAAGCTCTAAAGCATTCTGTGGGCAAACAGAAGCTATACATGAAAAAAAAATAATATTTTTTCTATATTTCTTCTAGAATAGAATAGAATAGAATAGAAGATACTTTATTAAAAAAGGTACAATATAACATATATATGGAACAATTGTTCAAATTGGCAATACAACATTCCCCCTTATACTCAGAGGTTAGGGACCGGACACATCCGCAAATAAATACGGAGACCCCCCTCCCATCCTCCCCATCCCGCCTGACACACACCTCAAAGCGAGAATGGAATTAATATTTTTTGTCTGAACAGATAAAAATTAAAATCTATTTCATTACATTTCCACTGTTACATTTTTAACCACATTTGTTCTATTCAAAAGCTTTATCCCTTTGCACTCCAAATGTTGATAGGCTTCATTTAGGGAGCTCACAGTTTCAGTGGATTTACTTTTTACTTCTCATGGATTCTCTACCTGTCAAGACACACTCCACTTGTAACCCAGGTGTGACACAAAGCGCTATGTAGCTTTGATTACAGAACCTTTTTGATCAAGAAGCTTTAAAAAAAAAAGTAAAAGTAAAAGTAAAAAGAAATCTGAGCTGTGAAACACACAAAGCTGTCAGAGAAACCAGGAGAAGTGGGAAAACATATGAAAAAGTAATGGTTTTTAGAATACAGAAGTTATAGTCAGATAAAGAAAACCTTTCTCAGCATATCTAAGTTTTTTGAAAAGGCACATTACTGTATATCATTAAAAAATGCATTATGTCTAAACGTTCTGAATGTCAAAGATAATTTACCTAAGTCCTTGAAGGATTGTGGTCAAAATACCCGTTGACAGTGATTGGTCCGGTGTCTTTTTCTAAGTCCACACCCCTTCCATTGAGCGGTTGATATGTCCGGTGATTATACTGTTAATGGTTAAGAAAGGTCCGGCCGGAAGCTTTGATCTGGACAATGAGAGTATCATTAGCATAGAAACGGAACAGGAAATAGTGTTAATGAAGAATGATGGAAGGAAACCAAACATGGTTGCTTTAAAAATCAAGTTGTACATGTATTCATAACTGTAATCTAAGTACACATTTTAACCATGTTTACAGTTCTTATGACTTTTAGCTGGGATGAAGTAAACATCTGTTTGGTGTTTTAACATCAAATTGTTTGATTGTGTTGTTTTAAAAACCCAAAACTCAAACTACTGTTTATGGGTCCACCAGACTCATAAACACTAAGTAATACAAATACCAAACACAAGTTAAATAATATGTTTGTCAGAAAAATGCATAATTTAGAAAAAAATTTGGATTTTTGTGTGCAATCATTAAAATAGTTAATTTTATCCTGGATTATTATATATTTTTTCTCTTGAAACCTATTTTTTGCCAGGATTTTCATGGATTTTATTGGATGTGAAAATACCATTTCTAAAATAGAAATATATTGTTGGAATATTTAGTCATTTTTATCAATTTTACTTCAAATGTTACATTTTTTGCCTTCCCTTTTATTAGCTGGTGGATGTGTTGCTGGCATGCCTCGCTCCATTCCTGAGATGGAGGCCATCCACAGGAGATTTTGACAAAAAAACTGCTCCACCATGCTTTTGCTCTATAGACCATTTGCCATGTCGCCTCCATTGTTCACTTCTTTCTTAACCACAAAGGCATTTCATGCCAACCTCTTCTCTCGAGAGGGAAAAAAAATCCAGGAAAAAAACAAAAAAAAACATTTTTTTTGGACTAAAGCAAGACTCAAAGTTCAGCTGGGACTTGTGTTAGAATCTCTGTCAAATATTCAACATTTGGGTCTTCAGGAACTTTTCTCTTCCTGATCAGTGTATGTCTTGACCATCATTCTGCCACTGGCTGAACTGTGACCAAGGCTTCAAAATAACTTTTATTCCAGAGAAGAAACAAATTTTACAACTCTGAAAAGTTTTATACTAGTTAAAAGTGTCTCCCATGAGGCCAAAAAAAATCTAATACAGTATCAACTTCATGGTAGGTGCTTCTAAGATCAAGGTCAATATATTTATGTTTGATAAAGGTTTAAAAGCTATGTTTATGACACATGGGAATTTAGCTGTGATATACTGGAAAGTTAAACTAAATCAGTTTTAAAATTTGACCAAAAAATGATAATAGGATGACCGATTTTTCCATTTTACTCTGCAGATTGTTCAAATGGTTCTTCTGTTCCCATTTCTCAGAGGTCATTTTCATATAACCCATTCAAAACACAGAAAATTGAGATATTGCATCAGAAGCAGCAAAAACAAGAGTGTCAGACGCAGGGTCATTAGACACAACGCTGAGCACATTAAATAGAACATCTTTTTAAACTTCTACAGAAAAGTCAGGATTTTCCACTCTTTTGTATGTAGCAGCTAACAGAGGGATAATTTGCTCTGACTGAGCCGATTTTGCTGTGGCTGCCTTTATTGTTGAGATCATTACATTTAGAAACACTGGAGTCGGTCCAGATGCAGGCTGAACCGGTTAATGATGGGGGCCCTGAACAAACTCACACATTTACAATGCATGTTTTTGTCCCAATCTGCACACGGGTCATTAAGGCGGAATCGATTCCCGCTTCCACTCTCCGTGTCCCAAAGATATTTTCTCTGCTGCTCCTCGAAGCTTTAAGGAAAAGAAGGTAGGGGAAAAATTGACCTTCTGTGACATTCGGTTATTCACTGAAGGTCGAAGAAAAACTCATCTGCATTGTTTCTTTGAGGGATATGAAGCTGCTTGTCAGTGTGAAACAAATGAATCTACTTTTTTATTGATTTCTGGTTGGTCTGTGTATTTTCAGATAACCAGAAGAGTTCAACCTGTGGTGGACGTCCGTATTGCTTCACATAGATTAGCAGATTACTTTTATTTTATGATTACTTTTATATTTATATATATATATATATATATATGATCATACAGGCTGTGCAATAAAAATTTATTTTAATGAGATCAATATAATTTAACCCCCCTAGTCGCGGAGACATCCGCGGAGACATCCGCAGAGACATCCGCGGAGACATCCGCGTATAAGGGGGAAAACCAATTTTGGGGCTTTTAGTGCTTTTTTTAAGTTGAAAGCAAAATGAAGTTACACCACATTTTTAATACAGTTCTCTCAGTCAAATTTAAATGAACCCATGTTTTGTTTTTTTTCTCTTTTTTCGGTTGCTGTTGACGACCATAATGGTAGTGACACAGACTGTGATTGCTTCACCATCTCTTAAACATTCATCACGACACATTCACCTGAGGTGACTTAATTCCACCTCAGTTAATAAAATGTGCTATTGTGCTCATTCATGCACAAACAAAAAAAGAAAAAGTCTGGATGGAAATGAGGTTTCCTCTTAAGTAAATTAACTGACAGACGGGGACAACCTGAAAGAAGTCTCACAAGTTGAAGTCTTCACATACGAAAACTAGAGCAGAAAAGTAAACAATAAGGTTACGACTGAAGTGTTTACGATGTTAAAGGGCAGACTTGTATGTGCTTTTATGCAATAAGACTGTAAGAATAACCTGACTCATCAAGCTTGTCTTATATTTATGTTCTTTTTAATTAAGGTTGACAGCAGTAAACCTTTTTTGAAGCTTGTAAACATGAGGATGCAATTGCAAACAACTCACAAAATTGAACCAATTATACAATTCTTCTTCTTTATTATGACACAACTTATTGTTTTTTTATTCAAAGGCTAAAAGCAAAGAGTCTTTTTTTCAGTTTCTGTAAAATGAGCAACAAGTTGATTTATTGGTTACATTTTTCATGTACAGAATTGCTTTTCCGCCTTAAAACGCTGAGAGGAAGTCTTCTACACGCACTGATGTTCGCCTTCTGCAGAGAAGATGGCACAGTCGGATTCCGGGAAGCAAATTAACGCCCAATTCTCTTTCAATTCGTGGTTAATTAGTTGATTTTTTATAACCTTAATAATATAATTAATAGTTTCCTTTTGTTGACTGATTTCCCAGATGCTCATATTTCACACCTCCTTTCTGAACCGCTCTGCAGTGGAAAGTACAACAGGATTAAAGCATTTCAACATATGGTCATGGAGTCACTCGGACTGGGAAAACTCAGCTGCTTCATTTCCTTTATTCATCTCGCTTTCCGTGCCCTTTCTTCATCTGTAAGCGCTTGTTCTGGCCTGACATGGTGGGTGTAACATTTAATAAACCCTGGAGCCGTCCTTAATTATCTCTGCTCATTGTTTAGTGAAAAAGGAGGATTCATAAGCCCGTATATAATACAGCCTTGATCTTTGTGATAAAGGGATGCGAAATTAGATTTTAAGAGGCGTGTTTGTTTCACCAAACAAAAGTAAAATATTTCAGATTTTCAGATTTTTCTGGTTTGCGTCAGAAATCACCACTGATTTCCTTTTTAATGATTACTCCCTTCATGTTTTTAGGTCCAAAGCTTAAGACATCTCAACAGTTTAAAGTATCTGCTTACGTTATACTAAATGTGAAGCAGTACACTAGAAGTTTACTTCAATCTATATATATATTGTTAACTTAAAATGTTCCAGTTTAGTCTAACGAAGTGTTCAGGTAGTATTAGGGGTGCAAAGACTAATCAATGAACTGACTTACAGTCCTACAGTTCAACCAGATTGATCTGTCTGAGAAAAGTTGTACATTCAAACCAATTATATCAATATTGGAATATTGAGGAATGGTGGATTAATTTTACTATCACATAAAGAAAAACAAGTCCCATCACAGCAGACAACACACGTTATTGCAGCAAAACTGATCAAGCCATCATTACAGTCTAATCCCAATGTGATAGAACGTTCTGTTTATGCCATTTTAATGTGGAAAAACAACGTTGAGCTAAACTTGATGAAATTAAAAGGTGAAAGGATTTGACATTAATTCTTGTTTACTGTTTGTTTGTACGCATATTTAATTAAAACTTGATTATCTTGCACCACACACAAGGAATCTGGAAAACTTTATTTCTGAGTCAAACTAATTGAGTTTTTGGCAAAAAAAAGTTGTTTATCGATTTTAGGTCAGTGAATCGGATCGTTCAAAATGAGCCAATATTGACTATGAATCGTATCATCAACCATAATTTAGGATATGAATTGTTGTTAAAGTTAAGCATTTTACCCCTCATTCTTACACAACATATACAGTACATTATATCCAGTGTACTTTTTAAAATACACTTAAGTATATTACTTTTTGTGAAGGACAGGACCAGATTTGGTTGCAGAAATTTAAACATGATACCCACGTGAAACTAAAATGGTGAGACTGGAGATGACATGACTAGTGTCAGGATTGAGCCTTCTTGTTTGGTTTTGGTCCATATTCTGCTTGCTGTTTTTTCATCTGGTTTAGGTTTCCAATCCTCCACAGCTGTCTTGTCTTATAAGGTTATTGTCCTCTGTGTGTTTAAGTGTCTGCTTTGTCACTTTTTGGTTTAATGGGTTCTCCTGCATTTTCTGTTCACGACACACATGCATTTTTTAAATCTTCCTCATGTTTCAGGTTAGTCATTTGTAAGTTTGCTCTTTAGAGTCAGTTTATTTCATAAATTCATGTTGGTTTTCAGGTTTCTGTACATTTGGGTTCTCCTCGCATGTCTGACTAAAGTAGAATCTGTGAAGTACATCCCCAAGCCCTATAGGTTCCACGCTTTAGTTATTCAAGTTTCTCCTTTATTCATGATATTCAAATTTCCCTTCCTTGTTTTTTTAATTGACATTTCTATTCTTAGAGTTGACTTTGAAGCTTTGCAGTATCATATAGTTATTCTTTGGCTGTATACCTTTACTGGTGCTCTTTGTAGTTTCTTCTCTTTCTTTGTGGCGGTGTTCCTTTTTTCTGCAAGCTCTACCTTCTTTTAGATGAAGTTGAATGAGTGGATTAGAAGAGCAAGGAAGTAAACTCTAAAACACACCTCGCTGCCGCATGTTCACCCCCCACTAGTTGGAATCCATTTACAGAACAAAAGCTTTTACAACCCATACGCACACATTCACCTTTTCACCGCTGGGTAAATTGCTCATATACAAGACCATTGTTCAATTGTTGTTCAGTGTCATCTTTGTTAAAGAGAATAATCACAGCTTTATTACGGAGACACACTGTAATTAGTCAGAGGGATTTGGATCTGATACCACATCTCGTGGTGTTCCAAAAGCTTTCGGTGAAATAACATTGACCCAATTAAAACACTTTTGTGTCTGGACTTTGAGCCGAGGAAACTCAAATGCCTCCAAGTAGTGAGATGACTAATTACCTGCTCGTGATAGTGATTTTATGCACAAAAAAATGCTTTGCATTTAGAGAACTTATGGTTCCGAGATTTTTTAACCAGTGCAGCAAATTGAAATAACATATTCACAATGAAATCTGCTCTGACCCTTTTATAGGACAAGGGAGTGTGGAACATTATACTGACCCAGAACTGTACAAAAGTCTT
This sequence comes from Oryzias javanicus, assembly GCA_003999625.1. NCBI lineage: Eukaryota > Metazoa > Chordata > Actinopteri > Beloniformes > Adrianichthyidae > Oryzias > Oryzias javanicus. The sequence goes on from CM012451.1 coordinate 18,331,218, forward strand.
TTTAATGGAGTACTAAAACATTATTTAATATAATTGTCAAGGATTCATTAAGTAGGCTTTTAAGGGTTCATTTGCTCAAATTATTTAATCTTTTTGGGCTACACAGTGGGGAAGTGGTTAGCACTTGCACGTCACAGGAAGAAAGCAGTGGTTTGACGCGGCTGGACTGGACTTTAGAACGTTTCCATCACAAAATGAATCCATTAAACAGGACTGACTGGTACCATTTCTGGTCCCCCTTTGGTCATAAGTCCATGGAATGATGGAATGGACCCATTAGGACGGAGCTTCTGTTGTCCCACGATGGAACCCCTTGATTGGCGGAAAGGTTTTACGACAACAGGAAGCGTCCGACTGGAGCTTTTCCTGACTCAAAGTAGTTTTATCCTCTTTTCGGCTGGATTCTTCTTCGTCCCCTGCAATCTACTTACAAAGAAGAATATACAGACAATATTCCCCCTTATTTGCGGGGATTGGAGACACTCTGAATCCACGAATACAGAGAACCCTTGGGACCCCCGTTTCCGTCTCACCTGACCCCCGCGGCCCAAGAATGCTGGTTACTGACCCATACTCGTCAAAACCCTTCGGATTGTGCTCAGAGTATTGGAGTATTCCTCAACATAAAGAGGTCGAGACTCAGAACAATAGACTAGTCGCACCGTTTTGACACACGTCTACACTCTGCATGAACCTTGATGGCCCAACGCTCAATGAAAACAGTCACTAGAATTGCCCGGACCATTCTAAACCGCCCTAGAGGGGACAGCTCTGGTCCATACCGCTCTGAGTAAACAAGGCTTAAGTTGCACTGAAGACCTGTTCAGGTTGTATCCTCCTTTTGCCCAACAGCAACTGGGTTGGTTCTAGCTAACCCAAAATTAATTTAGTGAGTTCTAAAGATGGATAGATTTTTTCAAATAAATAATTTGGTCCAGGATAGTTTCATGCTAAGGATAGAAACCACATATTTACAGATATAGCTGGGGATAGAGGTGGAGAAGAACTTGTGAGGAGGTTGGAACAGGTGGAGAAAAGTTATAGGTGTGATGTGTCACAAAAGAGTGTCAACAAGAACGGAGCGAAAAGGTTTAAAAGACTGTGGTGAGAGTAGATATGTTGTTGAGACGGGAGCCAGAGCTGGAGATAGTGGAGTTGAATAGGTTGAGGTTCTTTGGGATTGTTGGATAATAATCAGGAATGACGGTTTGGAGATGAATGCAGTGAAGCCAGACTGAGATGGTTTGGATGTGTTAAGAGGAAGGAGACTGATTATGTTGGTTAAAAAAAAGATGTTGATGTTGGTGAGAAGAAGACCAAAGGCAAAGTTTGTGGATGTAGTGAAGGAGGACACAGGGGTGTACTGGAGAGGGTTAGAGAGATGATTTACTGTGGCAACTCCTATAGGAAGCCGTCGAAAGGCAAGATATAAATATTTCGCTTTTATTTCCCACTGTCTAAAAAAAAAAAAAAGGGTTCTCTAGCTTTATTTGAACTAAAACACACAACAAAAAGCACTGACTCCGCAGACAGAAATGAGATGAATGGGGTTGATAGCTGCCGTGTGTCAGCTGCTGTGCAGCTGTGGTGGCTTCACAGGTAAAAACTTGCCAAAGCTGTCTTGAGTGTGTTTCCATTATGTTCCAAAAGCTCAAAGACATGATGCCTCAGGATGCCTCAGTCTGACATGAACAGACACACGCCTTTAGGTTTCATCCTTCCTTTCAAACACGGGGTCTTAGGCAGAGCTTTCTTCTTCAGATTTCATGTTTTTCACACCATAAGTTGCCGTTTGAGGCTTAGGTCGATGCAACATTGCTGTTTCTTTTGTTGTAGTTTTAGGTTTATTTTATTTTTAAATTAAAATAAATAGCAAACACAGGTAGGAAGGCATTGGTTTAATACCAGCTGGCGTTTTGCGCTCTCTTTTCCCTCTAAATGTATTCTGAAATCCATATGTCTACATGCAGGTCTGCATGTGTTTGTATGCCCATGTGCTGTTCTGCCCTTATTCAAACATCCATGGACAAATAGCAGAGGGGAAGAGTCAGGGAGAAACCTTTTTGCCTGGCTTTGATCAAGCTTTAAATATCTAAAAGTCCATAAAGGGTGTTATCATCTGAGCACAGACACCTCTAATGTATCCCGCATGTCCCTTTTTTTAAGCTTATCGTATGTGAAAGAAAAGGAATAATGATGATTTGTAAGCCCTGTGATACTGCACGGATGGTTGAACATCTTTTTCGAAGTCAGAGGTCTTTCGTTTGACTACGGAAGCGTGAAAAATTATTGGCAACTAACAGCTGTTGGCACGCTGTGGTGGCATTAATAAGCTGGCAGCATATGAGGTGAGATAGCTTAAATATAATGAGCTGTGTGAAAGGTAAACTATTCACTGTATGTCCAATCACATATCGGTTTATGGTCCGTCATGGCCACAAGGAAAATTGTTTTATTTTGGAGTGAATAAAAGACAGTAAATTGATCTTAAACTGAACTTTTTTTCAAGAGTAATTAGTATTTTATTGTTTGCTATAAGAGCTTTTAATTTATGTACTTGAATGTTTTGCAGAGATAAGCAAACCTGGCATGACTTTCAGTTCGTGTCCTTTGAATTTAAAGTAATTTCCTAATGGCTGATAAGGTTTGATCCAACCCTGATGACAAAACAATGATTGAAAAGAATAGGATGTCATTAAAATGCCATCACGTTCTACGTTCAGTTGTTTTCTACGAATTTGGAACACTAATTTATAGTGGACTTCTATGTGAGAATCATCATAAATTGTATCAATTTTGTAACATATTAAAAAAAATCAAGCAGCGTGTCCCCAAAAGAGACACAATTTCCCAGAACTGCTTATTCCTCATCGTCTTTTTGTCCCCTTTAGGCTCCACTCCATGCTCTTTATCCCCCCTGGCAGGACTGTGCTGACAGCGTCCTGCTGATTCATGCCTGTGCAGACTCTGGCAATAGGGTGGTTGCTGTAGAGCGTCACAGTGCTTCCCCTGACCTCCAGAGTTATCCTTAGTGAACAATAATCCAAAAAGACTGCAATGAACAAGCTGCTCTTCATTAAAACTGCTGAGATTCCCTGACATTTTGGGAATAATTCCCGCTCTTTTGTTTGCCCCTCTTTGCAGAATCCGAGCTGAGCCACAGTGAGAGTCGTGCAGGGCATGAATGCAATCGCTGGAATGAAAGAGGCAGAAATGTGGGTTCAAAGTCAGCAGTTAAACCGCAGGCTCATTGAGTTTGAATCAGTAACTTTGCTCATACCCAGAAGGGTAATTAAAAATCAGATGTGGGAAGCAGACTCCAATTCTCTGAAAGTAATGCACACAAGCTGTCCTGTTGTAACAGTTTAGTCTGTGCGAGTTCCTGTTTGCACATTGTCTCACAAGGAAATCTCTCTTTCAAAAAACAATTTTGCTCTAGGTTTGCATATCTTAAATATGTTATCCCTTTAATAATAACAAAAAAAAACAATATTTGGGCAAACTTTTGATATATCTACAGACTTCTTTCATAACTGCACTACTTGTTATAATTTTTCATTTATTTTGTTGTATAACTTCTTGACAATACATTTTTATTACCTATATATTTTTTTTTTCACAAATATTCTGGAAATATATGTCTTTATGTTGAATTTTGTTGAGTTACGTCTGGTTCGCACCAGACGCGGAAGCGCTTTTCGCAATTTTTGACAGGCGTTGGTTATTTAGGGTTTTGTCTTCATCTCGCTGATTGTGTTTTTTATTTTAATCTCCAAAATCTGTTTATATATATATAAAATTATTGCATTTGTCAATTGCTGTATTTCATATTTTGAAAATTGATTTCTGTGTCTTGGAATATCTTCCTGCCAGAATTGTCGCGGATCACTGGCGTCTTGCGCAAAAAAATAGACCAGACGGCAAAACAATCTCCGGTTGTTAACGACCGCGGTGCTTTGTGTTTGGTGTGAACTACACCACAGGTTAACATGAGGGCCGAATGGAAGCGGATGCTACCGACACGTCATCATTAAATCAGAGTCCCTGATCGGTCACGGTTTAGTGTGAAAAAGTTCAAGATCAACGAAGGCTAGATTTGTACGTGGAGCCCGCGACTGGACTTAAAAACTTGTGTAAAACTTCCAGATGTAGAAGCTCAAAACTGTGGTCAATGCATGTTTGCAGAGGCTTTTAGTTAAAAATAGCTGCTTGAACGAGTGGTGTGTAAGCACCTTGATGCTGCTAGAGGTGTTTCAAGGACTGGAGACACTCACCATAAACAGATGAAGACAGTAAGGGGGCAGTAGACGCCAAAAGAGGGAAAAATGTGTTCAAGAAAACAAGATTAGCTCCATACAAGCATAGATACATGAACAGTATTAGCATATCATTGCACACTAATTGTGATTAATCATTTCTGCATGTTACCTAATTTCCTTCAGGGTAGACATCCAAAAGGAAGGTCGCTGTCGTGTTTTGTGGAGAAGGGCTAAAGGAGGCCGGCTGCAGAACTGTGACTGAGCATGGAGGAGCCAGCAAAGAGCACTTACTTTCCAGTTTTAAAAAACGACGTGACAAAACTTGCTGATAGGAGCACAAAGATTGTGGATGAAACAGAGAAAGCATCGTATAACTCTTCCTAAGGAAGGAAAGAAAAAACCTGGAGGAAGTTTGGCTTCCCACCAGGCTTCACACCTGATTTACAGTGGTCCGTCTGGGCAGCTTCTCTGTTGCTTTGACTCAAAAAATAAAAGTTTGTCAAGCATTTGTAATGTTTTCATCGCCTCCGTCACGTCTGCATCGGACGTCCGTTCCTCCGCAATGCGAGGAGTTCTATTTCCGGTCCATCTGCATGTAGAAAAAGTGGGAGATACAGGGAACAGGTCCAGGTTTTAAAATAAAAACCTCTGTTGTACTTCAAAAAAAAAAAAAAAAACAACTTTTATTTTATATTTAAGCAGATAACCCCGTTGACACGGGGATGGCTGCACTAACCATTTCTCTGGAAGCCTGGTGGGGGGCCGGACCAGAAACAATGACCTCCCATCCAACGTGGGCGAGATGCCACAGACAGACCAGTGTAAATCAGGCTATTAAGTTGTGAAAATCGTGTTTTTTAGCATCTTGTGGCATTTCTCTCATGAAAGAGAACAAACGTAGTAAGAAATCATTTTGTTTTTTAAACTGTCACAGCGGTGACACTCAGTGGTAGTGGTCGGGGGGGCTGCTTAGCTCAGCACCTAAAGCCACGCCCCCTCAGGAGATGTTGGAGACAGAGGCTTCAGATCAACATGAAAAATAGCTTTTTAAAACATTTAGGTTGTAGGATTTTTGTTAAAAACTTCATAATCGTAATTAAAACACTACTGGAAACATTTTTTAAAATATGCTTTTTATTTTTTTACAATTGCACAATCCTCTGTTTGATTTCACTGTGTACCTCCTTGACAGGTGGTGGAAGGTGCTTTATAAATCAATAAATGAAAAGAAATAAATGAAAATGGCTTAAATAATGACATCTATACTGAACAATGTTAGACTCTAGAACGGAACCATCAGTCTAACTTCTGCTGCTTTAATAATGTGAAACAGCGTCTGTGCAGATTCTCATTCATCCAGGTGGATTTTGTCAAAATACTTGGTAAAAAGCAGAAAACTGGACTGGGTTTATCTTTTATTATGGAAGGCGTTTCAACCCTTCCTCAAGAGGCTTTTTCATTTCTGGTGCTCACTTACCTCTGTATTTCAGATTTAAGAAAGCCTCTTGGAGAAAAGAAGGAAATGTCTTCAGTAATAAAAGATGAACCAAGTTCAGATTAGTGTTTTTTTTCCTTCCTCTATGCTTATATGAACAGTTTTTTTGTACTTTTTCAAACTCTTTTTATATTTAATAAAAAAAAAAAACTTAATTTCCATTGGATTTTGTGCAGTTCAAATAGCTTTGTCTATATTTTAATAAAAACACTCTTAGATAAGAACAAAATCAAAAATATAAATCTCTCACTTCGCACAGGCACTGACACTTAATTTATCACAACTCAAAAGAGGAAAGATTCATATTAGATGCTTTAAATCTACAATAATAAAACTTCGATGTGGGAAAATGATGCAACATTTACAAAAAAGTGATGGCAACAGTCTGGTGACTCTTCACATGTGAGAAGAAAGCGGAGCAGAAAGTGCTGTCGGCTCAGTCTGCATGGTAACACAATAAATTGCTGCCATGTTACGGCTCTGCAAGCCAGACACAAATCACGTTATTGTCAGGAGACCAACAGAGAAGATTCATATCGTGATACTTCTATCAGTTTTCCAAAAGCTTGAGGTCTTTCCTGCCAACAGGATTCAAATGTTGGAACTCAGTGCTGGCCAGGGCTGCGTATGGATCTGTAACTTTCTCAGGGGGTCTCACATTTGTGATGTTCTAGTTTAGATTTAAATCTACTACAAAATCAGAATTTAAAGATTATTTGATTAGCTTTTAAGCACAACTGAAATAAAAATATAGATAGATAGTAGCAATGAATGAGCAAGACTAGTCAATTTTTATGTCCAACTCGTAAAATACAATCTTTGTGGTTAAAATTGTCCTAATTTATTCATTATGTTTCATAAATTAGAGCTATTGAAAAACAACAAATGGTTTTTGGGACAGCACTTCTGGGTCAAAAAAGTAGAGATTTTTTACCTTTTTTTTTTTTTTTTAAATCACTGCTTATTTTGATGCTCTCGGAATAAAAGCAATCCAAACATTACATAATCCTGCACAATTCCTGGCTTCCTTTAATATAATTCACTTGAAAAGTGCAAATAAGCGAAATTTAAAATTAGGTATTGATTTCTTTTGCTACTTACTTATTAGAAATTATTGCAAGGATCGTCTGTCAATCATACGATAATACTCAGTCTGTTAATGTGGGCAAATAAAATTACATGAAATATATCAATTCTTTTTCAATGTCTTCTCTCCTTTGGTTGGGAGCATGTTTTATTAAAACTAAATGTAATCAATGAAAAAGTAAAATTGAACTTTAGAGATCAAATTACCTCACAAGAAAAAGGCTTTGTGTCAATGGCAATTCCAACCTTTTTTTACATTGAAAATTTGTTCTGAGTCATTATGTGGTAGAAATAATAAATCACCTGCAAAGGAATAAAGTCATCACTTTTCTTTAGGAGGTTTATTACTCCTATTGTAATACAGAAACTGGGAACTATGAATTTGTTGCACTTCAATTAAGAGTCAAAAACACAATGAGGGTGGGGGGTGCACAGTGACGCTGATGCAGACGAGACGTGACATAAAAGCTATACGCGGTTTAACGATGGGCGAGCGCCATGCATCATTTAATAAGAAAACGCAGCTGTTTAAATGCACTTTGAACGAGACAAATGTTGGGCCTCCTGAGTACAACAGACTGATGGGGCAGAAGACAGAAGCTAACCAAGGGCGTCAGATTCACTGCTTGTTGTTTGAACTCTTCAGTACCTATTTCAAAGGTAAAATAGGTATTGGAAAAAAAATCATAAAAATAATGTAGACAGGGGCGGAGCTACAGGGGAGTAAAGGGGGTATTTGCCCCTAACAAATTTTTTAGTCAATATTTGTAAAATTATTAGTGCTGTCAATTGATTAAAACAAAGATTAATCACACTTTTGGGTAATAATAATCAGAATTAAATTTTACTGGACAAAATGCAGCTTTACATTTATAAATTTTTTCCTTCATTTTATATTTTTAAATTTATAGTGTTAACTCAGAAGTGTAATCTGTGTGCACAAAACTCATCAACAGTAATATAAGCAGAACTGTAAAGATTTTCATGTCTGCGGTATAAAACATTGTGTTTCTCGACTTTAAATGAACTCGTACCATGGTACGGGTGAATTCTCAGTTCTGATTGGCTGTTGAGTGTTGATGCACTCTTTAAAGAAGAAGGTCTGGTTAAATAGCTTAAATGTTCTATATTACTTTCTAACTAGCTTTTTCTTCATCAAACAAGCATGAAGAGGTGAACTATCTCTCTGAACTGATGCTTTTTTTTACTTTTTGTGACAATCAGCATATATATCGCTTTCCTGGTCTACTGCGGTCCAGGTTGGCGCTTGCTTCGCGATGCATTGTCGGGTTACCACAACAATGGGCCGCACTATGGATCAAATAGCCTGCTTTTTATGAAAAAGCTATCTAAAAGAAAAAATGCACAGAAAATTGTTTTTTTGTAAGTGACCATGGTATAAATGAGATAATGCGCCACAAAATGTACATTATCAGAAATTAACCCATACTGTGGAAGCCTGAACGTCTGACACAAAGCAAAGTGCAATTAATTTGCGCTAATAAATTTTAACGTATTAATGTTTCTTTTTTATTAGTCACATAAGTAAACACGTTAATGTTGACAGCCCTCATTATAATTGGCCATGATTAAGAAAAACTTAATACAAGCGTTTTCAAGCATTGCAAAAATAAGAGAAGAAAAATCTTGAGGCCTTTAAATCATTTACTTCACCACGGTATTGTGTAAAGGGATCTAAATAAATACAAAAAATAATAAAACTAGAATAAAATACAAAAAATCAGTAATATACATATTCATTTTGAAAGTGACCATTGGTATACATGGGATAATGCGCCACAAAGTGTGCATTATCAGAAATTAAGTCATGCTGTGGAAGCCTGACTGGTCTGACACAAAGTCAAGTGCATTTAATTAGCGTTAAAGATAAACATGTCCATTTTTTTTTCATTCATCACGCACATTAACACGTTAAAGGGTAACCACCAGGGGAGTTGGAGGCTGACTCCACCCACAGCCAAAATGTGGAAATCAAGTCAGAGGGGTGACGCTGAGGAACAGGGCTGTTATCATTACTGGGGCTGCAGATCATAACGTGAGACTTCTGAAACGTACGTTTAACCCATCACAAAATTAAACTGTAATACCTCGCTTCAACCTGTAGGGGGCAGCACACAGACGGTTTTTGACTATATTTTCAAGAATTAAACTAGCTTTTTCAAAAATGTGTAAAAAATTTGACAATGACCAACATTCAGCACTTTTAAAGCCTCATTTATAAAGAGTCAACATCCCAAAAAAAAGTGTTTGGTTACTACCCCCAGTTGACAGCCCTCATAGTTATTGGCAAAGATTAAAAACACTTAAAACAAGGTAAACCTAAGTAAAAATAACTGCTGCTTTAATACGAATAACAGTAATAAAACTGTTTGAACTATGTATTCTTTGATCCTTTCATTTGTTGTTTATTTGCTACCCTTCCAATTGTCTTTTGCCCCCATAAAACTGTTCTAACTCCACTACAGAATGTAATTACAAGAAAAAAAAAACAGTAGATTTTATTGCGCTAAGATGTGAGACTGTACATTGTGAAGGAACGGGTTTGCTAAGGTCCTTGACTTCCCATTAACATCACTGTGTGTTTTTAAACCACCATTAGGCTGCAGTATTTTATTTTCAGCATAATTAGACTGGGATATTTCCAGGTAACTCAAGTGTTTTCTGAGGAAATGCAGAGAAACAGCTCATTGCATATATATTGAAATTTATCTTAAAGTGCAATGGAAACATTTTATTTAGTTTTTTATGAAAAATCGGCCTCAGACTCATATGCATTGCTTTATTTTGAATTTCTAGAACAAGGAGTCTTTCCAAAAAGACAGACTTTGCTTTCCTTATTGTGACAAAATTATTTATTTTTTAAAATTATGTTAAAAAAAAGCACACCTTATAATCCATAAATTTATATTTTTATGTATATTATGCTCTCTTAACTGTTTTTTTTTTAACTCAAACACTGTGACACATTAGCAAATGAGGTGGCAAAAAAAAAAAAAAAAAACACTCCCTTTGACTTTTTCACTTTAGATCAAAGATCTTCAAATAATTATCATTACTTTTAAAGCTTTTAATTTGTCTTAAGTTTTTTCCTTATTAAGAGTTGAGTTTTTTAACCTTGCTGACATGTCCTTGCGAGCTTGTCCCGTAGATAATTTTGCGTCCCACTTTAGCAGAATCAGCCATCAGGGCTGTGTCGGCGTGTTTCTGCTTTGAATCTGCGCTGAACCCCGGTGAGGTCAGACCACACTTATGTTTGATGTAAGACATCGTGCTGTGTGACTTTACAGCTAATTTGCATGCACGGTGAGGAGCCGATGAAAGGAGAACAAGGGAGGTAGAAGAGAAAAAAAAAGGAAATGACTACAGAGGGAAGGGAGCCTTCAACAGGCAAGAAAGACTGGTGCTTCCAATAACATTGACAGAGATAGAAAGTGAAAACAATCCTGGTGAATTTCCTCCTTATTAGGTGCCGTCATTGCTTTGCAGTTCAAGAGCCTATTAATTTTTCCTACTTGGGGTGAGCGTATCGCGCTATTGATAGTATTGATACCAAGGTGAAATATTGACACTTTTGTAGCAGTTTTTCTTTAATATGTACTTATTTATTTATTTATTTTTTTTGAGTTCATGCAAGCATTGTGTCTAGCTGTCTGCAGATAGTGCGAAAAAATGCCTAATTTAAACAAAAAAAGTTATGTTGAGCTGACAATCGCCCAATCTAGCAACAGTGTCTATTTAAACACCACAGTTCAGATTTACAGTTGAGTTTTACTACACATGTAATTAAGAAAAAATAGTGTATTTCCCAAATTATTTTATGATCACATTCAAGGAAAAATGATTAGTATTGGTATCGATATCGGTGATTCTAGTCCTGTGATTACTAAGTATCACCTACCCATATGTTCTACTAACACTAAGAGTTTGATGCTAACTTAAAAAAAAAACCTTTTTTTATGTGAAAATTGTAAACTTTGTAAAAATTATATATATATTTTTAAAAGTTTAGTCAAGTTCGGTTCTGAGTCGACCCCTCGTCACAACTATACCAGGTTCAAGCTGTGATCTTTTCTGTTAATCGTCATCAGCAAGAGTCTCACTATCAATTCCTTCATACCAGATCATCTGCATATCACCTGCAGTTCATGGATTTAGTCATGTTTAGGTTTACTTCTTATGCTACATACACACCGGTACAACTCATAGTTGGAAGAGGCTTGATCTAAAATGTTGACGCAACATGGGCTTTGTCTGAATACTGACCCATAGTGCAGGAGTGATCTGGATTTTAAAAGCAGTTCGGACACCATGCACAACACGTTTTTTTTAAAATGATATGATATCACTGATTTTACAAAGTAAAAATCAATACGAACATTTCACAACATCTATTTGTGACTCCTCTGTGTTCTGATGATGAAAATGTGGGTGAAAAATTAATGCAAACAGTTTTTTTTTCAAAAATTGTTCAACCGCAATGCATTGTGGTCTATATTTGCTAATGTAGTAAGCATCAACGCACTCTAGTTTTCACAGACTGCTGGGAAATTTATAGTGCACTCAGTTTTGGAATTGTAGATTCAAACAGAACTACAAAATGGCAAACGCTTTATATAGTGAAAAAAAAAATTCCCTGATTGGTCAAAGTTCAATTGGTTTAACTTTTAACACCTGTTCAATGGTTGTTTGTTTTCTACGTAGAACCCAAAAAACGGTTGTTGAAACATGCGTAGCTTTGAAGTCGGAGGCCAGAAACACACAAATACATTTGTTTACATAGATTTGGCTTTGGAAATGATTGCTTTAGTTTTAGTTTAGCTTTTAGTTTTTGTATAGTATAGTATAGTATAGTATAGTATAGTATAGTATAGTATAGTATAGTATAGTATAGTATAGTATAGTATAGTATAGTATAGTATAGTATAGTATAGTATAGTATAGTATAGTATAGTATAGTATAGTGTTGTATTGTGTTGTATTGTTTTTGTATGGTATAGTATTGTGTTGTATAGTATAGTTGAATAGTTGTATAGTATTGTATAGTATTTTTATAGTATTGTATAGTATAAAGTTGTTGTAGATAGGTGTTCATATTTATGTTCATAGGAATATGTGTTTTGCAAATGTTTAGATACATGGGTACCATGACAGATAAATTTATTCCTTAGGGATATGAATAAAGTTCAATTCTTTAATGTGCGTTACCATGGGAGGTGTGAACATGCCCTCGAATGTATGTAATGTATGTAATTTAGTGAAATGATACTTAGGATACTACCTTTACATTAGTGACTCTTCTGATGGAAAATAATCTGCATACATATATATTTTTTTGTTGATGTTTGATACTTGATTTATATTAATTTTTTCTTGGAAAACCAATCTGCACATTTTGTCTAAATTTTGATAATAGATCTGTCTAAATAAGTCTGAAATAGTGATATATCTACTTACAAAGTCATGTGATTTATTGTTACTTGAGGATTCTTAATAACCTGAATCTATATTGGAAAGATATAAATATCTGATCTGAAGTTCTGAACCGCATAATGATAATACATGTAAAGGAAATGGTATGGTGGAGCCGGGGTAGGATTATATAAATTCTCTTCTTCCCACTCCCTTTCAGGCAATCTCTTAATGTCTCGTTATCCTGTGTTTGACACGTCGTTATGGATGTAAACCTCTCATGCAATTGTTTTTCTATGTTTCTTCTCTAAAAATTGTGAAGCAGCTTTAAATCAAGATGGATATTTCTGTATAACTTGAAGCAGGATTGTCTTAGTTTCCAGATACAAGCACCAGAGCTTCTTCACTTCTTCACAAATAGAATGAATTTAAGACCAGTAAATCTGCTGACAATTCTTGTGATGAAATGCCAAACAGAACTTTTAATTGCACGAGCTCTAGTCAGTCGTTTTTTGACAATAGAGGAGAGTTTGATTGATGCATCAGAATAGGAGGGAAATAATTGAAAACCGTTAACGGTAAAATATGTATCTATTTTAGCAGGATTATCAGAAATGTATAAGTGATGTGAATCGTAAAGTTTGGGGTTTGGCTAATGTTGCTTGTCATTGAGAGATTTTTTTTTTTTTTTTTTCCACCAAGGTGTTCGCATTAATTATAATCAAGGTTTTGGGCTATCATACACCATTATGGCCCACATCAGTCCAGACGGTATGATTAATGACTGCTCAAATATGGACAAGGGAGCAATGACATTGATAGATGTCACTTTGCTGGTGAGGCTTTTAACTCAAAATGGTTTTAGTACAATGCATGACTAACAGTGTTTTCTCTTCTTTTTCTCCCTCTCACCATCCTCCGCTCAAATGATGCTGCCGTTCCTCTGCGTCAGGTAAGCCAAATTTCAAATTAAGAGCATGACGTAAAAGCCTGATCAAATGCGATTTAATGCAGAATTTTATTTTTTTTTATATAACTTGAAATACTACTGATTAGCATCACTTTATCTTTCACAATCCTCAACACCAAGCATCCTCCCAGTAATACCCATATGTACACATGATAACGCTTTCTGAATTCCTAAAAAGCATTGTTGGTCATGAGGGGAATGGATAACAGATGCTTCCATACGTTTAGAAAAGTTTGCAAACTAACCAGCTTTAGAGTATTTTGGCTGGATACCTTTGTGCCTTCCCCATGCGGCAAAACTAGCATCTGCCTGGTTGCTTTGGAGTTTGATTGGATGTCAAACGGTTCAGTGAAAAAATGAGAGCAAAGAGTAGATGTCCTAAATGGAGGACATTATGCATGAATTGTTTGCAAGAGTTCTTCTAGAAGTTTTTTTTTTTATTTTTCACTTCAGTACACAGCAGGATACCTTTCCAGTGGGGACTGATTTTGAGCCCATATTAATAGAAAAAAAAGTGTCCATATTCCTCCTCACCAAAGGATTAGAGGCTAATTGAGACTGTAAAGCTGCAGGGACTCCTAAGTCCTGCCTGGGCTAACCAGCAAATGAGGTGAGTGACAGAGATGGGCACTGGGACTGAATAATATGAGGAAAAGAAGAATCTCAGAGGATTAGATAAAGCTGTATTTACTCGAAAATAATGGTGAGGGGGTCGTAAAAACGGAGCACTTTATGCATACCAGATATTGAGTAAGATGTTGGGAGTCTTGTTGAAAAATGGAAAGATTGCAGGCTTGTGGAATAGGAATACATCACTAAAATGCACTCAAATATAGATAAATTGAACACTTTTTTAAAAAAACAGTTAAATTCTAAAAGCTGGAGTAATCCTCCATCTAAAATAATTTGAGTTTTAGGGATTGCAAGTTAGAATTGTGTCACTTTTTTCTTATACATCATTGAATTATGAAATTTTTAATACCTTTAAAATACCCTTAGATATCCAAAAAATGCCTAATTAAGAAAAAAATGCTTCTATATGTCACAGTGAAGTATAAGTCACCGTTTTAGGAGCATTTTGTTTAATAAAATGCTAGAATTTTAAAAGGCAAATCATAATTATGTAATTTCATTTATTTAGTCTGTTTAGTTTAGTAATTAGCTATTGTTTATATTTTATGACCGATCTTCTGCTTCTGTTCAATGACTGGCATGAAGCCCAATGAGGTCATTGTTTTGTGATATTGAGCTATAGACATAAAATTGAATTGTAATACATAGCAATGATACCATGACACATTGATGCTTATTTAGCTTTAAGAAACATAATAAAAATCCAGAATATTTGCAAAAAAATATGAACAATGCTTAAGATGACCAAAGCATAAAAAACAAGTCAATTAAACTCTCTTTAAATCACTAAATGTATGAATTTGTCTCTGTGTCGCTTAGAAAAAAATTCCACAAAGCCTGAGTGGTGCTTCTTCTTCTTCTGCATTGCCATCAAATACTGATACATAAAGACAAATCTACAGCGCCCTCTAGTGGTTGTCGCCATTTTTAAAAAATAACGTATGAGTTGCACTCCTGACCGAAACATGCAGAGAACCGGAACTTGTAAAAATACGTTTGATTAACCAAATCAAAATATTTTATTAGAGTATTTTGAAAATGTTTATAGATAGACAAATAAAAAGTGTTTTAGTTAACCAACAAATGAACTCTGAATTTTAGATATGGCGATCAAAAAAATGCTCTAAGATGTTTAAAAAAATAAATCAGAAAACAAGAACAAAATTAAACAAATCTTTTACTGCAGATATTTGTTCCACCTTCAGATTTAATATTTTCTTTCAGTAATTTCATTTGTCAATATTTGGACAGAAGAAGTGGGTTCAGTGCTCTTTGTGACTAAATTGGTTTATTTGCATGACCATACTCCCTTTGTGAATCCTAAAAACCATCATAAATGAATTATTTTGCAGCATTCCATTTTTTTTTTTTTTTTTCTCAGCTAAAAAGTCTAATCACATTTCAGTCTCAACTGGGAAGTTAGATTCTTGCTGCTTCGAGATTTTCAGCTCCTCCACTTTGGTAGACAAAGAGGGAAACAATCACGGAGTTGTTGTTGAAACTTTGAACACCTGCTGGTTCTTTCAATCACCTGATGCTAAACCTGAATGCTCTGCAGGAAGCGAACTTTGTGCTTATGTTGTTTATTTTTGTCTGCGAAACTACCTACACGGTGAGCGAGACATGCTACATTTACAGAAGCAGCGCCGCCTTTAAAAGACTAAATGACATTATGAGAAAGTGAAGACGCAACCTGTAGAGATGCATCTTCTACATGTCTAGAAATGACTTTTATCAAGTGAAGTTGACACCCAAGGTTTTTTCCTTTTTTTAGTTCCCTCACTACACTCAAACCTGTATGCTTTACAGACAAAATTTAGAGGCTTTTTTTTTTGTGGCTCTTTACTCCCTCTATGTTTATTCGACCAATAAAAAATAAAAAAACAGTTTTCCACAGTATACTGGGAAAGATGCCAACAGCTCGGCTTCTCAGTGAGCACTTTACTCACTGAGATGCTTAGAAAAATAGAAAAACGAATAATAGAAAAATTGACAAGTGAAATAAAAGGCCCAACGGGAAGAAGGAGCGACGGTTTCTGACACAATAGTTCCTATATATTGTATTAGTATATTGTGTACTAATGCCAAAGTATCACTCATAGACCTCTATTTAAAGAAAATGGTTGCTGCTTGGATATAATTTTAAAAATTCTATGATATTAATAAAAAAAACAATAATAAAACAATATAGACATTTCTGTATCCATTCCATTAGCACAGATTAAAGCTGAATAGTAATTAGCGAAAAAAAAGATTGTTTTACCACATGATCAATGTATCAACCTTTCAATATAAGATATAAGTTTAGCCCTTATCTTCACTTGTTATTAATAAAATGACTAAAAGTCAAATTAAATAAGTTGCTCCACTGGCCAAGACTTAATTTGATAGAAATAATGAAGAAACTTGGAAATCAGCTGTCTGGGAAAAAAAATAAAAACTGCAAATTTTGAGGAAACTGGGCAACAAACTCAGACGTCAAACGCAAGATACATAAAAAGAGAAACAGGTGAAGTAGTTTCCAACGATGAACAATTCATTTAAAGAAATATTTTTGCAGGAACATTATATTTTTACCCTCTTATGGATTTTTTGTATGCCTGAAACAGTTCTCTCTCTATATCATGTATCAAGAATTGCTTAAGTGAACACAATACTTTTCAATAAAAAAATAGATACAATAAAAAGTGTGTTGAAAAAAAACACTCATATTTCAAATTGATCCTTACAGGAGGAGAAAAAAATAGTCAGATTTGTGACTGTCTGCAAAAAAGGCAACACAAGTGTTTTAGATCAAGTTATTCTTCCTGGTATTTAACTTTGAATTTAACTTGTTTATTTGAAGATCTAAAATGGTGGTAAAGTGGTGATTAAAAAAAAGTGTTAATTAAAAAAAACTACAGAAACATGAATCATGAAAGGTTTATTTGTGAAAAAATGGAATTTACTCTGGTACTGATATATTACCTTAAATAAAAGGAGAAAAGATCCTTTACAGAACGTTTTACTCCATCAATTTAACTTGTTTCTTGTTATAATTGCACTTTCTATCATGCGTTTTTCTTTTTTTAAATACCACTTAATTTCAAATTTTGGGGGGTTATATTTGCCCTTATTAAAAAAAAAAACCCAGTACAACCCAACAGTCTGTGCTTCTATTCATTATGGCTGCCATGCGGATGCTCTCACCATGTTAGCTTAAATGAGGCTTTAAAAAAGGTTCTGCTTCCAACTTCAAGCTTCGATGGTGTAATGAACACCTTATCAGTGTCTGTGTTGACTCGACTGACCGGGGGGATGGTTTGTCGAGCAGAAAAATTTCTCTTTTTACGTACATCTTTCACAGCCAAACTCATTGCATTACACAGCAAAGCTGGACACAGAAAGGACGATTGCTGTTGTGTCTCAACAATCTCAAATAGTTGAATTTGTTCTGTGATTCTTGTAGTTCTCTTTGGCTTTAAAAGACTTGAAAATCTAAGAACTGGAAATTAATGTTTGGGGTTTTTTTTATTATATTTTTGTCACAAAAAAGTACATCAAATCATTCTAATTTGTTGCTTCTGCTTTTATTTTTCTGAACTTTATACATGCGGATGTGGCATTATTACACTAATCAATTATATAAAATAAATCATAAACTTAATACCTGAAGGAGAAAAAAAAGTCTTGTTTGTTTAGTGTTGCAATTTGTATTAAATATTAAGTTATTTTCTTTTAAATTAGTGTTCTGTTTTAATTCATGGCAATCACCCAGTTATATGATTTGATTTATTTCACACATGAAAAAACACACAACAACATGAGTAATCAAAATTTAAAAAAAATAAAGTAAAGTGATTTTTTTTTTACATGGTCACAAGTCAATACAATTTATCAGAAAACTAAAAATAAATACATAAAATTAACTGAAGATCTAAAACAAAAAGTTAACAGTTTCATCCTTAAGAACACTAACTTATCATAGTTTAGCAAACAATTATTTTCGCCTCATGTAAGTATACATTAATAGACATACATAATTATAATTATAAACAAAACTGACATAGATACATTAAAAAAACAAATCTGTCCCTCATACCTGAAAATTAAATGTTTTCCTCATCATTTTTTATTTTACTAAATATTGTTCGCTTTGTCAAATAATAAAATTCATTTTAACAATTTTATAATTCGCTGCGAAACTGATAAAAGTAAGTTGATATTCTTCCTCTGTCCTTTTCAAAACCAAAAGTCTTTCATTTATTTATTTTTAATGTATTTAATTGAAAATCACAAACAAGAGCTTTCATTTCAAACTTAGGATGAGAAAATCAATTTCTTCAAAATACATGACAAGAACCAAGAGTTACAAAGAAAAGAAAATGTGATGACAAACATAGAGGTAGTTCATTATGATGACGGATAGAAGAAGAATAAACAGCAAAGTCGTTGAATAAAAAATGGTAATAAGGACACAAATGGTGATATTCCGCCCTTGTCTCAGATTTCTGTCCAGCTCTTTCGCTCCGCTCATTTAGCCTGTAGTGTTTGTTCGTTTTGTGGTTCTCGGCGATAATCAGAGACAGCTTCGTTTTCAACACCTTGTCACCGGCTTTCCTCGAGCAGGACCCGATAGTGTGAAACCTTAATGCAGTACCAAAACTCACTTCTGAAGAAAAGCGCCGCAGAAAAACGGAGACCACTTTCCCTTTTGGGTTATCCAAAGGGCCGTGGCTCTGAAAAGAGGTGTCAGTCATAAGACCGCGACAATAGATGGAGCTTTTAAAGGAGCGACTCACCTTTCCGTTGCACTAAGAGCCCTGTCAGAGAGGATTTTACCGTCTACCCCATTGAGCCTAATGGTGTTTTGCCTGTCAGCCCTCTGAGTCACGAGATTGTTTTTCTTTAAAACAGACACACGACAAGATTGCGTCTGTATGAGTAACCGGCATGTGGAGCGTTGTTCTTATAAGGTCTATTCCACCATTTCTAGGAAAAAGCCTTTACAAGAGTTACAAAAGAGAAGTGTTTGGAGCAAAATTGTATAAAATTTCCTCAAAAAAACTGCAGGCAACTGTTAAAAGTAGACTAATTAGTCTACCATTTGGTTGAAGACCAATACAAATCATGTTTTTGGAGTTTTTAACATGTTTTTGAAGCTTTTTTTTCTCCTGATTGAGGACTATTATAAAATAATTAAAAGTTTAAAACTGGATTTCTTAGTATTTTGTAATTCAAATCATGTTGGATTTGGATGAAAAGTTTGGAAAAGCAAGTTTGTGATGGAGCTGCCATGGACGAATCACATCCATCTCCTGCATCCAATTACAGGCAAATAGATCCATTGACATCTTCATTTTCCTGAGCCGGCTCAAAACTGTACTGTGTACTGTAGATGTAGCTTTACGTTTGCTACGTTAATGTTAACTTGGCCTTGTGAGGTGATATAAGCTAGTGGGAGAGAGTGTAAACAAAAGCTTGATGGGAAATTAGCAGAGGCGAACTTTCCCGCCAACTCTGAGCTCCTGCCGCTCTCCAGAAAATGTCTTCAAAAATAACAAGCTATGTCCAAATTCTCCCCCTAATCTTTAACTATTAAAGTACATTTTGCATGACTATCTAGTGCTCTATATTTTTAAAGCAATTCCAAAACCGTGCTAAATACTTTTTTTTTAAACGACAAGTTTGACATTATCAATTTCACCAATAAAAATATAATCAATATGAGCGTTTTATGAAGCCTATGTATGATTGGACTGTGTTCTGATGATGAAAACATTTTTTTTATTATATTTAAACACATTTTTTTTGCAAAAAAAATGTTCAAACCCAATGCATTGTGGTCTAATGGGAAGTCTAATGTAGTGAGCATCAATGCACACTGGTTTTTTGCAAAGACTTGTGGGAAATTTCTAGTGCACTCGATTTTGGAATTGCGAATTATACAAAATGGAAAACGGTTTTTGTCGTGCATTATGTAGTGCGTGTCGTAGGTCTTTAGATTTTAGCTAAAAACTCCATCATCATAATTAAAAGACCACTGGGAACACTTTTTCTTTTAATTCTTTACACTTCCTCTTCTATTTGCTGTGGTTTGATTACAAATGTTTCCAGTATGAGTTTCAAGCCCTGAAACTGATGCTGAATTCACCAGAGAAGTTGGAAATCATAAATATTATTTAATTGCTTTTTTATTAGGAAATAACTGAATTCAATAAGAAGTTTAATTTTTAGGTAAAGCTACAAACTAGCAGCAGAAAACCCAAACCAAGGCAGAATCCAAATTCTTCTCTTACCCCTTTATGGCTTCTTCCTACCCCTCCAGTTGAAGGGGCATTTGACGCTGTAGTGATGTCCAAAATGGACTGGTAATGGTAGTGACCAGTATAGGGCTAATTATCCCTTCTTAAAAGAGGAATTTAAAACAATGTTTCTGCTGATGCAAATGTGCCTGAAAAGTACGCAAAAAGAAATGTAAAACAATTACACGGTAGACTTTTTCTTGTCTTAATGAAGCGTAACGTTGCCTTCCACCGTGCAGGAAACCCTCACCTGTGCTGGCGGGGGGCCGTGTTACTCCCCGCTGCTCGTAATGGTCAGACTTCCACACGGACTCGTGTTTTCCATGTACGAGGCTTAAAAACATGCAAGTGCTGCCATTCATCTTCGCTAATTAAGTGAGACAATGAGGTGGTCAGAGTTTTGCCGACCATCAATCACAGAGGAACCCCACGAAACTTGGGGGCGGACGAGGACGTCCGTGATGAATGCAACGTCCCGAGTGTCTGGTTATACAGTTCCTCCTCTACCGGCTGCAAGCATTAAATGTTAGTTTGAACTCTCAGTTCCGCATGCCTTTAAAGCAAATCCCAGATACTGTACATGCTGCTAATTAATCCTCAAACCTGACATATAACCTTACTTAAATGGCAGAACCTAATGATATGTTTTACTGCAGCTGTTCTTAAATGTAAATATTTCAAATCCAGCGAATTAAAGCCTTTAATAAACACTTTCAAAGGCATGAAGCCACGGTTAGGATTAACTGTGCAGCTTAAAGGCGTCTGCTGGTGTTTCACTGACATTTGCAGAAATGTATTAAAATGACATAATGTCAGCGTTTGATTGACTAAGACTATATGGTCATTTCACCTCGGCTTTAAATCATTTAGTTTTTAAAATTAACAAATTAATATTAACCAAAAATTAATGATTTAAAGTCGAGAAATGCAAATTGAGTTTGCTTGTTTTCGTCATAAAAGCTAACATCAGCATCAGGCTATTTTGTTATTTTTACTGCTATCATTAGATTATCTATTTCCAGCAGAAACATTGCTGACTTTAGTGCTGGTGCACAAATGAGCTGCTAAGTAGAGGTCACCCAATATGGATTTGCTTCATTATTACACTTGGTTTTCTTAGAAATAGACTAAAATCTATTACCTTCCTTACATTTATCTATTGCATTCATCAATATCTCTTTTATTAAATAACTTGATTGTGTTCACCTTTCTGGTTTGAAAGCTAAAATTGTAATATTTACACATTTCTAAACAGGCTTGACTTGTTAAAACATGAATCCTCAACACATTCTCAAAACTTGTGACATATTGATGTTTAGTTAAGGATCCCTCTGCTTCACTTTTATAAGTGTTGGATTCCCCCAACTCATCGTTCCCATTAAATCACGGTAAAAGCCAAAATAGTTCAAAAAGCTATCAGAATTCATACTTTTAAAGCTTTAAAACTGTAACTTTTTAACATAATTATGAATAATAAAAAGGCAGGAATATAATGCCAGAATAAATCTACTTAAACCTTAAATAATTTTCAATATTTTACTTTCCGTAAAAATATTTTTTGTCAAAATGAAGGCAAATACCTTCAGATTTATATTGTTTTTTATATATATTTAAGACAACTACAACTTTATTATAAAAAATCAATATCAGGAGTGATATTATTGGGCATAACATCTTGACTCCTGATGATTTGATGGTCAATTAAAGTCTTCATCATCCAAACATGTCTGTTTTAATGATCTTTTTGTTATGTAATACTTATTTTTAAGACTATTTCTTTTCGCAAACTCTACAAAAATCGAGTGTACTATTATTATTATGTAATACTGTATTTTCTTTTGGAGAAAAAAATCAATAGAGAAAGCAGAACGCCTTTCTGTCCAAGTGAACTGATGGAGGACGCGGCCACGTTTTGGTCTACTTGGCAGTTGTGAGGGAAAACTCTGTTGTGATGTTGTACAGTGCGTTTTATTCTGGGATTTTCTTTCTTCTGTGTACTTGTCACATCAAGAGCTTCTGCTTTCAGCATTTATCTGTGATCCCGTCAGTTTTTTTCCCCCCTCTGTTTATCTGAAGAGATGTCAAGTTTTCTGTTTGGTGTGTAAAAAGAACAGTCTAAGCACGCTAAAGCCACCGCCGCTCAAACGGTTTAAAGCGTTAAAACGGTGAAGGAGCAGAGCTTTGATGTTAATGTACACAGTTCAGGAATTTCCACTTACCATTACAGCCAAGCTCCATATGTGTGCACAGTCGCTATAGTGAAACAGAGTCTACTAAAAAAAATATAATTCGCTTTATAGAATTCATGGATACTAAATTATGGATCAACACGTGCACATATGATCAATTTGGAAAATTCCTCTACTGACATTTCAAATTCCCTTTATATCATATCTGGTGATTTTCTCTTACAATATAGTCATTTTCATTTGAAATAATGACAGCATTTAACACCTATCACTTACAAACTGTGTCAGTGGAGCAGATGGTAACATTTGTCATGCTCAGAGAAATGAGCAGGTAGAGTTTCATTTATAAAAAATGATTAATGTCTCTAAAAACCCTGACGAAATCCCAGAATAATTTCATTTCAAATCCAATACCATCATGAGTTTGATCATAATAGAAGATCATTTTGAACTTTTCCCTTAAATTAATTTTTGTTTTAATGGGTCAGACTTGATAGTTTTGGGTTGGAGAAACCTCCTAGTTTAAAATTAATGTTAAGAGTAGGATTGTTATTTTATGACAGGTTTGAGTAGAAAGATTGAAAAAAGATAAAAATGCATTATATCTAAAGGAGGATACCAGTTTGAAAGTTTCCTGCTTAAGAGATAATTGGCATTTTCATCATCAGCAGTAGAGTTTCAGAAAAGGATTTTTTTGGAAATGGAGTGTACTCAAGTTTTCCTTCTTGGGTCTCAAGGTTATGAGATAAAATTTAGTTTTACCAGGTATGAGCACACAATCAACCTCAGAACTTTGTGAGAATACAAGAAAAAAAAAATCTACCGGTGGATTAAAATGAGGTCAAGTGGAATACTTCAAAAAATTAATTTGCAATACCTCACACGGAAGAACTCTTAAAAGTTTATCCTCTTTCTGGAATCAGCCTCTTGCCACACTTTAGAATAATACCTCCTTCCTGTTAGTATGATGTCATACTATACATGTCAGGGTAGGCGGGACCCATTGACTGAATATGAGAACTTTACTAAAGCTTTGTTTTTGACTGAGCGGTCCAGTATGATGAGCTTCTTGAGGGGCCCCCATTGGTTGTAGGTCCATTGAAAAGAGGAACAGAACAGTTGGTTTCCAGAAAGTGATGATGACATTAGCGCTCATTTAAGCTAGAATTTCCAACGTTTGTACGTATTCGGATTTTTGTGGTTTCTGTCCCGGCCGCAATCTTCTTTCAAACAAGATTAAATTCCTGTTAGACACGATGTACCAGAAGTAAAGCAAGAAAAAGGCGAGCTGCTGGATGACCTCCATTGTTGTTGCTTTTCAAAAAAAAAAAAGTAACATGCTAGCGGTCTGCGCCGTGAAAACAAACTGCTCAGTGGACGAAAGTTTGACTGAGTGGAAACGGGACGACTCAGTGGAAACAAGGCTTGTTCTAGTGTTCTATATAGTACCCACTGGCTCCAAGAAGTACAAATCCCAAACACTTCTATTGACAAACAGCTTTTATTACTTTTGTCAGAATAACTGTTTTTTTAACTTGTTCTTGCAAATTCAATTTTTTTTTTTTTCATGATATTTGTTTCTGTATTGCAAGCTATTTGAGTTACAAACTGGCCAATCAAATGCCTCAGTTAAAGTATGTGGTCTTCTGTCAAAATATTTGATGGAGCGAATCTCCGGAGTACACTTTCAAAGGTGTGGATTTTGAGAGTGGTTGCCATAGAAATGTTGACTCAGACCAACTTGGACCAATCACTACTTAGTGACAACTTCTGGTCCCATCCGGAACACAAAAGGATGGCGAATTATTGGACTTAGGCTAATTTCACATTCCTTCATACTCGCTATATAGTGCATTTTGTAGTTCCGTCCAAATCTAAAATGCCAAAGTCGAGTACCCTAGAAATTTCCCAGAATTCTCAGTGAAAATCTCTCTCAATTTGGGAATATGGACCACAATGCATTGCGTTTGCAAAAAAAAGTATGTTTTTTAATAAACCGTCAATGTTTTCATCATCAGAACACAATGGATTCCTAAATAATCATTATAAAATGCTTCTATTGTTTAGGTTTTCACTTTGTGAAGTCGGGGATGTCATAGTCATCATTTAAAAAAAAAAATGCTTTGAAAATCCCAGGCAATAGATAGTCCTGCAATTTTCTTTTTTAATTTAGTTAGGAATTAGACAGGGAATTCGGACATAGCCTTAATTTCATTGGCGCTGGAAGGAAGCCATTCTCTAGAGGCGCCGTCACACTCACTCTGTCCAGTTCTCATATACAGTCAGGGGCAGGACCTCATCATCCAATAAATCTAAAGCACCTATGCCAGGCCTTTAATATTTCCCCTAATTGAGATTGCTGAGTACTCAACTATCATCCATGCTTGCTAAATTGGGCTGGGTTCACTGGAAAGTGTTAAGTGACATTGATTGCCTTACTGCAGTGCACCTTCAATAATGGCCTTCAGCTGATTTGCTTTTTTCTGACTGCTGCGCCGAGCTTGATAAGATACATGGGAGCAGCAGTGGTCTGCGGAATTCTTAATGACTCGTTTGTTCACATCTTCCTTTCACTTCACTCTGACCTTTGACCTTACTGCACAACAAGGCCTCAGTTCTTTTTTTAAAAATTATTTTTATTGTTTTTCTTCTCTTAAATGGCTTCGAATCAGTTGACTGTAAAGTTATCATCGGATTAAAGAACAGGCCCGTTTCCAGAGTGTGCCAATAAATTATGCTCTGTAACTGAAACCTTTTAAATATTCAAAAATGAAAAGAGCTCGGCCTGCAGACAGTTGCTGATGCAGCAGTCTTTATTAAGGCAGCTGCTCAGTGCATGTATCTGATAAGAGCTGCTGATTTCGATATAATTTCCCTTATTTCCTTACAATCACAGTTTTGCATCTGTAGAGCTAAGTCAAATAGAAAAAGCTATTGGCGCGTTCACCCAGGTGGTTTGGCTTCACAACACAATATGTGTAGTCAGCTTTTTTCCAAAGACTTCTGTTTTGTTTATGTTTTTTTTTGGTCTATTTTCTCTTCTATGAGCAGTTATTCATTTTGCTGCACAGATGAAATGGAGAGGAATGTTATTGTGCGAGGAAAGTAATGAAAACCAGGGCTTCCACCTGGAATTACTCACTGGATTAGAAAGAACAAAAGTCATAATTTCCAGTTTGACTGAAAAACATTTTTAAACGTTTGATAGAGTCGATCTAAAATTCGGTTTGTGGGTTATTTATTAGCTAATGGAAGTCTTTTACTTTTTTTTGAAGACCATTCACACTATTAAAGGGTTACATAACAGGACAGTTGGGGGCCGACTTCACTCGCAGCCCAATTTTGAAAAAAAAAAAAAAGGGGCGGAGCTTCAATAATGGGAAGTTATGCAAAGCAAAGTAGTGCCAGTTTCACTAATTAACTGTACATTGCGATATATTATTTTCTCTGTATAATACCCGATGGCGGGACAGCAATATGATTGTTAGAAAACAAATCAACAACACGGGAAACAAATAATGCCAGGGGATACATACTGTATCTTGAAACAACATCCGACACAACATGAGGGTTTGCAGGACCAAAGGGGACTGGTGTCTGAGAGTGGTAAAATGACCATTAGCATCATAAGCTAATAAAGGCTAACGTATTAAGCTAACAATCCAGAGTGAAATGTTCATTGCAAATCCCATCACCAAGAAGGAGTTAGCTGGATTTAGTGTCAATAACACTCAACTATTGTTATTATTACTTATTAAGTCCACTGGAAAGTTGTGCAAGCCAATATAGATTTTTGAAGACCGAAGGCAATACCTGAGTCATGCTAAAGCTAACACGATAATGAGCGGCCATTACAGATTTAAAGATGGGCGGGGTTTTCATTGGCTACTGGAGCTCAGAGCATGATGATGTAAAACTTCACCAGTTGACCAATCACAAAACTCTTGTATAAAACCTCATTTAAACCTGTAGGGGGCAGCAAACAGACGATTTTTAGCTGTATTTTCAGAATTAAACAAGTTTATTTTAAATTGTCAAAAATGTGGCAACGCCCAATAGACAACAGTTTTAAAGCCTCATTTATAAATTTCAACAGCTGAAAAAAAAAGAGGTTCAAACCTTAGTTACCCTTTAAGGACACACTGATGAAAGTTGTATTTTGTTGTTTTTAAATGTTCTTGTAGCTTTTTCTCAAGATGGAAGGACTTGTAAAGAAAATAAAACTTAAAATTGGATTTCTGAGTATTTCCTTATTCAAATAGTTGTAAATCCGCAGCATTTAGCATTTGTTGGAATAAACTCTACACTAGACCACACTATAAGCTTTCTTCTTTAATCTGATACATCCACTTGCAGACAACTAGATCCATGTCAGCCATTTTTGTTGCATCTCTGATGTTAGATCAGGGTTGTGAAGCCCTCCAAGATTGTGTAAACAAATGGGTAATGGGAAGTGGGGGCGAGGTTACTCTGCAACGATGGTCCCGCACAACTCAGAGATGAATCTCTGATGAAGTCCTGCTGCTCTACAGAAACTGTGTCCTAGAATGACTTTTTTTTGGCTAAAAATGATATAATCATAATTAAAAGACCACTGGGAACATGTTTACAGAAGATCAAAAGATTATTGGAGTGGAACTTTACACATTTTTAAATATTAGTATTGGAAATTGTGAGCAGTAAAATTATCAAACATAATGATAATTGCAGTTTTTATTGATTGTATTGTATTTATATGAACATTTTGTTAATATTGGTGCTTAAACTACTGTGTCAAACACAAAGAGTAATATGTGTTTTCTATTTTATGATATCTAAATAATGATGTATTAATTTTCACAAGTTCTGTTTATACGACTCATTCTGCACGGCAAATTTCCATTTTAGTTTTTCCATTGAATCTGTTTTTATGTTTACCATAATTGCCATAATCAATTAATTATTTTAGCTTCTATAGAAAAACCTTTTAGTACCCTGAAGTTGTAAGTCGCTGCTTTTAGTGCAAAAGACACTCTTTGTTACAATGAGGGACACCACTAAAAAATAAAATTAAAATGTCAATGTAATAGTATAGACTTTATAATTTATCTGTATGTAGATAGAATATTAAAGATATTTTTTTAATTGAAGATCTCTTGCCTCTATCAGCTCAGCTTGAGAGGGAGTGACTTCAAATGAATGAAGGTTCTCCTGCAGGCAGCATGCATTAACACAGCGGATGCTCCTTAATGTTCTTGTGATCATTTCTCTTCTCAAATATTCAAATCCAGTCATCAACTGCAACAAATTAGGTCAAGAAAATAATATTTTGACATTTGAAAGAAAAAGGCTGTGCACTTCAGTGTGTTTTTCCCTAAAGAAAATTAAATTAAATGCCAAGTCAGACTTGAGAGCGTCTCTTTTTCCAATCAAACTCTGAAGTGGAATTTATTTCTGGCTCCTATATGTGGAGGTTAATACAGATTAGGCATTCATTTTCATTTATATGTGTTGCTATCTATTCATGTTAAAATAGAAATATGCGCTCAGTTCTGACAATCTTTGTTTTTAAAGTTTAAATCTTCTCCAAGCACATTTTTTTACTGCAATTGACAATATATTATTCCATTCAGCTCCAAGCATCCTCTGTTTTTCATTTACCTTTCCTCCAAAAAGTGGATTGTGACTGTAATACTCTGAGCAGGTCAGAAATGAATTCATCACGTATGAGTGTTGTGCTTCTCTCCTGAGGAGTTTGAAATTCATTTGTGTCCAGGAAATGAAACGCTGAGCAGCAGCGGCGCCTCTTCTGTTGCTAATAGCCTTTTGCTGTATCTAATCGGGGGACTGGGTAACCTTTTAAGAAATGTTCTATTTCCCGCCTCACGGCCCCGCATAGCAACCTGCACAAACCTTTTGTCTAAGACAGAGGTTCCATCAGGCTTAGTTGGACTTTGGCGTAATGCAGTCCCTGTGTATCTTAATTATAAACTTACAAAGAAAGGATGGTTACTGTTTGCAGGTGTAACCAGAGCAGATGAAGTTAATTCTACAAACTGCAGTAAAAACAAAGGATATGTGTGAATGAGGAGGAGCCACATGGAAAGCGGGGTGAAGGAGGTGGACGATTGAAGATATTTAAGGTCGGCAACCCGGAGCAATAGAGTGTGGAAAAGAGGTGAAGAGGCAGCAGGTTAGAGGAAAGAGATGGATGACCAAAAAAGGGATAAGAACAGACTGTGGGAGTAGAGGTCTGAAGACAGCTGTTGTGGGTAAAAATGGAAGATATAGGCTGTGCAGGCAAAAAGAATGGACAAACCTGTAAGGGGGGTGCAACTGTCCCGTAGGAAGGTTAGGTTTTTCCGACAAACGCTTAAAAAAGTGGTTTGTGAGATGAAGGAGCCTCGTATAGATTTTCACCTTTTTCCTCTGCAGTTAGTGCTGTTAAAGTGATAAATGAGAGCAGCCCGAATGCAAGATTTTAAGGAAATCAGACGATCAAAGTATAGTTTGTGTGGATCATCCTACTGGCACTTACATATCATTTACACGTGTTCAGTAAAGAGCCAGTACTCTCTACCGTCTAACCTACGTAACATGGACTCACTTCCTGATTTTATTTCTAATCTTAAAACTCATTTATTCAAACTATCTTATCCATCCTGATTTGTAATACATTATTTTATGCTTTATTTATCTGCTTTGTTGCTCTTTTAACTGTTCTTTTATTGTTTTTCCATACTCTTTTACTATTGTATAAAGCTGTTTGTTTTTTACTGTAAGGCAGGGGTGGGCAAACTACGGCCCGGGGGCCACATGTGGCCCCTTAAGCTACTTAATGTGGCCCTCCAAATTAAAATACATTGAATCAAAAATCCTAATTATTGTTTTATTTTCACTGTATTTCTGGTTTCTTCCCATGAATGTTTTTTTTTTCTCTGACGTTCGTGTGTGTCACTTTCTGAGTCAGATGGTGATCTTTCGGATTATTCCTACACCACATAAATGCAGCATTTCTTTGAGTTCACATTTTCCTCTGAAGAACATCAACCCATTGGATCACCCAAAAGAGAACAAAAATCTAAATTTAGAAATTAAAACTCCCAAATTTTCTGTTTTTAAATGAATATATGTGAATTTGAATCCAAATTAAAGCATGTTTTTCTCTAAATTCCATATTATTTTTTTAGTTTATGAGGTTGATTATCCAATCTCTCCTTCCATCTGCTCCTTGTCCGGCCCTTATGCCAAATTTTAGAACCCTTTGTGGCCCACGAGTCAAAACAATTGCCCACCCCTGCTGTAAGGGGACCTTGAGTCCCTTGAAAGGCGCCCAACAAATAAAATGTATTATTAATAATTTTAGTACAGTACATTTAGATCATAGGTACAAGCATTTTACATTATTCTTACAAATACCCCAGGATTTACCACACGTATGCTAATGGTACGTTCCATTTTCATGATCTCCCTTTAGGTTGCCAAAAGGCGCCTGTCTATTAGAACTACAGCACCTGGGACTAAAGCTTTAGTCTATGAAATAGAAACAATGTTTATTTTAATCCCCTAAAACCAAGAAATGCTCGAAATAAATCAGAAATATTTAGAAATGTTTGTAAAGAAACTAAAAGTAAAAAAAAAAGTTAGGTAAAGCCCTTTTCTTTGTGCACATTCCTCATTAAAATATGAAAACAAAAACCCATAAAAAGAAGCAATAAAGAGACAAAAAAAGGAAGAAAACATGAATGAGCTCGAGCCATTACATTTAGCCCTGTCTGTATAAAAAAGATTATAAGGGAAAAAAAAAATCACATTTAAACTTTCAACATTTTACAGACAAACAAAATTTCACAGTTGATGGTTTTGTCACCGCTGACAAATACCCAGCATGGATCATCAATAATCTGGTGTTTGCTCCAAGCAACAAAACTCTTCTGGACTCATGGGTCATTTCAGACGCCTTCTAGCTGGAGCTTCTGATGCATTTCGATATTTGAACCTCTGGTTGTGTTAAAGAACTGCCGACTTTGAATTAAGCCTCACTGGCGTTCTAATGGGAGCCTGCTCCTCACACACACACACACACACAATCGTTCACCTCCCCTCTCCATTTCATTGTCGCTTCTTTATAGTCAGAGCCATATTTGTGCTCATCTTATTGCTGAGACACAAATGAATGCACACAAACATTTCGGAGCTCTGTGACTGCTCGTCTTGCCTGAATGGCCGTGTAATTGAGTTTTAGGAATGAAGCCTGGCACTTCTTCCTTTTGTGTGCAGGCTCCCCTCATTAAAGACGCCTTACTGGGATTAGTGCAGCATTTTGTTTTGGAGTTGTTCATAAAGCCTCTGGTCAATGCCAGCATGTAGTTCTGCGTCTGCCCAGATTCAGGACTTGGAGAATAATGTGTTGATGGGTTTGCTTTAGCTGTTGTTTTGCAAGCGTTAGCCAAAGTTGTGTTCTCTCACGAGGTTTTAGAGAACCTAAATAATGTTAGAGAGGGTGTGACTATTTAGTTTTTATGGCTCCATCTTATTAAAAATAACACAAAAAAAAGGCAAAACAATAAAAAAAAAAAATCTATTTTTGCTTGTTTTCTTATTTGTTGGATCAATCTAATTGCTCTATTCCATTGTTTTTTTTTCTTATTTTGCTAAAACAACAATAGTGTTTTCACAAAAATAAATGATAGTTTCCAAATAAACTAAATGAGAATTTTACACATGCTTGAATTTCCTTTAATGATTTGTAAATCATTTTTCTAATGTTCATTAACTTTCACTTGTTTCCTGCAATGTGGTTTATTGGCTGTGTCAGGATAAAATATTATTATAATTATACATATATATATATTTTTACTTTAAAAGTAAAGTTTGGCTAGCAAGAATCTTTAAATTACTTATTTTTGGGGAAGATATTTTAGTACTCACAACAATTTTACCACTGGAAAAAACACTTTTAAAAAATAATTTAATATTTATTGAATTCATTGTTGTTTAAAATTGAGTTAATTTCAACAAATGTATTTTTATTTTTAAAAAAATGTGATTTTCTTTGGCAAAAAAGTTTCTTTTTTATTTTTGAGACACGGAAAACCAAATTCTGTGCTCTCCTCAGCAACATGCCAGGAAAATGAAAAGATCTTTGATGGGAGCAGGAAAAACCTTGAACCTTCTTATCATCTGACCAACTAGGGAAAGCGTCACTGGAGGTTTTCGATTGACTTCTTAATATTTCTGAATCAATATCAGGGCCTTGCTTTCCTGTAAGCCTCCACCGAAAATATTTACATCACCTTGAAATAAGCTGCTTCTGCACACGTATCAGCAGATCTTCACATTCCAAAAGCGTTCTTTCTTTTTCCTTTGATTAACTTTTTGTGAAAAAGAAACATTAGGTTCTTATCGTTTTTTTGTGTATTTCATGAGTTTACAAACTCATAAAACGGTTAAGAAACGTTATTTGTGATCATTATACAACCATTATAGAGTTATTGTACAAGTTTCAGTCCTTTATTTTGCTATCAAAATCATTACAGTATTTTCTAATATATATATATATGTTTGTGCTTTTGTAGATTCATGTATTATGCCTCATATTTTATTTGCTGTTTTCGTATTTGCAGGTAAGTTGTTTGTAAATTCACAGACACTACAAATTGTGTAGTAAATTTTCAACCAGACTTGTGGGGGGTTTACCAAATGCTGAGAACTAAAAAATCTGAAAATCTAGGATTATTGGGATTTTTCAGCAATTGTGCAAAGTTATTTATAAAATCTGGCAGAGTAATCACTAAAGAATGAGTAGTGTTAATTTTACATAATCTTATTACTCTGGTAGATGTAAAAATTAATGCAAAAAGATGCTTAAAACAGAAAAAAAGACAGGTAGTGAGTAAAAGTTTAACTTTTTTTCCTGACTCCAAAAAACCCTATGCAAAAGTGTTATATATCTCAATAAAACATAATCAAGGTTAGAAAAGTTTCAAATATTATTCATACTGTGTTGAAAAAATGGTTGAAAACAAAGACGGAGATAAATGTAAAGTATATTGATAATTTATATGACATATTATCAAAAATAAATTCAAGTTATAGTATGTTTATGGTAGGGCTGAACAATTCTGTAAGAGATAAATTTAGTCTCTCAACTAAACACCTCACAACATGTAGTCGTTTGGTTTTATCAGAAGTTTATGCAGAAATGCAGTTGGAAATTTAAGGCTAACTTATCCAAGATTCAAATTATTTACTTCATTTGGAACTACCTCAGTAACCTCCCGCTCTCCTAGGCTTGTTTACATAAAAGTGGGGTCATCTGGACCCCGCAAGACAGTGCGCTGAACTGTTTTTTTTAAATGATTGTTCATCTTTACTGGTGTCCAATGACAGACATGAAGTCTTGTTCACCTTTGTTATGGAAGGGGCAACACCTCAATGTAAGGGTGGGGTCATCTGGACCCCATAAGAAGGCAAAACCTGCTGGTTACGTTGAGAAGTAGTATTAAACATGTAGTCAACGTTGTATATTTTTGTTTGAGTTCAGTTTGTCAAAGTACTGAATATATCTGGGTGAAGGAAACAGGATATGAGGAAGTAACAAGTATCTTTGGTGTTCAGGATAAGAATCTAACGGTACAGAGGGATGTTGACTTTGCTAAAAGACTAGAAATGACGGAACACTTTTACAGAAATAATAAAAGCATAGGATAAAACGTAAAAGAGAAGTGGGGATCCAAGTTGGTTATGTCTTGTTGAGACACTGTGAATTGTAAAGATCAGTAACTGTAAAGTTGTGAGTGGGGAGAAAGAAGCCAGAGAGCATTGGATGGTGGTGTGTAGAATGAATCTGGTGGTGAGGAAGATGAGGAGGACAACAACACCTAGCAGACCTAGTGGTGGAACGTGAAAAATGAAATGAATGAATCCTAGTTGTCACGTAACAGTACAAGGACACAAACAACAAAGTTCTTCTTTTATAGGTGGTGAACATATATCTGTACTCGTCTCTTGTGGGGCAGAATAAAGGTAGAAAAATCTGCTATTAAAGAAAAAGCATAAAATGAAGGACGTGATGTTTGAACAGGGTATGAGGGAGGGTAAAACCACCATTGCACCCTTCAGAGGGATGCAGCCATAGGGACGTTGCCCGGTCAGTGCACAAGAAGGGGATAAGTAGGCCTGCTGAAGTCAAGATAGGCCTGAGCAGGCGAGATACAGCAGGTGTTGACCTTCACATCCAAACCACATTTCATTTACTGAGGAGCAAATATGGTTTGGGAAAGCGCTCAGCTGTGAGGCTTTTATGGAGGAGCTGAAACAGGCTTTGGGAGATCGGGAGGTTCTTCCAGATGACTGGACACCTACAGCTAAATTGAGATTACATGTGAAGGCACTTGGTGTGTTATCTGGAATTAGTAAAGCAAAGCAAATAAGGAGACTTGGTCGTGGAAGGAGGAAGTTCAGGAGTATGTTGAGAGGAAAGACTAGCTAAGGTATGACACAGGACAGGAAAGAGGAGACAGAACCATCGGGACAGGCAGCACAATGTGAAGGAGGCCAAAAAAAGGGTGTATGAGAGCTTGTATAACAAGTTAGAAAGGCAGATGAACAGAAAAAAAGGATATGCAGCAGGTTAGAGTGATCAAGGACAGGAATGGGATTGTGTTGACAGGTTCCACTAGTGTGATGGAAAGATGGAAGGAGGCCTCTGCAAGGCTGATGGGTGAGGGAAATGTATAGAGCACAGAGTTGAAGGGATGGTTATTGTGGAACACAGAGAAAGGATGAAGGCAATGAAGAAAATGAAGAGTGAAAAGGCATTTGGTGGGATGGAGTGTGGTGGTATGGGAAGTGTTTAGGAGAGGTGGCGGTAGTTTCTGCCAGGGCCGTTTAACGAGATCTTGGAGAGTGAAAGGGTGCCTGAGAAAAGAACGAGAAGTGTTCTGGTGCCCATTCTTAAGATTGAGATAGATGTGCTGGGTTGTAAAAACTGATGATTCATACAAAGAAGTTATGAGAAGGAGTAGTGGAAGCTAAGCTGAGGTCAGAAATGTCGTTTGTGAGCTTTCATGCCAAGGAAGACGACCACAGATGTAACATTTGCTCTGAGGGCGTTTCTGGAGAAGGCCAGAAGAACTTCCATTGTTTCTCTGTTAATCTAGAGAAAATCGACGACTGGATACAGAGAGGGGAGCTGTGGATTGGGTGAGGAAGTTGTGCAGGAGTTGCATGAGAACTGGAAGACAGTGGTGAGCTGTGCTGTAGGTGTGACAAGAGGAGTTCAAGGTGGAGGTGGGACTGCAACAAGGATCAGCTTCGAGCGCCTTCTTGTTTGCTGTGGTGATAGACAGACTGACAGATGAGGTTAGACAGGAATCTCTGTGAACCGTGATGTTTGCAGATGACATTATGATTGAGAGTGACAGGGATGGATGTGATCAGGAATGAAGGACAGGTCATGTTGAATGTTTTGGAGATAAAGGCAGGAAATCCAGATTGACGTGATTTGGACACATTGAGAGGAGGAACAGTTATTACATGTATGTTGGGATAGTGCTGACATGATGCAAAGGTTGGAGCTACCAGGAAAACAGGCCTGGAGGAAGACCAAATAGAAGGGTCATAATTTATTGAAGGAGGACATGAGACTGGTTAGTGTGAGCAAGGACGAAGTAGAGGATAGGAGATGAATTACTGGCACATTTATTCACATAATTTGTAATTTAGAGCTGAATCTAAATTCTTTCCCTACCCATACGGCTTCTCCCAACCCCTACATGTATCCCTTCAAATGGAAATTTATGGAAAAATAGTGACAATGCCCAAATTCATTCACTATATAGTGGACTATATAGTGCCTTTGCCTTTTTGTAGTGCAGTCTGAGGCTATGTCCAAATTTCCACCCTACTCCCTAACTACAGAATCTGTGGCGACATATTTGCTGTTTAAAGAAAAAAAAAGTAGCGTGGTTTGCAACTTGCTTTTATAATCCATGGCACTATAGTCCTGCACCATATAGGGTTTTAGTTGTTAGGGAGTCCGTCGGGGTGGGAATTTGGACATAGCCCGTAGTTTTCAAATTCACACATCACCACATCAATATAAGGGTGGGGTCATATGGACCCAATAAGAGAGCACAAGTGTTAAAAAAAAAAACTATGTTGGAGACCACTAAAGTTCCAAATGCCCCAACAATTGGAGGAGTAGTGAGAAGCCATAGGGGTAGGGCAGGGGTCTGCAACCTGCGACTCTTTTACCCCTCCATTGTGGCTCTTTGGTTAAAATAAAATGTTTAATATATAGTGTTTGGTCACTTCATTAGCTCTAATTTTGTTTTTGTTAGTTGTATTTATAAATCTATGACTGAAATACACCAGAAACAGTCAAATAAACAGTTTTTATTTGTGTAAATCATTGATGACTTTCCACTTCCTACTGCATTTGCTACATTGACATGATCCAATGGTGTAGGATGTCTTTTATTTTGAAAGGAAGCCATGCAAAGCTCTGTGACAAAAAAAAAATAAAATGCTTCATTTTTGCCAAAAAACCCCAACAAAAGGTTTTTTAAATGTGTCATGTCAGTAGAAAAAACATAAATATAAATCAGTATCTTAGTTTTCTTAAAGAGTGAAGACTTTGAGGCTCCAGTTGGATTATATTTGGCGAGAATTCGACCCGAATGGCTCTTAAAGTGTTGAAGGTTGCAGACCTCTGGGGTGGAGGAAGATTTGGCCTAACAAGACTGTAAATAATAATGCCGTTAGAAATAGTTTAAATACAGCATGTGTAAATCATCTTTGCAAATCAGCTAAATAATCTTTCCCAATGATTTTATTTTCCTCCTAAGAAAAAAAAAACTAGAAATCTGTATGATGGCAAAAATCGAAGTTCCCTCAGAAGCTGAGCCTGCATAGCCAAGGTTTTTCTTTACATAAAAACTAATCAATAATACACCAATACAAATTAAAAATGGATTGGTTGGGGTGATATGTGTTATGAATAAAAGGTTCATTGGTCAGAACCCTCTAGGTTTTCTTGGAGCAGGCAGCTAATGGAGTTTGTTTTTGACCTAACAAATTAAAATGCCTGCTTTTATCAATGCCCTCTGGGCTGGAGAGTCAGCCAGGGAGAGAGATTTTACTGTCAGTCTCTGTCAGGTTGGTGGTCAATCTTCCATCACTTGTGCTCCTACAAGCCTGCTGTCAGACAAAAGAGCATTCGCTTTCAGTGTGAGTGTGTGTCGGCGTGTGAGTTAAGAAGGTGAAGGAGAGGACGATTTTTATGGCAGAAAAGTCCTTTTTCTTGGAAAATAGAATCTTGCCATTCTTTATGACTGTCACATAACTGTAATTTATGATGGAAAATCCAGCTGTACTTCATTTACAGCTGTACCTGAAAGATTAGCTGCTGCATATAAAAGCTGGAGGTATTTATTTTCTTCTTGTTTCTGCATCCTAAATCTCCGATCACCGAAGGCATTTTTAGGTTTGGGTGTATTCGTCAGAAATGGACGAAATCCAGCTTTCGTGGTGGGCTTTCACAGAAGACTAAACAAACTAGGAAGTAAATGGTTTTACAACAGCCGCTCATTTGGGGGCAGTGTTTCCCAAAAGGAGCTCTGCTTGGAGGAAAAACTAGTCGGAAGAAGAAAACGTGCTGGTTCTCCCAGTCCTTTAAATCTATCCCCATACAAGAAAATATTGGCCGACTTTTTCATTTCATTTCATTCTTAAAGCTCGACTCAAATCATATTTTTTTTCTATTCTCAAGCATTTCCAGTGAACTTTTAATTACGATAGTGGCGTTTTTAGGCTAAATAAAAGTCGTTTTCTAGAACATGTTTTTGCACAGCGGCAGTGGTTTATCAAAAAATTCACCTATGAGTTGTGGGCTGAACCGTTGGGATGAAGTAAGCCTTCCCATCATCCCTTTGTTCACACTCTCTACCGCTAGCTTACAGCCACTCACAATGTCAACCTAACATTAGCGTGCAACAAAAATGACAAGCAAATTGTAGCTATTCACCGATCAACTTTTGAGCCAGATGCTAGCTCAGACAAGGTAGACGTAGATCTACAAGAATTAATTTGTCGGTTGATGGAGCTTGTGGCCCTATGACTGTAACACTTCTGTCCCAGCTTCAACTGAGGGATAATCAGAACAGAAGCCTGAACCTGTTGCTTCCGCAAAGTGCATTCTATTCTGATAATGTACACTTTGAAGGGCATTATCTCGCTTATATCATGGTTCACTTGCAAAACAGAAATAAATATTCAGTCGATTTATAACATTTTATTTTGTCTTTTTTTTTCAGTTTAGATCACTTTTTCACAGACTACTTGATTTCAGGTTACCATGGTAATGTACCACTAAGCTAGCACTCTCCTTAACTGCCTCGGCAAAAGAAAACCATATAAATGCTGATCGTCATGATAGGTTAATTATCATCAGTTCATCACGCACCGCTTGCTTTTGTCCAGATGATGAAGCAAAAACATTTAAATAATTCTGCGCAGTAATTTGGGATATTCGACTGGAACTTCTTTTTTGGGTGTGCGTTATCCCTGTGGATTACAACTTTCTAATCCCAGACCTATTTGCCCAGACCATGGTATGAGCTTTTTAAGATGTCTTTTTGGTTCTTTGCCTGCTCCTGAATTAAAACTATTTGAAAAAACACACACTCAGTTCAGAATTTTCTATTTAAAAAACTGCAGTAATTTTTAGGAGTGGGTCTTTAATACCTGAAATGCTGATCAAATGACATCAAATTGCCTTTTTTTTTAAACTTCTCACCTTTGTTCTAAATTATCCTGGATTTCAAAAGAATATACTTACAAGTGAACCAGATCCACCAGTTT
The DNA here is from genome assembly GCA_003999625.1 of Oryzias javanicus. Classification (NCBI taxonomy): domain Eukaryota; kingdom Metazoa; phylum Chordata; class Actinopteri; order Beloniformes; family Adrianichthyidae; genus Oryzias; species Oryzias javanicus. The sequence continues at coordinate 18,369,410 of CM012451.1, forward strand.
CACATGGACTGAAGTTCACTTTGCTGTTTTAAGTGAGTTTTTACACCTGCAAAGTGGACAGTGGTCAGAACCCGAGGCTCCAGACCCAGATGAGGCTCTTTGGCTTTAAAGTAAAGTTCAAACTCAACTAATTAGTACATTTATGTTTATATTTTTTGACATGCCAGATAGGCCTAACTCTTTAAAATGATGGTAGAAAGTTTACTCTACTAAAAGAGTGGTTTATATTCAGTGACGTCTTATTCCATTTACATGGATAGATTTTAAGATAATTTGGATTTTACATGTTTTAATGTTTTTATTCACTAGTAAAGGATGAAAAAAAGATTAAATCAATAATAGAAAATCTCATGTTTCTTGCATTTTTAATTACAGTAAATCTGCTGGAGCTGAAGGTTCTGATTAAACACAGGATGTGTTTTTTTAAGGAACTTGAATGTGATATTGTCAAAAGGAAAAGGATTTACATTTGATTTATACAGAAAAACCCAATTGAAGTGAACATTTCAAAGCTATATTTTAAAAAGAAATGGCTTAACGACCACGAAACATAAGAGTATTTTTCTAGCTTTGAAACTTTGCGGCTCTCGTTGAGTTTTAGTCCATAAGAACCCGGACCAAATGGCTCCTTTAGCGTTAAAGGTGGACTAAAACAATAAATAATGGTTTAAGCCAAATATACCTATGGACAAGAAGACTGCAAAACTTTACTTCTGAATTTAGAGCTGATCAACTACTTTATTATGTTTAGATTAAGTTGAGGAATGGCTCGGTAATGTTTATAATTCTGTTTGCATTTCATATTAGCAAGCCTTTTCAAAAGAAGGAAATAGAAGTCAATCTGTGAAATGGATCAAATGGCAGTGAAATTTCAAGGTCAAATGATGAGATCTCTAAAAAACATGGCTTACAATGAAGTTGGGATAATCCATCCATCCATCCATCTAATATCACGTTGGTTCATGGGTTTGCCAGAGCCCGTCCCGGCTTGTTAGGCAAAGGAAGGGTGGTACATCCTGTTGCAGTTCTTCCTACACACTCATACATGCACATCTAAGGACATTTCAAATATAGTTGGCATATTCGGCTTCCTCCCACCGTCCAAAAACATGCTTCATAGGTTAATTGGTTACTCTAAATTGTCCCTAGGTATGAATGTGTGAGTGACTGTGTGTGCGAATGTGGCCCTGTGACAGACTGGCGAACTGTCCAGGGTAAACCCTGCCTTCGCCCATCAGCAGCCGGGATAGGCTCCGGCATCCCCGCGACCCCGAAAGGGATAAAAGCGGCACGGAAAATGAATGAATATTGTTGTTTTTTTTAAGGTAGGAGTTGGAATTTTGAAACCAAGCTTTATGAGATTTTATTTTCTTGTTTCAAAGTTAAACCACACTGGAGTTGGTGTCTCCAGTTGCTATAATTTCCACACATACTTCAGTCTGGAAGTCAAACTGTTGCCCCTTGAGTAAGCCAACTGTTTTCTTTTCAACAAACAATACAGACAGATCTTTCTTATCTTACTTTTTCTATTCAGTGTTTCTGACTTTCTTTCACCCTTTGTCTCCTCGTAACCTACAGACCATCTGTTTTGAAAGCAGGTCTCCCCTGCCACCTCTGACTAATTTCTTCTGTCCATCAATTTATTCTTTATCTTAAAGCTCTGCCAACCCAAAGCTGCCTCTTTGCACCTCAGCATCACCCTCCAGCTGTCGTCCTGATGGGAGTATGACTTCCTCCCTCTTTCATCCAGATGCTATTAGTCTCATTCTATCTTTATGCATCTCCCAGGATCAATTTAACAAATGTGAAATTCCACTTTTACCTTGTGGGGACGACTGTTTGACATCCAGTTCCTCACAAATCGAGCCAGCAAATACAAAGGAGTGGGGGATGAAGGCTGATACTCACTGACAACTAACAAATAGCCTTCAGCGACTCAAAAGGACAAGAAAACCATGTTATGTGCACACATTTAGACCCTGATCCATTCACTGATAAATGGAACACAGACGACGCAGCAAGGTAAAAGATTTTTACTTGGAAAAAAAACAGCAAATCTTTGTTGTTGGAGACATAGTGTTCTTGGAATTACATTTGTAAAGCAAATCAAAAGCATTTCTGTTTTTGTACATATTTCATCCTTGTGTGCATACAGACAAAGACGTGTTTTTTTTTTTTAACCTAACTATCTGATACGAGTCTGAACCTACAAAAAAAGATTGCCTTGAGCATTCACTGTGTCAAATAAAATGGTGAGACATCAGTAAAAAAAATATATAGCAAATTATTCTGGAGATTAAAAAGTTAGAAAAGGAATGGTCTGGAGGTAATGATAAAAGATGATTTGATGCAGTCAGAGAAATTTTAAACAAAGCTGTCACATTTATCTCTCTGTCTCCACCTTATATGGTTAACTTTTTAGCTTCAGCAATATGTCAAACTGTTATTTTCTTCTTTCAAAGAAACAATAACTAGTCAACTGTAATAACTGAACATTTAACTTTTGACATTTCCCCAACTTTATTGTTAAGCATCCATTTTTTGTTTTTAATCTGAAGAAAATGTGAACTCTGCTCATTTAAGCAATATATCAATCCACTTTATTTAAATAGACTGGAAATATTTAAAGTTAAAGTCCTGCTATTTGTCACGCATCCAACCCCTAGGGGAGAGGTGACCTACAGACACAGCCGTGCTTGGGAACCATTTGGTGGTTTAACCCCCCAGTCCAACTCCTTAGTGCTGAGTGTCAAGCAGGGAGGCACTGGGTCCCATTTTTAGAGTCTTTGGTATGATTCGGCCGGTAATTGAACCCTCAACCTTCCAATCTCAGGGTGGACACTCTTCCACAAGGCCATTGAGCTGGTCAATGCAGCTTGTCTTGCATGCCTCAAATACAATATCATAAAGCCAAACCCAATGTAAAATGTAAAAAAATATATAAAAAGAAAGATTAAAAATGCAATTAAAAAGTGACCATTTATTTCCTGTTTGATTACATTCATAAAGAAGCAAAGACACATTTAGAAATACTTAAAAAAAAATTCATACTTTGAAAGAATATTGAAAAAACAGTGGGAAAATTTAGGAATACAAATATAAAATGAAATGCATAGATCAAGATGTAGAATGTCTGATTAAAGTTGGAATATTTAGTATGTGGCCAGTGTCGTCTAAGTACAATATGTAGCCTAACTTATTGCAACTTTTAGAGCGTTTAACCTGATCAACGTGATTTAGTTGATTCTGCCACTTTGCATATTAATGTGTTGCAAATCCGTGCAAACCCTGAGGCAGAATCAATAGATTTTTGTTGATTATGTAAACACTTCACATTCACAAATTGCATATCAGTGCAAAACTACCTGTCTTTGTTTTAGAATCTGCTGGAAATTTGTTCATTGTGTAAACTAGTGGATCTCAAACTTTTTCTCTTATTCCTCCTTTGCAGGAGGTAAAATGTTCATCCCACAAAATGGTGACTAATTTTTTTTCAAAAGAATTGAAAAAAAATTGTGAATTGAATCACAATTTTTTTTCAAAAGAATTGAAAAAAAATTGTGATTAAATTCACAATTTTTTTTCAATTCTTTTGATCGATTGTTTTGGATCTCCTGGAGGGCGTTTCAGTTTGGCCACTAGGTGGCGACCGCGCTGTAGTATTACACTTCATTCCAGAAGAAGAAAAAATAAAGATCTGTGCTTTAGACCACAAATGGTTACTTTCAAACAAATGTTTCTTTAAAAACCTTTGAAAATTCCTGCCTGTGTGTTTATAAAGAAGTTCATTTAGTCAAAAAGTACGTTTAGGTCGACCAAGTGTTAGCATTAGCCGCCCAATGGAAAATCCATTAAACATTAACATCAAGTTAATGGACTTCAGGTTTAAGGTGCTAAATCGATTTCTACTTGTATGGATCAATTATTGGTTTATGAAGTTTAGATCATTTCAAATCAATGTTATTAACCCAGCCCTAGTAAGTTTTTAGAACAATATCATTGAACCTATGTCAACAAGATGCCAACAGTGTGTTGTTGTTCACAGAAGCAGCTTTTGAGAATCAATGTTCCTCTTGATATTATGTACTAAGTTTTCTTTTAAGTACCGGTAAATTGAGTGGTTCATTGTTTAACAAATCGTCACGCCTTGCTGTAGGCGGGCCTGCGAACAATTGAAATGAGTCTACCGCGCATGTGCGAAATTCATCAACGTCCGAGCGTTAAGCGTTTAGCTAACATCCGCTAAGAACAACAGTTACATCTTAAAATATCACAGTTAGGATTAGGTTAATGTACAAATAAGTGTCGTAAGACGTGCACATACACAGCATTGAAGAACGATTTGCTCATGTCCCGCCACGGAAAAAATTCCAAAGTCCAATAATAAATACCAGAAAAGTGGATATTTTTAAATGAAAATGAAAATTGCATTCCACAGAAAGGCTCCAGGTTCAGCACCAAGTTTTTAGGGAAACCTAAACAGATCTGTTCCTGATTGGTGTGGTCACAGTCTCATTGTTCAGTCAACAGAATGACATGTATGGCTTCAGTGGAACGCCTGTGAGTGGGAAAGGAAGTGACATGCAAAGCACTGACAGCTTTTGAAATTAATGTTGTCAACTAATGACACAAACAAATCACTGAGAAATATAAAAACAGAAGATAAAAAGAAAATTGATGTCCCCATAATTGGTTTTCCAGCTAAAGATCTACGCTAAAACGTTTCAAAATGGGACAGAAACAACAGCTATTTCTATTATAACAATTAATATCAAAAAGAAAAAAATCACAAAAAACAAGCTTTTTATTTTTTATATTGTTCAGCATGGGAGGACCTTCAACTCTCTGGGATTTATGATGTTTATAAAAAAACATAAGAAAATAAAGCAACCTGAACAAACCCAATTTATTTAAACATATTTTGTGGCCTTCTGCATGACTCGATAACCAATAAATGGACAAAAAAAGGAAAATTTGTGTAGTGAAATTGTTCCAAACTAGAAAAATAGATTTGGTAGTTTTGCCAGATCCTTTTAAATGACCACAGTGGTTCAATGCACCTTCAAGTTCAAAGCCGAGATGAGGGTTTTATTGCACTGGAAAAGCTTTGGAGTGAATGAAATGAAAGAAAATAAACATCAAATCCTCAGTTGTCAGCTTCTTTAGAAAAAAAAAACACCGGGCCACTGGACACGGGATAAAGGACAACTGGCAGACTTAACCTTCAGGCTCGATTATTTTATTGTTAGTTCACAGAAATAATAAAAAAAAAATGATATACTACTAGGGACCACTTCTTTTTTTAATTTTTTAGTTGTATTAACCTTTATACTTTGTGGCTTGTTAAATGACAAATATACATTCACTTTAACTCAAATTTTACATTAAACTAAAAAAAAGCCTTAACAGTCTCTTTGGACAATATTAAAAACATAGAATTCCGACAGGACAGTGACTTCAGTGAAATACTTCACTGTGAAATAAATGGAGTAACTGTACTGTAGCTGTTTTGCGCTTATGGTCAATTCAGCCTCTATAGAAATTCTAAAAACAACACGTTCTCACTCCTGAGTTGTCGCATAATGACGTTTGGTTAAGGATCCCTCCGCTTTACTTTTTGATGTTTTGTGTCCCCGAGTCGTCATTTTCGACACACTGGCTGTTCCAGTAACCCTTCCGTTCTCCAAGGCTTGTTTACATAAAAGTGGAGTCATCTGGACCCCTCAAGACAGTGCGCCGACTTTTTTTTTTTCAATAATTGTCGATCTTTACTGGAGTCCAATGACAGAGGTGAAGTCTTGTCCACCTTTGTCATGGAAGGACTAATGCCTCAATGTAAGGGTGGGGTCATCTGGACCCCATGAGAGAGCAAAAATCACTGGTCCCCAACCTCCGAGCGGCGAACCAGAACCAGTCCACTACCGCGACGCGTAGTGCACCAGTACCAAAACCCGGTACCCTAACCCGACAACAGACCAGATGTGGGACCGGACCTGAGCCGGTACAGAATGCGGTACTGGACGCAAACCAGTACCGGTTAAGTTTAGGGTACCAGTATCTGACGCATCCCTAGGACCAGTGCGCATCTCGTACCTTATCTGGTACCACATTCAGAACAGTTGCTGACCCTTGATTTTACGAACAGCCAGCACTTCAAAAGGTGATGAGTTGGGGACACCCAAAACGTCAAAAAGTGGCGTGGAAGAGGCCTTAACCAAACGCCAATAGGTTACGACTTTGAGAATGAGAATATGTGGCTAAAAAAACAACTTGTTTGTCACTTTGTCAACTGCCTAACACAGTGTTGGGCAAACTACAGCCTGGGGGCCATATACGGCCCTTTGAACTTTTTAATCTGGCCCGCCAAACTGGAATAAATAATTATGATAACTAGTGATGGGCAATATATCGGTGCGATATATATTGGTATCTGCCGAAATTTGAATCATCTGAGATTATCGGTATCGATCCGACATAAAAAATCCAATTATACATGCCATCAACATTTCTCTTATACTTTGAACGGGAGTTACGGCAGGAGAAACGCTCTGTTTAGCACAGTCAGGTACTAGACGCACACGGGGGAGGGGTCCGAGCAACCAACACAGTCTCACTCCCAACTAAAATGTGACCGTAATACCTCATTTTAACCTGTAAATAGATTAGTTTAAACCATAACAACTTTATTTTAAATTGTAAAAAATATGGCAGGGACTAACAGACAGCTCTTTTTAAGTCTCAGTTACCCTTTAGAAACAAAGGTAGCAATCTGCTAGCCAAAAGCTAATTAAAGCCAAACAAAAAGACATATTTAAAAGGTGTCTTTGGGGAAAAAAACCAAAGAATCTTCAGAGATAACATAACATAAAGCTGCTGTTTACAACCAAAACCAAGAGTCTTTCTTAAAATATGGATTTATAGAGACAGTTGTGTCCTGGTGCCAAACCGCTCCTTATAATGTGCAGTGACTGACTTGAATGTTTTATATATGATCACAATAATAAAGTTACAGACACAATGGATTCACGTTATTTTTATTCATGTTTTTTGTCCATCTCACGTTTTATTTATATCTTTTACAAGGTGAATTACCAAACCACTCACTAAACTGCTCCTGGTCCGACCCATTCTGTCATATTTTAGAACATTTTGTGACCCACGAGTACGAAAGCTTGCCCATATCTGGCCTAACGGCACAACTGTTTTACTGTATATTCTCAACCATGTGGTTTCAGTGCTCGTGTTATTGCTAAACTTACTTTAAATAAATGCATATAAGTTGAATTTGATTGTAGACGAACATGCTCTGAACTCCTATTGGACTTTGCTCAACTCTGTCTTTAAAAATGAAAAAAAAAAATACAAGTTTCAAAATCATGCCACTGTTTTGCACGAATTTGAGCTCTAAAAAGAGGGAAGCAGCTCACTAGAAACCTATACGAATAAATGTTATCAATAGACACTAAAATAAAAGTTTAGGGGGTAAAGTTACATTTTATTATTGGAGTCAATGGGGAAAATCTTTCCTTTTAATCCTTCCCCCAGTGGTCATTTCAGAAACTACAACATTATTTCTGTAAGTATTAAATATGCAAATGGCATGAGTTTGAAACAGTAACTTTGTTGCTTTCCATAAAATAAAACAGTTGCATGGATGGCTCAACCCTGTGCTCGTATGATGGTCTGACTAACAATAAAAAGAAGGCCTCTCACAGTTTCTTTGTACTGCAGCATTGGAGCTACCAGCAGATTACAATCAAAGCGTGTGAAGGAGCAGAAGGTGAGGATCAGTGTGAAGGAGAACACGTGGTACCCACTATGCTTCTTCAGAGCCGAGGCACATGGAGAGCGATGACTTTACCTCTCAAAACAATCACTTTGACACAGCACGACTGAAGAACCGGTGGTTTCAGGGTTGAATTGGTCTTTAGTCTGCCTGGAAATGAAGCTGTTGATGGTATATTGAAGGGATTCAGTTGTAACAAATGCACAGAAGCACTTCTGGGGTCCAAAACAAAGTGACACAGCAAACCTTATCGTGTATCCGTGTGTGTCTGTGTGTGTCTGTGTGTGTCAGGGTGACAGCAGTTTTATAACACACTCATATATGAACTGACTTTGTAAAATAGAAGCACTTTCATTGATTTTGATCAATGTATAAACTCGTGGGGTGTGTTAAAGTTGGACCCATTGCGGGGTGAAAATCAATAGTACATACTAGAGCTAAATAATCAAGTAAAGCAAAATCTTATCATTTTATTGCGAATACAATTTGAAAGTATTTATCCCATGGTAATATTCCTCTGTTAATACTTTTACCTACGTACTGCATTTAAAAAAAATGTAATTTCACCAAAATGATTTGTTACTAATATTTCAAAAATTGGTGAATCAGAAAGACAAAGTCAGCACGAGTGCTCAGTTAGCAGCAGACTTAGCTGGCTGAATGGATGCTGCACCACAGAGCAAATGACTGGAATGTCGCCAAAACAACTTTATTTACAAACTAACAAAAGGTCAGCAATTTTGAAGTTTTAAATTTATCTTAAAAATATTAATTCCTAATATAATAGATGGTAGTAGGGCTGGGTATCGATTATAATTTCCAAAAATTTTTCAATTTGATTTTTCAATATCTGGACCGATTTTATTTCGATTCTTTAGATTCTTCAATTCAATTCAGACTTTACACATTTATACATATTGGTTTTAAAATAAATTAATAATTTGTGTTTTGAATATATTTATATTAATTTGATACAGTTCACATACTGTAAATTGTATTAGTTAAATGTATTTGTATTTATTTATTTATTTCAAACATGTAAAAAAAAGGGAGAAAAAAAATAACAAAGCAAAAAAAAGACATTAAACAAACAATACATTCTCCATTTATAAAAAAAAAGAAGTCACAAACTTAAGTCAATAAATACATGTTTGAAAAGGGGATAGGCAGAAGCAAATGCTTATCTAGGCCTATCCTTTGTGTCTGTATCACCTTACATAAATAGTGAAATAATAAGATTGTTAATAGCATACTGTTACATGGTTTCTCAAAAGTAGAAACTTTAACAAAAATGTTCAAAGCACTGATATTGTAAACATTGTTCTGCTTCTCCTGGAGGGTGTTTCAGTTTGCCCACTAGGTGGTGATCGCGCTATAGCAATACACCTTATTCCAGAAGAAGATGACAGTAAGGGGAAAGGTTTTTTAGACAATAGATGCTTACTTTAAAAAGTAATGCGTTAGCATTACCCGTTCTAAGTGAAAATCCATTAAACATTACCCCGGGCTCACACGGCTAGCGTTACAGCTCAGGCGCGATGCGTTGGCGGTGTACAGCTGATGGCTCGTATTAGGTATTGACTGCAGCCACAGGCTCTGCTGCAGACCTCGCAAAAGTCCAAACTCACATACATACATGCTAATCTCCCCTCTGTTTGCTGGGGTTCAGCGGTCATCCGGAAAAAAATTGAACCAAACTAAATGGATTCGCAGCGCCGCAGAGGCCAGACCGCAGACCTAAGACGTGAACGCCTTCAGTGGGATTTCCTTTCGCACTTCTAAAGTTACATCAGAGCTGTAACGCCAGCGGTGTGAGCTCGCCGTTAGCATCAAGCTAGTGGACTTTAGCTTTATGTGCTAAACTGATTTATATTTTTATGAATTAATTATTGATGTGTTAATTGATTCAAATTGATTATATCGCCCCAGTAATAGATGATAGTCTACAGATAGTGTAATAGATCTTTAGGATAGAGAGAGAAATGGTGGTAATGAAATGCAAAAAGGACAGAAACATGTTGGGAGGAGCTTAAAACTGTTTAACAAACATGAAAAAAATCCTTTAAAAAAAATTCAAGACCGCTAAAGGAAAAAGACTCCAATGTTCACAGTTGTATCCAGTTTATGTTTTGATATTATATTCCCTGCTAAGTAATGAAAAGCCCATTAAACTATTTGCTCAACTTGATGAATGAGAGTTTTGGCAATCCCAAGAAACTGTCGGGCTTTTTGTCAGGACCTCAAAGCAAGATGTGAATAGACGGAGGACAGCAAGCGAACTAACACTTTTGACTTTTCACTGCATAATCACCATGGGGTTCTGTTCTTTAAAGCAAGCTGTCTCACAGGGTACATTTATGAAAAAAAAGCTTTTCAACCATCAGAGCCCTCTAGTAAAGAAAAAGTGAAAAACACCCTAAGGCTTTTAAATAAATAATATAACCATTGAAGATAGTTGGTTGAAAGGTGCGTGGAAGAATCATTGGTTTATTTTTTAATCAAAGCAGAGCCCCTGTGGCTGTGGAGATGAGAGACCAGCCTTGCAAGACAGGGTATTAGCTTACTCTGTACTGACACTTGAAACTGATCTTATCATCATGGTAATATACTACTTTGGCCAGCATCCTTTTTGCGTTATGAGGACTGACAGCTTGGGACTACATAAACCAAATCAAATTTTCCTCGATTCTGTCATTTTGAATTTGCTTTAGTGGGTCGTTAACTTTTCCAAAGCTGTGAAATTGATTTTAAAATACATTTTTCTCTTTGCAATGACTCTTGAAAAGATTCCAAATCTACTGATTTTACATTTACGTTTAAATGTAGATATTCCTGTTGAAGCAGGATCAACATTTTATAAAATAATATTTTGTATTTTTTCTGTGTATTCCACTTTGTCTTTTAGACTATGGAACAGTGATACTGTGGCAGTGTGATACTCTTGTAATCACCTGGTGGAGCATGTGGGCCTAATTTTAAACTAATTCCCAGAAACCTTACTCTGTTCTACACGATACTGCTCTGTTCATTTAAGGTGTTTTTGCTTGTGGAAATGTATGCAAAGTTGTACGTTTTACGAATGCTTGAGGCTGTGGGTCCAATACCAGAGCTGAATTGCAATATGAATACACTTCAGGCCACTGACTGGCCATTTGATCACCAAATGAATCCATTGTAAATATTCTGGAGAACAGCATCTTTCCTACAGAAAAAAAAGGAAGAGCTTGTTCCTGTGTTGTTGTTTTTTTGCACGTCTCGTCTTCATTAAATGCTTTTAAATAAACCAAAAGTCCTAGCATCAGCACTGCCAACATTCTGGATTAATTGGACAATAATAGATTAAAAAAAAAACAGGGTTGGTGCACTCAGAGTTTTGGGTTGGTTCAAAACAACCTTGTTCACCATTTGGCATATATCTCCTCAGGCAACACATTTCCCAAGTTGTCCCATATTGAAGCATAATTAAGGCCTCCTCCGTGTCACTTTTTGATGTTTTGGGCATCTTAACTCACAATTGTTTGATATGCTGGCTGTTTTAATTAAATCATCGTTTTTTCGGACGCAGTACTGGATGCAGATCAACCCTTGGGACCCTAATTCTAGCCTGGTCTGTGTCTGGTACGATCCGAATTCTCCTTTCTCTTCCCCTTAGCCCTCTCCCTTCGTTTATCCCTCCATGCTTGCTCCAAACAGAGGGTGAGGAAAAACAAGTGTCTGATATTTTGGACGTGACTTTCGTTCGATGACGTCATCAACATCACTGGTCCGCTAGCTTTAGCGCGGAGCTTCCAGCGCTGGAATATACATAACAACAGCGGTTTTATATCTTTAAAAAGGTCACGCTACAACATAAAGTCATTACTTACATTTGAATGTAAATATCTGTGGTTCAGAGCGCACCAAAGTGAAGAAAAGAGCTTCTTAGCGGTTTATTCTCGCGATGGTGGACTTTGGACCCTTCTGTTTGGAGTGTGAACCTTAAAAAATAATAATCCTGGACAGAACTTCGACTTCTACTTCAAATCATGGGGAAGTTTAAGAGGAAGGAAGAAGGGGAGTATTCGGATTCAGCCCAAGTCTCTGTATCATACCGGTTTGCGGCTTTGATTTAATTGAAATGGCCAGCACGTCAAAAATTATGAGTTGGAGACAGTCAAAATGTCAATTTTTTCCTTAACTTGTGTCAAAATGTGACGACTCGGGAATTAGAATGTGTTGCTTCAAATCAGTTTGTTTGGTCTTGCATATGGGACCCAAACAAACCAAGATAAATCAACTCAAAAACAAGGTTTGTTGTTGTAACTGTTGTTTAGTCCAGTAGAGCAATCCTATGTTATTGGAAATGTGTCAGGAAGAGCATAAAGCTAGATGGAAATATTCTGTTGAGTACTTCAGCCACAGAAAACTTAAAGGAAAATTCAAAGTCACATCCATCCATCCATCCATCCATCCATCCATCCATCAATCCATCCATCCATCCATCCATCCATGCATCCATCCATGGCAAATTGTTTCTTCAAATATAATTGAAAAACATTTTCAGATTCGTATACTGTTTAAAAAAAACACAAGAGAAAGAAAAACGTGTTGCATAAACGTCTCTTCTGGAATGACAAATATTACTTTGCATTTCCATCAATCTAATGGACAATCTGTGTTGGGTTGCTGGGAAAACAGTGTTTGTCTGACTGTTTTTCAGGGGCTGAGCTCCGTTCCGGCAAAAAGTAACTTCGATTGCTTCAGCATCTCAAGAGATTTTGGACAATTCCATGAGTCCAACTTCATGAGAAAAATAAAATGGGGAGGTCTTCTTTCTATTCCAACATGGCTGCACACTAATGCACACATCAAGGATAAACAACTGTTGTCAGCATAGAAGTGTTACTTTAACCCAATGGAAAACTAGACTTCCCCTTCTGACCTCCCAATGATCACACTCCTGAGCCTTTTGGGAACACTTCCTAGAAAAAAGAAATAATAAAGCTGTAGCTGATATTAGATCAAATCAGATGGATTATGAATGGCGAGTCACTTACATTGGTATGCATACGTGCGCACAGATAAAACGTAAGCAATTTATTTCTAAAGTAGACGTGTGTTTAACTATAGTTTTGTCCTCTAAAATGCAGTAAAGTTAAAATCGCAAGAACCCATTTATTTATTGTGCTTTTGTCTCTAAGGAAGTTAAAATTACATAAGAGGTACAGAATCAAAAACATGTCAAGATTATTTGGGAGCAGTAGCAGAAATATGCTCCTAACATGATAACTTCACACTGCTGTGTGCTTGTATTCACTACTTTTTACCATCGTAGGTATTGTACACCAGACTAAAGATCCAGAGGCAAACACACACACACACACACAGCAACAAGGCATCACCCAATATTTTTAATGAGTCTGTTTCCAAGGAAACGGCTGGCAGATGGTTGCCAAGGAGCACATATATAATATAGACTGACAGTACTCAGAGCTATGTAAAGCTAAATATGACAAATATCGAGAGCATGTTGTTATGTGTCGGCTTTATTCTGTCCCAAAAGAGGAAAAAGATCATTAGTGGGGTCAACACTACAAAACAACAACAACAAAAGCTGAGGTGTCTTATGTGAAACTGAGCTCTAATTCCAAATGTATTATTGACTTAGTAAAGGATAAAGAAAAAAAACCTTCCGTCTCTTACCGTGAATGATTAGATTTTGGCAAATCAACGACTTTTCAACACAATTATGCAGATTAAGTAATTAAAGGAACCACAGCTGTGTAGGCTTTTTTTTCTTTTACATTTTATTCCAGATGCACAAAACAGATAAAACCCTTGTAAAAAAGACAACTAAAATGGATAAAACAAAAGAATGGGATTTTTTTTTTTAATCAGGAGTCTTAAGAGGAAAGTCGGGAGTTTAATATATTGAAATCTTATTTATTTTAATGCATGGGATAGGCAGTAAACAAAAAATGTATCTATGAAATCAACAGTTTTCCATTTCTCTTATAATTTCTGATCAATTATGGTTATCTTGTTTAAAGGGGTCATATGAGAGAGAAAGAAAGGACTTTATTGGGTCTGTGCTAATACACAAGTATTTATAAGTCCTAAATCTTCAACATTTTACGTCTACAGATATACATTATGTATCCGATAGACATTAACTCATAGAGGTCTTTTGCATTTAGATCTCGAGCAGACAACTTTCCCGCAGCTAATTTTGTTGCAGACCATCATGCTTTGCGCGTTGTAAACAAACCACGTGAGTAGTTTAATCGACATGGACACAAGATGTCTATTAGAAATCTATTAGCTATTTGATGGACATTTACAATCAATGTCTTTTAGTTGTCTAATGTACTGTAGATGTCTATTAGTCATCTAATAGACACCTCTACCTGATAAATATCTCTGTCTATCAGATAGCTAATAGACATCTACTGTAGATGTCTATTAGATTTCCCAACTGGACATCTCAGGAAACTCTTATTTAGTTACTTTAATAGGTGTCTACCAATCGTGTTTCTTCATCTGTACATGTAAATGCAAGTGTGTACTCTGAGTACTTTGTCTCTGAACAGCAACTAGACACTTTTGTACAGCAGAAGATAGTGGGAGCCACACCTGCTCCAGGTATGGGGCTGTTTGGAGACATTGATGACAATTTATCTGCTATTTATACATACCTTACAAGAGTTGATTGTTAAAATTTCTTGACAACAACAAAAAAAAAAAGTATTTTTAGGGTATATTTTATTGACTAGCATTTCAGGTGCCATTTTTTTTATTATATTAGGTCTTTCAACTCATTATGCAACATATTCATTTTCTCAGTTATACACTTTACCTTCTATTGTGATTTAGTGAACACACATGACTTATGGATTTTCGCCACGTTTGTCATTAAATTCCTTTATTTATTGAGGGTCTAACATAAAGAATAGTAGAAACACATAAAGAACAGTTCAGTTAAAAGTGTCTGCTGAACAAGACAATGTCCATTTATTTGACTAAATGGTTTGCATATTGAAGATGTTCTTTAGATGTTCTTTAAATGATTGATTTTGAATGCGGATGGTTTGTTTTTCTTGCTTGTCAAGCTGAAGTCTTATAATGGAGCGGGAATCTATTCAAGGTCGTTGGGTATTTTTTTAGTCATATGACATCTGGATTTGAAAATTCCTTTACTAAACTGTGAATTAACGGCAAATAACCATTTAATTCTTTTAATTTCCTTATGTGAATCTCATCAGTTTTACCCTTCAGTCACTGTAAAAGAAATCCAAAGGAATATATTTAATCATAGCTAAATATCCACAACTGTTCTCAATTTAATCTCAGCTATGAAGTACAACAATTGGAAGATGACTTTAAGGAATAGACTTAATAGCGTTAGTCTTTGACCTTTTTATCCTTTCTTTTTTTTTTCTGGTTTGTTGGTTTTACCTAAAGAGGTATTTGAACTATCGTCGCACATCAGTTTTAATGGCAGTCATGCATGTGTCACCATGTTAAATATCAGACAGACAATTTACTCTTTGATGACTACAAACCTCGACCTATTAACATGACTGCATTTAAAAAAGGTCAAATACATCCAGCGGAGAAAAAAAAGGAAAGTTTGGTGCAGGAGAGCGCTGGTTGTCTGGCAACAGAAGATAGTGGAGAGAATTTGGAGGAAAATAACAGAAACATACACATATTAGATTAGATTATAGATTTATGTGACTGGTAGAAGGTCACTTTAAAAGTGCAGGAGATACCGTTAAGTACTGCCAATTTAGGAAATAATAAAAAGAGTGAATCTTTAAAATATTATTTTGATTTCAACAAAGGCAGCTACTATTTTATAATTCAACTTCCTGTTAAATAAATCATTTTTCCTCATTAAATGAGTCTGTTTTGGTGTCTCAGGAGGACAGGCTGACGACTGCCTGAGATTTAACATGACATAAGGTCACTCTATCATGGCAATTAAACAAAAACATCCTATGAATATTGCATTTTTTTTTTACGTGCTTAAGAATTTGTGCATACATACGACACACGACGCAAAATAGAAATGTCTCGACATACATGTCCTCCCGCTTTTATGTTATGAATTCAGAAATTTGTAATGTTGTCAGCATGATGATGCACGGTGCATCAATTTTCCTTCTGAAATTTAAAATCCTGCTGCTTGTTTTTTTTTTTTTTTTTTTTTTTTCTCCATTGAAAAGGAGTGTGGTGCCTTAATGGACTTGATAATGGGGATCTGTCTTGTGGCAGCCATTACTGTGAGTTTAATGTGCACTCTCAAGGTAGTATGTTGACATTTTCAGCTTGGCACAACCAAAGGTTTGGCTCTTCATGCATGCTGCTCCCATGTGCCTAGCCTTTCAAGGATAATGAGCTAATTTGTTTTTCAACAGGACAGTGCTCACGATAAGAACAGAAGCCGTATTTTAGGGAAGAGTCAGTTCCTCTTCAAAAAGAAAGACCCATTACCTTTATATGAGGAAAATTTGTGCTAAATTACATTCAATCTCCAACCTAATATGTATTCATTTTTTTTAAAGCTTTAGACCTGGATGGATGTGGCCACTAAAAGTACAAACTCAATGTTCTGGTGGGTGAGGTAATGCATGCGAGTTAAAACAGTTTACGCAAAATGGAACACGGAGGTAGAGTTTTATTTACCGTTTATCTGCTACTTTGTTGATAATGCATTTGGTGGATTTAAAAAAAAAAGCTGTCAAAGCTTTCATCGTTTTTTTTCTAAATATCTTTTAAAAATAGATAGGAGCTCACTAATATACAATGTTTTTTTTTATTTATTTTTATATTCCAAGGTATTCATTGGGTAATTAGTCAGTGCAATATCAATCTTTTCAGTGGATCTACAAAGAGTAAATCTGCCTCTAATTGGACAAAAGCTTTTTTTTAAAAGTTTATACGTTTTTGGTTACATTCCAGAGTAAAACGTACAATATGGAGGCTACAAACACAAAAAGACAGGAGTTTGTAACAACTGCAACATTTTATTGATTATTTTAATTTTTTTTATTATGTCCTGAATTGGATTTACTGATAAAGAGAGGAGTCTTTATCTAAAATAAGACGCAATGATTAAAATGATCTATATAGCAGCTGGCTTGATTTTTATTTCTATTAAGTGACGTCTCGCTTGGTCACATTCTTAAATAGGAAAACAAGTGGGTTTTATTTGGTTCTCCCAACAAAACAAAATGTTGTTTTCATCTTGCGATAATTACATTATTATTTAGTTATTTAATAATAATATAATAATAATAGACTTTATTTATATAGCACCTTTCAAGATAAAAACCACAAAGTGCTTTACAGTAAAACACAGATTAAAACACAAAGTAAAACCAAATATAAAAACAGGACATAAACAGAGTTAAGATATATCAGTATTACAATAAAAATAAATATTTTGTCCTTTTTTTTAGCAGCACTCATCTAATCTTGTGGCCTAAAAAGGTCGTCTGTTAACTCGTGAAAGTGAGTTTATCAGATTAAGCCGTGTTTACCAGCATTGTAGGTCACAGTGACTGTATGTGAGAATTGTATATTGTACATCTCTCATAGTAAGTGCACAGCTGCAGATGTCATGGTAAACGGATTTAAATTAAGCTCTTACAGTCATTTTCAGTACATTCTCACTACCAATATGTCATACATGGCCTTACCAGTTCAGTGAGAGGTCATGAGTTCAAATCCAGGCTGAGTCATACCAAAGACTTTAAAAGTGGGATTCGGTTTAACACTCGCCAAATGGTTCCTGGGTGCTGCTGTGTCTGCTGCTCACCACTCCCTCAGGGGATGGGTCAAATGCAGAGAACAAATTTCACACACCTCGTAGTGTGACAACTGATGCAACTTTATATGACATTGTCTTTGGCGCCCCTCCACAACGCTTTTTGTCATTTATTGAGATGCTGGCTTCTCCCTTTAAATCAGGGGTCCCCAATCTCCAGCCCAGGAGCCAGTTGGTACGGGGCCACACATGCTAATCAAGGGTCCCCAATCATTGGGACACGTCCGGTACCCCGTGGTACTGCACCCAGTACCGCACCCCGAGGGTTTGGGACTCCTGATTTAATGGGAACAGCCAGCATGTCAAAAAAACAAAGAGTTCGGGACATTCAAAGTATCGTGGAACCATACGTCCTTATATGTGTTGCGTTGGGAGTGAGGATGTTTTGTCATTTAATCTCACCGTTAGCATATTTGTAATAAAAAATACATGTTTTTTTCTTAATAGAGAAATCTGGTTTAAATCAACAATGTTTGCATTATATTAATTAAAATATGTGATCACATCGACAGAAATAGTCAAATGATGTAACCGATTACTTTATAAATCTAAAATAGTATATCATAGTAAAGTATGTTTAGCTTTGCTTGAAAGTTATGCTTTAAATACCAGTAGATTTATTTTCTTTTAACTTTAAGTAAAAAGAAATGTGTTATTCTTTTGTAGACTTTTGTAAGATATCCTTAACCAATGAGCAGAAAAAAATGTCCTTGAAAGTAAAATGTACACACAATTCATTGGTATAAGAACTAGGCTTGCTAACAGAACAAAAGAGCTGATTTAGACATATTGAACAAAGACATAACTGTTTGACTTCATATTGTAGCTTTTTTTTAATCAAAGAGCTGAAGCTCAATGAGAGATGTAGCGTTTTGTGACATTACTGCACAACATCTATATTGTAAACGTGTCCTTTGTTTATTATTGTGTACAATATTGATACTAAAAAGTCATATTTTTATAGTTTTATTGGAATAAACAGAACAGAATATATGGATCAGAACAAAAAGAGGCAAATGTAATAGTCTTAACCTTCTGAGACTATAAAATATTTTAGCATGTTTAAAGATCTTGTGAAACATCAAGTCCCATGTCGCTGACTTTACTATATTTTTACAGCCTTTTCTAGCTTTCCAAGAGCTATAAGGTTGTGAATGAATGCTTGTGGATTTTAGCAAAACAATTTAGCGATGCAAGGAAATGCAATCTGCCATCGAGCATTAATATGAACACATGTCTAGGTTTGTTCAAGCTGTGGGAGCAGGTGGCTCTGACATTTTGTGCCAGGATGAGCTCTAGTGCAGTTGGCCACAGTTACCAAACTGGACAACATGCATAACCTGTGAGTCCATTTATTTAATTTTTTTTAATAAATCCACACAAAAGTAGCTGTTTCAGATTTTAAGAGATTTTAAAAACAGCAGGCCTTATGAATGATCGATGCAGTCATCCTTGAATCTTGTTTACAATAATCTACAGCTGTTGCGCGGGGAGTGCATCCTTGAACAAACTGCTTTGATTCAATATTTATGAATCCACCCCGTCTGAGATATCGCTAAAAATTCTGATTAAAAAGAAAAGAAAAAACAACACAGATGCAGGTTTTCTAAGCAACTCTGATTAACCATCCAAGTGAGAGCGGCACATGTAGCGAGAAGGGGAAGAAATGATGGGAGTGAGATGTATTGACGGGAGAAACAAAAGGACAAAAGCCAACCTCAGATGAAAAGAGGACATTAAATCACAGTAAAAAGCCCATCAAAACATATTTTTCCTTTAAAATTCACAAAGTCCATCCCTGCCCCAAAGTGAAGGACTCACAGATATTCTGTTAAATACGATATCTTTATCCAAATGCCAGAATGAGGATTAACATATTTATGAAATAATACTGCTGCATACGACACAAAGGGAAGTAATGAAGGAAATCAAAACACAATTTGAACAAAGGGTATGCAAAAGACCTTGTTATACACATTATGTCGTGCACAACCTCCATCGCATCTCGGCCTGAGCTCACAAGAGGACAAATGACTAGTTCTGGGTCTATGAATCGATCTGAAATGTTCTAAGCTTAATAGATCAATAATTAATCCATAGAAATAAAGATTGATCCAACGCATGATACTGTGGCTGCATTTTCTGTATGCGGAAGCAAAACGGTTGCACCGCTCTCCCGCATGCGCGAACCACACGTCACTTCCGCGAAAGCAGTTTACGGTCTTTGGACGGTAACAACAATAATAACCTCGTCGGATGTTAATATAGCACACAAAATGTTTATCATAGTGAAAACATTCTTAAACTTATTGTTTAATAAACGAAAGAAAAAAGACACATTAAGGATAAGGACTTTGCAATCTTAAAGTGACTACTACGGACTACAAATGTTTTCTTCTTCTGCAGTTTTAAATGACGGCAGTTTCCTCCCTAAGCTAAGAGGAAACAGCGCCACTTCAAAACACTTTATTTTATCCGGTAATCCAAATCGTTTTTAACGGTAACTCAGTGGCTTTTTTTCACACAGTAATCCAGTCAGGAGAAGCTCTCGGGTGTTCAGAAAAACATAAATTCTTGTGCTGAAGACGTTTTACTGTTTGGAAATGACACCGTCGTATAGTGGGTATAGTGGGCGAAGAGCGGAAGTGACGTGTGGTTCGTGCATGCGGGGTAAGTGGTGCAACCGGTTTGCTCCCGCATACAGAAAATGCAGCCACAATGCTAAAGTCAGCTAGCTTGATGCTAATATATAATGTAATTTCCCAAAGAAAGAGCCATTTAAATGTTATTTTTCTTTTTTAAAGACACCAAGTCCCAATAGAAAGTAACTTAATGAAATTTCCCTCCCCAGCCGGATGTTCCTCACACACCTTCACTCAGTGGTGAACATCAAAAGCTCCGTGCTTCAAGGAAAAAGGGGTTAGGTCTCTCCAAATTGTTCCACATCTGAAAGTTAGGCCACAAAAAAGCTCTGAGCTGCACTTTGAAATTCCTTTTGTAGCCTTGTGCCATTTGATTTAGTATCAGTCCATCAGTGTGTGAGTCAGCAGTCTTTGAGATCCTTGCATTGAATTTGATATATTTCGTTTTTTTTTCCCCCTGCCCATGTTTGTTGATGCAAAAGACATCATAGTTTTTTTTTTTTTTTTGAGTGGCAGAAATATGCAATGCATCATTTTGTGCTACATTTTTTTGAATCCACTTATTTTTTGCCACAGCAGCTGCTGAAAATACCCTAGAGCAGCAGTTCCTTTATTGTGAAATGTATTCTTAAATGCAGCTTTTAAAAGATTTATCAATTAAGTGATGAAACAGAAACACAGAAGAAGCAAATGAAACAAGTTCTTAAAGAGAAATAAAAAAGAATATTTCTCTTCTGGTGCCACATACAATCTATTTTGTAGTTGTTGGATTACAGAACACGCTGTCACGCTATCTACTACCCCCATCTGAAGCAGTTGGCCTATCTCTGTTGCTATTCTATTTGTAAGTTGGCTTGAAGGTATGATTTAGTGGAGCGGAATACTCCATCAAGCTTTAGGTGACATGTGCACCTGAACATCAATAGTATTGACAGGGATATGTACTGAACCTAAACTCTTATCATTGACTCACAGCAGGAGGTGAGAAATAGCCATGGATGTTTATGTTCTCAATAGAAGAGATTACGTGAGCAAAGGCAGAGGAGCATTAGAAAATGACTCATCTCTAATGGAAGCTCAACCTTGCTGAACAGACAGTCTGAGTTAAGGGGGCCTCCTTCTGATGGCCTCAAATCAACTACATGAAATATTGAAATTTAGTAGAAGACTTCACCTGATGCTAAAATCCTATGAAATTCTACATTTAGCTATCCTACATTAATTCAATTGTATTTATACAACCAAATTTCACTCATTGGGCTTCATGCTGGTAGGATAAACAACAGCTGATTGCTAAACTAAACTAAATAGACTAAATAAACAGGTTATCTCTATCCTTAAACCCTCATTCCCACAATGGAAAAACTCCTAAAAAAATAGATTCAAAGAAAAAAGAAGAAAACCTTCCTACATGAAGGAGAGGTCCTCTCCCAGGACTAATAAAGAAGAATTAGCTTAACTAACTCTACAACTGCATATTTGAAAATAATTCAATCAGATAGAACTTGGGGACAGGTGGGGGCGAGCTCCACAGCAGAGACCAGCCAGAGGCGTGGTCCACGGCCAAGAACAGAAACAAGGGCAATCCACCAGGAAGAGGAACAACACATGAATCACACTGCACTAAATAGAAGCACAGAGAACTAAATAAAATAAATGATAAGGAATAGAGGCGAGGTGAAGTATATTAAAGGTACAGTGAGAAACAACAATAGTAGTAAAATAATTTATGGTAAACTTGTTTTTGTTTAGTTTTTTTCTCAGTTAGAAAAAATGCATTAACCAACATAGTAGCCTAATCACTTATTGTTGGACATTCATTCACAGAGGCCAATAGATTTCTAATACACTGCATTTTACTGAAAAAAAATGCTTTATTTCATTTTATACAGACAGAATATTTTACATCTGACATTGCAGCAATCACAATAAAAGGGGACTATGAGAAAATAATAAATACCCTGCCTGAAGCATAAATGTGCAAATCAATGAAAAATTCAATTAAATTAAAATGCATCTTACCCAGATGTGATGAACTTGTAAAGATATGCAGTTAATTTCTTGATTTCTTGTCATGGAGGTCTTGCTTTTGCTTTGCTCCCCCTAGTAGCGGAATTGTGCATTCTTGTAATTTATATTAAGAACCATAACTCGCCTTAAGGAATGGGCTAGAAATTTTCTTTTTTTTTTTCCTACAACGTCCTTATATATTTTTTTCTCTTCACAACCGTGCCAAATAAAACCATCTGATGTTTGCCATCTCTGGTTTAGACTCTCTACTTCCAGGCTACAGCCCCCGAAACACCAATCTTTACATTACAGGTGCAACAAAAATGGCGAGCAGTATCTGAACTATCCAGCCGTACAGTTTGTACGGGGAAAACGAAGACGTGCTTGGATCCATTTGTTTACAAATAGAGATATGGGAATGGAAGGGAACTTGTGAGACTCCGACAGGCTTTTTCGTCGACGATTTGAAAACAATTTGAATCTTAGTTTTCTTTATATTTGTCCTCCATCATGTGAAAAAGATATGAGAACATGTTAAAAACACACAACGTTTTCATTGGAGTGGGTCTTTAAATAAAACTGACAAATAAAAGCTTTTGTGACTCTTTTCGGTTAGCTTTAGGCTCTGAGACTAATTAGCAGATTTAGGCAAGGGTTTATAAACAGAGTTTACATGGGTAAAGTGTGCTAATCCCCTTCAGGACACAGTCCATTAGCCATTCATTCTTCCATCCATTAACATCCATTGGGTTTGGGTTGAGTGTGATGCAGACGGAAGGCCTTCTCGTTTCAGCCGGCGCTTGTGGAAGGTGGTGTTTGGGGGTCAGCTGAGGAATTTGAACCCTCCGGCGTGCCAGGGCTCTGCCACTGGGCCTCTTTTCAGTATAGAGATGTCTGGGTAGCATTTTTACTGGGTGCTCAAACCACTTCTGTGTGGAGGAGCTCTTCTCTGAACTCCAACTGGATGATTGATCTTAGAACGCTTTCTCTGAGGAAGACATTGCGAGGGTAGCTCATTGCTGTTGCCTGTATTCACAATGTTCTCTATTGGTTTACGGTGCACAGGTTAATTCCAGTTAGTGAATGTTGGACATAAACAAACAAACTCATCCTTTGACTCAGTTCTCCTTCAACAAAAAGTCAAAGTTCCGATCACTTGAGAGACCTCATCAATCAGCCGGTCCATCCATTCTTATTTCTTCATGAATATTCACAAAAGTAAAAAATAAAATGTTTCTGCAGTTGCTTCACAAACTGCTACTTCAATTCCTGAAACTGTTAGTTTTTCTGCCCAGAAAATTGCATGTAAAGCGCACATGCTAAGGCGTGAAATAGATTTAATTCAGATGGATTAAATAGTTAGTTTAAGATTTTCCGCCAATTAGAAGCAGAAAATTTGCTAAATTCATTAAACAAAAATGTCTGACTTCTGAATATGGTTGAATTCAGACCCCACTGCATAAAAAACATCTTTTTTAGTCCAAATAAGGTTAAACATTCTAAAGAGGGACCCAATTTAACATTTGTAAAATGACTCATGAATAGTTGACAAGTTACTTTTATTAAATCCTTCAAATGTTAAGTTTTAAGATTTAGTTATTTTGAAATTAACTCCCTGTGAATCATAAAAATTCTTTTTTTTTTTTTGCATGTGTTTTTTTTTTTTTAACCTTTGAGCACCTGAGATGACACCAGTGAGACGTAAACACAAAATCTTTCACATACTATAACTTTTCAACTGTTAATCGTGTCAACGGTTGAAAAGTTACAGTAAAACAAAGAACATAAACACTGGAGTTCAAGTGTTAAAGTAACCCTATGAATATTTTTTTTAATTTAAAAACATTCCTAGTAGTGTTTTAATTATGATTATGAAGTTTTTAACCAAAATCCCACAACCTAAATGTCTCAAAAAGCCATTTTTCATGTTGATCTGAAGCCTCTGTTTCCAGAATCTCCTCTGAGGGGGCGTGGCTTTTGGAGCTGAGCTGAGTAGCCCCGCCCCGATCCCCCTCTGTCTTATGATAGCTCTCTGTCTCGCTAGTGTAAATATTCACAGATGCTACATAAAAATGTCAATTATTATTAGTAATGTCCATCTTGTCATCTGTCTTCTGAAGATCTTCATGGACCAAACTTCCTCCAAAATCCTGATTCTTTCTCCTTCCAGTTCACCAAAGACTCTTAACTAATTCTCAAATGTTTATTGACGTTACTGTGATCACATTCAATCCATTGGTTTCTCAGAGGAGAGTCCTTGAGAAAATAATGAAAGCTAACATCAAAACGCTCTTCCATTGATTTATAATCCTTTACAACTTTATAAAGGGTTAACCTCAGCAGAGACTCAAAAAACGAAACATTATTTGTCAGTTGATTTCAAATCCTGCTTTATAAGATAAGATATTATTCCACAGGTGTTAAGTGTCACATTTGGCACAAAGTAAACCTGAACGCTCTTCTTGACACAACTCAAGAAACCCCAGATTTGAAGCCTGGAGATTTTTTTTTTTTTTTTTTTAAAGCATTGAATTTTTTAAAATCTTTTCCAAAACAGTGCCGGTCCTCTTTAAATGGGCCCATTTAGGTCAGTCAGAAGATGCGGGCCCTATTCAGCGCTCTCATCCTTTGCTTTCACCCGTTCGCTCCAATAATTCGCACTACTGACCACCTCCTGGAATCTTTCACTTGTGTGGATCTTCAGCTTGAACGGATAACCATGAACTTCAGGATAAAGGTTAAATGTTGTTTTCTCAACAAACAGTGACAAGCTTCCGCGTTTATATCCCACTTTTCTGTTGATATTCTTCAGCACAGTCAAAGCTGAACATTTGTTGCATTTAGTTGAAAGTTTTGCACTTCCTCCTTCCGTCTAACATATTTTTGTCCAGAAATTGCCTGTTACCAAACAAAATTTCATAAAAGGGATATTTTCTTCTGAATGACAGCATAAATCCTGCTCCTGTTGTATCAAATCTGCATCCGCGCTTCTTTTAACTCAGCGTCGACGCTTGCATTTCACGACATTGTTCTCAAACTCAAAGCAAATGAGGGCATACTGTCTTATTTGTTTAGGCTCTGAAATCACTGAAACAAATCCAACTTTGTGTAACACAATCACTACTATTAAATGAGCTTCTTGTTTCTTCTTTTTGCATCCTTTCATTTTACATTAGTAGAACCAGGGCGACGCACTGATGACATCCAGTTTCATCGGGAAAACAGACTGTGAGACCAGATTCTGTGATGACATTTTGCAGCCTGGTGTCAGAGTGAGAATTTCCTCTCTCTCTAGGCCATGTGATAAAAAAAAAAAAAACACGGACCTGGAAGGAAAAATATCATTTGCTTTAGTCAATCAACCTTCATCAACACACCAGATGTCTTCGGTGACTCCAGTCTATTCTCTGGGTTCATCATTGCTCTTCATAAAGGTTTAAGAGTGACTGGAAAGACCCAGTGAAAATAGCGATTTTGGTGTCTTTGATAGGTTCTTGTTGGATTTTTCTCATGAGGGAGGACATATATCAAATAATTGTCTGAGTTGACATTTGTGTCACAATTGTATAGCTAGGTAGCTCCGATATTTAGATATATAGATATTTTTTTTTCATGTTTCAAGACAATTTTTGCATCTGTAAAATTACCTGCATGAAGCCCAATGAGGCAAATTTCTTTGTGATTTTGGGCTATATAAATAAAATTGAATTGAATTGAATATTGCTGGCAATTTTTTTGCTCTGCGAATGTTGGCTTTTTGTGAGGGGATGTAAGCTAGCTCCCAGTGTAAACAAAAGGAATGATGGGAAATAAGCAGAGCATTACATTCCCACCAACCAGGAAAATTTCTGTTGAACTAATGCAGAAAACATGGCTTAAAAACAGACACAGGTTTTTTAACTCCGGCTAAAAACTCATAAAATCATAATTAAAATATATTTGTTAACAATTTATTTTATTAAAATATAGTCGGAGTGAGACCTAAAGAGTATTTATTTGATAATTTCTCTTATATCTGTGTTTTATTCCAATTTTAATGATGTTAGAAATATGCAGAACTTCATTAGTAACTTTTTTTACTCTGTTGTTTACATTCCAAATTCATATCCCCTTAACTTAAAAAATCCTTCTGATGGATTGTCCTGAATTTCAGATTAATTTATAGTCTGTTATTTTTAAATGTATGAATCTTTGGCCAACAGACGCATTCTTGTAAGACGCTGTAGAAGATTACCATGAGATGCTACTATTATGTACTCAATAGCCAGCAGGGGATGAATGATGGTCTATGTCCACTTCGGGGGGGCATATTCAAAGCTCATTATTTTGCTATTATCATCCATACAAATGACCTTAACGAACTCTTCTGTCAGTCGGCTATCAGCCATATAGGGAGCTCACGGGTCCCATTATGAATCCATGAATCCAAAATGATCAAATTTTGTAATTCTGACATTTGGATACTACATAATGTGAAATATATACTGAAAAAAAACCCTTTTTTCTTACATGTAATGCTGATATTTTATTATTTTTTAAGCATTTTTTTTTTTTAAAGGCTGTTTTTATAAACCATAGGGTATATAATTACATGATTATTTTAAAAGATTACATTTTCCAGCTGTAAAGGTCTTCTCACCTGGTAGTTCATTTTTAGACCTGTTTTTCCGCTCTTTGAATATTGCCATGTCAGTCAAATATGACTTTCTAGAACCACATGTTTTCTGAGAATGGGAAAATAGGCAGAAAAAATTAATCCTGACAGGTGTTGGAAGACTTCCAATAGAGACACTGAGGAGCGAGGGATTTAAAAGCTACCCGTCAATCAAATTCAACAACCCGTTTGTGCTCAGTTTCAAAGTCAAATAAATATTTTGAGAGATTTTGATAAGTTCTTTTAGATCTACAGTTTTCTTTCATATAACATTTAGCCACGAAGGAAAAAAAAGTTTAATTTGAAAAGCTGCAAAGACATTCTTTCTTGTTTTTCTGTACAGTACATTTTAAAAATCAGTGAATATAGACATTTTTGACAAATTATACAGTGAGGTCTATACCATCCACTCGAGTCAGTACTGGTTACATTTGGGGGAAAGTTCTGCAAAGGGGAGCATTCAACCACAAAAACTGCAATGGGATGGGTTTAAACGTTTCATTGGATTGGACCCGACCATGACCCATAGGAGGTGCTCACCTGGTAGCCCCAACCCCAGACCTGGGTCCAGAACGGGGCCCCAGTGACGCCAATCTGGGCGGCATAGTGGGCGCAAACAAACAAACAAAGCCCACAAATCAAGACTACCAAGATCCAACCCCAAACTAAAATAACAAAACCCAGCAGTATAAGACTGCTGAGGACAGAGAAGGTAAAGGAAAACGAAACAAACTAGCACCACACCAACTAAAACCCAACCAGCTCCGCTGCTCCCTGGCTGCCTTGTGGGCCTTCTCTGTCCTGAGTACCTGGCAGGTGCTGATTAAGATCATTTTCCCCCACCTACCAGGTGAGCAGAAGGGCGGGGCATGTTGAAAAGGTGCAGCACAGCAGCAGCAGGATGCAACAGTAATGACTGCCAGGTCCTCGTATCCTGAGAGTTTGAGGTTTCTGTGGTATCTCCTCTGTTCCTAACACTGTCTGTACTCTACTGGACTGATTTTTCCTGGGATCAACGTGAGCTACTCCTCCAGTTTTGGGGTAACTGCTGCTATGGACCAAAAAAATATGGAGCCACTTAGACCTTAAAGAATTACTGGAGCTTCCTCCTCTACTGTTCCACTGTGCACAAAATGTCTAGAGTGATAATGTTCGCGATGCATGTCTCAAAAGATATAAATTATAATTTTTTGTTTGACGTTATATTATATGCAACCCATTCAGTTTTAGCATGCAAAGTTGTTTCCAGTTTTCCATATTTAACATTTTATTGGCTGAATCATTGTCTAAAACTTTTTCTTTTTAATAGAATCTAGTATTTTGGATTCACTGATGCAGATTCAAATCAAACTAACAGTAAAAAAAAATGTTAGTTAGACTTTTTGAGTTATCTTTGATGATTATTTTTTGACTATGTAACATTTCTCGGTGAGTGGGTTAGAAACCATCTCTCTCAAACAGACTGTGTTTTTGGAACGTGGCTAAAAATAGTTTATTGTTGCCATATGACACATTTCACCCACTGAGCTGAAGTATCCCCCAGATTTTTATTACTTCTAATCACATACAATGATGAAATGCCAACTTGCTAAGTGCCCTGTCATATAGGCTGCCGTACACACACACTCACGTGTTTGTATCCCACACATCCGTATTAAAGGCAGCACATGGTGTTCCTTGGAGAAAAATGTATTTACAGCACTTAACTTTGGAACAAAAGTGACAATCTTTCCAATTCTCATGTTTTTTTTTTAACTTTTATCTTTACTAGATTATAGTTTCTTGGTTCTTCACTGTCCACTCACTTACCTGTTCCTCAGCAGCATGTAAATGAGTTTGTGTGTTCCCCCTGGCCTCATGATTTACACTGCCTTAATTTAGTCCTGTGCTGGCAGTCAGCCCATGAAATCATCATTTGTCACATTAATAGTCCTTCCCCTTTGCCTCACGTTCTCGCACACATGCACTCTCCCAGTACGGCTCCATTCAAGACACCCGTTCACTCAAGAGTTTCCTCATTCACTTTTGAGTCAGGTCTAATGCCTCTCCTAAACTACTCATTTTCTTCTCTTTTCCTTTCTTTACTTAATTGCCCATGTCTTTATTTAAGTGGTGGTAAATTTAAAATCATTGTAGCATCCTTTTGATTTGTCTTCCTAAAATAGACTCAGAGGTTCATACTTGAGTTATGTGTTTGAAAGGAGACGTTCAGAGTTTATATTAGGGTAGTCTTAAGTGATGCAAGGAGAAAAAGCTTAGTTTTTTTTTTTTTTTTTTACAAATTGGTGGAAAATTGCTTCTGTGTTACCAAAGCAGCATAACACAAATGTATGTAGAAAACGATTATGCAGTTTGAAAGTGGATGCAGTTAAATATTTGTCATTTTAAAATCTTTTTAGTTGCATTTATACGGTTGTTTTCTTTTTTTTTTTTCTCGTCTGCCATTTTTTTTCCTTATAGAGTCTATAAATTGGATTCTAATAATCCAATAAACCTAAAACTAATTAATCAAATTAAATTTGTCGGTTAGAGCCAGAGGCAATTTTACTGATTCGTTCTTCCATACATCCATCCAGTTGCAAATCTTCATTATGCTTCTTTAAAATCTCCCTTTGACATTTAAAAAAAAAAAAAGAAAAAAAAACCTTCCTAGTGATGTTTACAGACAGCATCTTCTTATCTTTTTTTTTTTTTTTTTTTTAGAAAAACTTTATTATGTTTATGAGGTTTCCATCCAAAATTCCACAACCTAAGTCTCTTAAAAATCCATTAATCATGTTGATCTGAAGCCTCGGTTTCCAAAATCTCCTCTGAGGGGTGGGGCTATTAGCACTGAGCTGAGCACCCCCCCCCAATGTTTGATTATGATAGTTCTATGTCTTGCTAGCATAAATCTTCACTGTTGGTACATCGAAAATGTCACGCAGTAGTGTAAATGTCCAGTTTTGAGCCGGACGAACTATGAAATTGCCATACGTTCATGTCAAAAACACAAAAAAACCCCATGATTTTCATTGGAGGGGGTCTTTAGAATGCTTAAAATATTCGGTTTTTCGTCCGAACTGTTTTATATGCAATGTCAATTTGGTTTTCAAGAGTCCTCACTTTACTGATACTCTCTTACTGAGTGACACACATGAAGAACTCTTAACAGCTGATTCTAATGTTCTCCCCATTGATCCGAGTACAGACTTCTAGCTAATAAGATCACTCATTCACCTCCTACCTCATTCAGATTTTTTCATGGTCGTACTCAGTTTGTTAACTAAATCCTTTTTCTTTTTATTCCCTTCCTGTAACCTCAGGCATGCCCCAGGGTTCTTCCCTGGAGCCGATGCTTTTTTGTCATTTATATTCTACCCTTGGCTACAATTTGTGCACGTTTGACATTTTCATTGGAATGTGAGAAGCACCTTCACCCAGCCCACCTCTGCACACACTAATTCACTGTCACTTTCAAACAAAGGCCTTAAATTAAGTAATGACAAAACTAAAATGTCACATTTTGGCACCAAATCCACTTTGACCAAAGCTCCGAGTGTGTTACTTATTTATCCTTCTCATCCTCACCTTGTGTTAAGAGTCTGTGTGTCACCTCACACCCATCACTGCTGGCGCTCTTGTCACCTCTCAACTTGACCACTGTGACTCTAGTGTTTTGGTGTCCTCCAGAAAACCCTCCACACACTTTAACCTGGGCAAAATTCTGCATCAAGGGTTGAAACAAGAGCTCCAAGCGTCACATCACACCTGTTCTGCACTGCCTTCCAGATCTCCTTAAATAAGTCGGATGCAAGATGTTGTAGTTTACCTACAAGGCTATTTACAACCTCACACCTCACTTAACCTGCTCCATGCCTCTGAACCTGCCCCCACACTTCTTAATGTGTTTGTCTAGCTGTCTATACCTCACCACTGTGAATGTTTTCTGACTTTGAAAGTCACTCCCCATTAACATGTATGTTACAGCCTTGGAATGAATGGCTGTGGTTGTGGTTCCTGTCCTGTTTGTCCTCCTCCTGGATGGATATAAAAGACCCATCTTTGGAGCTCTTGAGAGAGAACTCATCCTCTGATTTTTCTTGCCACAGCCAGATCATCTGCTGCAGCTATAGGGTCCTCACTTCACCCCCTGCAGGCATTCATCTATTTGGTTCCATTTGTTTTCTCCTTTTAGAAACATGCCTTTAATCCTAGACACATATCCAACACCACATCTGCATACTTTGTTTCTTCAGTTCCATCTTTCCTTTTGTTTGTTACTGTCTAGAGGCAGTCGTAACAAGTTGGGGGCTCGTCCGGGATACGACTAGATTAGATACAGCCATGTGGCCCAAGGCTGTAATAATATTTGAAGTATTTCAATTGTTGCACTTATAGTGCGGGAGTGTCCAAGCTGTTCCAAAGACGGCCAACCATTCGGCCTGCAAACTGTCAACAGATTCAAATAAACGTTTTAAATAAATACATTTATTGCAATTAAATTATTTTTCTTTCTTCAAATAAAACAGAAATAAATCTAGATATATGATCGCCAAAATGACAGTGAATTTCAAATTTGAAGACCAGAAATAAATCTTTCATGGAAAGTTTTTGGGGCCCACATTTGGTTGATTATATAACAGGATCTTGCTGGATGGTAAAAGTTTGGCACATGGGCCGGACTTTGGACATGCTTGTCTTAACGCTGTAACTCAGGAGATGTTGCTAGTGAAACCTAAATAAAACACGCTCTTTGACAAACCTTAACTAACCATTTACGCCATTAATGCATAGCAGCTGATTCTAGTTCTGGGCGATATGGAAAAAAAAAATATATCGTGATATAAATTATTTTATAACACAACACTGATTTTCAATAATTGTTTCCTCTGTTTCTGAATCAGCTGGAGGAAGAGTTACAGTAGTCAAAAAAAAAAAAACTGTCAACAAACCTTACCTATAAACTTATCTTTTCTGGCCTTTCTTTCCATTATTGGGGAGTTTTTGTTGGTTGGTATAATATTTGTGTTTTCATTTCACCTAAAAATAGTGGATGGTTGAAAACAACCACTTACGTTCATACAATGCAGATATCTGTTATCATTTCTACAGTCTGTTTCTTTATTTCAGCTCTAGTTTTCTGGATTCTGTTTTGTTGAGGATCTATTGTGTCTGGATGTGTGTGATCTGTGATTCACCAAGACCAGGGGTCCCCAAACTTTTTCCTATGAGGGGCACATAACTGTTTTTTTCTTTGATGTGGGTCCGGGGGTTGTAGGCTAACAGAAAAAGTGTAACAATCACAGCCTAAACGTAAACATTTATGGTTTTCCAGAAAGCCACACATAGCCAAATTTTAAATGATTAATTTCTGTAATCTTGATAGAAAAATAATATTAAAACATTTTTTAAAACTAGATATATAACATTGCCTGCGATAGATTAATAGCTGAAGATACCTAAATTTATAGCTAAAAATACTGATCCTGATAGCTTTAAACACTGAAGTTGATAGCATGCTAAAATATTGGCAAAACAACTCAAAAAATTCTAAACTAGCCAAAACAGCGAGTTTAGAACTGAAATATTGACTAAACTTTAAATTAGCCTAAAAATGGAAAAAGCCTAAATTAGCCAAAACAGCTAGCATGTAGCTGAAATATTTGCTAAATGCCAAATTAGGCTAAAAAACTTAAAAATGTCTAGTTCAGCCTAAGCAGCTAGCATAAAGCTAAAATATTTGCTGAATTCCAAATTAGCCTAAAAACTGAAGAAGGTCTAAAATAGCCAAAACAGCTAGCATTTAGCTGAAATGTTAGCTAAACTTCAAATTAGCCTAAAAACTGAAAAAGCCTAAATTAGCCAAAGCAGCTAACATGAGGCTGAAATATAAACTAAATGCCAAATTAGCTAAAAAAAATTAGAATTTAGCCAAAACAGTTTGGGGCCAAATGTGTAGGGTGGCCCGTGGGCTGTAGTTTGGGGACCCCTGACCTGGACATTAAGTCTCCTAAACTAGTTTTATCTATTTACAGGAAGCGTACTTCCATCACTTCTGTCAATCTGCACTACTCTAGTAGATCTCCGTCTTAATTCTCGCTTCATCTGTTTCCCTCTTCCAGCATGTGAGCTGATGAACCAGGGGATCCTCGCTCTCGTAACGTCCACAGGATGTGCAGCAGCAAGCGCCCTGCAGTCTCTGACAGATGCAATGCACATCCCTCACCTCTTCATTCAGAGGAAGGGGGACGGTGTACCCCGCACCGCCTGCACCCTCAACCCCAGCCCCGACGGAGAGAGCTACACACTGGCCGCCCGTCCACCTGTTCGGATAAACGACGTCCTGCTTACTCTTGTGTCAGAGCTGCACTGGCAGAAGTTCATAATCTTCTATGAGAGCGACTACGGTAAGCTAAACAATTTAATCAGGTTCCTTTTTTTGTTGAGTTACTGCTCCGGAATCCTCTCCAAATCATCTAAGAGTCACTTAAACACATACTTAAAAAAAATAATCCTATTAAACATACAAACAGCCATGTTTAGAAACTAAATGTAAAAAATGTTCAGTTAAAATGTTGGTGAAAAACAAAATCTTGTTTGCGCACTCATCATTAAAAGCTTCCCTTTAAGGAGACAAGTCTGAGTTTAATGAGCTCACTTACAGCCCCCTCCTTCTGTATGTGAGGGGTGAGTCCCAGCAGTAATCAGACTATTCTCTGATGTTCAACACTTGTGCTTCATTATTTCTACCATGACATCCCTGTGGAACTAACATGTTTTGACCCACATTTGAGAGGGGCACATTGGCAAATAAAAAATGATGCAGTAAGTTAACAAAAAAAAAAAAAGCCTTGGTGCTGTGGTTGCTCAGATGAACGCTCCTGGCTCGCAGTGTTTTCTCTGTTTACTTCTTGGAAGAGTCCAAAGCAGAAGACAGATTTACACTAATTGTTGTCTATTACTTTTTATTTGATTTTTTGGAACATTTTCTACCTGTAGTCTGTGCCATTGGTTTGTCTTTGCCTCTGACTAAAAGACTATTTATAGAAAGTGAAATCTCAATATTTTGTTTGATTGATAAGAATCCAAAAGAGAAAGGAAACTTTCCTACGTTTTTTCCATTTATAATTTTTCTATTTTTTTATTGTTTTGTCACTCAGGTTAGCTTCTGCCTATATAAGAGGAGGCATGAATTCTGACTCCTCAAAGACCCACTCTGATAGTAAAAAAGTGTTTAACATTTTCTTGTGGACATTTTTATCACGATAGAGGAAATATATTTAGAAAGTCATGCCTAAAATCACATTTCTGAGTATTTTTATTTTTCATTTCATTGTAAATCAGGAGCAAATGAAAAAGGCAATTGGAAAATGCTTGTAGGTGTTACACAGAGCTACAAGCTTCCTACTCCACTCCATTAGCATCACTTGCAGATGACTAAACCTTTCTCTTTTCCTAATCCGAGCTAGCAGAAGAGGGGAGGGGGATGGGAAGCGCCATTACTCAGACGAGAATGTCTAATTAACTACAGCCGCTAAATAGATACTATGTCTCTAGAAAAAGAAAATTTTTGTCGCTTATTGTGCTAATAAATGTCTTACTAACACCCTATAAACACATTAATAACGTTTGTTAATATGTTAATAAATCTTGTTAACAAATCTTGTTATAAAGTGTTGCCAAAATCTCAATGAAAGGACCACTTGGAATACTTTTACAATACAGTTGCAGGAGGAAATATGTGAACCCTTTGGAATTAGTTGGTTTTATGATTGTGCTTAGTAAAACCATGAAAACATAAATTGGTGTAGTTGAAGCAGGTAATGTTTTCTTTCAATGTTGTGATTTAGATTGAGATAAAAAAACAAATCAGGTGTTCATTTCGTGCAGAAATTGAGGTTCTCCCAAAGATGATCAAAAGATGATCAGAATGGGACTTTAAATATCTTTTTCCACTAGCATGAAAATAATCAAGAAATAATCCAATAAAATAAAAGATTGCAGTTATATAAACACCAGACCTTTGATACTTGCAGCATATCTCAAAAATAACTGGCCTAACCCTTACAGTTTTTATGTTTTCATCAAACAAAATCATTACAGACAGCTTTCAATAATACAACTTCTTTTTCTTTTCAATGACCTACTTTTCAGCTAAATTTAAGAAAAGAAAGAGAACACAATAGCAACAAAAGGGTCATGTGGGTTTTTATCTCCAGCCTCACTACTGGATGCATGAGGCTATTCAGATCCTGACAATGTGTTTGAAGGGCTGTGGAGTGGAATGGCTATTGCACATCACTGACACTCAGTGATCCCTTCACAAACATCCTCCTGCTACATGTTGTCCTTTTGTTGAACTGTGAGCATGCCATAAAAATTATATACATTTTCTGGCATCAGATTAGAACTGACTGAACAAAACAAAAACAGTAGCTGAAGAGGTGCTGATGAACATAGTCTATCAGTAACATTTTAGGTAGAACATTTAAGATCATATTTCACAGTTCATGAAAAATTGCAAACACGCTTTTCAAAAGCATTATCCTGAATTTCTTTAAACGATTTGCAGCAGCTCTAAATGTAAGACAGGAAATCAACTCAACACATTTAAAAAAGAAACAAAAAAATCTCTCTATGTTTTGATTTGTCTCAGATGTCCCAAACCCATCAAGCTGTTCTCAGTTTAGCTTGTTTGAATCAAGTGTGTGAGAAACGAGAGACAGCTTTGTGAAAGCCGAGACATGTGAACGTAAATTGTGAACAATCAGAAATGGAGCTAAAAAGCTGATAGTGCACAGATTACACAATCCTGCAAATACTTTATAATACACTTATCATATTTTATAACACACGTACCATACTTGCTTGCTATATGTTACAATACGTTTCCAAGAACGATACGCTTACCATACTTAAAAAATATGCTTACAATACTTAACAATACGCCTACCATACTTAATATCCTTGCAATACTTAATAATATACTTACCATAGTTAACAGAATTTCAACTTAAATCAATACTTGTTTTTGAATATGTTAGTTGGGTAGTGTGTATTTGCATAATTAGGATTTAATGGAAACACTTAAATTGTGTTTTTTCAGCATTTCTAGAATTAAAAAAATACATGCCCATATTTGTAATGGAAACGTAGCTTTTGACCCTCCACAGCCTGAAGAACACAAGAATAAGTTGATCACCGTACCGGAGAATGCAATGAAAAGCTTAAGGTTTTACTATTTGTATTTATTTCGCTTATCATTACTTTAAAATTATCCAAAATAAAGTTTAAATTTGACCCTTCATACGTTGTATTTGTCAGGCTGTTTTGCAACATTAACATTATTTTAGTTCAAATCCAACATTGCAAATGTAATTCTATGTGACAATATCACTGCAATGCAATATACTTTTTCTTTCCTTTCAGTATTTTTACTTTAAATTATAACATAAAAAAATAAATAAAATGATGCAACGACAGATTTCTTTAGGATCCTCCCCATTATATTAAAGAACGGAGAGAAATGGACCTCCAGTATGAACATCTGTTTTACAATAAATCTCCTTCTATGTCTGTCTTGCTTTCAGTAAAAGGACTTGCTAACTCTACTTTTGATGAACTATCTGTCAAACCAGCCATGTGTGTGTGTGTGTGTGTGTGTGTGTGTGTGCTGTGTTTGATTTGCTGGTTTTCTTCAGCTAGTTCAGCTGTCTGTGTTATCAAATAATAATTATTGGCTCTTCATGCTTTTTAAGTGATTTTTAGTCGTTTTACATGTACATACAATATGATGTTGTCAATTTGAAGTTAAACTACAAACATTATGTAAATCATGTTTAAAATTGTACAGAGAAAGACATTCAACTGGATGGGATTATTTAATCGTAATGAATGTCTTAGAGTCCATTTACATGTACAACAACAAATCAGATCTTCAGTTCATTTCTTGCGTTATTGGATTATTTAGTCATTAAATAGTATAATCGGATATATTTAGGACTGTAGCAGTAATCCCATTAGGTGTTATTTCACTTACAGACCAGGGCCTGCTTTCTACTGACATGTACGTTGACCAGTGTGACTTTTTCTACTGTTATTTACATTTGAAATGTTAAAAAAATAACAATAATTATAAAAAAAAGTAAGAAAGCAAATGTAAAAACTGTCATGTCTCAAGTCTAAATGAAATGACTCAGAGGCTTGTTTCCTATTTTGCAGGCCTATAGCTGCACCTGTACAGCATTTTAAGCCCTGTGGGTGCAGTGGGTTTTGGTGTTATCCGGGCCCATGAAGAGTTGTAGGCAGGAGTGGCCCCATCTTGTAGAGTACAGATGTGTCTTGCAGTTCCCTTGAGGCTTGTGCAGCTATCTCAAGGGACATCATGAAAATAGAATGTACTATTAAGTATTTGTAAGATAATTTAAGTTACACACACTGTCACGTGCAAACGCTGCATGCACAGGGTGTGCAGGTGATACGTACAGTAAGTGCCCGCAGGATACTCATACAAACTAGGCTTTGGTTGTTTAATTTCCTCATTTCTAACAGTCAAGATGTGTGCAAGCAGCCTGCACTTATTACTTGAAGATCAGAAACGAGCCCCTTGTGCGGTGCTTGGGGTTTCGAGAGGTTGTAAAAATGAAAATCCCAACTACTTCCACCCATCGTGTTGAGTGTTTGCTACAACCTGTCACTCTCAGAATGCCTATAAAAAAGAAAAAAAAAAGTACTAAGAGAGCAACAGTATAAAAAACGTTCATACCCTGTGCAGGTTTGCTCATTATTTGCTTGCAGACAGCAAGCCGTGCGGGCAGTTGTGACTAAGGCATAAATTATACCAGTAGAACCTCAATAAGAATGTTTGGAGAGATCATTTCCAAGCCAGAGTAGTGATTGGTTATTGAACTTTTTTATCCCTCAAAGTTCACAACTAAAAGCCATTTTAAATTTTAAGGCCAAGATCAAGACCAATTGTATGACTTTAGCTACAGCTTAATGGTCTGATGCTTTTCAGTTAGGAAGGGTTAACTGAAGCTCTTGATCAAGAGGAAGGCCTCCAAATGCCTAGTGGCTGTTGGGGGTGAACCTTCTGGAGGTGTCATAGGCCCATCAGCAGAAAAAACAAAGATGGAGGGCGCCCACTTGAAAACCTAAAATATAGGGATGTGAATCTTACAACAAGTCACGATTCGATTCGATTCCGATTCTTGGGGTGCCGATTCGATTCTGAAACGATTCTCGATTCAGACATTTAAAACACAAAGGAAAAATTTTAATAAAAAAAGGAAATGTATTTATGATAATGTGCAAACTTATATTATTCAGACCCTCAAGGATTTCACAGAAGATTTTTATGATTGTTCTGGCCCGAAATGGCCGATGTTGCAGCAGCTTATGTAAAAAGTTGCAATGTGTTTGAATAAATACATATTTTTAAAAGCGCCTAAAATTTGTAATTATGAAATACAAATCATATTCTCATGTTCCAATTCTTTTTATTATGATATATGCACAAAGTAAATACAGCACAGCATCATCCCCTTGAGCTGTCATTTAACTTGAATAGAACTGTCAAACATAAAATGAACTTTGGTCTTTCCTGCTAACATAACCCAAATATGTGTTGATTTAAACATATTTTAGAATAAAATATTTCCAGATTTCCAGTGAAAAATCATGAGCTTAAAATCATCATAAACAGATTAATCCTCAGATGTTCTCAGAATCTTCCTCTTTATCTATTTCTAAAACATCACTGCTGAGCTGCTGGTAGAGGAAGACAATGGCTTTGAGGAGCTGATCTGGTTTTATTAATCTGCTCTGTTTTACAGAAGCTTCTCTCAGGTGTCTGTAGGTTTGTTGTGGAGAAGGTTCTTGGTGAAATTCTTTTCCTGCAGACTCTAAATTGTTCCTTTACATTACCAGTTAAAGTGAAATAGTTCCAGATTTCCAGAGTCTCTCTCTGTATTTCTCTTCATACTCGGTACCTGTTATGCAGCAGCTGAGCCCCGCGCAATATAACAGACTGATCCGTACCTGCGCGCGCCTCCCCCCCCCCCTCCCCCGCGTGCGCGCCCGGGGACAGCGCACCTTCACCCCCGCGTGCACGCAGCGCATGCTCACCTGCGGGTGACCGTTCACGCGCGTTATAAAGAGAAAAAGTGGGAGAGGACTATAGAACGATAATTAAAGAGAGCACGGCCGAGTCGGAAGGGAAACGGTCACGTGGTCATCCATGACTGTTGTCACGGTAGATTGATCTCAATAAAGTTGCGGTGAAAATAAAAAGCTGCAAGGTGCGCAACAAATCTCGGGGTTTGATTGGATTTGCATTAAAAGTTGTTATCGAAACATCAGGAAATCCTGGAGGGACGAATGATTTCAACAGTATGAAGGCAGAGAAAGAGTTTTCAAACTTTAAGCTCCGCTGATGGGACGAGATATGAGCGCGAGCATTTGAGGTGTTCCCGAAGTGTCTGATTTAGCAGATTTTACACACTTCACGTCATGTCAAGCTCCTTACCCCAGGATTTGTGGAATCCGAAGTGAGTCCATACATTTGCCAATTTATAACGGGACAGGAGGAATCTTTTTTTCTCTCATGTTGCGTAGCGCGCGCGCTCAGTAAGCTCCGCTCGCCTCCAGGGAAAACAAACTACGGTAGCCGTTTCGGGACAAACATTACAGCTTGCAAGTAAGCTAGCAGGTTCGAGCCATTAAATA
Organism: Oryzias javanicus; assembly: GCA_003999625.1. Taxonomy (NCBI): domain Eukaryota; kingdom Metazoa; phylum Chordata; class Actinopteri; order Beloniformes; family Adrianichthyidae; genus Oryzias; species Oryzias javanicus. The sequence continues at coordinate 18,409,021 of CM012451.1, forward strand.
AAACATATAAATGCAGGAATATGGCGGGAGGGGGCGAATCGATTCTTGGATATTTAGAATCGATTCTGAATCGTTAAAAATGAGAATCTAGATTCGAATGTGAATCGATTTTTTCCGACACCCCTACTAAAATATGCCACCATTCATTTGCCTGCCAGAGTGTCTCATCTGTGTCATAGTATCTACTAAGAGACAAGAAACCTAGTCTTACGAAACAGGTCAGAAACGTTTTAGTATGTCTGTCAGTTTCACTGTTTTGAAACTCCACACAGGCGATCATACACACATATCATTCACTCAGGGACTAAGCTAATGCTGGTTAATAAATATCTGAGTAAAATCCCTGATAACATATGACAAACACATACACAGTTGCCAATTCCTTTATTACACTGAGTGGTTTGTTTGGGTTTATCATGTGAAATGGGTTTTCTTTTACTTACTAGAGTTTGCTTACCTCTCAGTTTTACTTCCTGGGTCAAAGAACCCGGACTCTGATTTTGGTAGCCCTTTGTAGTGCCAGACCAAACTTCAGTCGTTAAGCCAAAGTGGAGCAACCTGCCCGAGGCGACGGGCCACGTCTTCTGATGTATATGTTCACTGTGGTTCTGGAGGTCGGGGGCAGCATTACAAACGTCAGTGTACAGCCTGCTGGAAATTATTATTATTATTAGAAGAAGAAGAAGGTTCTGGAGGTCTGTGTCAAGAGTTGTCTTTAAAGCATCTGCTGGTTGCATGCTGTAAAAATAAACTCAACCATTCTCACCCACACAAAACTGTGGAGTTTTTTCTTGTTTTTGCCTTGGACCTGTTGGTCGCAGGACCCAAGTGTGACATTTGGTGTCAGAAGTGGGATGATGACCTAGAAAACAAGGAGCAAGACTGCTAAACTTGTGACCGAGCCAGAGCCAGTTGAACCTGACAGGTAAGGTAAAGGCTGGACAACTGACAATGAGGATGAGGGTCCTTCCTTCCAGCCACCATTGTCCACTTTTTCAAAGTAGGAGATGGTCACACTACTGCAGGAGTTCATCTATGCCCAGAGACGCAGAGAAAAACCCTGATTGGGGAGTTTCAAGGTTAGCAGACGGCGATGGAGGCTGGCAGGGGGTCCTCCTTCTCTGGCCGGTGTAGGGTTTGTTGCCTCTCCTACAGGACTCTCCTTGGGTGACTCCCTACTGCAGCAGCCAATACTACAGTCATTACATTTATAGAACTATATTTTGGAAGCTTAAGTAAAGAGTAAGTTTGAGTTGTCAGATTATGTATGACCACCTACTGGCACTTTTGGGGAAAAAAAGGAACTAGTGTCGTGAGGATTTGCTGGTAGAATCTGGCCGATGAAGCTATCAGACACACTGAAATCTAATGAAAAGGCAACATAAAGTTCTACACAAAGAAATATATGTATATTTGTTGACACTAACTAAATGAGTGCATGCAACTCATGCAATGAGATGCAGCAGAGGGACTTTGGGACTACGGAGTCCCTGAGAGTCTAAACATCTGAACCTCCCTCAGATCCCTATTGACTGCTTTTAGTATAAAACAGGCAGGCAACAAAGCTCTGTTCAAACAAAACAAGCTTCTGTGAAATACAGGCAACATCTGCGCTCGCCTTGCACTGCTACATCTGTGTGCATTTAATTAAAGGAGTGCACCAGCTAATTGGGATCTTCATCAGAACTATAAGACCTGTTGTATCTGCCTTGAAGCTACACTACATTGACCATTGTACAGACAAAAGTACCTTTCTGCGAGTATGTTGTAACATTATTGAAAGTATGTTGTAACACTATTTGAAAGTAAAGAGAGCACTTAAGTTTATTGTTGTGCTTGCTTTTCTGTGCATAAAATATACATTTTCCTTCATAATGCTTTGTTAGTTAATTTTTTTATTTTTTGACTAAAAGCTTTAAGACGATTATATAAGTGTAGCATCAGAAATAAGAACATGTTGAACAAAAACAATGATTAAAACTACAAAACACCCTAGCAAACTGCTTCTTTGAGTGCCTGCAATAAACCGGGAAGTGTTGCACCATATCAATATAATCCTTCCTTAATTTAATTGTACTGAGACCCTTCTTCCCTTGGCAGGGTTTTTACTCTTAAAGCCATGCATTCCTGATCACAACCAGAAGGAGACTTTAGTTTATAGGAAAGGATTAAATTTAATTAAGTGAGCAGCACTATTGTAGGATCATATGCTACTTTAACAAACAATAAGTCCTTAAAATGATGTCATTTGTTGCTATTATTTACATAGCAGTAGTATTATGAAGCTGTCTAAAGTATTAACTGTTTCCAACAGCACACTATTAGCTGTGCTGAGATGTGTATGCATCTTAAATGTAGCATATATATTAGAAATGCAGCGTGTTCCGGTATTTGTTAGGTTGTATCTAAGGATATTCAGACTGGAAAAGTCCATTGATCCGGACATCAATTGAGTCCCGATCCTTGCACTTCATATTCAGATTGGCTTGGATGTTTCTGCTTCAAACCAAAGCTTAAACAATGGCATGTGACTGAAAAACTCTTCAGTTGTTCACAAACGTTATATCTGCTAAGAAACTTTGAATATCGGTATCAATGTCAGGTACAACAGTTGCTACTTTGGTACTGCGGAGGCAATGATGCAAGGTGGTTACTGAGGAGGGTGCGGGTAAGAAAGTTTGCTAAGTATTTATGACTGGGGAAAACTGTGAGAAGCAATGTGTATCACGTTAAAAGTTGTTTTAATGATTCATCTGACCACAGTGTGTCTCATTACTCCCGGTTGCTTCCTCCCTCTTCTATTTCTATCCTGTAATGCCCAGCTACATTGGCCATTTTGGTTCAGTTGTTCCACTTCGAGCACAGAACCTATTCAAAGTTTGAAAAACTCAAATCAAACCAGAGTTATGTCCAATTGGAAACAAACCAAGACCACCCGAAAGCTGGGTCAGAGAGCGGTTCCAGCTCCGGGACCAGGGTCCACTTAGCTGTGACATGAACCCCATTGCTGTAGCGGTCTGGGTCCGCACTGTGGCAATGTGTGAATAGATTCCCAACATACTGTTTCTGTACAACAGAGCCAAACCCTAAGTTTTGGTTAGAGGTCACTTTTGTAGATATTCATTCTTTATGGGGTCATGGGATGCAGATATGTATGATTGTTGCGGTCTAAAATGTATCCGTACTCATCACAAACCATTATATTTATGTCTATGGCGCAAACACGTATGTAATGGCCGTTCACATGAAGAGAAATAAAGACAGAGTGGGCTAAAGAGAGTTAAGAAAAAAAGAGCACGGCTCCCCAGAAAGAGTTAGAAGGGAAACGATTGCAAAGCTACGTCGTTACCCATGACTGTCGTCACGGTAGATTGGTCAACGTTGCAGTGAAAACGTAAAGTTTCAGGGTGTGCAACAAATCACGGGGTTTGCTTGAATTTGCGTTAAGAGTTCCAATCACAGGATCACAAAATCCTGGAGGGTCTGATGTGAGGTTTTGTTTTTATTGCAAAACCTGTCTTTCTTTTTCTTTTGAATAGCAAAGTGCTCTGAGCTATGCAATGAACAAGAAGCGCTTTTTATAAGTAAAGTTTTACTTGATTTGATATTGATGCCACCTTCTCACTTAAAGGGATCTCTACCCATAGAGTTTGCACCATTCCTAACTGTAAAACAACAGTAATGAGTGGCACAAAAGTTACTTACATGAAATTAGCATAAGCATTGTTAAACAGCGCAATAAAACGCAACCTTTTAAATGCACATAATTAATAGCAAGCAGTAAAACCCAAAGTTCCTCTAGGTTCCCTTTAAAAGCATCTCTGTACATCTGGAGTAAATAGGCCATTCTTTTTTTATGTACGCCATTATATAATATACAGTAAATTGTGGCTACAGTAAAATACAATAAACAGAGCTCATCTGCTGCTGCATGTTAGTGGGAGAGGTAGCTGCTGTTGCAGCCTGCAGCTGGATTCAGACAGACTGTTACACAACATGTTCAGTATCACATATTTAGTTCACCTTTTTAAAGAAGCATTTCCTGTATGGACTCACAACAACCACCAGTTTCAACACATAAACAACTTTGTTTAGTCAAGTGGTAAATGTTTTACTTTGATTTCATTTAACTCGTGAATAGGTTTTGAACACACTTTACGCAGCTGATATCCTGAAGCATAAGGTTTGTTTGTGAAGCCAGTTTCTTATAGTCCAAACAATGCAAAAAATAGCACATTATGTAAACATTTCTTTAAGCTTAAGCTCTGTAGTTTCATTTCAGGACACGATTTTTAACTCTGCCCGTGAAAAAAATAGAAGGTTCTGTCCCAGGAGGCAGAAATTGCTTTTCTCATTTGCTGCATCGACAACAAAACACAAATGTGAAATAATTTTTTTTATTGTTTTGTTCTGAGGCTTTGGGAAAATATAGAATGGAATTACAGTATACTGTTATCTCCAAGCGGTACAATAATGACTTTCAAAGATTTTTTTTTTTTATGCTATCGTTAGCTCTCCCTAAGTACCAACTCTGCTTTGTTGATCATCAGCTGGATTCACACTTAACACCATTTTGTTTCTTTGAGATGAACTTGTTTTGGTTCTTTTCATTTTACTCAGGATTACAAATGGATGAAATCATAATCTAGATTTAATTTCTTTGGGAAAACATAAACTTACTGACAGTGTGCATATCCAGGGTGCAAAATGTCTTCTGACTGGGAAGTTGGAACATATAGCCTAAACAGCACAGTTAATATTCCCTTGTAATTAAAACATGTTTTTTTTTTTTTTTTTTTTTTTTTAAAAGGCTTCCTTATATGAAAACAGCTATAGAAACCCGTTTTCGTAATAAGGTTTTGATTATTACAAAGAAAGCAGATTCATTGTCAGTTTCAGGAAAACTATATATTTAAAAGCAAGCCAGTTATATCTCCAATTTTTATCTGAAACCACGTAGATGTCAACACAATTACTTAGTTACAGGTATAAGAGATTTCAACACATGAAAAATATGTTTTTTTTTCATAATGAATTCTCCTGAAAAGTAGATGTGTAGTGTGTCTGTTTCTGGCTTAAAGATAAACAAAGCTAATTAGCTGAGTTATTCCATTTAAATGTGATGTATATCATTAAACACTCATCTTTCAAATCAGAGGTTATGCACGCGGAAAAATATTTTTACAATTACAGATTCTTTTTTTTACAACCTGTATATATGTGTGTAGATATGTTCATGTATATATATATGTACACACATGTACATATATTGTATAAAAACATTATATATATATATATGTATGTATGTATGTATGTTAATGCCACTTAATCTTAAGTTGCCACTTGACGCTCGACTTGTTTGTCTTTTCTTGCAAGTTGTTTCCATGTTTAAAAAATGCATGGAACTGGAGCGGATGTGCTGCACTCAATGTGTTTAGCACCACTCACGGGATTGTCTGCATTTAAAAGATATGACTGTCAAAAGGCATTGTTTTTCTTATACATTGCCCTCTGTATGACCCACTCTGTCGATGTACGTCCCGTGCACAAAGGTCTGAATTTATCTCGGAGAAGTGCTGGCCTCATGTGGTTTGTGCAATACGATTCAGTCTTCTTCCATGCAGATCTTGTGGGGTTGTTCTGCTAAATGAATGCTGGAACCTGAGTATGTAGACGCTAGGAAGGCAGTCCATGGTGTAGACTGCAGTCACATGTCCCAAAATTCCACTGTGCAGCAACCTAAATGCAAGTTATTTTTTTTTAGCAAATTTGGTTGGTGACTACAAAGCGGCATTTGTATTCGCCATGGTGGGAGCATTTTTACTGGACAACCGGTGGCCGTGGTAGTAAAATTATTTCTCTCTAAAAGCGGACATCGGTCAGTGACCGACCCAGCCATACTTCGAAGTCGCCTGGTGGCAGTCCAGAGACAGGTAATGAAATTGGGCGACAGCTGGGCAGCCACAAGTCTGTCTGTGTCTGCTGTAAACACCGGCGGACAGCAGCTCTGATTGGACAATGTGTCTCCAGACGGCGGCCATCCATATCAATTGCCACTGGCCGCTAGCCACCCAGTAGCCCGTGGGTATATAAAAAGTAAGCCATTTTGCATACTTGACAGGTGCTTGGCTGCCACCATCTTTATCGATGACCACACCATCGATTCTCAAAGAAATTTAGCGGCAGCATGAAGTGTTGAAGATTCTGCCAATGCGTCCCCATCACGCGGTGGAAGTGACGTATAGCCTTAGCTGTAAAAAAAAGAAACCCCATCCTGTGGACAGGAGGGATTAATTAACTATATTTTTTGTATTATAATTTTTTTTTACTGTGGTCATTTAATCATGACTGTATTTTATAGCCAAAATCAAGATACTGCTTTTAAGTCAAATGTTGTGGCAGGAGCTAAGTAGAAATTCCCTGTTGTGGGCGGGACTGTTGGCGCATAAATTAGCCTAAGAATTAGCCTACTAATTTCCCAGCATTCTTTTGTTTACACTCTCTGCCACTATATGGCCCGGGGCCATATGCAGCCCATTAAATCATTTAATCTGGCCCGCCAAACTGGAATAAAAAATTTTGATTACCTGCAGTTTTTTATTGTGTAGTGTTGGTGTCTCCCCATAGATGGCGCACTGAAAATAAATTCACCTTTGTTCAGACACAGAAAGTTATTTTGCATTCATGGAGTGCTTGAAGATTTGTTTTTTCCCCAGATATTCATGTGTGTTTTCCATGTCGGGAAGTCATTTTTTTCCAGTTATTCCAATACGACATGAATGCAGCATTTCCCTAAATGTGAGTTTGTCTCTGAGGGAAATCAACCCATTGGTTAAAATGGCACTAAATTAAGAACAAAAACCTCATTTTTTTTTAAACAAGCAAACTCCAAAATGTTATGTTTTAAAGTAATATTTAATCAAGAATAAGGCTTTTTTTTTTGTCCAGATCCCGTGTCATTTTTTTTTTTTTACGAAAGATGACTAACCAAAACACGATCAAGTTCCTGGTCTGGTGCTTCTGTCATTTTTAGAACCCTTTGTGCCCCATGAATAAGACAGTCCCCCCCCTTTAAGGCACTTCACAAGTTCAAGCTAACGTTAGCATAGCGGGAAAAAGAAAACAGCGAGCAATACGCAGCCACACAGTTTTGACCCAGATGGCAGCTCAGACAAGAAAAATAAAGAAGTTACTGGAACTATTTGTCAAAACTACAGCAGAGAACGGAGACTTTGATCCGTCCACGGCAGTTGCTGCACCACAAACCCAAACTTATCGCAGATTTCCCTCTTCTCCTTTTCCATCATGATTTGAATAATACTTTGAAACACTCTTTTAATCCTAAAACATTATATATATATGTCCTCCATTTTGAGAAAAATGCTACAGAACATGTTAGAAACACCACTTTTATTGGAGTGGGACCTAAAAAAACAGAGAGGACGCTTGTGTGGAATATGCTCCACAAAGTGTAGGTTTCCAGTCAAGTGCTGCTGGTGTTTCGTCTTAAAGATCATTGATTCCTTCTAGAAGCACTCGTTCACGCAGCTAACTGCATGCAAAAACGTTCATAACAACATCAATGTCACTGGATCCGTCTGATAACAACAAATAGTCCACTCTGCACTCTCTTCACTCGGGAATCAACATCTTTGACTTTGTGGTGCAGAACATTTACTCTATAACACCTGGAAGAAATGCAATCAGAGTCTATTTCAAACCTCCTCTGAATGTGGCTTAGTTCTGTCCTTTTTCACGGTTTAAGCTGCATAAAATCAATGACTATCCAATTTAAATTTCCCAACAAATAGATTATGGCCGGCAGTCTGAACTGACCCAATGACTTTGGCGACCCCTCGACTTTCACTACTGTATCACCGTAAAAGTCGATGCCTCCCCCTGATTTAGCGACTTTATGATTTTAAAACTGAGAAGAGCCATCTTCAGCTGTGATTTGAAAAGTCCCGCAGGATTACAACAAAACAGATCGGTGATCCCATAGGCAATCAGCCCCAACAATAAAACCACTAATAGGGTCAAATGAAAAACTTTGATGATCTCATTAAAAAGGAGTTTTCTACTTTGGCATTTACCAGCCACATAAACCATATAACAAACAAAGATCCTCCCCAATGCTGCAGCAGGATGACTTCTCACACTGAATGGGGGCTCTTAGCAGCAGCAGCATAGGTGTGGAGGTCTTATCTTATTACACAAGGACATCTAGATATCAGTGCATCCCATAAAACGTGTGGACCGCACACATTAGCTGAGCTTTGAGGTGAAATCTTACACAATAAAAAAGCATCTTTTAAAATTCACAACCAACAAAGACTCCAGGGGTTATGCCACTTTAAATTGTTTATAGTTCTTAAGATACCAAGAATAGTGTTGGTGTGAGGGTATGAACTGCAAAGAGGCGATCGACTCAACCAACGCTTCAGCAGTACATGAAGGGAAGCACAAATACCGAACATTTCAAACAATTGTTCATCTCGAACAACTATAGGGCTTTTCAAGTTTACCTTGACTCGGTAAGGACTTTAGAGCATCTGCATCCATCTCTGTCCTCCCTGTGGTGTCTGTCTCTCTTTCTGTGGGACAGAACTAGCCTGGCAATAAGCAAAAGATTGATTAAGCAGCTTTTGGTCCCAAGCAGGGGGTGATTCCTGATGCATTAATAAAAAACATACAGGTCTGGATTTAGAAAGATATCTTACACTGGAAGAGTATTTGCTTAATGTGAAGGTAACTTTAAAGAAAAGTCATCTAGTGGCTTAATTTCTGTTAATTTCTTAGTAACTCAGATGAATGGATTTTAGTGTCAGTTTTCTTGATATTTTCTCTGCGGTTTTTCAGTGCTTTGATCACGTCCATTTGCAGGCTTTCATCTCAGATGGAGAATAAGACAGAGTTGATAATGATGTCATTAACACCTCAATGCATCAGTCGTAAATGTAGAGGGGCTGTGGGCATGATCCTCTGAATATACTAGCTGATTGGCATTATCATTTTCAATTTAAATTTTCACTCAGCCTCCAGTGTCAGTGCCCATTACTCACGCGGCTCTGAGAAACAGCGAGGCTGGACTCCATGCCACGGTCTGCTGTCTGATCACCCTCGGACTGCAGTGTGAGATTGTGCTTTCTGACACTGAGACTATTGTGATTTTCTGCACCCCGTCTTGCTAGTCTTCAAAGTGTGGCTTTCCTTCCATCTAAAGCACAATTTGTAGCACTTTCGGAGGCAAGGCAGTTTTCAGAAAAAGATGGTCTCTTTTTCATGAGCTATTAAGGTTTTGTTTCTATTTACATGAGAAAGTTAGAAGTAATATTTTATTATTATTTTTTTTTTTTACAATATTTAATAGTAAATGGCGTACAGGTTCTAAGGGTGTATTGAGACAGGACACATTTGGTTCGGTTGAAGTGAACCAGAGTCTGTTTCCTCTGATAATCCAGAACAAAAGTTCCGTCTGAATACAGTATGATTCTGGAGCAAGGACCACTACCAGACCCATTTTTCAAGGTGGTCTTGGTTCATTTCCAATCAGACTAAGCGTCGGTTTGCTCAGAAATTGCTCAGTCTGAATAGGCTCCATGCTCGGATTAGAACAACTTGGCCAAAGCGACCACTGTAGCCAGTCGTCACGTCATGTAAACAGATTAGGAAAGAAGCAACCGACCAGCTGCAGAGAAATGTAAAGTAGTGATTGTCATTTATTTGACCGAATGAAGGATCCAACTCTTTATTTGTTATAAAGGCTTTTCTGCGACTCGTTATGCGGGATGCGCCCAGTGCTGCTGTGACATCATCGTAAAAGCTATCTTGTATTTCCAGGAGGAACCCACTGCTACCCTCTGGCGTGTCTGTTGATGAGAAAGAAAGTGAATACTTATTCAGTGAACCTTCATAGCTTTTGTCTCCTCAGTAACTGCCTTGTCGTACCAAAGTAGCATTAAACTCCGCCTCCAATGAAAATCATGTTTGTTGAGTGTTTAACTTGTGTGGCATTTTTCTTCTGAAAGAGAAAAAATATAATAGGAAACCATTTTGGGGTTTTTATTTCTAAGTATTTCTCCTTTTAAGTCGCTGTCCATCAAAGTGGCCGAGAAAAATCTCTGTTTGAATTCCTGAAACTTGCTTACGCCACTAAAGCTAGCTAACAGCTAGCTATGCAGCTGTAGAGGCTGGAGAAGATAATATAACGTCCCACTTCTGTGCTGTAAAGGATTGTAATTCAGTGAAAGGCCATACTGATTCTGCTTTCATTATTTCCCAAGAAATCGGAGGAAAAAATCGATTGGATTTATTGGTCACAGCAGCGTCTGTAATTATTTGATTATTTGCGGCAAAAGAGACATTTTTCAGCTGGACGGAGCTGCGGGTGATCGCATTATCCGCTCGTATTTTAATTGCGTCCAAGATGGGACTTTTTTTTTTTTTTAGTTGGCCTCATGTATTTAAAAAGAAACTGAAAGTAAAATCCCATTAGCTGTCACAAATATGCTGTCCGCGTTTGATCCACCTACGAGCGCCGAGACTGCAGCGTCCCACAGTTGTGCTCATTTATATCACCGGGCTATTGGTTATAACCAGACACCGGAACGTTCTGCTAAAAGTAACCCTTCATCTGCATCTAAAAACGTCAGCACTGGGTGCACGCATTTACAAACTGACATGCGATTAGACCCTCTCTGTATTCTGGTATTTCATTTCATTTCTTGTTCGAGTGAATTCAACAATCAACATGTGCTAGCATGACATCAGCTATGAACCCCAAATAGTTCTGCTGCTGCTGCAATGCAGCCTGAATGGTCATGTTTTATTTTATTTTATTTTTTCATGGGCTTATCAAAGTGTGTCTCGCTAGCATGTCTGGGGGGATAAGGGGCGGGATTACGTAGCTCAGCACCATAAGCCACGCCCACACAGAGGAATTTTTGGAAACAAAGGCTTCAGATCAACAGGAAAAATGGCTTTTTAAGACATTTAGGATGTGGAATTTTTGTTAAAAACTTCACAGTCCTAATTAAAACCCCACTGGAAACGTTTAGAACAAATTTTTAAAAATCCTTGTAGGGGGACTTAGAAAAGTGTTGTAACTGACCGTGATAAAGACGTTTAAAACTGATCAGTGGAATACAAAGTTTAGATGAGTGAACTTCCAGAATTTAGTTGCTTTGCCCCACCATCGTAATTCCTGGCCAATGACTGAAGAGATATTTAGTCACGTGGTTTTGTTAACAAGGTCAAATATCGGGTTGACAGCACTCTGAATACAGACCAAAACACAAGGTTCAGGACTCACTTCAGACCAAATGAAGCGGACTCAGTCCAGAACTATGGACTGAATACACCCTGAATACACCCTGACTCCCGAAGCACTTTACAGTAATAGTCCCATTTACCCCCACCCACACACACAGACACATTCACACACTGATGGTGGTGTTTCTGCCTTACACTGTCGCCAACCTCACCTGGAGCAATGTCCAAGGACACTGCGACACATGAGCGGGAAGGGCAGGAATCAAACCTGCAATCCTCCCGATCAGAGGTCGGCCGCTCAATATCTGCACCACAGCGGTGGTGTTTAAAGAATCTTAAAACACTAAAAAAATTGGTTGCGACAACTTGGATATTTCTTAAAAAAGAACAGTAAATATTAAAGTATTTTTAACTGACCCTTCACATATTTTTCTTCTTTTTTATGTACAGCTTACTCCTGTTTTTTTTTTTTTTTTTTTTGGAACAGTTGCCAATTCTTCTTGTGGAAACAATTTTAGAAACTCTGCTTATAAGTGAGAAGATTCATTAAAAATTAACCACACTGAATAGATTATGTTGTCCTTACTGTCCATAAAATTGTTGCAGATCTACCATACAGAATCCATAACCGTTTTAAAGCCCTTGAAGGCTGGTGAAGCAAAGAGTCTTTTCAGAACAATGAGCTACACAGGTTATAATAATTACAGGAAAATACTTGTCTTATAGTTACACAAAAGCCTAAACTGTTATCTTGAATTCAGATAATTTGATTTAAAAACAAGTTTAAAATAATAAAAAAAAAAGTACCATAGAGCGTTTTAACTTTATTATCTAAAACTGTTTGCAAAAGGGCTCAGCATACGAGTAAACAGGTCCAGAAAACAGACCTTTAAGACCACTTTAATCCTCTTTTCTGCAGGTCTGTCGATGTCTGACACGCTTGCCTTGTGGCTGCTATGAGTGTGGAACACTGACTTTGAAGTTTGATATTCATACAGAAATCCTAACAGCAGTTATTGCATGGATGTTCTGCCTTGGCTCATATATCAGGATTAGGAAGTTGTTTGTAATAAAATGTGTCCTTTCATTCTTATGCAAGTTGTGTAGAACCTCTAATGCTGCATTCATGGCGGGCGCGGCAGGGTCATCAAGTTTTAATGTTAAGTTAATGTAAAGACACAGTCTGAGGTCTTGCGGCGTGATCTGGGCGTCGAACGTGGTGCAACAAGGCTTGTCAACCAATCAGGGACTCAGCTTTGAGCGCGTGATATTTTCAGTGACTACGTTCAAATGTTAGAAAAATTAATTCAATATGGCTGCTCAAAAAAAGGATTTTTGTCCTGAACTTCTGTCCATTTTCCATGCCCTAGGGGGCAGTGGGGTTTCAGGACAACTTTCCAGTTACTGTTGGGCAAAGGCGGGATACACCCTGGACACATTGCCAGCCTCTAACAGAGCCCATGGAGCTGGGTTGACCGTTACGCTATATAGCTAGCTGCCTGGACAATACCTAACTAGCGAGCTCCGTTGCCAAGGCTCCAGCATAGCTGATAGTGATCGCTGCTGCCCTGGCTCCAGCAGAATTTGCCACTGTCCAGGCTTTGGGTCCCAGGGCAGCCGAGCTCGCTCTCCCTGCCCGCCAGCGGTTAGCCGCCCGGCAGATGGAGAGCCTCCGCGGGTACCGTTGTAGCGCACAAGACTGCTCTAGCTTCATGGGCTGACGATTTTTTTCTTATTTTCATCAAGACAATAATAAAAAGATCCTCTAGCTTTATTTGTTTCCCCTCTCTGGTTAATGCTCAAACTGGACCACAGACAGGGAGGGGGTAACACTCAAAACAGTCGTTATCTAGCAGTCAATGGTGAAATTCACCGTACTGCGAATGTCTCTGAATGATCTGGTGAACCCAGACATGGCAAAGTGTTTTCCGATGTCTCTGTAGAATTCTCTAAAACATATGAACCCAAGCTACTCACTCAACATAATCCATGTTTTCCATGATGTGTTCAACGAATGAATGAATGCCAGAACAACTATGGCAGATGCGCTGCGGCATGGGACACCAAGGCTAAAATCATTAAAAGTTACTTATGTCAAAAGAGAGGTGGCAGACGCAAATTTACCACGCCTGCCGCATCCAGAGTGAATGCAGCACAACCCATCCTCCTTTATCACACCTTTTAGGGTTTTTTTTTTATTAAATTAAATGTGCTACAGCCCCACTGGGCAAAAACTGGACACCGGGAGAAAAGGGAACACAGTTTATTAAATAAAGAAAAAAAGAAATTGTGTCCTGAATAGGGAATTGGCACAAAGGCTATTGAACCTTGGCCAAACATAAAACGAGTCAGGGAGACTGCTGATCAAGCCATGTCAACCGTCTGAGTCAGCAGCTCCCTACTAAGGGCCGCCTAACCAAAACTACCTGAGGAAAACAAATAAACAAAACCCGCAAATCAAGACTACCATGGTCCAACCCTAAACTAAAATAACAAAACCCAATAGTCTAAGACTACTGAGAAAAAAGAATGTAAACGAAAACAAAATGAACCAGCACTACATCAACTAAAACCCAGCCAGCCTGCTGCTCTGCCTCCTGCCTGCCTGTCTTAAATAGGTTTAATAGCCAGCAGGTGTCAGTTTAGCCACATTGGCCACACCTACCAGGTGAGCAGAAGGACTAGATGGAAAAAAAGTCCAGCCATAGCTGGACGTAACAAATGTAAATATTTTTCAAAAAATATGTTTTTCATAACTGAGACTCTACAATAGCCTGAAATACAAATATATGAATTTTACATTTTTTTTTGTTTTTTGATAATATGTGATTATTTTTTCCCATTTCATAAAATTATTAGTTTGATTTGAGATTGTCAAACTGTTATGCTGTCATCTTTTTTTTCCATCAACAGAGTGGTTCAACATGTTTTTCCATGGTGTTCTGAAGTTAAAACAATACGTATTATTTTGTTTAAAAAAATACATAAAAATGAAGCCAAAATGAATTGTAAAAACTCCACTTGTGAGAGAGGAACCAATGATTAACTTGAAAACTGTTTGTACTTCTACAAAGGCAGGGATTTCTCAAAGGTACAGGTTTTTGTCTATTGTATTAAAAGTGCACCACCAGGGGTTAGCAATTTAATTTAGGCGGGGGAAAGTAGTGCACAAGAGAAGGATTTTTCAAAGAAGGTTGCAATAGGACTGTGTGACGCTTCAAAATGATGAATGATTTAATTCCACATTTTGTTCTGCCCTTTAAACAGATTTTTCTGAGGAGAATCCAGCAATAACTGCTAGTATTTATATCACCCAAAGGTTTAATAAAAAGTAAACCAAATGCAATTATTTTTTTACCTGAACGGATTTCACGTTGTAGGCCCTAGACACCAAGTGATTAAAAAAAAAAGAAAAAAAATCCCCAAAAGCTTTCGTCGTTCATCCATTTGTTCACTTGTGTAGTTTAGTGTGACCCAGCTTTCTTTTCTATTTTTTTTTTTTTTTTCTCTTTTCTAAAGTAGTGTCACACTCAGTGACTCATCAAACCTTTCCGGATATAGCAGAAGCAAACGCACATACACCCTCATGTCCATTGTGAAAAATAGAAAAAAAAAAAAAAGCGTTCTGGCCCAAGTGATTTTTCTAAGCTCTCATTACCAATGCAGCATGACTTGGCACATGCTGGGCAGCTGCTCCCCCTGTGACTGCTGGGATTGCCGAGCCTATCATGGGCCTCTGCTGCATATCACCTTTGATTTGTGCTTGCGGGGCAGCGTTTTTAAAGTGCCTTTTTTTTTTTTTTTGCTATAGTGAGCTTAGACGCGTCTGTAAAGTTCTCTGGGGGACAGCAACACCTGCCTTGAGGTTCATATTTCGTAAACCCCTTAGAAAGCAGAGAGAAGTGCTTGTTGCGTTTTGTCACCCCCTCAGATCAGAAGCAAAGAACAAAATGTGCCTTGAAGCGTTTGGAAAAAAGCCTGGAGAAACTGCATACACATGCTGGTATTTTAAGCACAACCTGTTTACCAACAGTTCAATGCTCCAGGGTTAAAGCACAACCCACCTGGAAAGTTCTCATCTATGTTTTCCTTTTTTTGTCTTGACATATGTGATATTTCTTTGTCTTTCCACCAGATATTCGGGGATTGCAAACCTTTATGGACCAGTCATCTCGGCTCGGACTGGATGTTTCTTTGCAGAGGGTGGACCGCAACATCAGCAGAGTTTTCACGGACCTCTTCAACACCATGCGTACCGAGGAGCTCAACCGGTATCGGGACACTTTACGAAGAGCGGTACTGCTCATGAGTCCTCGTGGAGCGCAGGTTTTCATCCACCAGGTAGGTCCCAGCCAGCGCCTTTCCGTATTTAACTATAAGCATAAGTTAAGGGTTGGACAGAAAACGGACTAAAGTTGGATTTGTTTGATTTCATTTCATAATAATAAAATCAAACAAATCCAACTTAAGTCCATTTTTTCCCCTTAATCCTTGCCTATAAACTCCTGTTGATAGCGAAATAAAGCTATCTGAGCTCACCTGGAATGGAGAGGTAATACCTTGAACACGCACTCATACTTTTAGTTGTATTTTCTTTACTCCTAAGATGTCATTTTCAGAATACGAGGAAGTAAAAACATTTAAGTCAAAAATAATTTTTAAATACTATTATTTGTATTTAAAAAAAAAACACATTTTGGTAGTTTTACATTATTTCAACAAATTCAGGACGTTCTAAGAAAGGGTGTCTATTGGCAAGAGTCTGGAGATACGATACAATATGTGTCCCGATACGATACGTATTGCAATACATCACAAGAGAACATTTTTTCCTCTTTTCTGTACCCATCCCATGTAAAAACTAAGTAGTAGATGTGTCATAACAACAGAAATCACAGGGTTGACTGAATATTTAACACAAACCGATCAAAGTTGCTCAAAAAGGTTCATTGCCCTGTGTTGACAACTAGCAGTTGAGGATTTTGGTGGAAAACAAAAGTAAGACGCTAATTAAACAATCATTTTATTAATTAAAAATATTGTGATTATATCGCCAAAATGATTTTTCCCTATTAAAGAGTTAAAGCTTTAGCTACCATAAACCTGTCAGCCCTTTAATCAATGTATTCATGACTCATAGGAGTATTGGAGATCAATATGACTTTAATTTTCAAAGTAATAGGGTAATCGGAACACAATATAGCTCTAAACAAAAAAACATCCTTGGGTATTACTGTGTTTTTATGACAGCCACTTGGTTATGTCATGTCAGATGATCAGCTGCAGCGCTTTGGCAGGAGGAAGATGCAGAAAAGGCAACATCAGTGCGAAAACTGAGCCGGGCGCCCCGTTCTGCCCAGGAGACACATCACAATCCGACATTTAATCTCCCTCTCATCTGTCAGCGGCCGCGGAACATCGAAGGTTCCTCCAACTTGGATAAAACATTTAGATGTCAAATAAAGCCGTACATAAAAGGTTAATGCAATGTTTGTAGAGAAAGACTTTGTGTCCATTACACAGTCCATTTGACAATAACAAAATTCATGGCCGTGTCATTTCTGGGATGCAGTGTGTTTGTGTCTGTGTGCATGTCTGCTAAACAATTGTCAGAGGCTGTAACATTTATTTTATCAGGACAGCTAAAATAAACACTAATATTATGTTTTAATTTCTGTTCAAAATGATGATATAAAATGTGAGACTTAATATTTAAAGATTGCTGGTGTATTTAATTAAAAAAAATTAGACCTCTTTTTCTGTGAACAACTAGAACCCATAATGCAGGAGACCAGACTTGATAGCAGGAACTCTAAAGCTTTAATAAATGGACTTCAACATGTACAAACAAGGGGTGTAGTATTCAAACTGGAAACATTCGCAGAGAAATATCAGAGTTCGTTTCCCCCGATAATCCAGAACAAATTTTTAGTCCGAATACACCCAAGTTGACCCTGGTCCAAGACCAGGAACTGCTCTCTGACCCACCCTTTAAGGTGATTTTTGTTTGTTTCCAATCAGACTGAGCTCTGGTTCACTCTGAGATTCCTTAGTCTGAATAGTCTCTGTGCTCGGAGTGGAACAACTAGACCAAAACGGCCCCTGTAGCTAGTGGAGCAACAATGAGAGAAAGCAACTCATTTAAAAATAAAGTTTGAATAAGTGAGCAGTCCCAACAAGGGTTGCAATGCCCGATAATTCTTTCTCCTTTTCCCCCACCCTTGTAATTCCTGACCAATGACCGAAGAATCTGTAGTCACGTGGTTTGTGTTTTTACAAGCATTGGTTTAGAGCAGAAATATCTGGCTGAAGGTGGTAAGAATAAAGAACAAATGCGAAGTGGAAGCGGATTTGATGCAATTCAACAGACTTTTCCAATCTGAAAACAAAATCAATGACAAACAAAAAAACCTGTGAACAGGACCTTAAAATCAAACACTATCAGAAACTAAAAGGAAAGACCTGACAATAGCAAAAAACAAACCCGGAAGACAAGACAAAGAAACACAAACCACCACCAGGCACAACATGTGAAACACAATAGAATGAGCGAATCGGAGGTTAAAGTCTAACCAAAACAAACAAGAAGACCTGGCTGCAGACACATGCGGTTGTGAAGCAGCGGTAGGACGGTCGACCTCTGATCGGAAGGTTCGATTCCCGCCTTGCCCGCCTATGTGTCGAAGTGTCCTTGGGCAAGACACTGAACCCCAACTAGGACGTGTGCGTTAACTGTTGGGCTTTCAAGGAATGTAAGAAGAAAAACCCTATTCAAGTATACACCATTTACATCAACGTCCAGAATCAACCGTCCCCCCTGTATCTTTCAAAAAAAACCCTACGACCCTCACAATTTGGATTTCTTTTCCCGTTTTGAGCTCTAATAAAAGTTTTCCTACAGTTCTGAACACTTTAGGTCATAGGGCTTGAATCAGTTCTATAATTTCCGCTTCTGGCCAATGAAGTCAGGCGCCATCGTGTCTGCAGCCAGGTCCCTCCTGAAACAAAGTACGATTGTCACAGTTTCCCCTCCTCTTAAAGGTAAAGTGAAAGTCACACTAGCAAACCTTTTCATATATTACAATAAAACGACTTTGCATAAACCAAACTTTAAGTGCTGTTTTATTATATTTTCAGAGAACCCAGTATTTATCAGCCTTTATTGAGGGATAAATGTTGGGAAAATAGCACAAATCTAAAGCGATTGTGATGTTTTTATAAAGCACAAAAACCTCTAAAGTTACATCAGTTTCATTCATGATTATCGGAAAATAAGAGAATCCCTCTGGGTTATCCATTTTTTTTCATTTATGTTTATTGCTTTTCATACAACCATCCTCCTGGTGGCATGGCCTTTGCGTAAAATTGATTTATGACCACAACTATAAACTTTCATCAATATGGGCTTTGTAATACATTGGAAAAACGTGGAACCTCCATTGTTCAGTCAATAAGTTCCAATTACAGACAAAATGAACCTTTAAGCATAATTACCTACTAGGTTGTAACCTGGAAATATTAATATGAAAAAAAGTCATGTTTTTATTAATAAGTATTTTTTTTCTTGCTTGTCTTCAGTCCAAATCTGTTCATCACTTGTTTTCCACTCAGTCATTTAATCACTTCACCTGTTGTAAGAAAATACCATGGAAAAAAAAAGAAAAAAAGAAAAGCCTCCTGTAAGATTAGGTCAAAATCATGACTTGCATTTCAATGAGCTGCTTGTGAATGCTCCTCTATTAATCTAAAAGTTAAGTACTGACAAATAAATTAGTGCACAGGTTGTGAATACATCAAGGCTTTTAGGTTTCATTAAAGCCTCACTGCTTTGATCTTTTCCTGGGAGCCGCTGAGTTCTCTCGAAGCTCGGTCTGCGGCAGACATCTTTCCTTCACGATAGTTTGCATTTAATCCAAGACAATTATACTCCCTGTGATCCCTGATACAATAAACATGAGGCATCTTGGGGACTAAGAAATAAGCGCAGCTTCTCATTCAGCACAAGCCCCAAATGCTCCTGTGAATATCTTAATATATTATAAGTGGTGGAGATTTATAAAATCATCAAAGCTTCATTAATGCTTTGGTAACTGTTGTCACAGATTGTACTCGCTTTGCATCAGACATGTGAGGGACATAAAATGTAAATATGCTCACGTCTGAGTGGAAAATATGATGATGCCTTAAAAGTGCTGTAATTATAAGTACCAATTTACACATATGAATATATTGGACAATATAAAGTAACAACTAGATATAAGACATTACCGGCAATAATGCTAGTGTGAATGCTGTAAATTGAATGTGGCTGCTGAATGTGTTAGCTACAAATGTTGAAACTGATAGCTAAAAAGGCTAAAGGTAATTGCTGATAGCTGAAAGCTTGCTAAAATATTAGCTAAATGCCAAATTAGTAAAAAAAGGAAAAAAATGACTTTTAAAGAATATCTAATTTGGCTAGCATAATGCTAAAATAATAGCTAACTTCAGATTAGCCTAAAAACTAGGGAAACATTGTCTAAATTAGACAAAAACAGCTGGCATCCCTGTTCCTAAGAAAATATATTTGAGAATATAAAGTAACAACTAGATATATTGCATTACCTGCAAATATTACAGCAAATGCTGTAAGTTGAATGTAGCTGCTGAAGATGCTAGAGCTGTTAGCTAAAAACGTTGAAACTGTTAACAAAAATGCTGAAGCTAATGTGCTAAAATTTTAGCTAAATGCTAAATTAACAAAATAAATAAATAAACTGGAAAAAAAGTATAATTTAGCCAAAACAACTAGCATAATGCTAAAAGATTAGCTAAGATCCAAATTCATTTTTTAAATTTATTTATTTATTTATTTTTTCTCTCATGTGCCACCATATCCATAATAAACAAGAGTCAACTCTACAAAATAAAACAAAACATCATAACACATCAACGAAGGGAGCATGATGAAAACCAGGTCTTATAATTCATGCCCCTTTACCAAAGACACAAATTTGCCTAAAAAACTTTGTCTGAATTAGCCCAAAACAGCTTGCCAGCCAGTATCTCTTTTCCTAAAATTAAAGCTAACTGCCACATTACCCTAAAAAACCCAGCAGTCGGTGAACATTTTAAATGTGAATGGTGCCTGTAGCTGAAAACGTGCAGAAGTTTACAATTTTAAAATTGCACAAAATTTTTGAAGGATTCATTTCCTGTGGGGCATATTTTCCTCAATATTTCAAAACCTTTAAAGTTAATGAATACCAAAAGTAAAAGCAGCAATGTCTTGAACAAGATGAACATTTTGATACCGAGATTACAGAAATATTTGAAAGTGTGATTGAGTTTGTATGTGCCAAAAATTGATGGAAAGGTGCAGGTGAATCTCTGTTGTAAACTGTAATCATTCACACAATTAGCTTTTTTAATACATGAAAACAAAGTAGAATAAATTCAAATTAGGAGACCTTCATGATTTACGACAAATATAATAACTTCATTGATGTAAGGGATTCATTAAATTGGCCATCTGCAGTTCTTGTCTGTTTAAAATGAACATACACTAAGAAAATCAAAAGCAGCAGCGATCTTAACAAGCATAGAACATTTTAAAATAAAAAAAATGTGATAAACATTCAAAAAGATAATAAAGAAATTACAGAGATACATAAAAAGCGGCTATTGGCGAGCATAAAACAGTGAGTCGTCACAAAATGTCAAATAAACAAGCATTAAAAAGCTAGAAAAATGTGTACACTAAAGTTATCATTTTAATTTTCTAATCTGCAAAAAAACACTATAAAAAATGAATCAATTTAAATAATTTACAATATTTTTCTTGAACTATCGTGCTCTCCTCTCAAATACTCCCCATCATAAGTCTGCTGTAATTATTCTTGTTTACTCGCAGGCCTGTGTCATCCTTCATACTTGAAACAAGCTGTGTGTGCCACTGAAAGTGTCTGCTCTTTTATGCTGGATTTCTGGGCTCTTGTTTTATCTTTTCAGACACTTGTCATCTTGTCTCATGTTCCCTCCGTCTGTTAGAGGATGGAGCATTTTCTGTCAGCTCCCTTGGCCCTGCTCTCCAGTTCTCCAGCTCTTTTCCCCTCTTTAATTATCGATTAATTTTTTAACTCATGAGAGATTTTAGGTGGGATTTTTTTAATCTTTGGTAATGGTTGTGATTTATTTTGTATTTCCGCTCAAAAAGAATCTCTTTAAAAGAGTGAAGTTTAAGGTCGCACCTTCACTGGATTCAATTTTTTTTTTTTTGACTGCAGCCTCAAATATTTTTTATTTTCACTGCCACTGACTGAAAGGATTAAAGCAACTTGTGTCCTTTTGGAAAAGTGCACTTCTATTTAAATGATGAGTTATTTTACAAGCAAACCATGAAGGACTCCTTCAAATTAAAAAGAAGAAACTGACTTTACTTCTTAAATTGATGAGTCCAGTTATAGGATTTGGAAATATGTGGAGTTCTTCCATCTGGATCCACCAAGTTTCTGGATTCTGTCATCATAAATAAAACAGTTCCTTCCCTTGAGTGCAGCTGGGAAAAAGGCTAAATCAAACCAGTCCTTTCTAACTTTGAAAGTTTATAAGGCTCCAATTTATGAATGTTTCTGCTGACATATCTGTCTGATTGTAAGATGAACAGAGATTGGACAGAGTGGTTTGTTGCAGCAACCATAGTCGCAGTGATGGGATGTCCCACTCAGCACAGATTTGGCTCGGCTCTCCAAAAAAGAGACGACTTTTATGGCACCCAACCAGCTCTTATTTGCTTTCATTTTAGTCTAATATAGCCTTTACCTGGTTTGGATGTTTTGTAGCATTAGTTTATTCCAAGCTGTATTTTTATGCAGTTATCTGCTTTATAGGTTACACAAATTCAAACCTTCAAATTATCAATAACTTCAGCAAACTAACCAAATGCATAAAGACCCAACATTAAAGCACTTTGGATTATAGTCTTTTGTGGAAATTGGTACCAAGAATTCTGCAGACTTATGGACGGGCGGTTCTTAGACGTCTGCAAGCTTGTTGTTGGCTCAGCTCTGATAGATTCTTTCATTTTACAAAGTTTGCACTCAGTTTTTCAGTCTCAATAACATCAAAGTACATACAGTTGCGGCTTTATTGTTTGTTCATGGTCATTTCTTCACTTTTTCCTGATATTCTTGCTTTTAAATCTTACCCACGTCTACGACCTTTACCACTACATTCACTCACTTGTGTTAGGAGCGTCTGCCCCCCTCCCATCTTTCACATAATGGTATGAGTTCCGTCTGGGGCTGGCTATCAAGAACAATTTCCAGAATCAGTTCAGCACAGTTTTCATACTGTAAAATGTGCTAATGAAATAATGAGATTGTTTATATTATACAGTGTTTCATCGTTTCTCAGAAGGAGAAGTTTTAACAAAAATGTTCAGATGATTACCATTGTAAACAGCGTCTCAGTTTGGCCACTGGGTGGAGCTTGCACTATAGCAGTACATTTTTCAAGAAGAATAAGCAAAAAACTTCACTTTAGACCACAAACGGTTTCTTTAAAAAATGTTTCCTTAAAAGATTTTGAAAAATTCATGCCTGAGAATATATGTAGCTGGATGTATGTTCAGATCGACCGGACGTTAGCATTAGCCTTCCAATGAGAAATTCCATTAAACGCTAGCATCAAGCTAACAGATTTTAGCTCTTTGCGCTAGATCGATCTCTACTTCGACCGATCATTTATCTATTAAGCTTAAACTAGTTTAAATCGATTAAATGATTTTTTTCAACCCAGCTCTAGTCCTGTCCTTTCTTTGCTTGAGTTCGAACACATGGTGCACCCATAAAAAAAAAGTCTGGCTCTTTTCTGTGTGGATTTTTAGCAAAACTGAGCAGCAGCGGCTAAAGATTTGAATCTCCCTGCTGAGATTTATTTGTTTTTATTTGCTATAACCAGCTGAGTGGAATAACCAGGGGATGGGGTCAAATTCAGAAATCAAATTTCCCCAATCAACAACTGATAACAGTTGGATTTAACAGGATCGATTTTAAGGTTCTTTTATTGGTTTACAAGGCCTTACATGGTATTGGACCTTCATTTTTATCAGATTTACTTTTAGTTTATGACCCTCCCAGAACCCTCAGGTCCTCAGGTGCAGGTCTGCTTGTGGTCCCAAAAGTTAGAACTAAAACCCACGGTGAGGCCACATTTAAGCATTGTGGACCTCGCCTGTGGAACAGCCTGCCTGAGGATGTGAGGGCTTCGTCCACTGTGGAGGTTTTTAAGAAAAAGCTTAAAACTCATCTTTTTAGTATAGCTTTTACCTAGTTTTTACATGCCCACATGTTTTTATTTTGATTTTATGTATGCATGTATGTATACATTTTTTATTTTTTATTTATTTATTTGTGTACTTACGGGACGTGTACGTTGCTGGATTTTTAAGGTCTTTTAATGTATACTTATTTTGTTTTATCTTACTTGTTTTACTGTTACTTATGTTACTGTGGAAAGCACTTTGAGATGCTTCGAAGTAGGAGAAGTGCTATATAAATAAAGTTGAATTTGAATTTGATAAAACTTTAACATACAACGCATTGGCACTGAGAGGTAGCTTGTTGGTGGATGACACTACCTTTAAGAAGGTCTTTGTGACTTGAGACATTATTCCTCAGAGGTAAAAACTCTAACAAGGACGTCTGCCTGCATCAGCTTTTTGCACCAAAATTTAGGGAGAATTGTAGCCTCAGACTCTGACACCTTTCCTTGCTGTAGCCTTCTAAAGGTGTTGATATGAGAGAAAACAAAATGCTTGGTGTCAGCTGGCGTGCTAGCTCTGCAGGGGAATTGATGGATGGAGTACAGAGGCTGGGTGAGGTCTGCCTCCTGCGCTGCGGCTAAACCCAGCTACAAGAATGACAAACACTTCTTGCCTGCTGCCAAGTGACGTGAGCGGGAGATAGAGATGCTGCTGGGTGGCAGGAGGGTTAGAAGAGGGAATTCAGGAACATACACAGACAGACAGGGAAAAAAAAGATTCAGGGATGTTCAAAGGCAGAGCAGTAAAGAACAAATGGAAGAACAGTCAATATTAAAAAAAAAAAAGCTTTATAGCTGGAGGAGACTCTTAAAAATTATAAAGCTCATTTGTATAAAATTAGATCAATTCTCTTAAAATAAAAGTATTTCCTTGGAGAGTAAATGAAAAAAATAGAAGAAGAAACAGAAAAATATCTCAATAAAGATGAGTGAAAACCAGGAGGAAAAGATTAAAACTGCAAAGTGATGGTTCAGTAATAGACTTTCAACTGGAAATAAAATGAGCAGACCTGATAATGGTCATTTCAGCCTGTAATAGGCTATTAGCTTTAAGGTGAGCAAACTAGTTAGACGGCTGAGTTTAAACTGGACTGAACTGCAACAGCTGTTATCTAGACCTCTATTACAAAACCTCACCTTCCTTTAAGTGTTGTTAGTGATCAAAGCAGTCACACACACTCTGGGCTAATCATAGTTGCACAGAAAATTATATGTGAACTGCAGCATGTGCTCTTTTGTGGTTAATTTGGCAGTGGCTAGAAAAGGCGATTTTTGGATTTGAAGGCAAAATAATGAAGTTCGATGGTTGAAATTTGTGTACGCACAAAGGCGAATAAATCAGTATATTGAATATTCTATAAGGCAACAAGGTTTAAACATACAACCATATGTGAGATCTCTGTGATATGTTTTTTTTTTATTTATTTATTTTTTTTTTATCATAAGTGGTACAGACAGAACTCCTGCTTTTATTCTGGACGTACTTGTCAAACTACTTGCAAACATAGATTCAGAGAACAGTAGCTTGTGATTAAGCCCTATTGTAATTTTCTTTTTTGGTTTCAATTATTTTTTAAGTGTGTTTTACTTTGATGTGTGCATTAGACATGTAGACCAGGGGTCTGCAACCTTCAACACTTTAAGAGAAATTCAGGTCGATTTCTCACTGATCAAAACCCAACTGGAGCCACAAAGTCTCACTTCAACCTTTAAAAATAAAAGGTACTGATTTTTATAATAAATATAAATTAACTGTTATTTTTTTTGGCATATACAAAACATAAAAAGAAGTTAGACTATCCAAAATATGAAATAGGTGAAAACTTTTAACAGAGGTTCACAAGACTTTCTTTCAAAATAAAAGACACTCTGTGTCACATTGGATCAAATTTTTTACAGTTCATTTTACCATATGTGGTGCATCTCAGCCAAAAATGTGTAAGTCTAAGAAACTAAAATTAAATCAGAGTTAATTAAATGAGCAATTTTTTTTTTTTTCAGCCCGTGAAGAGCATTTATAACCCTTGAAATTGTTCATAAATTGAAAATCTGCCTTAAAATCTGTTCAGCCTTAATTTTAGTAGCGCGTACTGACCTCCTATTAATACACAGTGCTCTAAAATCTGTCAAAAATGTTATTTAGTTTGACTGACTGAAAGAGTTAAGTAAAGTTTCTTTATTTTACCTTTATACTTACCTTTAACTTCATAACTACTTTTCAAAACAAAAATCTTTTATGTGTCGTTAACCAGGGAGTCACACTGGAGGGGTAGGAGAGCCACAGATTGCAGACCACTACACTAGACACATAATCTTGTATTGTCAACCACAGAACTCAGAACATGGACATTTGCTGGAGTTTACTCCTCTAGAACAGAAAATGTTTGAAAAAAGGCAACTGGGAGGGACAAAGTAAAACTTAAAACTCTCTTAGGCTCCACCCACCTAACAATAAAAAAATAAGCATTAACTATCAGAAAAAAGTTGGACAACAGGCTGTACATTCAGGAAATGACTCCCATCTGACACCAGCCCCCTAGTGGTCACTTGACAAATTACAACATTTGGTTCTTAGACAATTATGTCAATTCCAAGAATTGAAGGTGGAGGGGTGACATTTTGTGGAAAGCTTTGGAGAAGAAACAATGTGATTGTATCACTTTCAAATTTGTAAAACATTATGTTTTTTTCACCTCTAATAAGAATAATTACATTAATAAATCCTTTATTTGATGGAGGATTTCAGGTTTTGGAAGAATGTAGAAGTTACAAATGGAAAAAAAAAAACAGGAGAATTTTGCTTCACTTCTGTTAAAGACACACTGGAAAAAAAATTTTTAAAGCAACATGTTCTTGTGTCAAATCATTTAGTGATATTAGTGAATAAACTAATAAGACTAGGGTCACATATCCCAGCATGCCACAGTGTGACGGCATTTTTTGTTGGGAGGGGGCAGTTTTAGTTTTATACCCCATGCAATGGATGCAAAGCTTTTGAGAAGAAGTTCAGATTTTGCGTAGATTTTTCGGTTGAGATGGGTCAGTGGACGCCCTGGAACACTTCGAGGTCAAACGGTGGCGGTCCAGTGACAGGCTTCATTTCAAAATCGTGCAACAGCTGGGAGGCCACAGAGCGGTGGCCACCCAGCTGTCGCCCACCTCACTGGCCTGATAGAAGCCCCGATTAGATGGCGACTTAATTTCTCCGGACAGCGGCCGTCCATACTCAGTGAACATTTCAGGTTTACCATTGGGTTGAATTGGTGGGCCCCATGCAGGTGCGTTTGTCCGCGGGTTCAATCCAACGACACATTCTGCACACCTAACGGCCACCTAACTACTACCATCAACAATTTTTAAAAAAAACGGGTCGCAACTTCACATGGAAAGGTCCCAACTGGGATTTAAACCAACTGAGGGTAGAGTGCTAACCGGTACACCACCATGCAGCCCTATGGAGGACTTTGATACAAAAATTATTTACACTAAAGCAAATCTATTGACCTGTTAAAACCTCATTTATGGAAAGGGCAAATGTACTCCCACTCAAAGAAGGAAAAAACCATTTTAGCGCTCTGGGTTGTCGGTTGTGTAAACAACATTTCCCACATGCCCGTCAATCCAGAAATTTCACATGTTGTCAAAGGCGATTCGCTTTGACAGCTGCGATATAAGATCAAGCCACCGTCAATATAGCATATTAGAAGGGATCAAGTGGATTGAGTGTGTATGCTTCAGGGCAAAGAAACACAAATGTAATATTTTTGGACACCTTTATGAGTAAAAAAATAGTTTAAAAGGAGAAGTTTTAAATCATATAGTAGTTAATATTGAAGAATTGGCAAGATGGTTTAGCCGCTAAAACCCCAACTTGTACCTCTCACACTAACCACCCATCAGTTGTCTTCTTGTTTTAGATTGTCCTGGGTCATGGGAGCAGCAGTCTTTAAGGATGCTAATACGCGGCTCTCCCTGACCACCTCCTTCCTGCTCCTTTAGGAGGATGTCGAAGCATTTCCAGACTAGTTAGGAAAAGTAATTTCTCCGGCTCGTCCTCGGTCTGCTGCCGGGGCGCTGAACGGTTGCATGTGCCAGTAACGCCTCACTAGGAAGGCATCTGGGTGGACTTCTCGCCAGATGTTCAAACCACTTTAAGTGACTCGTCTTGGTGCAGAAGAGTTGCAGCTCAATTCTGAATTCCTCCCAGACGTCTAAGCACAATAACTTGCTGCTATAAAAAATAAATCTAACTATGATAGGATCGATTAGGTTATGATTAGTAAAGTAGGAGTGAGGCTTTATCAATGATTAATTAAGTGTTAACTAATGCTTAAAAGTTTATAGTTATTGTAAAGTGTTAGTATAAAGGTATTAGGGCAACCTTAATTTAAAATGGGGATTTGTGACAATAATAAAATAAATATACCGTTTTACTGATATGCAACATTGTCTAATATGAATTCACGTTCTTCCTCAATTCCGGCTTGTAGATGGGGAAATTGTTTGCATCAAATTAAGTTAATCATCTATTGTGTTGCATGAATTCCATGGAATTCTCAGCCTTTTATCTATTTGCTAAGTTTTTATTTAGTCATTGGTTCTGATTTTTCATTAAATGTTTGATTATTTTATCTTAAAAGATTTCTTTTGTTGTCTTTTTAACAGGAAGTTAAATTATTAAAAATGTTTCGACGTCATTGCATCTTAAAAAAAATTAATAAATCAAGATTCTTTAGCACACACAGGACATCAGGATGTCTTAGTATTACAGATGATGCTGACATAAAGATGTAATGGTAGCAGTGACTGAGTCAGTAGATCATTTGTCTCGTACTAAAATATCCCAGCAAGTTTTGGCACCGGGACTTCCCTCTCCCTCAGATCAAATAAAGCTGGCCATGACCTGGAAGTGTTTATCCCAGCATGTCTCATTAACCAGACACAGAGAGCATCATGCTGGTGTTGGGGAGCATAGTGTTGGCACAAACAGCATATTTTGCAATTATGCGCCCAGGATGTCCAAACACGTGTACGCCCAGTGTCTCACCCTTCGCTGCTTGTTCTGATTTATTACTGCCAGTTTTTCTTCACACGCTCCTCTTTTAGTGCTAACAAGTGAGCCCAGGTATAATTAAAATCTCAGAGCACTGCTGCTCTTTTTCTTTTTTTTTAATTCTACAACAGAAAGCCACAGTTTGCACCCTGCCAGAAGATTGAATAAAGTGACTCAGAATACAAATGAAGGCAGCAGTGTGACATTTGTTAAGGGTTGTCATTTGTTGTAGGTTAAAATAATCCAACATGCTTCAGGGGAGTGGTGGTAACAATTTAGATAAAGGACTTTAAACCGCCTGCGTACTCGTTCTCGGGGACACTTCAGGTGAGATTCGGTGGTGTTTGACAGAGTTAATACAAACCCTTTCCAAAGAATTAGTGCTTATTTCCATAATTCTATTCAAAAACATCAAACTTCCATTGAATATAGAGTCAGGGCCCAACATCTTCATTGATTTTAAGTATTTTACTTTTTTTTTTTTTTTTACATAAATGTGTTTTTCAGCTTATAAAATCCACAAAACCAGGAATTCAAAAAATGAATGAAGAGAAATTATCAGTTAGTTTTATCAAAAATAAATGAACATTTAGTTAACAAAAATAAAATATTTTTAGCCGCTTTATGACATTTATTACTTCACAAGACTCTTCTTCCACTGCATAAGTCGCACTGTGCCATTTTTCTTTATTCTTTTCTCTAGTTGTACTGACCTGATACTCTTAAAATTCTTATTTGTTTGGGTTTTTTTGTTAGATTTGTGGTAAAAAAAAAATCAATAAAAATCTTTAATGACCAAAAATGTATATATGAATATTTTGAAAAGCATCTTCGATATTTCAATAGTATGGCCGGTTCCTGGTGGAAGATGAAATCTGCAGAACCAGAACCTCAGTAGAAGGAATCAATAAGTCCTATGAGAAGTCTTTTGGTTTAGTTTGGACATTGCACCCCAAACCATGACTATGAAAGTGTACCCTGAGTCTATATCTGATTTTTTTAATTAATTATAGAAACAAATACATTTTTACATAATATGCTCATTTTTTTTGGAACTGTGTTGTTTGTGGGTTTAGCTAAGATCAAGTGCCGTCTTTGGAACAGTGTTTTGGTTTGATTATATTTATTAGTTCTCACTCCCATAACAAACTTCTTTAAAAGTCCTGATTAAAACGGTTTGTCAATCATTAAAAGAGTATCTTTAGTTGGAAATTTAAAAGGAAGACGATGTGATATAACTTAGCAGTTTGTTTTGGACTGATTAGAAGCCACTTTTTAGTTTTCTTAAAAGGAATGGTGCCTTTTTAGTTTATTTTTTGCTTTGTGATTAAGTTAGACATTGTGTTAGTGTGGAATATTAAAAGATTTAAAGAAGGAAATATATGCAAAACTGATGTGGCAATGGCATTTCATTTGGAGATTTCATAAGAAACAGAAAGGAGGAAGGCTCATTAAAATAAACATTGCTTCAGTGCAAATATACTTCAGTGCCATAAAGCAGGA
This sequence comes from Oryzias javanicus, assembly GCA_003999625.1. NCBI lineage: Eukaryota > Metazoa > Chordata > Actinopteri > Beloniformes > Adrianichthyidae > Oryzias > Oryzias javanicus. The sequence continues at coordinate 18,439,151 of CM012451.1, forward strand.
ACTCAAATAAGGAAAAACAAATAAACAACTAATATCCCTTTAAAGCTGCATTCATACCAGACTTCAGTGTTAAGTTGATTTGGGCATTGTGCTCGGGGCGTCAGTCCGGCAGCTACACGATTTGGGTGACAGATGCAGCGTGTCAAGACTGTCGAGCCAAAAATCTGAAGTTTGGTGAGGTTGACTTGGCATGTCAACCAATCAAGAACCACCAATCACAGAATCAGGGATTTCGGGAATGTGACATTTTCTGGGAGTCAATCAATGAGTAGAAAACAAATCCAATATGGCTATATCAGTTACACAATGTATGATTGATGTAACTGTTTACTGAAATCATGAAATATTTTTTTTTATTTAGAGTCATCAATAATCAAAAAGCACTTCACTTTGCTATTGGGAATTAATTAAAAAAAGAAGAAAGCTTGCATTTGTTCTGATCAGAAATGAGATAATTAAAAAGTGGTGGGATTATATAAATTCACTTCTTTCCTCCTTTTCAAGCAATCCATCAAACTTTTCTATTTTCTAATCAATATATGTCATTATTTCTGTAATGAGTTTGAAATAATTGTGTGTTTTGTCCTGTACTTCTTGTAATCTACGCTTGAAATAAACCAATCAATCAAGTTACTTACGCAACATCATCCATGTTTTCCATGATGTGGCAACAAATAAAATTCAGAAAAACACTGGTGGTTGTTCTTCCCGCACCAAGGACATTATAGGTCAGGCGCAATGAAAGAGAGGCAGCTGACACGAATTTGATGTGCGAACCGCATTCGATGTGAATACAGCTTTAGATGTTGTATTTCCATCAATCTCAATTCCAAAGTGCAGATAAAAGCAGTAAATCTAAAGGCTGATTTACACTGGTCTGTCTGCTCCAAAAGTACTACTAGTTCACTAAGGATGACCAAAAATCTCAACTAGTTAATAAATAATGTTTAAAAATCTGCACTAGTCTACTAGTGGGCCCTATTTGTGCTTACTATGTAACTAGTGACACTCTTGAAAAGGCCACTAGTTAACTAGTGACATGCAGATTTTCTTCAACTTCACTACTAAGACTCCTGTAAAGCTCACTAGGTAGCTAGTGCCACCAAAATGTAACACTAATTCACTAGTTACATGCAAAATGCTGACTAGTGAGACGTATGTAAGTCTTTCTAGTTAACTAATGAGAGAAAAAAATTGACTAGTTAACTAGTGCCATGCAAAAAGCACACTAGTTAACTGCTTTGCATTGCGTGAGTAATTCTCAAGACAGTCAGTTAGTTTACTTCCCAGTTTTCAATCTCAATTTCCCTTGGAGCAACTGAAGGCTGTCTGTCTGAGGCTGGGCTGTATGGGATTCAATTTGTGCTAAAAATATGTTTTTGCGTCCATTGTCAATCTCTTTGATCCATTTTCTATGTCTGCTGAACAAGTTTATTGAACATTCGTTCATGTCTATATACTACTAAACAATAGCATATACGTGTCCTGTGAAACCACAGGAGCTAATTACGCTAGCAACTGTTGCTAAGGACCTTTCTGACAACCAGATTCAACGATAGTAGGACATGCAAAGTTTTAAACATAAAGCAAATACAAAGCTATGATTAAAGAAGTGGGGGCCACAAAATATCAATTTGGGGGCCGCAACTGGCCCGCGGGCCGCTAGTTTGAGACCCCTGGTTTACAGTGTTTCCATTGGATATTTGGTCCGTTCCCCTTCTCCCTGGTTTCCGTAGGAGTGGTTTGTCCTACCTCGTTACTGAGTCCTGGCAAAATGCTCATAAAGGATGCTGCTTTTTATTTTCTAAACTTTCTTTGTCCGAGGCAAAGATGGATGACGATGTTATCCACTGTGTTAACCCAAAACATGAAATAACATTTTATACAGTTTTATTTTGAAACCCAAACCTGTTTGTAGTCCCTCCTTTGTGCTGGAAAATCGACGGATTGGAAATAAAACTCCTTTGTAAAGCTGGAGTTGTGAGGGACAGACATGACAGAGGCGATGTAAACATTACGATAGATAAACAAACATTATGTATATTTTTAATCTCTACGCAAATTGCAGAATGACTAGTGTGAATCAGGTGTCATACTACTCATTCCTCATTTTTTCCCCCTCATTCTGCACTGGAAATCCAAGAAGAAAACAATTATCCTGAAACCCCGCACTCTAAATATCTGGAAGCCACCTTTTCTGTGCAGTTCCACACAAGGGAAAAACCGATCTCCCTTCAGAAGGGGCATTATTTTCTCCCCAGCAGAAGAGCTCTTGGACCAGCAGAACCATAAAAGCTTGAAATGAGACGGACTCTTGGTGTTGCTAAGGATGACTAAACAGCATCATCCTACTTCACCCAAGTCTCAAAGGTTTCAAGACTCGCTGCCATGCGAGAAGCTCACTAGCAGAAGGGATATGATCAAATCTGTCAAACCAAACCCCTAAATCCACCTCCAGTATCTCACACACAGATTGTACTTAGTGAGCAGAGGGAAGTTTATTAAAATAGTTAATCATTCATAATGTCACAGAAAGCAGTGATTAAAACTTTTGGCCAAAGAGCATCATCCGGCCAAAGGCCAGCGGGGATGAAGTGTGTAGATTTATCAAGCTTACTGCTGCCTGGCATTGCTCCCCCATGGCTTAACGTGCCCACCTCTGGACCCGTCCTCTCTCCCTCTGACCCTCGCTGCTGCCCCTCTATTCCATTTCCCTCCCAATAACAGCATGACAAATTGAGGCTGCCAGAAAATGATCTATCATTGTCCTACATCTCATCCTCCACTGCCCTCTGCTCCCTTTCTCTTTTCTCTTTGTCTCTCATTTCCTCTGTATCTTTTACAGGACACTCCGTCTTTTTGTATTTTTCTAGATCTTAATGGTTTCATGTTTCCCTCTGCATCAGTCGCTTCATCTTTCTGCCCTTGCTTTGCCCAACTTAATCCTCATCTTATATGATTTGTTCACCCATTTGAGGGGTAGAATTTTGTCCAATTTCCCTCTGTTTTTCTGCCATTTCTCAATATTTGTTTGTATAATTACTTTAGTTGTGTTTTCATTTTGAAGTAGAAATAAATGCTTTATTATTTGTAGTCTTTAGATATAGATCATAAATGATGACCTTGTGAAAGCTTAGAAAAATAAGAATATTTTTCAGCTTTTTAAAAGGAACAATTATGTAATTTTAAGCAGAAATCCATGAATTCTTGTTTAACATTTTGCCATTATCACAAGACGAGACACACAAGGACACAACCACAGCTAAAGACACATTTTTAAAGTTTTAATACAATATTAATTTAAATATTTACCAAGAAAGAATGCATCAAATACAATTGAATAATAAATGTTCAATAAATACTTATTTTTGTGTTGACATTCCAAGTGAAACCGGAACTTTCTAATCCATTTAACATGTCAGCCTTACATGGACATGACGCCACCATCACTTCACATATGTCTGTTTAACATTAATCCGTTTTCTTGCTGGTCAAAACGCTGAAAATTGAATCTGAACTTCTAAAAACTGAGAGCTTCTGCATCACTGATTCAACAACTGTCCGGTCCAATGAGCTTTTCACCGTGCTTTACAGTGTCGGCCAACAATGAAAAGCTAACGACCGGTTTGCTTGCCAGCCACCTCATGTAAATCAGTGAAAGGGAATAGCTCTTTAATCTTTGAGGGTGCGTCACACGCCAGCCAGGAACGCATCAACCACCAACTGGGTTATTCCTAATGATATGACAAACTGCAATTTGCACCATACAGAGATAAAACACACACAAGTCCTGCGAATCAACAATATAAATGCAGGTGCAGTCTGTTCAGAAAATACGACTCCTGTTGTATTTTGTCAGGGCGGCTAGTCTCCTTAACCCTTGTGCCATCTTATGGGGTCCAGATGACCCAAGCCTTACATTAACGTGTTTGTCCAATGACAAATGTGGATGAAGGTGGACAGGATTTCCTGTCTACTATGGACACCAATGAAAATCAAAGTTCATTGGAAAAAAAAGCTTGGCGCACAGTCTTGTGGGGTCCAGATGACCCCGTCCCCAACATCAACATACCTAGGATAACACTAATGACTGAGTTGTTTTTACTTTCTGATCGAACCGCAGTTATGAACCATTATAAAATCTTTTTCCAAAACAGAGATGCTAAAAAAAGCAGTTCATTGGCAATAAATGATCTAATACTGTAAATCTTCTAATAGTCGACCCAGTGTTTATTCCAAAAATGTGGCAGCCAGTGCTGTGTGTATTAGAGACAGACGTCTATTGGAGACCAGCGTTTATTCCATCATAGACAGAATGGTGATGGCTAATGGGTTCAGTTTGTGATGATATTCGGTCCCAAATGCAATCGCCACCATGAATATTTCAGGATTCACTGAAATGATGAGAACACTTTATCATATTAGCACTAGCTGTGAACGTTTCTTTTCAAAGCAATCTTTGTATCAAAAGTTCTCTTAGCCCTTATGTGAATTATTTTCCAGAAGACACCTTTCCGTCTCTACTCATTAATCCATGTTTAAACCAGTTCTTGTCAGTCATCGCTCGCTTTCTTCGCACCTTTTAGGCAATCTCAGAGCTTGTTGTGCCTTTTTCTGTACAGTATTACTTATGTGATTGCGCCATTCTCTGATACGTTGGGGATTCACCCCGAAAATGTTGTGCAGATTCCTCACCAGAATATTTTTTGACGTATGCCACCGCACAAAATTTAAACATGAATGAGCGTTTCTTTATCATCGCGACCCTCGCTCAAAGCCATACAGTCTATGCTCTCAACAGAAAAAGCACAGATACTGGCATCTCCATGACTAAGCATAGGATTGAGGTTGGAGGGTCAACGTCTAAAGTAACAACCACATGTGAGACTGGCGCCCATTAGAGGCCGACCACTATTGGAAGATATCAATAAGCCAGGGGTGTCAAGCAAAGCACACTTATCTGGCACAACAGATGGTTTACACCCCTGCGGTAAGTAATTTTACTCGACATTCACTTCTTCCTTTGTGTGGACATGATGCTACCTCAGTGGCCCAATGGAGGAGTCAGACAATCCAGAATTTCGTGGCAGATACATATGATTGCTGCGGCCTAATATGCCAGATGTTGTTGTAGCTTTAGTGAAAAGTTGCAACATCAATTTTTAAAACTTTTTTTTTTAAAGACATAAAATCCTCTCTACCTTTGTCATGGGAGGGATCACACATCAATGTAGGGTGGGGTCATCTGGACCCCATAAGATAACACAAGGGCTAAGTGGATGAATTGGGGAGGTTAAGCCATCAGCTGGGTACCGAGGGAGACTGTGAATGTACCTCACAGCTCTCCTAGGGGAATGGGTCAAATGCAGGGGTCAAATCTTGCACACCCAGCTGTGGGATGAGTCACAGATCTTTCAGTCTGACACAATATTCCTGGTAAAGGCAGCTTTTTGTACTTCGCTTAATCAGTTACGGTAACTTCTATATAAAGTTCTGCACAGCTAAGTTACCGTTCTGGATTTTCTCCACCCATAAATCATATTTTGCCCTGTTACACCTAGATAAGGCCACCTCATCATCAACATACTTACATTACAGGGGAAGGTGGGGTAATCAGGGAAATTGTGAACGTATCCAAGGTTTAGCTTAAGCACAGAATGCAGTGTAGTTGGCAGACTCTTCACTTGATGGATTGTTCTCGCTTGCATCTGTATGAATCATCCTCTGCACTTAAAGAGCTTTTCATAAATAGTTTGCCTTTTCATGACTGGTGAGAGCGTGTCTTTGAGATGTTGACTTTACATTGAGGAACCATTTTTTTAATTGCTGCTTGTTTATTTAAAAAAAGAAACTGAGCATTTTAAGAATCTTGATTTAGTTTGCTGCTCGTAAAAATGTTGATTCATGTCACTGCTCTAAAAAAAAACACCTTTTGCTTTGCAATTTAAATACTTAAATCGGTCAGGTGTGCAGCATATGTTTCTTTACAGTTTTTGTGTTTCCAAAAAGTTCCTCTTCTCCTGACAGAAGATTATATTGTTTGATTAATGTATGTGATTACAAATCATGGTTAGCATTATTGAAATAGTACACCTCTTGGGCAATTTTTATTTCTTCAGGAGAGAACAGTTAATCTTGTAAAAGGCACCCAGTGAAGTCTATCTCATTTATCTGGCGACCTCTGGAGTTATACATAAGTGTCAGGAGCTCCTCATGCATAGCTTGTTTTTCACTTTTTGTTTCTATAAGTCAACCGAGTTGGATCAGAACCCAAAGGCCAGCAAGATGGAATGTGGAGGGAGCACTGCTATATAAATGATAATGATTCTGTGCGTTTGCATGTGTGTTGGATAATATATTCAGCGTTATTACCTTTCAAATCCTTGCATAAATCACAAAAATTGCAAAATTTTAATAATTCAATAACTGTTTATCTGTACACGTTAATTGTACTTGCACTCTAGGGTGTAATGGTCAAGAACTGCTCATAAAAAAAGTGAGTACAAATATTTGTGATATTCAAGATCGCTGATTGGCAATCTTTATAAATATAGTAGAGTATAGTAAAAATACAATTCATTAACAATGTGTTTATTGGTCTGAAATGCGGAATAATGCTAGATTTTAAGTTTATAAACTAAAAATAACCTGATTATGTAGCAGAAGTAAGCAAATCTTCAGAATAAAGTGTCAGTAAAGCTTCCTGTTTTTCAAAATAAAACTATCAAGTGCTTTTTTCCGTTCCAAAAAAATGAGACTAAAGTTCCTCTTACTGACATAAGTTAAAAATAATTAAAAAAAAAAAAAAACTCGCTTTAGCTCCAGTGTTTATGTTCTTAGTAAGGGTAACTATTTAACAGCTGACCTAATTAACGTAATTCCAGCAGATTCTGAAGTAGAGGAAAGCAGTGTTGTCCTGATATGCAGTGCTGTACAGTTGTAAAGTGCGTATGTAACCAACATGAATCGGCTGAAGCTAATTTTTATAACCGCTCTGCACCATTATAACATGCTTTAGAACTTAGTGTTGAAGAACTTTGAGGATAGGAACATTCTGAAGAACATTTTCAAGATTTGTTGTTCGATGTGTCCTGTTCTCAGCCTTCTCCATTTGTTTTTGGGTTTTTTTTGGGCATCTGGGATCTGCCCTTTTGGGGAGGGGTACGGTGAGGACTCTGGACTTTGGTTTAGTTTTTGTCAGTTCTGTTATGAGTTTTTTCATGTTCTGCTTTTCTTGTCAGTCTCATTATGTTCAGGTTAATCATCCAAGGCTGTCTTCATTTAGTTAATCAACCTCAGTGTACTTATTTTGTTTATTTTTGTGACATAGTGCCAGAATAAACTTTGTTGAGCATCCATTATGTTTTAAACAACCAGGATTCCTTCAAGGGAGCAGAAGAATCCAACTATCAGTTGTACAAAAAAAAAAATGTAAATCAATTACTAAAGAGTTACAGTTTTGGTCAAGACTACTGTTTTCAAATCTCCAAACACAATAATTTTCACTTAATAAAGCAAAAAATAAGTCACTATATTTTATTGATTTTCTTTTGTACGTGCTCCAATTTCATTTCAGATCCTCTGTTTCCATTACTTGATACTGTCCAAGGCATTAAATGAAACTATTATCTTTAAATCTGGTCTTCAGCGCCGGGATGCAGAAACCCGCGGCTCGGTGAAGAGCGTTGCCCACATGCCTGTGGGAGTTTTACTAGGCTTTGAGTGCTCTTGCATTTGCATTAGTAAATTTGCTGTGCTGTGAGAGCATTGTGAGAAATCCTTAACTGACTTTGGTGTAAAAATGCAAAGCCATGGAGCGCTCTGCAGGGACTTACGTTTCAATTACTGCGCCGAGGTGTTAATAACCGCAGGAGCCGATTTCCCCGCGATTTCACACTCTGTCAAGATTTAAGCCAAATTCATCCCCCACTCTCACTGTCGCATTTAACTTTTTCAGCAGGAAACCGATCAGAAAAGTTTAACATATATGCATGTTCATCAGATATTTTAGCTCAGCAAAATGATTAAAAAAAAATACAAATATGTATATTTTAAAACTAATTATTAGATTTTTTTCAGGTTAAAAGTCCCATTTCAAATATACTACTAAATACTCCCATTTAGCAAATATGAGTTTGAATAAATTAATTTTAATCTTTGTTTTCTTTTGTGTACATTTTGGTATTTTTTTGTCAGACAGATGTGAGGATAGATACTTTATCTTAAAATGTTTCGACTGCTGGACTCCAGTCTTCTTTAGAGGGTTCCCATTTCTCTGATTGGTCAGTTTATAACTTGAATAACTTATGATGAAGAAAAAATATAATCAAAAGAAGTAAATAAAGTTACAAACAAGAAAAAAGTAAAAGAAGAAAAAGGCATTGGTCACTCTGACAAATAGAAAATAGTTTTAACGTTTATAAAGTTTTATATATTAACCACCACAAAAATGCATCAAATTACTTTGTTATTTCATTACTTTACTGGTGTAAAAAAGTACAAGAAGATACTTTTAAATGATTTAAATTGGATTAAGTTATTCTTCTCTGTTTTTGATGTTATTTTCAAGTTATTTTGAATGACAATGTGCACACAGTTGTAGCTTTTGCTTTTGGATGTAAGTATTCATGGAATGGGCAGAAAACGATGTTTCTCCTCATTATTCTTTAATTTTTCCTGAATAAGATGTCTTGTATGTTTTAATGTATATGTTTTCTTGTGGAAATTAATAAAAAAAAATAAATAATAATAGAAATCTATTGGAATTTTGGCTTCTTTGAGCCATCTGTTACTTCGTCTTTGGAGCGCGTATGGGCGGGGTTCACTCAGTCCAGTTCCCTAGTCTTGGTTTATGATGTTGCCTCCAAGTTTCTCATGTTTTTAGTTCTACGGTTTATTTGTTTGCTTCGGTTCTTATGAAAATGACTTTTTCTAGTATTACTGAAATGATTTTTTTGTTGTTTTGCTTCTCTTTTTTTTGTCTTTCTGCTGACCCCATCTTAAATTTATTTTTGTATTTTGTCTTGTGTTTCACACACGTTCTGGCATTAGGATTTCCACTGGATTATGAACTGAACCTGGTTGCACCACCTTGTTGTATTTTGTCTTTTGTATTTTGTATTTTGTATTTTGTTTTATGTGAGACTTACTTTCTGTTTTTATGGTTATTATCTGCAGCTGTTCTCCACCTTATTCTGGTCTTTTATTGTTTTTTTTTCTTTGGTTTTTGTTTCTATATTTTCCACCTGTCAGTTTTCTGTTTATGGCCCATTTTGGGTACTGGAAGCATTCCGGTGTGTGTGTTAAATCTGTTTCCTGTCCTGACAGCTGACAGTTTGTGTGCAGTGGTGTGTTCTGATGACCATAGCAGGCACTATTCTTTGTGTAGGGATTTCCTGTGTACTTTTATGTTGTGCTGTCACCCTCTTTGCTTTGGATCTTCTAGTCGAAGAAGGCTGTTGTGTTTCTTCTTCCTGGGTGAACTTCATGTTCCCTGTGGTGCTCAGAGTTTCGAGATGATCAATGACTTGTTGTTTGTGTCCTTGTTTTGTATGTCCTTGTATGGCTCTTTTTTTCAATAGTGCGAGTTTGCATTGGGTTGATGCTATTTTGGTTGCTGTGCATGAAGAAGCAACTTAGCATTTCTGGTAGTGAAACTGACATTACAGGATTCTTTTGATATGTAGATACCAAAAAACAGAAACAGGACAATTTTATCAATTTGAACCAGTATGTCATATACGATGCATCATTATCATCAACTGAAACGTTTATTGCTTGATTGACTTGTCTTTTCTGAGTTTTTCTGAACAATTTATCAATCAAGAGTTTTTGTGGATAGTAAAATTACATGAAAGATGAGAACTTCATCGTTTTTTATCTGTTCTAGTTCTTGAGAATTGTCTCAGTGGGCTTCTGTTTGTCCAAGCATGGGTTTATTATTTCCACCAGGGCCTTTGACTGATTTTATTTGACCACTGTGGGGCACACGGGGGAATTTTGTTTCACGGTGTTTTGGTGTCTCACATATTTTTGGGTTTATGCTGGCCGTGGGTATCATGTCTGCACATAGGACTGTTGTTATCTTATCTAGTGGTGTGATTTAACAGGGTCTTCAGAGTCTTTGTTGTGTCTTCTTTTTTTGTCAATATTTCATAGGTGTCTGCCTGTTAATGGTGTTTCATATGTTGTTGTCAGTGATGGCAGTGGCTCTGCCCTTAGCTGCTGGTAGAAATGTAATGGATGTGTCTTCTTTGAGAGTGTTTATTGCTTTCTTATCCTCATCGGTGATGCTGTTCTGTGGGAGTTTTGCCGATATCGGGACGGCTGTGATAGTTCTCCTTACATGGATGACATTTCCATTACCAGTATGTATTCTTTATGTTGTAATTGGCTTTTTTTTTTTTTTTTTTTTGGTATAATGCAGGCGACTTGACAATTTGACATCTCCAACATTTAGTGGTTTAGTGGACATTTAGAGCTGTGGTCATTCTGACAATCAATCAATACCACTTAGTATTCTTAACATCTACGCAGTTTGAGGACATAATAAGCTCAAGAAGTTGTGTTTTACCAAACATAGTGGATGTACAGGTAGAAAGTAATTAAATATGTGTTTATCCTTGGATTTTAACAACATAAAATAGAGATTGAGGGTTTGTTTTTTTGTTAATTGATTGCTGCAAAGAAATATTTTAAATTGTTTATTTTTAAGGGAATTTGAGACTTGAGTTTTTCTGTCTCTACATTTTTTATGAGTTTTGAATTTGATTTGGATAAAACACTGTTTTAATGCTAATTTTTGCATCAAAAGAGCTCTTCTTTTTACGTGCGTTCCAGAAGGAAATATAACTGTTTTTATGCTCATCTGAGGACAACATACACACAAAAAGTAAATTACCTAAACCATTTTTAAAAAAATGACAAAAACTGTTTTTTAAGAGCCGCTCCATGCTTTTTTGAAACAGTTTGTCCTGACATATTATGATACTTTTTGCTTTCCGTAAAAGTTTCAACAAGTCAAGTCAGAAGACGGTGATGACGAGAGCAAAACCCTAAACCCTGTGCTATTCTAGACATTTTAACGTCGGGACAGGGGCGTCTGGAACCCATAAGACAAAACACTGAACTTTTTTTTTCTTCAATGATTTTCGATTTTTGCCAGGTGGCGTCATCTGAACCCCACAAGAAAGCACAAGGGTTAAAGACTGAATGCTAGTGGTTGAACCTTCCATTTGTCAGGGAAAAAAAAAATACCCCACACAAAATGATTTTCTGTTTTCTGTTACGTCTTCAGGATTTGGAGAGATTGATAGAGTAAAACCAAAGTATTGACAAAGTGATGTTTAAATCAAAGTTTTCCCGCCCCTTTTACATGTCAGATTAGATTCCACAGTTCTGCTTACCTGCTCAACGTTGTTGTTCATTTATTTTCCTGATTCTTTTCCCTTCTTTTTTTTCTTTGGCTGATGAAGATTGATGGTTTCTGTTCTTTCCTTAAATCAATATTTGATGCATTGTTTCCTACATACTTCACCCCACTATCCCATATCACATGTATTTTAGTGATACTACTGTCAAGTCCATATGAAAGCTCCTTCTACGGTCTACTCTAAACTTTTGAGTACTTTGCAGTTAAAAAAGAAGCCTTCATCACTAAAACTGACTGTTGGGTACAATATCCGTAATTCCTTTCATCCATTTAAATTTATGCTTGGAAAAATGTAATAGCGCTTGCTTTAAAACTCCCCCTATAAAACTTCTCAAGTGGCATGTGCGACTTTTATGTTATCGCTGATCGCTGGAGGTTTGCATAATATCCTTTTCATATTGCTCAGCGAGTGTTTTAAGCATCCAAATGTGCCCGAAGACACTCGTGCCGAAAATAGTGCGGAATATCCGAAAGGGAACAAAGGGGGAGCATCATCCAAACATCCGACACAATGTCACCGAACATTAAAAGATGTTGTGGATACATATTAATCACACTTTATGGTGTTAATATGCTCCCTCAGCTCAGAAGTTGGCCATTCGATGACGCCTGATGAGAGATGCCTTCCAGGAAAAAAGGGGTTGTAGTAGCGCTGAGGCTTCAGGGCGTGTGGCAGTGGGGGTAGATGAATGAAGGGGAGAGTCTGCTGTCCGGGATGCCCCGTAGAATCTCTGCCAGATCCTTCCTTCAAACTGGCCTTTTCAGTCCTCTATTCAAAAAGCAGTAATTGCATCATTTTTCAAGCCCCTTGCCTCTGTCTGACTGTGAAGTCGGCCTCATTAATCAAACTAATGGAGAAGTAAGTGATTTCAAAATATAGGCTTTGATCATGCACCCCCTACGCTTTCCCATAACTCCACCTTCTCTTCGGTGGTGGGAAACCCTCTGCTCCCGTCGTCCCGTCTTATCTTGTTTTTTCCCGACCATCTCTCTTCTCTACATATTGTGTGGTGAAAGCCGTGCAAGAAAGTAAGACAGATTTTTCTGGTAATGTACATTGTGGGGGGGTGCTGTAGCACATTCTGGCAGTGCTGTTGCTTTCTTGGAGCCTATTTGCAACATTACACGGAACACATCTGCGCAAGATTGCCAAAAAAATGGTCCTTCCAAAATCATTGTGGCCTATTAACAGGCTGGCTGTCCCAAAGAGTCAGAGTTTAGATACATTTATTGATCCTGATGAGGCAGATTAAATTAAAGCGTACCTCAGGTGTATTAGAAAGCTTGTGGCAGCTGTAAAGCAGCATCACTGCTCCTTCCAGCCAGAGCCGGCTGGTAAATTCGATTCTTCTCCATGAAAAAGCCAAAACAAAAGCCCCACTCACACAGATGCTCTTTACATGTTTGATGAAACCACAGTGGGCTCCAGGGAGTGTTTTTTTTACACTACATTTCCCTGGTTTATTTTATGTGCAATTGCAAATTATTTAGAAAGAGTTTGATTTTTGTGGTTGTCAGTTCTGTTTATTTAACTTTATTTATATTGTTAGGCTAATCCCTGGAGCCTATTCTTCTATGTGTGATTGTCCCTGTGGCAGAATATTGGTTAAAATGTAACCTGCAGCTAGCAGGAAACATATAATATTTGGTTTTTTTTGCATCTCGTGGATGAAGGTGGACTGGATTTTATGTCTGTGAAGATACAAAATCCTTGGAGAAAAAAAAAGTTCAGTGGACTTTTTTGCGGGGTCCAGATGACCCTAGTTTTAATGTGAACATGTCTAGGATAGCACAAGGGTTAAGACTATATTAGACTAAAGTATTAATACGCTCCATGTATTTCCATTGTGAAGAAGTGTTGTGAATATAATTCAAAATCACGGCGGAATGAGGGTTTGTTTACTTGTACTTCCTAGTTCGCGTGAACCTACGTGAGTTTGGAGTTTTGTGAAGTTGGCAGCGAAGCCTGTAGCCAATGTGAGTCATCTGCCACAGCTATACCACTCCGGTGTCTGCACCGGACTGGATGCACTCGATGTTCCTTCTCTACATTAGAAATTGACTCAATGCAAGTAATCTAGCTCTGTATTTTGAGGATAGCATTAATGTAAACACAGTTTTTGTCTTTTTAAAACAATAAAAATCTGTGATAGTTTTTATTTTTTAATTATTATTATTATTATGTTTGTGATCGGTGTCCTGTGGAAAAAAAAAAGCCTGTTACAAGAATGTGGAATGAAAGGCTTTATTTGTGTCAGCTTCTATGATTGTGTGTGAGCTGCAGTGGTATTGTGTACATTTTTGACAACTTTAAAGGTAAAGATTATTCTAGCCAAAAGGCATGTGTGTAACTGAGTGTGTGTGTAGACAGGCCCCGCCCATTCCAGATTGCTATTTAGACCTGGTTGTTATAGGATGTTACTACTCTATGTTACCCTCTTTGTTCTCTTAACCCCACTCTTTTACCCCCCCCCCCTTTTTTTTGTTTCCGTCCGGTCCAACAAAAAAAGAAAAAGATACAATATAATTAAAATAGATAGAATTTAGCATGAAATACAACAGGGGTTTATACTTAATAAACCTCTGTTGGGACATTAAAATCTGTCCAACGCAAGAGGCTCTCAGCCCGTGAAAATAGAAAAAAAAAAAATGTGGTCCTAACAGTTTATTATTCCCTTCTTTTATTCTAGGTCAAAAAACAAACAGATGACATCCTTTTTCATAATAGAACTGGAGTTGTCTTCCGAGTACCTTTTGAATCGCAGAAGGCCCTTTCTCCCAGTCCTGTATCCCTCTCTGTAAAGACGAACCTTCGCTCTTCAGCTTTCGCGGAGGCCAGCCTCGTTGTGCCTGCCGAGCATCTGTCGAGAGACTTTGACATAAAGAGGGCTGGAATCTTTAGACAGCCTCAGTGGGTGTCCTTCGTTCATCCTTGGAAAACAGGTCTGCGGCAAACACTGCAAACTTCAGGCTTCACTGGACTCTCAACAAAACAATAATTCTAAAACATATCGCTAAAGAAAACACATAATAATGCCTTTAGAATCCTGACCTTCATCATCTCCAAGGAGAGTTTTGAAGAGTAGAATTCTAACATCAAAAAACTAAACTTCATACAGGAAATAGTCAGACATTTTTTTTTTATTATTATTATTATTTTAAAAACACATTTTTTAAACAATTCTGTTCATTTTACACAATTTCTAAGTAAGACAGAGACTGTTCAGGGATAATTTAGCGACATAAATACATATTGTACACATACTTGTTAATAATATGGCTTCACATTGTTAACAGATTTGGATAAAGTGAAGTTATCACTACCTCCTCCTTTTCCTTTCACCCGTTTTGGCTGTGAGAGCCGCTTGGAAGCAGCATAATGTGGAGACTTAAACTTTCACACTCCCACACTCTTTAGCTCATCTTGTTTCCCATGATGCTCCGAGAAGATATGTCTCATGCTGTTTGGCAATAATTAGGAGAAACTCTGTGTTCATCTTTGACCCAGCTAACCTCCCACAGCTTTTGCTCGTGCGCGCTCTCCTGTTGCTGGCCCACATCGCTTGATCAGTCAGAGCTGGGGGGCCCTGTAGCCCTTCACCTACCTCCAGTGCTCTGCATTGTACTCAGCAACATGATGGTTTTTAAACGACATCAAAACTGCCTGGACACATTAAAGAGGTTTTTAAAAAGAAAACAACATTTTTGAAAAAAATTTTTTAAAGCAGATTCAGAGCAAAAAGTCCTAATGTCTCTGTTTGTCATTTGTTACAGCTTTTGTTCCCGGTATTGTTGTCTTTGCTTTTGTAGCGTCAGTCTGTGTTCTCTGGCTTTTTACTTTCAGTTTTGCAGCTCTGAAGATTAGAAGCAGTAGGAGCCCTCGCTTTTACTTTGGTAGAAAGAATGTTGTAAGCCAAAACATTTCAGAGTATTGATGTTTTTGCCTTTATTTACTTGAATGGTTCTTTTCAGGAGCCCCTTGTCGTACGAACTCGCACATATCTGCTTAACCACAAAGAGCACCAGCCACTGAGCACGACTGAGTGCACCTTGCTCGGTTGTACCTCGTGAATGGCTGCTGATGCTGATGAAAAAAAAACATGAAAAAAAAAGCAGTCCAGTAAGTGTTTTATTTATGATTATAACGTTTTTAACCAAAATCCCACAACCTAAATGTCTTAAAAAGCCATTTTTCATGTTGATCTGAAGCCTCGGTTTCCAAAATCTCCTATGAGGGGGTGTGGCTTCTGGAGCTGAGCTGAGTAGTCCCACCCTTAATGCCCCCTCTGTCTGATTATGACAGCACTGTGTCTTGCTAGCGTAAGTCTTCACCACTGGCACATTGAAATGTCAAGCAGTACCGGTAATGTCCAGCCGTAGTGAAGAGTTCCTGGACCGAATTTCCTCCAAAATATGGATTCTTTCTCCTTCCACTTCACCAAAGACTCTTTTAGCTAATTATTCAATGTTTATTGACGTTGCTGTGACAAATACTTTCAATCCATTGGTTTCTCGGAGCAGAGTTCTTGGGAAAATAATGAAGGCCAACATCAAAATGCTCTTTGATTGATTCACAATTCTTTCCAACTGCTGTCAAATGAGCCGACGTTCACATTTCCGTGGTCACAACAAGAAGCTCTGTGGAGTCTGGTGAAGATTTTCCAGCATTGTATGAAACTCAAACAAACAAATCCAGTGATGGATTTGACCACAGAAATGTGAACAGTTGCTCATTTGACTGCAGTCAATGGAAAGATACCACCTTCTTTTCTCCAGCACCTTAACGAGACACACTCGAGACACGCTAGCCGGACCAGATGAGGGGTTTTGAGCATTTCCCCCATAGTTGTTGTGACATAAAAATGCCTCATTATTTCAAACAACGCTTGTCTGCGACGATTTGATTGACAGCAATTTTAAAGGCGAAATACTTGGAAATGGAATAACAAAATCATTTTGAAAATGATGCCACAGATACATGTTAAAACCTCAAAAAACATGATCATCCTCAGACTTTCAGCATTCTCTTAAAGTACCAGTATCTTCATTTTACTATTTTAAAAAAATTCCTTGTAAATATTATCGGAAACAGAATTATTTTTATCATTTCTGTTTTGTCGCTTAGTTGCTGGAGCCTATCCCCACCAACGTCTGGGTGAAAAATGTGGTTACACTCTGAACTGTCTGCCAGGCGATCTCAGGGCTATACTCTCAATATAGAGTTAGCAATGAAGCGTGAAGTACATTTTTTGTACCGTGGGAGGTAGCCAGAGTCCCTGGAGAAAACCCACTCATGCATGGGGGAGAACATGCAAACGCCACACAGAGAGGACCCAGCTGGGAGTTGAACCTCACTCTGAGGCGGCAGTAAAAATAGTGTCTGCATGTGTGCATGAAAGGCTTTACTCTTTTGCATAATATATAATTTTTTGTTGAAATCTAGGTATCACCAAAGCCGGAAATTGCTAATATTTATCGTGTCGGCAGGTTTAGAGAAATCACAAAGCGTGACCGCGTACAAGAATATAACCAGAGCTACTTCTAATTAACATTCACGCATTCAAGCATGCATTCATTCATCCCCGTTTATCTACTTGCTCCATCCTGTTTAAGACCAGGCATGTCAGGAATGTTAACAGTCATCTAGAAACAAGCTAACTTACAGCCTAGACAGTGTTAATCACTCACAGAGCAAGAAAACATAAAGTAGATGTTAAATGACTTGTTAGCCCACTTTATTTTCTGGATTTCAATCAGATTCATTCTATTTCCTGTTAGGGTTTGATCTACTGTGCTTTTTAGATCCTCTTATTTACAATATTGGTTGCTTCGTTGTGTGAATTATATGCAATAGACATCAAATTTTATTGTATAAATAGTATATATTTTGTCTTTTTACTGATCCTGTCTCATGTGTTGGTTATTATGGATTTTTTTGTTGGTCATCAAAATACCTTTTTCTTTTTAACCTTTAATAAAAAAAAAGAGGCCCCTTTATGTTGCTGCTTCAACAGTAGGGGTGTGTATTGGAAAGAATCTGGTGACACAATATGTATCGTGATACGCGTCTCGCAATACAATATATGTATTGTGATACATTTTTCACTTTTTTTTTTTTTTAATAAAGGAGAATGACTGAAAAAAAAAAAACCCAAGCAAGTTCAAGGTAGTTTTCTTTAGATAAATGAAGAATTATTTGTTCTTAAGCTAAGAGTTAAGAGTACTTTTATGCGTAAATCCATCTTTTTGTAACAAAATGAATTTTCTAAAATGAGCTAAATTTATCTGTAGAACCAGAAAGAAAATAGTTTTTGAATGTCTTCCAATATTGGAGGCAACAATAACATGAAAAAACTAATTAAAAAATGACACAGCTTGACACATTAGGAGGAATAAAAGAAAATAAATATAATTAGATTTAAATATAACATGAGATCAATGAAATGATTATTTTTATTTCAAGAAAAGCATTTTATCATTGTAACTTGGAATATAAAAAAAATATTGATTATAACAACTATCATTAACACTTTTTAGTGATGCCACAAACTTGTTTAAACATTATTCTATTTGAAGATCCTCTCTAATCATCTTTTGAGATATTCATTTTTAGTAAAAAAAAAAAAAAAAATGAAATAAAAACAAAATGTTGTTTTCTAGGACATAGTTTCTGCAAAGCGGAAGTAGTTCAATAGAAAGTCACCTCAGAGTTTTGGGTGGGATCGTATTCCTTTAAGAGTTGACATATTTTATGCTCTTTTACAATTTTTTCATCTGCTCCTATTTCACAACGATTTGAATAAAAAGCAGTCCAAAGTACAAGTTTTACCTTAAATTTCTTCATATATGTCGTATATCATGAGACAAATACCACAAGGACATCAGATTGGGTCATAATCATATTTTTGAAACATACATTTTTTTAAACGTAAACATATTTTATTATCATTTATGTTTTATTTTGGTGTAAAGCTGGTGAAAGAGGCTCATTGTGCTAACAGTCGAGGCTATGTTTGCTCATAAATAATTAAATAAATATTGTCTTTTCAGGATTTTAGATCGATAGAAGTATCGCCCAGTGAAATATCATGATATATCGACAAATCGATTTTTCCCTATTCAAAAGGGAACTGTCACATGCCAAAAAATTGGTTCACATCTTCAACTCAGATGAGCTTTCTCCCTCTCCTTCGTTGCCCGACTGGCACACTAACGGCCCACTAGAAAATTTTTCCGTGTTCCGATTAGCCACTTCAGGCCCGCATCTTGTGTCTCTAAAGGGCACCAGTGATCACAAGTGCATCATTTTATTTCCTGGCATCCCCCCCACTGCTCCTGTCTATACTCATCTCCTCTGTGATCAGCAGCTCTTGACACCGCAGTATGACACTAGATCCTACAGCGCACAAAGTCACCTGAATATTTGGTTCCTTAACGGGTCAACCGCTGATTTTCAATAGTAACATAGGAAACAGGTTCATGACCCATGCAGAGTAAGAAAGCCCTTATGATCGGCAGGAGTTGTTGCAGAGGGGCACAGACACAATGTCATTTAAGGGTAAAGCCTTTTAGCATGAATTAGCTTTGTGATTGCACTGCATTTCCAACTTTATACAATGACTTTTTACAAGGACAAAATATATACACAAATGAGCACAGACAATGTAGCAATCATATCTGAGGTTACCATTACATGTTCTTTACAGATCAAAAGACAAACTATCAGAAGAAAATCACTTCAAAAAGTTTGAATTACAGTCACTAGAG
This sequence comes from Oryzias javanicus, assembly GCA_003999625.1. Taxonomy (NCBI): domain Eukaryota; kingdom Metazoa; phylum Chordata; class Actinopteri; order Beloniformes; family Adrianichthyidae; genus Oryzias; species Oryzias javanicus. The sequence continues at coordinate 18,458,349 of CM012451.1, forward strand.
ATTTCTTTGTGTAATTTCTCAAAAGACCTTCTAGAAGACCTGAATCAATTGCCCATTTAACTCAAATAATAGCCTTAATTCATATGTTTAAGTGAAAATAACCAGTATATTTTATTAATTCTGTTGGTTCACTAGTTCAGGGATTGTTAAGAAATGTACTGGTTTTAACAAAAAAAAAGTACTTTATTTTTGCTTAAATGTATAGATCAGAATATAAACTTCACTGTTAACTTGTTCTGTAGCCCTTAAGTCACTTGCTAATAATAATTTAATAATTTCTAATGCATTTTGCTTAATTTGGGCTGTGCTCCTGCTCCGGTTTATGTGTCTAGTCTTTGTAATAATACCATAAATACAAAACTGGATGATTTCATCTGTGAATTGGTATTTTAGTTGTTATTTCTTCCACCTATTTATCTATATCAGGGATGGGAAACTCCAGGCCTCCAGGGCCACATTCCTGCATGTAATCCAACATGCCCCTGCTCTGGTTTGTTCTAACTGGCTGGACACACCTGAAGCAGGTAATCAGTCATGAGTAGTACTTGGATAGCTGGAAATTATGCAGACACAGCTGCTCCTGAGGCCTGGAGTTGCCTATCCCTAAATCGCATCAATCTTTAAGAAATCTTAAATTCTTTAATCATCTGCAGCCCATCTGTTTGAGTTTAACTTTAATAACTTTTTTTTTATTTTAAACAAAAGTAGTTACTCAAATGTGTTACGATTTAATAAATATTCAAATATCGTGGTTTAATGTTTGTTATTTGCCATGTATGCATCAAATTACATTGAGACACATTGGCATTCTTGTGCAAAGCTCAAGAGTCAAATGTGAGCATAAAGAAATAAAATAAAAATAATAATAATAAAGTTTTACAGAAAATTTCTGTTTGGTTTAAGTGTTATTTTCTGAGAGATTTAAGTTGCATTACAATTTTATTTTGATAATTTCATGTATATTTTGTTTCTGTGAAATTTGGAATCTGAGTTATTGGTTGAATTGGTTTGACCTCCAGAGGGCGCAACTCTGTTGTTTAATGTCCATTTTATGAGGAAAAGAAGAAGTTCTGTCTTGAAACCTTTTGTCAGAAAAGATAGATATGGTTCATCTGTGAGTGGATACCCTCTTCATGCGCATAAACCAGAACTTTGTCTTTATCATTCTTTGAATAATTAAAATAATTACAACCAAAAGGATCTGAACAATTTGAACAAAAGATTAACCTCTACCTCTGGTATTACAAATACAAGAAGAATGGGGAAATTTAAAATGGAAGTCTTGATTTTCTCATTGACTTAAATGCATAATTACTTAATCATTAATTGGGGATCTTAAGCTTTGAACAAAGTGGATATTTGACACGCTAAATGTCGATTCTTGAACACGCATTTAGCTCATAGTGTTTGTTCACACTGGAAAAACAGGGAGGGACTTCTTCTTCTTCTATTAGTTACTAACGCACACCTATAGTTGGAAGAGGCTTGGTGCGAAATGCTGAAGTGGCGCAAATTCATTTCTCCGTCACAAACGGGCAGATGGCTGTATCCAAGTGCAGCAGGTTTATTTGGTACAAACAGGAGTGAAGCACAGCTAAAAGTCCACAAAGCTAAATCGGGGGGCAGAGGGTCAAACTCGAGCATGAGGGCATCAGGGAAAAACCAGAGTGGTCAGGGTCCAGACGAGGGTCGGGGCAGGCGTCAAACAATCAGAGTCAAAGATGAAACAGAGGATCAGGTCAGGATAAAAACGCTCAGTAATGCAGACAGAATGGCACAAACAAGATTTCGCACTAAGCAGAGCTAAGAGCTGACTAAATACTGCTGGGGGTGATTGTAGATGGAAGAAGGTTCTGGAGTTTCTGAAAGCGACATCAGGGGGTGATGTGATGTGGAGACCCAGGAAGTGCTCGGTGATGTATCGATTTTTGACATTCTCTTCCATGATCAATTTTCAAACGGTCGTCACCGGTGAATCAAAAGCGACGCCATCCCTATGTCACTTCAAAATCCAAGTCCCTGATTGGTCAAATTTCAACCTGATTTAACTTGCAAAGTGGGTTCCACGTCCAGCCCAAAAACTACTGTAGGAACTTGTGTAGCCACACATGAACACGAGTGTTTATATGCCTGAACACGCCTTGCCAAAAGGCGGTGTGAACATAGTTTCAATTTTTATGCAGAAAGGGTGTTCGTGAAATATGTGACATAAAGACTTTTTATACCCTAAAACAGTGTTTTTATTTTATTTTTTTTAAGGGAAAGCAGATAACATAGAATACTCGTATTAATAACCATTGCAACTAAGCTAGTGAGATGCTAGCAAGTAATGTATGACTTGAAGTGCACAAATATTTCATGGAAATGATGGCAAAAACACATTAAAGCACATAATAGGAACTAATTCAAGCTCATTTTGGCTTCTCATTAAAAGCCTGTCTCCAAATACTCATACTTTGGTGGGTTGAGTCAAGACAAATGCGGCGCCAGCTGCATTGTCGGAAAAGTGAAAATTGCTCAAAAACTCTCCTCCCGACTGAGCGGCTCCACTCAGGAGCCCTTCAGCCCAATGCGCCGCTCAAAGAATGTCACAGTAAGTTCTAATCCTGTTTGTGAATCACAGAGACAACATTAAAGCAGAGACGACGTGCTGCATCACACACAAGGAAGATGCCACAGAGGAGTTTAAGAAGAGCCAGTTTGGGTTTTTAACACTCTGGCAGCAGACAAAAATTGGTAGATGTGAAAACGTCACACGCTAATATCCTTGCACTTGCATTGAACTGTTAAATGCTATTAGAGAATATAGTCTGGCAATCAACGCATTTATTGAATAATGTGGGAAACATGACCCTCTGAAAAAGCAAATGAATGAATTTGCATTTATCAGACATTTTTAACGATGGAAAACACATTTATTTATTTGGACTGACAGTACTTTTAAACACAGCTCTGCATGCAGAGGCACAGCACCAAGCTGCGCTCAGTAAACACAGCAAGGTTAATATTCCAGCCGCTGCACCTTCTAGCAGGGACATTAACTATTCCACTCAAGTCTCAGCATATGTATGTGGGAGGCTAACTACATGCAGGGAGGTGCCAGCAGCATTAGTGCCATGGCAGATGGGAGTAATGATTTGTTTTTAATGTGACACATCGTGTGCCGTCTTCTTGAGAGGGCCACCTGGTCTTGTGTTCTGACTCCTATAAGGTCAGCGTGAATTTGTTTAGATCTCGTGTTATGACTGAAGACGGATGATCAAAGAGCTGATTGAAACTGCCTCCTTTGGATGTTTCTTTGAGTTGATACAAACCTGCCTTTGATTAATTATTGTATATAGTATATATGTCCTTCAAGATTTAAATTAGTCTGCACCTGCATGCTAAGGGAGGTTGACAGCTTTTTTGAAGGTCTTGTCAATAAAGCAGATTGTGGTGGTTGAAGGTGGGTTTCCACAGCAACAGCAGCAAGGTCGGGGTCAGGGGGACTATAGTGAATCTTTAATAACAGACCACGGTACTCTTCATCGCTTCTATTTTACCACACAGAGTACACAAAGTGTGATAGCCTCCAAAAATAAAAAAAAAGATTTCCATCCTTCAAATTGAGGCCAAACCCAAAAGGCATTCACTTAAATAAACAGGAACTTTTGGTTGCCATGCACCCAGACCCGACCTGAAAATGTATTTGCAACGCCTCGGAAGAAAAGATGAAATTGATGAAGGGTTGTCGTGGAGCACAAAAGACAAGAGGAAAAGGATGTGTGAAGTAAAGGACAAGGATAGGCTGGAAATTGGAATTTTTTGTTAAAAAAGAGAAAACTTTCTCGTTTTAAATTCTCAAAAGTCAAAGTAAAAACTTGTTGGAATGGGGTTTAAAATAATACAAAAAACTACAACTCAAGCTTTTATGAACAATATATACTTAAATAATAAAATGAAATATGTATTGTTAAAGTCCCCTTCTGATGAAAATCATGTTTTTTTAAGTTTTAAACATGTCTATGTGGCATTTTTCTTATGAAAGAGAACAAATATAGAAAAAAATCATTTCGTTTTTGCATTTTCCAGTATTTCTCCTTTTAAATCGCTGTCAAACTGTCTCAGAAAATCTCTGTTTGAGTTCATGAGTAGTTAATACGTGACAATTGCTCTACTGCACATGCGCAAACCTCCTCGTCTGTCTCAGCTACCGTGCCGAGCTCTGGTTCCTGTGGTCAAATGAACAGCCATTCGCATTTCTGCGGTCAAATCAGCCGTCACTGTAATTTTTGTGTGAGTTTCATACAATACTTACTTTAACAGGACTGAGAGAATGCTGGAAAGACACCACGGAGCTTCCTGATGAGACCACGGAAATGTGAACGGCGGCTCATTTGACCGTAGTTGTAAAGGATCAGTGAAAGTTTGGTGCGTGAAGCTCTCAGCTTCCTTGTTCGAGCTGACAACCAGCTCTAAACAAAACTGCTAGAAATTTTTATGGAGCAGCGGGTGATGATTTACGCTAGCAAGACACGGAGGCACCATAATCAGACGGGGGGGGGCGGGACAGAGCAGAACCGCTCATCTCCAAAAGCCACGCCCACCCAGAGGATATTTTCCAGAGGAAGGCTTCAGATCAAAATAAAAAATTGCTTTTTAAGACATTTAGGTTGTGGGATTTTTGTTACAAAAAACTTCATAGTCAGAATTAAAACACTACTGAGAACGTTTTTTTTTTCTATTAAAAAATGTCATAGGGGAACTTTAACAGTTTTATCATTATATCATTTTAAACTACTGCTTTTATTGTTTTTGCAATAATTAAAGTCCCGATCCAGCCATATTTTTTTCTACCGTAAAATCATTCTGAAATCTTTTAATTATGATAGTGAAGTTTTTAGCCAAAAACAAAAAATCTTTGTTGTTTTTAGACATATTTTAAACACGGCAGTAGTAGCTCATAAAAAATACAATTCTGGGTTGTGGGCGGGGCTGTTGACTCAACCTCCCTCCCCATTACTGAGAGCTCTGTTTGTGTGCTGAGGTGCAAGCTAATAGCATCAAGCTAACATTAGTGGCGAAAAAAGACGACAAGCAATATTGGATCAATTGAGTCGTACAACTTTGAGCCAGAATTGCAATTTACTACAGCATGAGTGTTAATCACTTTTCATGTCTTTTGGCACGCCCATTTCAGTAGCTCCATTATTAGCCTGGGCAGCGTCAAGCCTCTGGTTTTCATCTGATCCAACACAATTTGAATTAAGAATTACTTAAAACACAATTTTAATCAAAACATATTTTAAATAGGTTCTCTACTATGTACAAGAACATATTAAAAGCACAAAAAATTTGATTTTCACTATAGTGGGTCTTTAAAAAATGATTTGTTTTTTTCAATACTGATACTAATCTTGACACATAAATTGGGGGAGCAAGTGTGGGGGGGTCTTTTTGCCCCGCCCCTGCCACAGAGACTTCCTTTGCTTATAATGACAAATTTCATCAATTTTTTTGTGCTTTGTTGACGTTGTCCTTTGCATTCTCTGGACTATTTGTCTTGGACTTTATTTTTTTTAATTCATTTGTTTTTTAAATCTTACAAACAAAATCTATCACTGTGGAATGAAAGATTGAACTTCATGTAGGCCATTTTTTATTTCCAACCTAAAGTCTGTATGGTTTCATATCAAAAGTGCATCCAACTGTGTTGTAGTCTTTTTTTGCACTGAAAGACATTTCTAGTACATTTAGCTTGTATAGAGTTGCACCTTCAGACTTGATTAGCTCTCTATATATTATGGGCGCCCAAAGTGGGGCCCACTGGCCGTTTTTATACCACCAAGGGTCATCTTTTGACCCTCAAAGTCGTGGCTGCGGAAGCCGCGGAGTGTTTAATTAAAACTACTCACCGTTTCCCATTGATTCCCTATGATGTTCCAAAACTCTGCGGTTGTAAAGTACGGCTTCCAGGTGGCGCTGTTAGCACTTTCTTTGCCTGTAAAAATTCCCAAGAGCCTATATGGTCACTTTTAGCTTCCTTTTTCAACTAGCCGAGATCAAGCGACAACGATGAACAGATAAAGTCAGAAGACCAGCTCCACGTCTCTTATTAGGATACCAGTTTGCTGTTTTCATTGGAGGAAAGTTTGTTTTAGCTTGCTCTTGTTTTTTTTAATTAAAAATGGCCTCAAATAAAATTCAAATTCAAAATAAATATATTAAAACATATTATTATTATTATTATTATTTTTTTTTTTTATGACATGCAAAAAAAATATCATATTTGGCCTACTGACCGGAATCCCACTTAGATTTTGGCCCTTTGAGTGAAAAAGTTTGACACTTGCATTGAAATAAAAATGTAAACTTTTTCTAACTTCAGCTATAATTCAAAGAATCTCAATTTTAGTGCCACTAAGAGTAAAATCTGAAGCAGTTTTACCTTTGAAATATCTGGCAAGTAACTGTCTTAATCGCTCACTATAGAGCACTGCACTTTCATCCCACAACAAACTGTAAAAACTGGTATTTTGAACGTTCTTCAAGACCTGTGCTCAGGTATTTGCATCTTGGCCTTTTTGTCAGGATGCAAACCTGAGCGTTACAGGCAGGAAAGCCAGAAAAAGTCTGCTTTTATCGAGGTCTGCCACAAGCTGATAATCAATTTATCATGCCCTGAAGATTAAAAGCACCCAGCTAGAAACTTATCCCCTGAAATCCTACGTAAGCTGCAAAGTAGTATTCAATATGTGTTTTCTTTCTCTTCTTCAACTTCTTACTTTTTGGGGCCTCACTTTTGTTGAATAGGTGATGTCATGGCGAAAAAGCTTTTGAAGGAATTGCTGTTTATTCTGTGGACAGAGATAGCAGTTTTGTGAACATAGTGGTTATGTTCTTCAGTTTAAATTGCAATGTAGGGATTCGGGAAATGAAATTGAATATGATAATTTCACTATTTTGCCCCTTTTTAATGCTTTTTTTGACCTGGAAATAAATAATTTAGGATGACTTCAGTTCAAAAATTCAACAGTTAAAATCATGAAATATTTTAACAAATCGTCGTCTGGCTCTGTTATACAATAATAATACAATAAAGTACAACAAATTGAATAGTTATTAAAAGCTTTAGTATTTTATATTCCATAAAAATGTTAAGTCTTGAGTAAACCTTGAATATTTTCAGTTTTAAATACAAAATCTGTATTTTTAAGTGGAGTTTTGCAGCGGAGTGCAGCCTTCAAAGCCAGTTCTGAGGTGAACTCTCCAAAATATATAATTGAATGTGATCGCTCTGAGTGCTCTCATCTTTAAACATTCAGGATATCCGTCCACAGTCTTCCGAGTCTTGCCAAAATTCCCCCCCTACATAATTTCACATCCTTTTGACTGCATTTTCTCTCAATCCCTATTCGTCAGTCACGAATTGAAATTGAAGTTGTCACACACTGGCTGCTTTTATAGCACTGCGACTGTATAAGAACACGCCTGAGGTACTCGCCTGTTCTGATCACAGATCCACTGTCACCTGTTTTTGGCGTCTATTAACTACAAAAAGAAGGGAAAAAAAAAAGCTTTTTTAAATGTCACTCCAAGCAACGGGTATGCTTCTTTTACTACATTGCACACAGTGCTTACGAAAACAACAAAGGAAATGGAAATGCATGAAAACAAAACAGAAAAACTAAGCGTGCGTTCTACATCTTATTATTAATCTGAGTTTTAATTTCTTGACATATTTTTCTCGTCAAGAAGAATAATGATTTTTAAAGAAAAAGTTAAATACAAAAAGCATCACAGACACAAAATCACTCTAGCAATCAGCTATTGTTTATATTTTATCACTGACCTTCTGCTTAATTACAAGCATGAAGCCCAATGAGGCAATAGCTTTTGTGTTATTGGACTATATAAATAAAATTGAATTAAATTGAAGGATAAGTAAAAGATTTACAGTATTGAAAGGAAAAAATAGGCATAGCAATATGTTAAAGTTAAAGTCCCATTAGTTGTCACACACCTAGGTGTGCAAAATTTGTTCTCCGCATTTGACCCATCCCCTAAGGGAGCGGTGAGCTGCAGACACAGCTGCGCTCGTGAACCATTTGGTGGTTTAACCCCCCAATCCAACCCCTTAATGCTGAGTGCCAAGCAGGGAGGCACTGGGTCCCATTTTTACAGTCTTTGGTATGACCCGGCCTGGACTTGAACCCATGACCTTCCAATCTCAGGGCGGACACTCTACCACGAGGCCACTGAACTGGTTGAGTTGAATTTTATATCACATTATTTAAACATGGAAAGTCAACCACATCAAATAAAGCAAAAAAGAAATAAAGGTGTTTTTTTTTTATCATTTTGATGAAAACCACAGTAAAAATGTGTTTTTAATTAGAAATAGATCGCATCACTGAGTGATTTAGTAAGTTTTTGATCACAACAATGTTACTTTAAGATGCAAAAATATTGACACAAAGTTTAAAGAAAAAAACACTTTATTTAACCACTGTCTCAAATTTGATACAAACATTTTTATCACACTAACTGTATTATAAATAGTTACGAACAATATTTTCACACAGCCAATTGTCATAATAGCTACAAAAATTGAGGTATTAACGCTTAAAAAATTATCTTAACTTCTCCTGCCAAAACTGTTTTTGAGATTTCATGGTAGCAGCCATTTTGAAATGAGCAGGAAAAGCCCTTCTACTGCCCCTAGTGGAATGAAAATGAACTAAAGGACAAAAAATATGTATCGTCATTTAGAATGGGTTTTTAAGGGAAATTTGGATCATGCTAATGAGTTTGGGGTCTCCGAAATGAGTGCTTTAAATGTGAAATGAGTAGTTTTAGGGTTAAATCACTACCTCAGATGGAGCTTTTTCCCCTTAAAAGTATATTTCTGCTCTGAAATAATTGAACAAGCTGTTCTCTTCTCTCTAGTTTGATTCTCACCCCTTGTTTTCTGCTTGTTAAAATTTCAATGACATTGGAAAGTTATTATTTATTTGCACTCAGAGATGCAAATGAGGCTTCAACCCTTCTATTAGTAAGGAAATGACCTAAAACTAATGTTAATTCACATCACTTTTTACATAAAGCTGATAGATTTTGGAGGTCGCTCATGAAAGGTTTAGATCACAGCTGCCTTTGGGTGTCATCTATGACTGCTTTTTTTCAACTTTACAATTTATTTTATTTTGATACATATATTTAAACCTTGCACCGACAGATTTACAGTGAGATGATTACAAACAGATGTCCCATTAAAATGATCAATCCTGGAATGTATGCTTTTATACCAAACCACTGACAGTTAGATTATTATTCATTTTGAAGATTTGTAAACGTTTGAATTGCAGTAACTGATTTCAAATGTTACTTCATATAAAATTCTGTCAAAAAGTTCCCCAAAGCACTTTTTCTTTAACTAGCTCCATCAGTCATGCTGGGAATTTTAAGGGTTGTTTGTGTTCACTGTTTTAAACTTGGCATCCTTCTGATAGTGAGTGATTACACAGCTCGCTTCCTGTCATACACTCTTCCGTCTGACTGCTTCACAGATTATTATTAATTGACTCTATTATTAGCAGATTACACTGGTTCCGGTTTCCATCATTGATTTGGGAAAAGAAATACACTTTAAAGGATGAGGATCAGGAGTTTTCCTGATTTTGGGATTTTTACTGTTGATATTCTTTAAGGGAGCATCGTTTTCTACGTATCTCAATGTCAGTTTGTGGATTCTCATAATGGAAGTGCTTTTCTCTCGTTCAAAAAAAATCTCATTTAATTTTTTGTAAAGGTTATTATGACCAAAAAAAATGTTGTAATTCAAGAATGGGATCACAAATAATAAGCTAAATTGAAAAGTAGAACGTTTGTCAAGCAAATCTAAGAACCAAAGCATAGTTTCAAGACAAAAGAAAGCAGATTTTTTATGAAAGACGATAAATTTAAATGAGAATTTTAAGGGAAATCGATGTGATTTCTAAGTGTAAAAACAAGAAATTTGGATTGAGATTTAGAAACCATCATCTTTATACATATTTCTATAACTGTCTTGGAACAAAAAAGTTTGTGGTAACTCATCATCACAGCTTTCCTCCTCTTTTTAATTTCTTTGCCAATATTCATCAATGAATGAGGTCTTAAGATATGACAGCTCATTTCAACGTTTGTTACATCAGCGTAAGTGGTTAAACGTCAGCTTGCAAACATCCTTTTGCCTAACAAAGGTTCATTTCCACTGTGTCTAAAGTTGTTAGTGCTCAATTGTGCTGTGAAATGATGCTGAACATCTCATATTGTCTCGTGTTTCGCCTCAGGCTTCAGCAAAACACTGCATTCCTGCTCGTACTGTACACATTAACTAACCCACACTTCATTACTTGACTTACCATTCATGCCATCTGACAGATTTCATTTGAAAGAATGGATTCCGTGCAAGAACTGCCAACTCGACTCAGTGTCAGAGTTATATCTTCAAAGCAGGCAATGGCTGCTGTTGTCAGATTGTGTTTCGGGTCAGAAAGACATAATGATAAAATAAAACGATATACTAACACATAAAACAAGATTTCTGGTGCATTAATGCAGTTCGTTGTTTATGGTATCAGGAAAGGAGCTGCATGTGTTGCTGCCGCCGAACCGCCGCACTCTGTTGGTGCATTAAGATATTCTGGCACAGACGGCCTACGCTCTGCTGTTTCACAACATTCTGTTTGTGTGACCTCATGAAACAGCTTTTGATTTCTCACTATTTATTTTAGAAATAAAGCTAAAAAAAACACACATCAAAAATATAGTTCCAAGTTTGTTTGTTTTTTTGTCTGTAATGTTTGGTACTTTGATGAATAAAAGATAAGTTAAAAAAATTAAAATATTAACGTATTTTCCGCACCAAAAGTCGAAACTTTGTTCAAAAACCTAATAATCTGGTGTGCCTTGCACAGTGCAGAAAATGAGGTACATTTTACCATAAGTTCAACCTACATAGATTAAAAAAAAAAAAACAATGAAAAGTGATGTCCACTACTTTTATGTAAAAAAAAAACATGTTTACACTGGAGTAGCAGGGAGGGGCTTCTTCCCCTTGTTCTTTTTATCAGTGCAAGTCCACCACCTAAAGTTGGAAGAGACTGGCGTGAAATATCAAAGCGGTGAAAATGTATTGAATCTTGCTTTTTCCTTCACAGCTCTATTCTGATATATGAAAGATAGCAAGTGAATGCTATCGGACTAGCTTGTTGGTGACATCATCAAACGATATTGACGACCGAATTATGAGACAACATTTTTTCTTTTTTTTAATACTTATCTGTTTGGAGTGCTAAATGAAGGAGAGGGGAGAGGGAAAGATTATTCCTCTGTCATCTAGGCTTCCTCTTGGAAAATGAACGTCTTTAAATACACAGCAACTTCAGTTTAAAAACATTTAAGTCTTGCTAAAACAAAAAAAAATCATTACTTCTATTTAAAAGCGCTTTAGAGCACACCCACATGAAGATTTGAGTTTCTCCTCCGCAGCAGCATAGCGTGAGCGAATCACCCACGCGGCGGACGGATACACAATGAAGTCCCTATAAGCGTCCCCTTAAAAAAAATTATTTTGGAGACCCCTAAAAATGTCCTTTTTAGGGGTTGGGATAGGGCATTGGTGTCATAAAATTCCAGTTGGGCAAACAGTTGGCACTTCCATGAATTAAAGGGGACGTCATCTATACATCAATATTAAACCAGAGCCCCTGATTGGTCAAAGTTCAATTGGATTTAGCTTTCAATGTGCAATCAATGGGCACATGTTTTGTATGTAATGCCCAAAAAACGGTTGTAGAAACTTGCGTAACATGAGAGTTTTGAACATTGAAGCCTGAAACGTGTGTTTACATTGATTTTTTTTCAATGGAAGTGGTCATGTTGAGGAAAAAACGAGTCGAAGTAAAATGAAAATTCGGACTCCCGCTAAGTGCCCAGACAGGTCTGTTTTATTCATGAATAAAGCCAGAGAACATTTCAGCGTAACCAGTCAGACTTTAGAAGAGCCCCAGAATTCAGGGTCTGTTCCCTATTTATACACAAGTCTACGTGCTCCGAAACACACACACACACGCCTTTATTGGAATAACAAGTGGTCTTACACAACCGTATCACAGGATCCTACTTCAACACCAGGCGTTCCAACACCCCATCTATTTATGTCTAATCTTTCCTGGAAACCCTTGTTCAACCATTTATCTTGGACACTTAGCTGGATACTGAACCTGTGAAATGTCATGATGACCTGGCATCTCCTCCGATATCAATGTCTGGAATGGAGCACATTCCTGACCAAATAGCAAAAAACATCATTAATTCTGGAGTTCACTTTTGGGTTATTTCCTTGCAAGTTCCATCAGGAACCCAAGGCCGAAATGGAGCAGCTCTTTTCCCTACAGTCACTTGAATACACGCCGCCAAGAACGTAGTTTGAGGATGCTCACCAAAACCTGGCCAGGCGATTGCTCTCAAAGAGTCAGTATGGAGCACCACTGGAGGACCAGTTGAGATTGAAAGGTCGTGCATTTAAATTATGAAATATTCTCCTTATACAGCGGGGCATAAAAGTATTTAGTCAGCCTAGCCAGTACCCTTTGTTACTTTGGTCCCAGCTCTCTGAAGGTCGTTCATGTGATTCTGGGATTTTTACTTACTCTTTTTGTGATCATTGCGACCCGACGGGGTGAGATCTTCCAGAGAGCCTCATATGGAGGGAGATTATTATTTATCTTGTATGTCCCCCGTAGTTGATTTCTTCACACCAAGCTGCTTACCTGTTGCAGATTCAGTCTTCACAGCCTGGTGCAGGTCAAGAATTTTGCTTCTTTAGTCTTGGTCATAGTTTGGGTGTCTTTTATATAAATAACAAGTTCAAACTGGTGACATTAATACAGGTAACAAGGGGAGGAGAGAGGATCGTCTTACAGAAGAAATCTTGCTTGTTTGTAGGTGATCAAATACTTATTTTCTACCCTAGTTTACAAATACATTGTTGAAAAAAAATCTGGATTTTTTTTTCTCATTTTGTCTCTCATAATTGACCGATGATGAATATTACAGGCCTCTCTCATCTTTTTAAGTGGGAGAACTTGCACAATTGGTGACTGAATAAATACTTTTTTGCCAAACTGTATTAGAGGTTTTCTTTTAGTCTGAATATTAAAAAATCAAAAGCCAGGAATGTTGTGCAATGACATCAGACTGAGTTAGATTTTGAACAAAAAAAAAGAGGAAAATTACAGTCTATGCAGCCTCTATTAGCATTTTTTGTAATTGTAAGCGGGATTACTTCACCTGTGCTGATAAATTTTAGCCCATTCGGTACGCTTACATACCCCTATGAAACCCGATTACAGTTTGCTCTCTGTCATAAGTGCCTTTGTATCAAGGTTAGGGTTGGGGATTAGAGGAAAAACTATTTTCCCAGCAGGATTTATCCTGGAGAGAGAGAAAAAAAGAAAGCTGATTCTTGGGCCGCGTAACTGTGTAAGTGGGTTTAGACTTCAGATAGGAAACGTAATGCGTTTGCAGCAGAGCAGCAGGATAAAAGGAAAGATTAATGCATGTAGAGGTTCATCTTTGTATTCAGATGATTCAAAGAGGGAACAAAGCTTAAATGCTCACAAAAGTGTCTTTGTGGGTTCAAATACAGCTTTGCTTTACATCTTTTTACTGTTTGTAAAATGATAGTTGTGCAAAAATCTCCACCTAAAATTAAAATCATTTGTTTTGCAGAAATGTTTACATTTTAATCTAGACATTTGCAATTGAAAAAGCTTTTTTTGTGGTTTAGGGGCATTCTGGTGTGCTTTTTGTCATCTTAATTTAATAAACTTAGATTAATTTAGACTAAGAACTCCTGACACTTGACCTAACCTCTGACACAAACGAAAAAAGATTTGAAATGAATTAGCATACTTGAATAAACTAACCTTCTTTGTCTTTCTCATTTCGTCATTGCTGCAGGCGGTGGAAACCAACCTGGCGTCGAAGGACAGTCACTGGGTCTACGCCAATGAGGTGAGACCAAACACTGACACTCCTCAAAGTACTGAACTTGCAACTTAGCCAAAAGGCTTAGTTGTGTCAAACTCCTGGAACTAATTCATCTCTCAGAAAAGTGGTGTATTAAAAGATAAAAATTATTTCCACACGTCTTACTTGAAGTGCTTTGCCGCAGTGGCATCTATTTCTTTACATCCATTTGGGTTTAATCTGTAATCAAACTGATAATCCAGGATTAGAACCAGTGCAACGTAGCATCTCATTTTCAGGCATGACCGCTTACCTGGAGGAACTTGTCTTCTTTATCGACAACACGAAACCTATTGATTACTAATCCATAGAGCGTGACGAGTGCATCGATGTTTTCAGTCAGTCTCTCTCTGAGCAAAAGATAAAATCATAAACAGTGGCGGGAAAAAACAGAACCTGTTTTTCCAAGTGGCAGACATTTTGGATGGTGCAAATTGTCATATTAGAGATATTATCACATAATTAGCTTTATATGTATCAGTTAAAAATTAATTTAGAGAAAAAAAATGTAAAAATACTGATAAAAAAAAAAAAAAATATAAACGTCATAATATATTTATCATACTTTTAACATAAGATAAATATCGAAGCGAGAATGGATATTTTGGGAAGACTTGCAACAGTTCCACTTTCTTCATCGGTGAATGATTTGATTATATGTTTACCGGCTTTTTCCTCCACTTCCACTTTTGTTTACGCTGTAAAAAAAATGCATCCAGATAACATAAAGCGATATATTGACACAAGAATTCATCTCTGTCAACGTTATCAATATTCAACATTTTTATTTAAAACACCCGTGTCAAACTTTAAGTAAAGGTCAATCAGAAAATGAAACCATTTCCCTAATGATTCCATCTACTTTAGTTGCTTTTATTTGAAAGATTATCAGATTATCATCCGATCCCTCAAACCTCCAATCTCAACTTTTTAAATGTGTGAGGCTATTTTAGCAGTCATTTCTAGTCCACACATTTCATTTGCTGGAAAACACAGCGACCCTCTGTTGCTTCCGCAATTTATTCACTCGTTAAATCATTATGCTAATAATCTGATTGCTGTTTGAAACTAATTTTAAAACAGGCTTTAATTTAAAACAAGACTAATTTATCCTCCTCAGTCAATTATTAGAGAACTCAATAAAGATGCTGTAGCTCTGCTTCTATACTATTTTAGAAATGTATTAACTTGGTGCATTTGTTGGGGTTTTAATACTTTGATACTATGACTTAATTGTTAACCTGGTGTAATTTATTACTTAGTTGTCATCAGACATTTAAATTTGTTAGCACTTTTAACCCCCCCTTCCAAAAAAAAAAGAGTGAAATAATAAACTTTAGAACTATGAGAGATGTTATATTTTAGATTATTTTTGAAGTAGCTTATATACCATGCATTTCTGAAGTCTTTCATAGTAAACTATATACACATATATATGATCATATACTACATTTGGCACACTGAAGAACAAATTATTTAGGAAATAGGAGTTATTTTCTTCCGTTTTTTTTCCTATCCTGTAGGCACCTTGATATCTGAGGCACCACTTTTCACTGTTTGTGGGTGCCGCCCACTTCATGATGTCATCCTAGAGCCGTCCTTGACATTGAGTGCAAAAAAGAAAAACAAAATCCAAACTTTTGCAAAGATGGGAGCGCATACTGTATATCTGTCTTTAGTAGCCCAAGTCATCACTACAACCAGTGTAGGAATGGTAGGGGCTACCACATATATGCTACTGAGCACCGCTAGCTAAGCGGCGCAACTAGTATCTAAGCAGAGCTAGCTTAGCGGCAAAACTAGTGTCTGTGCACCGTTAGCTGAGTGGCAAAGTTAGCTTCTGAGCACCACTAGCTGAGCAGCAAAGCTAGTGACTTAGCAACACTAGCTTCTTAGCGTTTTTGTTGGCTTGGGGGGTGGTTCTGGCTTCGCAGACTCTTCTTTTAAGGCAGGGGTCTCAAACTGGTGGCCTGCTGACCAAATGCGGCCCCCAATTCGATATTTTTCGGCCCACGCCTTAATAAGAAAGATCAACATCTACTAAACAATTTATTCTGCTTGTCTAGCTTTGATGATAGCTTTGTATTTGCTTTGTTATGTTTCAGCTTTATGCTTAAAACTTTGCATTAGCTATTGTCATTGGATCTGGTGTCAGAAAAGTCCATAGAAGAATTGTTAGCTTCTGTGATTTCAAAGAAGATATTGCTTAGTTGTAGGCATGACATGACAAATGTTCAGCAGATATAGACAATGGACCAAAGATATAGACAATGGACGCAAAAAACATATTTTTGGCACAAATGGAACTCCATACTGCCCAGTCTCAGCCACACTCTGTCTTCAGTGGCCCCAATGTAAATGGAATTTGAGACCCCCGCTTTAAGGGGTTGTTCTCACTTTATGGCATCATCTCATGAGAATTTGCTCAATATCTTGGGTTGGAAGGGGCTGGTGCTCAGAGCGTTTTTATACTTTAGAAATGTGTAAATTGATCAACATATTAGTTTGGGTTTGTTTATAGTGAGGATGGTGCAGGATTGCATGGTACAGGTCCTTAAAAATAACTAGAAAAATGTTAGAATTTTTAAATTGTAAGCAAAAAGCAAAAGTACAGCACTCCTGAAGGGATGATAAAGTAAAAAAACAAAGTAGGGGTTTCTCATGCAAATGATATAGCCGCAGTTTGTTTCTCATGTTCGCAAGAAACCTTTTTTTTAGTTATTATTATTATTATGCCTTGATGCCCCCTTGGGTATTTTAAACCAAAATTGTATTTTATAAAATAAATAAAAAGGAATATATTTTTTTATATTTCAGTAGGTTTCTTATTTCATTGTAGAACTTTTATCTCTGCATTCCATACTTAACTAAAAAGCTACTAAAATAGTTTTTCCCTGTTTTTGCCTCCTTTCTCACTAATTCTGACATGCTTCTGTTCTCAATGTCTTCTCTTTCTTTCAATTTATCAACCAGATGAACTGGCCACAAAGCTAAAAAATAAAAAAGTCACACTGAAAGGAGCCCTGCTGTGAGGACTAACAAGACATTTTAATCATTGATTTTGTCATTTCGTCTCTAGCCTCTAGCAATCCATAGAATATTTTTTTCTTCCCTCTAATCCCAATATTGCTCACCTCTTTTTGTTAGCAGCCAATCTTCCAAAGGAACCAAACCTTGACAGAAGCTGTGCTGTTAATTTGTTACTATCAGTTTTTAACTAACATGCCCTTTTAGAGAGCATGGCCTTTGGCAGAAAGATTCTGCTCACTTTGTGGCAAATTAATTTAAAATCCTCAGTTAAAAAAAACCTCATGATTAAAGTGACCAGATGCAGTACGGCTTTTTATTTTTTCTTTTATCACATGTTCTCCATGGAAATACATCCGTTTTACATCTTCCTCCTGAACGCTCCATCAATCCGGCGCGTCAGTTTGGCACTCTTCAGCTGGTCATGACAGAGTTGTGACATACATTTTAACCAGGTGATCATGAGGCTCACTTCTACTTTATCACATCCATCAAACCTCTTCGTTCTCTTTGGCCTAAAAAAAACCTCGTGCTGTGAACGCGAGGACTCACATTTAATTCACGTCATGGCAGGTGGTTATGCAAATGTGCCAACATGTGACACGATGGATGCAGTCGTTGGCGTAGATACACATCAGCGCGCATGGCGAGGAGTGTAGAAATGGTCATGTGAGAGTGGATCCAGTTTGATTTAGCTAGATTTAAGTTTATTATTTTTTTACATTTTAGTTGGACTACAGTAAAAAAATAAGAAACCTTTAAACAGGCATTAAAAATATTACAGCGTGTCACACTAAAAGTCTTCAATTTGTTTCCTTTTCAATGTTTTTTTACACCTAATTCGACTTCAGTAACTGAAGATATCAAACAAGCGATTCAGAGGAAACCCTGAAGAGTCAAGTAATAGTTTTTACACTGTAAAAAGTGAAACATTCAATCAATTTACAAAAGATTTGTCCTTTGTGACAGTTAAAAAACATTTGTTTTTATCAAGTTACATTTTTAACTTAAGTAAAACATTTACTCAACATTTTCATTTGATGAAATCTAATCATTTTAAATATGACAAATTACGGGACTTACACTAATTAAACCAACATTTCCCTTTTTTAAGTGTAAGTATTTTTGTTGTTTATAAAAATAACAAAAACCTAAAATTTTCTTAATGTGGTGGCTGTGTATGTAGTGTACATTTTCTTTTATGTCAAACCTTTTTATATTGCATTAAAAGTAAATAAAAAATTAGTGGAAATTAATCCCGTTTTTGTAAAAGCCCCAAAACTATCATGTTTTGTCCATTAAATTAAGTTTAACCATGCTAATATTTACATTATAATCAATATTTTTGATTGAAGATTTGTTGATCTGTTATAATGTCGCTTTTATAAAGGAACAGATTATAATTTATTTCTTCTCTCTGTTCCAATTGTTCAAGCCTATAGTATGTCTAATGTATGTTTCCCTGTAAAAAAAAAGCCTTAACAATAAACTATTTATTCAATTTGATGTAAACTTATAAATAGTAATACCAACAATGACAACAGTAATTTAACACTAACTATTCTAAAGATGTTTTAAAGTGAGCAGGCAGAAGCTTTTCTTATAAGAAGCTTTGCGCCTTAAGAAAATCATAATTTACCATCAATATATCTATGACATTTAAATGATAAATATTTATAAATGTATAAATATAAACAATAATAATCATGTTCCTTGTCATCTATAATTATGTTACTAACAATACAATTTGTAAATGTATATAAATGTCTGAATATGCATATTTACCATTGATATCGTCCATTTAATTATCTTTTATGCAATAAAAAATACAGTATAAAGTGTACAAAAAAAGCAGTTTTATCTGTTCCTGTCAGAATTTAGGAGTTTACTACTACTATATACGTTTTCAAGTTGTTATACAGCAATAAATAGTGAAATGTTTTATCAATTAAGCAATAACTTTATTGTCATTGTAAATTTTTCAACTAAATTAGTGCAGGGCAGTAATCTTCAGGTGCATTTTTAAATCAAAAAGTAATAAAAATAAAACAAAATTTAAAAAAAGAGGAAAAAAAATCAGACACACCCATCTATACATTTAGCCAATGCATGACTCTAATGTAAACAGTTAAAGAAAAGGCGCTCAATTTCTATTTATATGATATAAGTTGTTGTTCACCTGTTTCCATATTCCACTGGTACGAATCGCCTTTTAATACTTTGCACAAGTGGTTTATGCAGAGAAAACTGGATGAAGGTGATTGTGCACTCTGGGAATCAAACTCTGATTTCCTGTGTGCCAAAAAAAAGTATCCAATTTTGAGGATGTTTGTTTCTACAACATACATGGATGTAATGAAGATTTATTGTTATTACCTTGTACTTCATTATGGTTGGTGAGTCTATTATGCAGTGAATTATAGTCAAAGAATTCTTTTACTTGTTTTATTGTTGAAAGGTTTTTTTTTTTAGGTTTTCCTTTTTTGTGTCTGATATGTTTGGACCATTCAAAGCATTTTATCGTCTTTGAATAGTTTAATCAGCATGAAGTTCTTTGAATTCAATCAAAAAAGTGATATTTGCTGTAAGAAATGTGGAACATTTCTGAAGCGATTCCTTAAATAGTTGTCACAGAAGTTGATGGGAGCAGCAGCGGTGCAGTAACAATAGACACGCCTGAGTCTGGCTAAACCCCTCTCTAAACCAGGGTGATCCAGACACCAGCACACAGATCTGTATCTGACACCATCTACTCCACTCAGATGGATAGCACATCCTGCGAGGATTAGCTGTAGTTTTTTTTTTTTTTTTTTTTTTCTGCTTCTCCCCTCTTCAAAGACAGGACAGTGACACTCGAGAATGTTTGATGGATTAGGAGGCTGCGCCTGCTGTGACACTTTCAATGAGGGCAGTCATGATATCACTCACGTCTTGGGTAACTGCCCATCAAACAACTGGGATGGAAACTATATTTCTGGTGAATCTCTGAGGATTTGTAGAGCACTATGGGAAAAAAGGTGGAGTTTTACCATTTATTCTTTTTAAATTCCTGAATCAACTTAAAAAACACTGGATTCAACACATGTTTAGTACATGTGCAAATAAAAAGGCCAAATTATACCATTCATTCAACTGAAATTAGCAATGGTGCATTCAAAGGCTCCCAAGCATTAAGCATCCTGTCTAAAAGTGGAAATTAATCCCGTCAGTCATTTGTGTTGTTCAGGTGAAACTGGGACTAATCAGGAAATCCAAAAATTACAGCAGCAATAAAAGCTGTTCTGGAAGTGCTGATGTGTAGTTCTAAATCTGTCTGTACGACAAACCTCGAAGGATAAACTTCCTCTCTGCACCTGAGGACGTTCTCTTCAGTGAAGGTTTTATTTTCAATGGTCGTACTCGAAAGTGAGAGCTTCCGGATTTCTCACCAGTTCTTTGGATTTCTACTCACAAACATCCACAAAACAGTTAAAAAGCTGTGGTTATATAGGTGCAGATCAAGCAATCACATGCAATTGGGTATAAAATGACAGTGTTGACAGCAAATTATATTTATTTAAAGTGGTAGCTTTTGAGCCGCCGTCTTTCTGTCAGACGAAATTTACTATATAAAGCCCAGGCATTCGTTTCTGGGCTGTAATTTCAGTTCGTGTGCAACATATGCAAGAATGAGGATTCATTATAGGCATTTATGTTGTTGAAAAGTAGTACCACAGGCAGCAGTAATAACTTAATGACTTGTCATTCTAAATACCGTTTTAAAAGATGTAGAAGGCTTCGTTTCCAGAAGAAAATTGAGTGTATTTTGGAGCTGAATTTACTGTTTTCCATGTAGCTTGTGGTAAATAAGAATTTTTTTTTTTCTTTTTTAAGTTATATATTTGTTTCTATGGTGAGCTAGTAGAGGATATTTTAGATTTTTCTTCCAAAGACTGTACATTCATTCGAGCTTCACTTTAACAAGATATTCATGTAAGAACTAAATTTTTGTAACTTTTGGAGCTACATTGTTGTGACTCAAGCCAATAATTATGGTGGAATGCAGCCCTTCTGAAAATATGTTTTTGCATATAACAAATAAATAACCTGCATTTTTCTTCTCATGCTTTTCTATTAGCATCCAGGGTAACTATACGTGGATCAGTCAGTCAAGCTTGTGATCTTTCAAACCACTTTTTAACTTTCTGATTAGACAATAAACATGCTTTGACCACCTCTTGCTTTTTTTTATTACACTTTTAACCAATTTAAGAAACATAAAATATGTCAGTGATCACAATTTGAATATAAAACAATGAAAATGAATAAAAACTATTTAAAAAGTAGGTTCAAAACACTAGCCATGCAAGCAAGAAACAAAGCTAGCAAGACGCAAAGCTGTTCTGCACTGGACAGTGCTTAACATAAGTGTGGTTAACAGATTTCCACCCTGTACAAAACTTTGGCAATGTTCCTCATGCAACAACAACACTGGATTTGGCCTGGCCAAAGAGGCCACAAAGCGCTCAAAAAACGCAGTTACGAACATCCTTAAGATTCTCTAAAATCAAAGACTTGTTAATTCACAAACTTTTCAGGAGAAGGTGATGTCAAAGGGGTGCAAGGAACAACTGGCGTGGCTTTTCCCAACTCCAATGTTTGCACTCAAGTGCATTAGTTCCACCTTCTGTCACAAGCTCCACCCACGTCAATCCAAAACAAAGTCACTTAATTCAAACATCAAGGACACACACACACAAAAAGCTGCCAACCAAAATTAAATCCAAGTACAAGAAAAATTTTACAAAACAACGAAATAATTTATCTGGAAAGGGTAACAGATCCCGGACGAGCCCCCAATTCACATCCTTTTTTTGATCCAGGGGATCTGGAGGAGCATAACATAAAAGTTTCAACTTTAAATTAACAAAAAAAAAAAAAATCAAAAGATTGTCTCCATACAAAAGATAACACATTTATTTACAAGAAACAATAAATGACTAACAACAATTACTTAGAGATGAAGCAAAAGACTTTAGGGTGAACCAAGGCCAAAATAACAAACAAAACCCCTTCCTAACTGAACCCAGGAAGCTTACCTGCAAAAGACTAACAAACACTAACCTCCCTGGACTAACATAAACAGGGTTCAAACCGTAACACCTGAAAGTAATTAACAAAGATGGACACACAAAGATCCACAAAGACGCAGAAGTCCCACTCTGAAAGAAATAAAATACACAAAAACAAATCCGACAACAGTAATAACAGGGAAGGAAAAGGGGCTTATTTTGCACAAGTATGTTAATTTATGGTACATTTTTTAACCCTTAAATGTTATTATGAGGCTTTTTAAAGCTTTGGTCTATACATATATTTCTCATTTTTCAGTTTTTCATAAATATAAAGAATATTTTTACATCCAAACATATAACCACTGCTGTAGGAATATGTTTGGAGGCCATTTCACAGCAGTTTTGTATGACTTGAATGCAAATGTATGTTGCCTGTGTCAATCATCCAACTCCCAGTCACATTTTCATGAAAACCCTTTTTCCTCGGGCACATTGCACCACAATATACCATCACATCCAATCATGTGAGCAATCGGAGTCATTAACAAGTCAAAGTTTATGAGATTAATAATAAGCCGCACCATCCTGGCCTTTTGAAAACTCCCAACTGATCATTAAGAACTGAGAAAGCATTTTGGGGGAAAGAAAAAAAATATTTTCAAAAGTCCAACCTCCGTATTGCTGAAACCCGTAGGATGCTGGCTGTATTATCATTTGAAACACATGAAAGAGCAGCTGCGCCTGTGTGTATTATATATTTGCTGTTTCACATGACCTACATTTGTTGTCATTATCACAGAGGAGAAGATGAGTCATCTCTGCTCTTTTATTTTACACCTTATTTAAAGCAGTGTTTATGCTGTCCTTTAGAGAATATTGGATTTTCACAGAAGCTGCACTGAAAAAGAATTGGCTTCAAATGCCGACTGATGTGTGGAAAAATATGCCTCAGATTTCATAAAGTGTTTAAAAGTTCCAGTGTTATTTCATGAAAAGGATCAATGATTTAAATCTTCAGATAATTGGATATGAGTGTAATTGACCCTCCTTAAAGAATACAGACCAGTCGCAAATAAAACTGCTGGTGCTCCACTGTTGAGTATTCAACCAATGAAAATCCGACATTCCTTTTGAATTGTTGTTTAAAAGATGATTTGGTGCAGAGGTGGAGCAGTCGACCTCTGATCGGAAGATTACGGGTTTGGTCCCCGCTTTTCCCACCCATGTGTCGAAGTGTCCTTGACCCCCACATTGCTCCTGCTGGTTATGGGTTGGCACCGAGCACTATCACCGTGTGAAGGAATATATATATATATAAGTAAACACCATTCACCAGTTTAAAAAGAAGCTAATGAAACCGGCATGGACAAGAACTTGACCTCTTAAAAGACTTGAAAATGTTTCACATTGAGGACATGTTGGGCTTTCAGTCCGTCTATCTATTTTAAGGTCACATTATCCTCTGCTGTTGAGACAACCAAGAAGGACGCCACCAATACAAAGTAAATAGTCATAAAACAGCCAGGCTAAAAGTTCCCACAATGTATTTGGACAAACTCCAAAGAGAACATCAACAGGAGCATCAAGTAAAGAACACTGTCCTCTCTGTGAATCATGGAGAAGATTTCATTGTGCTCTTGAGCGGCCGTCCTGCATCTGCCGCTCGTGAATCTGTGCGGTCCATGAAATCTAAAGATTGTTGAGGCATTCAGGAGCCTAATGTGCTGCCTAGTGTCGGAAAGCTTTTGTCTTGTTTCCAGGTCATCGCTTTAACTGCAGGAAAATGACCTGAAACAAACAACTGAAGACACCCAAGAACGACTAAAAGCAAAACTATGAACTATTTGAAAAGCCTTTTTTTGAGTTATGATCCAAATCACATTGAACATGAATTGATGGAGCTGAAACCCTTCAAAACTGAGACATTTTGAGGAATTTAGACTACTGGAATGGGTCAAAATACCCAATGACTGAAGCAAAAGCCCCTTTATTACTTAGTTATTGTTTGCTTGTAGTTATTGCCTCCATTGGTTTTACAACAACACATCACAAAGAGACCTAGCTGCAGATAACAAGATGGTACCAAGACATCATTAGGTGGAACCTGTAGTACTTGACTGGAATTGGAAGTTCACAACGCAACCTCTATTTTGATCTATATATATATATATTATAAATATATATATATATATATATATATATATATATATAACATAATTTAACTGGCGACCCTAACAGCTTTTTTTTAATGCAAAATGTCATTATATCAACCTTGACAGCAGTTTTATAACTTTGAAAAGGTCATGCTACAACAAAAAGTCATTACTTACGTTTAAATGTAAACCTCTGTGCTTCAGAGCGCACCCACGTGAAGAAAAGCGCTTCTCAGCACGATGCGGTTTACCCTGGTGATGGAGGACTTTATATCCTTCTGCTTGGAGGGTGAAATAAAAAAAAAAAAAAAAAGAAATATCCCGGACACACTTCCACTTGAACTGTCCCCTCAAATGGAGGAGGAGTGAGAATGGAAGAATTCAGATTGGGCTTTTAACGTCTTCTACTACTTGAGACTGTAACAGTTACAGTTTATTCACATTGAAAAAACAATTCTAATAAACTATACTACAATTCAGAAAATGTGTGGAATTTCTACTTCTGGCTAATGATGTTTTGGTGCCATCTTGTCTGTAACCAGATCCCTTTCTCATATTAGGGCGTTGTCTGAGCCGATTTCCGATTACTGTGCGTCAGTGGATATTGAGGATTTTTCGTTTGCTAACAATCCTGTCTAAACGTGCTGCGTTCTGCCGGCCCATTTAGTGTCAAGCCACAGCTCTAAATTCTTCTCTCTAGACTTAGCAGCCTGCAATTTCAAAACCTCACCTCAACGTCCAATCAAATGACTGTTGTGATTACCAGTAAAAAATTTAATCTATTTCCAGTGAAAGATTAATAACACGGAGTGAGCAGCACAAAGAGGATAATTTAGCCTATCAGCTAAACTTAATTTAATTAATAGATGTTGATCATCAGCTGTCACTGGAGCGTGGCTATGATGTATTCATGTTCGCAGGATTTTGAGTAGGCTGACTGAAGTAATTACCTCATAATTGTGAATTTTAAAAGCACTTTGTGTGCAATCTGCTCCAAATACTTCTCTGGTTTGACTCACAAGCTGCTACTATGGCATGTGGATTAATAACTCTGGCAGGGAAGAGACATATAGGGTGACATTTGAAATATTTAAAACCACTGGAAAATG
This sequence comes from Oryzias javanicus, assembly GCA_003999625.1. Classification (NCBI taxonomy): domain Eukaryota; kingdom Metazoa; phylum Chordata; class Actinopteri; order Beloniformes; family Adrianichthyidae; genus Oryzias; species Oryzias javanicus. The sequence goes on from CM012451.1 coordinate 18,483,750, forward strand.
TTTCCTTTTATAGTTATGGATGTCTATGTGTGCAGTGTAAAAGTATATTATGGCTCTGATGCTGGAAGTGTCACTGAATGGGCTTCATTTTTTACCTTGTACAGATGAGTAAAGGCGCATGTTTTCAGGCACAAGGATCTGGAACCCAGACAAGACTGGTTTCATGACACGACTGTCACCTGTGTTGATGGCACTACGCTTGCGCTGGGTGATGTTGTAAGTTATTAACTAGGACGTTAGGGTTCAGCTCTGTGAACCATGCAAAAAAAAAAAAGTGTCTGATGAATGTGTTGCGGCAGCTCATGACTATTCATACTTTCCACCTGACTGACTGTGAAGAGTCGGAAGAAAAAAGAAATTGATGAGTAGAAATCACCTGAGGTGTCTTTTATTCACACCATTTGGATAAAGGGCTCGTTGACTCACTTGCTCTTCATTATTCTTGTTTTATTTCTTTATTTATTTATATGTGACACATTGTTGTATGAGCAAACAGGAATACACTGATAAAACAAGGACTTTGTGTGTGAAGACTAAGAACAGACATGATAGGAAAAACGAGCAGGTTGATGCATAATTGAAAAACACGTCATTTGTGGATGTATGGTTTGGACCCCCTACGTGTCACTTTTTGACGTTTTGGGAGTCCGCAACTTGACAGTTTTTGAAGTGCTGGCTGTTCCCATTAAATCAGAGGTCCAAAACCTCCGGGCCCCGAACCAGTAGCAGTCCGAGGATAACTTGGTACTGGGCCACAGATGCTAATCAGGGGTCCCCAGAGATGCGGACAGGTACCGAGTTAGGGTACTGTTACCGCGTTACCCTAGCCTTTACTGGTTCCTTAATCTCCCAGTTATCGGTTACAGTACCGCATCCTCAGGGTTAGAGACCAAAAATTTAATGGGAAACAGCATTCATGTAAAAAAAAAAAACAACAGCCAGCACATCAATAAAACGACAAGTCGGAGATACCCAAACCAGTATCAGGTTAGGGTACCGTTCTGTTTCCGACACGTATCTCGAGGGTTGGAGACCCGTAATTGAATATAAACAGCCAGCAAGTCAATAAAACGAGTTGAAGACGCCCAAACTAGTCCCAGGTTAGGACACCATTACTTTGTTAGGCACGTCAAAAAATGAACAGCCAGCACATCAATAAACAATACCTTTGGGACACCCAAACTGGTACCAGGTTAGGGTAACACATCCGGTACCATGTCCCAAGGGTTGGAGACCCATGATTTAATGGTGCGTCAATAAAATGACGAGTTGAGGATACCCAAACTGGTACTAGGTTAGAAGACCATTACCGTGTTAGGGTACCCTAACCGTTACCAGATATCTAACATACCAGTTACCAGTTAGGGTGCTGTGTCCGGTACCCTGTCCTGAAGGTTGAAGACCCTTGTTTAATGAGAAAAGCCAGCACCTCAATAAAATGATGAGGACACCCAAACCGGTACCAGGTTAGGTTACCCGGTTGGGGTACTCTAACCGTTACCGGTTACCCAACCTAACTGTTACAAGTTAGGGTACCTCGTCTAGTACCACATCCGGTCCCACACCTCGAGGGTTGGACACCCGTAATTTAATGGAAACAGCCAGCAAGCTTTGCCGAGTTGGTTTTGCAATGAATGTATCTGGTTAGGGTACCATTCCGCTTAAGGCACCGCATCTCGAGGAGGACCCATGATTTATGGGAACACCCAGCACATTAGAAAAACAGAGAGCCATTACATCAATAAAATGACGAGTAGGGGACACCCAAAATGTCAAAGGGGGCCAAAACCATACGTCCATATATGACAACTTGAGAATGTATGGGAAAGGCATGACCTCTCAGTTCTATAGTTAGGTTGCATTTGAACTCAGAGGTTCTTATGAGACTCGCCATCTGCATCAGAATTGACCGCGTGTTTGCCCTGGAGAAGAGCAGACACCACCCACTCTTCCTCATGAAAACTGATCTGGACTCCAACACAAGAATTCCTTGGAAAAATCACAAACCTGGTACCATCTGTTCTCTGTTGAGTATATGATAATTTGTAAATCTAATCGGAATAACAAGAGGCACATAAATATTTTCTCAAATATCGACCAAAAAATAATATATTTCAATGTATAATATGGATGCAAGTTATGTTTTAGTTGGAAAAAATAAAGCACCTTTGCTTTTTTAATCACCCTTTTTAACACAGTTACCACCACAAGTGTCAAATTTCAGATATATCATGCTCAGCAGTCGCCGTTTCAGTGATGATCCAATTTTTAATCAGCAAGCAGGAAAAGAACCAAATGAACGCTGCTTTTGATTGTCGCAAAAAAAGCAACAAGGGAGGTAAATGAAGTCTTCACAGCTTTTCTAAACGACAAAAGGAGTAAAGACAGCTTTGTGAAGGCCTGTGGCTATGCTCTCACTACATCTACACTAATCCATTTGATACCTTTGTCAACTAGAGTTAATGGGAAATAGGTCACAAGGGTTCCTTATTGCAACAGAGGCCTAAAACAAAGTCTTTTGCCTATTATGTTTCAATCTGTGTCCAAATGGATTCTAGCGAGCTCTGCTTTCACATCACCGAAGCACAAAGAGCAGCTCTCGGCGACCTATTGCGGTGGGATTAGCGCCGCCGTAACACTGTTCCCTGCCACTCAAAGCTCGGTGACCTTAACAATTCAACAGAACTGAAACACGGCTGTATTACAACCAAATAATTTGGACATCAATAAAGGGCTTTTGGAATATTTGCAAAGCTGTTTGAAACTTTAGTCCGTGAAATCCCAGCACCACACAGTTCCTCAAAACATCTGTTTACCAAACACTCTCCCAGAAACCAACTGTTGCACAGAAACCGGAGTTTTGTAGATTCTCTCAGATTTTATCTTGGTTATGTTTTCAGTGTCGTTTTACTGCGAGGAATGATTCAAGAAATGATTTTACTAGATACGCCATAGTGCCAAACAAAGGGTGACACCCTACACCTGCTCAAACAAACAAGGTTATTTCCTTTTCCAAATGTCCACTCGCGTTCCCGATTGCTTTTATCATTTCTCTCAGTGCTCCGATCCCAGTCTGATCAAATGTCTTATTGTGTTTGACTTCTATTAACTAAGAAGCTTTTTCCTGTTCTCTGTTCTCAGGAGGTGAGCGACTCAGACATCGTGGAGCTGGTTCACGGCTCTCTGGGCCGGATGACGATCATTCGCCAGATTTTCCCAATGTGGAGGGACACTAATGTTCGCTGTATGAGGAACAATCATCGCATCTCGTCCCTGCTGTGCGACCCTCAGGAAGGCTACCTGCAGTCGCTGGAGGTAAAAATATGTTTTCATTATTTAAAGTCCCACTCCAACTATTTTCTTTTCTATCATAAAATTGTTCCCAGTGATCGTTTAACTATGATTATGAAGTTTTTAGCGAGGAGCTTATAGCCACAAAAGCCCTCAGATAAAAAAAATGAAAAATGTCTTTTTTAAGACTTTTAGGTTGTGAAAATTTGGTTAAAAACTTGATAATCATAATTAAAACGATTTTTTTTAATAAAAAAAAAAACTGTCATAGGGGGACTTAAGCTGTTTTGACTTCTATAGAAAACAGTTTTTATAACAATAATTAGAATCATCTTTCTACAAAGCGTACATGAATTATAAGCTGTATGATATATTTCAGTATTAGCCCCTACACTGATTTTTTTCTTTAGCCACACGCTATCTGCAAAGGCCAGAGCTGTCTAAATCCCTTCATGTCCATATGATCTCTGGGGTTTCCCATTGTGCCTGGGAAGTTGGCTACAGATCCTCTGGATCCCTTTGGTTTGGAGGTGGCATAGAGGATTTGCCTTTGCCTGGCACTTCCTGCAGATGCTCTGTCTGCTTGAGCTGTTGGAAAAGTGAAGATTATCACATCCCTTTAGTCTGTCCCTTAATTCCTTTACATTTAATACTTTCCATTTAATCAAATTCAACCCTAAACTTTCACTATGTAACTAAAACCGAAATTGCCTTTTTTAGATAATTGGAAGTATGCTTTCATATCCAAGAAAGTTTTTAAATATTTTTACCCTTTTGGGAAATTTCATCTAAAAGCTCTATAGAAAAAGACATCCTATATTTTTCTATTTAGGAGAAAATAGAAGATGTTAAAATTATAATTGGCACTTTTGTATGAATTCTTTACAGCATTAATGCAATAGTGATTCTCCTACTCCTTTCTGTACGTTTATTGGCTCTTAAAAACTCAATCAACGATTTCTGTAATCCTGGCTTCAAAATCTTCAGCTCATTCAGGACATTTCTAATTCTATTTTTGGTATTCATACACTTTATAGTTTTTGAAAAAATATAAAATATTCCCCAAAGGAAATGAGTGACACATTGCTCAAATCCTTTGAAAACTTTGTGGACCTTGAAACCTGCGAACTTCCTCATTTACTTTCAGCAAGAGACACCAAACTTTACTGCTTTTTCTTTGGCTAATTTGGAATTTTGATTTATTTTCGCAACATGCTAGCTGTGTTAGGCTAATTTAGACCAAATGCTAAAATATTGGCACATTTTGTTCCAGTTATTTATGCTAGTTTGATGTTTAGCTCATTTTTTATCATAATGCTAGCTGTTTCTGCTAATTTAAACATTTTCAGTTTTTAGGCTCATTTGGAGGTTAGCTAATATTTTAACAATATGCTAGCTGTTTTGGCTAAATAAAACATTTTTTTGGCTAATTTGGCATGTAGGAAATATTGTAGGAAGCTTTCAGCTTGAGCATTTTAAGCTATCAGCTTTAACATTTTTAGCTAGCTATCAGTTTCAGCATCTTCCGCAGCCCCATTCAGCTTAAAGCATTCACACTAACATTATTACAGGTTTTGCCATATATAGTTAAATAAAAAATAGATGAAAATGTGCTTGAAAAAGCAGCAAAACACTGTCAGAAATGTGAAAGTTCCTTAATTACATGGTAAATGTACAGAGTGGGAGCTCCATGACGCACTTTAGCGTTCCTCTGCAGGAGCAGATAAAACAGCTCTGGTGTAAAACCCCTTTCGTGCTCGGAGAGACACACATATGCTCAGTAAAGAGACTGGGAACTTGATTTATTACATTCCTCACAGTTTTAGCTGTGGCAGCCATGGTGCATCTGCCAAGTGCCATGACTACAAATATTAACTGATTATACATGCAACTGAATGTGTATTAAACTCCCTTGGCAAGATAATTATGAACAAAATGGTTCCCCGTGAATATAAATGACTGCAGCATGGAGTGCATTTGGAAAATAATGAGCAGAATACGGCGTTTTCTTGTTTCAAACAAAACCAAAAGCTTTTATTAACTATTATAAGTGTATTTGAAGATTAACTTAAAGATGCCTTAAATTGAAGATATTTTTTGGTTAATAACACGAGATATGAATAATGCTTTTTAGGTGTTGGTGCAAAGATGAAAGTTCCTCTGTAGACTTCTAAAACTTTTTTCTTTTTTTTTTAATGATTGTTTCCTTTCATTGTACTATGGACAGATGGCAAAACCATGTGGCCTATGCTCCCAAAGTTCTCCATAATGTACATGAAAGAGGGTTAATTATTGGGTGACGGCAGTTAAAGCATTTATCATAACACTGGAAGGCTAAAGACTCTGCGGCGCTTTTGTGCAATAATCCCCTTCACAGCCCATCAACTGCGGCGTGACCTCAGACATTTGGATTACAGAGCTGAATTTCACCTGGATTTAGCTTCTGACTCACTGACCTTGAGGCAAGTGAAGCTGACTCGTGAAATGTCTTAGCACTGAGCCGCCCGCAGAGAAAGTCAAAACATGTCAAAGCTGGATGCTCGGAGTAACAGCTAGTGTTATTTCCGGGGAGAATCTTCTGTGGGAGGTTTTAACTGAACTTTACCCAGAAGACCTTTTATATCAACTGTCATAGCAAAACATAAGGCAGCTGACATGATTGTTGACATGACGTGCCGCCGTCGAGGGGGGAAACAGTCCAGCAAACGGCAGTTTTGAAACGCATTTCGCTTTTGTAAAAAATACAAAAGCCTTTGTTATGTTGGGAAAAGTTCAGCAGCAGGTGAATGTTATTCCTTTTTTTGACCAAATTTATTTCAAACAAATAGTGGCCAGTTACTGATAATAACAGGAACTGTATCTGATGGTGGACAAAAATACACCAATTGTTGCTGCTTCTTTCATAGCAAAAAGGCAATTTTCTCCATCTCTGACAAAAGCCAACCTCCTTATTCTGTTTTGTGTGGACTTTGTCAATGAACCATCATTTTCCCTGAAGCCTTACATCTGGTTCAGACTGGATGCGGAACGGAAGCCGCCATTGTTAAGTTATGATGCTGTTCACACCAGGTGCGAAGCATCGCGTTCCTCCTCTTGTGCCGTTTTGGTGTCTGGTAAATTTTGTGAGCGAGCTGCAAGCAATTAGCTTCAATTCTGGCAAAGAGTTACATCAAGATACATCAGAAAACATTTTTTTTTTCCCAAGATATAACTACTTTTTCACAATAAAACATTGCGATTGACAAATGCGATCATTTATCTAAACAGACGAAAATAAACACACACACAGATTTAACATAGTGGGCTGACTCCTGAGCGGGAATGGGTTTTGGGTGTAAATAAAAATGAGAGGCAGAGAACAATTCTTCTTAGCAGAAACACGGGGTAATATTTTTGGGTTATTAATTTACCTCGATGGCAAAAACAAAAAAGAAAGCTCTAGAAGCGCCTGTCAACCGACGCAGAGAAATGCGTGTCTGTTGTGGATTGCAGGAGAGAGCGGATGCCGGGCGCACTCCCCTCTGCGCCGCTTCCGCATGAGAACCTATTGTGGCGCCTGGTTGACACTGGACGCAGTGTAAACCAGCGAGCGATTAGCGTTGATTCTGGCAGAAAGTTACATCAAGATACATGAGAAAATCCAGTTTATTTTGGAAACATAAGCAATTTTTCACAATAAAACACTCCGATTGACAAATGCGATCATGTTTATGTATCTAAACAGGCTGTAGAGTTGAAAATAAACATACAATAACAACACACACCAGTCTGTGTGTCTCAACAACAGACAAATTGAAGAAGTGTAGGCGTACTAACTACTTACCTATTCAAAAAAAAGTTCCAGTAGAAGCGCCTGTCGACCGTCGCGTCTGGAGTGAATTGCAGGAATATCGCGCACACTCCACTCCGCGTCGCTTCCACGTCCAGTGTAAATCTAGCATTATATATATATCTTTGTTGTAGAGTTACCAAACAAAAAAGCTCAATGAATCCATTTATTAAAGTGTAACTTGTTTTCATTCCAACAGGTATCCAACCTCTACCTGTATGACAGTGTTCTGATGCTGGCCAACGCCTTCTATAGAAAGCTGGAGGACAGGAAGTGGCACAGCATGGCCAGCCTCAACTGCATGAGGAAGTCTACAAAGCCATGGAATGGGGGGTGGTCTATGCTGGACACCATTCAGAAGGTGACCGAGTTTTTCACAGTTTGTCTAGAAATTGGTTTTCTTCCAATTTTTGCATTAATTATTTTTTTACAAGTGCTGATGTAAAAAATGATGAGTATTAGTATTAGTTTGCATTTGTTAGGACCCGCCCTAGAGAAAATTGTTCTTGTGAGATTTTCCTCATGGTGGAGGACATACGATAGATAAAGAAAATAAAGCTTAAACTTAGGGATATAATTTTATTGTGTTATTTTTTTGTTAAATTAATCTCATTTCTGCGTTAGACGGTTCTGTTCTCCATGAAGCTGTTCATGTCTGATAATGCAAACCTGAAGAAGAATTATCCCGCTTCATGATCATTTACAAAAACATACATATATATATATATAATATATCAAATCCATAATTTAAAAAACATCTTGTTAGATTTTTACACTTTAGTTTTTTTTTTTTTTTTTTTACAAAAAGCAGACTATTATCACGCTGTCATGGAAACAGCTTCAGTGTGGTTGCAACACAGACTTACTTTTCTTGCTTTTCTTCTCTTAAATCTGAAGTTGAGTTTTAAACATCGAATTTTAAGAAAGGAACCTCTTCCTGCTTGTTTTACCAAATTAGTTTCAAGTTTAGCCTATATCCAGTTGCTTATTCTAACTTTCCTAAATTTCCCCTTCTTTTTTCTATTCTCTATTTTCAGCTTCATCCCAGTTTTTAAAATGATCAAATTTAACTCACAGGTTAAAAGAAACTAAAATCACTTTCTACTGTTTTGCTGTTGAAACAAATTGCAGAATAAAGTATACGTCAACATATGTTTTATAGCATTGATACGTTTGAGTTTATTATTTTTTGTATTCCTCAAAATACTCAAGTGGTAAATTGAGCACTCTGGACCTGATATCTGCTTGAATATTTTGCTTTTTTTTTATAGTTTGAGATTAATCGCCTACTTTTAGGCTGGAAGTCTGTTGAAATTAAAAAAAAAAAAATCCACTTTTTTAGTTATATTTTGATATTTTACTGCATCACAATATCACAAATTCAAGTAAAAATACCTCAAAATGAGGCTTTTCACAGCCATTAAAAATGAATAAATAGAATAATTTGGTTAATTAATTAGAGGTCACGATTAATTAATCACACAAAAAAATTGATTGCACTACGTAAAACTGCATTTCTGAGTAATTCTTTAAATTCATATTGTAGTAAAGCAGGACACATACAAAAATGCAGTTATGCATAAGTTACTACGGCAAGCCACAAGACCCATGCTCCACTCCATTTTGATGCCTCCACTTGTAGTTGATTAGATGCATGTACGTCTTCGTTTTCCTCATCTGGCCTGGCATCTGGCTCCAAACGCTCCAGTATTGCTCTCCATTTTGGTTGCACCCTTAATGTTAGGTTGTGAGGGGCTTTAAGCTAGCGGGAGAGTAAGTAAACAGATGGATGATGGGAAGGAGGTGGGCCAACAGTCCTGCCCACGACTCAGAGGAGAATTTCTTATGAATTATTGCTGCTCTACAGAAACTATCTCCTATAAAACGACACAGCTTTTTAAAGAAAAATACTATTTTGGCTTAAACAACATAATCATAATTAAAAGACCAAAAGAAATACTTTAGGTATAAATCAGTAGGATTCGGTCACAGTCAACAAAATTAGTTGCTTCCATGCAATTAATTCACCTGAAAATGTTAATTAAACCCCTTTACAGGGCTTTTGAGGCTGTTATCACTTGAACATGATCTCTCCACTTTGCATCTGCATGGATTTACTGAGAATTGTGGACTCTCATCATAATTTGCTTGTTTAGTTCTGCTTGTTTTGATTGCCCTAAATAAGTCTCATCATAATGGAGTTGCATAATAATCTTAATTTCAATGTATAATTTTAAATTGTTACATAGATTTTTTCTAGAGTAAAAGTATTCTCAGCACACACACACAAACATAAGTGAAATTTAAATGTTAAAATAAAATCTGACCTTTTGTTCTTGACCCTCCAGGGACGGATCAGTGGTCTGACGGGGATGATGGACTTCCGCGCTGAAGGCTCCAATTCCCACGTGCAGTTCGAGGTTCTTGGGACCAGCTACAGTGAGACATTTGGAAAAGATGTGAAAAGGGTTGGTGAATTATTTTTCATAAATGCCATACACATCCTTTTTTGTCTCTTTTTTTTTTTTTGCTTTTACTTTAAATTTTAAGAGAGAAAGACTTTTTTTTCCCTTCATTTTTACCCCTATCTTGTTTTTTTTTTTCCACCGGCTGTCAGAAACAGCAGACAGAGTGTTAACCAAGTGCACAGAGGGGAAGAACTGCATGACAGGGCAGAGCTGAGTGTTTTTCTTGTACAAACCCAAGTGCTCAACTATGGTTCTGTCTTTGAAAAATATGGTGGAAAAAACTTGAAAGTGTATTACTGTCAAAACTGATTGGAGTATATTTACTTCACAGTAATCTTTGGGTTTTTTTCATGCTTTTTTTTGGTTAAAGAATGTGTGCCATGATCAAAACCTAAAAGATCCACATGCTTGATGTACATATGGAGACTTCTTCTTGATTTGGCTGCTATTAGGATGTTGCGTGTGGGTGCCCTCTAGTGGCATAACATACATCTGCAACACCATCCAACATAGTTCTTATTAAAGGGTAACCAAACACTAAATTAACTCTTTTTGGCGGTTGACCTCAATAAATGGGGCTTTAAAAGTGCTGTCTGTTGGTCCTTTGCACATTTTTGACAATTTAAAGTGTTTAGTAGCTAAAGTTGTAGTCTAAAACCGCCAGTGTGCTGCCCCCTGCAGGTTGAAACGATGTGATACAGTTGAATTTTTGGATAAGTCCCACGTCATTTCAGAGGTTTCATGTCATCCTCCTCTGCATCTCCAGTATAAAAGCCCCGCCCATCTTCGATTCTCTTACGGTCGGTTGTTATCGTGTTAGCTTTAGCAGGCTTCATAGGTGTATTGCCTTTGGTGTTCAAAAATCTACTGGCTTGCACAACTTTCAAGTGAACTTGGAAGTTAGGCAGTAGTAGTTTATTGCAATTTGCAATGAATCTAGCAAATTTCGTACTGGTGATGAGATTTGGAATGAAAATTTCACTCAAGATTGTTTGCTTTATGCATTAGCCTTTTAGCTCATTATGCTAGCGTCATTTTACGTCTCAGACACTGGGCCTCTTTGGTCTACACCATGAGTGCTGGCTTTGGAAGAAGGTGGAGGACACAAAACTTCCAGCCTCCATAGAAACTTGTTTGCTCAATACCGCTCTCCTTACAGTAAGCTAACCTCACTGTCACTGTCAATCACAGATCCAAACCACACCTCCTCCACTCAGCCTATCACTTTTTTTGTTTTTTTCAAAACTGTCCTGTTGTGTTACCCTTTAAAGGGTTACCAAATAGGGAAGTTGGAGGCTGACTCCATTCTCAGCTCAGATTTATAAAAAAGGCCAATAAAAGGGGAGGGGCTAGTGGAGCCAGACTGAGCAGCAGAGGTGTGGCTTGGATCGGTGATTGATCTACGATAACATGAATAGGGGTTCGTTCATTGTTATGTTCATGTGAAAAACAAAACAATATGGAGAGTGGCAAAGTGATACAGGTTTCTCCACAGAACTTTCTGAGGAAGTTGAGGATGTTTCACCTTCCCTTCTCCCGAGGCAGGTGCTCATGATCCAGAACCTTGTTGTTTCGAATCAAAACCAAAACGCTGCTTTTGCAATGCCCAACAACGAGGCTTCTAGCGGAGCTAAAGGTTTGCAGGTCCGAAGGGAGCCCATGTCTGGAGTGGTAAAATGCTAGCATCATAGCTAATACAAGCTAACGTATTAAGCAAACAATCCCAAGTGAATTGTTTTTTGCAAATCCATCACCACGACAAAGTTTGTTGGATATAAAGGAAATAGCAATCAACCTCTGTTTCCTAACTTCCAAGTCCACTGGAAAGTTGTGTAAGCCAGAAGATTTTTGACAGCTGAAGGCAATACACCTGGCCACGAGCCATGCTAAAGCTAACAACCGACCTTTACAAAATCAAAGATAGGCGGGGCTTTTATACTGGAGATGCAGAGCATGATGACATGGAACTCCAGGGACACTAGTTGACCAATCACACAATTCAACTACAATACCTCGTTTCAACCTGTAGGGGGCAGCACACAGGTGGTTTTTGATTATGTTTTTTAATGAATCAAACAAGTTTACTTTCATTTGTCAAAAATTTGGCAACAAACAGCACTTTAAAGCCCCATTTACAGAGGCCAACAGCCAAAAGAAGTTGATTTAGTGTTTGATTACCCTTTAACAAGCGGTTAGAAAGGATAGCAACTTTAATATATTTCATTCAATGCTTCAATGTTTTGCTTGCAAGGACTATTTACGGAAACCATTTAGGCTCATCAGTAAAACGTTCTCTTCAAGTGTTGTGGGGCTGAAGTGAGAGATTGAGAGTGTTATTTTTACACCTCTCTCCACTGTAATTTGTTTGTCGCCTTTTGTCCTGATTCAGTCAAGGACTTCTTCCAGAATGAAGAGGAATTGGGTTTCTTGGCAATCTATGTAGAGCAGTACTGACCAGAAGCCGTAATGAAGATTTAATCACCACTCAGCCTAACTGAAATCATGAAGCCAATTCGTCATAATGTGGCCATTAGCATTAACAGGAGCGGCACACACATACACAGACGTGCATCAATCAGACTGAGACATAATGGACAGCGGGATCCCTATATGCATTTACTGATGAACATGTATCTTGATGGTGAGTCATTGAAACACAGGGCAGGGGGCAGGCATGCTAGCATGCTGTTGCATATTTCTTTCAGTCATCAGAAGCAGAAACGGGGTTAGTTAATGGTTTGCCAAGTCTGCGTCTTTTGTCCATTGCTTTGTGAGTGCACTACTATGAAAGAGATAGCTCATCTGTGAGCTTTCAGTTTATTTTCTTGTCCAAAGAATTATTGACCACCATTAAAAAAGATATATTACATAATTTCCCTGCATAAACGCCACTTTTGTGTGTGTCGTTGATAGGAGCCTAACAGCAATTCCATGTCCCACTCAACCTGCCAGCCTCCTCCGAGCCATCCACACTTTATCCCTCACCTTCCATCTCATCTCCCATCCTCCCATATCTCCTCTGTGGTCACTTCCTCCCTATCTTCTAACCTTTTATCTTCATTTTTCAGCCCCGGTTTCCTCCCTCTCCATCATCATTTATCTGCATTTGGTCCATTTTCTTCCCAGGCTGATGGCTCTTAGATGAGGCGTCTTTCTGGTTAGAAACTGTAATGAAGACTGAAATACTATTTCCAGAATGGCTACTGCAAGATTTCTCCACCATCCAATGCTGATGCTGAGTGATCGATGCTGTTGTTGTTGTTGTTTTGGTTTCCCGGCTTGCTCTTATTGATGTGTCAGCTCATCTCCTAGCAGATATGGCTAATGACTTCCAGCTTACATGCAGTTTTCATGGAACAAGTCAGTTCATCTGAGAGTAATCGTTCGTAAAACAAGGCATCTCGCATGCATCATTCAGTAGTTAGCTTTCAAATGTTTTTCCAATAAAGCAGTATTTAAAAAAAGGATCACAAATGAACTCCAGTCAAGATGGTAGTTAAGAATTGCTCTGTGATGCTCATTATACCACCATCCCCCCAATGTATTTATTTCTTGTGTAACGTGTCTTAAACTGTTAATTGAAAATGCTGATATTCTCACCCGTACAGCTCAGGTTGTGATTCATGTTATTTTGAATTCTCCTGCTACTTTCCATATGTTTTTTGGCACGTAAAAACTCAATCACGCTTGGTATGAAAAAGTTCAGGACATTACTGTTTGTACTTTTGTTTTTGAAATATTGAGCAAAAATTAAAACATTCAGCAAATACTAGATTTTAGGATAATTTAGGGTTTAGCTTTTGCCTTTTGCAACATGCTAGCTGTTTTTATTTTATTTATACATTTTATCCTGCTCATTTAGAGTTTAGATAATATTTCAGCAATATGTTAATAATTTAGCAATATTCTGGATAATTTGAATTTCAACTTACATTTTAACTTTATGATAACTGGTTTGGCTAAATTAGACATTTTTTCCAGTGTTTTTATAATTTTTTTTGGGGGTGGGTAAATTGGAGTTTAGCAAGATGATTTAATATTTAAAAATTATGTTAGCTTTTTTCGCTAATTTAGAAATTTTTACAATTTATTAGGCTAATTTGGAGTCTACAGTAGCTAATATTTTAACAATATGCTAGCTGTTTGGGAAAAATTTTGACATTTTTCCTGTTTGTTTTTGGCTAATTTGGCATTTAGCTAATATTTTAGCAAGCTTTTGGCTTCAGCATTTTTAAGCTATCAGTTTCAGCATTTTCAGCTCTAGCATCTTCAGTAGCAGGAGTTACAGGATTCACAGTGGCATTATCGCAGGAATGACATTCACTGCCTTACAAATGGATGAAAAAAGAAACACATTTTAAAGAAATAGCTATTTCGTTTTACTAAAGACACTTAGATGCACACTAACTGATTAAATTCTAGATCTCAACTGTGTATTTATTTTCCTTTCTTGAAAAGATTAACTCAACTGACATGGTGACAATTCCCTAACTGGGGGGGTGAAACCAAGCTAATGGACTGAGAGAAGGGTGTGTCAGAGCATGACTAGCATGCAAGAGCCTAAAGACAAATGACAGATATCAACATGCTAAGCACAATGCAGCTTAAGGAGTTGACAAAGCAAAACTTGCCTCTTGAGGCAATATGTGCACCACCAGCACTTTTTACCCCTTGGATCTTATGCATCCGTACACAAAGCCTATAGAGTCAAAAGGATATTTTAAAAATCCCCCTAGCTCAGTTTTCTATCATCTCTAATGGAAGTGGAGGCTGAATACCTTAAAAATAAACATTTCTAACTCTGGATCTGAGTTTCCTAAGGTAACCGATCATTTAACGATGAGACTGAGTTCTCTGACCAGACAGGCACAATGCCCTAGGTATCTGGTGAACAAAGAGGTAGCTCTTTAAGAGTTTGGTCTCCAGCCATTTGTAATTGGGTAGAAAGTTTAGTCCAAGCCATATCTGAGCCCTGGATTCACAAGAGACAAAGCATTTTTTGACCAGACCATGGAAACGGTGTTTTTACCCAATGATGTCAGAACTTGCGTAGCCATGACTGAACGTGTTTGGGGAAGTTGGGAAATGTTAGTAAGTCTATTATATTTGGTACCATAGGAGCATATGTTAGGCTTCTCAGTCTTTGTAGAGCTGTAGTTAGTAGGGGTGTGTATCGTTCCCTCTCACACGATTCAATACGCATCTCGATACATGGTCCACGAATCAATACATAAAGAATTCAACTCACTTTTTGGCGATAGATACAGTCCGATTCTTTTACCAAAAACACTCAAATCTAGATGTTTCTTATTCATATGTCATTTAAAAGCTATAAATAAATATGCATGCCAACTGACTTATGATTGGACGTCTTTTTGTTTGCATCGCATGCACTTGGAAAGAGGGTAGAAAATACACAGAAAGACAAATGCCAGACATTGAATATTAATGTCTTGATTCATTTTATACTTTTCAACCAACATAATCTTGTTCATATCTGTTGTTTAGAAACAATACTGCAGTTGCTTGATCAATCAATTTTCGATATGGATCTATTTTTTAGATCCCTAACTGACACTGTTGTTACTTGATTTTTCAATACTTATCTAAAATCTTTTACATCGTTAGTAGTAAGAGCTTCATTTATGCTGCTGATAGTGAGTGACCTGTTTTTAGTTGATGCTTGGGACATCAAAATCTAACTTTGTTGGGGATTGTTTGCCTCACAACCAAACACAACAAAGAGGCAAGACTACAATAAAAGTTAATCAATTGAAGCTTATTTAGAGAATGTAAAACTGAAACTATAGGGGTACTGTTTTGGCAACTGCTAGCATAAATACAGAGAAAAGTACACACTGCTAATAATAATAAGAAGATGTTTACATCTTTATGAAACAATTAAGAGAAGAACACACACCCCTCCCCGAAGCCTAAGGCTATTAGTCCTTGGAGGGGACAAAAGTTGAACCACCGTCTTGATGTTGAACATGACTAATTGTCTCGGAACTTCTCCTCGAGTGTGAGAAGAATGAAGCAGGAAATGAACAGGAGGATTGGGACAGTAACTCCACTTCTTTCACTGTTGTACCAATCTGTTGTGATGACAAGACAGCTTGTAGTACAGGTGCAGGGACAGTTTGCCTGGGAACACCTCGGAGAAGGAGGATGTATTGGAGGAGGTGTAGGAATCTCTAGTGACACTGTTACCTTCAAAACCTGCTCAAACACAATGTATAGAAGTTATATCAGATAACATTACTGAACAAAAGATGGATTAGAAAGTCAAAGTATTTGTCCATTGTTAAAACCAGATACACCATGAAGATACATCTTTAAGGGAATCTAAATATTGCTTCTTGGGCCAAATTATTTTTTTAATAGTAAACATAAAAAACTATTTTAATCAGTTTTTATAGCCACATTTCTGGTGTATTTAGTCCATTTCTCAATTTAACCTTTAAAGTGCTGATTCGACTAAGTGATAAACAAACATCAGGGACAATGTAAAGTTCACCGATCACATAGACTAAGCCTAGACTCCAAAAAAAATGAAAAGCTTTCAATGTTGGCTCACATTTGGGCTTTTGGTGTTGAAGAGAAATTAAACTGACTGACATTTGCTTAAATCTGCTATAAAGTTATAGTGGGATTTTCTTATTAGCCCTCATTACCCTTCTTGATAGCTTATGTTGATGATTATGGATGTAGTGGTTCCCGTGAGTGGTACCATATGGACCATACTGCATTTCAGTCTAAAGTGAAAAGAGTTCAATAGCCTCCATTTTCATGCTTTTTTACCTATTTCTCACAAGTTTGTGAAGCAAAAACTGGAATTAAAATGTCCCTTAAGCTTATATGCTTAAAATCCCCCCCCCCCCCCAAACAAACTAAAACAAAGTGTGTTTAATAATCTGCATTAACAACATGCTCATTTCGCATAAGATAACTAGCCACCTGTAAAAACAAAATTCAGGTTTTAAAAGTAATTAAAGCACCAGCTTCTGCATCCCAGCCACCCGTTGACCAGGAAATTACTCAATCAACTACTGACAAATAACATTAACAAATGGCTTCAAGCCCACAAAAGCAATTTAGCAGCGTAAAAACATTGGAACCAGTTTTTCCTGGCTCTTGGCAGGGGGCTATAGACATGTTTAATATGTTTTGGTTGAACATGATAACCCATTTTTACTGATGCACATCCCTCTCAGGGAAATACGGTATTTCTTTGGTTGTCAAAACTCTCCAACAACAGAGCATATCAGAGCCGACTATTGACTGTTTTTATAACCATTGAATTGGGCCTGTCTGAGTGTGTGCCTTTTCATTGTGCTGGTCTAGACCAGACAGTACGTCACCACTGTGTATGGCAACCAAAAGAGTCTGATTGGAAGTTATTTGGTCTTATGACAAATTCAAAGTTGACTTTGAGATCTAAACCCTTTTGCATTACTGCTCTAGCCAGTAAGCCAGTTGGGACAGCCGTGGTGCAGTGATAGGGCGGCCGCCTATGTGTCGACGTGTCCTTGGGCAAGACACTGAACCTCAAATTGCCTCTGGTGGAGGGTTGGCGCCAGTGTTCGGCAGCGGGGCCACCACCAATGATCACCAGTGTGTGACTGTGAAGTGCTTTGGGTCTTCGAGGACGGTAGAAAAGCGCTATATAAGGATACTCTATTTACCAGTAACACCTTTGTAACACACATTCTTTGACCGTATACACGCTCAACGTAAATTCTGACTGGGAGAGAAGTGCCTTTACAAATAAATTTTGCACTAATATTTAACACTTTACAAATGTAAAGTTTAATATAATGACACATGTAAAGTTTTGCATAACGACTTCAGAATTCAAATTGTATGAATTGACAGAAGAGTTAAAGTAGTTAAAATAATAATATCATTTTATAACAGAAACTGTGGGGTTTGTGTGAAAACTGACAATCACTTTGCAATTCTCCAATTATTTAAAGATCCACTCCGATGAAAATGTTCTTTTTTGTGTTCTTAACATGTTCTTGTAGCATGTTTTGTTTGTGTCTGTATAAAAGTATTTATGATTAAAACTGTTTTTCTTGATTGAAATCGTATATCAAAAAAGCAGATGCTTGAAAATGCTCAGACTGATGAGACGGCTACTGAACATGAGCTGATGAGTGTTCAACACTCATGATGCAGCGACTGATTCTGTCTCATTGATCCAATACTGCTCGTTGTTATTTTTGCTCCGCTAACGTTAGCTTGGGGCTGTAAGCCCAGCAACAAGCACAGGGTGGGGTTCTTCTGAGTCGACAGTCCCGCCCACAATCCAAGAATGAATTTCTAGTGACATACAACTATACTTTAAATCACAATTTAAAAGATCATAGGTGATAATTTTATGACAGAAAAAAATAAACTTCAAAGGTAATGCCCTACAAATTTTAGTTCTTTAGCTCAAATTACTTTTGTCTCATAAATGTTTTTCTTTTGGTCCCTCTTCCTGCCACTTCTCACAGATATTGCAAAAGATCAAAATGAGTTGGAAAAACATCTCCAAGATTTTATTTTGTTAAATTATCTTTGCTTTTTTTCATTTAAAGAATGCTACCAATCTTACAGCGGTAGATTTTTTTTTTTTTTTTGCAGTCACATCATCAAAACCTGACTTTTCCTGCAATGATATCACAGCATGGAGCTAAAAACATCATTTTAAAGTTTGAAGTTTGCTCCGCAAAGTATTCATTTTTCGACTCAGCCACACTTGTTATAATAACCCAAGGTTGAATGCAACGGTCCAACAGATCGCTCTCTTCTTTTAATGTGTTTGATTCAAAAATGGAAAGGAGAGAAGAGAGAGAGTAATGTCGGTGCACCGCACTGATCTAAATGCATCAAGGTAAAACATTGATTTTACAAGCAAAATATGTGACCCGACAAAGTAAATGAAAGAATGATGGAAAACAGGAAATTAAGATGTAAAAAAAAAAAAACACATCCTATTTGCCCTAACCTTTTCTCTCCAATTTACAGAGTAAATTTACTCCATCTTGTTTCTCAATTCCTTTTATATTCATTTCCATTTCCCTATTTTTTCCCCATGTCTCTGTCTGACTTGGTTTTGTCAAGTGAATCCTGCCTTAGGTTGTTTAGAAGAGGTTAGAGACGTGCAATGTGTCAGGCTTATCTGTTGTATATCAGAACAGATGTCTCGTCTTGTTGCTAAATTTAAAGGATCTACTTCTTCAGCGCGCGGATGCTGCTGATTACGGATAGCAAAACAGATGGCGCTCAAACTTTTTTCTTCAATACAAACGTAGAAAAAGTGCATATTGTTCATCTGAACTGAAGCCTAAAAAAAAAAAATTCTGGACGTTTTTTAATGATAATCTGCTTTAGGTGTCAGAACGAATGAGACTGAGCTTTGTAGCAGAAACCTACAATTAGTTTATTTAGTCTTTAGTGATCTTTCTTGTTCATGACTATTTTTTTGCAACTGTAAAATTACCTGCATGAAGCCCAATGAGGCAAAATTCTTTGTGATTTTGGGCTATATAAATAAAATTGAATTGAATTGAATTGAATTCTAATAAACAAATGTACTTAAGGCATGACAAATACATAAGCCAGAGGAAACAAAAAAAGTGACAACAATAGATGATCTGTCAAAGCAAAGCTGAAAACCAGATACTTAAATATAGTGAGGATGACTGTGTTAACCGAAGACAGCTGTGGAGGATTATCAAAGGAAACAAGTGAGACTGTGATGGGAGGGGCGCAAATCCTGAAAACAGAACGTAAACCAGAAAAAAAAAATTACTGAGATCAAGCAAAACTAAACTAAAAAACACAATCTTTAAATTTGGGTTTTTATTCAAATTTAAATTCAAATTCATTTTATTTATACCTTTCATGTAGAGAAATAGCTTGAAGGGATGTACATAACAAATAAAAATACGAGACAAACTATTCCCCACAGCGAACTTAAGATAAAGCACCTCTAATTGACAAACACATAAACAAACAGATAAAATAGAAGAGATTATAAGAAGACCCAAAGCAAGCAGCACACAGAGGAACTTGTTAAAATGCTAAAATTTAAATCTTGGAGTGACTCTGATGCTACTTTCGAATGTGCTTTTAGCATTCAGTGTTCATACTGGACTGTTACTACCCAATACCAGCGTAGGGCCAGCCCTGGGCATAGGCAACCAAGGCAGCCGCCTCCTCACCATCGGGGCGTCTAATTGCAATATTAGATTTTTTTTTTCTTCTTACAGTTTAACACAGCACTTATTTTATAATAAAAAGGTCTAAATTAAAACCATGAATAAAATAACTCAAAAGTTTAACACAATCAATTATTTTGTATTACTTTATATTACTTTATATTTACCTGCATGAAGCCCAATGAGGCAAAATTCTTTGTGATTTTGGGCTATATAAATAAAATTGAATTGAATTGAATTGAATTGTCTGGTACTGCGCCCCCTATTGACTGACTCAGTCGATGTCGAAGCTAGGTGTGGTGGTGGGGGGCGTATCTCCAAGCATTTCTCCAAGCCTTCAGGGACAGCGTTAAGGTAAAAAATGAAAGGAAAAAAAAAACAGAGTTAAAGTAGAAGTTTGTCTGTTTTATTTTAATTCAATTGGAAATCCCTTCATTTATGTAAAAAAAATATATATTCTTTGTAAGAAAAATTTAACTGGTGATTTAGTTTTTTTTTTTCTCTTCTCCTCTTCTTAAACCCTTAACAATGGAAATATTGAAATCTTAAATACAGATCTACCATGCTGGTAGAGACATATTAAGGTTGGGGCTTCTCCTCATGAGTAGGTAAAAGTTATTGTGCTGGATTTTTAAAGTGATTATTATTTCATTCTTGAGAATTAAATTAAATTAATTCTTTTTTTTTACATATTCAAGGCACCTAAAGTGTTAGAAATCCCATTTCAACTAGGGCGCCATGCAGGCCAAGGCCGGCCCTGTACTAGTCCATGTACTCACAGTTGGAAGGTGAAAAATCTCACAAATGTTTCTCCAGGTTTTTCTTTCACCGCTCTATTACGATATATAAAAGACTTGGTTTCATGTAACTCTGGCCAGCCACAAACTTCAATTATTTTTTTCAAGATTTACGCCACCTGTACACCACAACTAAATTCGAGTCCCTGATTGGTCGAAGTTAACCTAGTTTAACTTTTGACGCCTGTTCAGTGGGTGTGTTTCATACAAAGAGGCCCAAAATGGACTTAAAAAGAACTCAGAGTTTTGAACGCGGAAGCGCGAAATGTGCTGACTTTTCATCGCTTTTCACACTTTTTGCTTGAAAGCACGTTGCTGTTTGAAGTTATCATGACACCTCGAGCCCCAAACGGTCCTTCCTCTCTTTAAAAAAAAAAGCATTTTCCCTTCTGAATCATATAGTACAAAAAAAGAATTGTCTTTATCTCCCCACTTAGCTATGACTTAATGAGACATTTTGTACCAATCTAATCCACGGTGATTAAGGGGATTACATTTTATTTTACAGACTAATTATTTGGGGATTTTTTTTTATGTCATCATTTTCCTAATTGTTCCAATTTAAATTTGGATACGTATACATCATTTTATTTCCATTTGTAACTTGTTTGCAATTTTATGACACATTGTAGAAGTGTGGCTGAATTTAAAAATAACCTTCCAAAAAAGCTCAAGTTTTTTTCTTTTTTTGCTTTTGTTTGTGTTTTCTTCCATGTGCCGCCAAATCATTAAATCTACACAGTTCCAGCGGCGTGCAGTGAGCCTCAAATGAATCTAGGAGACCTTTTCCTCAGTTGTGCAGTTGACAAACATTAATCCACACTGCCTTTGCTGAGACATAAGTATGAACTATTCTTCCAATAAGTGAAATTTAAGAAAAATTCACAGTTCTGTCTTGTAGATCTGTGGGCAACTATCTGAACTTGACTGTGTGATGGATTGTACATTTTAACTAAAGGTAGTTTTTTTCTACACTTTGCATGCCATTTTTGAAGCGCTTCAACACTAAGAAGTTTACCAAAAATGTATAAAACATACATATTAGGGAAAAAAATCAATTTTATTTGCACTGTTTCATTCAACTTTATATGATTTATCTAATGTGAATTAATCAATCTAATTCTCTTTTTTTCTAGGATTATTACTATTTCAAATATGATCTGTGGGCACTTTTTTGAATATTTGAACATTTATTATTAAAAAAAAAAGCAGTAGTTTCCTGGGATGGCATCACTTCCTTTCTTGATGTATTGGTGAGAGTTTGAAGTTTGTAGAGAAATTTTCCTTGAAGAAATTGTCTTGACACCTGGTTCGTCTCTTTTATGCTCTCTGCAGTCAAATGGGCTTCTGCCTCAGGTGGCAAATTTCATTCAAGAAAAGTGCTGACCTACCATTTGTTTGTTATCAATCTTCTCGAAACAGTTTTGAAATCATAATACGTAACTCCAGTGGTTTTTGTAGATACGTGCCAGGGTTCAAAATTCATCTAATTTCAATGAAAATCGAGAACTTGTCAAGTCTTACAAGTAATTTAAAGACCACAATGAAAGATGTAATTAGGCTTAGCTGATTTTATCGTAACTAACTGCAGGGATTCCAAAATGACTTTGATAAAAACTGTTCTATTGAAGCAAACCAATCACGATGGATCTTTTCTTTTTTAGATTTAATATTATTTAAATAATTAAGCTCTCATTACTTTATTATATAAAGGAGATAATACTAAAAAAAAAAGGTTCAATTGAATTAATATGTGCACAACTCAAACCAATATAACTTTAGATTTAAATTTTATTTCAAATCACAGTTCATTTACTTGTGAAAATGACTTTTTTTATATTGTCAGTCAATGGTGTAAAATCAGGGTTGGCAAAGCCTTCACAGTAAAAGCCTAATTTTATCGGATATATGGCAGAAGTGGGAGGAGACTTTACAATAAGTGTGTCATCGTAGTGAATTCATTCTGTATAAATTATCCATTTATGATGGAACTGCTCCATGGAATTATATTCATATATAAAAGGATAGTATTAGAAACATAAATTTGTTTATATTATATATTATTTTGGCTGAGGTAAACTGAAGGTGCAGCTCTGGAATGCACGGACCACCACTGTCGTCAGTAGTATAATTCCTTCAACCAGGGGCAAAATCATTTTAGTAAAAGTTTAAATTCTAACATTTAGGTAAGACAAAGCATTTTTTCTTATCTGAAAAAGTCACTAGTATTTGGTAATAAAATGCTGGTAAGTGAATGGTCATTTTATATCCACCACCATCACAGAATTTAGTTAAGTTTGTGCCTAATAATTTATATTAAAAAAGTTGATGATTTCAACGTTTTAGCTTCCCACTGAGGCTTTTGGCAGACAGAAAATTAGACATCAAAACCTAATCAACAAGGTAACCCCTTTAGACCTGCTTTTTATCAAAAAACAACAAATACAAGCTGCGTTTCCATTGGCTATGAAATTCCTTAAATTGGACTTGCAGTAATAAATTTGCCTAATGGAAACACGCCAGCTTTGAATTAACTTGTATTGTAAAATGGCATGGCAAAACAGCAATGGAAACACTTTTTTTGACTTAATTGAGTCATGTGACCAACAACCGGATTCCGCGCTTCCACAAGAGGTCCCACAGCATCACACAGCTCATCAAAAGTTGAGGGTGTCAAGCAGAATTGTTGGATACATGATTTCCCAAAATCTCTTCATAGGTAACCGCTCCAACGTAGCTTGCCGCTCCATGTCCTGAATAAGACGCCAACGTCTCCTTTGATAGATGATTATGAGCGCTGGTGCCATTTCAGAAATTTGTATGCATTTGCTGTAAATCAAAGTATTATTGCTGTGTTTTTGAATGACTTATTTGCATAATTATGATTTACTGGAAACTCTATTTGCGAAATTGTGTGTTTTTTTTTTTAACATTTCTTGAATTTTGATAAAGTTTTATGCATATGTGTAATGGAAAAAGATGGGCATTCCAGTAAAGACAGAAATTTGGCTCAATGGGAAACTAAAAGCAATACCCAATAAACATGGTCAATATTTTGCAATAAATGGTAAAAATATTTTATAAAAAGCTTCATATTTTGATCAATTGCAGTACTGTTGAACACCCATGTTGGACCCCATTGTATTGAAATGAGCTGAGTGTTTTGGGGTTTTTTTTAGTTAATTTTTCAAGATTTTAGTAAAAAATATGTTACTGCAGCAGAACTATGACTCGAGCTTGACTCTTGTGCGTTTTGCTGTTTATGGACAATAATTGGTGTTCATTAAGCCTCATTACTGCTGTTGCTAGAGTTTATCTACCCATAAAACACTTGTACATCAGAAAAACATTTTTTGTTTGTGCTTTGGAATACAAATCTCTGCATGTTTCCACAAATAATGAATATTTGTATTTAGTGTGCACACTGTTAAATTGCATTTTGCATAGATTATAGAACAATAAAATTAGTCAGCGGTCTTTCACGAAGATAATGACATTTTTAAATCTAAAAGATATCACATTAATTAAAGACGGCTGAGCCCCTGCTCTGAGTGTGCTTCATTTAAATTGTTCATGTGTTTCTCACTTGAATACAGGTCATGTAGCTTCTCTCTGTTTATCATTAGTGACCTTCCCAGTGGCACGCCAGTGTGCGCCGCCCTATGAAGTAGAAGTCTCCTTCTTAAGTGTGTTTAGCAGAGTGCTCAGTGTTTTTCACAGAGGACAAAGCTGGTCATGGAGAAAATAGCCCCCTGTGAGGCAGGCGATGTGGACTGACGTGCTGCCTCAACACTTGCTTGGAAAATGAAACATGCACTTTTACATAGTAGGTAAATAAAATGGTGCACTAAAACTTTGATTTGACCTATAGAACATTAAAAAAATGTGCCTACAGATCCACAAAGTCCAAACAGTCAAAGCTGGTTGTATTGTTTGGTTTTGGGCCTTTAACCTTACTTTAATTAAAGATCAATACAGTTTATGTATCACATGTTATAATGCATAAAGCACCGCACACCGAGCATTAACATTGATCTTCCTAAAGGCGACATGTGTACTCGGTCTTTAAGTAAACAAGTGACATAATTCATGACTCACATCCTTCAGAGGAGACGAGTGTTTACCACTCAAGCAGGTGGATTGGAGGCTTATTTCACTTTCTTTGATGATGTGTTTTTACTTAAATGATATGAAGAGGTTAATTCTACAAATTGCTGATGTTGTTTTTATCAATTAAAAAAAATACATATATATTTTTTATTTATTCTCCTTCCACTTTCCATACATTTTTTCCGTACAATTTCAGAAATCAAAATGTTCAGCTTGTTCAGGACATTACATTTTGTACTTTTGGTATCTATAAATTTTATAGTCTTTGGAATATTGAGGAAACTTTTCTCCAAGGGAAATGAATGAGAAATTGCTCAAATCTTTAAAAAACTGAAATTATAAAAAAAAACTTTCGGCTAGAGAAACGATTCAAACTTTAACATTTTCAGCAGCCATCACAGTTTTTGGGATAATTTGGCTTTTAGCTTTTATTTATTTTAAAAGCTAATGTAAAAGCTAATTATTTTATTTATTTTATTAGTTAGCTGTTTTTGGCTAATTTAGAACATTTTCCAGGTTTTTTTTAAAGCTAATTTGGAGTTTCGCTAACATTTTTGCAAAAACAGTTGCTAAAATGTTTTGGCACAATTTTCAAGTCCTTTAGGTACAGTTGGAGGGTAGCTAATATGTTAGCGTTATGCAGCTGTTTTTGCAAAACAGCTGCATTTTTCAAGTTATTTAGGAACTTTTGGAGTTTTGCTAATATGATAGAATTTTGCTAGTTATTTTGGGAAAGATTGATATTTTTTAAGTTGTTTAGGCAAATCTTGAGTTTAGCTCATTTGTTAGCATTATGCTAACTGTTATGGGAAAATTAGACATTTTTACAGCTTTTTTGTCTAAATTGGCTAATATTTTAGCAGGTTTATTTTAGCTTCAGTATTTTTAGCCATCAGTTTTGGCATTTTCAGCATCAGCTCTAACATTTTTAGCTGCTAAATTCAGCTTCCAGTATTCCCAGTACCATTATTGCAAGAAATGCCATATACAGTATCTAGTATTTGCTACATTACATATGGATGAAAAAAAGAAAAACATTTTAAAGAAATAGCTATTGGTAGTTTTATATCTAGTTAACTTTTTCTTTGAGTGTTTGGTTTTTCTTCTCTATTCATATTCTTCTATTTGTTCATGTGGTAGTTCCCTCGTTGCTGCTTTCTTTATCAGTTTTTGTTATATACATTTAAAAAGTTGTTGGTGACTTGTTTGCATTGTTTTTTTTATCGGTACTGACTGTTAAATATAACATGAAAAATGTAATTAAAAACCAAGACATTTAGGTTCTTTTGACACTTTAGATTTAACTGTTTGTCTTATTTGCAATTCCAGTATGAGCTAACTAAAGCTATGCTACTAAATTCATTCTGTATAACTAAAATGAAAATGTCATCATCCGATCTATTCTTATGTAACATTTGTTATCATATTGCATCCACACAAGACATAAGACATATTCAGTGTTGCAGCCATATTAGCTATTATTTTTAACCCTTTAGCACCAAAGCTGTTTATGTTCCTTGATTTACTGTTATTTTTAATTGTTAACATGATCAGATTCTGAAGGAATTACGCTGATCGTGTTAACGGTTGAAAAGTTACAGTATGTCTAAGCATCACCAGCAAAGTGTTGGTAAAAATGTTAATAATTTCACAAAAATGTGGATGTCTCTTCATGAAATTGACAAAGAGGGTAGATTAAAAAAAAATCGTCAAACTAAAAGAAAAATATGTACATAAAAAGAGGCCATTCTCAATCTTTATATTCTTTTTGTTTGTTTTTTTTTTATTTAGAAATGTGAAAAGATGTTCAAAACACATTCACATGTATTTTGTGTTTGTCAATAAATTCTGTATGTGTGAAAAAGAAGCATTTTGATCAGGGACACCTGGGGTTTCACATTAGGCTATAAACAAAGGCCAACCTAAATGATCAAAGCAAATAAAATCAAAGCAAATCAAACATTATTTTAAATGTATGCTCTAAAAAAAACTTTACAGAAATAAATCCTTTATCAATTTTCCCTTCATCTCTTCCTTCTTAGATAGTTTTTTTGTTCAATATTTTTTGTATTAATCAGAAAAGTGTGTTCACTGTTGTTTCATGATTTGAGAACTCTGCACCTGATTTTTTTTTCCTTTTTAGTTGTATTTTGATCTTTTACTGTGCCACAATGCTGCCATTTTAAATAAAATACCTCCAAAATATGGCTTTTCACAGCAATTAAGGGTAAAAATCATTGCAATTTACCAGTGAGGATTAATTAATCGCACCAAAAATTATACTCATGACGCCACTTCTTAAAATTTTTTTATGTATTTCAAATTTAAGCTTATACTTTTGAATAAAGCAATAACATTTAAGCACTTTCTTGATAAATGAACACCAGCTATGTTCTGCTAATTACATCAATTAATGAGTCAAAGATTATTAGATTAAAAATAACGTTACAGCTGAATGTTTATTAAAACTTTATGCACAGAATAAATTATGGATTTGATTGATCTATCAGTGTGCGCATTAACAGCTTTATCAAAGTAAATGGCAACATATTTCAAGCTTCATCCTCATTTTTCTTTCTCTTCATTAGTTGGCAACGTGGGACTCCATCCGGGGTTTGAATGGTAGCCTGAAGGAGAACCGAATCGACAGCAGCATGCAGGGGGTGACGCTCAAGATTGTTACATTACTGGTAAGTTGTGGGAGTTTACTAAACTATTAAGACTTTAACCCGAGTGGGAAAATATCAGCATGGGTAGAAAGGAAAGGCAAAAACATTAATAGTTTTTTATGTTTGTATTTTCACCCAAAGATGAATCATGGACTAAAGCAGTTTAAGTGGAAGTTCATATTTGAACATATCAAAAAGAAATGGAGGAGTAATTTAACAAATCATTGAGTACATCATGATCCATTTTAATTCTGGGTGAAATCTTTTCTTGATTTGAGATCAAATAAAACATTGCATCATTTCACTCTTTTTATTCTTCACAAAGAATGTTGTATTTTCTCTGTTAAGTGCATTTCTGGGTTTTTTGGGGGGTTTCTTCCATTTCCATATGAATCACACTTTTATGACATTATCTCACCTAACGGTTACATTGCTATTGTTGTAAAATTTTATACCTTGTTTTTATTTGAGGAAAACTCATTGACTGTATAAGAGAGCTGGACTGAGCGATCCCTCTCCCCACTGGGTCCTTTATTGCAAGAGATTTAAGTGATAAACTGACCAACCAGATGTCTCAGTAAAAGCATGTGGCGCCTGCTGGTCCTCACCATGAACATTTGGTTGATACATTTTCATGAGTCCACTTTGAGTTGAAGGGATTTGGGCTTCAAACAAGTTTACTCCTGATTGGCAACAGTAGTTGCCATAGAAACGTTGACTCAACCGACTTGAACCAATCACTGTCATCTGGTTCCAAAATGGCAACGTTTGTATCGTGGAAAAATGGCAACTGAATTGGCTTCATTTCACTGGAGCTGGTGGTACAGTCATTTGTTATGGGTGAAATTGCACTCATTCAGTCCAGTTTTCTCTTATACAGTCAATGGAAAACTGGAAATATCCAGATACAAAAACAAAAAATATTATTGATAACATTACTTTTATATTAAAATTAGCCTTCTAAATGTTGTCATTTAAGTTTATTTAACAAATTTTGTACTCTTGACCGATTTACGTATTTTTAACTGTTGTATTAACCCTTGTGCAGTCTTACGGGGTCCAGATGACCTGACGCTTATATTGATCTGTGATCCCTCCCATGACAAAGGAGGACAGGATTTTATGTCTGCCAGAGACACCTGTGAAGATAAAAAATCATTGAAGAAAAGAAAGTTCAGTAGCTGTCTTGTAGGGTCCAGATGACCCCAATTTTAATGTTAACATGCTGAGGATTACACAAGGGGTTAATACATTTTCCTCATTTGGTTAAAGTAACTTTACTTGTTTAAGCAATATTTACCGTTCCATCATGAATCTTTTATGTACGGAATACCTAATAAAAATATTATAGCCCATTTCATAAAAAAAAAAAAAAAATACACGATGTGAGAGCAGACTTATCAGACAGGAAATGCGTAGTATTTCCTACCAATTTGACAAATATATGATTCAGCAGAACAAGAATAGCTGGCAAGCACAGAAGGGAACTAGAAAAGTGTATGACCTGCGATAATGCATGTGTGAATGCAATTTGCAGAATGTGGTTGCTGAAGATGCTGAAGATTTTTGTTTAAGATTAGCCCAAAAAATCTAATTAGATGCCAAAATAGCCAAAACAGCTAACACGTTACCAATATGTTATCTTAACTCAAGATTAGCTCAAAAAACATCCATAATTGCCAAAATAGCTATAAAAGCTAACATGTTGCTAATATGTTATCTTAAATGAAAATTAGCCAAAAAAACCTAAATATTTGCCAAATTAGCCAAAAAAGCTAACCCGTAGCTAAAATGTTAGCTTAACTCAAAATTAGCCCCAAAAAACCCAATAGTTGCCAAAATAGCCAAAAAAGAAAACACGTTGCTAATATGTTAGCTTAACTCCAAATTAGCCCAAAAAAACTTCAGTAGTTGCCAAATTACCCATAAAAGCTAACATGTTGCTAATATGTTATCTTAACTCAAAATTAGCCAAACAAACCTCAATAGTTGCCAAATTAGCCAAAACAGCTAACACGCTACCAACATGTTATCTTAACTCAAGATTAGCTCAAAAAACATCCATAATTGCCAAAATAGCTATAAAAGCTAACACGTTCCTAATATGTTATCTTAAATGAAAATTAGCCAAAAAAACCTAAATATTTGCCAAATTAGCCAAAAAAGCTAACCCGTAGCTAAAATGTTAGCTTAACTCAAAATTAGCCCCAAAAAAACCCCAATAGTTGCCAAATTAGCCGAAAAAGATAACACGTTGCTAATATGTTAGCTTAACTCCAAATTAGCCCAAAAACCTCAAATGTTGCCAAATTAGCCAAAAAAAACTGACACGTCACTATTATGTTGCATTGAATGCATTCATACAATTAGGGTGTGTCAGAGTTTTTTTTTTTAATTTAACAGTCACAAAAGTGTGACAGAACAGAATTATGGGGGCTGGTCCTGTGCTCTTGCTAGGATTCAGTTATTCTTGACAGGACATTTCTGCAGCCTTTCACTTTTTGGCAGAATGTAATGGACAACAATGAATGATGAATGTGAGGTAAAGAGGAGAAAAAGGGAGCACTATGAGGCCAAAGGTTATGAGTGAAGGAAGCAAAGTTTCTAAGACGGGGACGAAAGAAAAAAGTAGTTGGTCTTGATTAAATACCAATGTGCTTTAAAAGGATGACAAAAACTATTTTAAAATATTATTTTAAAAGGGGGAAGAAAAACACATTGGTGGCTACTTCTGTGATGAATGGTACCAATTAATAAAGTTTAATGTCCATTGAGTCACATATGAGAGAAAACGGAAACTGGAGCTCAGCTGAGAAAGGCTGTGAGTATATGCAAACAGTACAATAATTTGATAGGAAGAAAAACACTCAGAGAGGAAATGAGAGTGCTTATGGAGTCGTATAGGAAGGACAAAAAGGTAGATTGAGGTGCTTTGGTGTTGTATGAGGAAAATATGGAGTGGCAGAGAAGTATGGGAGGAAGGATGAGGGAAGGTGGGAGTACATCAAGTATTGTCTGTGATCCCCCATTTTTACTTTTCGATGCTGATGGACAGACAGACATATTGGTTCAGACGGGGGTTCTTCACAGACTGTGATGTTTGCAGATGACATTGTGATATGGATGAAAGGGAAGAGGAAGTGGAGGAAAACCTGCAGAGGTTAAGGTGGGTTCTCAAAAGTACAGGAATCAAAGGCGGTCCCAGCAGGACAGAGCATGCATTTATGAACCAACTGAAGAAAAGTGGAACCATGAGTTTCAAAGAAGCGAAGGTGGAGAAAGTGCAGGGGCATAAGTACTCAAGGTCAACTGTTTTGAGCCACAGGGATTATAAAAAGCAGGTGAACAGAAAAAAAGCACGGCAGTGAGGGAAAGTGTTATGAGTAATGGTTGACAAAAAGTAGTAGAAAGAGTCAAAGGTAACATTTACAAGACGCTGAGAGATGGTTTCCACATGTGCAACTGGAATGTTGCAGAAGCACTAGGGACAGGAGTTGAACATGGAACTGCCAGGTTGTGGGTGAAAAAAAAAAGGAGGAGATTTATAGAAGTGGTAAAAGATGACATGCAGCCACTGGGTGTGATAAAGGAAGGTACAGACAACGGGGTCAGACAGAAATTTTGCTGTGGTGACCCCTAAAGGGATCAGTCGGAATAAGAGCATGGCCACCCACTGTGACCACAATAATAAAGAAATTATTGCTTTTGACTGTTTCAACCTGAAAGCAAGAAATAACCTTGTAATAGTAGAATTCTTGTAAGTGTACTACACTCACCGGCAGATGTAGGGGCAGATGGGTACAGCTTGCTAGTACCGGTTTTTGCCTTCAGATCTGCCTTAATCCTTGGTGGCATAGATTCAACAAGGCAATGGGAACATTCCACAGAAAGTTTGGTCCATATTAACATGACGGCATCACAAGTTGCTGGAGATTTGTCAGCTGTACATTTAAGACACCAATCTCTCATTCTACCACATCCCAAATATGCGCTATTTGGTAGATATCTGGTGATTGTGGAGAACTCATTGCTTTGTTTAAGAAACCACTGAAAGGATTTGAGTTTTATGACATGGTGCATCATCCTCTTGGAAGCAGCCATCAGAAGATGTTACACAGTGGTCATAAAGGGATAGACATGGTCAGAAACAATGCTCAGATTGGCTGTGGTGTTGTAACATGAGCAATTTGTACTATGGGACCCAAACACCTTGTTTCTACTGAGCAGTCCGGTCGAGAAAGGAGTGGTACGGTACAGTCCAGTTGATTCTGGTGAGCGTTTCCACTCAGGTAAGCCTCACATCCACTGAGGGGTTTGTTGCAGCAGTAGGGAGGTTGATTGGAAGATTGCGGGTTCGATTCCTGCCTTGGCCACCCCTGTGTCCAAGTGTCCTTGGGCAAGACACTGAACCCCACATTGCCTCTGGTGGAAGATTGGCCCAAGCGGAGCTGCCACCAGTGTGTGAATGGATCTGTGACTGTAAAGCGCTTTGGGCCTTTGAGGAAGGTAGAAAAGCGCTATACAAATATTTGTTTTCAGGGTGCATGTGTGGTGTAGACCACTAACGTGTCATTGCTTCATTGTAGTGTGACGACTAGAACAGTAACAATAAGGAAGGTCATCCAGCAGCTCGTCTTCTTATCGCTTTATTTCTGGTACATCGTGTTTAACAGGAATTTAATGTTGTTTAAAAGAAGATTGTGAGGGGCTAAGAAGATTACCATCAATGGAAATGCTAGCTTAGCGCTACATTGTCGTTTTCCAATGTCGTCATCACTTTCTGCCAATCAAAAGATGGCTATATTGGCTCAGCCTAAATTGTTTTGTTCCACTTTTTAATGGACCTGCAACCAAGAGGTACAGTTCGGTACAGTTTAAGAGGTCCATCTGACAATGAAAACACTCAAAATATCGGACCGCACTGGACCAGACTGCTCAGTGAAAACAAGGCTAAAGTTTCCCAAGAAAAAATATTCTCCACACCATTACAGCACCACCGCCACCCTGAATAGTTGATACAAATGGATCCATGGATCCTAATTCTGACCCCACAATCAGAATATTACAGAAGAAATAGAAACTTATCAGACAATTCTATGTTTTTTTCAAATCTTCTATTGTCCAGTTTTGGTGAGCCTGTGTGAACAGTTTCCGTTTCCTGTTCTTGAATGAATGAATGAATGAATGAATGAATGAAATGGTTTATTTCAAGCAATCAGGTTATAATACATGGAATAACATCACATAATAAATCACAAATAGATCGCTTGAAAGGGGGTGGAAGGAAGCAAACTTATATAATCCCACCCCGACTCGACCAGTACCATTTTCTCTACATGAATAATCAATATCCGGTTCAGGACTTAAAATCAAATATCAATATAGTTTCAGGTGATAAAAGATCAATAATATCAGTGATGTAATAGAATTTCAAAAACATCCATAGACAAATCATTTATAATATTCATCAACAGTAATCTAAACATTCTCATTGAAGATTCAAAAAAATATCAGTAGTAATCAACTTCATTTGTGACTGCAGGAAAATATATCAAAATATTCTTGTTAAAAAAGACAATTTGAGCAGATTGCATTTATCAAAGAACGATTATTATTATGAAAAAGTGCTAAGTAAAAAAATCATGATTTATTAATGGAAAACTTCAAAATATTCTCTTTAAAAGACAGTTTGAGCAGATTGTATTCAGACCAGAGCTACATCTTTGTTTAGGAACAGGTTTAAGGCCACGTAAACCATCTTCATTGTTTTGACTGAGAGACTGTGAAGGTCTCATTTCAAGGGAATTGTGCTCGAGCTCTTCAGAATCGGGTCAGAGTTCGTATTCAACGGTTCCGACGGTTTCATGAGTCCACAATTCACATTTTGCTTGAATTAGAGGTTCAAACATGCGTAATCCCACAGTTCTCAGTCTTTCATGGATTTTATTTCCAGAGGCTTCGTCAGGTCCGGTGGTCCGAGTGGTTTGACAAAGATTCTGGCGTTCGTAACCCACGTGGACTGGATCTGTCGTTTCCAGCGTAGGACCCTCGCGTGTTTTGCCAGTTCAGCGTTATATTTACATAAATGTTCGTTAAGGAACACTTTAGTGTCCTTAAGTTGTTTACGTTGTTTCATCAGGGCAGTCTTATGCTTTCGATTCACGAACCTGATCAGGATCGCTGGTTTATCCGTGGTCTTTCTCCGAGGTAGCGGATGGCAGACTTCGACCGTGTCCAGGTCCAAGGAGATTCCTTTAGACATTAAAAACATTTGAACTTGATCCTCCACGGTCGCATCAGTAGCTCTGTTAGCATCCATGCTAGCGCCGGTAGCACCAGGCCGCGCCCTGGGCTGTAGTTGGAGTCCCGTGAGAATCACATTATTCATCCGTGCTTGTTGGTCCAAGTCATGCATCCTTCTTTCCATCAGATCTTGGCGATTGTCTCGTTGTTCGTTTCGTGCCTTTTCTTGGCGGAATTCTTCCACAAGATGCAGCAGCGGTGTTAGTTTAGCCTCCAGCTGGAGCACAGCTGTTAGCTTAGCTTCCTGTAGCAAAGCAGGAGCTAATTGCTCTCGAATGCTAGCCAATGCGGTCTTCAGCTCAGCCAGATCGGCTTCAAAATTTTTCTTCGGTGCCATGATCAGCTCTCCTCGTTGTGGTAGCTGTGTTGCAGCAGCCCGGTGATCAAAGTCGCTTGCAGACGACTTTAAAAGACTTGAATAGCCAGAGAGTTACGGAGAGCTGGAGGCACACGTCTGCTCGTGATGAACCGGAACCGGAAACTGACTCTTAGCTGACAGGAGTGGCGTCTGATGTGGTCTTCGGCTGCTGTTTGAACTGCAGCAGATTGTCTTGAGCGTGTCTACCTGCCTAAATGCATGGAGTTCCTGCCATGTAATTGGCTGATTAAAAATTTGTTTGTGGCTAATAAAGTGGCCAGCGAGTGTGTATTGTATTGACAGATTTAGTGACATGAAAGGGTCAAGAAAAGCATCACTACTAAAGAAAGCAACAGTCAACTAAAAATAAATAAATATTATTCTGGACTTCTACTAACTTTGGAGCAAGACCAGGATTTTAGGGCCATGTATGGCAGTTTTATTATCTTTGCATACATTTTATAAAGGTAAAATGATAAGAGTTCTCACTTCTTAGACACAAGAAAACCAACATTTTCTCTCTCTTTTAGGATGATCACTGTGGGACAGACTATCAAATGGAGCTGCAGATATAAATTTCTATTAGTAACAGGAATAATGTGTCTCTTCTATTCTGACCAACTCATAAGAAAGCCATTTAAGAAAAGACTGTATGACATTGCGGCAGCTTTAACTTCACATTTTCCAGTAGTAAAGTGTCTGCCTCTGTCCTCTACCTCAATAACTTCTCCTCCTCTATCCATTTTCCCTCTTCTTCACAGATAATTTACCTCCACCATATTTATTCACATAAGTTCTGCTCAGCTCTCTCCTGGCAGTGTCACTTAATCAAGTCATTTGCCTCTGCCCACTTTGACATCCCTCCTCTTACATGTCCCTTTCTCCTCATCTTACTCAGCTCTCCACCCATTTAATTCTTCCCTGACACTTTCAACCCATAAAGAGAAACGATAGGGGGGGAGCAATAAATTTAGAATGGCCATTTACACGTTGATGAACCATAGCAGTTGCCATGGCACCGTGTGTTATGGGTCAACAGCTGCTGGAGAAACTATTTTATTGAGAGGAAGTTCAATGTAGATCACATAGGAGCTCCTCGCAAAGATGCCATCTTACTGTTCTGAAAATGAGTGTTTTTGCTTCTGTCAACTGACTTCTCAGTGCATCTACGTACATAACACACTTTAAAAATGTAAGTCTATACTCCTGCCCTAACCCTGCCCAAAGCCCTTTGGACAGAACTATAGACTTTTACAGTAGACACTTTACTCTTTGTAAAGTCTACAATCTTGACTATACAAGGACTATAAGACTTGTAAATGTAAATGTAATTCTTGTA
Organism: Oryzias javanicus; assembly: GCA_003999625.1. Lineage (NCBI taxonomy): Eukaryota > Metazoa > Chordata > Actinopteri > Beloniformes > Adrianichthyidae > Oryzias > Oryzias javanicus. The sequence continues at coordinate 18,519,125 of CM012451.1, forward strand.
ATTCATGTAAATGTAATTCTTGCAAATGTCTTAAACATTTACAAAAATTAACATGGAGGATAGGCTTGCGAAGTCTATATTCCAAGTCTATTCGTATTTGTATAGATATCCAACTTCATATTGAAATCTGATGTATCTAATGTGTTTCTTTAAAGTGCTCCTTTCATTTTTGTGAACAGTGTAGTATTTAGTCTATACAAGTCTATAGACTATAGTCTTTGCATAATGGCCATTTACATTATTTGGTCTTCTGTAGACCATACTCTACAGAAGACTTGTCTTTTGTCTATAGACAGTGTAAATGGTCATTCTGTATAGATTATAGTCTTTAGACTTGTAATTATGTAAGTCTGTAGACGTTTATCGACTCGTAAATTTGCAAAGTGGTCTAATCACTTTGCAATTTGCAATAATAAACACTTAACATGTCTTTGATTGTAATCCCAACAGGAGGAACCGTTTGTGATGGCAGCTGAAAACATTCTTGGTCAACCCAAACGGTACAAGGGTTTCTCAATCGATGTCCTTGATGCTTTGGCTAAGATCCTGGGGTTTAAGTATGACATCTACCAAGTTGCTGACGGGAAGTATGGCTCAATACAACTTAATGGATCCTGGAATGGCATGATCGGAGAACTCATAGGCAAAGTTAGTACCTTTGTATTACAGATACATGCTTTCCTTGTACAAAACACCTTTTTTTAAGATTGGAAATCTCTACTTCACAGTCAACTGCAGACCAGTGTATTTGAAGAGAATTGAAAATCAGTGATTACATTTTCTAAAATATTTACAATCATTTTTATCTAAAGATAAAAATATTAACTTTTTTGAATTTGTAAATTTGGATAAAACTGCCTTACTGAGGTTTTCATTCATCGTTATATAGTCAAGTATTAAATACAAGAAAACTATGAATTAAAAAAAAAAAACAGATACAACTACAGTTAAAAAAAGAGCACAATTTCTATTATTTTTCATTCATAATAAATTCTACAGTGAAAGCCTTTTAGAGATCCGACTTCAACAAAGAACACAGATTATTAACCTCAAAGTCAGGAACGTAATGGGTAGAGGGCAAAGTGGTTCGATAATGGGAAACAAACTGTTTTCATTTTTTTCTGTTAACAAATAACTATTTGTGTCTTAAAGGTTTTTTTGTGGTCATATTTAAAGGCAGACAATTTAAAATTAAATAGTACTGGTAAAAAGTAAAAGAAAAATGTAGTTGTTTCATAACTAGAGCAGCCTTTTAATGGTATTTTAAAGACAAAGTCTTGAATGTTGATGAGTATTGTTTATCGTGCATTTGTCAAATCTAAAGGAAGACTTACCTTTTTTTTTTCTAGCGAGCCGACTTGGCCATATCGGCCATCACCATTACACCGGAGCGCGAGAGCGTGGTTGACTTTAGCAAGCGCTACCTGGACTACTCTGTGGGAATCTTGATGCGCAAGTCCGAGGAAAAGATCAACATTTTTTCCTTACTGGCGCCGTTCGACCTGGCTGTGTGGGCATGCATCGCCGCCGCCATCCCCGTGGTGGGCATTATGATCTTCCTTCTCAGACGCATCCAGGCGGTACGCTGCCACAACAATGCTGGAGGGCAACCAACACCTTCAGCCTCCACCTCGCTTCAGAATGCTATTTGGATTGTTTATGGTGCTTTTGTACAACAAGGTGAGTTTAATAGTAAATCAGGCATTTTACAATAAAAGAGGAGCCAAGGCCAGGCAACTTTTTATTCCAGCACATCGTTCTTTTAACTACTTTACATATTTTATTTGAAGGGAGAGTTGTTACTCAGAAATGTCAACCTGTATTTGGCCTTCAACGATGTATCAAATGATGCATCTTTCCATCGTGTAGAAATTAAATAGATTTAATGAGTGAAAACAAATACTACTTATAATAGAGCTGGAGATGACTTAATCCTGTGAAATATTGGTTTTGTTGACTGCCTTAAAAAAAAAAAAAAAAACCACAATGTATAAAATACATGTTGATGTTGATGCTACTCCACACCAGAAGGAGCTAAAATTCCGGCCCAGTGCCAACCACAGGATTTTCTAAAGGTGTGTGTTTCAAGGACAACACTCCATCTTTAGGTCTGGTAGAGATCCAGGTATGTTGGTTTGGAACAAAGGATGTCTTCAACAGCTGATGTTAAGGCTGGAACTGCATCAGTCAACGTCTGGCATTTTGCCTGTGAACATTTTTTTTTTTTTAACCCAGCATCAGTTACATTTCAAGAAGAGCTACATTTATGCATATTTTTTTTCTCCCTTCTCCTCATTTCTGAATCAAGTGAAAATAACTCTTAAATGTATGCACAGACATTTATGCATTTTTCCCCCAGTTAGACTATAACGATACTAGTGTATTTTTGTCGAGAGCTTATTACAGATATTAAAGTACATGCAGACTAGCAGATATCTTTTATACTGCCTTCTGTATGTTTTGTTTATGATAATATTATGATAATACTAATATTATTTAAAATGAAATACAATGTGCCAAAATGAATTGCTGCTGTAGGGTTTAAGTGTCAGAGTCAGTAAAGCCTCAGACGTATGCAGTGACCTTAAAACGGGAGAAAGAAAAGGACAGATTCTGAGATGCCATAGATCTCACAAATCCTTCAGTTTTTATTTTATTCTGGCCCGCGGCAGTGACTGACTGCAAGGACTCTATTGTTTTCGCATACAGAAAATGTCAGCACTTTTGAGCAAAATTTTGACCGCTGCCACATGTTCAAAAATTCACCAAAATTTGCACACACTTAGTAACTTTTGAAAATGAATTTTGGGCAAAGTGAATGACTTCCTACGGCGGCTGGCATGGCTCACATAACGACAAAAGCCACAACACAACGACAAAAGCAGAAGCATGGCAATAAAAGTAACAATATGAAGACAAAAGCCACAAAAGCAGAAGCACAACAATAAAAGCAACAATATGGAGACAGAAGCCACAACACAACGACAAAAGCAGAAGCACAGCAATAAAAGCAACAATATGAAGACAAAAGCCACAACACAACGACAAAAGCAGAAGCACAACAATAAAAGCAACAACATGAAGACAAAAGCTCTAACACAACGACAAAAGCCACAAAGACAAAAGCAGAAGCGCAACGAAAAAAGAGGAAGCATGACGACAAAAGCCACAACAACAAAAGCGGAAGCACAAAGACAAAAGCCACTATAAGGCGACAAATCCACAACTCAATGACAAAAGCAGAAGGACAAAAGCCACAATAAAACAACAAAAGCCACAACTCAATGACAAAAGCAGAAGGACAAAAGCCACAATAAAACAACAAAAGCCACAACACAATGACAAAAGCAGAAGGACAAAAGCCACAATAAAACAACAAAAGCCACAACACGATGACTAAAGCGGAAGCACGACATAAAAGCAGCAACATGACGACAAAAAGGCGCAACACAACAACAATTGCATTTGATATGATAATTTGCATTCTTGCGAGCTGGATCGGTCACCATAACCTCCACCCTAAGATGATGACATCATAGTAATTAGACCACTTAACAATAAATAAATAGATATATAATGGGTTGAATGGAGCAGGAAAAAAAAATAATTTCACTATTGAAACAAAGACACACGTCAGAGAGATATCTAAGAGGTTTTGAAATTATTATGGGATGCCCACACAATCTACAGCTATTTTGTAGCAAAATCCGAGATTTACAGATGCTATCGTTTTTTCTACAATATAGGAAGAGGAAACTTTTGTTCAAGTGAATTTCATATAATTTCTCACACATAAAACCATCTTAAGTCTGCCGTGACCCCTGGAGTTACATCAACCTTTGACCTTAGGAAGAAGCTTCCATCTTGAATTTAACCCTTTAACACCAGAGTTCCAGTGTTTGTGTTCTTTGATTTACTGTGACTTTTCAATCGTTAACTCTATCAATGTAATTTCAAGGAGAAAAGCGTATTGTACCGCTTTTCTCCTTCAGAATCCATAGGAATTCGTTAACGGTTGAAAAGTTACAGTATTTTAAAGGGGCCATACCATGATTTTCTTCAGCATTTCAGAGTAAACTATGTCCATATATATGATCATATATTACCTTTGGAACAACAAAAAACAAATTATTTATGAAATATTAGTCATTTTTTTTGGCCAGTTTTAATACCTGGAAGTAAAACGACTCGATTTCTCCACCGTTTGCACCTTGTCGGTCCCGCCCATTTTACTAGTCATCCTTGAACATCCCCAAGCATGAACAAAATTTGTAAACAAAACTATTAGAAAGATGGATGTGCTGCGGTCTGCAAAATCTTGTTTTTAAGAGAAATCTGTTGAAACTACATTAAAGCTTTCATGGCAGCAGCCGGCGAGTTATACGTTTTTCAGAGATGTTTAAATAAACGTTCTAACAAGTAAAGAGTTGGACCAATTATTTCCTTGGATAACATGACAATTAATGCTTTACATTTGTCCGCGGCTCTCCAATCGCCTCATTTCTAAAGTGTTCACATCACGTGACTGTCGGGTACGGTGGCCGTATAAGTTCAGTTGTTCAGCTCTCGGTTCGTTTCATATTAAGACTAAGGAATCTCAGGGCGAACCGAAGTTTGGTCCAATTGGAAACGAACCGAGACTACATTTAAAAAATGGGTCCGGGAGTGTATCTTAGTACAGGAAGGTAGTTATCTCCTGCCAGGGGACAGATTCTGGTGGCAGGGGAGAACTATCTCGGCACCACAGCTCCTCGGAGAAGGTGGGTGTGTTTTGGTTGTAGTCTGGGGGCGGAGCTTGCAGCACAGACTCTTCCTGGAGAGAGCTGTTGGCATCGATCTTACGTCAGCGCGTTTCCAACCGCTCGTTTTTGTGGGTATGGGGGGGCTGCTGCAGACAGTGCAGGTTTTTAGAGGATTACTCTTAAATGCATGAAGGGATCAAAATACTGTTTTAGGGTTCTTTATAGAGAGGAATGAACACTAAAATAGATTTAAAACCTCAAACAGTAGAATTTTCATGGTAGGGCCCCTTTAAAGATCTTGTGTTGAAACGTCACCAGTGACTCCTTAGGTGTTAAAGTGTTAACTTTAGTAGTAGCAAAAAATAAAAACTTGTTTTTGTTTATTTTGTACCTTCTCAGCCGTAATTAGGGAGCAAGTGGTGAAAAAAATGTTGCAATTAGAAGTTGCAGATTTTGAATTTCATGCACATGGCGAGCTCGCAAGAGTGGGAGTCTCCAGTTACTCGTACATTTTTTTAATGGAATATTGTGAAAATTCAATGAATGGGTCCCTGTAGCTAGAAAATCCAGAAGTTTACTCTTGCCAACTCTTCTAAAACGTTCATAGATGTGTTCAGTATCCTTAGGAAACCAAGGCATAAAATGGTTGCTATGGAGATTAGCCATCAGAAAAGCCATTTTGAAAAGTGATTTTTTTTTTTTTTAATTGGGTCAGTATAAAGGCTACTCAGCAAGTAGGGTTGGGTCAACGGTGGGTAGCAAGGGTAGAGGGGGACCTCAAGGGGAGGGGCGGGTAGCACCCGTGGGCCATACAACGCCACTTGCAACTTTATTTATTTTTTGTCCTTTTTTATCCATGTTGTGCCTACGTGGAGTTTGTAACATTTGCAAACATGTTTCCTCTCTGGGTAGCAAAACTCTTTGACAATCTTTACTTGGAGTTATCTCAATGATTGGAATAAAAGTCAGTTTAACTTTAACAATCTCTTAATAGCTCTGAAGATTTGCAGATGTTTTGTGTTTCATTCAGATAGGGACTGTGAAGTCTAAAATAACTGTAAAAGTTTGATAAATAACGGAAAAGAATAATAATGTGATCGAAAAAGAAATAGCTTTCTGTTCACTCGTGTATTCCAGTGTTTACACACACACATATAATCTTCCAACTGAACAAAATGTTTAATAAAAAAAAAGATAAAACTCAACGGGCCATTGTATCAAAAACTAATTCGCTTTTCTGCAAATGATCAAGAAAGCATGTAATATTAAGATAAGACTTCATTTTCTTTTCTTTTTTTTGGCAGTTTTGTAATACAAAACGAGATAAATAAAATATCAAAGCGGACTGTTGGCCCATGGTATCAAGAGAAACAATGCGTTTCAGAAAACAATAACTGTTCTCGGTGCTGGAACAGTAAATGTAACAATGTGCTTCTGTTACATATAATCACCGAGATTAAGGCAGTCAGTCAAAAGAAAAACTAATTTATAAGTAATATTAATGGTTTTAGAGTGATTTATTAGCTGCTGGTCATGTATTTTTAAACGCTGTATTTTTTTTACAGGTTCATTTCCTCACAATTTGTCTTTAAAAAAAAAGTCTATGCCAACAGTTTATATTCCTCGTATTTTTAAAGCTGGTCATAGATTTTACTATCACTAATAAAATCAAATAATAGGAGGAAAAAGTAAATGTCAGTTAAATCCGTTGGAATTTCTTATTTGATGCTTTAATGATTGTAAGATGCTGATGTGGATCTGTGTGCGTGTCGTCTCCTTTTCCTGACTATCTGCAACCCCACAGGCACAGACTCCCTCCTTGGCTCGGTGGCTCTGCGTATCGTGATGGGCAGCTGGTGGCTCTTCACGCTCATTGTGTGTTCATCCTACACAGCAAACCTGGCAGCCTACCTCACTGTGTCACGCATGGACAATGCAGTCCGGTAAAATATGACTTTTTCTGTTGTGTCTTTTGCTTCGTACATTTCTGGGGGAGGTATGTTGACATAAGCCTTCAAAAAATGGTGTACCAGCATTTTCTTTGTGAATTTTAAGTAAAGGAAACGGGGCCCATTGGAATCTTGAGTGAGTGTTCCATCAGCTGCACTCAATACATCATGTTTCTTTAGCTCTGACCTGCTGCCGAACAACTAGCCCTGTCCTCGGACTAAATGTTATTTTACTGTGAATCCAATTTGGTGTGATGTCTCTCCCAGAAGAATGAGCAGCAAGGTATTTGATTGCATTGCTTCTGTCTTCTGTTGAACAAAGAGCCACATGGGAACACGCGAGCAGACTGGGTGAATGCTAAGCAGAACACATCTCACTTATGAAGACACTTGGTCTTTATGTGCGAGTGTTGGTTTGTGAGGACGATTACTGGGATTTTTTTTCTTTTTTTCTTTTGTGGAACATTCCGTGCAGTTCGAGGGACAAACAGACTGCAAATGGATGCACTTAGCAGTTAGCTGGTTGAGGAGGGTGTTTGTGTTTGTGTGGCGTAGTGCACTACCTGGACACAAGTTAGTGCATGAGGATGCAGAACCTGAAGCGCCCCGGAGTACATCCCTGATGATGTGTCCACAAGGAAGGCATCTACAAGGACGCTTTTGAGGAACATTTAGTCCAATTTGAGGAACAAACTAACTGCAAATTGATGCACTTAGCGGTTAGCAAGGTAGAAGCACATTTATTTTTACTGGAACAATTACAACATACTGTGTGCTTCATCTGATGTTCTGATCATGAAATATATTAAACATAAAGAAAATTGGACATGTTTGCGACTTGAAACTTTATAAATTCCTAAAGTTCCGCTCCAATATTTTTTTTTAATCTATTTTCAAAGTATTCAGTCGTCTTTTAGTTGTGATTATGCAGTTTTTAGTGAGACTTAAACAATTAAAAACTGTCGTTTTAAAGAACATAGTTTCTGCAGATTTGCTGAAGTTTATTAGAAACTCCCCTCTGACTTGAAGGCGGAACATTGACATAAATAAAGACGGACAAAGCAAGGCTATGATGTCACCAATAGAAAATACCTTACGGTCGGTTCCAGCAAATTAAGTCAATTCAGACGCCATTTTTGCGCGGTACGGACTTCACCATGTTGGAACCAGATGACATTAGTCAGCAGTGATTGGTCTGTCTAAGTCATCCTTTCTATGACAACCACTCTTGCTAATTAGGAGTAAAGTTGTTAGTTTTTGTTGCCAGTTTTTTATATGATGTCTTGATTTGATGTGTTTTTAGCATAATGCTGTTCTTGTCTTAATGAGGAGGATATTTCTGATCTTTTTTTTTTTGCTGAAATATGTTTCCTTTTAACTTGTAAAGCACTTTGGGCCGTATAGAAGTACATGAAAAGTGCTAGACAAATAAAGTTTGATTGATTGATTGATGAAAGACAAACTTGTTTTAGAAAGATCATTTTAAAAAGTGACACCAGAGCAAGACTGGTTATTGTGACGAATAGAATGACTGAGTAATAGCTGTTTATTTCTCACTTGAACTCAAATGACATGCTTTTGTGTCGGCACAATACTCAACAATTGCAATTTTAAGCTAAATTTTCTTGACATTGTGAGAAAAATGAAACAAGAACATGTCAAAACCACCAAATTCATGATCGTTATTGGAGCATTTTTCTACCTTAGAGTATCTGAAAAGACTGTTTTTAAATTAATAAGCAACAAATCTTGTTTAGAAGAACTCCAATAAAACTCCCCTTATTTTCCAGTGGAATTGTTTTTTTCATCAAACAATCATTTAAAAAAATCAAACTAATGCTGCTGTTTTTAATTTTAAAAGAGAAAAACTGACAATGAATTTCTCTCTTCTTTGTTAACATTGTAGCTCTCTACTTTTATATTCTTCATGGCTCAATTTATGAGCAATAAAAGAACCAGAGAAATGAAATTGTCATCAAAAATATGTGATGAAACTGATGATCTTAAAGCTAAAGAGATTTTTGTTGGCAGAAATAGAAAAATTAGTCAAAAAAGTAAAAAAAAAAAACCCTAACCAGTGCAAAATTATATTAAAATACTTGTTTAAAGTTTTAGAACACTAAGTTTACACCTTATTTGTTTTAGTTCAAGATAAAAGGCCAATAAACGGCTTGAATTGTTATAAAAGGATCTGCCAGAGGTTAAAATAAAAGGTAAGCCTAACAACAACTGAAAGTTTGGTACATTTCAGACATAAAACGACTCTTTCCAAGGAACACAAAATAGATTAACAATTAAAAGTCATTTAAGTGCACTAGAGGTTGATTAAGCCTTAAGTAATTCCTGTAGGTATTCTAATGTTTCTTGATTGCTTAAATTCTTCTCTGTCTGAATAAAAACAATGTTGGACACAGAAGAATTAAACTTTTGTTAAACTTTTTAAGAGAACAGTCAGTGTTGCAGGGTTGACAGGAATAAGGCATCACTGAGATGTAAGAATAAGACAGAAGAGGATGGATACATCACCCGATGACTATTGAAGAGGGGAATAAAGAGTTAAAGTTTGATTCATTGCACAGAAATCGTTCTATGTAGTCAAAAAAAGTGTTAGGGTTGCTACTGAGTGTTACTGTAAAACACAGAGGAGGAAGTGTAGTGGTAAGGGATTGTTCTTCTGAAGTCTGGATCAACAGCATGATGGTTTCGAATTGAACATATGTTAACGTGAAAAAAACTTTTTTTTTTCCCAATATTCAAAATCATATTTGATTAACAAAATAAAGATTTAAGTGAAAAAAAAAAAACATAAAAGAAAGTAAAAATTAAATTAGAAGTAACCGTTTCCTAAAGTAGCGTAACATTTTGATAAAGAAATGTTAGATATTGCTTGACAAAAACAAATACAAGAAAGCAAAATATATAGATTTCCATAGTTTGAGTATTTAACAGCATTTCCTTTATGGACAGTATGTATAAAAACAGTGACACAGTGCTTAAAGATGAAACCACAATAGCAATTCAGAGTTTAAGACTAACTGTATTTTAAGTTTTCAGGGGTTTTTTTTCCGTAAAAGTTTTTATGAAGATCCTAAAAACGTAATTCTCAAATGTGATTGTTTTAGCAACATCCATAAAATCCAACCATGAGCTCCATCTGTCTTTCTCAAAAAGGCAGTGAAACCATCCAAATACTTCTAACTAATTAGAAACAATAATAAAATTAATACAGAACATGAAGCTCCAAGATAGATTTAAGCTTTACAACACAAATAACAGCCAAGTACTTCAAAGTTTTGATTCAAATGAGTCAAGACTTTATTTTTAATCTGGCTCTACACTTTGTACTTTTTTAGGAAAACTTTCCGCTTTTGCCAATGAAGGGACAAGGGAAATCAAAGTGATGTTGTAATTATTTGGACGCTTCCCTCCTGTACATGGTTCTGCCATTTAAAGCAATGCACAAGGCTGAACTTAGTCTCTTTATTGATCACAAATGAGAGTGTATGTTGGCCTGCTTCAAGGTTAAACTTAGCAAGGAAAACAACAGAAAATAGAGATCAGGTGGACTTTGTTTGAACTGCCAATATTGAAGTTTAATGTCAAATATTAAGGAGTATTATTTTATAGGGCTGGGTTGATAAAATTGATTATTAATCTAAGTTTAATAGATCAATAATCGATGCATAAAAGTAGAGATCGATCCGATGCATAATGCTAAAGTCTGCTAGCTTGACGCTAATTTATAATGGGATTTCCCATAGGACAGCTAATGCTAACGCTCGGTCGACCTAAACATACATTGCTGGCTAAATTAACATCTTTATTTAGTCACAGGCATGAATTTTCCAAACTATTTTAAGAAAATATTTATTAAAATGTGTCCAAAACACAGTTTCAGCTCATATTTTCTTCTTCTTCTGGAATAAGGTGTAATGCTACAGGGCGATCGCCACCTAGTGGCCAAACTGAAACGTTTTGTTGCAATAGTTGGAGCTTTTCCATTTGAGAATGAAACACTGTATGGTATTAACAACCTCATTATAATTTTTTACTAATACATTTTACAGTATGTGAACTGCATCAGATTAAACTATCTTCAAAACATGTATAAATAAATAATGTATCTCTATATAAATGTGTCTAAATGTGTAAACGGTTTAAATTCAAAATTTAATTTAATATTAATTATTGGTGATATTCTACATAATTTGGAAATCCAAGAATTTTAGTCAAATGTGTCCTCTCAAATTAAAAAAATAGACTTTTTCTTTTTTTATATGTATATACATATTTATATTTATCAAAGTGAAAAAGTTAAAACTTGATCTCTGACAAACACGGCCAACAACAGAGCCTTTTCTTCAGAACTGAAAGCCTTTTTTTCTTTAACAGAAGCAGATGGTTACTTTGCTGTCTGTCTTTATTAGGAGAAACAGATGACGGAGTAAATAAATAAATGTAAAGTATCTAAAAACGAGATCCACCTATCATAAACGCAGTAGCCCTTACCTGCTTTTTATTTCTTTAAAGTAAGCTAGACTCTTGGAGCCGGTTGTGCTGGGAAAGTAATTGCAGGACGATTACCATTAGAAGCAGCATGCAGCACACTACAGGTGCTGCTAATTTACTTGATACAGAGGATGCTGATTGGTAATTTGCACCAGGGTGCATCGGAAAAAAGGAAATACTTTTCAGTCTGCTAATTGATTAAAATGACCAAGAAGTTTTAACTGAAGTCTTTTTTTTAGTGTGTTTGAACCAAAAGGCTAAAACTTTACTAAAAAAAATAAAAACACCGTAAGGGCCTTAGGACATTTAGCATCCTGTAAATGACGTTAGCGGTCCACCGCTACATGCTAATGCCAGTTGTGTTTACTGTCATTAAGACAACGGATGCAAAATTTTCTCTAAATTAAAATCAATCTTAAGGAAAGTCGGTTCTAACTAAAAGTAGTTCAGTAATGGACACTTGTGAGTAAATAGTAAGCTAGCAACATTTTGAAGATGCTAATGCACAGATAGCTACATTTTACTGAATCTGTGTTTTTTACAAGTTTAGATTCTATAGATTTAAGTACTTTATTATATCATTTCTGCCAATTTCAAAAAATTATGTTCAATACATGTTTTTTTACTAATTGTGTAAAATATAATTTATCTCAAGATCATCATGTTTATGTAGTATTTTAATAAGATGTGTTCTGATGATCATTTTTTAAAATGTTTTCTTCTTTTCAAATCAAGGTCACTTCAGGACCTTTCCAAACAGGGGGATGTGGTTTATGGGACCGTGAGGGACTCAGCTGTCTATGAGTATTTCAGGGCCAAAGGCACCAATCCTCTGGAACAAGACAACACCTTCGCCGAACTCTGGAAGGTCATAAACAAAAACAACGGCTTCGAGTATTCGGTTTCAAGCCCGTCAGAGGGAATCAAAAAGGTGAGAGTCAAATGTGGTCATTTTCATTTCTTATTAGCTTTAGATGGAAAGTTTAACAAGTATTTTGGCTAATTCCCAAAGCATTAGCATCAAGTACAAAACTCTAAAAAAATAATTTTTTTTGTTATTTTTTAACAAGCATCTTCCAATTTCATTTAAAAATATAAAACTAAAAAAGAAAGATCTAATTGTAAGGTGGCAGACATGACCACATGCTAAATACGCGTTCGAGAACGTACTTTTGGAACGTTTATCAGTTTCCTGATGAAATAAAGCAAATAAAATTATTTTGGACACAAAAGCTGTTCAGATATTAATTCAAAAATGCACTTAAGGAAACCCTCACTACTTACCAACTACACATTTTGTTAAAAAAAATCTTTAAGTCAATGAAATCACAAAACATTAAAGCCTTATTCATTCATTTCTTTTTTTACAAATGTTCTTTCCACAAAGGTAGCCCTTTTTTCGGTTTCTCTGCACATGTATTTACAGCACTCAAACCTTCACCACAAAATCCGATTTGTGCTCCAGCAGCATCAATCATCGCTACATTTCTAGATTGTTAACTTGATCCTTCTGTTTCTGATAAATGAATAAATCTCTGAGCTGGTTCCCTTTATTCCAGTTATGATCTCTAATAAATTAATCCAATTTTGCTTTTCATTATTGTGTTGTGATTGTGCAAAAATTAATTATAATGTAAATTAGCTTGTCAGATGCAATCCAAGGCTCTAGGAAACAGTCGGACATAGCCATGGTTGAGCTCATTCTTTTGTTGTTTTTAAGCTACTGGTAAATAGAGTAACAATGTTCTTTTTAATTTAAATAATGAAGAAACAACTGAATGGGCATTTATGTGAACAACATGCTGTTCAAATATTAGGAACTTTGTATTTTTGTGTTAAAATTTAAAAACAAATCGAACACATTTACACTTTTGATTAATTTTAGAAGTTTGAAGTCTAATAATGTCAAAAATGTTGTGCGCTGTACTCTAAGTGTGCAAGTTAAAATGGCTTTTTTTAACTAATTAACCCTAGAAAAATCACTTTTGTCGGGTAACTCTAATGTATTTGTCATAAAAAATAGATAAAAATAGGAGAACAAATGCTAAATTGAAGTGGCTTTATTTTATTTTCAACTGTGGTTTATGTAAGAAAATGTAAAATATAAGCATAAAGATCCTAAAAGCATTCTTGAAAAAAGAAAAATTAGGAATATGAGAACAAAAAAATTCATTAAAAAAACTGTATGATACTAGAGAGTTTGTCTTTGGTCTATCCATTCCTGGAACATGTATGACTTTACCCAGGGACCATGAAACTCAGTAAAATGCAATATATTGGACATCATGTAAATACTTTTGCATTAAAATACTTTTGGTGAAAATCACCCACCGATATTGTTCTGGGGTTAAGCAGAACCTGCCTTAAAAACAAATCAAAAAAACAAATTCGACTGTTTTAACCCTTAATCCTTACCCTATCCAAAATAAAGTTTTTGTTTCCGTAAAACTTACACTTTAATTAGTCTAATTTTTGTTATTTTTCTTTGAAATTTGAAACATTTTTCCTTGATGAAGCCCCCTACTAGTACGCCTGTTTTTTTTTTTTCACTTCAAACATATCTTTATGTAACGCTCATCTGCGTGCTTTTATGTGGTTGTTATGGGAACTGTTCCCTCATTTCCAGGCAAAGCGGGAGTCATATGCTTTCCTGTGGGACATGGCGGTGGTAGAGTATGCGGCTTTGACAGATGATGACTGCACGCTGACTGTAGGAAGAAGCAGCCTGAACACCAGAGGCTACGGCATGGCCCTGCAGCACGGAAGTCCTTACAGAGACCTCTTCTCTCAAAAGTGCGTACATTTCATTTTCTGCTTGATCTCTGTGATTTAAATCATAAAAAAAAGTTGCACTAATTTAAAAAAAAAAACAGTTTTTGGTGAAACTTTAGATGTAACAGGAAGGCTATTCTGGTTCACTTGCAGTTTAATGTAAAAAAAAACAATTAAGCTATAATTGTTTTTCCTCTCTTTTTCAGAGATCACGTCTTTAACGTGCAGATTGCAATCAATCAGCATGTCTTGTAATCTGCTGCAGTAAACTAAATAACTGCAGTTTTTAATAGCATTTCCCCTTTATGAGTCTTTAATGAGCTTAAAGTCGAGAGCTAATACATTAGAGTGAGCTTTTTTCTCCTTAGTTTAATTTGGTGAGCTTCAGTGTGTTTTAATTATTCTTATATGATATTGATATGAAAATTCCTTTTTTTTTGGTTGTTCTTTCCTCAGCAGTTTTGTTCCTTTACTAGCTAGTAGGGATGTAGACACACACCATCTGCCGGTACGTGCACCACAATCAGCGCAAATGACTGTTCACGCGTAGCTTGCGGAGAGAGCTAAAGAAAACTCTTGTCACAGGAGATTGGTCAAAGTTGTGATAAAACTGTAACATTGCAAGGTGAGGAAAAAATCTGGGGTTTGCTTGAATTTGCGTTAATAGTTGCTATTGCAAAATTGCGGGACTGACTTACGTAAAACTTTTAAATACGAAAGAATTTCACAGTAGGGGGGCGCAGATGAAACAGCACACACATTCGCATGCAGACAGGCGTGCACACACACTCACAGGCGCGCAAACCCACTTAAAGCGAGCCTTCATGAAGAAATGTCATCTGCTCTGCATTTTTCTAAATTTAGGTGCAGACCGAGACAAACCAATGTTTACATTTTTGTGCAGTAATGAACATGTGGACGAGTTTGAATCGTTTTTCTACCGATTTACAAAGAATCGCTACATCCTTACTAGCTAGGATTAAACATTGACAGCCACCATCAATTTTCCAAGAAGTTCTTGGTTCGTGCTTAACTGCACATATTGTTGCTGTTTTTTTTTCAAAACAGGATCTTAGAAATTCAGGAAAAAGGTGACCTCGACATCCTGAAACAAAAGTGGTGGCCAAAGAAAGGCCGCTGCGACCTGCAGAGCCACACAGACGCTCAGCCAGAGGGCCGAGCTCTGCGTCTGCACAGCTTTGCCGGCGTGTTCTGCATCCTCGCCGCTGGGCTCCTGCTGGCTCTCCTAGTGGCTGCGCTGGAGACGTGGTGGAACAGCAACCACTGCCGGAGAGAGCAGCCCAAAGAGGTGACCACCGACAACTCGTCGGGCCAGGGGTCGAGCCTGCTAACCCAGAACCGGGCAATGGTGGCCACCACTGGTCTCCCTGCCCCACCACGGCCCCGGTCGAGACCCAGACCCCCAGGCCCCCCGTCCTGCCCAGAGATGCCACTGCCACACTCTACTTTATGGATCCAGCAGGCGCTGACGCCAGCCCCGATTTAGTAGAGCTGCAGTACACCCAGTTATAATAGGTGTGCCCTTGGTGATAGTCCAAACATTACGCAATCAGTCATTATTTCTCATGTTGGGAGAGAGGTTGGGGTGTTTATTGGGGGATGTCTTGTGCTTCTCTGGTATGGAGAAGCCCAGTAAAAACATAAAAAGGTCAATTCTTGCAAATTCAAAGTTTGTCAATAAGTGCTTCAGTATAGCTCTTTTTAGCCAATCCATTCAAGTCTTAAAGCTTAGAAGCTTGGATTTTCTTTTGCTGTTGTTGTTGACTGGGCAGCCCTTCTGCATGAGGTGTCCAGACAGCTAAGGCTTGACATGGATCCCTAAACTAAAGTGTGAGCCTTGACATTCCTGTTTGACTAGTAGTAGCACTGGAAAAAAAAAAAGAAAAAGAAAATAAGACACCCATTTAAGGCACATTTCTTTCCGCAAAATACAGTAAATCACTCTCTGATGATCAGAGTTTGACTTACTGATGTTAGCTCCTATTCCAGCGTTTATATGCAGCCACTCTCGCAATGATCAAATACTTCTGTCATTTCAACAAGATAAAAGAAAAGCACTGAAAGTTCTCGGCTTTGATCCAGAACTTACTGTTTAGAGATTGACTTAGTAGCTCAAACAGCGATGCCGCTTTCAAAAAACAATGTTTGATTTAATTATACTGTTTGCTCACATGAATCAAGAGGCAAACCAATACTTTACAAGTGTGTCCAACATAGAACTGTAAGGTTTTCAAGCATCCAGATAAGGAAAATAAAACAAACAAAAAAAACCTTGAAAAACAAATAGCAAGTCATAAAATATTGTCATCTGGTTAAAAATGATCTGGGTAATTAAGAATTGCCGAAATAATAACTTAATTAACTAAGATTAACCAGCACATTTTTAGAAAAAAAAAAATGACTTAAGTGAGGGAAAAAAGTTATTTTACAATTAGTTAAAAATGGAAATAAGTAAAATATACATTTTATACGCTTTTTCAAACATTTCTGTTTGACTGTGATTTATTCGTGTTACTTAAAAGGGGACACAAATTTAGTGTTTGAACAAAACTTTACCTCAGGGTGTCAAACTCAATCGCACTGGGGGCCAAAATCCAAAACACACCCTATGTCATGGGCGGAACCTACCGAACACACTCAAACTAAATCTTTGAAACTTTAAGAATGTAACTTTTTAGTATAACCATAAATAAAAACAGGCAGGAATATTATTCCAAAATAAAACACCTTGAGGCTTAAATAACTTTCCTTATTTTACTCTCCTTAAAAAAAGATTTTGTCAAAATTATATAAGAGAGAAATAGGTGCAAGATAACATCTTGGCCCACGGGCCTTGACTTTGATACCAATTTAGCTATAGTGTTATATTTAAATCGCTTTCATTTTTCTTTCTATTTTATTTCATTTAATAACAATGCATAACATTAAAATAATACTACATACACAAAAAACAGTTAAACAGTTAATAAATGAAAAGGAGCCCCTATTACTAAA
The DNA here is from genome assembly GCA_003999625.1 of Oryzias javanicus. Classification (NCBI taxonomy): domain Eukaryota; kingdom Metazoa; phylum Chordata; class Actinopteri; order Beloniformes; family Adrianichthyidae; genus Oryzias; species Oryzias javanicus. The sequence continues at coordinate 18,536,112 of CM012451.1, forward strand.
TCAACCAAATTAAATCAGAATGTATCAAACAATTCCTTGAAGTCAAGCTGTTCCTAGAATTAAGTAATCTGATTAGTTCTTTTCATGCTATATACACACTGACCATGTGACACTGAATGCTTGTTTTTGAATGTGCCTTTAGCATTCGGTGTTCACTGTCGCTACCCAATACACAGTTCTCATAGTTAGACTAGGCTTAGTGCAAAATATTGCAAATCTTACACCAGGCTTTTTCTTTAGCAGCTCTGTTCCAATATATAAAAAACTTGGGCCCAATCTGAATTCATCCTCTACCCCTACATTTAGCCCTTCAAACAGAGAGGTATAGAAAAGTAGTGTTTTCACGTCACCACCCCTCAATGATGTCAGCAATAGTAGCTGATCATCTACATTAGCGCGGAGCTGCTAGCGCTCAAAAAATACTTAATTATGTTTTAAAACTTTAAAAAGGTCACGCTGAAACACAAAGTCATGACTTATACTTAAATGCAAACTTTTGTGCTTAAGAGCACACCAACTTAAAGGAATACGTCTCTCTGCGTGTCGCCGAACACCCTCGCGTAGGTGGGATCCACAGTCAAAAGTCCCTACGCGTTACACTTAAAAACAATTTCAGACAGCATTACCCCTACAAATGGAGGGGTAGGGAGAAGCTGTAGGGGTAGGGGAAGAATTCAGTCACATAATTTGTGTCAGGCACAAACCCTAATCCTTAATTTCTCCTCCGAGATCCAATTTCAAACAGTTGGCACTTATGTGAATAGATCTCTACCAAATCTATTGGTCAAAGTTCAACTGATATTCGCTTGTTTTGTAAGTAGAGCCCAAAAACAGAATCGAAAACATTTGTAGTGAACGCAATAATTTTGAATTTACGTTTCATTGGAAGTGGTCGCTTGAGCGCGTGTTACCGAGGCTGGTGTTAAAATAGCATCAGCAACAGTAAAGGACATTTGAAAAACGTTTAGCTGCACACAAAAATACATCTTTTTATCATCATGAGAGGAGGAAAACTATGACAAAATGAGGATTTGTCTCCAAACATATTTACCTTAAATGCCAATCTGGGATTTCAGAACATTTACTTAAGAGTTAAAGGAAAGAATGGATGGTGCCACTTTAATCTGTCTGTAAAACAAGCCACAAAATGAGATGTTTGGAATTAAGATGCAAACATTTTTTTTTCCCTAGACAGTAGATTGTCTAACTTTTCTTTGACCCACTTCCGCACAACACCTGCTGGTTGTGTAGGGAGTCTGCTGCGTTAAGCTGTTAACAAGAAATATACACAGCCAGGGGACTCTCCCATAAAATCACAAACTATTGGTAGTTTGTGAGACTTAAAGCTTTCGATGGGCAGATTTATGCAGACGCACTCATGAGCGAGGAAGTGCTCAGACTGGTTAGTTGTCCAACGGTATTACTTCTAGGAGGCAGCCCTACCACATGGGAGACGCTGAGGAATGTTAGAGACCTAAACTGATCATACATTGAAGAAAATAGGTACAGCCTCATCCTGCGCTCCTCACATGGCTGTGAGTCATGCTCAGAACAGCTGGCTGGATGGGCATGTCGTGTGAAGCGACAGGTGAACGCAGACGTACAATCCCAGACCCAGGTTTCATAGCCCAATGGCTGCAGAAGCAGTTTTCTACGCTGCAGTTTATAGATGTTTCCAAAGGGACTAAGAAAAAAAAAATATGATAATTTATATTAAGTTTTTCCATCCAGCTGCCAATAAATACATGCATATGTTTGTGCAGAGGAGCTCGAGTTTTCTGCCAACACATTTGCTAAACACTTTGGCAGAAAAGACAGTTTATTTTCCAATTCAACAAAAGTATGAATACAAAGTCTGTGTTAATCAAAAGGAACATTAGCATTTTTCCTAGCGGATTCATGTTTAAGTAACATATTCTTACTCCCAACTCATCACATATTAATGTTTGGCTAAGGATTCCTCCTCGTCAAAAATGTATATTTTTGGTGTCCCTAACTTGTCATTTCTTGATGTGCTGGTTACCCCCAGTGAATCACAGGTCCAACCAGTCCAGTACCAAGACTGTATAAGTGCAAACTGGACATAACAAGTGTTGAGGCTTCCCGTAGGAAATACATTACCTCCAGGCTACAACCTTCGCAGTCACTTTCTGATACGTCTACCGCCTTATTGCAAGCGATTCTTACCCCTGGACACTGATTCGTCCAGATCGGTCTGAGTCACGTTTTTAAAGGAATTAGTGTCGCCAATCATGAGTAAGCTTGTTCCAGCTTGTTCAAAGTCTACAACCCCCACTGAAAGCGGCTCGGATGAATCTGTCAATCAAACGTTCAAGGTGGGGCCAGCGAGCAGCACATGCTTTTACTGAGGCATCTGATGGGTCAGTTTATAACTTGAATAGCTGGTGATAAAGAAAATATATAATTAAGAAAATTAGGATTAGAAAGAACGTGCTTAGAAGAATGCATCAGATCAAGAATGGTCATTCTGACAAATAAACTGGCTGAAAAATGACTATTTGTGATTGGGACTTTGGCCTTATCACAACTAGCAGGTTCTTCTTATTTGGAACACGGGAAGGGAGGGGTTAATCAGTCTAGTTCCAACATACACAGTTAATGACTTTTACCTTTACACATTACTGGTTCGCAAAGCGCACCACGTCCAGGCTCGGTTTGTGTTGGGTACCGCGTCTGGTACCAGGTTGGGTCCGGTAGGCTTAGGATACTGGGTATGAGTACTCAGTGTAGTTCTGAGGGTTGCGGACCCTTAGTTTTACGAAAAGCCAGCACTTAAAAAAAATGACGAGTTGGGGTTACCTAAAACGTCAAAAAGTGACCCAAAGGGGTCTTCAACCAGCTGTCAAGATGTGAGGATATGGGACTGAGAATTGGTTGGTTTTAGTAAGACCTCAGGTCCTTAGCATATTTCCAGAGGCTCTTCCTTTTTTTGAATATGTTCTTCCTTTCCAAACGTCTTATCTAAAGTGGCTAACAAGGCATTTTTCCATTAGGCTGAGGGAGTTCTGATTACAACTCAACATCAATACATCCATTTACAGGCATCAATTCATTAGAGGCGACGTGAGGCTGAAGTGTCTTTCCTAACACTCGCTCACTCTCAAGAACAGAAATCCAACATCAAACTGTGCACTCTGCAGACCACAACTCTATAGACTTTTAGTGGAGACCTTTACCATGAAGGTTAGGTCATTGGATAGAACTAACTGCAAAAGTGCGAGAGACGTGATGCACGGGCGGACCAATGCATGTAAATTTACTCAACTGAAATTTTTTTGTTCTATTTTTTGTCAGAAAATGACCACATATCAAACTTTAAAACAGAAGTAATAACTTGGGTTAGGAGAACAGGTGTTCTGATCGGGTTAGAAAAAAGTATAACTTTTTAAGACCTTTGGAAAACACATATCTTATGACTATTAACATTGGTTCATATTCAAATATTAGTGTGACACACTACAGTGAAACGTCTTGGGTTATGTCTGAATTCCCTCACTACTCCCTAACCTCTAAAAGACTATAGTGCAGAACTATGGATTTTAACGCATCTATGACAGAAAGCAAACCTGCAAAAAAAGACTGCCAAACTAAAATAACAAAATCCAGCAGTTTAAGACTGCTGAGGAAATAAGAGTTAAAAGAGAACCAAACAAACCAGCACAACTCAAAGACCTGCTCCTCGTCAGCCTCCTGCCCTGCAGCAGACATGGCGTCAACCCTTTTCCAAAATAAAAACCTATAATATACAAAGACCATTTATAAATCCACTGAGTTCGGATGATGAAAACTTATCAAAACCAATTTACCTCAATTTTCCTGAACCCACTGTGTCCCTTTTGAGGTCAGGGGGTTCTTGGATGCTGTTGAGCAAAGGAGTTAGGGGACACAATCACTCCCAAATGCATAACTATAGGAGTACTTTAAAGTAACCAATTAAAACGTGTTTTTGGAATGTGAGAGAAAGCCAAAGTTCCTGGAGAGAACTAGAGAGAATTCAAACTCCACAAATAAAGATCCCAGCTGGGATTTGAACCAGGAACCTCTAGCGGACAAGCAAGATTACTATCCACTGCACAACCATGCAGCCCCTAAATTTAAATACTTTTTTGTTCAAACATGGTCAAAATTTGCTAATCTAGTGAGTTTCGATGCACGCTAGTTTTTCACAGAGATTACTGGAAACTTCCAGGATACTTGATTTTGGAATTGGAGATTTGGACACCCTGACAAAAAGCCAAACGCACTATTGAGTGCACTGAGTAGTTACTAGTGGGGGAATTTGGACACAACTTTAGACTCCGATAGAGCAATGGGAAAGGATATGGGCGTTGGGCAGGGGTGCATTGCTGCAACGCCATCTCTCACCTCACCCCTCATGATTTTTACCTGTTATCAACCTCTCTTTGTTTTTATTCCCTCCCCCCTACTGACTTAAATGGGTGCACGGCTGATTATGAGCACACATGAAGCATGGCAACATTTGTTCAATAATATTTAACTCCAAGGATTGAAATGACTTCCCAAACTAATCTGTCATTTGGATTTCATCTGATTGTTTACATCTGTGCGCTCAGTCATCATCTTGTTTACAGCTGATGCTTTTTATGCGAGTCACCTCCTGCAGATGTGCACCAACGCAACTGTGCAAAAACTGTAAACACATTAAGTAAAACTCAGAAGGGGAGATATTGACTTTATTATTTGAGTTTGGTTGTTTAACAGTGGTGCCTTTCAACATTGGCTGCTTAAATTATGTTATATTAGTTAATTAACAAGGCTTTTTGTTTATTCGGCATCCTTCAGAGTCACTTTAACTTTTGAATGCTCAAAGATTTATGGCAGAGTAGGCTGCATGTGCTGAATATAATCAGATGGGGGTGTTAAGAATGAAAGCTTTTGTAACTTGCCTCTCTTTGTCTCTTCTTTGTATTTTCACCTCCATTTATTCATTGAACCCTTTTTTTCATTGCTCTACCTCTTAATGTCATCCATGTTCTTTCCCATTCGATCAACTTTACTCTACCCTTGGCTCTTCTTTTTTATTCCACACTCTTTGGCCTTCCATTTATCTTTAGGACAAGGAGGTGAACCTGGAACAGGTCCACCAGCGCTTGAACAGCCTCCTGGACGATGACTTAGCCCACAAGCAGCTGCCAGGCCAGTCTATCGAGATCTCTGCCCTGGATATTGGCAGAGTGCAGCCCAGCCAGTCTTGGAGGCTTTGTCTGTTCGGGATTACCCAGCCCACCGGGGTCCGCCGCCGCTCTCTGTGACCACCTTCCTCCAGGAGGGTCACGGGGTCGGAAGGACACTGGGCGCAGCAGGCGGCAGGACCTTGCCTCTGCCTCTCAGCAGTGCCACAATGCCCTCTATTCGATGCAAGCACAGAGCGCCAAACGGGGGACTGTTCCGGCAGAGTCCAGTCAAGACACCCATGCCAATGTCCTACCAACCGATTCCAGGAGGACCCATCCCAGAGGCCGGAGACGCCAGCCACGGGACATCCATCTGAGCAAGCCGAACATTCACAGACATTTGAGCTCGAAATGAAGAGTGGAGAGCCAAACAGAGTGCCAACTGTGGAAGTCTATAAATAAAAACACTAAAACAGGATTTTTATGACCAACATTAAAAAAGTCAGTGACACTGACTCTTCACTGTACATATTTGTAAGTACATAAAGAGACGAAACATTACAAAAAGTGTATTTTGAATATCCTCAACAGCTGAGTTTAAAAATAGAAGTGTTTAAAAAAAATGACTGTTCAAACGGCTTTGTAAATTTTGTTCTAAAGGAATAAAGGTGACAATTCTTTGTGGTTGTTTTCTAAGTGCCAAGTTCAACATTTACTGAATGTACTGTGAGAAATAAAGAAAAACATTTCACACGACAAAACACAATGAAACAGTTGACTTTGTTTAATATGAAAAAATAAAAAGTATAACACAAAAAAAACACGGCGATCTGTGTATTCATACATATTGTTGGCACCTGTGTCTTTTTTTCTAATCTGAGATTTTGAAATTGCAGGTAAATTAGGATTATAGAAATTCTGTTTCAGAAGTGAGGTGAGAAGTACCTGTCATTTGCTAAAAGAAAGATTTATTGACTTGCTAATTTTCAAAAAAACATCTATTAATCTAGGAATATTTCAGAAATCAAAGTCCTTTCATGTATTGCATCTTGACAACAAAATATAGATCGTGTCGTAGGAAGTTCTCCGGTTTGTTGTACTTTATTTAAACTGGTTCATCTGTAGTGCATCACCCTTGCGTTGCGTAGGGAATCCATCTCATGATAGTTGATTCCATATATAGATTCCATTGTATCTACTCCTCTGGCTTCCACAGATATAGTTTGTCCTTAAACCCACGCGTCGAGTAGTTGATCCAGATTTTTGGTAATAAGGCCCCAACTCCTCTCCTTCCTCACCGAGTCCTTGTAGAATGCATGTTTTCTAACATAAGTTCCAAATTTCAACTTTTCTTCTTCATGGTGAAAATAGACAATCGCATTATCCATGGTCTTAATGTGCGATATTGCGCGGGCATGTCACCGTATATATATAATAAAATTGCATACATTTTTATTTTGAAAATTTGACAGAAGCGTTTATTTTCAAACTGGAATTTGTTTCCTGTTTTTCCTGCTTTTTTGACGGAAAATGAATATGTCGAAGGACTGGAATAGAACTGTGTGCTTTTAAAATATATGTTTATTTTCTTTAGATTAGATTAGATTAGATTAGATTAGATTAGATTAGATTAGATTAGATTAGATTAGATTAGATTAGATTAGAAAGTGATTTATTTCAACAATCAAAGCAAAAATAATGCAAGTTCAAAACAATCAACAGTGGTTAACATCCGTACAAATTTATGTCACACATCAGATAATTAGGCATTAAATTATAAATTGCTTGAAAGGGAGTGGGAAGAATTGCTTTGGCATGTCATCAAAAATATAAAATAACAATTTCTAAATTTTAATTTTGAAAACTCAACAGAAAATTTTATTTTGAAACCCGGACCAATTTCTTGTTTTCCGTATTTTGCAGCGAAGTTAATGCGTCAATGGACTGGAAATAGAACTGCCTCCTTCTAATTTCCATGTTTTGTGTCTTTAGATTAGATTACATTTAAAAATGGTTTATTTCAAGCAATCAAAGAAAGAATAGAATGCTTCTGCAATACAATCAACAGTGGTTTACATCCATACAAAGATATATCAGACATACATAAAATACATTTTCTAAATATTCATTTTGAAAGTTTTATTTTGAAACCCGGAGACACTACCAGTTTTTCCTAGCTGGAAGTAGAACTACGTCCCTGTAAAATGCATGTTTTGAGTCACAATCAATGTTGTGTTTTTGTACCTCTTAAATGAAACTTCTGTCGTTCATGGCAAAAACAGACAATTGTGTTATCCATGGTGTTAACATGCGCTATGCCAATGGCATGTCACTGTAAATCTAAAATAACATTTTCAAGAAATTTATTTTGAAGATTCAATAGAAGCTTTTGTTTTGACGCCTGGAACTGTTTCCTGTTAATCTGGCCTTTTGCAGCAAAATCAATGCAACTGGAAATAAAATTCCTGCGTAAAGCTTGCATTGCAGACGTGACAGAGGTGATTCTGACTGATTAATTAACGTTCTGTTTTATTGTGTCAACCCAACGCAACAGAGAAGAACCAATATAAATCAGCCTTAAGCTTGTACCTGGAATGAGCAACAAAAGATGTGACGGTAAGAGTTTATTCTAAATTGGGCAATAAAAAAATAGATACCTTTCCTTTTTTGTGTCTGAGGTCTGAAATGAATTTTCATCAGAGTGGCCATCCCTACTTCAAATGGAATCATTAACCATTCTATTTGCCATTTAGTGATCGAGTCTTTTAAATTCATTTAGGTGATCACAAAAATGCAGGTATGATTTTTCATTTGGTAAGCCACATCTTTGTGTTCCGTCACTTTGGATCCTTAGGGACCCCAAGGGGGTTTTTTGCAGTATTTTTGGAGGGAATTTAAATACCAATAAATTAGTGCTTTCCACGACAATGCTAGGATTTTTTGTGCAGCTGTTAACTAGTAGTTTATTAGACTTCGGTTTTCTCCTTTGCAGCTCGTTGCCTCAGATAATGACAGCACCAAGCATGTTTTGCTCTGAATGATCATACTCCTCAAATGGCTTCAGTCAGCATCTACAATGTCTTTTCTTTCCTGCCAGTTTTCTTCTGCGCATTAGCCAAAGGACATTCATCTCCGGGACACAAAAGCCCTCTTTCTCCCGAGCAGCCCTGCTGCAATATTCTCCTATAGTGGTTTGTTGTTGGAAATAATGAATGAAGGACTATTACCTATCTGGACCCTGCTCCCAAGGATGAATTAGCCTTTGGAAAGTTCAACTGCTTTGAATGAAAAAAGAGGGTTTGAGTTGTTACCTTCACAGACACAGAAAAAGTATTTTTTCTGAACTAAAATTACCCTTCTTGTTGAAATTTTTTTTTTGTAGCAGCTTCTTAAAAAAATATGATTTGGTTAAAATTTAGTAGGATTAAAATCTAATATTTCCTCTTCTAAATGTTTCCTCTCTATCTTTTATTTCTTAATTTGTTGATTTCCTGGGTATTCCCATTATCTGGGTTCTGAAGCACAGCAAGCCGCCCTCGGGTTGTCCGCAGTGGAAAGAGTTCAATATTCTCTCCAGCTGTCATTTACGTGAGGTTTGTGGGGTGATGCTCTTTGACAAAACTGTCCTCCGACTCTCCCGCTGATCTCCCCGGTCTGCTTCTTCGTGCTCAGATGAAGCTCACCGCTGATGTCTGCTTTCGAGCTCCCGGCTCTCACCGTGCACAGTCACGGCAGGGAACGAATCAAACTTTTTCTGGAGAGACTGTCACAACACCCTAAAGAAATATACCTATAGCCCCAGCAAAACTGACTTTTAAAAGACTTTATGAATTTTATTTTTAAAAAAATTTAAGACAAAAAAGTTAAATATGTTAATTTAAAAAATAATCATTGAATCTGTAAAACTAGGCTTCAACCAAATCTTAAGTTTAAGGGTGTATTCAGTAGGGCTGGGAATCACTGGGTACCTCATGATAAAAATTAGGTACGCGATACATGGCTCACGATATCGATAATATCGCGATACTGTGATAATTGGTAAAAAATTCCTCTCTAATAACTAACATTATATAGAACAACAAATATTTGGGGAAAATACATACCAATTAATTTTTTTAGCTTAAACACAATCATGATAACTTGTATCTTGTTTTGTGCAACAAATTATAGACACTTTTGTGCAACATTACTGAAATCAGTCATACTATGTCTTTGACAAGCATTGACACCAATTGAATTGGAATTATCTGTAAAATGCAATATTGAGTAGTGTCACTATTTAGTGCAGAATTGTTGTAAGCAACAGAACATTAACTAAATAATTCAGATGGCGACAGTTATATACTTCCAAAGGAACGTCACACCAAAGGATGATGAATATAACATTTTACAGCCTCTGTCAAGTGTTACCTAAGTTTTTGTGCACTTTTCCCACATTAGAAAAGGGCTGAGCATCCAAAATTGAATGGCAATAAATATTTACAAATTCCATTACAGATTAGCAATAAACAACTATAATCAGTAATAATTTATATGATTTTACGTGCTTCAGTTAACTGGCAACCTCTCTAATTTTACAGTGAATTTATGTACTTTATTTTAATTACATTTTTATTTAAGTTCAAACTGTAAATCCTACATTTTTTATTTAAGAATTACTTTAAATTAACATTAGCAAAAGTAATTACCTTAATTTGAAAACTTCACACCATAAATTTAAGGTGTTACACCGTACACCAGCAATTTGGCCGCATAACGAAAATTCTGACCGGTACCTGAAGTACACACAAACAACTACGAAGCACACACCTAGTTCCCACAACACACCGATCAAACAGAAAATAAGCAATCGCGGTCATTCTAGCGCTCAGATAAAAGTAACTTTTTATCGGCTGCCTTTTCTACAGATGGATGATAATTGCGCACAGGTAGACATGATTTACACACACGTTACCGGTTCTGTATCTAGCCCAGGGGTCTGCAACCTGCGGCTCCAGAGCCACATGTGGCTCTTTTATCTCTCCATAGTGGCTCTCTGGCTGAAGATAAATAAATAAGAGTAAATTTCAAAAAAATTGGAGATTAGCTATTATTTTAGCAAAATACTAACATTTTTGGCTAATGTACTACATACTGGAGTTTTTAGGCTAATTTAGAAATTTAGCTTCAATTTTCGCAACATACTAACGTTTTTGGCTTAGTTTTCTGAGAAATGTTATGCTAATTTGGAGTTTAACTAATATTTTAGTAAAATGCTAATATTTTTAGCTATCTGCTGATTTTTTTTGGATCATTTAGAGTTTAGCTTCTATTTTAGGAACATGCTAACGTTTTTGACTAAATTAGTTTGCAGAGGGATTTTAGGATATTTGGAAGTTCAGCTAGTTATTAAACAACAACCTGGCTTTTTTCGGCAGATTTGGCCTCTAATTAGTTTTTTATGCTAATTTGGAGTTTAGCTAATATTTTATCAATATACTAACATTTTTAGCAAATTTGTTATCTATCGGGGGTTTTAGGCTAATTTTGAGTTTAGCTTTTATTTCAGCAACATGTTAGAATTGTTGTCTGATTTAATTTACAGAGAAATGTTATACTAATTTGAAGTTCAGCTACTAATTTAGCAACGAGCTTGCTTTTTTGCTACTAAAGTTGGAAACATAAAAAATACCTTTTTTGAGAGATGCTAGTTTTATTAAATATATTTTTTTGCTTTTGTTCGTGCCAAAAACAGACATTATTCACATTTATTAAAAGAAGGTTATGAATGCAAATCCAAATTTCTTAAAGACTAACGTATGTCAATGCGGCTCCTTATAGGTTTTGATCAGTAGAAAACGAGTCCAAATGGCTCTTTTACTCTTAAAGGTTGCCGATCTCTGATCTAGCCAGAGCTTTTTCCTGAAATGAAATGCGTGCGTTGCCATTATGCTTAACGGTTCCATGTCAAGCGACTCAGATGCTCAGAACAACAGCTTCTTCAAATGAAAAAATAATATTGATACTTGGTGAGAACCTATTAAGAATCAACCCTGGACTAAACATTGCGATATATCGCTATATCGATGTTTTGGCACACCCGTAGTGCTGAACAAATTTTCCATCTGAATACACCTGAGCTGCTCTCCGACTCATCTTTCGAGATGGTCTGGGATAGTTTCCAATCTTACTGAGCTTCGGTTCACCCAGAGATTTCTCAGTCGGAATACAATCCGTTTTTAGAGAGAAACAGCTGGACCAAAACGGCCACCGTAGTCAGGTTAGGTAAACAGATTAGGAATGAGGGAATTAATGAACCATGGACAAAGCAAAAATTGTCATTTTATTAGATGGAAAAAGAGTCCAACTCTTTAGCTGTTTTACATCTATTTTACACATCTTACATGATTTTCTGTGACTTGATAACTACTTCCTTGTAGTTCCTTAACAGAATTCTCTTGAAAACAATGCCACAACAATCAGACACGGCAACTGATTAAAACGTGGTTGGATAAATATAGGCTCATTAAAACTACTTTTAATATGATACATGTTGCTTCTCACCATTTTCCCAACGATCTATTTGTCATAAACACTTACCCCCTTAGCCGTTGTCTTGCCACTAACCATCTTTGAAGTACACCTTTGCCATCCCAACGGTGTACCAGACGTTCAAAATTGGTCAGCTAAATACAAAGTTTGAATTAGAGAACTATCTGAACAAGAATTTCAAAGAAAAGTACTTCCATAATTCTGTCGTTGCTTTGGCCCATCCTCGTAATTTCCGACCAATGACTGAAGAGGTCTTTAGTCACGTGGTTTTGTTTACAAGCTTCAGCTAGAAACAGGAAAAGCTATTTGATGGCAGAATACAGACCAAACGCAAGGTTCAGGACTCAATCTGGACCAAATTAAATGAGCTAAATTATTCAATTATTTTTAAAGGCTGAATACACCCAAAGTAAAGTTCAGGTGATGTTGAGTTTTTGATACAGATAGACAGCAAGATAGTGGTTCAGGATTAAAAACCCACTCCAATGAAGTTCTGGTTTTTGGTGTTTTTAAAATGTTCTTGCAAGATTTTCTCATGACGGGTGACATACATATTAAAATTAATCTTAAAATGGAGTATAGGTAAAAAAATGTTGTTGGAAAAAGCCTGAAATGTACTGTAGGTGCTACATTCATCTGATGACTAGCTCCCTGCTGTGTTTCAATCTGGTTCTACTTTTAAGTAAGTAAGGTTTATTTATATAGCACTTTTCCCAGACAGCAGTCACAAAGTGCTTTACAGGTTATAAGTAAAACTACATAAAGTAAGTAACAGAGATACATAAAATACAGCACGTTTAAAAGTACATAGAATACACATGAGATTGTAAAAAAAAAAAACTTGTAGGGGAATAGATCCATGTACGTCTTCGTCCTCCTTGTTTGAGCTGGAATCTGAAATTGTTTGGCTGAATAGCTCCAATATTATATTTTGTTGCATCGCTTATTTTAGGTTGATGTTGTGATGGGCTGCAAGCTACCGGGAGAGAATGCAAACAAAAGAATGATGGGAAATTGGGGACAGCTTACTCCATGGCAACAGTAATGCCGACAACTCAGAAACTGCTTCCTAAAAAACAGATTTAATGATTGTTGCCTAAAAACGACAATCATAATTAAATCACTGGGATTGCTTTAAAAATACATTAGGAGATGATCGGAGTGGAACTTTAGAAGTAATTCTCATAATTAGAATTCACAAAAGCTTTTTTTTTTACTTTAGTATTTCGTCTAAGCTTTGTTGAAGTTCAAGAACTTTATCCTCTTGTATGATGCATCTTGGTCAAGCCCTTGGATTTAGATGAGATATACCACCAATTCATGTGTTCCAGCTGAAGGTCAATCCCATGTAAATCCTTTGTGCTCTATTAAAGCACAGAAATATCCCTCTGGGTCTATAATATCTCAGATTTTACCTTTGATAACCCTGACAACTAGTGTTATCTTTACTAGAAAATGGGTCTTTTCATTGATATAGACTTCTGTGGTTTTCTTCAGAAGAAAATCTGTCCTGCAAAGTCTTTTTTAAATTTTATTTTTCAATGATAGCTTTTAAACCATACTTAAAACAATTAAATGTATTAAAAAATGTACTAAGGTCAATGTGTGAGTATCTGGGCCAAAACAACTTAGTGAATTAGGTTTCTGTTCCAATATAATGTATCTTCTAAACCCAGTGGATCCCTTTCTGGGTCATAGAGTATTAATACAAGACCAGGTAAGCCTTAACTGTTTTTTTCATTCCATTTTTATTAGAGCACCTTAAGACAAATACTCAATGACTTCTGCACTTTTCTCTCTCATGCATCTTTTTTTTTTTGCTATTAAGATGCATTTTTTACAAACTTTTCTGCTCTGTGCTTCACTTGTGAAGAAAAAGTATCAGTCGTGTACCTAAAAAGTAACAATATTGATCATTTGAAAATATCACTGTCTTGGAAATATTGATGTTTTAAATGAGCAGCAAAGGCGTGAATACAAGAGCTGACTTCCTCAACCGGCTATCGATTCCCCTCTCATGCAAATAATGTCAGAACAAATTCCTGCATTTCAAGAAAATGGGATTTTGTAGCAACAGTGTCAGCATGACATAACGGCACCGCGATCAATGAAACCCTTTTAAACCATCCATGCATGTTAACTACGGGGACACACAAGTGTGTGACAGTTAGACAACAGAGATGCTGACAAGAACTGCTAGAGATCTCATCCAAGATGTCAGATCAGAAATTTGTTGAGTATCTTTAGATTGTGGAGTCGTTGAATTAAAAAGTGACGGTACAACTCTGTGGATTACAAAGATAGAAACATTTAGGCTGTTTTTGCTGATTAGAAAAAGTACAAAAATAGGCATCTTCCTTCCTATCTTTGTAAACTGTTTGGGTGTCTCTGTTTATCTATCCATGCTGGATTTCCTCATCTATTTCGTGGGTTGGAGAAAAGGCAGCAGGTCTAAGTGCAAACAGACATGTGGGTGGGTCTCTAGCTATATCATCTGCTTAGGTTAAGGAGAGGGATTGGTTTTGTGGCGGAATGCAGTGGATCAAGTTTGTAATCAAGCATGTCATTCCATCCAGAGAAAGACAAATCATCAGGGGCCTCATTTACAGTATACAACGGTGAATGGCTTCTAGAGGACAACGTGGTGAACACTTACAACGAAGCTGCAAGAAAATGTTCCGATTTACATGTTTATATGTTATTTGTGGCACAGCATGTTTTCACACTTTTATAAATATCAGCCTGTGGTCAGCTGTGAGTAAAGGCATGTGGGCTTAATTATTCCAAGAAGTCTTCTAAGGAGTATTTTTCTATAAATAAAAAAGCATTTCTACGACCTTCAATTAGCCTATGGTGACAAATACAACTGCATGATGGGAAGGTCTTAGCAGAATCTTCAAGATTTCATGCCACCACCCTGTCAGGAAGGCCAAGTGGGGCCCCGTATGGTTTAAAAGTGGGCAGAATATTTGGGCCCCAACATCGTAGGCTGGATTGCTACGTTGGTCAGTCACCCGGTGGATAGCGTAGCGAGCTCCGCCGCCCAGGGTCCGGCAGAGCAAGCGAGCGCCACCGCCCGCGCAGCTTATGTGGGGAAACACAGGCGGGGCCACCAAAGAAACTGTGGACAAACTGTGCACATTTTCTGCCGACTTTTAAACCATAGGGGTCCCACTTGGCCTAACTGACTGGGCACCCCATTTGTTTTGAAAGTCATTGGTGCGGTCATGAATAAGGCTGGTTATAATTTCCAGAAACTATTTGATTCATAAAAGCATGAATCGATTCACTTTTTGCAACTCTTTCAATTCAATTAAAGTTAGAGTTTTCACATTTATTTACAGATACATTAATAATCTACTTTATAATTTGAATATATTTATATTAATTTGATACAGTTCACATATTGTAAATGTTTCAGTTAAATAATTAGATTGTCAATATCATACAGTGTTACGTGGTTTCTCAAAAGAAGAAGTTCTAACAAAAATGTTCAGAACATTAACATTATAAATAGTGCTGCCTCTCCTGGAGGGCGTTACAGTTTGGCCACTAGGTGGCAATCATACTGTAGAGGTGCACCTTATTCAAGAAGAAGAAGAGAGTATAAGGAAAAAAAACAATGTTTCAGACAACAAATTGTTATATTAAACAATATATTTCCTTAAAAACATTTGGAAAATTCATGCCTGTGAGTTGATTTAGTCAAGATGTTGTTTTAGTCAGCAATGTATGTCTAGGTCAACCGAGCATTAGCATTAGCCAATTCCATTGAATGTTAGCATCAAGTTAGCAGACTTTAGCTTCTTTGCTAAATTGATTTATATCTTTTGTGAACTGATTGATGATCTATTAAGTTTAAATCGATTCAAATTGATTATTTGATTTTTTTCAACCCAACCCTAGTCATGTATGTAGACAGCAGTAGTCAGGCATGCAGAATTGCCTGCTTGTTCATATATCCTCAGGTTATCGGGTGAGTAACAGCCAACGGTACTTGATATGGACGGCTGGCGTCAAGAGATATTTCGTCCAATCAGAGCTGCAGCAAGCCGGCAATCCAAATTGTGGCTGTCCAGCTGTTGCTCACTTTCGTAATGGTATCAATCCCGCCTGTCATTGGACTGCCATCGCGTGACCTCAAAATGTGCCCAGATGTCCACTAACCGATGTCAACTTTTGGAGAAAAATTGTCCAAAAAATTGTCTGAAAAATTGTAAAATTTTAACTTTTTCTTAAAACCTCAGTGGCCACCGCATGGTGTGAAAAATGGTGATCGCCGGCCACCTGCTGAATTTTCTAAATAAAAAAATAAAAAAACACTTGGGCCCGATCCGAATACTCCCCTTCTCACTTCCCCTTAGCCCTTCCCCTTGATTTGAAGTGGCAGTTGAAGTCAAAGCTGTGTCCGGAATTTTTGTTTTTTACGCTACACACTCCAAACAGAGGGGTCCAAAGTCCGCTATCGCGAGAGTAAACCGCGCCGCGCTACGAAGCGCTTTTCTTCACTTTGGTGCTCTCTGAACCACAGATGTTTACATTTAAACGTAAGTAATAACATTATGTTGCAGTGTGACCTCTTTACATTTATAAAAATGCTGTTGTAATGTATATACGAGCGCTGGAAGCTCCGCGCTAACGCTAGCTTAGCGGGGATTTTGTTGACGTCACTGAACGAAACTCACGTCGGGATAAACGAAGGCGGAGGGCTAAGGGGAAGTGAGAAGGGATAAGGGAGTAATGTAGAATTGGCATAGTATATAAAAAGTATCGGGCCTTGCCTTTAGGTTGATGGGTCATGACATTTTGGGATAGTCTTTGCCACAGAACAGATAATAAAGACGGTAGCAGACAAAAGAAAGTTTGTGAACTCCAAAGTTGAAGAATGCTGAAATTCAAAAAGTGATTTTCTGACATTTCAAACCTGAATTATTGCGCATCACAATGTGTGTTCCACAATTAGTACAAATTTTGGGAAGACTTGTCTGGAATTGCTCCAAAAACTTTGAAGGCAGCAAAGTTAGCACAGGAAGACAAACTGCATATTTTATATTATTCCACACTTTCTTGTATCATAAAAAGAAGTTTCATAAAATAAAAAAAACGCATTTTAGAGAATATGCAATGGCAAGATTCCCTATTGTAAACATTCACCATTGCACCTCGGGGAAAAAAAATTCCTTTTTCAAAAGGAGCTAGAATCATCACTCACTTTATCCAGTGTAACTTTTTCCAATTCTCTGTAGAAAAACACAAAATGTAAAAAGTTTTTGGTCTAGTTCTTGAGTTAGAATATCTCCATGAAGTTTAGGTGTTCAAAGAAACAAACGACCCCGCTCTGAGATCTGCTCCAGGTCTTGTCTGGGCCACATTTCCCTGTTTGTCTCTTTGCAGAAGTTCTACGTCAGGGGTCTCCAACCGAAGGTTCCAGAGTCATTGAGGCTCATTTACCCTTCCATAGTAGCTGTCTAGCTAAATAAATAAAAATTATTAAATTAGCGTTGATTTAATTTATATTTGTTCAGTTTCTAGATTTATGGCTGAGGTGCTCAGAGACGTAGGATAAGAAATGTAAAGGTTTTTTTCATCCCTGTTGACATCAAGAGGCCTTCTTCAGAATGCACAGAATCTCAATACTTAGTAAAATATTGGCAAAAAGTTTGATCTTTTTTTTATTTCTAAGTTTATTTCATGAGTTTAAAGCACAATTCATCTTATTCAGCACAGCAGTGGTTAGTGGCAATCCAGAGCAGAGTAAAATATGTTTATTTACATGCTCTTTATATACTGAATCACCAAAGTGGACCTAAAATAGAACAAGAAGAAATAGGGATGTAGAAAAAAAAAAAAAAAGTTTTGTGATATATCACAACATATATTTGACGTACTTGTATCGATTTAAAATGCCAATATGCCAATATTTAATTTTTTGCCATCCTTCAGCGTCTTACTTTTAATTTCTATTTTTTTTTACTGAAAAATATTTTACTGTGAAAATCAGACATTGTTGACTGTTCACTTTTAGAACAAACATATAGGCACCATGAATTTCCTTGGTTGAGATACAGTTGCACTGGTTAACGTTACAATCATTAAATACAATAAATTTAACCATTTTATTACAATAGATTAGAGGTTTTTTGTTTTTTTTTTGAAAGTCATACATAAGAAAAGAAGAATAAAAAGGATTCAGGAACAGTCTTGGAATATATTGTGATACGTATCACATCGTGACCTGGTCATCGCGATATGTATTGTATCTTGTATGTACGTATCTAACCAATACACACCTTTAATCTTAGCTGATTGATTGAGTTTATTTCAAGCATAGATTGTGAAAAACATGGGACAAAACACGCAAGTGTTTAAAACTTATCACAGAAATAATGAAATGCATTGATTAGAAATTAGAAAAACAAACAGAAACAAAGACATACAAATATCGCAATTATTAACTTAAGTCAAGTAAAGTTTGATTGAAAAGTAGGGCTGCCACGATTAGTCGACTAATTGACAACCAATCGACTATTAAAATAGTAGACGACTAATTTAATAGTCGATTAGTCGTTTCTTTATATTATATGGAGTTGGAGAGTAGTAAAGTTAAAGTTATGGAATTGTGCTAGCTTTATGGACTATTTTGACATTTATTTATGTTTTTTTGGACTTTTTGAAGTTTAGCTAATATTTCAGCTGCATGCTAGCTATTTTGGCTAATTTAGACATTCCTGTTTTGGAGGCTATTATGAAGTCTATCTAATATTTTAGCTACACGCTAGTTGTTTTGGCTTACTTAGGCTTTATTTCAGTTATCTAGGCTACTTTAGCTAGCTATCAGCTTCAGTATTTTCAGCTATTAGCTTCAGTGATTTCATCTGTCAACTTCAGCATCTTCAGCTATCTGCCTAATAATTCAGTTTACAGCATTCACACTAGCATTATCGCAGATAATGTTATGTATCTAATTTTTAGTTAGTTTAAAGCTAATGATGGTTAAGGTGTGTGCTTTACATCCGGTTTGCGCATGAGCAGTAGAGAAATCGGAAAAAATGATCTGTGATTAGTCGACTGTTAAAATAATCATTTGTTGCAGAATTAGTGAAAAGAAGTGGGAAGAAGCGAATTTATATAATCACTCCCTACTTAGTTACCTCATTTTACAGTTTTGCATAGTTATGTAATCCGGTTTGATCAGATCAAATGCGGCTGCTCTTGGATGATGCACAGGAAGTCTTATTTTGAAAGGAACTCATACAAGCTTCTGTCAAAAGCAAAAAGAAATAATTTCATATTTGAAGAAAATGCTAGTTTTTCTTCAAATTTAAGTTGTTATTCAAGCCAAATAAGTAATATAATAAATATTTACTATAAAATTAACAATGCAATGAACGCAAAGTGGTATAAGGATTTTATAAAGGGTAAAATTAGACTTGTGCTGTCTTAAACTGGAAGTTTATTTCAAATTCTCCTCAACAACATAAGTAGATTTTTTGTACAAATGACATATCACATCAGGTTAGAAAAAAAAGATAAAATATTCAGTAAATCTACAATTTTCTAATTACACCCTCACAGTTCTAGGTATTGAGTTTCAGAGTTCATCTCCAAGAGGAATCGTTTTACAAATTGAGGAAGAGTAACACCAATGAAATCATATAATGGGTAATCATTACAGATGAAATCTAAATCTCTATCGTTTCATCACGTAGCACATTATCACAGGAACAAGGACTTTACAATTACAAAATTTAGCCATACGCGACTCGCATGAACGGTCTGTATAATTAGCTTGTGTGGGCAGTGTGAAGCAATCTGCTGTAAAATAACTTCCATTCTCCCTGCAGGGAGATCGCTGACCGTCTGTGCCGGCTGCTGCAGCCTCACAATCCACTCATTGAGCCGTTGTACCTAAGAAGGCATGCTGGGATTTCTCCTTCTTTTGGAGAGACATGCTGTCCTTTTCACTTCTTAGTCATTTCGATGCGCTTAATTTGTTTTGCCATGTTTACTTGATATAAGAATATCATTACAGAGTAACTGATCATTCAACTCCTTGAAACGTGAGACAAAAATGCCAATTTGTGGTTTTCTCTGTGATAAAAGAATGCAAATACGGACAGATTAATTTATATGTATATGTTCTGAAAATGAAAATAAACGAATGAAAGGTCTTTTTAATTAACATTGAGCTAATTATAAATAGAGAAGGACCACTGGTGCAAAATGTTGAAAAACATACAAACTAGGATATTCAACCTGCAGACAAGATAATATTTAAAAGAAGGATCAAATTAAAATCCTAAAAATAACATCCTCTCGAATCGAACATTATTTTCTAAAAAATACTTTTATTGATTATGTATATTGCTCAAGTTCAATTGACGATGAGTCACCCATCAAGGTTCATTTTATGCACATCAACTCTCTGGGTAGATTTTACTCTAATGCAAATAAGCAGCAAACATATTGTGCTGTGGGGCAAAATATATTTTAAAAAAAGGGTTATTTTCTAATTGTATTCATATTGCAGGCTTTTAAAACCCAAGAATCAATACTACTAGTAGGTATTTATATATTTTTTTAAATCATATTGTAGACAAATGGTTTCAGGCCAAAGTTTGTGACCAATAAGCAGAAATGTGCCGACTGTTGAAACACATGCCTAAAGACTTTCATTAAAGCTGTGGACTTCTACATTTTTCAGGCTACAGACCAATTTAATTCCAGACAATATTTTCACACACTGGCCTGTACAAGGCTGAAGTGGGTGTCCCATTTTTGGTATTTTTTTAGCCTCCAGTTTTCCTCGAGTTTTCCTTCATCCTCTGTAAAATATCTTCGTATACACTCGATTTCTTGTAGGAACTATTAAAATGTGATAGTGATTTTCCACTAACCAGTAACGGTCAAAAAAGGGAAAGATGACAAATCAGACGCCAACTTCTGCTTCATCTGATTCTTAAGGTCCAATGGATAAATACAAGCAAAGTCCATAAAACTGTTTTCTTTTTCTTTTCCCAGGAAGTAGTGGACAAGTACCCAAAATGCAGAAGACAGGAACTTAAAAATGTAAGAGATTAACCAAAACATGACAAAAACCATAAAGAACCAAAAAAGAGTGGAACTGGTGTTACTGACAAAGGGAAACCAAAACCACGACCGACAAAAACATTACACAATGAAACCACAGATTTCCTGCATTTTTAATTTTAATAATAAACATTCATTTACAATTTGAACAACTTTATTAACAGTATCCGTGTAGCGTTAGACAGCCGGTAGCTAAGTATTATGCGGATCTGGGATCCGGCCCGCGGGCCTTGATTG
Source organism: Oryzias javanicus (assembly GCA_003999625.1). NCBI lineage: Eukaryota > Metazoa > Chordata > Actinopteri > Beloniformes > Adrianichthyidae > Oryzias > Oryzias javanicus. The sequence continues at coordinate 18,557,126 of CM012451.1, forward strand.
TGACACATGCAATATACCGTATCTAAACACTGGAGCTAAAGCTCCGGCATTAGAGCTAATTCATTTTTTTTTTCAGGACTTCTGTCAGTGAACTTCAGTCTCAGTTTTTGAACAGAAAAAAAGCTCTCCCTAGTTTTACTTAGAAAACAGGAAACTTCACCAATGCAAAGATTTGTTTACTTGACAGTATCTCTGCACATTTGGCTTTGTTTTAGTTTATAAACTTAAAATCCAACATTATTCTGCATTTCAGAGCAAAAATACATCATCCCCTAATAATATTTTTCCACACTACTGTATTTATAAAAATAGCAAATCAGTGATCTTGGATGTCACAAATATTCGCACTCCAATTTTTGAGAGCAAGTTGCAAGTATTCGAGTGCTCGAATACTTCTTACAGCCGTATCAGTACTATAGACACTACGAACGTTATCGCAACATTTGTGTTTTGTTCACTTTAATATCATAGAGGTTCATTTAACAGTTGGTAGCCTCTTTTAGAGAACGTTTTTTGGTTTTTTTTTTTACACGTAACCGAGCATCTTGACGTGTCTCGAGAGAATGAGTCAGACATTTTGCGTAGAATCCAGTATAATTTTCCAAATTAAAACGTCACTCAGAATCTGATTATATATAAAACGGAAAAAAATGTAGGTTGTGTTTTCTGTAAAGCCCGGTACCAACTGTCTTACAGACTGGTACCGGTCTGTGGCCGGGAGGTTGGGAACCACTAGTCTAAAGAATTGTCTAGAAACTTCAAAATTTTTTTAAAACTAGAACATTTTATATGGGGGGTGTAAGGGGGCTGAAGAGAACAAATGAGGCAGCAGAGTGGAATGCCATCACTAATGAAAGAATTTTAAAATTATATTGTTACTGTTATTAATACATTTTTATTATTTATTGAAACTGTAGTTCAGAGCAAAGCTTTTTACTGGAGGGGCAGCTTCCCTCCCCTGCCCCCCTGGGCTTTAAAATATTCTGTTATGCGATTAGCTAACAGATTTCTTCACACGTTGCGGATACAGAATGGATTCATTCACTACTGCTTTTTGACATCCTTTAAGGGGAACTCATGCACATAATTCACATAAAGCAAAACCATTTTGTTTATACCTAAATATATTAGGCGTACAACATCGTAAACATAATGTAAAATGTGAAGACTTCTTGTTAATGCTTAACCAGGCTTCCAAAGCTATTATTCCTACTGACTGGATCTACAACTGTCAACACTGAAGAAGTTTTTGAAGGATTTAGAATGAAAAATGTGAATTATTTGCAGCTTGTTTCTATGAGAACATGTCTCAAAGACACTTTGCAGAAGCACACTACCTAAGAACAGCACATCTCAGAGATTTAATTACAGCAACCTAATTTTCCAGCACTGTCCTTAACATTTAAACATTGTAATTAATTTATAATCTTAGAATGTAATTATCAGTCATAACTCTTTTACTTTTTTATCCCACCCAAGACATACCAGCTATAAGTCAAACACAGCTGCTACTCCAATGTCAACTTGGAGAGGTTTAATTATAGTAGCCTTTCAGAAAACCAAATTTGGACCTGATAAGAGAAATACAACCAAATTAGACAACATCATTTAATTTCCTTCAAAATTAACAGCTTTCAAAGTGTGCTAAAATCATAGCCTATATGCAAAAGTAATTTAAGGAAAGGGCAGCAGAGTCAACATTCTTCCTCAAGGCGCTACGATCAAAATAATGGTTGAATAATTGAAGCTTTAAAATACTGATATTTTTTTTTTTGTCTCAAATGAAGAAGGGACCCCAGTGGCTGATAAACCATCAAAGCTTTAGATGAGCCACATGCAAGTAAAACAACTGCTTAGCAGTTTTGTGAATGCAATAAATTAGTAAAGAGTCTTTGAATGTGGCAACTAAATGCAAAATGAAGATAGGAGAGATGTATTGCAAGCTAAAGTAGTAGAAAATAGCTATTATGTTGCACAAAGAAGGAGCTGAGAAAGACGAAGAAATGTTCTAAAAGCTTGTAAAACCACTTTTCATTGTTGGAATCATAATAAGAAACACTGCAACTTTAAAACTTTTGAATTTTTCATAAAGCAGAAGGCCCTCTGCGGTGAGCACAGGTGGAACACTATTTTGTTTCATATAAGTATGGTTGCATAAGTGAATCACTGTTAAATTATGTATTCCTTGCTCCTCATCAAAGAATTTGCTGCAGTAAAAGCCATTTTCATAACCCATTAAAGTTCATTTAGTCTTAAAAAACATATTGAAGGTAGATATCTATTAAAAGTGGAATGGAAATGCAGTGATGGAGTAACATAAAATTATCTGACTTCTGGACAAGAACGGAATTTTTATTTTTCAGATTTTAAAGTGAGTCAAATCAATGTCTGATCCCTATAAAACATCTCTTATTATTTTATTCTTACAGGTATCTTCCAGGTTGGTCTTTCGTTTTCAGATTTTTTCCATGTACTGAATAATAGGCCACTATTAATACTGACTATTGAGCCTTGTTTCTTTGTTTTTACGGCACACGTGTGGTATAGATGCTTGCGTGTCATTGCGTTGTTGTAGTGCGACGACTAGAAGAGCAGCAACAATGGAGGTGATCCAGTTCGTCTTTTTATTGCTTTTACTTTCTGAAAGAAGATTGTGGAAAAATACTATCTTACAAAGGAAAACAGAATTGCTAGCTTAGTGCTATATTGGTGCTTTCTAATGTCGCCATCACTTTCTGTGGTAACTATTTTTGTATGGACCAACAACGGTGGTCAGTGACCCCGTGGTACATTGAGTTTGAGAACCCTCCTTTAATGTTTATTCATTTTAAACACAAAGATAGAAATTGTCCTTGGCCTAACAGTCCAGGACAGAAACCATCAAATAAATAATCAGTCTAAACATCTGTAAAAAAAAAAATTAGATTACCGTACTGTAAAAATCTCCTTTAGTACAGAATACATGTCATCTGTCATAAACTGTTGTAATTATGAGTTTGGTCCAGGTACTTTTCTAATTTCCAGTACCTCTTCAAAATTGTGAGTATTAATTCTACTGATTTCTTGGTTTACGTTATTGTTATTTTAAGATGCACTCTGATAAAAAATTGTCTATTTTCATGTTTTTAACATGTTCTTATAGCGTTTTCTCATAATAGAGGACCTAGATAAATTATTGAAATTATGTTTCTGAATATTTCCTAGTTTAAATCGTGTTGGATGAGAAAACCAGATGCTAGAAAATTCTCAGACTACTGACGCAGCTACTGAAATTAGCGTTCCAAAGTCTCCTCTCCAGGCATGTACCCTGGCCCGCTCAGGCTTAGGTGTTTGAGACGTGATGAAAGTTCAACACAATCGTTGGAGTGAATTGGTTTAAAAGTGTTTGGCTGAATTTAGCCAAAGTTTCTTGTTATTTTTGCTCCGCTAATGTTAGCTTGGAGCTATTAGCTAGTAAACAGAGCTCTCCCCGATAAGGAGGGGGGTGGAATGCTCGGCGTCAAAAGTCTCACCCACAACCCAGAATTCTGTTTCTAATGAGCCACTGCTTCTTTACATATAATATGTCTTAAAAAACAACAAAAGCTTTTTGAATTTGGCTAAAACTTTCATACCCAAAATTAAAATATCACCATTTTATGATATAAAAAATATGGTTGAAATTAAAATATATATTTTTACATAACTTTTTTATTCATAACCACAAATGTGTTTTATTGAATTATTTTTAATTAATTTTAAAAGCTCTACGATATACTCACTTCTAGATCTTTCTTTTACAAAAAAAACAGATGTAAGACCGTTGTTCTGTGAATCTATATTTAGTCTTTCTCTCAAATGAAATGTAATGGGTCTTACATCCATTAGCTTTATCAATTGCTGCAATAGACAAACTAACACAAAGTTTTGCTTATACTCTAAAATTAAAGTTTTGGGGCAATGAGTTTGACCAAAACTTCTGTGCATGACGCATATTGATGGAGCATCACCCCCTCTTGCTAGGAATGGAAGCATTGATATGTAAATCTGGATAAGTTGGAGGACTGCAAAGTGCAAGAACTCAAACTGAGACTCAAGAAAAAATGAACTCAAGTCACTGCAACAAAAATGAATGAAAGAGGGAATTTTTTACCAGATGCAGAAGCTAAGAAACTCTACATTCATTTTTTTATGAATAGGAGCCCACTTTGTATAGTTATTAGTCTATGAATAAACTGGTAGAAAATTGACATGAAAAAGAGCATGGTAATGAGATGTTAGGCAGATTTCATCCAACAGGTTCAAGAAACAGTCATCATTCAGGATTTTTTATTACAAATTATTAAACAAAAAATAGAAAAACACTAAATAAAACCAATGCGCTGTGTATAGGATGAGCCAAAGTAAAAGTGAATCTTATGAGTAGAGATGCTGCACCTTCTCTGAATTCTAAGGCCATCACTGATCTGTGCGTGGCATGAAGCAGGACTAATTGGGATGAGATATTGACTCTCCTGTGGAGCCAAAAACACGTCCTCGAAGCTCAATTAGGTCAATTAGCAGTCATTCTTCAGAGATACTGCTTTTGACAACAGTGGAAGCCATTTGCCATTTTGCTGTCTCAAAAACGCCTTTCTTCTTGGCCAAGTCACAGCTGTATCCATATTTTATAAGATCCTAATTAAATTAAATTTGCGGTTTCTAGAAGAGGGGTATTGTGGGAAATGTATGAAAGGGCAAATTGATATTTCTACATTCATAATGAAACAAATAAAAATAAAGAAGCAGAATGTGTGAGACTCTCACATGAGCAGAGCACTATTAGCTTTGTAATAAGCAACATCTCACTATTTGATAAATAATCCAGGAGAAACTCTGCATCCCGACACAGCCATGAATGTTTTATGCGGTGTGCCGCAGAGGTTCCTTCTCCTGCTGAATACCAGACAAACCTGGGAGCCGGTGGATTCTGCGTGTTTTCTTTCTTTCAACCCATACGTCTTCTCTGTCCGCCGTTCATTTCTCCTCAAGTGCAGCCTCAACTCATCTTTCTCTCTGGAAAGCAGAGAGATCAATGTTTGTATGCATCATTTTTCCTCCTCTGCATGCCAACAGGTCGCTCCGCACCCACACACTAACTACACAGTCGTCTTTGTTTGGTCCCCCACCCCCCTGCAGCCGGCCAGTTAATGAAGCATGGGTTTGTTTCTTTCTAAACCATGTGTCTCCAGTGGAGAGGAAGGAGGTCTCTTGACTGCCCCCCTAAAGAAAAATTATGCACTAAAGGATTACTCTGCAAGCAACAGAACTGTTTATCTGGGGAGTTTCTGGAGAATCTGGGGTTCAGAACATTTTTTCTGCTTGAGTTGTGCTCGAATTAAACATTAGTTTACCAGCGTTTCTGCTAAAAATAAAAATGTGTTTAAAAATTGAAACAAATACCCACTCGGATGGAAATCGAGTTTTTGGTGTTTTTAACATGTACTTGGTGTATTTTTCTTTTGACGGAGGATATATATTAGAGGCGATCTGATTCAATTCATGAATCAAGCTCAACGATTCACGACTCGAACCACTTTTAATATATTTTTTGTGCTACATCTTTTAACTGAATGTGTGAAAAATATGATTGATGATTTAAAGCTTAAACAAATAGTGAAAATCTATCCATCTAAAAATACTCATTTTGCAACAAAGATAGTTATAAACTCAAAAAATCAACTGAAATAATGTTCCATAAATGTGCACAGTAACCTAAAAATTCAGAATACTCACTAGCATTGAACCTAAACACGTTCAGGACATCTGATGACACTGGATGGAGATGCCACATCCACATGCGGTGAAGCCATACTAAAACTGCACACTCAGTCACATGCTCTGATGATGTCACGTTGCAATACCAAACTATGCCAGCAGGGGGAGCAGTCCAACAGCAGCAGGGAGATGAATAACAGTCCAGAACAAAAATAGAAATTATTTGTATTAAAGGCCTCGTGCAGTGGCAAATTTTTTTTTTAAATTTAGAAAGTCAATGGGTCTTAGAAAACGAATCTGATAAAAATATTCACTTAAAATGATCCAGGGCGATTTTATTGATCATTTTATGGTCCTGCACAGCTTTAAATTTGGGTGATAGGAGGTGATGGGCGGGGGCTGCGCGTGACGTCACGTCAGGGATCCCAGAGTGTAAACAACAATGGCGGACGGTCTGGGAAGCGACGTAGACCACGATTTAGATGGTATTTCTTTGGATGAAAGTGATGACCCTTCATCAAACAGGGAAATTTTAACTACACAGGGTTCAGAGGGTGTACAGCCCTACCAATTTGAGCCGGAGGTTTCCTCATCTGAGGATACCGGGGCTTCGGATGACGATAGGGAAAGCTCACACAGCGTTAGCGGTAGGGTTGGGCACCGATGGGATCTGATGCGGTTCCGGTGCTGCTTTGGTTTCGGTTTCGGTTCCCTTTCGGTGCTTATTGCGGTACTTCAGTAATAAAAAATAATGCCTTTATCTTCCTAAATCCAAAGCAGAACGGCTTCAAACAAGCGCAGACTCCCTCCTGCCGTGCAGCTGTGCGCACGTAATATAAAGCATAATATAAAACTCCGTCTTAAATAAACTTAAACGTCCTTGAAATTTTAGCCTGACATTTTATTAAATTAAATCAGGAATGTGGCATTTATTTGCAGTTGTTTTGGGCAAAAGCAATATTTTATTTCAATAAAATAAGGCGGAAGATAAATGTCAATCACACGGCTGCAAAGCGCAGCAGATGATGACGACCCGCTGTGGTGGTGGGCGGAGCCGAGCCGAGCTTTCTGGATCATCAGATTCTTTGGATCATGCGAAGCCGAATACTTAGCTATTGTAGAGGAACTGAACTTTTATTACTTTAACTTGCAGACAAACTCGAGAACAACTCTCCGCACGCTAACGTGCGCGCGCGCCCCTCCCCTTTCCTTTCCTGTCTCCGCAGCACGCGCTCTCTCTGCGGCACGCTCTCTCTCTCGCTCCTCTCAGAGCGCGCTGCTCCTCACATGCACACGCGCCCCCCCCCCCCCCCAGCTTCGTAACAAGCTGAGATGCAGAAGTTGGAGCACACACTCATCTCACAACAATAAGAAAGTAAATAGATATATATATATATATATATATAGATATAGGCATTGTGCCTGTTTTTCAAACCTTTTTGCATCCTCGTCCGACACACGAACCTCTTCCATGCCTCCCTCTCCTTCATTTTCACGGGAAATTCGTGAAGGGAGACCCCCTTCTTCGGCACATTAGAGCACCCAAATACAACACACCTATTCACCATTATCCCGGATAAATCCCCAAATCCACGGAAGTCCGAATTCTATCATGCGAAGTAAGTCAGTAAGCCCAGAAAGTCAGCACAACAATAGGGGATCTAGCTGTGTGTTCCTGCTGTGACGTCACACGACCTATGACCTACTTATCGGAGGCTGCAGAAAATCTGAGCGACCGCGCTATTTTTAAACGCTTGTAGAGAGTGCACGGGGCCGCGGATGACAAAATAATTATACGGGGGTTCATTTGTGACATAAATACTAATGTTTTATTGCAGTTTTAGAAAAATCATGATTTTCACCGCACGAGGCCTTTAAATCGCCACCATTTATCCCTAAATCTTCACCGACACAAAGATTTGTTTATTTCTGGTGACCGTAGCACTTGTTTTAGTTCATAAACTTAAAGTCCAAAATTATTTCGCGTTTCACTTTAAAAAATACCTCGCCCCAAGATAGTATTTTACTACACTCTACTATATTTATAAAAACTGCAAATCAGCGATCTTGGACGTTGTGAATATTCGTACTTAAATTTTTGGGTACAGATTGCGCGTATCTGACCATATATATAAAAAAATTAAAGCTGGGGTGACTGTGGCACTGAGGTAGAGCGGTGATTCATGAACCATGGATTAAGATGAATATCGGAGAGAAAGATACACGCCCTTATTTGATATACAGCAGATACATTCACAACACTGATGCTCATCATCATCTATCAAAGGAGACGTCGGTGTTGTATTCAGGCCTTCGAGCGGCGAGCTACGTGGGAGCAGCTTACGGAAAAAGCCATTTTTGGGAAATTGTGGTTGGGAATTTTACAGAGAAGCTGCGGATCCAACAATTCCACATGAAAAGCTCAATTTTTGATGACATATGTGATGCTGTAGGACCTCTTGTGTGCTTGCTGTGTTAAGCGTGATCTGGGTGTTGGTCAAGTGACTCATTTCATTTGAAAAAAAAGGTTTTCATTGCAGTTTTGTGAAAAATGTCAATTTCAAAATGTAGCATTTTTTTAAGAAGTTTTTTTTTTAATTGTTGTGTTTCCATTAGAGTTATATCCAATTTGCGCTTTTTCATACTCAATGGAAATCCAGCTTGTGACTCTGAAGTTCCCTGGGTTTTTGTGGAAGTTAGAAATATACAAGTATATGCACCATTTACCATATACGTTCCGGAGTATTTCTTTTTTCAAAGCATTGTGAATCAGGAGAAGACAAAAAAAATGTCTTTAGAAAAGACTTGAAGGAGTTAAGTATGACCTCCAATGACAAGCCACAAGCTCCCTGCGCCGCTCCATTCTGACGTATCCACTTTTAGATTAGTTTTCCGCATTGGAGCTCAGAACGATAGATAGCGCCAACCTTACTCAGCATTTTTGTTGGACCAGTAGCGTTACATTGGCGTTTTGAGGGCTGTAATTTAGCCTGAGAGCTTGTAAACCAAAAGGTGATGTTCTAGAAAAAAACACAAGTTTCTTAATTTTGGCTAAAAACTGCATAATCATAATCAAACAGACAACTGGAACCCTTTTACAATTGAAAAAAAAATGTAGTTGGAAGACATTCTGTGCACATCATTTACACTTTAACCCATAAGGTTTTGGTTCAAAGCACTGAGTGCATATTTCATCACTGCTTTACACATCATGAAACACACCTCCATCCATATTCATTTCTATATTAATCTAGTCCAAAAAAATCTTTTGACAAATCTGCAGTATAAGCGTCTGTTAAAGAGCCCAGGCATCACGCATGACAGTTCCCTGGCTATAACAAATAAATGATGTGCCAATTATCCCTGACTGTACTATCCTATTCAACCCACACTCACACAATATAGGTCAATGGCTCATTTTCCTGTCTATTTATGCAAGGTAATGGGTTACTAAAGCTTACTAGTCTTTCTTGATGTTTTGAGCACACTTGAAGCCTTTACTGCAAGTGTTTTTATTCTGTAATTCTGTTGGGAGACCATGTGGATTCTAGACAAAAATGACTTTTTTTTATTGCTGAATGTTTTGTTAATCTTGTTTTGCATCAAGACAACAATTTCCCCTCTAAAATAGCATTACAATAATTTATGTTGCTTTTTTAGTTGATATTTAACCACAGAGGTCCTAAATTATTTACTATAGCAACACTAGAGGGACAAAAGTAGATTTTTTTTTTGTCTTAAAAATTAGATCACTTTTTTAAAACCACCCCGGCTCTGCACAAATAAAGAATCCCACAGTGTTCCAGAGACACAACATAGATTCAGTCTTACTGCTCAAAGCAATTTAAACTTCTTCCAGCAGGGATGTCCTGCCTTACCTTCACCCATGAAGCTCCACTGCATTCTGTTTGCAGCAGTCTGTACGAGCTAAAACCACCACCAGATTGCTCCAGGTCAGCCTGAAGCCTTAGATGTCTTGTGGGATGTATTTTCCACAGTCTGCACCAACTCTCATCGACTTCTCTCATTCAGTTCCTTTTTACAAACATTTCCTGCAGGCATTCTCAGTTTTATGAGTGCAAAACACTGCAACATCTCTCTTCTGCACTGTAAAACTGCAGAGAAGTAAACCCACCATCCATTTTAGATGATATATATATATATATATATGTGTCTAGATTAAAAAAATTAACTATTTAATTGCAAACCTGGAATTTAAATTAATCGCAATATTATTATTCTTCTGTTACAGTATTTTCAAACCACTTGTTATCTGCAAATAATCAAAAAATGAAATCACACTAAAAATTGTACATTTAGAATGTTTATTTTTATTTAATGGTGCCAATCGATTTAAAAAAATTAATAGGATTAATCATACTTTTAGATTGTGATTAATCACAAATAGTTGGAATGTTTTAGGTAAATCGTATTTGACAATAGCGGCTTTTGAGCAAAAACAAGCAAGAGAGAACATTTTTTATTAATTATGGTAAGTTTAAGCCTTGCAGTGTAAATTCTGAGCACAAAACACATCAACAGTAAGATAAGCAGAACTCTTAAGACTTTAATGACTGGAGCATTACTCCAAGAAAATAAAGATTGTTGACATACTGCCATTGGAACCTGCAGACTTAAATTTATATATATAGGTGGACTTTCTACCTGAAACTGATGTTTTAATTACCTGTTATAATGATGAACATTTATATCCCTTTACTTTGCTACTGCATTCGAGGATCAGCGGCGCGTTGTTACGGTAACACGACAACGTGCTGGACCATGGATCAAATAGTCCGCTTTTTGTAAAAAAAAAAAGAAAAAAAAGTAAAAAAAAGAACGAAACCAAAAGAAAATATAAAGAATGAAGTAATAAAAACCAATTGAATATTTATTTCTTTTTTAAGTGATCATGGTATAAGTGAGATGATACCGACTACATGTTTTAACGCAGGACGAGGAAGCTTGACCCGTCCGAGGAAAAGAGAAACAATGTTTTTTTTCTGTGTATATATGTGTATATATATATTATATATATATATATATATATATTTGATTTGTATATGTCGGTGAATGCTTGATATAATGGTAAAATCCTTTGTTTTTAATGTGCAAGCTGTCTGTATATAAGCTCCTGTCATGGAACTGTTTTTAAGAAAAAAATATCAAGTTCCAGCCCTCTGTCTCTGGACATTCATATTGCCCCCTGGGGGCAAACATTTTCTACCCATGTGTGCCCATAATAGTGAGCTAAGCAGTGACGGGATCAAAGGCAGGAGGGGGGTGACTTTGATGCTGGAGGCAGAAAGACGACATAACAACTTAGACGCGTGTTTGTTTATGGTTCCTGTTTGCTTAATATTGCAGAGATGATTGAACACTTTTCATTTAAAGCAAAGCTGCAGGTGAAATCATAAACTTGAGCTTAAAACTGGAGAAACACTTTGAAAATGTATCAGACTAACTTCAAAAACCTATATATATTTTTCTTTACTTATTTTTTTTTTTTTTATCTGTGTCTTTGATGTGTTTCATCAAACAAGGCATGCATGCGGACACGTGGACTCACAATTCCATTATTTACTGTTTAAAATATAGATTTTTATGAAGGTGTTTATGAGCCTTGTTAACTTTTAAAAAATCAATAGAAATACTAAATAAAGAATATTTGCTGGTCTATCTGGGTTTTCTTTTGTAAAAGCTTCTCCTGCAGCAAAACAACAGCCCTCCATGTTCTTATAAGACACCAGACTATTTCTGGTTCTGATGGTTAATATGAAAGTTGCATTTGACGCTACAAATCCCAACATCTAAATGCAGAAACATTTATTTGGGCTACTTTGGTGTCAAAATAGTACTGAAATGTGTAAAATAATAATGAGAATAAAAGAACTTAAGCCAAATAAAAACATTTTTGTAATGATAAAAACAGTAAACTGGAGCCAAAACAAAAATACAGAAAAAAAAAAAAATTGTGTGCAGTTCTGTTTTGCTAACACAATAGTATTAACTGCTAAATCTAAATGAATACATCGTTTTTCCCTTTTATATGTGTTCTCTCTGTGAGTTTGGTTGAATAAATGTAAACAAGCACACATCAGGAACACTTTCCAGTGTTCCAATTCTAGTGTTTTAGTTAAAGAGTCACAAGAAAACAAAAGCGGGCGGGGTTTTAACCCCGGGGCGCCCAACTCAGCCTGACCTTTGAGGTGGTAAAGTTATTCTAAGTACTGGAGAAGGTTCTATTGAAGTGGAACGGCCATAAGAAACTAAGAGCTGAATTCCTAATGTCAGAATATCCACAATGCTTTGATCCAAACATGAACTGGAATTCTTCCATTCAAAACATGTCAAACCCAAAGATTATACATTTTTCCATCCTTAGATGCAATTTCCAGAATATGTGGGCTATTTATGATTAAAACAGTTATAAAGGGGTGAGATTTCCTATTTAGCTTGTAAAGTATAAGGAGGTTTGGAAAAAAATATCTAAATAAAAAACAAATATATTTCCTTTATGGGGTCGTTTTTTGGTCATTGTTATACTTGTTTAAAATCAGAGCAAATAGTAAATAATGTAGCCCCCCCAAACTCTTATTTGGGAAAAGGTTGAGCTAAGAGTTTAAATCCAAATATTAGGTTCTACAGAGAATTAGTTTACCAACATATTTCTCAAGGAACAGACACAAAGTGGCCCTAAGGGATTCTAACTTCTCCTCTTTATTCTCTGAAGTGGTTACCTGGGTCCCTTAGGACATATATATATATATATATATATATATATATATTTCAATATAAATCAAATAACTATATTTGTCAAATTTGAAGACTATTTGGCTCATATGAGAAATATGTAACCATCAGCAGGTAATTTAGGTTTAAATATTAATTTCCTATCACTTTAAACACTAAAGGAAGATGATGCCACTTTTTGTTTTATATAATTAAGAAAAGGCACACCTATGACAAAAATTTAACTCAATATTAAAGCAAAACCTTTCTAGTTTCAAAACATAAATTGAACAAACCACTAACTGCTTGATCAGTTCAATTAAAAAACAAAGCATTTATTCAAAAATAAATTCTAATGTTTTCAAGTTTTAGAGAGCAAACATAAAATTGACATTTTTGTCAACATCCTGTGAGTAAGCTACGAATGTGAAGCAAATTCTCAGAATTTCTTCTTATAGTTTAGATCAGCAAGAGGGCGGTCTTTGAGGCCTGGATTTGGACACCTCTGGCTTAAATCATCGTCCTAGCTTAATCTTTTTTTTTTCCCCTTGTTTTTTTTTTACTTAATCAATTAATTCTAATTATACCTTTCCATGCCATTTGCAGGACAACATGCTGCATCTTTATCGTAGTTTATCTCTGCTATTCTGTCACTGTTTGCATTCCATTGTGAAATGAAAGCCACTTGGCCACAGAAATTCAAACAAATATCTTCAGCTGACATCTTTGTATGGACTGGGATGACTCAGCCAAATGTCGCGGTGATCCCCAGACTGGATCATTTTAAAATTAGAAGAGCAGCTGAGCTCAAGTTTTATATGAAAGTTGTGCTTTTCTTTTTTTTTTTCTTGTCTGTATCTCACAGTGACCACATATGCCACATTTTAGATTAATATTCAAGCTACACAGTGGTCTGCCTGCAGTCATTACTTATCTGGCATCACTGTACAACCGTTTGCTCTACAAGCCCTAACAGGCTGTCTTGAGCATACCAATTATTTCTAAAAGTTCTGTCTCACAAGTACAATTTATAAGACAGGACACTGACTTAAAGAGACAAATATTGTTGCTGACTTCATGTAATAAATATTTGTAATTGCATCTGGCACCGTCAAATCCCACTTGGCCCTTGATTGTGGGGCTTCACGTTTCTGTGAAAGGCCTCTTCAAGGCAGCACTAATCCCGTGGGAGATGGACTTGTGTGAGAGGATAATTAAGACTGATTTTCGAAAATAAAATAAGCAGCTGCTAAGATGGTTTATGCAGACTGATTGATAGGGAGAAACCCCTCGACTGTGTTGCCATGTGTTAAACTGGATAAGTGAAGGAAGCCTTACAGGAGATCTGAAAATAGGTTTTAGTAGTGTGTCCTCCTGGCATGAGAGCCTGCTATTTCTGATTTGTTCCTTCATATTTTCAGTGCATCTCGTTGGTTGATGTTGTGCCTAATGGTGTCTGCTATGTTGGATGACTTTTCAAAGCAACTTTAACAACAACAAAATAATAAACGTTTCTATAGTGATTTTTCAGACGATTAAGCTCCAGACAAGTCTCCTCAATCAGACTTCCTGACTTGAGGTTGTTTTAAATTCGCTCATGCTTTTTGACAGGATATTTATTAGTTTCCATTGCGTGGTGCTGACTGTAATGGACTGGACCGGTATGGTATTTTAAGCGTTTTCATTGTAAACTGATTTGTACCATTTTCGGTCCCTCGTTGGTTGTAGGTCCATAGAGAAATGGAACGGACCAGTTAGGGCGGAACTACAACAGCAAACGTCTGACCAGCACTTTTCCCGACACAAGCTGAAAGATTAGTGCTCATTTTGGCTGAATTCTTCTTCGCCTGCAAAGAATATACTTTTTTTTTCTCATAGAGTATTCCCCCTTATTCGTGGGGACTAGAGACACTCTGAATCTGCAGTTACAGACAGAAGCATGTGTTTTACCGATCCATATTCATCAAAAACACTTCTGATTGTACTTTGTAAAACATTTAAAGGGGACATTTATTGGGGGAACACTGCACATGACGTACCACATCCAAATGTGAAAAACATGAGCTGATAAAAGACCTCCATTGTGGGTAACAGGGTTAGTTTATGCTGGGGTCATACGTACAACTGCCACCGTGCAATGGGGAGGCATTGGCAGAATTTTTTTTAAATTATTGGATTGGTCATGAATGGAGACTGCGGCATTTGGTGTGGACGGCGGCTGTGCGGAGACGTTTACACACCGTCCAGTCAGAGCTGCCACATCTGCCTGCCACCGACCTGTGGCTGCCACCAGATTTCGTGATGGCATCAACCCCGCCCGTCACTGGATAACCACCACACAATCTTGAAATGTGCTCAGGCAGCAACTAAGCAATGTCAACTTTGAGAGACAAATCATATGGTTGCTGTAAATTGTTAACTTTATGTTAAAACCACCTTCCAATTTCGCTGAAAAACGTGCATTTAAGTTGCCACGCTGAGGCATTTTTGGATTTGTGACCGTAGACTTTAATATATTGTGGTATCGCGCTTGGAGACACTGACAGTGAGTGTATTTTGTTTTGTTTTGTTTTTTTTTGGGGGGGGTTCTTTTATTTTTTTACAACCATTGTACAACGTAGAACAAAGTTTAAAAAGTTGGTGCACTTGTTAGCAACAGCTGGTTCCCTGCCTCAAATCCTGTGAAATCTGTTTTTCCTTCTTTTTTTTGTGGATTTTCACATCTTGTCTGTGAACAGTATAAAATAATAAGGCAGCTGAGGCAAAACCAAACTTTCATCTTGGTCAAAAATACAATTAGAGTCAGGATATAGAAAAAAAAAAAAAATGAGTAGAAATACTGGATAAAGGTAAAAGTATTAGGTTAAGATTAGAAGCCAGATCTGGGCACTTTTCTTCTTTTCCAAAACTAAAAAAATAAATTAAAAAATAGGAGAAAAGCAAAGTAATAACCTTTAATCTACTAAATGCAAGGACAAAATGATGAAAAGCATTTTTTTCTTTTTGTGCACCATATTGTATCTTATTCTTCGATGTGAAATGTTTTGGAACATCAGTTCTCTTTAACAGTTTTTAGGTTTTCATAATCTAAATGGGATGCTGTCAAGTTTTTTCTTCTTAATGTTCTTTCAAATCTTCTTTTAAGCAAATATAATTTCAGCGTTTTTTCCCCATAAGTCGTCATAAAAGTCTAAAAGTTCTTCAATCACATGCCATTTCTGATTTTCAGTTCCCTTTGTCACAGTGATTTGAACATGTTTTACCCTACACAGCTTTTATAAAGTTTAACTTAAATTTTATAAATTAGAAGACAGTTATTAATGGTGACTTTACTGTTTTATTTATTTGTTGAATCTCACAGACCACTAACAGGAGCTCTTCTTACCAAACAGTAAATGCGAAAATTTAAATATTTCATATCACTGCTTTAACAATTTACTACCTTGTTTTCCGACTTCTGACAGCGGAAACATGACAGTTTATGTGATGTCAGCAGGACCCCCAAAAAAAGGCAAACTGGAACATTGCCATGCTAAACTTTCCGAGGTAACCAATTAGGTAATTGCTTGCAGTTCATAAAAAACGCCTGCAGAAAATTCAGCTGAGCAGACTCGAGAGGGCAAGCTGCCAATAGCCTCCTCTGGCTCTTTCTGTGCTATATTTAAAAACCATTTTAACACTTTTAATGCCTCAGCATCTCTGTAAGTTGAGCTCTTTTTCGAGCGTTTGTTCTTCCAGAAGTCCAGAGAGTGAAGTGATAGCAGTGGAGTTCAGGTCGTGTCCTTGGTCACTCACGCACACACTCCTACCGACCGGTTTTCACCCTGCTAGAGTGCTGTGCTCCTGCCCATGGCAGCGCAGATGTCACTTCATATGGACAAAGCCGGAGAGAGGACAGAGCTTAGATCTATTAGCAAATTACAACATCGCTTCATCAGCATCCCAGCCACGAAGCAGCCTCGGGCCATTCCTCCCGCTCCCATCAACAGCTTTCACCCTCCTTCAAAAACCTTTGCACTAATATTTCCTGAAAAAACAGAACTAAATCCTAGTGACAAGACCTTTCTGCTTGCATACCGAAACTTTCCTCCCGTGATGGCAGGTGTCTGCATCTTTTCCTATTTGCCGGTGGCTCCTTCTCTTTGCATTTTTGTAAAAGTGCTTCCACGCTGTGCTTCACTGCTGCACCTTTCAAGCACAGCAGAACTTTCTCGCCATGCCCATTTTGTTCTTGTTTATGTACTAAATGCAAGAACTTGTTCAGAAAAGGAAGCTGGCGTGCTACACGTAAATGTGGATGATAACTTTCTCTGCGTCTTTACAATACAACCTTTTCTTTGAATATAAGTTGGAGTGAAAACTAAAATGATGAAAAAAGAATGAAAATGTATAAAAGCTTAACTGCACATTCAATCGTAAAAATTATATATCAAAGATAAATAAATGTAATTTAGCAATGTTTAACCGTTCCATATATATAATTATGTGTGCACGTATGCGAGAGGACTTGTACTGAATATAAACATATATTGGGTCCAAATAATAAGGTTTAATTGTAAACTGTCAAAGAAAATATTAGAAAATAATTCAGCATCAAATTAAAAAAATGTCAGTTTTTAATCTAAATTGAGGCATGAAAAAGCAAATCTCATTTAAATATTTATTTACAACTATTTATGTGTTCAGTAGCTCACATTACAGAGTAAGGCCTGATCCGAATTCTTCTCTTCTCCCTACACCTCCATTTGTCTGAAATATATATTTTTTGGATCCTATCTTTTGAGCGGAGGGATACAAAGCCCTCCGTCACAAGGGTAAACTACGGCACATGTCGCCGAGGAGAAGCGCTTTTCTTCTCCTTATTGCGTTCTGAAGAACAGAAGTTTACATTTAAATGTAAGTCATGATTTTTATGTTGTAGCGTGACCTTTTTAAAGTTGTACAACCACTATTGTTGTGTATATTCGAGTGCTGGACGCTCCGTGCTAATGCTAGCTGACTTAAGCTGAAAGTGACATCTGAATTCTTAGACACTATTTTTCTGTAACTCTTCATTTGGAGTGCTAAATGTAGGAAGAAGGGCTAAGGAGAAGAGAAGAATTCCAATTGGACAACTTTAATGCCATGTAACATTTTGACTCATTTCCCTTCAGTTGTTTTGCATTTGGCTCTACTGATCAGCTTAAAAATAAAAGCCTTTCAGAGTCCAAAATAACTTCTATAGATTAATAAAATCAAAGTACAAGTTATAAAACTGTACATTATAAAAGTGCAATGATTACAATATTACTACTATAATGCCAAAAAAGTGGCATCACAGCTGACTAAGCCATCGTTACAGTCTAATGTGTGAAAAAAACACTTAATTTTGCAAAGATGTGACCATACAATGTAGTATCATCTTCTAATAGTGTTTTCAATGTATTCTTTTGATGTGGAAAAATAATAATGGGCTGAACCAAAATGAAAATGTGAATCAATTTATCGTTAATTCTCGTTTACCTGTTTGTTTGTATTGAATCTTGCAAGAAATTGAGTGAATCTGGAAATTTTCTCCCGCGCCGTTCAGTACCAGATATTTATCTACGGGTCACAATGGTTCCAACTGTAGCTAAAGATGTCCTGGATTGATTTTAGGTCAGTAAATTGGATTGTTCAAAATGAACCAATGTCGACTCTGAATCGTATCGACAACCACAAATAGAATAGCAATAGATTTACCATTCACATGATGGCCTAATCATTTGTTTTAAGTATCATATAATAAATGTATAAATAGCTTTTCTTTTTTGTGTATACACTCTATTCTTATCTATAAGAAGTCGGTTTTGCCTTCCAATCAAAGGTTTAATAAACTGCACAATTAAGACTTTTTTGTGTGGAATTCACTATGTAAACACTAATGAAATATCTTAAAATCAAATCAAATTTCATTGGAACATTTATAGGGATAGACTACTTTGCATTAGATTGTTGTAAAGTGAATTTGTTGCGATTACTAACAAATTGACTGTTGTACGGTCATCGAACTTCTTTTCATGAAGATCTAATAAACCTAACTTAAACGTCATGGATGCTTACAAAAGGAAAACTTTCAACTAAACTTTACTTTAAAGTACAATCAAATAAAGTGGATCAAAAATATCTCCAAAATTAAATGATTCCAGACATGGTTAACCATCCCGGACGAGCCCCCAATTTATGTTGTGTCGCTTTTTTTTTTTTTTTCTTTTTTTTCAAGCCACTACTGTGAATGGTAAAGTTTAGTGTGCACATTCTTGGCTAAATTACACCATGTTTGTGCATCTTTTGTCCAAAAATTGTTTTTTTCTCAAATTCATAAATAACCTGAATATAGAGTTTCGGGCACAATTACACGATTTCTATTTAGTTCTGCTTTTAAAGACACACTCCAGCTGGAATTGGTAGTAATAGGTAGGGCTTTGAGAGCAGAGGAAACAAAATGAAATGCCCTTCCCATAGATTTAGTGACTCTGAACCACGAGACGTTTATCTTTGGTGTCCAATCAAAGCTGAACATTGATTCCTTCACATTAGTGTAGCTGCACCAATACAAAATGTCTCTGCTTCTCATGAGTCTGACAGGGAAATCTAACCTGCCTCCTCCTGTCTGAGGACATCGGAGAGAATCTCATCTCTGACAGGGACACGGACTGCGTCAGCTTCTGTCACACAATACAGCTCAAAGTAATTTGCAAAAAGGACTCCACTTCTGGAAAAGATTGTTTCATCTCTCAAGCTTGGAAACACAAGTAGCAGTTTTTTGTTGGGTTAGTAAAGACATATTGTATTTATTTTTAGACTTATGATGAAAAACCAACAAGGTTTCAAAGAAATTCTCATTTTGTATTCATTAGTCTGCCTTACAAAGAATAGTTGTAATTTACGTGAACTTCCAGAAGACCTTCAAAAAAGACCCATGATTAAATGAAGACCTACTCAAAACGCGAAATCTGCACTCTCCCAGTTTCTATTTTCCCTCTACATGCCGTTCTGTACCTTCTCTTGCATCGAATTTCATTTACCTTAGAATCTAGCCACAAGTAGATTAATTTGTTAGTCAAGTAGCCAAAAACTTCAAAGATTCTCACCAATTCTGTCTTGTTGTTTGATCAATAGAGGAGAACGATTTATATAATCATTTCTAGCTGTTTAATGTAAGCTGTCAGTATTAATAGAAATAAAAACTATAGCGTTCCCTTGCTGTATTGCGGCCCACCTCTTGCTTTTTTCCAGCATCTTTGCATTCTTTTTTATACACTGCGTTCTTTGGTGACAGTTTTTTACACTAAACGAAGGGCTTTTTTAATGCTTTTAAACAGTATTACACTTTAATGCTTTATTATATTGATTAATGCATTTTTAAATTAGTCAACATGGAGCTGCAGACCAGTTGAAACCAGTCATGGGGTGGCTAATCCATACTTTTCAACTGAAAAAACAAAGCCATAGATGATCTTGCTGGCAGGACAATGGGCACGGACACTGACCAATAAAGAATCAAGAACCAGTGGGGGTTTCTTCTGTCCTGCCAGACATTGGCCTGAGGCCACACTGGGCCCGCCTCGGGGGATGTATCCGGGATTCCATTTTACAGGACATTGTTTGTCATGGTGGATTTCGCCTTTTGTGGGTTGTTTTTAGAATGTTTCCCTACAGTAGTGGGTTACAGTGGGTCATCATGGGACATCATTGGGTGCAGAATGAATGACTGTGGGTTTTATTATCATGTTTTTAGCTTTGGAATGACAAAACACAACATTTTGTCCATGCCCCTGAAGAAAAGAGTTGCCATGACACTGTGTCTGGCCAATTAGAACATGCCAAATGGGGGTATGCTGGAAAGCTTTCAGGAATGTGGCCCTCGAGTTGCCTATCCCTGCTTTAGAAGTTTGTCAGAAGACTGAAGCATTGGAAATCTTTTTTTCTTCTTGGGGTAAGTATGAATCAGGTTGTTTTGTACTGCGACAGAGGTAGGATGAGCTCTAAATTTGATTTCCTGATGAGAAGAAGGTTCAGACAAATTAAGTCCTACAATGAGAACGAGTCTGGACTCCCACATTGGGTTAGTGTCATTACTGGCTCCCATAGCCCCACAACTCCACAGACTATTGCAATTGAAAAGCCTGACACAAGTGTTCTGGAATGTGTTTTCAAGACTTGAAGAGTGAGTTCAAGGACTCTCCACACTGTAGGAGCTATCCAGTTGAGGAAACTTCTTCCCAGCCTGCATCAGGGTTTTAGATGGAGTGTCCGCTGGCTGCTTCATCCTTTGAATTTCAACATATCCCTTGCCGAACTGACTCCAAAACTATTCTTCGACAGTAAACGACTGACACAGGTGTTTAACCAACCGGTGTTTTCATCTGACGGAAAGACGGTGTTTCCCGAAAAGAAAGACTGTAATCTGGAATTTGTCAAATCTATGGTCCTGGTCTGTTATGATTTGACCAATCTGAGTGAAAGTCACATAAGGACATAGAACAAATGAGTTAATTTAACATCGGTTATTCATGTGTCCTGGTTTTTTCTTTCTTTTTTGAGCATTTGAAGGAACTCAATGTAAGTTTTGATACAAATATCCCCACAACCTAACAGAACTTTCTGTCTAATCAGTGCTCCTAAAAGGATTTACTCACACTAGGCACTATCTGGCCATCTTGATCCAAGCCCAAGCACAATAGTGCGCTCCAGCTGACTCCCTGCTGATCTGCTGACCTTACACATCTCTGTGCCAGAGCTTGGATGTCATTATTTTTCACAGCCCATTAGAGTGGTTGACAGCATGTGCTCTTTTTGTTGGTTAAACATCTGCAATTAAATGACAAGACATGGTTCTGCAAAACCAGGCAGAATGTTTTGAATAATAGAAAACCATCAGTGTGACTCACTCATCTAAATGCAGAGGTATTTTTTCAGATTTGTGGTCTGTCTCATTGAATAGAATGCAATTTGTTGAAGCTATGGCTTATGCTAAATTGTTACAGAATTGTGTTTAGTGTCAGAATCCAGTAAACCATGCTCTGGCTTACATAGTTTAAGCACAGAAAAGTGCTGCCCATCAAAAAGAAAAAAAAACCCCTGTTGCTTCAGCAAACTGCTATGCAGAAACCCAGAGGTTGATAATGTGCGGCATTACACGTTTAACCTTTAGATTTGAGCATGCTTGCAGATACTCCAGTGTTTGGCATTTACCAATAATGTGTCCAGAAAATCTGAAAGGCGTTACTTTCTATAATGTAACCTTTCAATGCGCGTTCAGGCACAGAATATGTTTTGACAATTCCAAATTATTCATTATCAGTAGTTTCAAAAGATTGGATACTACTTCAAAAACTGTAACGTTTAAGGGGCCATACCATGAAAAATCAACTTTTTGAGCTTTTAAGTGTATTATACTGTTCATTCCTCACTACACACGACCCTAAAGCGATATTTTGATCCGTTTAGGCATTTCTGAGTAATCCACTAAAAACCCACTCCCACCAGCTCCCCCTCCCATACCCACAAAAACGAGCGGGTCCTCACATGCTGATGTCACAACGTGAGACTGCCCCTTTCAGGAAGAGTCTGCTCCGCCCCCAGGCTAACGCTTTCTCTGCAAAGCTAGCAGCTCGAGCTAGCAGTGATCAGTTATCTGTACGAGCCCCCCGCGCCCCCGTCCAGCTCGTTCACAACAGTTGCCAGCTGTCTGTGTTGTTAGCTTGCGCTGCTGGACAAGAAACGCACATTTTGTTTAGCGTTCAAACTTCTTGAAGTGGCATAGGAGCTTATGGGCTGGTGAGAAATCTGACGTATCTGAGAATGGAGCAACCAGATGGAAGATATTGGGAAGACGGCAAGAAAAAGGGAACAGACTATTTCCTGGAGGAAAACGTGAGTGACAAATAGGGAGAACTGGTTTAAATGTGGTAAAATGGATCTGCATGAAAACATAGAAGATTTTTTATACTGAGATTATATGTCATCATTTCAATAAATCTTGAAATGTTCACCTGGTGTTGTCTGCATTTTTTATATCCCAAATTTCATCGCAAAAATGAATCCATTAGCCATCACCATTTTGTATGTACCAAATTTTGGGGATAAACACAGTTCAATATTTTTTTTTTAAGAATTTTTGGATGGCTTTAGGCTGACGTCATGAAATGGGCGGCGCCCTCCGGGAGTGAAAGGTGGAGCCTAAGAGAGCGAGTCATTTTACTGGTATGAAAAGAGTCTACAATATAACTCACATTTCATAAATAATTTGTTTTTTAGTGTTCCAAAGGTAATATATGATCATATCTATAGATATAGTTTACTCTGAAAAAAAATCATGATATGGCCTCTTTAACACTGAATTTCTAGAAACTTAAGACTGACATAAACACCTGCAATTTTGGGCTAAAATGACCCAAATTTTACAAAATGTGTTTGTTTTTTTTAAAGGAGAATTACCTTTCTCATTTAATTATATTTTAATTAAACAGTCTGTCAAATGGACCTTTTAAGGTACTAATCTCTTTGATGAAAGTAATGTGTACAAATGTCACTTCATTCGAGCCTGTAACCCAAACAAAGAAGATATAATTGTTTTTGTTGTCTGTGAAGAACATCGTTGTCACAATGTGATGTTAGATTTTTGTTGTGCTGCCACTTACAATTTTTTTTGTATATAGTCTTCATGCCATGTGCTGGGGGACTTTGTTGGTCACCGCCCCTAAACAATAAAAGCTTCTGATCTTCTTTGATGTATATGCACAAAGCTCTGTCTGCATTAACAGGAGGGCTTGTCCACAATCAGACCGACATTAATGTCGTCCAGAAACAAAAAGACTCCTTTGCATTTCAATGAGACAGCGGAACTTTCATTATGTGAACACACACGCGCATACACACACACAAATACGAAATCTGGTTTATCGAGCAGTAAAACAATCCCTCCTTTAAGTATAAATTGCTGACACAAACACGCACTCTTAAATTGTATTCTTTTACTCGAGTAAATCTATTCTGGAGAATTTTATAGACATAAAAGTTAGAGATTTTGCACAGTAATGATTTTTTTTACATTCGTATAACGGCTGCTGAAAGAATTTCCCAGCAAGGTAGAGACTGGTCATTTCTAGATGCAATGAAAACTGATCATGGTTTGAGGAAATGTCAAGCGGCAAAATGCCAACTTAAAAGCACAGCATTTAGGATTATGATAGATGATCTCTTCCTATAAGAAAAAGGGAAGTCTGTATAGATAATAGCAACATTCATCTGATTTTCATGTACAATTCTAATATATAGGGATTGGGTCCTTGCATAGTGGTACTTTTTTTTTTTTTTTGTTAAGTTATCCGCTGGGAATTGACTTTGAGATGTCTAAATCACGGCTGATTTTGATGTCCACAGCTATAAATACCTTATAAATGTAATAGACATCAATGCACGTAGAAGTCTATCCAGTTTTGTTTAGTAGCAAATGACCATCCCACAACTTATTGAAATTTTAAACTATAGAAAATCTACTAAAAATTCTCAAACATCTTCTTCATCAGTAAACATTTGGTACGTACAAAAGGGTGGAAACATGTAAAGCTATGTACACACAGGGCCAGTGTTGAGAGTTCAAAAACATTTGCTATAGGTGGTTTCATGAATGGGCTTGTAGCATACAATCTTCACACTGGTCCAGCTGGGAGGGGCTTCTTCTTCTTTTCTACTTTGACTGTTAACTAATGTTTGTCTACCACCTACAGTTGGAAGAGGCTAGCCAAACAACAACACAAACAAAGCTGTAAGCCTCATGCTTTCCTTGTGTGATGGACTTAAGAAAAAATATGTCCTCCTGAGTTTCTATCTGCAGTTAATAAGAAAACTAGATCAACTACTTACACTTGAATGAGAACGCCTCCACTAAAAACTTTTCTTTTATTTAAATTGCATGAGAGAGAATCATTTAAAAGGTGTATCAATGTTGGTTTGTTTGCTTTATTGTTCAAACTTTAATGCTAAAAAGGACAGTAAGTGTAAAGAGACACACAAAAAGTTCCGGAATGCAAAAGGATGATCTGATGGTGTCTGTAAACAGGATCGCTTTGGTGAAACTGACAGTTCAAACTATACTTCTTAATATTTTAGCAAAATAATCGCTCCAACCTGTTTCAGTCTAAACTGTTATTTTATTGGATTTTTGGGTCTAAAATGTCCTTAATTGGATTTTGGCTCCTAAGATTGTTGGAAAGTGCTGTTTTAATTCTTCTGAATGGATGTTCTGTAAACGGACAAAGGTATATATGTATATTGGATTGTTTTGAAGCAAATAAGAGACCAATTATTGCTTTGAAATTAAACAAGTTGGATTAAAGTATGATTCTATGGTCTAATTTAGCTGCCTGTGGGCTCTTTGAGGTCTCCAAGTCGATATTTTGTGGCCCCCACCTTAATATGAAAGTTCAATGTCTACTAAGCATCATCTTCTGCATGTCCACGCTTCTTTGATATCTTTATATTTGCTTTGTAATGTTTCAGTTTGCTTTATGCTTAAGCCGTTGCGTTTGTTATTGTCGTTGGATCTGGTCGTCAGAAAAGTCCTCAGCAACAGATGGATAAATGTTATATAAACCCGTTCAGTAAACATAGACAATGAACCAAAGATATAGACGGTGGACGCAAAAGCAGATTTATGGCACAAATAGAACCAGAATCAGCCAGACTCTACCTTCAGCACCTCCAACGTAAATTGAGTTTGTGAACCCTGAACGTCAGTAAAAATTTTCTTGGAACGTAAAATTTTTTGATCACTAGTTTTCAAATAACACCAGGTCTTTTTTAATATCATGATTTCACGAATAATCAAAGATTATAAGACTTTTATGCATCCATTTACAATAGAAAAGTATAATGGTTTTCTAAAACAAACCTTGTGTATAGTTGATAGGTTCCTGTTTGCCTGTGGAAATCAGCTGGCATTTTTTTTAGATTATAAATTTTATATTTGAGCTGTAACTGCTTTCCTGTTAGTACTAATTACGCTGCAGAATGAACTTCCTCAAACCAAATGTAAAACTATTGCTGAAATTTGTCTTAAAGGTTGTTGCGTGTCAACAACTGATTGTTGGTTTATAGGATTTTTTTTTTATTTATTTTTTGCTGATTTTACTGATTGACTTATTTATTTCTATTTTATGTATTTATGCTGATGAATGTGCTTTAACAAAGTTGTGCGTGTCTGAGCCTGTACTTATGCCATGTTTGGTCTGCAAATGAAGTTCCTAATGGATAAATAAAGTTAATTGAATTGAATTGAATTGTTATTATGAAATGTTTTCAACTGCAACTAAGAAAGAAAAAAAACACCTCTATTATTTAGACACTCCTAAAGTTACATGGAAAAATCATGTAAACACCTAATATGATAAAAGCAAGATATTTTATTAAAACTGTGTGGACATTTGAAACACAATTTCATTTTTTCTTCACATAATTTCAGACTGAATCAGGAATTTGCTTATTTCTGTGAGCCTTCTTAATACAAGTACATGCTTTTCTTTGTATCATTATTTTCTATTCATTTCACTAAAACTAAACCGCTCAGATTTTATTTTTTTTAAGAATAAATGTTAAATAAATTAGCTCTAAATTTTCCAATGGTTGTACAACAATTTTGGATTTTAACTGTTTACTATTCCCCAACTTGTGAAGTCTAAAAATTAATCAATGAATTTACACTTAAATCCAACTTGTTTGATTTCATATGAAGATGGTTGGATTTATTATATAACTTTATTGAAATTCTAACTGCTTTTCTTATTTTACTGTTTGAATTCTGGAACAATATACTGAGTCTGAAGAAGCCTCCCCCTCTCATTTCATTTTTGGAACATTCCAAGTCTTATCTTGGGTAAGAAAAGCACAGGTGAAGTGCTTGCAGCCATAGTTGGCTTTGCTTAGAAACAGCTCAAGAATACCGTTTGTACTAACACTAAATTTGTGCAAACCTTAGACTCCCTCCCCCCTTTATTAGGGCTTCCCTGAAACTAATAAAAAATAGTTTCTTTACTGCTCAGTTCTTCTCCTGCAACAGGCTCTCTCCTCCAGAAAAATTGCTCTTTCACTTTTGTCTCGTTCCTGAAATATTGTTTGTATTTTCAGAGTTTGATCTAACAAAAATCACATTTGTTTTGTTGGTTTTATATTAAGTCATTGAATTTACCATGTATTTACAACTACATTCTAAATGACTAATGTCATGAGAGAGTGATTTTAAAAGAAAAAGACTCAAACATTAGTTCAGAGTTCCCTCTGACAAGAATAATCCGATGGACTTTGTTTCTTTGAGTGGAAGATGATGAAAGATCTTCCAAAGGTTCGGGTTTACTTTCATTATTCCTCAGACCAAAACACCCGTGGCCTCTGACATTTTGGTGTCTTAAGAAAGAAAAAAAAAAAGAACCCAAGAAAAGATGTGCACATTTTTAAATTGACATTGAACTGTGCTCGACACAGTGACGGGGTCTTCACAGCAAAACTGGAGACATTTGACAGTGAAAAACACATAATCACACGTCCACTAGACATGACTCACAGCCAAAAATAACAGGATGTTTGTACAATGTGTTCATTTTTGTCCCCACATGGGATAAAATGGAGATAACTACAGACATTTTCAGTTGATGAATACACAAGAATCTGCCATTATATTGTTTGAGCAGTGACTCAAGGGACTCAAAATTATAA
Source organism: Oryzias javanicus (assembly GCA_003999625.1). Classification (NCBI taxonomy): domain Eukaryota; kingdom Metazoa; phylum Chordata; class Actinopteri; order Beloniformes; family Adrianichthyidae; genus Oryzias; species Oryzias javanicus. Next base: position 18,584,327 of record CM012451.1, read on the forward strand.
ATCTAAACGAGAACCACTGTGCCAGATTTCTGCGTTTGGACATTCATAATTTTCTAACAGCAAATCGGCTGGAAAGGAGAAAAAAAAAAAAAGATGTTATGACTATTTCACATACTTTCTGTTTTTTGAATTTTGATTCTTTAGTTTGGCTCTGTAAGCAGGGACGGCTTTGTTTACATTCGCAATTGCATCAAGCATCGCCCGCATAAACAGACATTTACTTTCTTGTAGAAGCAAAATTCACTTGTTTGTTTAGCAGCAGAAATCTGATGAACTTCCACTCCAAGCCACATGCTAAAAAAATCAAAAGTTAACATGACTTTGCTAAAAAACAAAAAAAAAGGTACTGTTCCTCTGCTATGACTAATGACAGCAGCCCCCATCCCCAAGTCCTCTCAGAGCTGAGAACTTCAAAAGACTTTTCCCCCCCCTTTTTTTAGATTTATCTTCATAACTGGCTACTGTTTTGATCTATATTTCACAGGATGTCTAACAATTTTTTTCTTACTTGGCAAATTCTATGATCATTTTTATTTTTTGGCAGTGTTTTAAAACTCTGTATGCAGAACTGAAAAATGTTTTAAAATGATGTTTACTACAGTTTTACAAACATTAGAGAAGGGTTATGTGGCGATTAAGATGGAAAAGTATTTAATATCTGTTAAAAAAATACAGTTTGGTTTAAATTTTAATCTAATGCAGAAAAATTAAAAAGAATATTAAATAAAACATTTTTTTAAAATGACTTTCTAAACTTTGGGTGTAGATGATACAGAAAATAAATACATGTGAGTTCATTTGTAGTTTAGTTTTAGTCTTTAGCTGCTGTGTGACACCTTAAAATTAATGGAAACAAATTGATGGGAAGGACTTTATGGGTATATTTAACTGTTCACATAAAAAATCCACCTCCACCATGATGATAATAATGCTATTTTATTTAGGATATATATTTTAAATCAAGATAAACAACAAATACATGAAATATCCAAAAGAGAGTGAGAAAAAGTAAAAGCCTTATAAATCATGTCCACCCAATGCATCCACTATCTATTGTAGTCCCTCTCTAATGAGTATACATTCAGTTTCAGAGACCATACACACACTTATGTGTAAGCACACACATAAAAACTTACATGAAAACATTTTTTGTCATGTATAAACACTCATTTGGTTCCATTTAAATCTCCTTCCCTCACAGACACAAATGCACCCCCACACAATTCCAATTCATAAATATTAATAGGACTTTAGAACGTTGGGTACTTTGAATAAATCGTTTACATATAGAATAAATAGTTTAGGTCCCAGTAATGACCCCTGTGGGACACCACAAACAATTTCTAAACATGGGAAACAAGTACTTCCTCAAAAAGAGTTTTCTATTACTTGAGTAATAGAATAATAGATATTAGAATCCAGTTATCCTAATCATTACAGTTGATTTAATATTTTTATTATATGTTTGACATGTTTCACATGCTTTTTTTTTGCTCAATAAATACTCAAACTACATGTTTTTTGTTATTTTTTGCATGTTTTTTTATGACATTAATGATGGCCAGTTTAATCTGATCTCATATTGACAATAAGAGATGAAGCTGTGCTTTTTTTTTTTTTTTTTAATAAAATCATACAATCTAGTGTGATAGTTTTTTTTTCAAAATGTGTAAGGATTGTGGGGTGTGGGGGAACTGGCTTGTGATGCACGCTCCTGGTTTGTAAAGACATAATTTTTATTTATATATTTATTTTACAAATAAGCTGGTTTTGAATGATAAATTACAAATGTGTTTTATCGGTTTTAGGATCCGATCAATTACTGTTTTGAACAATGTCATCATGAACATCAGTAGAAAGTATTCTCTTCTTTCTTGTAACAGTTTTTAATATCTCACTTGCAGTCACTGGGTTTGTGGCATTAAACTGGAATTCCTATTAATCAGTGTTTCCATATGTTTGTCCGGTCCCTCAGTTGACAGTCTTTCATTAAGAGATTTGGACGAGGGCTATATAAAAAGTTGTGAAAATCCCCTCATGAAGGAGACCTTAAACCTATGAATTGATGAATAGAAGATCTTTGTTTGCAATGCTGGACTACTTTATGGTCTGCAGAATAGTTGTTTTCTTTGATATGATTTTTATTATTTTATTTTTTATCATTTTAAATTTGTTAGTATTTTCTTTGTATTATTTTACCTTTTTTGTTTTTTTTTTGCTTATTTGTATGGAGCCCCTAAAGAGACATCAAAGTTCAAATAAAATAAAAAAAACCTTTATTTGTAAATGTTGCTTATACTTTTTTTTTTTTTTTTTTACTTTGATCTTCCAGTGAGGGCTCTGTATTTGATTTAATCTACTTCAGTGTTTTAAAACTGTGCCTTTCAACTTCATTTTTTTTTTTATATCCTGTTCTAAAATATTGAATAAAGAAGGATGGCATTCGGTAAAAAGTAAGATGGTAGATAATTGCGTCTCTATGGGGACACCAGTGGGGAGCCAAGACAAAAATGGATAGCTGCTGCATGCTGAGAAGAAAAAAATAGGTTGCGTTATCCAACAGGTGATGCTGTGCCAGAAAATCTGTGAGATGTTTAGATGCTTCTTTGTCATAGAAAATCAAACATCCCCATAGTAACCAATTCTAATGAAGACAGCCAAAGAAAAATTCAAATATCATTTTTCAGTTTCTGTCAAGCTTAGATTTTTGCATATATTTATTTACCTATTTATTTTATTTTATTCCCTTATTTCCATCTTAGATTAATTTACTGGAACTTGATTTTACATTTATGTTCTGGTGCAGACATCACACATGCCCATTTTTCCCCAGACGTATCTTTAAAGCAGTCGTGACTAAGAAAACATTTTTGTCACTCCCAGGAATTACTCATCATGTTAATCATAATCCTTTAAAATCATTTCCTCTTTTCTAGGAAGAGAGAAAGATGTCTGACTGGTGATATTTGACTGCTTTTCCAAGAACCCCCCTATTAGCTGCCAGGAAGCCTTTTCTGTGTGTAAACGTTAAATGAATATGAGAGAGCAGCACAAATAAAAAATGCTAACAGCCATTAAAAAGTATTAAATGTGACATTTACCATTTCAATATCCATTAAATGCACCATGGCATATCATTAGGTTTATATTTACATGGTTAAAAAATGACTTAAAGTAATACCTAAACCATTCCATGGACCATGTTCTCTATGTTAATTGGGTAATGTACAGTTATGTGAAAAGGAAGATAGATCGTCACACTCTCTGAGTTTTACATGATTAAAAATTAAGGTAAAGACATTAACTGATCATTACCAGGTCTTTTATTTTTCTACATACAAAATCACATCACAACTACCATATAGTTAATTTTTACAAACAAGTGCTATAAAGCATCCCCCCTCTCACTAGGGACCAGAGGCATCCGCGAATATGCAGAATCCGCGGATACGGAGAACTCCCGCGACCGAAGGATGTTTGTTAATGATCCATATTCAGTAACAGACATCATTAACATGAGATTTCCGGTTCCGGGTCACGACGAGCAGGCGTGTGTCTCCAGCTCTCCTCTACTCTTCGTCTTTTTAAGTCTTTTAAAGTTGCCCACAAGCGACTTTAATGCTGCAAACAGCTACCGCAACGAGGAGAGCTGACAGAAGAAAAGTTTTGAAGCTGATTTAGCAGAGCTCAAAATTGTGCTAGCCGACATACAGGCTAGGCTAACCCCTACTCTTCTCCATGAAGCTAAGCTAACAGCTAACGAGCTTGAAGCTAAAATATCACCGCTGCTACAACTCGTGGAAGATTTGCGTCAAGAAAAGGCACGTGACGAACGAGATAATCGCCAAGATCTCATGGTCATGACGCATGACATGGATCAACAAGCACAGATGAACAATGTGATTCTCATGGGACTTCAACTACAACCCAGGACGCGGCCTGGAGCTACCAACATTAGCATGGCAAACGACGTGTCCGTGGAGGATCAAGTTGGAGTATTTCTTGAGTCTAAAGGGATTTCCTTGGACCTAAATCCTGTTGAGATCTGTCATCTGCTTCCTTGGAAAAGAACACGGATAAACCAGTGATCCTGATCAGGTTTGAGAATCAAAAGCACAAGATAGCTCTGATGAAACAACGCAAAACCTTCTTTCTTAATGACGTTTAACCCAAATATCATTCCTTTGAAATGAGACCTTCACAGTCTCTCAGTCATAACGACAAAGATGGTTTACGAGATCGTTTTTGTGGCCTTAAACTTGTTCCTAAACTGTGATGTAGCACTGATTCTGCTCAAATTTCTGATCTTTTTCTTTTCAACTTATTATTTCTGCATCATTATAATCATTCTTTGTTAAATACAATCTGCACTAATTGTCTTTTTTTTATTAGAATATTTAGAATTTTGTTTCTCCATTAACTAATGAAGGTGAATTTTTACTTGTTACTTTTTCTATTTTTATAATCATATTTTGATAAATACAATCTGCACTAATTGTCTTTTTTTTAACCCTTCCGCTCTCCTTGGGGTCCAGATGGCTCCAACCACATATTGTTATGCCATTTCTTCCATGACAAATGTGGACGAAGGGGGACAGGATTTTACGTCTGTCATGGACATTAGTGAAACGCAAAAATCAGTGAAAAAAAAAAGTTCGGCGCACTGTCTTGTGGGGTCCAGATGACCCCACTTTTAATGTAAACAAGCTAAGGAGAGCGGAAGGGTTAATGAGAATATTTAGATTTTTTCTGCATTAGCAAATAAAGATGATTTACTTATTACTTTTTGTATTATCATAATTCTTTGGATACAATCTGCACAATTTTTTTTTTTCAATGAGAATATTAGATTATTGTTACTGATTAATATAAATGAATTGTCGTGGATGATTTCAAATTTGATTACCTTAATGATAATAATGATCTTTTATAACCTGAGTCTATTAATATTTGATATTAAGTCCTAAACCGGATATTGATAATTCATGTTGAGAAAATGGTATGGTCGAGCCGGGGTGGGATTATATAAATTCGCTTCCTTCCACTCCCTTTAAAGCGATCTACTTATGATTCATTATGTGATGTTATTTCATGTATTATGACCGGATTGCTTGAAATAAACCATTTTACTTAATTCATTCATTCATTCATTCATATTCATCAGAAATAGTTCTGATTTGTAAAACATTTATTAAAGAACACTGGAGTATTGCTCAACATAAAGAGCTTTTAGGCTTCAGCATACTTTATGACACAGATAAGTAGAGTCTCTCTGTGCCTTAAAATCAGGAGCGCACACTTTCTCATTCACGAAATAATAAACACCTCCTCCACATAATAATTATCCTCCACGATTATCTTTTTCAGCATATCAGGTTTTTTTTTTACCGCTTCTGAGTCAGCTGATGCCGTTTCTCCATGCAGGGACATGGACTAAAGATCTCCTGGATTAAAGGTTGATGTTATTCCCACATGTTTACATGCATTTAAGATGCACTTCACTTAAACCTTTATATTTTTCTTAATCAGACCAAAAGATTTATATTCTTGTATTTCTTTATATCTACGCTTGTTACGTTCAGCAGTGTTTGCCCCTCCTACTGGTTGCATCAGCTGCATTATGTTTGTCATTAGTATTTCAGGTATTTAAGTAATGGTCTTTTGGTCTTTCAGTGCCGCAGAGCGTTGTGTTGTTTCCTATCTTATTCGCGTTCTTTTGGGAGCTCTGTTTTGGTTATTAAACATTTTTGTTAATTTGAGTCCTTCCTGCTCCTGGGTTCCTTTTTTCCTGACGCCGTAAAAACACTGGGCTTGGCAGATTTGTTTTGAGACATTGGACTTTATTCCCAAAAGTGCAACTTATCCTCTAGAGTGACTTATATAAGGTTTTCTTTTTATTGATTAGCCATTTTTTGCTCTTCCGGAAAAGACGCTTATAATAATAATAAAAGCTTAGAAGATCATTCCACTCTATGCTTTGTTTGTTTACAACAGGAATCTTTATTTCTTCTTCTACAGCCGTATCCAATGTTTCGATAGTTCTGCGCATGTCAACATTCCAATCGAACATGTGGCATATATAAACATTTGTTCCAATCTAATAAAGTTTTTCAAGACCCATGTAAACAGTAGATTCTAATTTGATCTTTGATCCAATTAAATACACTTTGTACATGCAAACACAGCTACTGCCATGTTTACTATGTTTACACACACGTTCAGATTATGCTACATGATTTTTTTTCTCTGGTTGGTAAAATTAGAGCAATTGAAGCTTTTTATTTAATATTATCAAGTGCTTTTAGTGTGGAAAAAAATCCAAGGCAGGTCAGTGGGATAAATGTTTGATGAACTGAGTGAAACTTATACTTCACTAGTATTTGTGGCACAGAACACCGTCCATTGCATTTGGGATTTTTGAACATTTGAGAAAAATCTTGCATTCCTTACCGGAAGGAAAAGAAAAAAAAAAAATTGAATAAAAGAAAGAAAACGTGATTTTTGGACCAGCTTTTTGATTCCCAAATGTGGTCTGGAGATGTATAATCAGATTTTTTTTTCTCCAGGAACAGTCTGCACTTTCCAGTTGGCTCACCAGCTGGCACACATTATCACACATGCGAGTAAAAAATGCTAAAAAGTCTGTTCATGTGTTGTTTATTCTCAGTGATGTGATCATAAAGTGCTTGTCAGATGTATTTTTTTCTGTTTGTAACGCAGCATTTGCACATCAGACAGACATTTATTTTAGATGTTCACTTACCTAAACAGAAGGGAAATGAACACAGACGACATCTGAGCCATTTACTGATTACAAAACCAGGTAAAAAAAAAACATTTATTAAACAACACAAATATTTTAGATTTGAAATGGATAGTTTTAAAACAGGTTTCTTATGTATTGACCAAATAAGTAATTCCACAATACATGCATTGAAAGGATGACCATGTCTTTTAATATTCATTTTTCAGTTTGTTTTCTTGAAATGAAGACTATAACTTACCATAAAATAACAGCTGTTTTCTAGTGATAGAAAATGCCAGCCTGTTCTCCACAGAAGATGAGAAAGGAAGTTGTGAACTTGAAAAACCAATTTTCTCAAAATTTCAATATTTCTTTCCTAATTTGGAGATCAGTAGAAATCATAGCAGTTTGTGGAAATGTGGTGAGAAGTGGTAAGCATACGATTATGATTACTCGTGGTTCAATTTTAGGAAAATTTTTAATAGGTTTCTCAATCAGAAATAACTTTCAAATCAGTCATCTGAAGATTAAAGCATTCAGTGATTTCCAGTGAAAATGACATGCGATTTTGTTTTTAATCTTTAAAAAACAGCAGTTGTTTTCGATCTTATCTCTGTAAAATGAAATAAAAATATTTACAAAAAACAAAATTTCAGACTTTTGTTTTAGCAGATGTGTTAAACTAGACATTGGAGTAATAAAAAATATGTATCCTTAGAGACAAAAAAGGAATAACATGAGTTGTCAAGTAAGAAAAGAATTAGCAAAAGTAATTAAAAAGATTTGCAGTAAAGATCAGAAACATACAGACGCACTCACACTCGCATAAAATCAGCAACTATTTATTACCTGTTTTGAGTGAAAATATAGTCTAAAGAATTGTCCTCTTTTTAGACAGAAAATTTGGATATACACAGAAATGCAAATAAATAAATAAAAAAATCCTTTTAGAAATCTGAAATCATAAATGAGCCAGACATCATTTGATGTAAAAAAAAAAAAAAAGTAGAACAAATTGGATCTGAAATGTCACCACCCATTGAAACGTTCTATGACAGGAATAAGGCCATAAAAAAAAAATCATCTTCCACCAATTTCTGCATCAAAAGCTGAGCCTTGAACTGTCTGAAAAGACCCGTGTGCAAATACATTTAGGTGCACAGAGTCTCCCCACACAATCTTCCTTCACAATCACAACTCTGTATGAATATCACGTATGTGGGCGATGGTGTACATAGTCTTTGAATGTGTGCATTTGGCCCCAAACGATTCAGTCTGAAGTCTGTTTTGTTTGTAAGCTGCTTTAGCCCTCTGGCAAATTAAAAAAAAAAGACTACTTATGTATTCAACCAAAAATGCAGATTATGTTGTAACTCTGAGCAACACTGTCAGGCGGTGAGGGCATTTTTGTGCATGTCTCAAGAAAACATGCCTACATGTCAAAAAAGCAATTTAAAAGTGACAGATTGGGGAGTTTGTTGTCATCAAAAAAGCATGAAGGTGTCATTTCTCATAATATATGTATATATATATATATTATATATATAATTTTTTTTCCACTACAAAAAGTTTTCTTAGTAACTGTGTTTTTATTTACTACCAAATTGCGAAAATTGGATTTGCAATACTAGAAAATTAAATTAAATCGCACTTTCCGAAAAAAAAAACAAAAAAAAAACATTGAGGCGTGTTAAAAATGGCAAATTTTGCAAAACTACTATAGAAACATTTTTTTTTTATTAAAAGACCAACAGTGACTGCACCACACAGCAGGTGCCATCAAAGGTCACACAGCTCATCAAAAGTTGAGCGTGTCATGTGTAATTGTTGGATCCACAGCTCCTCTGTAAAATCACCAACAAAAATTTCCCAAAATCTCTTCATCCCCAGACACTCCCACTAAACTCCACGGCCTGAACAAGACGCAAACATCTCCTTTAATGAATGATGATGAGCGCTAGCGCGTATTGTTCACGTCCGTCACTGTGTTTTTGAATGACTTATCGCATGAGTTGTTTTGTTTTTATTTGCATAATCAGGATTTAATAGAAACAGTATAACTGCTTTAGCATTGCTGTGACCCAGAAAGGGATAGTTGGTGAAGAAAATGGATGGAAATAGCAAAAACAGCTAAGCTAACTCTGAGATAAAGAAGGCTAACTGGGAGCCAACAGTAGCGATAGTTAAAAAGAAAGAAAGAAAAATGAGAAACAGAAAGAAAGTTGGGTATTCTGATCAAACTGACTTTAACATTTTTATTTTATTTTATTTTTTTTACTTCCGAAACAGTTGACTGACTATCTACTTTAGCTCCGAATTAGCTTAACTGTTACTGGTTGCGTTATTGTCTTGTTATCAACTAATTTTGACAGACTTCTTTTTTTTTACACCTAATGAGTGGAGGTTCATGTCTGGTAGTTAATTTAGGGCTGTTTTCCAACACTTTTGGGTCTAAAACGAGCCGTTGCTACATTGTTTTTACACGATCAGCTATCGTAGTCTCACAACCACAAAATGCGGTTGAAGATCGCTTTATTTTGATCCGTTTTATTCAATTTTCAACGAAGCTATGGCTGTCAATAAAATGTTCCCATTATGGGATTAATAACATTCTAAAAAGTTCTATTTTATTTTAGTTTAAGACATAAATTTTAATGCAACAACCAATCAATTTTTCGGGACTCGATGTATAAGCCTGTGACGTATTTTTGACAGGAGATTTTCATTTTCAAAACAAAGAAAAGTCATATTCAAAAGACATGTTAAACGTAAAAATAAATGTAGAATTCATATTTTTTTCTGCAACTGTATTTATGAATATACCTTTTTATTTGTGAATACGCTTATAATTGACAGCCATCTTACCCCTCAACTACTGCTTGATGATGTCATCAACAGTCGCCAGTCATCTACGTTACTGCATCTTTCAGTGATCAGAAAACACAAAACAACATTGTTTTTTCACCTAAAAAAGTCGCACAAAAACTCAATACTTACATTTAACTATAAAATTCTGTGCTCCAGAGCACCCCCGTGTGAAGAAAAGCACTTGTCCTCCACGCCACAAGCAACTACTGACTGCAGAATAGCCAAATCAAATTGACATCCTTAAAAATAAACCACTACAACTTTAACTGCCCCTACAATTGGAACAACCTGAGATGTATAGAAGCAATTCTATTTTCTGACATTTTGGCTCCAGCTCTGGTACTGACAGTAACCTGGCAGTTCAACAGGAAACATAATTCTGGGCTTGTGATTTCATAAATACAAAAAGTTTTAAAAGCCATTTTTACTTAGTAAAATGTCTCACTTGAAGGTCGCAGGATGAAGTGCCAGACAAAAATGGAGCAAAAATAATAAAATAGATCAAAGTTTATACTTTCTTTATCCCTTTTCAGTATCAGAACTTTAATAAACTTAAATTAAATTTGAATTTAGAGGGTCACAACAAAAGAGCCAACTCCCTAAATTGCACTTAGTGCATTCCAGATAACATTTGTTTGTTGTTTGTAGGGAGACACGCGAAGACAGAAGATGGCGTAAACCTTTAGGTATAATGTATCCCTGAAAGCTTGTTATCTCTAAAGAGTGAAAGTGTTTATTGAGGAACAAACTTTCATTTATCTCAAATGAATTCGAAGCAGCACTACATAATTAAGAAGTAGAAGCCCCACAAGTCAATTAACATACACATTTTATTGATCGGTAACGCACATAAACCACAGCACAGGGCCAAATTGGTTTAGCCTGAAGAGCAATTATTAAAGCTCCAGGAAAATGGAACATTTCTCATTTTATCCACTTTGCTGACGGCAGCAATGACCCCCCCCCCCGACAAACGCCATCTCACACAGTGAGTCACACGTAATCTCTGCGAAAATGATCAGATGAGCACCAAAAACAAAGGTCATTCGTCAAATATCAGATAAAGCGCACTGACAGTGGATTTGAAGTGAATGAAGCTCTGTTTTCCTAACCTTCTCCCAAAGTCTCAGAGGAAAACACTTCATTCAGAGACTGAGCTCGCAGTTTGTTGACTCTGAGATTTAGAAGTCCCAGTCCATTTTTAAAATATTAGCGATCGAGCCAGGATTTCTGTTTTTTTTTTCTCTTCTTTTAAACAACATACAACTACATTGCTTTGGATGTTCATCAAACATGTTAGGACTTTTACATTTTTCATAAAATTGAATGAAAATGGTTGTTGGGAATATTGATTAACAAAAATTATGTTATGTGTGGGCCTTGAAGCCAGTGTCACCTCTTCCCTCACCTCCCCCGAGAGAGATTCACTCAGCTTCATGGAAAGGTACTGGAATGTCTTTGTCTTAGTCCTGTGCTTGAGTCCTGACTCCTTATAAGGACATAGGCTGAGCGGTTTATGACCTCTGACGCAGGACCCTTGACTGTCGTTGCCTAGCAACGGCCATGCTGTATAAAAGTGCGTGTCTTCGGGGGGGGGTCAGAGCTCCCATGAGGTAACTCTGTGAAGTTGGCTCGTCGGATTTCTCCTCTTTGCAAAGAGTCAATAAAAGTGACTAAGATCAATAAGGCCTGGGTCTTGGATTTTCTTAAGAACATTTATAGAAATCTTTTTGGGAAAAAAGTCATTCTTGACAATGGTTCTCTGCACTCTTTTCTAAATCAGACTTGATGTACAAGCAATAAAGCTTTGAGCGTGAAAACATGTATCTTGTTCATTTTTTGTGTCAAATGAATCATTTTGGATAAAACAGTTGATGCAGAGTCATCAGTTAGAAATCATTTCACCGATGCCATTTCAATAAAGAGAGAACTCGAAAGTGGAATTGAAATTGTGAAGATATTTGTGAACATTTAGCCGGAAATAAGAGTCTTCTGGCGGTTGGGCTCTGGGCTGGGGAAATCTTGCTTGGTGATGAAGACCTTGGGCCAAGTGAAGAGAAGCAGAACTGTATAAAGAAGAGAAGAGGTGGAGGAAGACTTGGACCAGGTGAGAGACCCAGAACCCAGACTGATGGTGGTACGGCAGGACCGCGCCGATATCAGAGCCAGGAGGAGAATGGAGTGGAGGCAAGCCGGTGCAATGTTCTGGAAAAACTAATTTTACTGAATTTAAAGGCAAAGTTTGATTTGATTGGCTGTGAAGAAAGTGAGCACTTCACCTATTGGCTCCCAATGCATACCAATTGATGACGTGAAGGGTGACGATGAACACCCTGCATGCCTGAGAGGAAGTAGATCTCCCTTCACAATGAGTCAAAACAACAGACCAACATTGTTCATTAGTCGATGAATGGTGGTTCCTATTGCTTTGATGGACTAAAAGTAAGAAACATGTCTTTTATAAGTTTAAACATTTGTTTTTGATTTTTTTTAAAAATAATGTAACCCACTAATTTAACTTTTTGATAGATAATTTACTCTTATCACAGATTATTACGTGAGAAAAAAATACAAATTAAGCAGCTTTTTTGGTAAACATTTGAACTAGTTTAATTTTATTCTTGAAACACTCTAACAGTTTCATTTACTGTTTTTCTCCCATATGTGGTTATCCACACACACTCTGTGTGAGGATAATTATCCAAAATGATAAACATGCACATAAACTACACACACAGTGTGTTCTCAAATAGATCCACCTTTCATTAACACAGTTATTTTTTTAAGGTGGACAAGACACAATGATATGACTGAGTATACAGTCGAATCATTGTAATCAGGGCCGGTTTACAAACAAAAAGTATTTTGTTTAAAATAGGATTTAAATCTCGTAAATTTACAAGAAAAAGTTGTAGCTGTTAAATTTTGAGAATGTATCACTTTATGTGTTTTAAAGTAGAAAAAAGTGATGTATTCATGAGAAAAAAAGTCATGAATTTCCCAAAAACCCACCAAGCTTGTGTGTTTATCTGACCCGTGTTCGAAGGTCAAAGACATGGAGCACTTTGTGAAGGTTTATTTCCAGGTAGGTGTCAAAAACAAAAAAAAATATTTAACTTTAGGCGACTCAAAATTAAATTATTATTGGCCATTTTTCTGAGGTACTGTGTTAGTACTGCAGAATTTCATATAAAAGCTTGTTTGTTTGTTTTTTCTTTAAGCAAAACTAAGTTGCAAAATCTAGCAAAAATACAGAACTGCTTGAGTAGTTAAGAAATATCACCTGAAAGAGGAAAGGGCAAGATTATAAAAAAAAGTTTCCAAAATGTCTTAAATCTCCGAGATATAGATGGACCAACATTTTTTGATTTTTGAGTCTGGCAGTTAAAATAAGCTTTTTGAACAAATCATTTCAAACATCTGTTCAAAGGTGGGTCAATTTCCCTGGACAAACAAGCATACCTACACACACACACACACACTCATGGCAGCTACATGTTCAGTTTGAATGACATTCAACTGCACCTTCCTCTCCACCCAAGTGCCAGAAGATTACAAAAGAATCCAGTCTTTCTGACAGGGTTGACAGCTTACATTTCTACCTTAGATATGTCTTCCATTACCCAATCAGCTGAGAATATCTGCGTTCTCTGGAGTGTTAAAGCGATGTTTTATATGCACCACCTGTGCCGTCTGGCAGCCACTCACATTTTGAGAAACGTCTTACAGAGTCGGGTCAGGAAGGAGATCTTCCATTTTCATCGGAGTCATTGAAATTGCTGTTTTCAGATTGTATTATTTATTGTAGACAAAAATATATCTATTTTATTTCCTGTTTTTGCTCATAAAACTTCTAATCAGCACTTATAATAAACATATATTCTGTTGTCTCTTGTTATGAATAGAAATTGCAATTTTTTAGGAACAGAAATTTCAAACCTTGAATGACTATCATCATATCTATGCCTTCACCTTCATCCTCCAACTATCTCTGACAAAGAAATAATAGCATAACAAGGGACCCGGAGAAAAGACAATCTGCTTTCTTAACCACTAAATCATGTAAAATTCAAATCCAATGAATTTTAATAACGCCATGTATAAGTCTGCACCATTTCAACTCGAAGTGAAACATTTCCAGTGGTTCACGTGAAAAGTAATAGTATCACATTAAATAAAAGAGGAAAATCTATTGAAATTTGTCAAAAGAATCTCAGGAGTTTAGTTTAAAAAACAATAAAGTTTTGCCATTTCGCCGTCTTTCGTGAGCTGAGGTTCTTCTGCGGCCTCTCTGCTTTAATTCAAGGTTGTACATCTCATTAACCTCTGTATTCGTGAGACGTTACTTTAGATATTTTTCTCCAACCTTGAATAAAAAAACATGGCAGCAAACTAAGGAATCAAAATCGTTTTATTGAATCGTGTTAAACCACTTTTTGACTCAGAAAGACACTAGAGTAAAGGTCTCATGGGTTCATCCACTAAAAAAGGAACTGAAGGTAATTTTAGGTTAATAAAAATGTTAATTTTCAATGCTAAAGTTGCCATAAAAGATGAATGGATAATAGTATGATCACCTTTTTCTTCTTATTTATACAACAGTTACAATCTCTAAAAGTTACAGAAATGTTTGATATACACACATATCTGCTAAGTAATAAATAAAGACGTTTATCAAATAAAACCTTTTTTATTTAATAGCGGAAATAGTCAAATGTTTCTACCCAAACAGCAGCTTGTAAACCCCTGACATTCTGAGAACTATATATTTCTGTAGCCACCAATTCTTCATCCAGGGACAAATGGACAGCGATGTGTAAACTGGTATCAAGGAAACACTGTAAAAGTTAAACAGAGAGGTAAACCTTGAGAAACATGAATGATTTCTTTAGGTGGAAGATACAGGAAAAATTGACTAAACAAAAATATTTTCACCAATTGATAATGATTCATAAAAAATAGTCCCGTATGTTCTACTAATACATTATTTCTAGGACTGGATATTGATAATAATTTCAAGAAACGATTCAATTCGACTCATAAGGGATTGAATCTGATGTTTTTTTCATTATTTCGATCCTCTCAATTAAATTCAATACAATTTAAATGTGGGTTTACACATTAAGACACATTTGTTTAGAAATATATTAATAATCTACTATATGTTTTGAATTTATTTGTATTAATCTACAGTTCAGCATACAGAGTTCCATGGTTTCTCAAAAGGAAAAGCTCTAACAAAAATGTTCATTTCATTAACATTAAACATTGTTCTGTTTCTCCTCAGTTTGGCCACTGGGTGGCGATCATGTTGAATCAGCAGGGATTTTTCCAGAGGAATGAGCAAGGAAAAAGAAGACAAAAAGACGGTGCTTTATGGTTACCTTAAAAAAGAAGTTTGTATAATTAATACCTGTGAGTATAAAGCTGCTCATTTATTCAGCAATGTATGTTCAGGTTAAACGACCGTTAGCATCAGCTGTCCTATGGGAAACTCCATTAAACGTTAGCATCCATCTAACAGACTTTAGCTTTATGGGCAAAATCAATATATGTTTTTATGAATCAATAATTGATCTATTAAGCTTAAATTGATTCAAATCGATTTTATCAATCCAGCCGTGATTGTTTCTCCTTTAAATAGTCTAGTTTAAGCTAGAACATCCTCTGGCCATAAAAGATAAAGTCATTAATAAAACTGTGGAAATTGTTTCTCTCCAATTACAAAAACTGTTGGGAATTTAACCTCATTCCACAGTGGAAAAGAAAAAACAAAACATTAGTCATTTTGTGAAAATGCTGCATAATTATTGTGTCTAAGGAGCTCTTTTTGACACTTTTAACAGGGGAGGGGATTATAACTAACAAAGAAGAGCTCAAATGTGTGCTTTCCATGTTATTATAATTTTATATATATATGTATTTAACCCCAGTTGGCACATAGAAGGCAACTCATTAAGTTTTAGAATTTATTTAGTGATTTTATGTGTATAACATTCTGTATTTAAAAAAAATAAAATTACCAAAAATAGTCAAAACCTTAACTGACAATCCACCATTGTTGCTTGATTGGTTTCCTCCTGAAGAGACAAAATTAATAAGCAACTGTCTATCTGAGATAGGAGATGCAGAAAAAAGTGTCTATAACCTGTGAAGAAAAGGAGTCGAAACTGTGTTCTTCCTGGCCAGGATAAGGGCCCCTTAACCCCACCGAAGGTAATCAGGGGCGTGACCTTGAACCAAAACCTAGGATCAGTTGTGCACCATGAATCATGTCCCGAGAGAATAACTGGGAAAAAACGAGTCTTGAAGGAGGCGCTGTGAAGCTATTTGCACAACTGCCAAGTCTGGAACATTAATGTGTTCTCTGCCGTGAAAGATCATTTTGTCCCTCTACTAAACCAGGAACACAACACAGGACACTAAAAGTGACACACCTGCTAAGTCACCATCATGTCTTGGCAGGGTCGGTCCAAATGCACAGATGTATGTTCAGCTCCACCTGTGAAGGGCGGAGCAGTGGAATTACGCTGGAGGCATGAACACAAACACCTTGACTGCTGTTGTCCTCAGAATAAACCTCAACTTACTCAATGGGATGATGAGCTGGTAGTCATGGCGACAGTTTTTGGTAAACTCCAGTTAGTAGTGTTATCTCAGTTTTGTCCTTCAGAATCCTTCGAGTGATTCCTTGGCCCCCAAACATCCACAAACATGGCAGAGTGGCAAATGTCGCACTTCTCCCACTGACCACTAGAGGCTGGTTTCCCATTGGCTCCAATGTTCAAAAGTTGGATTTTATACAAAAAAAAAAAAAGAGCATAAATCCCTGCTGGGAGCTTTCCGTGTCGAATTTGAATGTTTTCTTCTTTTTTTAGGCAGTCTGGCTTCCTCCCACAGTCCAATAACAGGATTCAGAGGTTACTTAGTGATTCTAAATTGTCCCTTGGAGTGTATAAATGTATGTTGTTGTGTAGACCAGCTACGGATTGACAGCCTGCCCAATGCGTATCCCGCCTTCAGCTGCTAAGAAAGGCTCCAGCAACCCCAAAATGGATTATGTGGGTGTGCTCGATGAATGGATGAATGGAGCTCGAGCAAACAAGGCCGTCCCACAGTAGGCTTTATTTCTGGGTACAGTCAGAAATTATCCGTCCAATTCATGTACAGTTCAGCCCAAAATGAATTATACATTTTGACTTAAAATCAATTTCTTTTAACCAGTAAGTTTCCTCTTGATTGGAAATGACACAAGCAACTCAGAGAAGCGATTGTACAAGAGGTATCATTGTGAAAAACATATTTCTCTGCTGTTTTTTTTCATGTAATCCTTGTGCTATCCTTGGTATGTTTACATTAAAAGTGGGGTCATTTTCGTCCATGCGATAGATAACACATCAATCTAAGGGTGGGGTCATCTGTGGAGCACGAGGGTTGAACAAAAATGTTCAAAATTTGCAAGGGATGGGAATAATTTTGGGGTTTGAGTGTGTGTTTATTCTAAAGGATGTCATGCAGGTATTATGTCTGCATCATACGTTGTAACACTCTATAATACAGCAAAGTATTACTAACAAACAGAAAATAACAGGGGTATAAATGTGTTAAAAGAGAGTTTTGTTTTTTTCTTTTCTTTTTATGGACACCCACACAAATTCAAAAGTAATTCGAGAAGATGCAATTTTTATTTTATCATGTTTTCTTCAATTTCTATTTCGCTTTCCCACTCCTTTACCCGGATACATTCAAGTATTTTTACGTTAGTTCCTATTTACACGCTCACCGTATCTCTTTGGTGTTCTCCGCCATCAAGACTAAAGAAGTCTAGAGTAGATCATTGTCTGTCCGCAGGATTTAAGTATGTGGCTTACTGGATCTGTCCATTGATCAGTATTTATACCAGTGTGACCAGTGCGCGAGCGATGTTCAGGTGTACCATGGGAACTGATTCATTTTCTATCACCAGGATATCAGCTCTGTTTTCATCCAAGCAGGCCCTGATAAAACGCTGCATAGTTAGGAACATGAAAGACCATCAAAAACGTTTTTCTTTGTGTTTAATTGATTCCAATAAAGACTTTTCGATAAGCATGACAGTCGATTTAGCCAAAGCCAGCTGTTTTTTGGAAAAGTTCCGCCCCTCCAACTGTCACCACCAGTCATTCTTGAAGGTTTAATCATGTCATCACTTTTTTGTTGTGACTTGGCACATAAAGTCTCACAGTTCCAAACAAAAATAACAGCTAAAGTTTGTGTTTAGCGCTGCAGTTTCAGTGTCAGTTCTTGCACTGCATCTCCCATAATGCATTGGGTTAAAGTGACAGCACATCTGCACTATGCTACTGACATAAAATGATTTATTCAATCAAAAAAAAAAAACAAACATGTTTTGTTTTAATTATATTTGGTATTAGGACAAAATAAGAAAGACAAGACCATTTTAACCAGGATTGACACAATGGAAGTCAGTAAAAAAAAAAAAAATATATATATATATATATATATATATATATATATATATATATATATATATATATATATAAATTACTATATAAGTGGCAATGCTACAACGTGGTGTTTTTGGTGAAGCTATTCTGAGGACAGGATCCTCTCAGCTTTTATCGCTTGTAGAGCTGTTCTATCTACGGCACTCACAAATTTATTTGGCATTCTAAGAGTCGTTTGAGCTGCCAAAGCACCATTTCCAAGAACCATCTCATTATCTCACTAGTAATTTAAAACTAATAGTTTGGTTATAATTACCCACTAGTGCATTACAGCATTGTGCAAGTATCACATGCCAAGCTCCAGGTCAAATTCTGCCGGTTGAGTAATATTACATTAACAACGCTTTATTTTCAAGGCCTGGAACAAAATTGTCTTTTCCAGTTATCAATAATTTCTCAGGTAGCTGTGCTCTGCTTCACAGCGACTGCATCAGTGTTCCTCTTACTCAGGAAGCTGCTACACTCCTCCTCCCTTGACAATAGCTCTCTTCATCTCAGTCTTTTTTTGTCTATCCACATATTGTCCTCCCTCCCATCCACTTTCTTATCTGACTATTATGTTGAAAATATTGACCTGCGGTATTTTGCTTCACATTTGTCCTCCTATCTTGGTAGAGTGGCCAAAAAATCCTTTCCTGTGGTCCCTGAGCTTGTGACCAGGCTCTGCCCAACTGTTTTTTTCCCTTGTTTCACACAAAGAAATGAAATTTCCTGGGATAATTAAAGCAGGATGCTGCTATTTGAAGTTTACTGTTTCATGTAAAACAGTCAAAGAAGTAGGAGGGCAGTGAGGCTAGAAGTGCACTAAAGTACACAGCTTGTAGGCAAACAGTGTCTGGTTTCTAATTAACAGGCCAACATCCCATAGCACGGCTTAAGTCATTTCACAGAATTTTTCCCTGGATTTGCATCTTTCTTCAAACCGCAAGTCCCAGTGAAAGAAGTGCTTGCTCTGAATGTACTCAAATTTTAAAGATGAATAACAACCGCGGCAAAACATTATCAGTTTAAAAGGGAATTGTTGTAAGAATAATAAGAAAACCGTTATCTGTTCTGCAGAAGGGAAACTTCCTCTTTGAAACAATGAATGTGCAGAATGTGAAAGAACATACGTATCCATGGAAAAAAATAATAAAACATGTAATGAGTACAGATTAGGAGAGACTTACGAGGATCGTAGAGTCAAATGGAGCAATAAGGAAAGATCTGTGAGGGTGGAGCAGTCGTTTGCTGAACCAAAGGGTGTCCAGCATGGATGTTAGTTCAGCCACGTCCATTTCGTCTCCCATCTTCATGACTGATTCCTGCCAAGGACAGAGATGGACTTTGTGATGACTTAGTCTCCTCAACTGATCCAGTCTAATTGGGTCTTCCTGTACAGCGCTTAGGTGTTGATGGTCCAGTCCAGTTTATTGCTGCAGTGAACATCTATGAACTGCTGCACGGGCTAACATTCAAGCAGTCACTTTCAATGAAAAGTAAGAACAAGTCAACCAAGTCTTGTTTCAGGTTCTTCGTACAAATTGGTTGAACTTCTTGACGCCAAATCCAATGTTGAACTGTGACCAATCAGGTGCTTGGATTAGGTAGCATCAATACAATAATCATTGTAAACATGATTGCTTAGGAGAAACTAATAATTGTGGCTTGTCCCAGGCCAGAATTATATGACATCAAAACATACATTAAGATGACCTTTGACCCAAAAAAAAAAAAAACAAAACAGTCTGGAGCAAGATTGGAGGGATTTGCACTGCTTTGAGATTTCACTAATGGTTGGGTCCACATTCATGAAACTGCATTTAGTGTGTTCAAGAATGTTCAAGAATGCGCTACATGAGCTAAAGATCTCTGAAGATGTCTGCCGGAGTTCTGCACACACACCCCACTCCACAAAGACCTGTAAGAGTCTTCTGTGCTTAATGTCGTCATTGTCAACGATCAGCCCAACAGTTGCTGAGTCATCAGAAAACCCATGTAGAACACAGTCCTCTGTGCGACACCGAAAGTCACCAGTACTCAGGGTAAAGAGCAAAGCCGAATCTGGATTCTCGCCCGACCTCTACAGCTTCTCCCTACCTCTACAAACGGAGAGTTATGGAAAATAGTTTCTTCAAATTTTGACATTATTCCGATGTGACAACACCATCAATAGTCGCTGGATAGCTATGTTAGCAAATAGCTGCTAGCGCTTGGAAATACAAAACATTGGTTTTACGTCTTCCTTTTTCCATCCCAGCAGCTGTGGCCAGTGTTCCTTGATCGGCACCTGCTGGTTATTCCTCTTCCGCTCTCTTTGGGTCCAGATGACTCCAACTGTATATTGATGTGTGATTCCTTCCATGACGAATGTAGTCCAGATGACCCCACTTTTAATGTAAACAAGCTAAGGAGAGTGGAAAGGTTACGATAAAGGAGGCCACACCAAGGCAGCCTGGGAGCAGAGCAGCAGATTGTGTAGCATTTGGGTTTTGCTTTGAGTTATGCTAGTTTGTTTTGTTCTTGTTTTTTTTCCCCTGCTGGGTTTTGTTATGTTAGTTTGGGGTTAGACCTTGGTAGTCTTGAGGCTTTGTTTGTTTCTTTTAATCAGCTAGTTTTGGTTCGGCAGCCCAACGGTTGGCATGGCTGGGTCAGCAGTCTCCCCGACTTATTATAAGTTTGGCCAATGTCTTTTTGTTTGGACCAGCGTACTAATTACTCCATTTGGTTCTTTCCTTTCAGGACACAGGATTTCCTTTATGTAATAAACTATGTTCCTTTTACTCTTACTGGTGTCCAGTTTTTATGTATTCGTATTTATTCCCCTAGACCTGAGCCAGGTTTGCCCATTGAGAACATAACAATTGGTTTCATAACTTTCAAAAGGTCATAATGAAACAATTCATTGCTTAAATTTTAAATGTAAACTTGGCATCCCTCCACCATAAGGGTGAGCTCTTGAAAAATGACTTCGGACAACCCTACCCCTCCATATGCCCCTACACTTGGAGGGGAAGATGATAGTCCTCTGTAAAGCCCTCACACTGCAGGTTAGGGTCCTGGATACAGTCTCTGGCTCTCTCAAACGTGACCCTGTTTGTAACAGTCTGAGATCCAGGTAAGAGTCCACACCTGTCCATTAAAATTTGTCTCCAAGAAGCATCGGCTATGTGCTGGAGAAACCAAAAAAAAAACAGAATTCTCTCATTCTTCAAGTGGGCTAAAGAACAGTGGAGCATATTATGCTGGGATCTCTGTTGCCTCACTGGCCTTACTTTTCATATGTAACAGTTTGAAAACAGAAATTGTAATGCAGTCACTCCTCTGTTGCTGCCTCAGCTCATAATATCTTTCTTTTCCTTTCCTTCTTTTGATCTTTATTACCCCAGAGGTTACATTTATATACTTTCCGACAGGTATAAAAACCTTATTTATGTCACTTTGACTGCGCAATGAATCTCTACTTTATGTTGCCTCCCCTGAGTTGTGTCATGGCATTTACCAGGAGGTGAATTTCCTGCAGTATGCGTATACATATGAGTAAACTGCTTTCAAGTCTAGTAAACACTGAGTGAACTAGAAGACGTCTACTTAAGATGACTGGGTAAAAAGAATTTTAATTAAGCTCTCGCTGCATTTTATGAATATTTCCTTTTGATCTCCTTTAAAAGAGAAAATGTTGATGTTTGACAGGTATCTAATCAGATTGTGGCTTCTAAAAAAATTCTTGACACGTTCGTGTCATATTTTGATTTTTCTTTTTTGAGAAGGATAGAAAAAAAAAGTTCAATATCTTATATTTTGTCTTTTAATCCTAACTAACAGCATTTTCCAAATGGATCTTTACTGACTCAGTGAAGCATTCAAAAGTGGGGCAAGACATATTTAGTTTCTCTTTAATGGAAAACTTTCATGTTTCTGCCTTTTTTAATCACTATTTGTAGAGGATATTTGCAAATAACTGAATTAACGTTCCAACTTTAGAGCTTTTTTGACCAATCCCAATCAAGATCATTCATCTGGGAATTTTTAAAGCATCAGATATTGACGTACTTTTTTCTTTAATCAAAGGAAAAAAAATATTCCATTATTTATTATGATAATAGCAATTAAGCTCCTGTAAAAAAATAAATAACAGGAACAGGAAATTGCTCTACTCTGTTACACAAGGAGGATAAATGTGTGTTTTTTTTTTTTTTTTTTACAGACCATTTCCTGTTATATGCTTTCATACACTTTACATTACATGGACCCTTTTACACTTTGTCACCTCAGCATTGCCATTCATGTTTAAACTTTATAATGTATCTTAATATTCTTTGTTAATTTTGAAACTATTTGCTTTTTTCTTAAGGTCGTGTACTTTGTTGGACGTCTGTGGGATACATTTCACGGAGTGTTGTACTGTGTCTATGGGTGGGACAAACACAATTTGAACATTTAAAAAAACTGCAATAGATAACATAAAAAAAGCACAAACTACTAGCGGTAAGATTTTACAAAACTTTTTGATCACAGTTGAATAAAAACATTTAAAACATCAAATCAGGCATTTTGTTTTTCTGTATCTCATTTCAATCTTACTGGTTTTATACTTATTAAAATGGCCAAGTTCACATCCAACCTAAAGTGATTCTCTCCCTGAAACTTTTAAGACAAAACAAGTTTGTTTTGGTTGATGTGGTTTGGATTTGTGTGCCAGTCAAATTTTCTGCTAACCACAAAGTTACTTTTGATTTGTTGAAACTGTTTGATAAAATTCGATATTAACATTACAAAAAAAATTCAAGCAACAGAAATGTTTAATTTTTAGAGACGACATGCAGGAAAGTAACGAGTTGATGCACACATTCCTGCTACAAGAGATATTATTGAGTTTAGTTTTTCAGCGCATATCTTAACTAAAGTACTTTATTTTCTGGGCAGAGAAGAAAAATAAATAAAAACCAAGCACACTTTCTCTTGTCACTGATGTCTTGAACACATTTATCTACAGTACAAACGTGCATGCAAATCAGACATTATTCATTGATCTGTTGACTTCAGAGCAGTTAATGCTGAAACACTCTATAGTTGACCAAAAATCCTGTTATAAATCATGTTTTTTATTGAGCTGTGTTCCAAAGGCAGTGGCAGGCAGGAAAATGTCTTTTTGTTTGCTTTTGTCAGGAAAATAGCAGAGAAATCATCAACAAAACCCTTTGAGCCGTTTCTTTTGGATATAGTCCTACAGTCCTCTGCGCTGCCAAAAATGTCTTGACTCTCATAGTATAACTCATTTAAGAAAGTATCTTATTTCATAAATGGGGAACAACCAACTTTAACTCATCCCTTGTTTGCCACACAAAGAAAAAAGACTGATGCCGTTAAAACAAACGTTACTATGACAACACTAAGAACACCTGTTTGAGCTGAAGACAGGACACAACTAGAAGATATACGGTGTCAAATGAAAGTTTTTTGCTAATCACCGCTAGCTCAGTGGAGAAATTGGATGTCGGTGTTAGACTGGGGGCGGTGCTGTCAGAGCAGATTCTTCCTGAAGAGGGCTGTTCTCACTTGTCTACGTCAGCGCGCGAAAACCCGCCTGTTTTTGTGGGTCTAGTACAGGGGTGAGCAAACTACGGCCCGGGGGCCACATGCGGCCCCCTAAACTACTTAATCTGGCCCTCCAAATTAAAATACATTGAATCAAAAATCCTAATTATTATTTTCATTGTATTTCTGCTTTCTTCTCATGAATGGTGTTGTTTCTCTGGCGTTCATGTGTTTTTTTCTGAGTCAGAAGGTGATTTTTCGGATTTCTTTGAGTTCGCATTTTCCTCTGAAGAACATCAACCCAAAAAGAGAACAAAAATCAAAATTTAGAAATTAAAATTCTCAATTTTTCTGTTTTTAAATGAATACATGTGAATTTTAGTCCAAATTAAAGCATGTTTTTCCTCTAAATTCCATATTATCTTCTTAGTTTATGAGGTTCATTACCAAATCACTCCTTCCATCTGCTCCTTGTCCGGCCCTTATGCCAAATTTTAGAACCCTTTCTGGCCCACAAATCAAAAAGTTTGCCCACCCCTGATCTTGGAGAAGGTTTTCAGTGGATTATTAAGAAATGTGTGAACGGATCAGAGTACCCCTTTTGGGTTGTTTATAGTGAGGAAAGAAAAGTGGGTTTTTCATGGTATGGGCCTTTTAACGCCAAAAATGCACAAATAATGGTAACTTTTTAAGATGCAAATAGAATCGCAAGAAAATGATTCCTCATTCTGAGAACCTGACTGTTGAACTGTGGTGTCAACAGCCTAAACTTAGTAAATATCTAAAGCTTGAAAATATGAACTTGACTTTTCATTTTTGTCAAAATCAGATTTTGTGGTCAATGGGGATCAGTCCAGGTGTGTGGGGGGGGGTGTAACCAGTTGGACGTTATCAAGTTGATGTATTTGTTTTCACTGTGTTTAGTGTTTCACCAGTTTTTTTGTGTTTATTCTATCTCCTTTTGGTTGCAGTATTGCTGTTTTGGTTTGGCTGTACAAAATAAAAGAACGCGAACTCCATTGAATATAATCCCGTTCTTTTAGTTTAGCATTCAGACTTCTCTCTAAAATGTTGCAGTCACAGACAAAGTGTAATTTTTATTTAACATTTTTACGTTTTATTATATCCAATTTTTAAAGCGTCTTCTTGCAATTCTGCCAATTATGGAACCGAGAGATCATTTTAAACCATTTGAGGTTCATACCAATAATGATTTTGAGGATTCTGTTGGTTCTGAACACTGTCTTCATGGGAAATATGTGTTTTGATGCAGCCTCACAATTACGCAGAGGTGAATAAGTCATGCAATAATAGATCAAAGCAAATAATGGGTCGTGGCTATCTAGCCTCTTTGTCCTTCCTATTAGAGGAGGAGTGTGAAAATTAGCTGCTGTTCCTACGTCTGATTAATCTTTCAGCAAAAGAAGTTCGCTTCGTCTCCCCGCATCAGCTCACAGGCCTCTGTTTTTCTCGCCCGGGCTCGCACAGACACAATGAGGCAAACAAGCTGAATTAAAGGGCTGCAGTTGACAGGTAACCTTTTGCTGCTGCCCAGAGCTACAGAGCTACAGTCAGCCCCAGCAAAAGAGGAGAGGTTGGATGAAGGGAAAGTGGACAGTCAATGAATTTAAATTTGTAATCTGATTACGCTTTAGAGCTTTAGACTTTGAGGAGCGTTGCCAAAAAGAAACTGTTGACTTTTAGTTAAATTAATAGGAATAATTAAACAGAAGTTTTTCATTAAGGCTGAAATTGTATCAAATTTTGAATTGATACCAAATACTTAAAAAAAAAGAAATACATAGACAACATTTTCAGGACAATGAAGAATCAGTATCCACACATTTGACCAATTAAAAAAAGAGAAATACCTAAAATCAAAAACATAAAAAAGCTTCTTTCCAGACTGTCTTGCACCGTTTGACAGTCATGTCTCTGTTTCTGACTTTCTCTGATCCGATCATCCCCTGGAATAGTTTTTCTTTGCTGTGATTCGTCTTGCTCTTCATACTGTGACATATTGATTTTCAGTGATAATGGCTTGTAGCTCAAATGCATTTGTCCTGTCCACCACAAATTTCATGAATGTGTCGGGGAGAGCTGGTATTCCCCTTTCCTAATTCATAAACCGTGTAGTAAAAGCAAAAGAGTAGAGCTGGGAATGGTTCATTTGGTGGTGATCTGATTCCATTCACAAATTCACAATTCTTATCATTTAATAGATTAGGTTTGAACGGTGGCTAAATGTGATGTGATGTCAAGATGAGTTAAAATTATACGTATTTTAAAATAATATGTATTTTATCACCGTTGTGATTCACCATTCAGAAACAACTAAATATAACAGATGTGTGTTTTGGATTTTGGTCCCTATGTGATTGAGTTTAAGCAATATTCAAAAGTGTTTTTTTTTTTTTTTTTTTTCTGTCAACTTCCTGGTTAAGTTCAGCAGAAAACAAAACCTAAACATCACCGTTGTTTTGAATCATTTTACATTAATTTCTAATAATAATGTTTTCCCATCTTCAAAGTTTCCCTGACTGCAGTTCTAGTTGATAGAAGACAGTAAATGAAGACACAGATACACTTAAAAAAACTGACTGTACATCACATTCTAGCTCCCAACTCGTACATTTTGACGTTTAGTCAAGGACCATTCGAGTCAAAAATTCTTATTTTGGGTCTCCTTAAATCAGCATGCTAAACGAAAAGTCGTGTCGGGGACACCCAAAAAAAGTGGCGTGGAGGGGTCCTGCATGCGTCAACCTGTGATGACTGTTGGTCTGTAGCAACCAGAAAACATTCCCAGGCTTTAAATCTAACCCCACAATAGCATTTTGAACATTTCCCCCCCTTTTTACATCTATAAACAAATTTGATTTCAACATTTTGCAATATCCTTAAATTCATTTTCTATGTATTTCTTTATTGGATTTTCAGACTCAACTACACAAAAACAACACATACACATACAGGCTCAGACTCAAGGCAAGTTGACCAAAGACTTTGGGGAAAATAACAAAAACAAGAAAAAAAAAAGAAAACACTCAAGCTAGGTCAGTAAATAAAACTAAAATAACATGACAACTCGGATCAGAAAAGCCCTAACAGAATGATATCAACTTCAGGTTTTAGGTATCTAAAATAAGGACTCGAGGTAGAAATAAAAATGGACAATCTATGTATTACACACGTTAGGTATTCCAGTGGAATTAAGTCCAGTACCACTTTTTGCCATCCCTCAACTGTTGTCCCTTTTTCACTAATCCACTGTACTAGTATGTTCTGTCTTGCAGCAAAAACTCATGGTCTTTCCTCTTCTTTAGACATTACATTTTTATTGTTGAGTCCCAAAATGAGAGACAGGGTGCAGTCCCAAAATTTTCTGTATCTCACAAAGAATATCAGACCAATACTTTTGCAACTTTGAGCAAGACCAAAAACCAAGTATCAGAGTTCCAGTTTCTGTTTTGAGAGATTAGAGATGAAGCTATGTCTGCGATTCGGTGAGATGAGCGTCCTGTGAATTATTTTTAGTTGCATAGATCAAATTTTGATGCACAAAAAGAAGATTATGAATGCAAATCCAAATGTCTCAAAGGCTAACATGAGTCAATGCGGCTCCTTCTGGGTTTTGATCAGTAGAAAACGAGCCCAAATGGCTCTTTTACTCTTAAAGGTTGCCGACCTCTGCATTAGACAAATAAATCCTACAACCTTGTAAATTCTTATATTTGTCAACTGAAAACACTGTTTACTTTAGCAGGGAACATTCATTCCATAGAGTAACAAAATGAAAGGGAAGCTTGAAAGTCCAGACAAGTGCTGAGTCACTGACCCCCAAATACTGGCAGTCGCATCAACACAGCGTCTGAGGGATTCATCCGTTGCTCAACACGCAGACAAGAAAAGACGTTCAAATCCCCCTAAACAAACTTGATAGGGATTTCCTGCACTGTGTGATGGAGTTGACACTTTGCTACCCCCATTACAATTTTTTGTAGGGGCACTTTACGCCACACGTCAGTCGATATCAGCACATCCCACTTTAACCCCGAAGGCCTCACCTTAATCTACCCAACACGTCTGATAGCATTTCTAGGTAATTGAAAAAGATGTGTGCAAATGAAAAAAACACTGACTGGATCTGCATGAAAGACTGAACAAGCAATACATGACAGATTGCTAAAAGTTCTTTTTAAAGTAGAGATGAAGTGCTTTTCCATCAGATCAAAATGCTATTGTTGACATTCATAGACTTTTTTTTTTGGAAACTGTGCATCAAGCTGAGATGTGGGTCATGTCTGTCACTCAGCACACAGCTTTCTGCATGAAAAAAGCAGCAAAGGCTCATGGTTGCAACTCAGACCTAATCTGGCTGGACTTTTCTGCAGTCTCATGGTGATCTGGAGCAATACTGTTAGGGGTATTTGCTCTTTTTGATTTCCTTTCCTGTGGTTTTGGTCATTTTTTACTTGTCTTTATCTATTTTCTACCACATAAGAATATTTAATGGTTTGGTTTTAGGCCCTTTTTTTGCTTAATATCAGCAAAGGCCCGTACCATGCTTTTCTTAAGCCTTTCAGAGTAAACTATATCCATATATGTGATCAAATATTACCTTTGGCACACTAAAGAACAAATTATTTATGAAATATGAGTTATTTTCATGACTTTTCTTTCCTACCTGGAAGGAAGCCACCTCTTTCTCTGAGGCTCCACCTCTCGCTGCTTGATGGTGCCGCCCATTTCATAACATCATCCAAGAGTCGGCCTCTGCATTGTGTCTGCGTTTCACCAATAAAAACAAAGAACATCTGAATTTTTGTAAAGATGGATATGCATAGCGCTTACTGCTACACTTGTTGTAGCGATGGGCGGGGCCTAGCGGCTGAGTTAGATGAGTGACGAAGCTAACGGCAGAGCCCTGCTAGCTTAGAGGCAGAGTTAGCGGCTGAGCAGTGGAACTAACATTTGAGCACAGCTAGCTTCCTGGAGAAATTGGGTAATTGTTTTAGCCTGGGGCGCGGTTCTGGCAGCACAGACTTATCCTGAAAAGGGGCGGTTCTCACTTTGTGACATCATCTTGTGAAAACGCACTCATTTTCGTGGGTTGGGAGGGGCTGGTGATCAGAGCACAGGTTTTTAGAGGAATACTCGAAAATGTGTGAATGGATGAAAATACCGCTTTGGGGTTGTTCATCGTGAGGAATGTACATTATAATACACATAAAAGATAAAAAATAAATAAAAATAAAAATTGATTTTTGGTGAGGAACGTGCTATACTCCAAAACTGAAAAATATATTTATGTATAATAAAAACATCCAAATTTATAATCTGTGCAGAGTATTTTTTCATGCTGAAGTCATCTGGTCATATGTGCATTTTTGGGCCCCACAGTCCTCCTTATCAATAGAACATGCATACACTCACAGCCAACTTTAGTCAACCAATCAGAGATTTGATTTGTTTTATGCAGACCCCCATAAGCATTGTGGTGATTTAGGGTGATGATGCTGACTGTGCTTATGCACAAACCGCCACATCCTCAGCTTTGGAGCTCAGTGCGTCAGCAGCGTCACTAAGTCACAGCATGCTCTTTCTTGCACGTCTTCTTTTGTCACTCAATCAGATTTATAGCTCACCAGTCACTTAGGTCAATTGAGTCCATCATAATATAATGGATTATAGTTTATCTACTGATAGTCAATCCAATTATATCCTATCAGTTAATGACTTTATTAGTGGTGAGAAAAATTCATATCTGTCTGTGCTGGTCAGGTCTTGTGAAGTTGTGTAGTTTTAATACATTTGCCATCAAATGTCTCTGTGTTTTACAAAAGTTTATGTGTTATTTTCTTTCTAAACAGACATTTGCAAGATTCTCTAGATATTTACTCAGTTTCTGCAACTGTTTTGTACCTTCATAAATGGGGTCAGAGGTAATAACATCTGCTTGAATTAGGTTATTGTCTAACTGTTGCGCATAGAGATGACTCCCTTTGTGACTCCGGCTATGTTGGAGAACATAAGCCAGCCCATCTGATGTGTCTGCATGGATGAAGACTCACCGGCCTCTCTAGGGGACGTGTCTACCACTGATGCTAAAGTTCGTTTAGTGGATCTTTTGCGTAAGTCCTGGTGGCTCTGTGGGGAAATCTTAACCCCTTCATGCCGTATGTTGCTAATTCGCAATGTACCATGAAATCTAGGACTTTAGTGGCTGGATGGCTCAGTTGGCATCCTGGAAACCAATGTTTACTTCCCAGGGGGCAAAATGAGCTTAATCCAGAGTAGGCAAGAACCCTTCACGACACTGCCTAACTATGTAGCACAGATAAAATACGGGGTTATGTTAGGAAGGGATTCTGGTTTAAAACTCTCTGCCAAACCACCTGTGCAAATCAATGAAAGTTGATTTGCCATGGCAACCTCTGACAGGATGTGCCAAAAGGTGAGCAACAACCATGAAATCTAAGATTCCACTTAATTTAGCATTAACTTGAAAGGAATAAACATTAAATAATATCTTTTTTATATAACTGAAAACAAAGGCATACATGAAGGGGTTAAAAGATGGTTCAGATGAGATGTGGCGTTCGGTGTTCCTCCGTTTTACTTCACTGATTATTAGCTCTAACAAGCTCAAATCAAACTCCAGCATCTGAAGGTACACCAAAGTAATATCTGGGTCGGCAACCATCTGGCTTAACTCAATTATTCAAGTGAACAAACGTTGCGTTTCTCACAGCAATGTCATCCAGCCATAAAAAAAGCCCATGCACAAGGCACTCAGAATATTCACACCTTGTTCCACACCGGTGGAATGATCTGTCAAAAGCCATTAAGGTAGGAGAGTCCTTCTCCGTCTTAAAGAACCTCTTCGAAAAGTGCTTTCTGTGACTCTAATACTTCTATTACTAACCTAGTGTTTGACATTTTCCTCTTCTATTTCTAAAGGGAATTCTTATTTAAACTCACAGTCTTAGAAACAACTTTATTTTAAGTTTCTTCTTGAATTCAATTGACTTCCAGAAGACTGGTGTCTTTTTGATCTTTATTGAAAGTGTACATCGTTCAAAAGGGGGTTTAAGACTTTTTTTGTTAATCAACAGTACAGTGACTCTATATCTTGCGGTTCATAATGTGTGATCAAGCAGATTTTTTTTCCAGTGTAATTTTATGTAGTAAGTTTTTATTTTTTTAGTGCTTCAGTTATACCAAAGTCATAAATTGACATCTCTGTTCATTCATACCTGAATGTCCAATTGTATTTGAACTCACCATGTTCTCGTAACATGGACCTACTAGCATGGTACAGAATGCTAATGCTAAAGAATTGCTAATGTTTCGTAATAGCTTGGGAAGTGTTCTGTATTGGTTTTTTTGTTTAGCTACACGCATTAGACCGATTTGCACGGTTCACGAGAACTAGCTTAGCTTACACCACATTTTGCGGGATGTTAGCACTCATTTTTCTTTCTTTTGTTTTTTAATTTTGTTATAGGAAAATAGCAAATATAATTAAGGATGGTTAATGTTGGTTCTAATTTGTGTTTAACATAATAAATATTTTAAGTGACACCCACCCAACGCCAGAACACAACGCAAAGCTAACAGCGTCCCGTTCTGTGGAGACCTTGTCAATCAGTATCTTTCAAGCCATGTCCCCTGCACAAAATGCATCAGTTTGCTAAATTTAAACAAATCTTTGATTGCGATTAGAGCCTTGTTTTCATTTTATAAAACTAAACTTGTTTTACAGCAAAGGTTTAAACTTTTATAGTTAAAGCAAAAGAGAAAAGCATGAGACTGATCATGTCTGTTTGAAAAAAGCGTGTAGTTAGGGGTCTTATAGAGCCTTAAACTATCTGTATTCCTTTGTGGATTTCATCTGTCACAGGCTATTTTTAAAGCACAACCACTGAGATAAATGAGGGAATACTGTACATCTTCAATCTCAAAACTTAAACATGTTGCATTTGCCTACATGTTACGTTTTTGTTACTCATATGTTTACCAAACTCATGCAGCTGTTCAATAACCATCCAATTGGCAAGACGTGAGCTGTAAATATATACGAATAAAGCTGACATTTTTATAACTATGCAGAATGTTTATAAATTTATATAAATACTGGACCTTTTATTCTCTTTTGTTGAAAAGTCTGAAAAAAAAATCTCAAAACTGACACATGTTCAACTCACATAATTTCCTTTTTGGTGGTCAAAGCCCCAACAAGAAAAAGTTTTATACAACAGCCTGAATAGAGAGGAGATAAAGGGGAGATGGCATGGCCTCTCCCTCATAAAACACCTCCAGACAATCACTGCATGTCTCAAGAAATATCCAAAAAGACTTTGTTCCAGGATGTATGACCCTCTGGATTTTAAGCATTGCACTTAGCCACTGAAGTGAGAGTTATTTTCTTTGTTGGCTCACGCAGAAAGTCATTTGCTTTCCCTACATTATGAGATGGCCTCCAGGGAAGCAGAGTTTCATTAGAGCCAAAGCCCACATTAGTATGTTTGGAATGACTTTCATTGATCTACTTGGCCATAGTAGATCATAGCCCGATCTTTTGCATTAGAAGATTGTACACTGGTGCACAGTGTTTGCTCACCAGGTAATGATGGGGGCATTGAGGAAACTTTATAAAAGCTTCTTAGAAACTTGTACTTTCATCACATGCTCTTTCAAGTTTTTAACTTCTTAAATACAAATCCAATTTTGGATAGAGTGATTAAGATGCAGCAACTTTTCATCCTTCAGGGATTTGGAGGTTTTTATTTCACATCCTAAAAATGTAGTAGGCTGAAAACTGTGTGAACATAAAGATGTGTCATGACCAACACGTTTCTGGAAATTTGTTTTAAAAAGCACAAGCCTACATCTTTATGAGGCAAGTATTTGATCATTTGGTAATTTTGTAGGTTTGACTACTTAAATAGAAATCGACAGTCTGTCAAACTAATCGTAAGTTCATTTGAACAGTGAGAATTAGAAAAGGTCATGGTTTGAAGTGACAGAAAACTCCTGGACACTGGTTCATGAACATAGACTTTGGGACACTTTTTGTTAAGGAACACAGACTCTGGGACACTGGTTCATGAATGTAAACTTTTAGACAAAAGTTCATGAAGGGAGACTTTGAGACACTAGTTCAGGAACATAGACCCTGGGACACTTTTAAGGAACGTAGACTCTCGGATTCTGGTTCATGAACGTAGACTTTGAGAAGATATTCTTTGGCACACTTCAGGTGACCGTACACGTGTGCTTTCTCTGCTTTCTTTGGGGTCCAGATGATTCCAACCATATATTAATGTGTGATTCCTTCCATGATAAATGTGGACAAAGGTGGACAGGGTTTTATGTCTACCATGGACATTAGTGAAATTCCAAAATCAAAGATTAAAAAAAAAGTTGAGCGCACTGTCTCCACTTTTAATGTAAACAAACCAAGAAGAGCGGAAGGGTTACGTACAGCTACTTTGTAAGCACTGCAGGATGTTAAACCATTGCGGTGTAAAGTATTCCCAGTGGTTTCCTTTTAGCTGCTATGAGATCATCAACTAACTCCTGCCGTGTAGTTTTAGGTCTATTTCTGTCCTTATGATCATGGAAACCTCACGAGGTGAGATCTTGTTTGGAGCTCCAGACCTATAGGTGGATTGATGGTCATGTTCTTCTATTTTGGCCCCATTGGCCCTTCTTGCTGATGGTTTTATAGTCCATTCCAGTCTTTTAAAACTTTCTTCCTTAAATGTAACAAAGGCTTTTTCGTCTTTCCCATGCAGGTGATACATGGTGATCAATTTAAATGGGTATCTTTATTTCAGATGTAAGGGCGAATAGGAGAGTCTAACTGGCCTTTATAAACCAGTATTATTAACTGTTACTAGGGTAAACATTATTTAAAGTTGTTTTCTTTGTTATTTTCTGTCTTTCACTGTTCAGATAAACCTACTATTAGGATGAAAACTGTCAATTTCTTTATAGGTGGGCAAACTTACAAAATCAACATGGATCAAATGCTTATTTCTTTCACTAAATTGTTATAACTGACATTTCTTTTAGCTAGAGGCAATTGATATATGACTAATCAGAGGTTCTCTAACTACTAATCTATCTGCCTACTTTTATGGATAAGAGTGACTACTCTTGAAAGTTATAATGAAGTCCTCCAAAGAATAGCTACTTGAGAGAACATGCAGCAGGAATTTAGGCTCCTGACAGAAAAGAAAAATCGCAATCTAACAGAGAATTTAGAAACCAGCAATGGCAGCGGGAGTTCCAACTCGGTGCAGCTGCAGAGGAACCCCCAGCAGCGGCAGCAGGACTAAGATGGAAACGCCTCCAGGTAAGCTGTCTGAAAGCATAGCGGATTTTAGAAAAGAACATTATTGAGCTGTTCAAACTCACAACATGAAAGTTTTTCAAGTGAAAATGACAAAAAAAGTGGGAACAAGTACAGAAGTAACTTTCAAAAATGCAGCTTTTCTTTATCAGATGAAATTAATAGAATTGCAGAAAAAAATTCATTTATAATAAGTAAAGAAATAAATGCAAAATATGAAATAAACAAAAATACTTGCTAAACTATTAAATGTGACCTCAGAAATAGGATTTTAGCAACTTACTGTGCGCTTGGGATAACTCAGATTATGTTGTAAAAATAAAAATAATAAATATATAATAAAAATAAAACATATTTTTGAAAAACTTATATATATTGTAAGCAAGTTTTCAGAATTTAGAAAAGTAGTGATCTTTTTTGAACTTTTTCATTTAAGTTTAAAGAAGAGTAAAACAATGTCTTGTAATATTTTAATCACAGCTGAAAAACTGCAGACAAAATACAATTTTACAAAAAAACTTTGAAAATTAAAACGATCTGTTTAAATCAGCTTAACTAAATTCTGTTTTCAATTTTGGGAAACTCATTCCCGCATGATAGTAGGAGCTACACTCGACTTAAAATGGAAAATCAATGTGCTACCTATCTTTAAGTGACAATAAAAAATTAAAAGCCATCAACAACATTTGTTGGAAGGAAATTCTGTTTTTGATTTTTTGTTTGCAAACTTGCACACTGACTATAATGTGCAAGTTCCACGACACAAGCTCAAACGGCGAATAAGGAAAAAGAATCTAGCAGTGAAAGAAAAGTGATCGTGTTCCAATCCAAGTTATCAATTTAAGACAAAAATAGGGAGCAACACCCCGAGGAGCCCCTGAACCTTCTCAATAATCCCACAATGACAAGATAAAAGCTTCCCGGCAGTGCTATCCACAACCAATCAGGTTCTTCAGGGTGAGAATTTATCATTTGCCATGTCAAACGGCATACTCTTGTTGAAAAACAGACACGTGCTTGACAGATTTATACTGACAGGAAAAGTCTGTATCTGCGCCTGTCCATCACGGGACACCTTGTTTACTGGGAGAACTCAGGAGAGTATGAAAGCTTATAATCCTAATCCCTCAGTGTTCGGTGTTTGTGTGTCGCACAAGACCTTTAGTGGCTTCAAATATAACAAGTCTATTATGAGTGCGGAACAATTCGCAAGTCACAGGAACCACCATATGGCGGTTGTCAATATCAGCGTAGATTTTTCTCTAGTTGTGTGTGCAACTGTGTGTGTGTGTGTTCTGTACACGTACTAAAATTAATTTGATACAACGGTAGCCATCCCCTCCACTGTCCCCTGACAGACTGTCTTTAAATTTGACAAGTCTAAATGTGTGAAGGAAAGCACCTCGCTACCTGAATGCAAATTGTGTTTTGTGCGTGTGTGTGTGTTCTGTACACATAAAATGTCTTTAATGCACAGCCCCCCCTCCTACTGTCCCCTGGGTCTGAGCAGATGAGCCTCAATGCTGAAAGGAAAGCACCTACGCTCCCCATGTGCAAATACTGCGTCGCCCATTGTTGTAGATACTCTCTGCGACGTGTTACCGGCTCTCAGAGGCAGCAGATGTGTTTCCAGGCCCCACTTAGCCAGCACTGATGACAATGGATGGGCCGCACGCGTGCTAATACCACCGCGCGCCCGCGATCCTACTGAAAAACTTTCTCTGGGACATGAATCTACAGTACAGTCCTCCCGACGCGACCGGGCGATTACAGAAAGAAACTTTTGTCCAAAATAAAGAAAGCAGTAAATAGTATTAAAAAAAAGGGAGTTTGTTGTTTGGAGATATAGGTCCTTTGAAGTTTTAAAAACCCACTTTGATAATCCTTTGATCTTTTTTCAAAGGGTTACAAGTCTTTTTATCAAGATTCTGCCATTTTTAACCAATTTTTTCTAAACTGTTGTTTTTTTAGGACATATTTTCATTAGGTGTTCATTAAAAATTTAAATCTGAAATGTGGGCGGGACCATTGGTGCAGAGAAACCCCGCCCTCCCTTATCTTTTCCATAGCAGAGAGCGTTTTGTTTACACTTTTCCTGCTAGCTTACAGCCCCAACCTAACATTATTGGTGCAGCAAAAATAGTGAGTGATTTTAGAGCTATCAAGCAGTGGAGGGCATCACCATCAGTATTGGTTCAGGTGCCAGCTCGGACGATGAAAATGTTGGCTTACTTCCGTGCCAACTGTCCAGCCCAGAACTCAGAGGCAAATTTCTGATGAACTCCAGCCCCTACGCAGAAAATGTCTGAGAGTGTACTCAAAGTGGGAATATTTGGTTTGCCCAAAGTGAACCAGAGCCCCTATTCTTTTGAGGTGGTCTCGGTTTGTTTCCAATTGGACTGAGCTCCAATTTGTTCCATGCTGAGAGTGGAACAACTGGACCAAAATGGCCACCGTAGCTATGCATTAATGGGATGTAAATGGAGTACTCGAGCAACAACTCAATGAATTTTGGTCGAATGAGTATCGACTCATTAAAACAACTTTTAACATGATACACATTGCTTCTCACAATGTTTTCCCTACAATCTAAATATCATAAACACTTCTTTCCATACCGTTTTGGTGGTCGTCTCCTTAGTAACTGCCTCTGACATACCAAAGTAGCAAGTAAAAAGTGTTGCACCTGACCTTGATACAAACGTTCAGTATTGAGCCTCGTTTCCACTGAGCGGTCCGGTCTGGAATTTTGAGCATTTACATTGTAAAATGGACCCATTAAACAGTACTGACCCGTACCTCTTGTGGGCCCCCATTTGTATAGGTCCATAGAAAAAATTGAACGGGATGGTTGAGGAGGAGCTGCTGTAGCCACCCACTGATTGGCATGTCAACACAGGGATTTTGATTTTGGCAAAGAACGAAACAATCATATTTAACAGAGTACTGGGAATGTTTTTATAATAAATCAAAAATATAATCGAAGTGGGACTTTAAAACTGAAAAGGGTAATATATGTCACACCTTATAACATGACAGTCTTGACTTGTTAGTAATATATGTACTTGTAAAAAAAAAAAAAAAAAACACTGAAGCTTCGTTTCCACTGAGCGGTCTGGTTTGTTACGGTAAAGAGTACGGAGTGGTTTGTTTTTGTGGTGAATGTATGGTGTAGACCGCTGGTAGAGTTTGCTGGCGTGTTGTAGTGCAATAACCAGAAAAGCAACAACTATGGTGGTCGGTCACCCAGCAGGTCGTCTTTTTTGCTTTATTTCTGGTACATTGTGTATAACAGTAATTGAATGTTGTTTATAACAAGATTACGGGCAGCTAAAGCCTCGTTTCCACTGAGCAGTCCGGTTCAATCCGGTTTCCACCGTTAAATAGACCCATTAAACAGTTCCAACCTGGACCCCATCTGTGTAAGGTCCATAGAAAAACTGAACGAGACGGTTGGGGCGGAGTCGCTGTTGCCACTCACTGATTGGCAGAAAGTGATGACGACGTTAAACAGCACCAGTATAAACGCTAACATTTATCTTTTCCTCTTTACGGCGGTATTCTTAACCGCCCCAATCTTCTTTAAAAAAAATTATAAAATTCCTGTTTTATTTGATGTACAAAAAGTAAAACAAGAAAAAGTCGAGCTGCTGAATGACCTCCATTATTGTTGCTTTTCTAGTCGTTGCACTATGATGACACGCTAGCGCCTAAACCATGAAAACAAACCGCTCAGTGGAACCAAGGTTCAACTGGTGGAAATGCTCACCAACATTTACTGGACCATACCATACAACTCCTTACTGGACCGGACCGTACTGGACTGCTCACGGAAACGAGGCTTTAGTCAGCAAAACACAAAATTGGAATAAGTGAACTATCCCGACGAGGATTACCAACTTTATGACCTCCATTATTCTTTCTCTCATTGCTTTCCCACGTCCTCTTATATCCTGACCAATTACTGAAGAAATCTTTAGTCACATGGTTTTGTTTACAAGCTGCAGTTAAAAACAGAAATGTCAGGTTGACAACAGTCTGAATGCAAACCAAATGCAAGGTTCAGGACTCGATCCGGACCAAACTAAGCGGATTCAGTCCAGACCAACATACTGTTCCTGAAAACACCCATAAACATTGACAGGCTTTTTGATTTTGACTAAAAACTGTATATTTGTAATTATAAGGAATGATTTTATAACAGATAAAGATATAGGTGAAGTGGGACTCCAACCTTTTGAATACAGACTATATATGGAAGCTTTACAGCAATAAGGTAAAGGAGGCGTATGGTAATAGTTTTTCTCATTTAAAGTTTTGGATTTTAATATGACATTGATTGATCCGAAAGTATAATTTCACACTATGTCACCATTACATAAAGCTCAGCATCTAAGCATCTGACGTACAAATACATTCAGTTGCACATTAACTCTACGGGCTTAACTAATCCTGCCACGACAAAAATAAATTCCCTTTCACTGACAGTCTGGCCGCGCATCTAAAGCACATTTTACTTCTTCAGCATATCTTCCTAAAATGGATTGTAAACTAAAGCAGTCTGGCAGCGATGATCAAGGACTCGTGCTTCATGGATTCTCCGTCTCTATCACCCACACAGATTCATTAAACAGACTTCTGTCCCCAACGCCAAATGTCAAAACCTTTGAAAGATTATCCCTCGGAGGGAGGAGAAGCAAGGGAAAATCTCAATGAATGAAAGAGAAGCCTTTTTTTTTCCTATAACATTTAGAATTTGAGGATCCACTTGAAAATCCGTCTAGCTTTGGTCTGGATTTTAAGTAGAGAAAATCTTTTGTCATTTACAAAAACATGTTTTTTTATTCAAAGCAATAAAGTGATGATCAATTTTACTTTGTGACTGAACACAATCAAGACTGATTGTTTTTTTTCTTTGAGTATATGCATGGGTGGGCCTCTCTTCTGCTTGCTTTGTTGTTTGTGGATGACTTTACTTTGAAAGGCCTTAAAAAAACCAAACAAATTTGGTTCATAAATATTTCAAGTTTTTGATGGAGAAATGCAGGGCAGAAGATAAAACTGCTTATATTCTTTGAAGAGAAACTGATCATATGGTTCTATTTTCTTCAGAAATTCAGTGCTCAAAGATAACTCACACAATGTGAAAAACCATACTAGACATACGAAGAGCCTCTTTTTATTTTGACTTTTTTAATTTAATATTATCAAGTTTTTGTACTTTAAAGGCAAACCTGCCATTATTTTAAGGAGGGTGTAAAGACAGGCTGACTAAAGGTTAAGGATAAGGCGAGAGTTATGCTTATCTGGCTAGTTCAATTTTCTAAAAACCGGATATGATGTCATTGATTTCACGAATAAAAACGAATATTTCACAACGTTTATTTATGACTCCACTGTGTTCTGATGGTGAAAGCATATTTTTATTAATTATTATTTTTATTAAATATTTAAGTATATTTTTTTGTTCAAAATTGTTTGACCGCAATGCATTGTGGTCTATATAAGCTAAGTGCACTCGATTTTGAAATTAGTAGATTCGGACAGGACTAGAAAATGGCAAACGCTCTATATAGTGATTTGGGGGGGGGGGGGGGGTGTCAGACACAACCTAAGCCCTACTCACAACTGATTACCTGGTTCAGGTGTGTCCAGCCGAAGCAGGGTATGTTGGAAAACATGCAGGAATGCGGCCATCAAGGCCTGGAGTTGCATGACTCTGGTTTAAAGGAAGTTAATTCGTGGTAAAATAGAAAATGTTATTTCTCAATTCTACATTTTTACATGTAGCATCTCTTATCACATCAGTAAAAATCACATACTTTGCTTTCTTAACCTTGACTGATAGCACAGCCAGTAGGTTTGATGTTTCATAAAATTTGGCATGGATGTTGTGAGGTTACACCCACTAACCTTTGTGTGCTCATTGATAAGGAAGAAACTGACCAAAACACTCAATTGAAATTTAGTCATTTTATATAAAAAAATTGGATTCAATTACAATATATATAACAAAATATATCTTGGCTGACACGCTTTTCAAGAAAAGGGAATGCAAGTGTTTATTCATGCCAAATTTGGTGTTTGTACCACAAACTGCATGAATTTTTATTGAGGGCTGCCACGTTTAGTCGACTGATTGACAATTTAAATAGTTAACAACAATTTTAATAGTCGATTAGTTGTTAATTTAGATATGGAGTCGGAGTGTAGTGAAGTTAAAACTTAGAATGGTATTATGCTAGCCTTTTGGACTATTTTGGGATTTATTACGTTTTTTAGGCTAATTTCGAGTTTAGCTAATATTTCAGCTACATGCCAGCTATTCTGGCTAATTTAGGATTTTTTTTCAGATTCTTAGACAAATTTGGAGTTTAGAAAATATTTTAGCTGCTTGCTAGCTCTTTTGGCTAACTTTGGCTTTTTTCAGGTTTTTAGGCTAATTTGGCATTTAACTAATATTTTAGCGGGCATTAAGCTTCAGCAATTTTAGCTTCAGCTATCAGCACTATTATCTTCAGCGGCCAAATTGAGCTTTTAGCATTCACACAAGCATTATCCCAGGTAATGCTATACATCTAGCTTTTTAGTTGGTTTAAAGCTAATAATGGTTAAGATGTGCGCTTTACATCCAGATTGTGCATGTCCTGATTAGTCGACTAATCTGAAAAAATAATTGATGATTAAACAATTTTTTGTGGCAGCACTAATTTTAATAACCTGCTCCACCCTCGACATCCTGCAACAAATAATCAGAGCTGATCCAAGTGAACCCCTGTAGATTTTTTTTTCTAATTTTTTAAGTTTTTATCTTCTCCTACATTGACAAGTGACCTACACTGAAAAACCTGGCTAAAAGTTTATCCCATTCTGTATAAGTGGAAGCATCAGAATAGAGAGGGGCAGGGATCTCGTGGCCCGCCGATTGGGATCACAGCTACACCGATTATCAAACTGCATCTTTTTTAGCTGCTCCTGAATAAAGAAATACTCAGAAACACAATTTTAACCTTCATTTTCTTTATATATGTCCTCCATCATCTGAAAAGTGCTAAAACACCAAAAAAACTATTTTTATTGGAGTGGGTTTTTAAGTCCTTGAAAACTGCAACTGCTCTAGGCAGAAACGCTCCTCAATAATGGTCATTTTTGCACTTAGATGCTCAGACATATCACTGTTTATTGTTATACAGAAGGTGTGCAGTGTCGTCCATAAAATTGAAGCAAGGTCAGGACATTAACATTCTCTATTGCTTTCATCACATGATGGCTGATCACGTTTCTGTCTTAAAAACCTCTTGAAACTGTCTCTTCGGGAGAATAAAAGTGTTGTATGGCGCTGACAGCAGCTGGACCTGGAGCTCTGGAAAATGTTCGTCTTCTCGGTTCTTGGAGAGCAAAAAGTGAGTTAGAGGCAAATTTGAGGGGAGATGACAGCACGGGTGTTTTAAGATGCATGACTGATGCGTTGGATAAAGCTGTGGGGGGGTTGACAGGCAAGCTGTGGGTTCAAGCTTTGAGTTCAATGTGACTCGGGGCGGGGAAAGACAGAGCCGACCCCCTCCTGAGATGAATGTAATGAAATGCATGTTCGGCTCCCCGGCTCTCGTCAGGTTTCCATGAGGTTACAAGTCCTCAGTTTTCAAACCTGTGAATTGTTTTTTTTTATATATATATCAGCTGCTGTATTTTTTTTCTTTAAAATGTCTTACTCTTATATTTTATTTCCAGCTCTTCATACTCCTTGTTACATATCTTATTTTTTTAATGATGGAACAGGTCCAGAAGCATAATTCTACTTTCCGTGGCGATTGTTACCGTCTCTCACCTTCCTGTGTGGTCACATAGTGTGAACACCAGGAAGCATCTTCATCAGCAATTCATTCTTCTGCATTTTATTTGCCTGGAATCAAGTTCTGACTTCGATTTTTGATATTTGTTTCAGTGTTTTCTTTGCATATAAAGTGCATCTGAAAGCCCTTCGACCTTTATCTGTGGGAACTTGTCTCTGCTGTTTGGTACCTAAAATGGAAATTCCAAAGCATTCTCAGTCCCGTCTCATATACAGTATGGACATACGGTTTGGGTCTACTTTTTGACGTTTTGGGTGACCCCAACTCATCGTTTTGAAGTCCTGGCTGTTCCTGTTGAATCAGGGGCTACGAACCGGTACTGGTTCGAGGGCTATCGAGTCCCAGATGCTTTTCAGGGTTTCCCAACCCTCATGATTTGAACTGGTACTGCTTTGGTACCGGGACACTGTACCTGGTCCCGAGGGTGATTTAATAGGAACAGCCAGCACGTCAAAAACAATGAGTTGGAGACACAAAAAACTAAAGCTGGGAATCACTGGTACTTCATGATACACGATACGTCGCTCACAATATCAATAATATCACGATACCACATTATTTGGTAAAAAATCGTCTCTAATAACTCACATTATACAGAATACATATTTTTGGTGAAAATATATCCCCATTTATTTTTTTAGCTTAAACACAATCATAATAAACAACTTATGTCTTATCTTGCGCAACATATAATACATACTTTTGAGCAAATCAGTAATACTACGTCTTTGACAAGCATTGACACCAATTGAATTCAAATTATCTGTAAAATTCAGTGATAAACATGAACAGCAGTACCATTACTTAGTGCAAAATTGTTGCAGAACAAAAATGTAATAATTCAAGTAGCTGCCAGGTCCAGTGTTGCAACTAACAACTATCTTACATCTCACAAAAAGATAACAAAATATAACATTTTACAGCCTCTTAAAATATATATTTATATAGATATAGATATAAATATAACCCATTGAGAACCAAAATATTGCTATATATTGCAGTATTGATATTTTGGCACACCCCTACCCAAAGTATCAAAGAGTGCCATGGAGGGGGCCCGAAACATACATGCATATATGACAAGTTGGGAGTGAGAATGTGTAGCGACTTCACAGCACATAAGTGATGGTGATGATTCATCATGACAGATGTCAAGAAAAATGATGCAAATTCTTTTGAAATCAAAGTTGTAATGAATGTGTACATGTGTGAAACGTTCTATAAAAAACAGCTTTTCATAGATAAATATTTATTTAATATAATACCAAAGGAAACATTTGATTGAAGAAAGAGTATTTCTACCACATCCTTGTCACTTTATTAAATAGAGGGTTTTTAAATCTTAAATCAACCTCACAGCTAACTGTCTGGGGCATCTTCCTTCCCCTTAAGACCCTTACCAAGAATAGCGGCAAGATAGTACTAACCAATCGTCATTTACATATTTTCTTAGAAAGTGCCGTTTCTTATCTCGCTGCTTGGAGTGCCCTGTGGGAGGTGCCTGAGTGAACGAGGTGTCTGCAACTTTGCTCCAGGCTATTTGGTCCCAAAGTATAAAGCTCAGTAATGCAGAGGGAAGGCATGGAACCGTACAGAGAGGAGGCACAGCCAGTGGTTAGTCCGACTTGGTTTCCAGGAACGCTTTTGTATTCTGAGCTGATCACCTCGGCACAGCCAGGGACGATCGGGTTTCTGTATTATTACTTATATTTTGCAGACGATGTGGTTGAAAGCCATGCCTGCATGTGGTCTCAACGTTTGAGGCCAGAAAAAGTTGGAAATGAGTGACAGCTTGAGTGGGAGTACAATGAAGAGTAAAGTACTTGAATGCAATCATACTCTAAAGAGAAGAAAAGTTAATGTTTCACCAAAGTTGGTTTAGTTACTTATGTTCTGATTAACACAAGCAAAAGTAGTTGATAAGAGTTTTCTCTGACAAAGTTATAAAGTGAAAATATCTAGATTTCTAGAGAGGAAGCCTTCCAGACACTTTTTGCTAGAGGCATGTTAGATACATCCCAGTTGAAGGAGGTGATTAGAACTCACTTGAGATGTTCTCTATCAGCAGGGGAACACATTAACATAGAACAATATGTTAACCTGAGCCCTTAATACTGCTGAAGTTTACAAGGATTGTTCAGTTTTGGCCAAAAATGTTCAAATGTGGATGTTAGATTAAT
Organism: Oryzias javanicus; assembly: GCA_003999625.1. Classification (NCBI taxonomy): domain Eukaryota; kingdom Metazoa; phylum Chordata; class Actinopteri; order Beloniformes; family Adrianichthyidae; genus Oryzias; species Oryzias javanicus. Next base: position 18,628,360 of record CM012451.1, read on the forward strand.
TTTTACATTTCTTATTGGAATAATTAGGAATGAAATTGTATAATTAGATCCAATGAAGTGTTAGAAAAGTCTAGAGTAATTTTTCTTTTTTTTTTATTTACTGTTAAGTTTTTATTAGTTGTCTCCAATAGACAGCAGGTCTAATAATTGTTCGTTAGACGCCTGGTGTCTGTAGTATTGTGTAGCAAAGAAACACTCATTCAATTTAGTGTTTAAATTCCACGCGGTGGCACACAGCAAAGAACATTCTGGTGAGGAATCTGCACAACATTTTGAGGTGGATCCTGAACGAATCAGAGAATGGCGTAAGCAGATGGGTGAAATGGAGAAGGCGGCTGCAGAAACAAGCAAACGGTTGTTTGATGGAGAAGCAAGGAAAGTGAGCAATGAGTAAGAAGTACATGGATTATTGAAAAAAGGTGCGGTTTCTCCAGGACAATGATTAGCATGGAAGCGAAGAGGATTTTTAATACGGAAATTGATGATGCTTCAAAATGTAAGGAAACGTTCACAGCCAGCGCTAATCAGAACATAATTCAATTTTCTCATGATTTGAATGAATCCTGAAATGTTCATCTGGTTCTTTTAAACACGTCTTTCTAATAAATACTGAGCCAGCTGCCACATATTTTTAATAAACGCCTGGTCTACTGTTAGAGGATATACGGTAATGTAATAAACCGCAAAACTCCAAACTCACTTAGGTTTACGCGATAGCCCGCCATTTATATTTATATTTATTTATATTTATACTTGTTAGCGGAGGTTCATATCCGGGGTCCGGCAAAAATTTGAACCTAACAAAACTCATTTGCGTGATCGTCTGCAGTGGGATTTCTCGCACTTTTAAAGTTACGTGAATACTGTGGAGCTCGCATCGCTGCCGTAACGCTAGCAGTGGGCGCAACATGAGCTGTGCGGTGAAAATTTGCTGCTAAGCAAGTCCTCTAGAATATAATTTGTGGTGGATCAACCAGTAATGAACTTGGCTTTTGTGGTGACGTGTTGATGATGTCATCCAAAACCAACATGGAAGAGAAGCGGATCATCCCAGTTTGAGCCCTTCCCAAACTTTGATAGTTTTCATCTCTTTCAATGACATCAATGTTCTCAATATGTGAAGGTGTAAAATAAAGGTTAACTGTATCTACTTTCACAAGTAAATTTACATCACGAGCATTAGATTTAGGAACATATTTTAGATGTTCGACAAAACTTGACGCGTAAAAACAAAGACAGGAGATGCATAAATTGTGTTTACCTTCATATTGTTTAACAGTTTCAAAATTGAAGAGTGAATAACATTTATTAGATTCCAAATTGAAGAATCATTACTTTTCATTACTCTATCAATAAAAACATGTTCAGATGTTTGAGTCAGTTGGTGGTGAGTGTCAACAAAAAGTTTTCAATTTTTCATTCCTCATCGACATGAGATCAGATTCTGTGGGTAACTAAATGTGACTTTCACAATAAAACAGATCCATACCAAATGACTGCATTCAGTAGTACTTCTCCTGAAGAGACTGGTGTCAAAAAGCTCCCAGAGGATTCAATTCTGGTCATGTTCCTGCGTGCCCCCACACCCACCACAACCCCTCAAAGAACCTTCTCACTACACTCAAGTTGAGCCCTTTTGCCTGCAGCGTCTGTGAATGTTTGAAAGTGTTGCCGGAGGTGAAGAAGGAAGTTGTCATTCTGTTTCAAGAGCTGCGGTCAGGCGGTGTCACGTAGGCTAAAAATAAAAAAAAATATATGAATAAATTCTGGTGTAAATGAAGAAGCTCTCCTGTGCTTTGTTGTAGCAGTTAAGAAAAACATTAAATGGGCCAAACGAATTGGGAAAATGTCAAAAATTCATTAAATAAATGATAACACCCCCCCCCCCCCCCCCCAATGTATGATGTCTAAACAACTTCAATAAATAATGATTCAATAAAAAATGGCTGTATGCAAAATTTGGAGTTTTTTCTGATTTAAGCAACCGCTGCAAAATTTCAAAATAAAACATCTTTATCTGAAAATGTCAAATTTAGGAGAACATTTAGGACACATATCAGACATAATCTTTTTCACTATGTCTTCTGTTTATAGTAAAGCCTTTTCAATTAAAAACTTTTAATAAAATTCCTATTTTCAAAGGGATTAACAACACCTACATTGCCTATTATGTTTACAGGCCATGCCGATTCTGAACCCTGTGGGGTCCAGACGACCCCATCCTTATACTGATGTGGGATTTTATGTCTGAAACGGACCCCAGTGAAGATTGTTTTTTGGGGTCCAGATGACCCCACTTTTAATGTACACATGCTTAGGATAGGGTTTGACTAACACGAAAAGAAAAGTGCTCTAGAAGCTCAAACTCCAAAACCGAGGCCATTTAGCCTAATTCAGAAGGACAGCTTTACCCGATAAAAAGTAAATTTTATATTATTAAAAGTCTGCAGTTTGTGACAAAAAATTTAGGTTACATAACACTATATTACACATATGGTGATGAAGAATGCTAATGATAATCGACAAGTTGAGTGCAGATTTAGGGGTAAAAAAGGGATAAAACAATATATGTCAACTATAAATTGATTATTACCACACTATTTAGGAATGTGAGCTTTATTAATGCAATGAAAAACCTTCTAGACTCTAGCCGATGGGCTAAGTTACTCCATCAAACAATATGTTTCAATATGTCAGTACTGTGAATAAAAATAGAAAAAACTTGATGTTAACTTCGAGTGTCTTAGTGTATTTCTTCACCAGTACATATATTACAAAGGCTATTATTTTTATAAGGTGGGGTATTTATTACTAGTTTTAAAGTCCTACTCCAATTACATTTTAATCTATTGTAAAAGCATAGTTTTTAGCCAAAATCAAAAGTGTCGACATATTTTCTGCAGAGCGGCATTACTCTTGGTTCACTCTGAACACGGAGCAGCGCAGAACGGAGGTCACTTCCATTTGGCGCCCTTATTACCCTATTCTGTAGCTCATACCAGACCGGGCTCACGCTGTGCGGCGGTGTTTCAGCTTCTAGTCTGTTTCTTGTGTGAACCGCGAGCGTTCGCGTTAATTCTAGCAGGAACTTACACAGACACAAGAGAAAATCTAAAATCTAAAATCTAATCTAAAATAAAACAAATTTTTCACAATAAAATACCACAATTGACAAATGCGATTATTCTTTTTTTTATCTTACCAGAATGTAGAGATGAAAATAAACACAAAAAACAAAAAGACACACATGCAGATCAATGGAGTGGGCCGACTACAGAGCGAGGAACGTGCCTAAAACTCACAACCAATGAGCGATAGCTGTTAGCTACTGGTGAAGATGGATGATGTCAAATTAATTCTAGAAGCTTTAAAAACCCAAAGCTGAGCAGACGCACCTGTCGACTGTCACGGAAAAATACAAGTTTGGTGTGAACTGGAGGTGAGGTGGATTCCGCACGTGATATCCGCTTCACGGCCTCTCAGCGTCCGGTGTGAGCCAGAGGTTAGGTTCAATGGAATTCATCTCTGAGTTATAGTGGTGCTACCCCCCCCTTCCCATTATTGAGAGCTCTCTGTTTACATCCTCTCCCCCTAGCTTACACCCCCCGCTCACAATCTAAGGCCCGATCCGAATACTCCCCTTCTCACTTCCCCTTAGCCCTCCGCCTTCGTTTATCCCTCCGTGCTTGCTCCAAACGGAGGGTGGTAAAAAATATTTCCGACGTGAGTTTCGTTCAGTGACGTCAACAAAATCACCAGTAAGCTAGCATTAGCGCGGAGCTTCCAGCGCTCGTATATACATTACAACAGCAATTTTATAAATGTAAAAAGGTCACACTGCAACATAAAGTTATTACTTACATTTAAATGTAAACATCTGTGGTTCAGAGAGCACCAAAGTGAAAAAAAGCGCTTCGTAGCGCGGCGCAGTCTACTCTCGCGATAGCGGACTTTGGACCCCTCTGTTTGGAGTGTGTAGCGTAAAAAATAATAATTCCGGACACAACTTTGACTTCAACTGCCACTTCAAATCAAGGGGAAGTGAGAAGGGGAGTATTCGGATCGGGCCTAACATTACAAAATTTGAGAGTTACATCGGAGCTATCCGGCTGTACGGTTTTGAGGCAGATTCCAGCTCAGATAAAGGATACAAAGAGGTTCATGGATCTAGTCAGGTGGATCAGAATGGATCAAAGCAGGGAGGCTGCAGAGTGTGCTTTCTGTTACAAATACAACTGTTTTCCTAATACATTTTTTTGTTCTTTCCTGGTTTATTTAAGTAAAAAAAAAAAAAAAACTCAAATGCTTTTATTTGTTTATTTTTCTTTATATATGTCCTCCATAGTCAGAAAAATACTAGAAAACTGTTAAAAACTAAATTTTCATCAAAGTGGATCTTTAACCCTTTAACACCTGAGGTGTCACCAGTGACGCTTAAACATACTGTAACATTTCAACTGTTCACAAAAATCAAGTCACTCAGAATCTGCTGGAATTTCATTGATCATGTTGACAATAAACGAAACAAGATAAACATTGTAGCTCCGATGTGAAAGGGCTTAAAGGAAAAAGGGTTTGGTTCCACCGCAAGACAAGCTATATATATATATATATATATGATTTAATTCATAAAAAGAAAAAAATGAACATCTAGTTTAAGTTTAAATTTGTATTATGCTGCCACATTTAACCAGAGGTGAAATTTCCTTCCCTGTTTAGTAAACACACATCAGCTTCAGTGTGGGTGGTAAGACAAAGATCTGTAGAATGTGCATGACCTTTTAAAATGCTTTGAGAGACAGAGATTTACGTCTAATTTCACACATATGAAAACATGTTTGTGATATATCTGCAGCTACAAGCCACACATCTGTACAGCGAGTCACATTCATCACAATAGGAATCAGTTTTGTAATAAGTCGTGGATACAAAGAATCATGAAGAATGAAAAAGTGACATTTTTCATTAAAATTAAATCGTAACTTTATGAAGGTATAAGAGATAAAAGTTACAAGTTATCACCGTAAGTCATTTCTGCTGTTCCACACGAGATATTCAGTAAAGCTGTTGGAAAGATTCAGAGATTTGAAGCTTTTTTTTTTTTTTTTTCCTGATATGAAGTCATGGCTCCTCTAAAACCCAGCAGTTCATTTGCATGCAGGTCGGTTAAGGTGAAGGATGAAAGAACGGTCTTTTGTTAGGGAAAAAAAAAAAAGAAACAGCATTATTAAATCATTTCTATTCAAAGATATTTGAATGTAATGACTCTGCTGTAACTCAATAACCTTTAGTTTTCAATAAACCGCTTCTGATTTTGGAATACAATAAAAAAAGACGTTTCATACAGGCAGCTAGAAGGATAATATGCACGATGAAGAAAAGGAAAATACAAATAATAGAAATAAACGTAAGAATTTAGAAACAATAGCTGAAACAACAAAACAAAATACACATAAATCTGTCAAAAAAAATACATTTAATTGAATTTAAAATGAAACATTGGTTTGAAAATTGTTAAATGATCCGAGCAGGAGAGGAACCAATCCATCCGCCGCTCACCCCCCTGGAGCCGGATGAGATTTCCAGAACCTTCCCCCTCTACAGAAACGCCCTCCGGTTCTGCTGGGAGGGAACTCCAGGTGCTCCCAGACCAGCACAGTCACAACTTGAGAAAAAATAAGTTGGTACCATTATCACAGAAAGACAAGTTTGTGATAAATAATGAATTCTCCTTATTTATAATTTAAATTATAGGAAAAACAATTGAGCTTTCAGTTTTGTGTACTGTATTCAGTTAACTGTTCGTCAGAAGTGACTTCTATTAGTGCCATTCTATTTCTAATCTTCTTAAATCAAAATACTTGGAGTGGTTTGTCCCGGTTTATAGCTATTTCGCACCTATAGAACATTTTGTTCGATTTTTTTTTTTTTTTTTTATTGTTCTTTATTTCAATCACAAACACAAAATGAAAAAATAAATGAGAAAATAAGAATTTGAAAATTACAAATATAAGAATTTAAAAGTTCAAAAATACTAAATAAACGTAAGAATCTAAAATACAAATATAAGAAAATTGGAAAAAAAATACAAATATACAAGTGAAGCAAACAATGTGCTTGAAAAGGAGTGGGTAGAAGAAAATTCTTTTTTGGTCTCACCCCTTTCTACAACATTTTTTTGTTACCTGGTCTATTTACAGTTTTTTTTTTTTTTTTTTTTTTTTCAAAAAAAAAATTCTAAATCCAATACAATTACTTTTTCTTTGATTTCTTACCATTTTTAATTGTTAAATACTTTTAAAATAGTGATGTCTTTAGCCTAAAAACTGGTTTATCAACAGTTTAAAAAAATCTTCTGGAATGGATATAGCTGCATTTCCATTACGCATTTGAGCAAAACTTTATAGAAATTCTAGAGATGTAAAAAAAAATAAAGAAAAAAGTTCGTAATTACACTGTTTCCATTAAATCTTAATTATGAGAACAAAAACACAGAACAACACACGTAATAAGTCACCGCAGAGCTGGGCGTCGTATCCGTGACTCATTTCCATTGGAGTTTACTGAGATATGTCAATTTCGATACAGCTAAAAAAACACTTTTTTTCCCCAATAAATTCTCATGTTTTCTTAGGCGAATCTAATTCACCCAATTACATATAATGGAAACACAGTCACTGCCATTAAGAGAAGTAACAGTAATCAAACTCATTTTGTTAATGCAGTTTAGAAAATCGTGTTCTTTAAAGTTTTTCCTTCAAAATGAACAAACCAAAGTTAGAAACTGTATAGAAGGTGTCTAACCAGTAGAGTGTTTATCCCAAAAGAGATGAGCTAGCTCTCAAAAATTTGATTTTTTTTTTTTTTTTTTTTTTTGGTGCACCGTTTTACACTTTGAATTTCAGGATTACTTTATTTTCTTATAAAGTTTTTAGATTTGAGGAGAAAACTTTCCATTGACATTTAGCAAAGAGCACATTAGATCATTTTACTTGTCAAGGTATCCTATTGCAGTATTTCAGGTGAAGGCTTTTTGATGTTTTATCCATCTTTTTTTTTCCAAAAAAAAAAAAAAACTTTTATCTTTTTGAATTTTATTTTTCGAGAATAAATTTCCTTCATACTTGGTCCTTTTATGAGTTCAACCTGAGCCATATCTAGAGTCTGGGATGAACTTTTTTCCATATTAAAAAGTAAACAAAAAGCACTCAGGTTGTTTTGAACTTACATTAATGCAAACTCATAAGCTGCAATTATTCTTCAAGGATACGCGAATGCAATTCTATAGCTTTCCTTTCCTATATGACAGGTAAATTATAGTCTTTTTTTTCACTGCAGATAGACTCAGTTAAGCAAGGTAAGAGGTTTTCACGCCTCATGACCAATGTTTGAAGTATTTCAAGCTACTGTAGAGAGGTCAGCAACAGAACGCTGTTTCACTCCTGCAACGCACCTTTCTCCTGACAGAAGGTGATGGCTTTGCTGCGGGGTCATCCCTAACGTGCATGCTAAATACAGTGTTATGACATTTTAAATTGATGATGAGTACAGGAACACATGGAGCAGCGTGCAGACGCAGCTCGCTGCTTCATTGACAAGGTCAGCAGCTGTGAACACTAATCAACTACTTTACACAGCGAAGGACGAGAGCGGCTTGAGAATAAGCGAAGCTGCCATATTGAAAACGATAATGATTTTTTTTTTTTTGCTCTGGAAGAAGACTAAACAAAAAGGGAAAGTTTTAAAAACCTGAATGTTTGATCTAATAAAATAAATAAAAATAAAAACATAAAAAAAATAACAGAAAACATTTTAAAAGTGCGCTATAGTCCTCTTTTTGGGGTTTCATAGATTATTTTGTTCATTTCAAAAGTATTAGTGTTTATGTCTCTTTTTATAATTTGCAGTGTTTTTGATAACATATTGCTACTTTTAAATTAACAAGTGCTACTAATGAAATACACCAAAATATGTTGTTTTGGAGAAAACAATATAATAACTGTTACAATAGATTTTTTAAAAATAATTTCTCTAGACTGGGTTTTAAAGAATGATTATATTCAGTCATGGAAGTCTCTTTAGTACATTAAAAGGATATATTCTTTTCAGATAAATAAATTTTGTTTTTATATTTACAATATTTTTAAATAATTTATTTTGAAAGGCATGAGTAGCAAAACAAACAAATCTTTCTTTCCTAAAAAACAACAACAATTCCTCTGACCCTGTGGCAAAAGGTTTATCACAAGTATATAAAACTGCCCGTCATAAACAATTTGGATTGAACTCTTCTATAGAAAAGTGTTATTTCCAGAAATGACACATTTTTACTCAAACTGTGCGATCAGAAGCAAAAAACCACAACATTGGGAGAACATTTCTCTGCTTCTGCACCATCAATATGAAACCACACAGGTTGATCACAGATGGAGTTGAGATGTTTTCCTCCATTTTACCCAGTTAAAATTCAAACCCCTTTAATTGTCCCCCTGGCGCTGACTAATAAACAACCATTAGGTCCTTTATTGACCCAAATATAAAAAATGTCACCTGTCTATGGAGAGAATATAGTCTCATTTGTGTGCATAGTTCTTGTACCATACACTTTGTGTATTTGTGTCCACAGAATCAGACTGTGAGTAAATGTGTTAGTATCAGGCAGGAACAGGAGTGAGAACACCATCTCAATGAGGTATTGAAAGTGTGATTGAATTAATAATAATGATACGTTTTATTTAAAAGCACCTTTCAAGGCTCTCAAGGTCACTTTACAATAAAAACAGAAAAAAACACAAAAAAAAGATAGAAACTAGTGGGACAAGGCAGAAGACAGAACATGTTATTGATATGTTTTTTTGAATAGAAAGGATTTGAAGGTGGATATAGAGTCCAAGTTTCTAAGATCGGGGGGCTGAAGGCCATGCCCCCGTGGTGCTGAGAAGGTGTGGGGGGGTGTGAAGAGATAGAATTCTGATGAATCCAGACAGATGGGGTGATAGGGAGGGCAGATGTTGTGGATGGCCTTAAAAGTGTACAGAAGGATTTTGTAGTTGATTCCAGGTTGAACTGGGAGTCAGTGCAGGGGCTATAGGAATTATTTAATAGTCAAACATTAGTGAAACAGGGGCCCCAGAGACCCCAGACGCTGATAGCGGGTTAGGCCGCTCCAAAGCAAAGAGGAGAACGGGCGGTGGCGGACCGGCAAAATGTCCAGAATGCGGATAAACAAACTTCTACACATTTAAAGAGTAACACAACAGGACAATTGGACGCTGACTCCACTCTAAAACCAGATTTGAAAAATTCCAAAAAGGGGGCGGGGCTTGTGGGGCCAGACTGCGCTGTGGAGGTTTGGTTTGGATCTATGATTGATAGTTAGGATAGCTTTATGTAATGTCTGCTATGTCTTCAATGTGGAGAGTCATAATGTTCAATTAAAGAACATGGAGAGAGGTACCAGGAAAAGTGATGCAAGTTCCTCCACAGAACTTTCTGTGGTGGTCGAGGAGTTTCCGCCTCCCCCTTCTCCCGAGGCCAGCACTCATGGTGGAGAACCGAAATGTTTCGAGCACTGGCTCAAGACCATTGATATATATGACATTTGCAGGCTCAGTTCTATAGATTCTGTCATAAAGGCAAAAATCTGTTCATTTGACAGCACTTGCATTACTTGTAACACTAGAAGATGCAGTTCTTGCTCTATTTCCAGCTTAGTTTTTAGAGAAAACAAAAATGTAAATATACCACAACATTACTCATTTTCTAAGCTTTAATTCGAGCCATGTTTTGTGAAAATCGGGAGAAAATGAGGGAGCTAGGACGATTTTTGTAGCTGATGCCTTCACGTCTCTTTGAAACAGCTGCATTCTGTTGCTAATAACCGACCCTAACAGAATCAGAGATGGGCGGGCCTTTTGTACTGGAGCTCAGAGCATGATGATGTTAGACTTATGGGACTTACACCAGTTGACCAATCAGAAAATTCAACCGCATTACCTCGTTTCAACCTGTAGGGGGCAGCACACAGAACGTTTTTGACAATATTTTCAGGAATTAAACAATTTGTAAAAAATGTTACAAGAACCAATAGATATCACTTTTAAAGCCCTATTTATAGAGGTCAGCAGCCAAAAAAAGTTGATTCAGGGGTTTAAACCCTTTAAAGGGTAACACAACTGCAGATGGAGGGTGACACTACTCTCAGCTATCCAGGGGGGCTGATAGGTGTGGTTTGGATCTGTGATTGACAGTGCGCCAGCTTGAGGTAACATAATCATTCTGTGGTTCTGTCCAAATCTCCCTAACCACTAAAAAAACTCTATAGTGCAGGACTACGTAGTTTAAAGGTAATTCAGACATGATGCTTTTCTAAAGACCTAATATGACGTCATGAATTTCACGAAGTGAAAATCGAATAATAACGAACATTTCACAGCATTTATTTATGACTCCACTGTGTTCTGAAGGTGAAAATGTGGATGATTTACTCAAATATTGCATTTAAACACATTTTTTGTTCACATTTGTCTGTTCTAGACTAATTTTTGGAATTAAACAAGTTTATTTTAAATTTTCAAAGATGTGGAAACAGAGATCAGTCCCATTTTATAGAGGTCAACAGACAAAAAAAATCTGATTTAAGGTTTGGTTACCATTTAAATACAGGAATTTGATTGCGATTGGCTGAGATTTAATGTTTCAGAGTGAAAACTAATTCTAATTAGGTTGATGAGGTAGATCTTCTGTTCTTAAATTGGGCCAAAGCCTTACTATAAGTGTAATCACATGCAGATCACATGTGTATGTATCAGACCGCATATGTGTGTGTTTGAGAAGTTTCTTGACTTTCCTTTTTTTTAATATACACAGTCGTCTCATTAATCTGTCCAAAAGCTAGTCTTCTAAAACTCCTTTCTGAGTGGCAGCTCTGATTTAACAAGTCTTTAACACGTATCGGGCAGTCTCAGTCTGATGAAAGAGCTCGGTTTCCTTTCAAAAGGAAAAAAAAACCTTCTGCACTCCATCTTTTCCAGGTTAATGACAGTGTCACTAAACTCATTAAGCTTGGCAGACTGTTATCCACCCTACATCTCTTCGCTTCATTATCAAACGCACTATGGGCGAGGTGTGAAAAGGCTGCACGGTTTGTAAAGAATGGAAGTACATCATGGTTAAACTTGACCTGTCAACAAAGAAGAAAAGAAAGTCATTTCTATGTCTGTCTTCCCTCTTCGCTCAATGCTGCCTCATAACTTCTCCAAAAAACCCGTGAACATGCCGTCTACATCAGGTATTGTACCCGAGCTTGTTGACGTTTTTTGATGGGCATCAAATGACTCGGAACGAAAAGTGTGACTCCAACGGAAAGTTTAATCAGACTAACTTTTTGGCCAGACACATTCATGAATTACAAACATTTTTTCAGAAAACTGGAATTTATATTTGTGGCTCACATTTTTATGTAAAAAAAATATTTCAGATGATTTGTGTAAAAAATAAATAAAGCAATATCTACAGAATCAAGCAAAGTTTATGTAAAAACTGCAGTTTTTTTATGTCTAAATTGACAATCATTAAAATAAAAATGTTGACAACAAAAATGTATTTATTAAAAAAAGTTCCCGTTAGTGTTTTAATTACAATTATTAGATTTTTAAACAAAATCTCACAATCGAAATGTCTTAAAGAGCTATTTTTCATGTTAATCTGAAGCCTCTGTTTCCTAAATCTCCTCTGAGGGGGCGTGGCTTTTGGAGCTGACTAGCTCCGCCCCCAATCCTCCACCTGTTTATCACAGCTCTGTGTCTCACATGCGTAATTCTTCACTGTTGCTACATAAAAATGTCAACCAATATTGGAAATGTCCAGCTGTGTCGTTTAGAGACAAATGTCAGAAGTGAAGATCTTCATGGATCAAACTTCCTCCAAAATACTGATTCTTTCTCCTTCCAGTTCACCAAAGACTCTTTTAGCTAATCCTCCAATGTTTATTGACGTTGCTGTGATCAATACATTCAATCTATTGGAAAATAATGAAAGCTAATATCCAAATGCTCTTTCATTCATTTACAATCTTTTCCAACTGCGGTCAAATGAGCCACCGTTCACATTTCCGTGGTCACATCAAGAAGCTCCGTGGAGTCTGGTGGTGATTTCCCAGCGTTCTCAGCCCTGATACCGTAAGTATTGGATGAAACTCACACAAAAAAATCCAGTGACGCACAGACCCAGAGGAAGGGTTAAGATTACGGTTCGATTAGGGTTAAACCATCAAATTGTTCCTCAGAGCGGCTGTGTCTGCAGCTCACCGCTCCCCCAGCGGCTGGATCAATACATTCCACCACCCAGCGCTCCTTTGAAAAACTGATTTTTATCTCAGTAGGATTTCCCTGCTTTAATAAAGTAAAAACAAAAACTCTTAAAACTTTAAATATGTGCGGTCAACAACAAAATCCAGCCTTAAAATACATGCGGGTAATGCAGCAATGTGAATCCTGTGGCCAACAGGAATTTCCCTCACTTTTTGAGCTTGTCTCACTGAAGTACGTGTGAATAACATCAACCTAAAATATAATATGCAGCTGTAGCTGTGGGGCAAAAACACTCAACCCCCCTGTTGGCCCCGATGTATGAATAATGTCACAAACTTCCTAAATTGCTTTGGATAAAAGCATCTGTCATGATAAATACAAAGTCTGAACTGCAGAACGGTGGAAAGTATTTTGTCGTCTGCGGTTATAAGACAGAAAAGTTTTATGAGGTTTGTGTATTACTACAACAGAAGATTTGTTTAAATGAGAATGTTGTATTGAAATTAAATTAAGTTTAAAACTGTTGCAAAAAGTTAAACACCAACTCTGATCGTCTTTTCTTCCATTCAAAATCGCCTTTAAGCTTTTTGAACTAGCTATTTTGGCGTTGAGCTAATATTTCAGTTACATGCTAGCTGTTTTGGCTAATTTAGGATTTTTTTTTTTTTTTGGCTAATTTGGAGTTTAATGTTTCATCTGCATGCTAGCTAATTTTGGCTAATTTAGGCTTTCTTAGTTTTTTAGGATATTTTGTAGTTTAGCTAATATTTCAGCTACATGCTAGATTTTTTTGGCTAACTTAGGATTTTTTTAGGCTAATTTGACATTTAACCATTTTAGCTGGTTATCAGCGTTTTTAGCTATCAATTTCAGCACTTTTAACTATCATCACCATCTTCAGCAGCCAAATTCAGGTTACAGCATTCACACTAGCATTATTGCAGATAATGCTAGTGTGAACATTTCTAGTTTTTAGTTACTTTAAAGCTAATGATGGTTAAGATGTGTGTTTTACATGCAGTTTTCCGCATGACACGATTAGTCGACTAATTGGAAAAAATAATCTGTGAGTATTCGACTACTAAAATAATCGTTTGTGGCAGCACTACTGAATGATCTAAAGGAATTCACAGAAATGCTGTTTTAATCTGCATTTTATTAATATAAAGAATGTCGTCCATCATTGAGTTGACGGTTCACTCAACTCAAATTTTTTATTTAATAAAGATAATATATGTTTTAAAAATGTAACCAATTTCAGAATTGTTGTTAATTGATCTAATGTTTCACTTTTTTCAGTGTTCTATCTTCAGATTGGTTCTACTAAATATATTTAGGTGTCTTAGTTTTAGTTTAGTCTTGTCAGGTCATTTTATCCTTTGTCACCTTTTTTGTTTCATGCACCTCTCAAGTTATTAATTCAAGTTTAAAGTTTCCCCCAAAAACCTGGTCTCCTGAGTTTTGGGTTTTCCTGTCAGATTGATCAGACCAACATGGACCTAGCAAGAGATAACTTGGAGAAATATCAACTCTGTGGCTACAGCGTTTAGCTTGCCTTACCTTTTCCTGCGGGGCTTGGCCTCTAATCCTGGAGGATTACCAGGACCTCTTCGCTTCGGGCTTCCAGTCGCTGGGTCAGCTCACTTGGGATGATCCTCTTGATGTCCTCAGGAAGGGTCACCGGTTCCTCTCCTTATTCATGCTTCCAATCCCTGAGGAGGATCACTGAGGCTGCACCTCTTCATGTTCTCTGGTGAGGATTGATGCATCTTCTCCTCTGGGCTTCATACTTCTGTGGTTCACCATGATACCTTCACCTCTGTTCAGCTGCAAGGACCTAGACTATTGTCTGGTTTTGCTTTTGCTCTGGACCTCCTCCCAATCTCCTGGAATCTGATTTTTCTTCTTTTTCTTGTGTAGTTTTATAGCAGTGTGTAGGTGAATTACTGCCACCTACTGGTATGGAGTATGAAACATAATAGATTTATAGATTTATCTATAATTACACAAAATAATAATTTAATTTGTTACCCCTAAACTTACCTGACGGTCCTTAAGAAAGAAATTGCAAACTTTTAACTGCTGGTATTACTAAAGTATATCTCCCAATATTTTTGTTCCGTTTGAGACTTTTCTTCATCACACATACAGTCTCACCTGGTTTCATTTGATAATTATTCACACTAAGTCTGTTTGCTCAATCACACTCATTGTCTGTTTTTTCTTCAGGCTTGTCTGATCATTTGATGCTTTGTCATCATCTCTGTGTTGCAGTTTCAAGTTCCTTGCATAAATCCCGGTCTACTGCATTGTGGAATTTGGCAGCAGCATTTGTATTTGTGAGTCAACATTTTTAAATGCCGCAGAGGTTTTAAGAAAATGTTTAGATTCCACGGCAACTGGACGATTTTACTCTAAAAGACGGGATCGGTAAGTTGCAGCGCGGGCACATTTCCAGATCCCGCGGTGACAGTCCAGCGACAGGCCGCCGCAGTCTACATTCATGAGCCGATCTAAAAAAAATCATCATGAATTCTTGACGATTCTACCGTTGCCTCAACCATCGTGTAGTGGCAGTTTTATTTGTGACAAAAGCATCAAACAAACTTGAATTTATTAAAAAATAAACTGACGAAGACCCTTGTGTTACAGCAATGTGCCACAAAAATGCAGCTTCAAGTTGCATTTGTGTCAAAGATGCTATTTCTGATTACTATAATCAATATATTTTTACAACATCGGCACTACATAACATCAGATGTAGGAATTTTTTGTTAATTTTTAAGCAAAAATGACATAAATAGATGCACAAGGCCAAATAATTGACAGTGGATGCCCACACCCTACAGTGATCTCTAGTGCTGGGCAATTTGGTAAAAATTGTTTATTTCAAAATAAATTATTTTACATCCCAATAACGATATATATATCACGATATACCAAAATAAAGTATATTTTCATTCATTCTCTGATTAAAATGGTCAAAACTTTCATTACTTACTTTTCTGACTTTATTTAAGTTTAGAAATGAGAAACTTTTTTTAAAAAAAACACAACTGTAGAGCTAAATTTGGGCCAATATTTTTTGAAACCCAAATAAAACAGATTGAAAAAATGTTGGTCTTTGGCCAAAAATAAATAAAATGTCCAAAACTTTTTGCAATTCTAAAACAAACCTAATTATTTTCCGCTTTAATGCTCTGATTTTTAGGCTTCAAACTCAAAAATTTCAATATCAAAACTTTTTTTTTTTTTTTTCGCTTTTAATACTTTTTTTTCTGTTTTTTTAATCTGAAAATTTCAGTTTGAAGATTTTAGGCCCCATTGAGGTGGGGCTAAAACGAAGGACTAATCAAAATCGATGAGGGTGGTAACTTCAGTCCCGGTGCATTCACTGACTCCTAGAACTGTGATAATTGCGGTCAGAAAAATGGCTGTATTCATTAACTTTTATTTAACCAGGACAGTCCCATTTCAGATTTCAAACCTCTTTTGCAAGGGAGTCCTGGTCAAGAGGCAGTCACAGTTAAAAATACATCAAAACATTAAGACAATAAAACATTTAAAATGCTGTTACATCTTAGCAATACATAGAAACCTAAAATATGTGGAGTCATAAAATGTGACGGATTCAAATAATAGAAAGGTGATTAAGAGAAACAATTACAGCATTCTGTTGACTTTTGTTTTTCTTTGAGCTTGGCCATGAAAACCTGTAATGATGGAGTTCAATAAGTCTCCAACCTTTTTGTAAAATGTTTCAGACCAAGGGGGCTGCGTTAACAAATGTTTTCTTCCCAAACTGTGTGCGGGCAAATGGGACAGACAACGACAACTGGTCATTTGATCGAAGGGAGTGGGAGGGAAGGTTTCTCTGTTTAAGTAATTCGTAAATGTAGGGAGGCAGTAATCCAGCTAAAGCTTTGTAAATAAAAATATACCAATGGTACTGCCTCCTACTGGAGAGAGAAGGTCATTGTATTGTCTGTAAAGTCAGCAAAAGAAAAAGAGCAAACATGAAGGAACCGCTGTGGACTGTGAGGTTCAAACTTTCTTGCATGAAAAAAAATGGAAGATACCTGGAGTTCCATCAGTGTTTCAGCCATTATATCCAAGCATAAAGACGTTTTCGATGCCTGTATGTAACAATGAGATAGCGCTTTGAACGGGCTAAAACAAAGTTTTGGATGTGCAGTTTGTATGTGATAACACCCGTCTTAGGACAATTTCAGACTACGATAGTACAGACTAAACAGGCATTTTCTGACAGTAATTATCACAGTTCTCGAAGGTCCTTGCTATTAGCCCCGCCCCAATGTGCCACAACGGAGCCAAAAGTTTTGAAAGTGAAATGTTCCGATTCAAAAAGGAAAAAAAACAGTTTTGAAATTGAAATTTTGAGTTATGAAATCTAAAAATCAGAACATTTTAAACAAAAAATAATTAAGTTTATTTTAAAATATCAACACGTTTTGGACATTTTACACATTTTTTTTTTTCGAACAACAATATTTTACTCAATTTGTTTTATTTGGGTTTCAAATTATATTGGCCCCAATTTAGCTCCATACACAACAGTTTCAAGTTTCTCACACATTTTTGCCCAAGAGTTCAGCAATAAAAATAAACAAAAAGGATAGAAGAGAACTTTTAAGATATATACTTTTCTATTAACATATATCTTCGTATCGCCCAGCAGTACGGTTCTATGTGATTCACCTTTCTAGAATTAAGCGAGATCACATACGAAGACACCCGTTCCTGCAGATTTTCTTTCTATCCTCCAGTGGCTTTGTCACAGCATAGCAGGCAAAAGCAATACTGATTGACTTGACTGCGTAACTGCACAGGCACATTGATTTGGCAAAGGGGGAAAAAATGCAGCACAGGGAGAGCGGAATAACACTTCTATTTTCTATGGCACGAGTCTGCCTTTGCCCTCTGCACACATATCTGTCAGCTTCTCGGTTTTCCACATACACAGCTTAACGGGGAAAACACTGGCAGCCAGAGGTGTCTGGAGACATGCGCGCACACACACACATACAAACACACAACATGGGTTTCCTGTTTGGCATTGCTGAGCAGTGAACGACACAGCTGAGGGCATCGGGATACTCTCTAGTCGCCAAAGCAGCCGAGCAAACGTGCTTTCTGCCTCTTTAATGCACACCTTCACAAAACTGCTCATTCTCACAACAATTTCTGCCAAAAACAGCTTATTTTGATCATTATTATCACTGCTTTGTTCTTTTATTTCCCTTTTTTGTTCACCTTTTCTTCATTTTCATTAAAACAAACGCGGCTCGCCTTGGCAACGTCGGCTTCTTGGCTGGTTCAGCGCGGCGTCGAGCCATTCCAACAGGTAAACATGCTTTATCAGCCACATGGATACACTTTCCCTTCCAAGAGCAAGCCTACTGGAAAAAAAAAATGGATCGGTGGGAGGGTTTCGTTTTGCAAGAACAAACAAGTCGAACGCAGATCTATGCATTTTGTATGCAGCCTCCGAGTGCGTGCGCACAAAGGTGCATTTGTGACAGCTTTCGTGTCTCCTCGAGTTCTGTCAGAGTTTGCAGCTCAGATGTGTGTGCGCGTTTGCCGACGTAGGGTGCATTATTTTACGCAGCAGACCGGACACCGCCAGAGGCGTACACCGAGCGGTCACGCGGCATGACGGGGAAGAGAACAGAGTTGCTGTCAGAAGGCCTTCTTAACACGCTGCTGCTCTCCGTTCGGGGACATTTGACTGCAAAAGGACTCCGCCAAGAAGCAATAAACACAATGGAGACACGGCTTTAAAATACCGTGCTAATATGTTTGATCTCCCCTAAGAGACGAGCGTGAGTGAGGGCATGAGGATGAGGAGGAGGCTGCAGATTCACACCTTTAATGAATCTCTTTGCTTCTTTTTTTTTTTATGAGTGGGTGACAAACGGAGAATTCAGTTAAAAAGCAGACAGGTGCATTGTTCACAAGCTGTTTAATTGAGTTTGTACGTTTTTTGGAGCGAGTGCAAACTGGTATTTTGTTTTTAATGATATCGTGATGTTCAAATAAAGTCTTGAAATTATCTAAGTGCTAAATAAATAAATAAAATAAAACAAGGAACTGTTATCATTAAAAGTTGATGTTCTGCATAGATATTTTGAAGACCAATTATTTATATAATTCTCTAAAAAATGTTTAAAAAATAAACTGATGGATGATAATAATGGGTTTAATAAGCGGTTGTCATGGAGATCGTCTTTGTAATTTGTGTTGAACAATCTAACCACGTCTGTATTTAAAATGTTAAAAAATGACAAGTTTATAACTTTAGTTAGGACACACTAAGGTGATATTTGTGTTGTGTTGGGCTCTCTTCTAATAATTGACGATCAATGTATTTCTTAAAGATCTACAGACAGCTAAAAGTTAAATTGTAATTTTAGATTGAAGTTGGTTTTGCAATAATGTGTTTTGAGAAGAAAATAAAATGTTTTTAGAAGAAAAAGATTCAAGATTTCATACCAACAACCGATTTTTTTGTCTTTTAAATCATTAGTGTGTGTATGAAAGCATATGGAACCAGTCAGGTGTGCAGACTGGCCCACTTTTTATATACCCTCGGGTTACCGGTGCCACTTGATACGGACGGCTTTAGACGACGATCTGCCCACCATCGCCCGTCACTAGACTAACCGCTGTCATCTTTAAGAGAAAAATTCTCTGGTGGTCGTAAAATTGTGACCCTGGACATTTGCTTTCATTGTTAGGCCTAATTAGGTCAATAATTTACAGAACTGGTATACATTTTTTAATTTTATACTTAAAGGGTAACCAAAAAGGGAAGTTGGAGGTTGACTCCACCCACAGCCGAAATATGAAAATCCAGTCAGAGGGGTGGAGCTGAGGAACAGGACTGTATCATCATGAAGCTGCAGATCATCACGTACTGACTAGAATGGTTTGACCAAATGATACATTCTAACTGGAATACCTAGTTTTGACCTATAGGGGGCAGCACATATAATTTTTTTTTTTTTTACTATATTTTCAAGAATTGAACAAGTTTATTTTAATTCATCAAAAATTTGGCAATGACCAACAGACAGCACTTTTAAAGCCCTATTTATAGAAGTCAACAGTCAAAAAAAAAAGTTGGTTTAGGGTTTGGTGACCCTTTAAGGTTTCATACCATCAACCAATTTTTTTTTTTTTAATTGTTGGCGTGGTTATCAATGTGTACCCCGGGCTCCTGGTGGTACTTGATTCGGACGCCAATCAATCTACCACTGCCCTGTGACTGTCCAGCGGTCTCCCGATTTCATGCCACCGTACAACCTCGAAATGCTACCGACCGATCTCAACTTCTTATTGAAAACTCGTCCTATTTGCTGTCAAAATTGCGGCCCTGGACATTTGCTTGTTGGCAGTGCAAGCAGGTCAATGATAATGTGTTTTTGGTGTTTTTGACAAGCTTCTATTTAAACAAATGTATGATTGCCAACTATGAAGCAGCATTAAATGTAATTTTTTTCACACACCTAGAGCAGGATGATTGCTTTTTTTTAATTTTATTTTTGGAAAACATCGTTTATTGAATTTTTGCTTCTTTTACAATGTCACAACATTGACATGTTTGCCCCTTTGCAAAAGTCATTTTTATGGTATCCAAAATAACAGTCACGTTTCAAGAATGGATAATATGGGTTATTCAAAAATGACGATAAATATTAATAAAATACAAAAAAGTATAATAGCAAAAATAAAAGAATAGCAGATGTGCAATGTGTTTAAAGTAGTAGTCAGAAATGAATATATATCAGTCCTTGAAATGAAGAGTCATTTATCCATTTAATTTGTTAAATGTTTTTATTTCACATCCTTTTATTTGAGCCCCTATCGCTCCTCCCTCACACCTCCTTCAGTCTCATGTCTGTTTAAAAACAGACCGTATCCTAACAAATGACTTCCATGAAACCAGGAAGGAAGTACGTTCCTTTCCTGCTTCATAACACGTTTCCTTCTTCATTCAAGTGCATGTGCAAAACTAGAACCTTCTCTGTGTGAAGACCAGAATCAATGATTGTTCACTGTAATGAGGTGATGTTTCTGCTTTATTTCAAACAAACAAGAATTGTGCGCAAATGATGGTGTTCTGAAGCGGTCTCATATCTGTGACGGGTCCAGCTCAGCCAGCAGCCTAAGGTTGGTGCCTTTAATATTGTTGAAAGAACAAAGGTTCCACTGTTGTTGTGACTCGGAGGAGGAGAGGATAAATGTCAATGGCAGAGAGATTCCAGTTTCAAGTGTCGATGGGAGGATTGAAGCTCCTCAGGGAATCTTTGGCTTCAGGAGGCAGGAGCGCCTCAAAGGGATGAGGGTTTTTGCTGACCCGAGGTCTCCGAGTGTCGCCTGGGTGGGCTCCTTCCAGTGCTCTGATCTTCTGAGAGGCGGAGTGAGTGAAGTGCTAAGCAGTTTTGGAGTCTGAGCCCAGGGTCCCGCGTTGAAGCAGGGAAGGCCCCTGGATGGGGGCGGCAGCTGCTTGGCCCGGTTGGCCGAAGATCCCGCAAAGCACGGCGCCTTCGGAGGACCTCCGGCGCCCCCTGGCTTGGGCGAAGGGTGCGGCATGCGCTTGTGAAGGCGAGGAGGCGGCGGTGGCGTGCGAGGGCAGGTCGAACCGGCAGCTCTCGGAGCGACAGGGTCGTGCGTTATCACAGCGAGGGATTTGCACCCATGCTGCGCTGCACACTGTTGTGCTGACGCCGGACTGTCTTTTGCAGTTATTTCCTGTGGAGTGCAAGAGTGCAGGCAGGGCAGGTTGGTGCTGAGTCGATGAGTCAGCTTGTCAGGGTCTGCTGCCCAACACACATCTGCCATAAGAGCTTCGGGAGGACAGTCATCATCTGCGTGAGTTGCTTCCTCTGATGTCCTCTCTGTTAGTTCATTGTGGCCCTCGGTGGGGAGAGTTCTTACTGGTCTTTCCCGGTGGGAGGGTTCGCTGAGACAGGGCTTGAAAGGCTGAAGTATTTGAGGCTGCGAGAAAAAAAAAAAAAAAGATGTATAAGTAAACAGAAAAATGGAGGAGAAATTTACTTTTTGTAAGTAAATATTTTCTTTAAAAATGGGAGCGACACAGACGGAGGCTTTAGAAAAAAAAAATCCTTTTGGTTTAGTCTATAATGTGGATTCTGGATCTGTTCAGACTTCATATTGTGCTCGCACAGTCGGAACAGCTCAAGTTATAAGGCAGTAAATTTCATTTCCTAAGTATTTGCTAAACATTATCCTTTACATAGAGTTAGAAAAATGAGAAGCCTTTTCCATTTTTAATGAGTTTATATTTAAAAAAGGTTAAAAATCTACTAAATATGACAGCTCATAAACACTGTTAAATGTATTTTTAAATAACCTCCTTTGATCATGTTTAGACTTCTTTTCTTCTTTTATCTACTAGATTTTGAGATTCTTTTAAAGGTCCTCTCTAATTAAAATAGTGTTTTAACTTCATTGCTTCTGATGAGGGATGAAATACGTAAAGAAATTAAGTCTAAAATTGAATCTCTGAGTATTTCTTTGTTCAAATCATGAATAAGGAGCAGACAAAAAAATACAACTTTTGATTTAAGACTCACAACGATTTAACTTTTTCATTCTGATGCATCTACTTGCAGACAAATAGATCTTTGCTTAACACTTTATAATAAGATACCTTAACAAGCTTTATTAACACATTAACAAACATTATTAATGAGTTTATAGGTTATTAATAAGACACTTATTCACATAATAAGCCAAATAAGGTTTATTAACATACTTGCTAAGATTTATTACCATCTAAGGCGAGTCTGTTGTCTCCAAAGACCATATTAATAAAATGCTTACAAGCTTAAATGTATTAACTATCTTTATCAACATTATATTGAGTGTTTTGCAGCATCTTATCTAAAGTTTTATCGATCTTCGTTTTCTTTCATATGACTGAACTACACATCTGGATAGCTTCGATATTGCTCGCCATTTTTGTTGCACCGCTAATGTTACCTTGGGGTTGTGAGGGGCTGTAAGCTAGCGTAAAGAGCGTAAACAAAGGGATGATGGGAAGTGGGGGAGCCTATTGTGTTTGCACTGAATCCAAGTGGCAACTTTCAATGTTAAGCCAACGGTGCAGATGCAATCTGCGGTCCTGTGGCGAAATTTGAGAGACAGGAGAAGCGTCTGGCAGTCGTGCGGGAGCCAGAGTTTAAATATCTGAATTTTGGTAGTTTGTCTCGGCGCATCTGCCAATGAGAACTCAACTTTGCGTACGCAACATTTTCAGTGACTCGATCAGTGGGTAGAATCCTAATCCAATGCGAACATTTTTGTCCTGAACTTTTATCTAATTTCTTAACAAGCTGGGGACGGGGGTTCACGAAGCTCGTCCTGGATACTGTTGGGCAAAGGAGGGATACAGTCTTGACAGTTCGCCAGCTCTTGGCTCTCTCGGGTCAGCAGTGCCTGCTCACTCCATACACCGGCAGACATTTTTTTTTTGTTTCATTGAGACAATATTAAAAAGTTAAGAGGTCCCCTCATTTTATTTTTATCTTTCCCCTCTTAGGTTAATGTGGGACAGTGAGCCTTTAAACTCAGTCACAGAGACACAGAAGCACAACCAAAGCGGCTGTCATATAGACAAAGCCCCCGGTGTGAGTTAGAATCCCCCGGTAATGGGAATGTTTTTAAATGATCACATAAATCCAGACACAAAGACGTGATCACCAATGTTTGTGTTGATCTCTTAACATCATTCATATCTTCCATACATTGGAAGTGAGATAAACACAGATACCGCTTCATGTGGCGATCTGGCTAAAAACATTAGCTGGTAGCTCCTCCCATATGCGGCCATGGTGTCAAGCAGGAACATATTTTTGGACAGGTGGCGAAATATGTTCAAGTTTTTGAACGAATCGCTGTTAGTGTGAACGCAGTTTTACTCAATGCTAACAGGCCTGCCCACAACTCAAAGGACCATGGTTCCAGAAAACTGCTTTTTTCTATTGATTTTGGCTAAAAAGTGCATAATCTTATTAAAAGTCCACTATAAAGGCTTTTACTAGTGATCAAAAGATGATGGGAGCGGATCTTTAACACAACCTGTATATCTGCTGCTTCCTTTGCTGACTATAAGAAGACTGCAGCAAAACAATTTCATGACTTTTACTGTCAAACTATTTGGCTTTTTTTCCAGATAAAAAGAACCAACAAGGTCAGACAAACTTTGATTTTTACATATATGAAACTCCAGAAAGACAAACTTTTTTTTCAGTTTAAAGTCAATGTTTGGTTCTTTTCCAAATGGATCTAGCAAAATAATAGGAAACATGACTGAAGGAGCCTATGACCCAAAAACATCAATAAAAATGCTCCATATATTGAAGTATATATATTTTTTTTATGTTTTCAATACATGACTGATTCGGTATGAGACTGATGCCAGCTCTGTTTTACCATTAGAGATTCCATCCTAACGTTTTAGGTGTCCTTTGAACGGGAGCTGCACACAATTCAACCCACCTGAAAGCATCTCCAGCTACTAATGAGCCTGAACTCGGCTTTGGCACAAACACGCTCTCTGAGTGGGAAGTGAAAAGATTTCAAAGGATGTGAAAATACAGCTGTAATGGTTGTTGTTTCTATTTTCATCATCGACCCGCTTGCACCGCCACTGCCAGCAGATGTCCAGGGCCACAGCCCCACCTCCTGGTTCCTCGGGTCAGTGCGTCCACTCAACTTCCCACTTATTTGCAGGAGGTGGCGTGCATTTCTGTTTATAATTTTACTTTTTACTGAAATTCAACATTTATATTAATCAAATAAAAACTAAAGGCACAAAGTTTGGCATTTTTATTCATATCCCATCTCTCTTTTCATTCCTGTAACATTTTGAAGCAGCTTTTTTACAGATTGGACTGTGTGATTCCTGACTGAAATCTCAATTAGAATAATTATATCAGTTCTCTGTCTTCTTTAATTGTAAGGTCGGTAATGAGAGTGTGCACTGCACTATATTTATACCTCATAAATAGAGGAGCGTAGTCAGTGATAGAGACACGACAAGTCTGAAAGCTTCAATTTGGTAATTATTTGCTTCTACGGTTGTCTGCGAGAGATACTAATACTGTGCGGCAATCAATCTGAGCCTTTCACGGCACTGGAACCGAGTAAATATCTCAGCATCTAATGATAGCGGCCGCACGAAAAGATATTCGCCAACAAGCGGCACCTGGAAAGAAAATCTCACGGCCAAACGTGATCGATCTCGACTCGAGCATCTCTCCACTTCAGAAATAGCTTGTGATTAGAAATCAGCATGCACGAATGTGGATGAAGAGATTGAAAAGATGTCGGTGACTGCAGGAAAACGGCGTGATTTGGGGTACAGGAGACTGACATTAAGACGGCAAAACCGTGTTCCACAAATCATGCAAACAAAAAGTCGTGTGATGTGGGAAATCAAAAGATGATTTTGAAATAAATCAGAAAAACAATGCAATACAATCAAATCCAAAAGTTGAATTCAAAAGTCTTAACAAACGGCATGCTTCTCAGATCCGAGGGGGCAGCAGACCAAGTTGAAGAAAGATTTACTATACCACGACGTGTCAGTGAAGTAGCACGCTAGATGCTCCACACCTTGTCAAAGCACATAATGTGCGAGGAGGCAATGATGGAGAGAATGAATCAAATTGGATCAAAATTAGGTTTGTAAGAGGCATTGTGTACAGCAAAGAGAAGAGAATGTGTTAATGGGCATGAAAGAAAGAGGAATAGAGGAGAGACAAGACAATTATTGACTTACAGCAAAGTCAGAACCACAACATTGTTAGGATCACACATTAGCTCAACAAATATTAGTGTCATATCTGATGACGGCAATGTCATCCCCCACTCTGAAAATGAAACTGATTTCCCTTTTACTGGTTTGTTTTAGCCAAAAGTCTCAGAATATTAGTGGATTTTTGGCAAACATTTCCCCTTGGTTTGAAAAAGATTTTTTTTTTTATATTCTCGTTTAGTAATGCTGGCTAGGTCTGGGCTTAATTACACCAGAAGCAAAACACAGCCTCAGGTGTTTTCATGTTTTTGTGTAAAAAAAAAAAAAAAGTCAACACAAGAGCACTTAATATCAAAATAAATGGTAATTTTTCCTCACTTTGTGTGTTGATGTGAAATTGAAAACCAGGTAGAAAACCCAAAGATGTTTTTTTTAATCTTTTTTTTTTTTTTTCCTTTGAGCTTCTCACTTTCATACATGTGCCGAGTCACTTTTGTTATAGTCTTTATTTGACTCGCCCACGCGCACAATCATCAGCGCATCATAACAAAAAATACAAAAAATTTTTGTTGAGGGGACTCAGTGAGACTTGTGAGTTGGTTTTACTAACGCTTCAGTCCTGCGCTCTTCAATGAAACCAAATTGTTTGCAGAAAAAACATTTTGGGGGGAATTTTATGACATTTTCAGTTTGAAACAGATTTTACAAATAAAAACACACTCAAATAAGAACTCACTTATTAATATATAAAATATCACAATATGGATTCAGTAACTTGACAGACCCTTCCATGTGGATTTTGCAAAGAGAACAGAGGCGGCTGCAGAGGATGTTCAGTGACTCACTCTGTCTGCGCTGGGGCATGCTGGTGCGGGTCAAGCCCTGGTGCTGCGCCTGCCAGGGGGACAGCAGGGGGGTGGGCAGCGCACCCTACGCAGGGAAAACACAAAAGGACAGAAAGCGTAACACAGCAGAACACACCCACTATGAAAGTCATGCTCACAAAGACTCTCAGGCCTGACTGCACTTATAATGAGTACAAACAGCCCAATTAGCACGCCACACCGGAACATTTATGGGAGTGCATGCAAACATGGAACAGCAAGCAGCCTTGATAATAATAGAAGAGGGTGTCCATTATTTTAATCTTTAAGTAAATTTTATGAATTTATCCCTAAAAATTATACCTGTTGGTAATTATTTTGTCATGAAGCACCAAAGAGCAACACTGAAATCAATTTTGCTATAAATGAACTAAATGCACAGCGATATTTACTTTAAAGAAATTGATTAAAAAGTCCCTTTTATGTGCCCTATTACAATGCTGTGTTGCTTCAAAAGAAAAAAAAAAAAAAGAAAGGGACATCCAATGCAAAGTAAGAAGAACCTTGTTTAACCTTTGCTGCCGGTGGTCGGCTCCACCTTGTCACAGAAGGTTATAACCTTGCAGTAGGGAAGCTGCTCCAGTTGGAGCAGGTCAGGCACACTAACAGCAGGCAGGGAACTTCCTGTAAACTGAGTATGGAGCAACCAAGATACACTTTTTCCCTCTGCTGACTTTGTCTTTGTGCAAAGTTTACATTTTCAGAAAAGGAAAAGAAGTAATGATTGAGACTCATTCTAGGCAACGCTCTTTGAAAGTATCATAAGGAAAAGGAAAACTGGTTTTAAACTATGATTGGCCACTAGCATCACCAGCTGTTCTTATAAAGTAAAGTCAGTCGGAGGACTAACTAAACATAAAACGGAAGAAAGAGAAACATTTGGTTAGACGGGGGTGGCAAACACACAGCCCGCCACATGGTTTAATCCGGCCCAGTCATGAAGAAAAAAAATATAAAGTTTCAAGCCCATTCCTGAGGCGAGTTTTTGATTCTTAAAACTAAAAGAATCCGCCGCAGGTGCGATAAGCAGAGCCCGTTGTCTTGGAAACCTGCATTCCTCCCCTCTCCATGATTCTTTCTTTTTTGACATCATTCCTGCACCTTCCTCGCGTGTCTTTTCTGGCCGATTAGCGCCGCCACATTTGCGTGTGCGTTGTCCATCAGTTTCCCTTGGGATTAATAAAGTACAGTTCATTGATTGATTGAGTTTAAGAAATCACCGCAATGTACAATTCCACCACTAGGGGGAGCAAAAGAAAACGCAAGACCGGCATAACAAGAGAATAAGAAATAAACATAAGAATATAATAGGTGATTAGGCTTCTAGGTTGGTTGAGGCATTTTTTCCAATTGAGAAAAAAAGCTAGAGATAACAAGTTGACCGACCAAGGGTTATTTTGCTATTATGTTATTGGTCCGGCCCACTTGAGATCAAACGGATTGAATGTGGCCCCTTAACCAAAATTAGTTTGACACCCTTGGGTTAAAAAGAGCCAGAAGACAGCAGGGTGGGGCTGCAGTCTTAGTATCTTTCTTCCCCTCTACTGCTACTTTTTCTCCCTTTGTCTACGTTCTTCTTTGAACGCCAACAAGTGTTTGGGCAGGCGGTGTTGGCAGAAGCTTCCCAGTGAAGCATCGTTTGCAGAGGGAAAAAAGGCAATAATAACGAAGGGGTAGGTTGGAGGGCCTTGAACGATTCTGTCAGAATCTGGCAGCTTTATTGGAGCCCTGAAGCTGCTTCCGTCCGTCTGTCAGTTTCTTAACATTCTCCATTCCTGTAAATGTCTCCGATGAAGGGCGTACATCACGAGGGCAGCGAGACAAAAAATGGTGAAGCAGGAAAAAATATTTTAACGAGATATATATCACCTATCAGTTCCATCTTTTTTTTCTCTATTCGGTTAACTAACATCACGCAGACCTGGGTTCAGTGAGTCGATGGCTCGGGGCAAAAGTAAAGCTTTAGTCCTTTCCAGCAAACACGGTTTTAATGAGTATATAGACAATGCATTCTCATCCACTGCCCTCACAGCTGGGCCCTTCGTGTTGGAGTGAACTATGGTCCTGTATTGATTGGTAAAAGACGTGGTTTGGTTGGACTAAAAACATTCCATTGTACATTCATTGCCTTAATGTGTTAGATCTCTACATGTGGAATTTGAAACTGTTTAGGATTTAAATTCACTGTTGGAAAACTAATTTTCAAATTGATTTTTTAAAATCTTTAAAAAAATCTATATTTAAAAGCTTCTTTTTTTTAAATTGATACTGACTTTAGACCACGGTTCTCAAACTCAATTGACCTTCAGGCAGCTGAAAGCAGAGTCTGGGCCATATGGGGTTCCATTTGGGCCAAAAATGTTTTTTTGCGTTCACTGTCTATATCATACAGTCATGGGTTGGCAGTATGGCAAGCGAAAAGTATCATAAATCACCAGGAAAAGCGGGCAGGGCAGTGCCTGCTCTCACATGTTCTACAGGTAATAATTATTATTTGAAATATTTAAATGCTCCCACAGTTAATTTCTATAATACCAAAAAAATAATTTAAAGTTTAATTAGATTCAATTTGGACATTAGGGGGGGTGGGACAAGGGAAAATTAGCATTTTAAGGGGTACACCAGACAGATTTGGTATTTTCAAGACTATTTTCAAGCATTCTTTTCACTCAGTTATATGTTGATTTGGTCTCAAGACATGTAAATGAAATCAGAAACAACATGTTATAGCATTCTGTTTGGGTTCAAAGTTCAAAGATGTTTGGTTTTTTATAAAAAGGCTTGAATGAGCAAATGCTTTGATGGGATGTGCGAGTGTACATTTATGCTTTGAAGTACTTTATATATGTTTTATTTAATATATGCTTTGAAGCTTTTCAAATAATTAATTTTGGGCTTTTATCTTATTTTTTCTGATGTTTTTTCTTTTATATTGATCCAAAAAATGATCCGAACCATGATCCAGTGTCACGATCCGGACCGTAAATTTCGTGATCCGTTGCACTAGCATAGTTTCAGGGAGGTGGAATAAATGAAAAATCTGTACAAAGTGGCTTTGTCTCACCCACTTCACCCTTTTGTGTTGCTTAAGTGTTCGCTAAATCCTGTTGGATTCATATTTCTGCTCACCGAGCGATCGACAATCTTAAAATTTGGTGTGGGTCACCTGCGTTCATTTTTTGCCCACAGACACCCCATATCCACCCAGGAGGGCTGTTATAACTAAGGTACAAGGGGAGCAAATTCTGACCGCTCCCGTGTAGTTTTTAAATCTTTTTTTGTTTGCTTACTTTGTATTACGGTGTGCAGTTTCACCTCCGATAATGAAAGAGAAGGTGCCATCTGACGATAACGCTCGTGTCTCTGCATCAGTGTTTGCTCTCTGCAGCCAATTCCGCACTCGGCGTTTCAGTTCGCCGTGCATTTCAGCCCTTTAATTATTCCAGTCTGCTGTTGTTACAAGCAAAGATGACAGTGCTATGTAGAAATTAAAATGAACAGAGCTTATACTGTTTGTTTGCCGCCCCTAGAGTGAGTGTGTATCTGTGTTCCCGGAATGTTAAACGGCTGGTAAACAAGTTTGAGAATGTAATTTAGGAGCTTACGGTTCAACAAATGAACATTTAGTTTTTGCTGGACAAAAAGCTTAAGAGGGAAAACAGAATAGTTTTACAGTAAAAATAAACAGTCAATTCTCTTTTTAATTAAAAAACTGGGCAAAATAGGAGCTAAAGCGAGATATATCTGAAAATTTGACAACAATATGACAGTAACACATAGTCAAATGTGCCTTAAATATATATATATATATTTTCTTGTTCTGCCTCTATAAGATGATCTTTTGGCTTTTTAAACTAAAGAAAAACACTTAGAAGGAAAGTTGCAATTTTTCTGCGATCCCACGACCTTTTCATCAAATAATTGTATTTAGAAGACCCTGCGTCGGCCTCGACAGAGTCCACATCTTCACAGGTTTCCTATAAAAAGCTTTCTAAAGCATGCTCGCTCGCTGACAGTCAAGTTGGGTACCATGACTCACTTCAGTGACTTTGGCAATTAAATCCTCACCTGTCCAAGAGTGAGTGTGTGCAGGTAAGTGTGCTGTTTTGTTCAGGACGGGCAGACAGAGTGTGGGTGTAGAGAGAATGTCAAGATCGGGGGGGGGGGGGGAGGAGGCGAAACTTTCAACTAACAGCTTAACACTGATCACTGGGCCCTGTGATGATGCCAGAGGTCCCGAGTTCAAATCCAGGACGAGCCCCCAATTTTTGCTACGCCCCAATTTATTTTATGCCCCTCGATGCCCGAGACAAACATTTGGCGTAACACCCTGTCCTCTCACTCCCAGAGACGGCAAATTGATCTAATTATGTTAGACGGTAGGAGACTACAAAGTCTCAGACAGACAGGGTCACAAACATAAAATCACTGAAGCAAGAAAGCAAAAAATGAGTAGAAGCAATAAAAAAAAAAGATGTGAAGGAAGCCGTGAGAGGAGATGAAGAAGCTGATGGTTAAAAGGCAGAGGGGGAGAGAGGATCTGTAATTATGCTCTGTGTTTGCCAATGACGTAACGCTGCCTGTTGTGTTGCCATTGTTTCACTGCGGCAGCTCATCTGCATGTTTGTTTATCTGGGTTATTAGCGGGGTCCCCCCCCTCCCCCCTCCTCCCGTCAGCTGAACTCATTGTTCAGCCACACCGAGCGTGCTCCACACCTGAGCACGAGGACACTTGCAGAGCATCCCATTTTCACAATTACCTACGGAGGAAAAAAAAAAAAAATCCCAAGCAGGCAGGCACAAAGCTGCACACGCTCCTTTTGTGTTTTGTGTGAAATCGCCAAAGTCATACTGCTCAGGATTTCTTTGCAACAAAAAAGAAGAGGGGCAAAGGAAGCACCACCGGTGTGATGGCTCACAAAGCTTATTTTTCTACAAGTTACATTTAAGTAGCTTCTATTGCAGTTCAACTAGCTGTGACAAGCACAACCAGTATCATGTGCATTTCATACAATACCTTTTTTTTTTTAATCAGAGTACGGTGGTTGAACTCAAAACTGGAATATAGCCACACGATTGTTGTCAAAATGTTCCCCCTGGAGATGAATGGGGAATATTTGTAGCCCTCAGGGCAACAGTTCTACATTTTTGGCCCCTATTTTGCTAGAAAATGTAAATAAAGTGGCTCTGCAGCCAGAAAATTAACATTAAAGAGCGACAAACATTGAACTAAAAGTCCTCTGAACTTCTCCCTTGGTTTTTCTAATGAAGCAAAGTAAGAGCTTTTAAAAAAATGTGTGTCTAGACTAATCTCCTTGCAAACACTTTAACCTTCAGACTACAGAAATAAAACACCTTTGTATTGACTACAAAGCTATAAAAATGTTACATCTTCCAGGCTTTGACACAAGAAGTAATTTGTTTTTTTCTTAATATGCCATCAGAGGACGACAGACACTCCAGTGTAATGGAGCAATTTAGATGTTAGATGAGAAGAAAATTTATTTTAAAGACCAACAAAACAACAGTAACAAGTTTACAAATTTTGCCTTAAAGACCCACTCCAATGAAAATAGTGTTTGTGGCATTTTTCTGATTATTGAGGACATAATTAGGAAAATTAAGCTAAAAAGTGAATTTCTATGTACATTTTTATTTAAATCATTGTGAAAAAACGTTGCTTCCTCCATGACAACAGTTCTAATGAACTGCTGCAGCTCTGCAGATGCTATTTCTTAGAAAACAATGCAGGTTTTTTGCTTTTCTGTTCTTTGGGAAATACCACGCCATTACTACCCAAATACCACAGATACTCGGCATCTGCACGACTGTGCAGCTTAAAGGGGCCTGACCACTGTTAAGGTGCGTTCACACTGGATGTGATTTGCACGTCGTGTCTACCGCCTCTCTTTTGATGCGTGTCAAAATGTACTGCTTGATGCCCCAACCGACAAAGTTTTCTGGACTTCATCGTTGCCACATCATGGAAAACATGGATGATGTTGAGTTGTAGCTTATATGTTTTGGAGAGCTCTACAGAGGCGATCATTCAGTTTCTCTTGGTGCATTGTAGTTCAATCTTTCAGCGGGAGATGCGCCTGTTACCGCCGTTTTATACGCTACTTCCGTCTGTCTGTTCCCAAGTTTGAGCATTAAGGGGAAAAATACAAATAAAACTGGAAGACATGTTTATTAGAGGTGCAGGGAAGAATCGATTTGAAGATGTATTGCGATATTTTGCTTGGCGATACTTGTTTCAATTTAAAATGCTTACAAGACAATTTTTAATTAATCATTTATGAGCGTCCTTCAGCATCTTACTTTTGTTTTCTACCTAAAACCCCTGACCGCTAATTGGTAGCACTGCATACTGAGCCTGTTTGAGCAGCTCTACATCAAACCAAAACAACAAGATCTCATGAGAACCAGCTTGTGTTAAATGTTCAGTCAGCCTCACAGTTTTTGTTGTTATAAGACATGTATAACTTAGTTTTTACTTGGGATGAGTATCGAAAAGTGAAAAACTGTTCTGGTACAGTTTTGGGATATATTGCGATACCTTATTGTCTTGGTGAAAACAGGAAAAACTTTATAAGCCCATGGAGCTAGAGCAGTTGCGCACGCTATGACGGCACCCACAGCCGCTCTCCATCTGCCAGGCAGCCAACCGCCGGCGGGTGAGCATAGTGAGCTCCACTGCCTACCAGCAGCCTGGGCAATGAACCTGCTAGCTCTGCTGGGCCCTGGGCAGTGGGGCTCACTACACTGTCCATCGTGCGGCTGGCTAGTGTAGCGGGCTCGATCGCTCCAGCTCCATGGGCTCTGTGACAGGCTGGTACCTGTCCAGGGTGTATCCCACCTTCACCCAACAGTAAGCCGGGACAGTTTCCGGCAAATCCATGGCGCCAGCAGGTTAAGAAAAGTTCAAGACAAAAATCCTTGGATCGAGTAGCCATATTGGATTTGTTTTATACTGGATTTAGCTTTGTTGAAAGCTGAATTCCTGATTGGTTAATGTGCCAAGTCAACTTTGTCGCGCTGCAGAACCTCAGATCATGCCTGTACATTGACTGAACTTTGAAACTGGCCACCTTTGCCGAAACCAATCGGATTCGCTGTGAATGCAGCTTTAGAGACCGGCGTCTAAAGTAAATAAACACCTGTTAGACCAGGCGTTTATTTACCAACTTCAATTAGAGGCTGGCCACTATAGGAAGATATGCAGTAATTATAATTAAAATACCACTGGAAAGGCTTTTAAAATGGATCAAAAGTGGATTAACATGTATTTCTGAGTAAAAACTCAGAATAAAATAATGGGGTATTAAATAGTATAAAGGCAACAAAAGGGAAAAAAAAGTTTCCCACCAAGCTTTTTAACTTAACACAGAACTTTTTTTTTTTTATATAAGAAAAATGTTGCAGTTTTATATACATTATGTATTGCTTTGTTTTTTTCTCTCTTCCAAATCGGCCCAAATGCACAGCTAACCTTTAAGATCAACTGCAAGCCCTGAAAACTCAAAGGTTACAGATATAATGTGTTTATCTCTACAGAGCAGAGAAACTGTGTGCAGGAAACAGTCTGTGCTTTCTCTAGTGATGACACGGTAATGTCGATGAAAGGAGATAAAAAAAAAAATGTCCAGAGGAAAAAATATATATATATATATTTATATATACAAATTTTTTTTTGTCCTCTAGACATAAATATATATATACATACATACACAAAGCAAGAAGTGCACAGGGAAAAAAAACATTTTGAGAATGTATTTTAAGTCTTTAGTGCAAAATCATCCCTAAGGTTTAGCGTAGAGATTTGACTCCCATCATGTATACCTCTGCTTTGATGGTTGCCATAGCAACTGTTAAACTATATCCTCCTCTGGCAAGTAGGAACCTAATGTCGTTAGCAGGCTAACGTGTTTTGTTGGTTTTTTTTTTTTCCCCTTTTTTATGTAATGTGTCAAGATATAAATGTTTCTACTCCTGATTTTTCCCAAATTTATCTTGCAATCAAACGGGCAGGTAACAGTTTATATAGTTGCATTTTGTCAAAATGATTTCCTTTCTGGAAATAATTGTGTTTAATGCTTAGGGCTGCCTGCTTTTTTTTGTGTGTCACCCTTTTAGCAAAGAGCAGGTCAATTAGGGGAGTGTTTTTACTAGGCACACCGCCTGTGGCACTTCAGCTATAGAATCAATAGCTGACTGCCACACAGCATGCTGCTCTAGCATGAGCCTGCAAACACAAAACACACATCAGTTCGAATCCTCCTGCATGCATTCATCTCCATCTACATGTGTCTGTGTTAGGACGAGCTCCCATGTTCTGTGAGGTCTGGCTGTGTGGATGAGAGGCAATGTGGCGGTAAACTGATAATATAATAAACTGTATTCCGTGGAGATGACACGGCAAAGCAATTTAACCCTCTGGAGACTTTCCAGCTGTGGATGAGAAAAAAAAAAAAAAAAAGAAGAAGAAGAAGCACTCAACTGTTCAACACTCCACATGACTGCAGCCAGTCTTCATTGTGAGCCATTGTTAACATAGAGTTCCAACACAATATGATCAGAAGGATGAAGCTGCGACAGCAAATGTAGGCTCAAAGGGAATTGGGGTCTGGATGAACTTTCTATGAAGTTCAATAGACAGATATTTTATGGTTTAAATACAAAATAAATAAATAAAAAGCTTAGATATATTTGGACTCACAGCATGGTTTGGTGGCCTCCAGTGCGTCTGGGTGGCCTTGTCGTAGTGATGGCGTTTTTCACCCTGCCTGCCTCCGTGGGGTCGTAGTGAGGAGGGGGCCCTCTGGTGCTGGCACTGACACCTCATTTGAAAAGACTGGGTTGGAAAACAAAGCAAAAAAACCATCAAATTTAGATAAAACTTAAACAATAAACCACTTTCTCAATCTTAAATTTGCTATTTGATTGTTAGAAAAGACAGAACAATTTTCGATTTGTGTTTGTAATTCTGACATAAATGCAAAGTTTTTTCTCAAATTTAAAGGCAGTACAGAAACTGGTGAGATTGTCTGAATGATGTAGAAAACAGGAAAAATCTATAAAAAAAGGCTTAGACCTGGATTCCCTAATCCTGGGTTTTCTAGTTGCTGATTGACTGAATCCATTTAATCAGCTTCAGGTGATAGATGGAGACCTGCAGGACCAAAAAGCTCAGACTCTACAAGCAAGAATTGATCTCACCAAAAAAAAAAATGTAATAACAAAGTAATTTCAACATTAGAAATATACTTCCAAATATAAGCTTACTGGATAATAATGAAGAAAAGAAAACAGATTCAGGGGCTGTTGCAATGGCAAAAATGTCAAAACCAGAAACAAATGATTTTTCCACTCTTTCTTTGCAGCGTTTCTGCTTGACAAACCTTGCAGCCACAATCAATATAGTCACAATGACTTGGGGGTACCTTGGGAAACCATTGTCAGTCAACACAGACTAACCTTACCAGAGGAAATGCGAGACAAAATCAGTTCTCTGGACACAAGCTCATCTCAGAAAAACAGCAAACACATTTCATGAGGTCTTATGGGTAAATATTTTAGCTTCCATATTGACCCACAAATTCCTGACTGAAGGTTTTCTATCCGTACGTCTAAACAGTTCACAGCAATTCTGAGTGTATTGAAATGATTTAGGCTCTTTTTGATAAAACTAATTAGCAACAATGTTTAATGTAGAAGTACTTTGAAAATATATTTTTGTAATTTTAAAAAAGGATGGCAATTTTGTTAGTTTTAAATCATAAAGCCTTGCATATTTTTTATTTCAAAGGTGTTATAAGATCAACGTTATAAATTCCCGAATAGTATTTTAGTTTTAGTAGCAGCACAATAAAAAAATAAAATAAAATACACAGGAAGAAAAGCTCATTTACATAAAAATAGACAAATTCAATTAAAAAATAAATAAATAAATAAATAAATATAAAATAAGATTAAAATAAAAAGCCAACAAAATTAAATTCAAAAACAAAAAAATAAAATAAAAATCAATAAAATACCTTGTAACTGTTAACAAAAGCTTGAAAGCTTGGAATTTGTTTTGTTTATTTAGATTTTGGTTGATAGTAAAATTATGTAATATTATTTTCCTAAAATAATATATGAAATGAATAATTTTACTAGTTTTCGTTTTTACGTAATAATCTAATATTTAATAGTACCCTATGTTGTTTTGTTATTTTAATTTAGTTCTGCCTTTTATTCTTAGTTTTGGTTGTTTCAGGAACCTGACCTGTAAATGCTGCATATGTTACAAGTGTAGACGTTACCTGACAAGTGAAAACTCAATAAAAACTTGAGTTGAAAAAGATTAATAAATAAAATAATGCTTTTTACTTCAGCTGTCATAAGCACAAATAAACAGAACATTTACTTTTTATATTTAAAGAAATGTATTTGGCTGTTTTAGATATAAAGTGATACTTCTATTAGAAAAACACTAATACTGAAGCTAAATACTCTCACTAATATGGCTAAATATGACAATAAATGTGATTGCTAAAGATATATGCTTTAAAAAATTAACTTGCTTTATTCAGTTAAATATAGTTAAAACAGCTCAACACGTTTTTGTATTACACAGACACCATACTGTTTTTATCAGTCAGAATCTCTCACTTCTCTTGAACACTCACTATTTTAGTACATTTACAAGATAAGCAAGACTTCATTACTTCTAATGTGTTGGTTTTTTTAATCCAAATAAAAAACATCATCTCCAGCATGAAGATTGTTACAAGATCTGACAAAAACTGCAACTATTTGTCAGCGTAGATGAAAACGCAATTGAGTTTAAACAGGATGAGAGTAGAATCATGAACAGCCGTCGCCGCACTGATGGAAGCGGCGACCAAAAATCAATCTGCCAAGTAGAACTGAGAAAGTCACTCTCAGTCTCCCATGATTTCCTCTCGTTTTTTCTCTTTTGCCTCTCTATATTCCACGGTTATCGCAGCACATCTGCTGTTTTGCTGCTTCAAATCTCCATTAAGGTCACTTGAGTTACTTTCTGCACTCCAAACGGAGCAGTTTCAAACTTTTGACCTCTTTTGTTTGCGGAGCTCTTTACCAGCTCTCTGAAGTCTTTAAACCAATTTCAGGGACAAACATCAAACTCAGCGGCCCTAAACAAACTTACTCCTGATACAACATAACTGTGTACTCTTTACAGAAATATTACAAAGATTGTAGCCTGTGGGGCAAAAAAATACAGCATTCTACTAAAGTTATTCTTCTGCTTTAATCTTAAACTTTTAACATTTTCAAGGAAATTGGAGCAAGATTAGCTGGATTCCTCAAATTCTGATTTTCCAAGGAAGCATAACTTATTTCCAGAACATTTTCACTTAGACAGCATCGATTTCTAAGTCTTCCACTGAATGGAGAACTTCCCGTTTTTCTTCCTTTTCTTTGCTTGTGGGTGGGTGTTAATTCTAATTGGTTAGATAGTGAAATGCTTCCAGGTTTGACATTTTGGCATTTGTCAAATTGGATGAGATTTGAATTATGTCACCAGTTTTTTTTTTTTTTTTTTTTTGGCTAACAAGTGAATACCTGTGGAGCATAGAAATGGAGTCAAAACTGAACAAAATGTGCTGGCAGGCAGAGGAGTCCCACTGGAGTGGAGGTAGGAGTCAACCAAAATATTCCTGGAAACTGAATTCCCACCAATGATTCAAACTATTATGGGAAACAGTAGGCAGAGGGCCCCACTCATAGCTTGGCATTTTACTTTTAATTAACAGTTATATTTGTAACGGTAAAACTTTTCCTAAGATCAAATCGATGAGGTGTTTATTGGTGTGAAAAGCGTGTGGGAATCCTCAGATTTGCTCGACTAGCTAAATATATAAACTATTGAAAAAGGAAAATATTAAGAGAAAAAATATGTTCAAATAATTCTAATTTATGACACCAAAGGAGAAGGTTGTTCAAAAAGTTTAAACTTTTTTTTTTTCTAGATGAGAAAAGAGGTGCAGAAATACGTGTTGCGTGCCTGAGACAAAGTTACAACATAAATTTAGCAGGAATTTATCATTTATTTCCCTTACAGTTTTTTTTAGCTTCTTGCTAGCTTGGTGGAAATGAGAGTCATAATTAAAGCTTCGCATTAACACTGAAGTTAGGGCCCTGTGACTAAAAGGAGTTGCCAAATCAGAGTCTTAAAAGCAAGTGCACACTGATCCCTATTCAGCTTCTTGGCTTAAAATAAGGACACGGGCTTACAATGAAGGGGCTTCATTTTTAGCTTGAACAGTTAGTCGGAGAAAAGCACTTTTGTTGCCTAATGCGTTCATTTTGTTGACTGCTATCAACCACATAGACAGGGGTCGCTAGTTGTATTAATTTACTAACCTTTATGCAAGAAAAAGAAGGAACCAGCATCAGGTGCTGAGCTCCTAAAGGTTTTCACTCTTCCATTTAGAAACACAATAACTAGGCTGAATATTTTTGTATCTGTTTCGGCTAAAATAATCCTCAATATGACTAATCAATATTCAGAAACTGCTAAAAAAAAAAAAAACGCACTGATAAAAGAAAAAACAAAATCCTAAAACAGAAAAAAGATGACATGTTAACTAGAGGTCACCTCGGAGGTTTGTTATTTTGACGTATATCTTTTTTCTTTAATTCTGTTGATTTTGTCTCAGATTCTCCTGCATTGTCCCACCCACAGCGCCACGTCATTCTACTAGCAACTGCTAGCTAGCATTGATAATTACTTACACAAATGCTTTTTAATGCCACTAATCGCACATTAAAAAATGAATGTTCGCATTCACTGTTATGAGCAAAATAACAGTGCCTTAGATGTTCTGGTATAACTACAGACTCTGCCTTTTCAGCACAGCGCCAACATGAATGGCACTTAAAGTGACTTACAAGCAAGTTTATATGTTTACAATCCTCAACAAGCTCAAGAGAAGCTGTTTGCTTGAAGAACACGTGGAGCAACTTTGCTTTTTGAACCACAATCTCTTGCTGTTTACCTGAGACTAACAACAATTTAAACTCAAACTTTATTTGTTTAGTGACTTTTCTTCAAGTTGAAGCACAAAGAGCTTTACATAAAACAACATGAGAGATGAAAAATGTTTTATACAGAAGCATTTAACAATAGCATTTTTCTTAAATTGTATTTAACTTTATTTTGTTTACTTGATAAAACTTCAGGAGCTATTTCTATATTTACATTTTATGTTTCTGTACCAAAGAACCTTTTGCACTTTTTGTTGTTGTTGTTTTAACGTATTACAAAGATACTGTCATTTCATTTCTGTTGAAGTTTTACTTCATTTACTGTGCAAAATTTCAGTCAACTTGACATTTTTTTTATGAATAAGAGGTGCTGCTAAGCCCAATACTAACTAATCATTTGTCTTTTTATTTACTAGTTTTTAAATAAACAAAGTCAACTGTTGGTGTTGGTAATGTTCTAAACTTTGATGCCACTATGTTCACTTTTAGTTAAAAAAAAAGAATATCTGCTCCAAATACTAGTTATCGGCCTTCTTAACTACTAATTATCTTTTTCGTTTACATCAGTCAATCTCTAATTATAACTGTAAACTTTTTCCATTATTTTAATAATATTCTTACTCAGCGTCTTATTCCTAAATGAGTAAGAGACAAAAAAAAAGCCCTGCAAACTAAAATGCAGCATTGCCTCTTCCATTAGCAGCTCTCTGTAAGCCAGTGTTTGAATCACCTGATTCAGCTCATCAGCTCTGCAGACTCGATAGCGGGCTGCAGTCATTTACATCGAGTGTGTTGGAGCAGGGAAATGAGTACAACATGCAGTACAGAGGTCCCTACAGAACCACAGCTGAGAAAGACTAGTGTAAGTGAATAGAGAATTGAACTACACTACTGTAACTACTAAACTTTAAGAAAAGTATCTCTAGTTTTGGTTTGACATCACTTTGTTGCAAAATACAGATGCTGTATTCTCCGGACTATAAGTCGCACTTTAAAGAGAAAAGTAAAACATTTATGAATAAATTTAACAAGCCCGATGTAATGTTTTTAATGTTTTTTATTTTTTTAAGAGCTCTATAAAAGCATCTATAATCACATCTCCATGTCTGGTTTTTTCAGTCTTTTTCCTACAGTGATCCCTCCCTTCAAGCCTGCAAGAGCTTCATCTGAATGACAAGGTTTTATTTAGCTGCTCTTCTGTGTGTTTGTAACCCAGTTTGATGGTGATTAGTCCAAGGAGAGAAAAATAAAAACAATAATAATAATAATAACTTCTCGATGTAAATAACAAAAACATCATGACGTTCATGAGGAGAACGATCAGATTTTCAGTCTTGTTTGTTTTGGACGACATTTCTTCTTCTGCGTTTCTGTCTGCAGCAAATACTAATACACAAATCTACAGTGCCATCTAGTGGTGGTTAGTGGGAACAGCTAAAAGGCAACTGGTTCTTAGTGGGAAAATAATGAAAATATGAGCCTATTTAAAATAAAATCACAAAAAGGTCGCTCCTGAGTGTAAAAAAAATGGACTTATAGTCCAGAGAATATGGTAATCCTTTTGAAAAAAAAACACAATGCTTTTTGGATATATCAAGGAACAACCTGTTTTTGTTTTGTTTTTTTTGTTTGGTTGCAGAAACTCACCGTCTGCTCCTGCTGAAGTTGTTGGCATTTTGTTGTGAGCTGAGCTATGGTTTTGTCTCGACTCCTCAGCTCCTCCCTGAGTTCCTGCACTTCTTTCATTAGTGTGTCTAACTGGAAAAAGAGAAAAAAAAAAATACATTACATGTTACAAGAATAGAATAGAATAGAATACCTTTATTGTCACTATATACATTGTACACGTACAGTGCTGATTGTACACAGTGAGATGAGGGCTATTTCGCTGTTCAGTGCACACATGCATATAAAATAAGTTTTAAAAAAGAATGTACAAAAATAAATATACAAATATACAAATTCACAGTCATAAGTAGGGGGTAACGGACACCTGCTATGCCCCTAGTAGCAGAGCTGTATTGCACATAATGAGATGGGGGAGAGGGGCGCGTGTGTGTGTGTGCGCGTGCACGTGTGGAGCTGTCAGTGCATGTGTGAGTTCAGGATGGTAGTGGCTTTGGGGAAGAAACTGTTCTTGAGGCGGCTTGTCCTTGACCTGATGCACCTGTAGCGCCTTCCTGAGGGCAACAGGTCAAACAGACTGGAGCCAGGGTGAGAACTGTCCTTGGTGATCTTTCTGGCTCTGCTAAGACAGCGGGTGGAGTAGATGTCCGACAGGGAGGGAGAGGGGAGCCGATGATCCTCTGAGCTGCTCTGACTACCCTCTGCAGTCTCTCCCTGTCCGCCACGGTGCAGCTGCCGTACCACACTGTGATGCAGTACGTCAGAAGACTTTCGATGGACGCACGATAGAAGGTTGTCAGCAGGCTGGGGTCCAGATTGTGCTTCCTGAGGACCCGCAGAAAGTGGAGTCTCTGCTGGGCCTTTTTGATGACCTCTGTGATGTTTTCAGTCCAGGAGATGTTATTGGAGATGACGACTCCCAGGAACCGGAAGGTGTGACCCTCTCCACACACT
This sequence comes from Oryzias javanicus, assembly GCA_003999625.1. NCBI lineage: Eukaryota > Metazoa > Chordata > Actinopteri > Beloniformes > Adrianichthyidae > Oryzias > Oryzias javanicus. The sequence continues at coordinate 18,669,960 of CM012451.1, forward strand.
CTCCGTTGATGTAGAGGGGAGCTGGGTCGGTGTTGTGCCTCCTGAAGTCCACGATGATTTCTTTGGTTTTCTTGGTGTTCAGAGCTAGGTTGTTGTCTGAGCACCAGGCTACCAGCTTCAGGACCTCCTCCCTGTAAGCTGCCTCGTCTCCCTTTGAGATGAGTCCGACGACTGTGGTGTCATCAGCAAACTTCACGATGATGTGGTTGTGGTCGGTCGGGACTACAGTCGTGGGTGTAGAGGCAGAACAGAGTGGGCTCAGCACACAGCCCTGTGGGGAGCCAGTGCTTAGTGTCGTGTGGGGGAGAGGTGGGGGCCCAGCCTCACAACCTGGGGGGCCGCGTCAGTGAGGAAGTTCTTTATCCAGGCACATGTGAGGGGGGCAGGCCTAAGTGACCAGCTTTTTGATAAGTATGTCCGGGATGATTGTATTGAAGGCAGAGCTGTAGTCCACAAAGAGCATCCGGACGTAGCTCTGCTGCTGCTCCAGGTGGCTCAGCGCAGCATGCAGGGCTAAGGCGATGGCATCCTCCGTAGACCGGTTTGTGCGGTATGCGAACTGGTGGGGGTCGAGGTCTGGGGGGAGAAAATCACTGATGTGCCGGAGAATCAGTCTCTCGAAGCACTTCATGACTACCGGAGTGAGTGCCACCGGACGGTAGTCGTTGAGGCTGGAGGTGGGAGATTTCTTCGGCACAGGGACAATAGTGGCAGATTTCAGGCAGGATGGTATCACTGCCTGGGCCAGGGAGAGGTTGAAGATCTCTTTGAAGATAAGTGCGAGCTGAGGGGCACAAGCTCTGAGCACTTTACCAGGAACCCCATCTGGACCAGCTGCCTTCCTGGGGTTCACTGATAGGAGCGCCTTCCTGACGTCGTCTTCAGTCACGGCGAGTGGCGTGTTTGGAGAAATGGAGTTGGTGGAGTTAGATGGGATAGAGGGTGGGGCTGGTGCGACAGAGTTCTGTTGTTGTGGAACTTCAAAGCGTGCGAAGAAGTTGTTCAGCTCCTCTGCTAGCGCTGCACTCAGCTGGTCTGGAGTTGCTTGACAACCCCTGAAGTTGGTGATGTCATGTATGCCCTTCCACACCTCCCGTGTATTGTGACTGGACAGATGGGACTCTATGGTCCTCCTGTGCTCCAGTTTTGCTTTTTTGACCCCCTTCTTCAGGTCGGCTCGGGCAGCTCTGTACAGAGCTCTGTCGCCTGACCGGAAGGCAGCGTCGCGAGCTTTGAGGAGTTTGTGGACCTGGGTGGTCATCCAGGGTTTCTGATTAGGGAAGATCCGGATATTTTTGTCTACAGTCACATTTCCGATGCAGAACTTGATGTAGTCCAGCACCGTGCTCGTGTGTGTTTCCAGCTCCTGGTGTTGAAATATGCTCCAGTCCGTCTGTTCAAAGCAGTCTTGTAATCTGCTAAGTGCGTCGTCAGGCCAGGTCGTTACAGTCTTTGTGATGGGCCTGTTACTGCGTCTGAGGGTGGTATAAGCCGGGGGTAGCAAGAGGGAAAGATGATCTGACTGCCCGAGGTGGGGGAGGGGTATGGCTCTGTATGCATGTTTGATGTTGGTATAAACATGATCCAGAGTGTTTTCACCCCTAGTGGCACACTTGACATGCTGGTAAAAATTCGGCAGTACAGTTTTCAGGTTAGCCCTGTTGAAGTCCCCAGCGATGACGTGAACACCGTCGGGGTGGGCTCGTTGCTGTTCGTTTACGGTGTTCAGCAGGAGAGAGAGGGCCTTGTTTGTGTTTGCGTCCGGTGGAATGTAAACAGCCGTAATGATTACGACTGTGAACTCTCTCGGTAGGAAGAAAGGCCGGCATCTTACGGACATGTACTCCAGATCAGGAGAACAGTGATTGTCTATGATTGTCCCATTGTTACACCAGTTCTCATGTACGTAGACACAGAGCCCCCCTCCTCTGCTCTTACCAGAGTCGTTTGTTCTGTCCCACCGTAGAAGAGAGCGCCCTGCTAGCTGCATGCTAACGTCGGGTATCTCCGGGTGTAGCCATGTTTCCGTGATGATCGTTAAGCAACAGTCGCGCACATAACGGTTATTAGCGAGTTGTAGTTGTAAGTAATCCATTTTGTGTACCAGGGATCTGGCGTTGGCGACATACAGGCTTGGAAGAGGTGGCTTGTGTGGTTGATTCTTCAGCCGTAGCATAACTCCAGACCGGCGTCCTCGCTTCTGCTTCCTCTCCCTCCGCCGTCGGCGCCGCCTCCAGGTCCCGACAACAAGCCACGGGGAGCCCGCTGGTCTGGCGATCTCGTCTGGGATGTTATGGTGAAAGTCATTCGAGGCAGATGTCTGGTGTTGCTTTCCTATATCTATGAGGTCCGAACGTGTGTAAAAGAGGTTCACAGAACCGATAGTCCTCAGAAAAACGAAGAGAGTGAACAAAAACAACAAAAAAGAACACTGAACAGGAGAGCCGTGAGCCGCTGCGTCCTTGCGCGCCGCCATCTATGCAAACAATTACTTTTTTATTAAGAAAAAAAGTGTATTTCTTTACAATAAATCAGTTTTACAATGCGTGTACTGCAGTGAACCATTCTAAACCTCGGATCAGCTGTTCTACCTGAGCTGCTGAGGTGCCGTCTTCCGTCTCCTCAGAAATGTCTCCTGGGCGGTCGGTTTCCTCGAGCTGCAGCAAACGCAACACATCCACAAAACACACAAAGAAGACACACAGATGCAAAACTCTCTGTGAGTTGAATCAATAGCAATTTCCTAAGGCATGCCTCCAGACTAATATTTCACAATGGTGAGGGAATTTGACTCTTTTTTTTTTTTTTTGCTCATACACTCTTCTGGCCCTGAACTGTCAGCCACCAGCACTACATACCGGAGGCACAATTTCTCATTGAGCATTCACCATATACAGTATATATACATATAGATATTCTATAAACCGTTTAACACCTGTTGATTATGTTAACGGTTGAAAAGTCCAAGAACATAAACACTGGAGCTCTGGTGTTAAAAGGTTAAACCCCCTCACAAAACAACAACAAAAAAAAAACTTTACTGTGCTTACATGATTGTAGTACATTTAGTGTAATTTAGTGCTGCAATAAACAATTATTTTAGTAGTCTCAATTAGTCGACTAATCGGGGTCAAGTGTAAACTGGATGTAAAGCACACATCTTAACCATCATTTGCTTTAAATTAAAAACAAAATAGATATATAGCATTACCTGCGATAATGCTAGTGTGAATGCTGTAAGCTGAATGTGGCCACTGAAGATGCTAATGATGATAGCTGAAGATGTTGAAATGATAGCTGAAAACACTGAAGCCGATAACTGAAATTGCTGAAGCTGATAGCTGGCTATAAATGGAAAAACAGTCTAAGTTAGCCAAAATAACTAGCGTGCCGCAGAAATATTAGTTAAATTCCAAAATAGCCGAAAAAACTGAAAAAAATTATAAATTAGCCAAAATAGCTAGCATGTAATTGAAATACAAATGCCAAAATAGTCCAAAAAGCTATCAGAATGTCATTATAACTTTAGATAACTTTAGATCAGTCGACTAATCGTGGAAGCCCTTGTGTAATTCCCTCCCTATTAAGATTTCATTTTTGTTTTCCTTCCTATTATTTTGTAAATATATTTCCATAAACGTTTAATCAGAGCCCTAAAGTGTAACATGAAACTGTGTTGCCGGAGGTCACAAAGACAAATCCCCTTTTTATCATCCTGTCAGTCACCTGAGTGGAATAAAATTTCTATTTTTCCTCCTGATTAACTCACTAATTGCTGTCCACTTGGAATACAGAGTTGTGCAGGATGACTTTTAGAGCAGTGAAGCTGTTTTACAATCGATGCCTTAAGCCTCACGTCACAAAGGGAACAAAAAAAAACCCAACACACAATAAAGAATAGATTTCGTTTTTGAGCAAAATAAACATTATGCCTCTCGAGGCCACACAACCAAAGTGCTTGTCTAATTGCAGAGAGCAGAGAGGACCCATTTATAACAGACATTTAATCTAAATGCAGAGGCAAATATCAATATTTACCCTATGCCGTAGCACCAAGATTAAGTCAACGCACTCAAGACAATTTAGATTTATGCAGTGCGATGTGCTTATGTCTCAGTGCCCTTATGAATTCGCATACATCTTAATGTGTTTTTGCAGAGTGCAGGTTTAGTGCGTTTCATACTGGAGTGAACATTTATTCCTCCTGAAATATTTTCTTCTCTTTTTTTTTTCTGCAGTTTTATTCCCTCTAAGAGAATTTATCTGATTGACAAAGTATCTGTGCAGTGAACAGCTTGACAGACGCAAGCATCATTTATGTATAAGCTGACCTGCAAGAAACAAATGTGCAGTGGAGACTCACAAATGTCTAGAATACAAAACTGCTGACCCACTCGTTTTTTCTTTTTTTGGAAAGGGAAACAAACTTTTTTTTTGGCTCTTTTAGATGTGGGGTACTGTTTTACTGCATAGAGTTTAGAATTCTTGACAGAATGTGCTTAGCACACAGGTCAAAGTCTTGGCCCGGGGGCCGGATCAGGCCCTCAGGGTAATTTTTTATTTTTTTTGTTATGGCGCGATGTTATTTAGCGCTCATTTCTAACTTGTATAAATTTGACTAAATGTATTTTTATGGAGAGTAAAATATTGAAAATTATTTAAGGTTTAAGTTAATTTATTCTGGAATAATATTAATGTATTTTTATTATTCATAATTATGCTAAAAAGTTTCGGTTTTAAAGTTTTAAAAATTGGCATTCTGATAGATTTTTGGACTGATTTGGTATTTACTACGATTTTTTTAGGCTATTTTGGAGTTCAGGTACTATTACAGCAACATACTAGCGGTTTTGGCTAACCTAAGGTTTTTTGTTTTTTAGGCCAATTTGGCATCTAGCTAACATTTTAGCTGGCTATCAGCTTCAGCGTTTTTAGCTTAATGTCGGCAACTTAAGCAGCCAAATTCAGCTTACAGCATTATCGCAGGTATTTTTATAAATCTAGTTAATAAATATATTCAAAAAGTTAAGATCTTTTACTTAGTTACAAAGTTAGGAAAATTTTGTTTTAGAGTGTTGTAGCATGACAGACCCAGATGCTTCAGCCTGTTCCAGACCTTAACCAACGGAATGTTGGCCAGCCTTTTTTTCACCTTCTCTAACTCACCAGCCGCACCTTTCTCTACCCCCACGCTAAAGACACATCTGCTTAACCCAGGATAACGACACCCCACGACAATCAAAGGAGACCTCTGTGACCTAAAAACTCCCACCCCCAAGAGAGTGATCGAATAAACAACCTCCACCATGAAAGAATGCGTGGGTAATCCCAGGTTACCATGACGACCAGCCACCTTGGAGCCTGACCAGCCATTTTGATTTACAGGACGACCAAAAAGTGCATTCCATTGAATAAAGTTGCTTTTGAAGTCACAAGAAAATGTTATTATTTGTTGACATGATGTTCTACAGATCCTCTGAAAAACAGGCCGGAGACATCACCAGACTGGATTTACAAAAACCTTTTGACCCCCATGGCTTGAGACTCCCCAGACGTTTTATGTGTATTCTGTGTTCTCTGGTATCGAAATGTTTTTGACTTCAACATCTTTTTACTGGTAAAAGTTAACTAAAGTTGTGCATCTTTTATAAGAAGGATCTGGCAGGTAAATAAGAAACGAACCAGAGGTCTTATTTATCTTTAGCCATTATCATTCGTTTTTCTTTTTGGATTTTGGTTTTAATTCTTCTTATCTTGTGATTACCTTCTAAATGTTGATGCTTATTATTATTTTGTTTTCTTTCCAGCCAAAAGGGGTTTCTACTTATAAGGAGACAAGCTGATTAAAAGAATTAAATGTTTCTTTATTTCTTTAATGTTTGTAAGAGATGTTGGCTTATCAGGGCTCTTCTCTGATACACACGCACACGCCCACAAACACTCCCACCAATTAGTAATTAACAGCCTATTGGAGTATGTTAATTAGATGAGGGCGTAAGATCGGCCCAACTCGTTTCTGATTGGTCAGGTTCAGGGCCTTTGTCCAGCGCGACGTTCAAACTGGCAGTCAGTCAGTCAGAAGAAGTTCAGAAGTCAAGAAGAGAGGACTTCACAGAAAACAGGGAGATAGCTTCAAGCAGAGGACAGAAGATTTTTGGAGGGAAACTCAGAACAAAGAGAACTCAGAACAGAGAAAGCTCAGAACAAAGAATTAACTTGTAAGATTTTAATAGCTTCGAGATGAAACTTCTGTGAGATTTTTCCATCTTTAAGATTAAACAAACCGAACCTTCAACCTTTTTACGTTTTATGCAATTTTAACTTTTCATTTTTTCTTTCTAATTTTTATAAGTGACAAGATAATTATTAAGTTTTTGTAGCCCGGCCAGCTTTGAAAACTTTTAATTTAGTCGCTAATTTTTGGAACCAAGCGTGACCTGACCACTTGAGACTAAAAAACCCTGGACAACAACCTGAATCTTCCTTTGGGAACAGATTCTAACTTCAACACCTGGCTGACTTCTCGGGAGAAGAGCCGTCTCTCAAAGCTGAAACTAAAGAGAGGCCTTCCTGTGCTCTTTGGAACCAGAACTCAAGGCCGCATGGTAAGAAGACTTGCTCCAGCGTTTTACTGTTTGTGGTCAGAGGTACATTTTCTTTGATTTAGAATTTAACTAAGTAATTATTGTTTCAATCAGCAGAAGGACATTTATCTCGATTTTATTAAAACTTTTTTTGCATTGATCAGACACTTATTACAGTCAACATACATCAGACATTACAGTCATACACCTTCAGCCCATTTACATAACTTGAATTTGTTTTAAACTTCTTTTATTGCTCTTCACTTATGCATTTTGAATAGTTTTAGAAAAGTGTTTTCTTTCTTCTTTTCATCTCTGCAAAGTATAATCAATGCTGTGCTTTCACACTCAATAATCCTTCTTGTTAATCCAGTTTTATGCAATAAATGAACGTGTATAAGAAGTCGTTGTTCTGTCTCATAATTTCCATGGTTCACAAAACGTCCCTTCAAAGGTAAAGACACTCACGTTTCCTTTTGGATAAGTAGACTGATAAATTTGAGTATTACTTTATTAATTAGAAATAATAACTAATAATTAAAGTGATAATTTCCTCCTTGAGGAGGTGGTGCCCCCTACAGGTGAATCTGAAAATTGCAGATTAATAAACTTTATAACTTTGACCAGATCTGAAGGCGAATATCACATATTCAACCCTTCATATGAGTATTAATTGCTAGCCATTCATGCTACAGTGTTCAATAAATGTCTATCCCGTTCTGCCCGTGACCAAGGTTGATTTTAGCCCCCTGTGCGATAGAGTTGGACACCCCTGGCTAAGCATGTTTCTAAAAATGTTAAATATTTGGTATTAAAAAAAAAAGCTATTTAAAGCCCCATATTGTGTTTTTGGTTTTTCATTATGTTATTGACATAATTTTTCTGGACATTTATTGAGGAAATTGAGCTTAAAATTGTGTTTCTGAGGATTTCTTAATTCAAATCATTGGGAATTGGGAGAAGACACAAAATGCTGTTTAAAAAAAGTTTATAGCTGTTTCGTATAAGCAACAGCAGGCTACTCCATTCTGTTGCATTCACTTGTAGATGATTACATCCACATGACTCTTCTTTTTCCTCATCTGAGCTTAAAACTGTAAGGTTTGTTATCTCCAATATTGCTCACCCACTTTGTTGCACCAGTGATGTTAGGTTGGGGGTGTTAGCTGGCAGGAGAACATATAAACCAGGGGTCTCCAACCCTGTTCCTCGTGAGCTCCCGCCCTGCCTGTTTTGTCATTGACCCTGCTTCAGTAATTGCTACTCATCTAGATCAGAAACTGGGCTCATTCTATCCAGCTAATCAGCCTGTGCTGAAATGTAGTTAGCTGCAAAACAAGCAGGGCGGTAGCTCACAAGGAACAGGGCTGGAGATGCCAGAGAGCTCTCAGAAAGGGGGAAGAGAAGTGGGTGCGGGGTTGCTTCACGCTTACAGTCTTACCCACAATTCTGAGGCGAATATCTAAGCAACTGCTACTCTGCATGAAAACGACATGGGATTTTGGCAAAAAACTGCAGAAAAAAATAATAAAAAGACCACTGACCCTACTGATAAGACAGCAATATTCAACTTTTGGACAATGTGGATGAAATTACATTAGAAATGTATACATTTCTTGTGTTTTAGTGTGCAAAAAAATTAAAAATTAACTAACCGCAAACCTCGATAAAAATTAATTGCGATGAATTGCAATTAACTTTTTTGTTCAGTTACAGTATTTGCAAGCTACTTATTATTTGTAAATAATCACAAAATGAAATCACACGCAAAATTATACATTTAGAAATTTTATTTTTAACCCAATGGAATCTAAGGTCTAAGACTGTTTTTGTCTACTTTTGAATTTACTCCTGTATTTTTAATTTAAAAGACTACCTGCTTGATTATTTGGTATCATTTTAACCAGCACAACCGGACCTATGAGACACTACCTATATTTTGTCATTTTTCCATGTTGTATTCACACATGAAGACATAAAATCATGTCAAAACACTTGGGTAAAAAGTGATTCATTTTGATGTGGAAACACCAAAAATGTTTAACGAACTGTTTTTATAAAATAAATTTAAAGTTTTAGGTGTAATTTTTTTTAAATATAACAAGAATTAAAATAATCAACAAACTAATCAACATGTTTTTGAATGAAAAATACAAATACAAAAAAAATCCCCTACTCCTCATTTCATTACAGCCAGTCAGACTGACGTTCATCTTCCGCCTTTTTGATTAAAATAAAAGATCGCTTTTGTCCAAAAACTACAAATAAATGCCACATTATTTCTTTAGTTTAATACAATCTCAACCACAGAATATAAAAAAAGTTTGTTTATTTTGGAGCTTTATTACGCGGAACTTACAGCTGCACGGCAGGACGAATGAGAGCGTTAATAAATATGAACCTGTTAATTATGGTCTGTTAATCAAGTGTGTTACTGCGTCAACTTTCACAGTCTTAAAAAAAAAAAAAAAAAAAAAAACCTTCCATCTAATTTATTTGGTAAGCACATTCAGAAATATCTTTTGCAAATGTGGGTCTGACCTGCAGTAACATCTTGAGCCTGAGCAGCTGGTTCTTCAGTAAGTTGCAGTCCTGTGACATGTGTTCCAGCGTGAGTTCATCCAGCACCGGTCTGTATTCGGGCTGCACGCCTTTAGACTGGACAGGCCTTGAAGACGTCCTTGATGCTTTGAGACCATCGTATTGACGGAAGACATGAGCTCTGCAAAAGAAAAAAAAAGTATATATATCAGCCAGACAGGCAGTGAAATGTCACAGGTAAAGAAAAAAAGAATATCTGACCAACCTGTTATCATTGTTCAGGTGCTCTGGTCCATTCCAGTGGTGCTGATTACGTCTCTGTCCGTGCCGGCTGCCGCGCTCCAAGCGCTCAAATTGGGACATGCTGTCAAAATCTACACAAAGATTTTTTTTTTTTAATAAATAAAGTAATTTTTGGGTAAAACCTCTTTTAAAAAAATATGATTTCTGAAATACACTTAAGCTGCTGCTTCAGTTGGTTCTTTTCTTTGTAATCTATCACTGTTGAATTCACACAAAAGCTCAACTTTACAATTATATTGTTAGAAAATCTGCAATAAATTCACTATTAGATTCGTGCCACTTTCTTTGTCTTTGAACTGTCTGCACCCCCAAATGCAAACATTTCTTCTGCACGCAATCGCAGGCGATTTCATTTTTCAAAGAGCCACTGTTTGGTAACAGACTGTGGCATGCAGCTGTGAAATGAACCATGACTGTGACAAAACTGACAACTAACAGAGCATGATCCCACGAAAAGAAAATGAAAACCTTCAGCTTTTCGTACGAGTTAATTAGACTGAAATAAAAAAGAAAAATGAAAGAACACAAAAACTGAGCTTACAAATAAATTTGGTAATAAAATACATTACCCAGAGAGTCAGTGCACAGCTCTGGAGCAGACCGTCTGCTTCACACAGAGATGGTACATTCCAAGATTGTTTTTTTTTCTTTTTTAATCAAAGAAAAGTCCCCAAAAAAGTATAACTCCAAAAAAATATATAAAACAAATAGAAGTAAAAACTCAGTCAGAAAGTGACTGACTTCTGGTCTTGTTAGCTGGTAATCTGTTAAAGTGTCAGTGAGAAAGTCAAGCCATCTCCCAGCATGCTTGGCAATATTTTTGTTGACAGCCTTGTTTTTCTGGGAACTCCCTGGAAACTTGAAGAGACGAGAGAGGACTGTACTCCTGCTGGTAAGAGAGCAAGTGATGTGACCGATTCGTGCTCAAGCTAGGAAACCACCAGCTGAGAGAGAAGAACTTCTTTGACATCAAAACACTAAACAGCTGGAGGAAAAAATCCGAGATGACTTCTCTTACTCTCTTCCTGTTTTGTTGGGTGTTCTTTTTGAGAAACACCCTTCTTTCTCTCTGTCACATCCAGTGGCCTGCCCTGTGGGCTGGGCTTAACTCGCCGTCCCACCACGTCTCGTTTTCCATTCAGCCGCTCGTGACATTAGCTCTGCTTATGACATAGTGGGCTATAAATATAGCTGCTACCCGAAAAGGAGTAGGAAGGAATGACACTCCAATCCGCATTCCTCCTGAGAGAACATTCCTGTCCCGCTCTTCATCCTGCCCCCTCAGCAACCAGATGACCACTGTTTACAGACTGCAAGCTGCAAGGTGATTAGGCACAGTTAGCCTAGCTAAAACTTAGTTTATACTTAACTTTTCTACATAAAAATTATAGTTTCTATGTATTTGCGTCTAGGAGGCACAGCTTAATAAAACAGAAGTATTTAAAGGCATTTGATTTGGATTATGACTAAATTATGGTATGTTGGACAGCGTATTAGGCAACACTAGTGCTAAAAGATTAAGAAACACTATTAAAGTAATTATAAACAAGCAGTGATGCATCAACAGGTTCGATGTTACATCAACTAAAAGAAAACTTAAACTGGCTTATTCACACATTTTTGCTTAATTAAATGTGATAAAGAAAAGTATAGGTACTTCACTTGACTTAAACGGGTTAAACAGTTACACTTGCAAAGAATTACACCGTCTTTCTATTAATTTTAAAGTAAAGAATAAAAGCTATGCCAGATATTTCCGTGTTTTAAACTAGTTATTCATAGTTTCTAAAATTTTAAAATTTTAAAATCTAAAATTAAAAGTTTTCTTAAATAGACCTGTAGTACACAAACACCTGATAATTTCTTGATTCAGGAAGATTTTATTTCATGTTTAGACTATAATACAAATATATTAAACATTTTCCAAAAGCTGTCTTATTTTAAACTAAAGTTTTGTCTTTACAGACTATAATACACTTATTTGGCTTCACCTACTTGCTTATATTCCTTGTATTTGAAGTTCTTGTTACAGACATAACGGTATGGACACAATAGTTTTATTTTGAAGAACTACTCTTTAGTTATTTTTTTATTTCTTTCCTGTCCATGTCTCCACTTATGATGAGCTAAAAGCCACGCTTGTAATGTCTTTACTGTGATTCATCTGGTTGCCCCTCGAGTTCCACTTTAAAGTCTCTTGGTTTCATTTCGCCACAAAGACACAGGATAGTATCAATTTTACAAAAGTGTAGCCCATGCTAAGTAAGTAGAGGATGTTCTTTTGTTCCATAGAAAGGCTTTTACCAATATTTTATGGCAATATGACATCAAATCAGACATGATTAAATTCCTGATTTTAGGGAAAAACTAAAAGCAAAATAATAATGAATGGGTGTTGGACAGTGGGTAAAATATTTTTTAGCAGCCTCTTCTGCAAATTTTTCTACTTAATGATGAGAATGGTCTTTCAGGTTCATTTTAAGAACACTTTAACTATGGTAGATTTATCATTTTAAGAAAAGAATCCAGGAGTATGATTTTTAAAGAAGTTATTCCTATAATTTAGCTCCAAAACAAAATGAAGAGTTCTGTTTCTACCAGACATGTTACTTCTTTAAGATCCTCTTTGATCCTCCACTCGTTACCTGTATTAATGGCACCTGTTTGAACTGGTTATCTGTATTAAACACACCTGTCCACACTCTTGAACAATCAGACTGCAACCTCTCCATTGTGACCAGGACCAAGGAGCTGTCTAAAGACTGCAGAGACAAGATTGTAAACCTGAACGAGAACCAAACTACATTAAGCAAGCAGCTTGGTGAGCAATTATTAGAAAAAGGAAGAAATGTATGATCACTGACAATCTCCCTCAACCTGGGGCTTCAAGTAAGATCCCAACTATTCGGGACCAAATCATCTTGAAGAAAGTGAGGAGAACAGACCAGAACTACATGGGAACTGGTCGATAACCTGAAGAGAGCTGGGACAACAGTAACAGAGGTTACTATAGTAACCAGCAGTCCTGGAAAGGTCCCCCTGTTGTCCAGGCTTGTAAAATTTAGCCAAAGACCATCAGGATCAGGAATAGGCAACTCCAGTCCTCGAGGGCCGGTGTGTCTGCATGATTTCCAGATATCCAAGCTTTACTCATGACTGATTACCTGGTTCAGGTGTGTCCAGCCAATTAGAACAAGGGGGTATGCCCCTGATCTGGATGATCTAACCCATGTGGCATCTTACAGGGCCCAGATGACCTAAGCCTTGCATTGACATGTTATCCATCCCTTGACAAATGTGGAGGAAGGGGGAGAGGATTCCATGTCTGCCATGGACACCAGAGAAAATCTAAAATCTTTTTTTTTTTTCTTCAAAAAGTTCAACGCATTCTTGTGGGGTCTAGATGACCCCACTCTGAGGAGGACTGGAAGAATATTATGTGGGCAAATTAGACCAAAATGGAACCCTTTGGTTTACCGTTGCAATGTTTTTTTTTTTTTTTTTTTTTTACTTGTCCTGTCCAACAGCTGAGCAAGCAGATACGGGCTGAGAGCCTCTTGCGTTGGACAGATTTTATTGTCCCAACAGGGGTTTATTAAGTATAAACCCCTGTTGTATTTCGTGTTACCGTTGCAATGTTTACAGGGGGAAGAGTGCCCAGTAGAATTCCAAAACCACCACTGTGAAGCATGGAGGTGGAAATATCATGTATTGGGGATCCTTTTCTGCTAAGGGGACAGGTTGACTAATATGTATGAACAAATTTACAAATAATCTCTTCAAAAATCCTAAAAAGGGATTTCCTGGATTAACATCACAGTTAAGGTTTTTTACCTAAGGTGATCATTACAAGCATCTCGTCTTTTTGAGTGGGACAATTTACAGAATCACGTTGACAGTCAAACATTTCACCCTCCCCCCTCATAACATTTTTTAAAGTAAAAGTTTATGAGTCAGGTTTGAAAAAGAACAGCTGTGCAGCTAAGCCACAAGCTGGCATCCGTGTTCCTAAGTGTATTGATGTTTGTCCTTGTGCTCATTTGAAGCAGTATGCTCACCTCAGCATCCCCACTCTATACATTACACTGCATCGCATGCTGCTGAAAGCAGCCTTGTTTGTGCATGTTCAGCCTGCTGGAGTCATTTACTGTGAGCTAGTGCATTAGAGCCATTAGCAATGAATGAGACCCTGATAGGTCTGTTCACAGAGCTGATGAGAGATCTCTTATGTATATATCATAGCATCATGTGATATCTCCAACAAAGCAGCTATTTTACCCGACTTATACAGTTTCTAAAATAAAGGGAATACTGTAATACGTGAAAGTAAAGCTATTAAAGTAATCCCCCCAAACCGCATTGTCGTCGTCTAGGGAAACAAATGTATGGACTCCTACTGTGATTCTATGAGTTTCCGCAGTGCAACATAGCGTGTGTGTGTGTGTATATGCTCATTTACATAAAAAGAGGCTTTTAGGCGTGAATTTTTAGCAACCCACAATTAAAGGAATAAAGGAGCACAAAAAAGTAAAAAAAGGTAATTTATAAATGATCCATTGAAAGCTTAGGCCTTGGCAATATGCATACTTTAAAAAAGCAACCTCGGGCTAATAAATTATAAAAAAAGCTGTTTAAAGTCTGTCGTGTTCATGGGAGCCTCACACAATTTGAACTTTTATGAATGTTTTTGTGTGCTGACCATGAAAGCCGTCCTCTGGGAGGTCCACATCCAGCATGAGGTCATCATCATCCAAATCTCCAGTTCTCATGGGGTCCAGGTTGTTCAAGATGTCCTTCAAAACATGGGATAAAATGTAAGGAAACCAGGAAAGCACATCACTGAAAATTGGGGGAAGGAGTTTGTTGGAAAATGTAACAAATATAGCAGTTTGGTAAAAGTTTTCTTGCGTTTTTATTAGTGTTGTCAATCGATTAAATAAAAAAAGATTAATCACACTTCTGGGTAGTGATTAATCACAATGTTTTATGAGGTCAATTTTATTTGACAAAATGCAGCTTTTGTACAAAAACAGGCCAGAAAGAAAATGTTTTTCTTCACTTTTATTGTCTGAAATGTTTATATTTATAAAGCGCTCACTCAGAGGTATCTTGTGTGCACAAAACATATCAACAGTAAGATAAATACTTAAATACTGTAAATACTTTTTTGTCTGCAGTATTACTCCAAGAAAACCAAGATGTTGATGTACAGCCATGAGGAACAAACACTGTGTTTCGCAGTTTTAAATGGTGCAGGGGAATAATCCATTCCGATTGGCTGCTGGATGTGGAAGCAAATGGGGAAAATAAAGGGAGGGGCTGGTGCATGAGACTGAATTAAAGAGCATAGATCCACTAATGAATAAAAAAATAGCCAAAATACAACTTTTGTGGAGTGTTTTCAAACAGGTGAAGTCTCTGTGTCTCCATGCGGGAAAGGAAGAGGGAAACGTTTTATTCTTCGTTCTTGATTATCTCGTTATAACGAGAAAACGATAAAAAAAAGTAGGACAGGCCGTTTTCAGCTCCAGTAAAAAAGCGATCTAAACCTAAGAAAATAACAAGAATGAAGTACTAAAAATCAATTTAATATGTATTTCTTTTACAAGTGACCATGTTATAAGCAGGATAATGCATGACAAAGAGAGCATTATCAGAAATTACATGGAAGTCTGAACCAGCGGGAGACTGTTGCTTCGCGGAGTGTAATTAATTAGCATATATAACCATTAACGTGTAAAGTATTTTTAATTAATTGCATGCGTTAACATGTTAACATCTCTAGCCCTAGTTTTATGTACATAGTAGGGATGCAGCAATAGTTTTTTTATAAAGTTCTGTTCAAACCTTGCTGTTTGGTACAAAAACAATAAAAAATAAAACCCAAAATCCTTTTTTTAATTTACTAAGAAAGCAATAATTAAGAAAAACCCTCAGCTGGCTTATCCTAAGCCAGGTATAACGTTATAAAAAAAAAAAAAATTCTTAAATGTTGAATATTACAGTTTGACACCTTAAAAAAACCTAATGGCATGCAGTGAGAATGCAACAATTCACTTTCTCCATGATTCAATTTAATGATATAACAAAAACTTTAAACTGATCAGTTGTGTGTTCCTAATACTTTGCATTCTTTTTTTTTCTAAAAGGCAAAAACTGGAGCAAATATGTAAAACCACTCGTTAATCCCTTAGTGAATAGAAATACTTTGTGTTTATCAAAGAAAATCTTTTTTTATTGTTACCTTAAACATTTATAAAAATATGATACCTCTAAAAACCAATGTCACCACATAATTTAGTTTTATAAAATTTTAAGCCTTTAAAATACTTTACATGATAAACATGGCTCTTTTGCTTCAATAACAATAAAAAATTACATTTAACTGAACAATAAACTAAAAATTTAATAAGTTCTGAAAAACATTACATAATGCTAAGAAATATCCTTTAGCAATACTCAGAAAAGCTGTTAGTTTTAATTAAAAATCCAATTACGTCAAAGATGTTTTGTCATCTGTACATTAGTCACCTGCTTTACCTACTTTTCCTTCAAGACCTTAAAGTAATTTTCCATTTCGAGAGGCAGACAAGATCACATGTATTTAACTCTAAAAATAAAACTAGAAAATGTAAAAATATAATAATACATTTGAAAAGATTTGTTTTAATCATGAACATCTTTGCCACAGTATTAGCTCTATTTCAGAGTGTGCCACGTCTTTGCTGATCAGGTCTAATAGCAAAGAGATTTAGGTGTCCTTCACATATAATTGTTATATTCTGACACAGTGCTAAAGCCTATGTACTTAACTTACTTCAGATCATTCAACTCTTTGAATTTTTCTTCAAGATCTCAAAGCTTTCCACATTCACTGCACACAGAGCAAAAGCATTAGGAGCAGGTTCAAGTTTGCCTTAAATGTCTCTAATAGTTGAGCGAAGAGAGGTGAAAAATGTTAATTTATCAGATGAAACAGTGAGAAAATAGGATTCACAGCAATTTATTAGTGAGTTATCATTTAAATTTATATACAAAATCAAATTCGTTCGGTTCAGAAAAACATTTTCAACAAAACGTTCGACTTCAATAAAATGAAAAAGGAAAACTTCCAAAAATAATAACTTTAATCTCGTATTAAAAAGTAAATGAAAGCAGTTTACTATCAACTATTTTTTAATAATACATGGATTTTATGAATTGATAGACGTTATAAAATAAAGATTGATTAGATATCAATCTTTCCGTTTTTTTAACCTACTTAAGTTGAATCAATTAAATTGCTAAGAAAATGTGTTTATTCTGTTCTGAAGCATGATGCTAAAATGCATCCACTCATGTCTAACCATCTTAATACCCATTTATTCTTTATAATATCTCTGAAAACATACATGAAAACACAACAAAAACACCCTTTTTTCAAGCCAAGCCTTACAGTAGATTACAATAGCACAATATATTCAGAAAAAGTGTGTACAAGCCATTATTGAACAGATTATCCTGTATATCCATCTGCAGCAGTAATAACATTTAGATACTTTTTTTGCCTGAAGTTATCAAACTCATCCATCCAACATTTCTCAAAGAACGCGTCTCTTTGGTGAGCTGAAAAAATGTTATAAGATAAATTTTACTTCTGGAAAGAGACACGAGAATCAGCACATGAACCCGAAAAGCAAAGGACCCACTCCAGCAGCAGAATTATGGCTGCCCTGCGGAGGGGCATTCATTTCATAGTGGCAAAACAGCATTGGAAAATTCAAGGCAGCGTCTGGGAATAAGTGGTAAACTACATTAAGGTATATGTCCGCAACAGCCCTGAAGTACTTTTCATAGTCGAAGGTAGTTGATATGAAAGAAATTCATCTCTTGCACAGACAGGGCCTTAGGCTAATTGGGCAAGGTTTCTTACACATGTGAGACTTTTTTTTTGTACTTGAAGATGTATGAAATATGGTTACTATTGGTGTGATAATGCACCGTGACCTCATGTCCATCTTTCAATCGAAATCGAGATTTTCCATCTAAATTTGTTTAGTTTTTTTTAATAGTCTCCATCTAAGAGATCAAGACAGTCAAACTTTCTTGGTAAATTAAAAGTTCTCCCAGTTTGACATTCAAGACTTATACAAGCTTTGAAATATATAGACCACAGATAGAATGGTATATCAAACAAGATAGATTTTTGTCTGAAAATGTAATATAAAAAAAATGTTAAGGCTTTATCCTTCAACTCAAAAACCAAATGAAATCATTTCAACCCAGTTATCTATTCATCTAATGGATATTCATTTTAGAAAATATGTCTGGCTACTACCTGTTTGAAAAAAAAATTTTTGCTTAAATCAGGCGAATACTTTTTAAAGGATTGGTGGGGAAACTGCAATGACAGAATGTACTGAGATCCGTCTTGCCTTATGATTCTTGATGCCTTAAATCGGTTTAGTTACTAATTGTCTTATTAAACTAATTTTCAAAGCAGTTTCTAAAATTACCAGTGATTTCATTGATGTTTTTACATCAATAAATATATTAAAGAGCACCTCAAAGTTTTTAACATGTATGTGTGGCATTTTTCTTATGAAAGAGAACAAATGTAAGAAGAAATCCTTTTGTTTTTGCATTTCTGAGTGTTTCTCTTTTTAAATCACTGTCAATCAAACTGTCTCAGACAGACTCTGTTTGAATGAATGATCCTTCTTTACGTCACAACCTCTCTGCTGCACATGAACTAAACCCCTCATTTGGACCGACTAGCGTGTCTAGCTCAGGTGCTGGAGAAGAGAAGATGGTATCTTCCCATTGACTGCAGTCAAATGATCCGCTGTTCACATTTCTGTGGTCAAATCAGCTGTCACTGGATTTTTTGTGCGAGTTTCATACAATGCTTGCAGTAGCAGGGCAGCAAACGCTGGAAAATCTTACGCAGACCTTCTTGATGTGACAACTGGAAATGTGAAGGGCGGCTCATTTGACTGCAGTTGTAAAAGATTGTGAATCGATCAAAGAGTATTTGGATGTTAGCTTTCATTATTTTCCTCAAGGACTCTGCTCTGAGAAAACAAATGGATTGAATGTATTGGACACGGCAACGTCTACAAACATTGAATAATTAGCAAAGAGAGAATTTGGTGAACTGGAAGGTGAAAGAATCAGGATTTTGGAGGAAGCTCGGTCCACAAAGCTCTTCACTACCTCGTCTGAGCTAACATCCGGATCAAAACCATACAGCTGGACATTACTGACATTCTTTGAAATTTTTATGTAGCAGCAGTGAAGATTTATGCTAGCAAGACACAAAACTATCATAATCAGACGGGGTGAGGGATAAGGGGCGGAGCTGCTCAGCTCAGCTCCAAAAGCCACAACCCCTCAGAGGAGATTTTGAAAAAGAGGTTTCAGATAAACATGAAAAAAATCCTTTTTAAAGACATTTAGGTTGAGGGATTTTGGTTAAAACGTCATAACCATAATTAAAACACTACTGAGTGTTTTTTAAAAGAAAAAAAATGTCATAAGTGTTTTTGCATCTGCTGTATATACAGTGACAAAATAGAAAGACAAAAGGGAAGGATCTATAGGTGTAAGATTTTTGTCAAACATTTTCCTTTACTGCCATACTAGAAAAAATAGAAACTTGTCATAAAGAAGTGAATCCTATTATCCCAGACTGCAAAGACTTCTATTTGGTGGAAGAATTATAAGGAAAATCTGTTAAAGGAAATGTTATTAGAATTAAGGTCTCATCCCAGCAGTAGGATTTTATTGCAAGCAGCTCAATAACAAATATAAGTTGCAGCAAATTAAACAAGTTTCCAAAAATTATTTTACACAAAACTTTCCAAAACTATCCAAGACGAAGTATGAAACCGCTGTCAAGTAAAATGAAACCACAGAGACGTGATTCTGCTGCCAAGATATCTTGCATTTGGATCACTTTCCCTTGACATAAAAACAATGTTTAAAAAAAAAAAAAAGAAAAACACTTTTCATGTAAATATTTTGCTTCGGTTACGCTGCACACAAGCAACTATTTAAGAACAAACACAAGCAGTGCAGAGGAGACACGGAGAGTGAACCTGTTAGAGCAAAGCAAGCTGCAGCACATGGAGTGCAAATAAGGGATTGACAAACCTCGAAGCAGCACTTCGTTCAACAAAAAGGAGATACTTTAAAAATAGTCTTGAAACAAGAATTCGAGTTCAGTTTTCTGTTGTTGTTCTTGAAAAGATGCCATCATATTTTATGCTTAATCTCCTTATGTTTTTTTATATTTTTGAATTCATGCAAAACATTTCTAAAACCTCAGTGTTTATTTTCTAGATTTTTGACGAGATTTTAATTTTATCAATATTTTTTTCTTTTTTTTTGCAGAACAATATAAACTACTTTCTATTTAACTTCCTGTGTGTATACCTCAAATCCAGGAGGGACGCCGCATTTGAAATCTAACCGCCACTGTTGACGTCTGAGCTGCTTTGCTTTCAAGGACAATAAAAGGCAGGTATGCAAATTGCTGGCTTTACCTGCCAATGTTAGAGCAGGACAGTTGTTTATAGCTTTAAGGCATCACCCCCCAGAGGCCTTTGACTCAACATCTATTCCTTATTTGTACTCCACCAGCATCTCATGTTTTTAAAGTTTGACAGCCCCCGTTTGTTAGTTGTTTCCTCATCATTTAGTAATATAGTGCAGGACATCTTCAGCTAAGTTATTTAATGAATGTTCTTTTAGTCAGCATTAATTGTCCATTGTAAATACTGATTACTCCATTGATCTTTATGTCTCTTATTTACTGATTTACCAGTTCTAACATTGCCCCATTTTTTGGGTTTCTTTGAACACAGCAGTGTGAAATCCCATCATCAAAACTAACAATAGCGCATATATTAATTACATCTAATCAACTCAATTTAATCATTGAATGGGGTTTTGCATCCATTCTGACAATCTGTTGTTGTTCTGCCTTTATTTACATCAGCACGGATACAATAAACAGCTATTTTTACAGCCCCACTGTGGTAAAGAGGAAAAATAAAAAAATGTAAATAAATAGTTTTTAAGGGTTGCTTCAATAGATTCACACAGCAAACAAAAGCTTCAAGCCTCATTAAAGCCACAGCATAACGTAAATGACTGGGCCCTCTGCTGACAAAAGGTTTAAACACCTCACTCATTTAAACATTATTGAACTGACTGCTTTCAACCTGGCTTCACCGAGAATTAAAGATGAAATAAATGAACCAAGAATAAGTGACCGCAGGGCCTCTCCAGCTCGGAGGAAACAACCAAACCTTAAACAAAAGACCAATTAGAGAACCTCAGAGAAAAATGAGTGACATTCCACCGTGGGTTTAATGCAAACGGCCTAAATGGAGGCTCAGTTTGTGCATTCCTGGATATTTATGAGTCAATAACTGACAATAATCAGTAAGTGAAATACTTATTTAAGTCTCCCTCTGATTAAAGTCATGTTTGAGTTTTTAACATATGTGGCATTTTTCTTATGATTCTTGAAGCCTTAAATCGGTTTAATTGTCTGACTAAACTCATTTTCAAAGCAGTTTCTATGTCTATTGTATATGTCTATATGTATATTTTTACATCAATAAATATATTAAAGAGCACCTTCAAACTTTTAACATGTATGTGTGGCATTTTTCTTATGAAAGAACAAATGTAAGAAGAAATCCTTTTGTTTTTGCATTTATTAGTATTTCTCCTTTTAAATCACTGTCAATCAAACTGTCTCAGACAGACTCTGTTTGAATTAATGATCCTTCTTCACGTCACAACAGCTATGCTGATCATGCCCTCATTTGGACCGGCTAGCGTGTTTCGCTCAGGTGACGGAGAAGAGAAGATGATATCTTCCCATTGACTGCAGTCAAATGAGCCTCTGTGTACCTTCTTGATGTGACCACAGAAATGTGAACAAAGGTTTCATTTGACCGCATTTGTAAAGGATTGTAAATCTATGAAATACCATTTTGATGTTAGCTTTCATTATTTTCCCCTTTCAGAAACCAATGAATTGAATGTATTGGTCACAGCAATGTAAATAAATATTGGAGGATTAGCTAAAAGAGTCTTTGGTGAACTGGAAGGAGAAAGAATCAGCATTTTGGAGGAAGTTTGGTCCATGAAGATCTTTCACTTCCTCTTCCGAGCTGTAGCAGTGATTAAGGTTAACGCTAGCGAGACACTGAGCTATCATAATCAGACAGGAGGGATCAGGGGCAGAGCTGAGCAGTTCCAAAAGCCACGCCCCCATAGAGGAGATTTTGAAAATAGAGGCTTCAGATCAACATGAACATGGCTTTTTGAGATATTTAGGTTGTGGGATTTTGGTTAAAAACTTCATAATCATAATTAAAACATGACTGTGAACTTTTTTTAAATAAAAAAGATTGTCACAGGGGGACTTTAAAGCATCAGATAACCACAACTCCAATATGTTTTTAGGTTTTGTTTACCAAAAACTCCATGTTCTTTTACAGAACTAATATCAAAACTAGAAACTTAAAGGCTACATTAAAAATATTAGCAGTTTAAATTATCCATATTATTTAAAAAGCTACACGAAACATTCATGAAAATGTATATAAAGTGTCAGCTTTAATGAGAAACTTTACCGTGTATGCATAAATACATTGTTGTGAAAGTAAAGGAGGGTGGTCTTCTCTGAATGTTCTGACATCTTGAAAACAGTCCCAAGCTTTGATCAGATGCAGAACCTCACAAAAAACTTCACTCCGTGGATTTTGTCTCACAAGTGAACAATAGAAAGCATCAAGAACAATAATATCTGCACTGTGCTCATCTGCAGAGCACATTATGGGAATGTTATCATGAGCTCAGGAAGGAGTTATATGAATGCAGATACACCTACAAGTCAACAGGAAAACGGCGACACACAAATTTAGACAGACCTTAAACACACTCACATTTCAGAGTCTGAAAGATTTACAGCTCCTCCAAGTGGACTGAAAATACCTCTGCACTCTGCAAGTCTAACTGTGGCAAGAGTCTATTTTACAGTCATGTAAGGAAGCAAGAAACTACTTTCAGATAAATGGACGTATCTCGAACTGAACCCCATTTTTGCGTCAAAAGCTGTATTATTATGCTGCATTAAACCTACAAAAATTGGAAACATTTTGGACACACCTTTTTATATTTTATGCAAGAGACGTTTTACCCAAGACGCCAGAAAAAATAGAAATGCAAATTGATGGAGAAGAAGTGGCAAGAAAAAGAGTGGCAATAGAGGGGAACCCAGTGCATCTAATTACAGAAAATGTGTTCATTTCCTCCAATCATGCAACTCAGTCAAATATCTCGCAGGCAAATTCCCCATTGAGCTAATCGTTGCACTTTAGCAATCAGTCAGTACATCTTTCTTTTTGTCATCCTTTCCCTTTAATCCCCAGTCTACTTTTTTTCCCTCCAGCTCCCACTAAATCAGAGCCTCTTTATGTGTTGAGGTTCAAGGCAACACCCGAGGGTTTCAATGATAGTTGCAAATGATCCAAGAACAGCTTGCAGACAAATCCACAGGACACTCATTGTCTGGGTAAACAAAACCTGGTAATTTTAAGGCTGGTTGATGATCACAAGTCATTTTCTCTAATCCTGCTTTTACTTCTGCTTAGTCTTCACAAATGTAATTATAGTATTATATAATATCCCATCAAAATACAGTCATAGTAAGAACAACACTGATCACAAGCAGATCAGTGCTGGAATTATTTTAATTAAAAGAAGTATGCCAGATTTAAAAAATTCAATTAGATTCATGTCTAATTCTTATCTGAATAGACAAGTTTTCACCAAAAGTTATAGAGCATGAAGAACTAATTAATAAGAACTAATACCAGCTAGGGCTGTATAATAGGAGGAAAACTTGTGATGTGTGATATAAATGATCAGTATTGCAATTTGACTTGCAATACATGAATAAATAGCAAAACAACGAATATATAATGTCTATTCCAATGTTTTGTTTAAATAAAAGTCAGCATATAAACGAGAAAATCGCCAAACATCCCACTTTGCTTTAAAATACCCGTCAAGCGGTAAGTCGTGTGGCCATCCCATAATAGTTTCAAAAGTTCCCTTGGATATCCTCTGACACATGTTTTGGTGTCATCTTTGTAGTTTGAATTATTATTAGTTCCAAAGTATTGTTCTGTGACCCTAAAGTGTTGTGACTCAACCCTTCAGGGACACAAAAACAAACGGCTAAAATCCATGTACTTGTAACAGCAGCAGTATCGAGCCTGTGAACACAGCACGCAAACCGTTTGCTTGCTGATTTAAAATTTACTCAAACAAGTCCACTGTTGTCGGGTACACAAATCAAAGCCAGTGTTTTGATGCTTGCGTCAACAAATTTCTAACCAAAGTAGTTACCAAACAAAGCTTTGTACATTAATTTCAAATCCTGCTCGTGTTTAATCGCTGCGCCGTCCTGAGATCAGACGGCCTGGCACAGTGATGCAGTAAGGCTGGGTGAAGTTATTACACAGTTGGAGGTTGACACTCTCCCCATAAAAGAAGGCATCAGCATCAATGAAAGTGTGAAAGGTTACAGCTGGAAATTATTGTCAGTTTTAGTTTATAGCTTTTGATACGTTATATAATTTAATCTTTAAATTGCTAAAACTCACTAAATCAAACTGGATTTATCAACATAAACACAGTAAATGTGTATAGCATCAAAGGATACTAACATCATAATTAAATCATAATTAAAATATTTTTTTTGTACTTGAAAAATGTAATAGCAATGAATAAGATTAAACAAGGGTGACAAGATAAACTTTGAAACTCTTTGAGAAAAGCTCCAACTAAGTATGCGTACTGCAAGTTTAGTAAATATACTTTAAAAACTTCCGGATCAAAAAGAAACTAAATATGTCATTTTTATTGCGTTCGATACTTATTATTCCTGTGTATTGCTATGTTCCAAGTCTGAGGTCTTCGAGGGCCGGTGTCTTACATGGTTTCCAACCACCCTGCCATTGAAGCTCCTCATTGGTCAAAAACACTTGGTTTAGAAAACCAGAAGGAGGCCGGCCTTCGAGGACTGGACACTCCTGTTCCAAGTATTCAAACCAATAGTATGGGACTCACTATGCTGTTGAGTTCCGAGTCATCGTAGTCCAATGATTGAGTTTCATGTATCCCAAGGGGCTGTAGACCCTCTTCGTCCCACATGTAAGTTCCACCAGAGCTGTTTGAGGGCGATATTTCAACAGACGAAGCCTGTTGAGCTTCACCCTGCTCTGAGGAAATCACCAACGGTCCCTGAGAATCTTGCATAGGGCTTTCTTCTTCTGTTTCTGAAATGCAGAAAACTGTCAAAAGAAATGTCACAAATGGAGCACGAACGTATGAATGACAAATGTTTTACCCGGCAGATTGGTCAAATCCAGCTCAACAGCCTCATTGAGAGGGGTTTGAGGTGTGCTGCCACATTTCCTGTTGTTGGACATTTCCCCATCATCTCCAACATAGTCCAAGTCATCTACCAACTCTTCACTGGTGTCACATCTGTCCAGTGATGAGGCAGAAGATAAAGACATGTCCTCCAGTGTTTCGGCTGCTGCCTGGCAAAAGCTCTGTTTGCTGAAAGCAGTTTCTTCATCATTTACAGGGCTTCCATCACTTTCGCTGTTAGAGGAGCATCCATTTGTTCCTGTTACATCATTGTTCACGGCTATTTTTAAAAGCCCCTCACTTTCACAGAAAACAGAAGTTCCAATGACATCCTTAACCTTGTCTGGTAAAAGGGGCTTTTGCTGTTTTGCCTGACCCATTCTACAACCCACAGACCCTGTGCTGGCCAATGGCTTGGTCAGCAAAGAACAAGGGAGCAGAGGCTTCTTGAAAGCACGAGAAGTACTTTGTACTTGGGGGGCTGTGGGATTGGGTAGAGAGTTGGTTAATTGAGGATTTCTGCTATACTGCAGTCCTCCAGTTCCTCCGTTAAGAATACCTGGACTTCCATGGTTACCATTTATGCCTAAAATCACTCTTCCATTGCTTAACTGTGGGAGTTTGAGTAAACTGCTCCTAGGGGGACGCAGTTGAGTATTGGCCAATGGCTTTGCAAGCTCTACAGCCCGATTAAAGGAAAAAGATCGCATCATAGGTTCACCTGTGGGTGAGGGTATCTGTTTGAAGTGAGTGAAGCTGTTTGAACGCACAATACTGTCCAGAGTTTGTTTCTTCAGGTCATCGATAGACTGTGGTAAGCTGTCTTGGGATATACTTCTAGGAGAGCAGGAGCCCAACATTGGCCGCGCAAGTCGCGACTCCGATCCTGTACGAGCAGGAATGCTGGAGCCATTACAGCTCACTTTTGAAATTCCACCAAGTGAACTCTGGATGGCCTCCGCCCTACTTTTAGGACTGATCTTTAAAGTCTGCTTGGGTACAGGTTTTGGGCTAGAGACAGTCACCATCAATGACCCTGACTTGCGCATCTTGGGAGTTGCTGGAGAGCAATTTTTCACATCCTTTGTAAACACTGGAAACTGTGACAGAGCCTTGCTCTCAGGTCCATCCTTGGAATTGTTGGGCGTAGTCGGAGCAGTAGGATTTATCCCCTCATCTCCTTTCAAATTCAGCAATAATGGAGATGGGCGGATTATACCATTAGAACGAACTCCAAGAGAAGCAGTCTTGCCATCCTGGAAAATTGTAGATGGCTGTGTGAAACCGTTGCAGTGGGAGTTACTGCTACCAGAAGAGGGTCGCCCACCAAACTTTGGCAATCTGGATACCATGGTAGGCCCAGCAGGTGCTTTTTCCTCCATTAGTTGTCAGGAAGGTCATGGAGGAGGTTGGAAATCTGCACAACTGGGAAAATAAGAAACAAAGAAATGTTTGCTTAATTGTTTTGTGACACATGGATGAAGAGCTTTATTGCTTCAGATACCATAATGCATCAATACAAGTAAATTATCAGTATTCACAATTTCCAAGAAAGTTTGAAAATACTTTCGCTTTATCCCTTTTACCAAAACTGATTGTGACACATCATTAACGTTTAAATGTATACAACTTTATAAAGAGAGCATATTTTATTTATAAAAGGATTAGTCAGGTCTGTGAATTTCCATTATTTTTAAACTGTTTGGAGTCATTCTAAAGGATTTCTGTGATCTTGCAAAGTTATTTTTAAGATTTCATAGTATTATGAGTTTACTTTTTAAAGTTTTTGTCCTAATTTTGTATCAATATTAGTACTTTTAGGTTACGGTTAAAAAGATTTTCTTTTTTACTATTCAAATATATCAAACAGACAACAAAGAATGTATTCAACACCTCTACTTCTTATTAGGTCATATAAATAAATGATATTCACTTGAGATGAAAATTACACATTTATTTGCTTTAAAAAAAACATGATAAATAAAACATCAGTTTGTTAAAAAACAGAAAAAAGCATTACTGCTACAACATGGATTTAAAATCTGAGTCTTGGCCACTTGCTGCTAATCAAATTCACTTCCTTAAAAAAAAAAAAAAAAAGTATTATGGACAATTGCCTCAGAAATCAGAGTTTCTGGCATATTGTTGGTCACAAGAAAAGCCTCATCAATGCAGTAATACCCTCTTTTGATTCCCCCTTTCAATTTGAGTAGTTCGTTAAAATAAAATTTTGCAAATCTGAGAGACGTACTGCCATGTAGCAATTTTTCTTTGAGAAATAAGAGGATTTATGTAAACTTAACAGGCGAAATGAGTCCTGTACATTAGATGATTGAAGTCCACGGCTACTTTGTTGTTTGTTCATTGAGTAAGTATTATAAAACAATCATAATTTTAATGTAAACCATATTTAAACCCTTTAATCCTTTAAATCCACTACAGCAAAATAACAAATCAAACATTTCTGGAATTTTAATTCCAAAATGCTTTGTGAATGACTCTACTCAAAGCTACAACTCACATGTCAAATCAGTTGCCAAAATGAGGTTTGGCTTGGGTTGACAAATGACATAACATGATTCGCTGACAAAAACATGACCAATACAGAAACAATACCTGCAGGAAAAAAAAAGGGGAAATCAGAGCTGGGAATGTGGCCAAGACGCAGCGAGCAGAGCAAATCTGCAGAGCCCTTAAGCAAATTGGGGGCAGTACAAGGTTGATTAGTCTCACTAGGTATATATTTTTCAATATTACCTAGCAACATGACAGGTGTCCAAGTGCTTGACGTACACCAGCATGTTACACTAGCTTGTAAAGTATTACATATAGAGAGTCTTGTGAGATCTAACCGTCACAATGAAATTTGAAATCAATAAGCAAGACTTTTGAACTCATAGAGGAAAAAGACGTCATTTCGAAAGTCTACTGAAAAAAAGGCAGTTCACTTTAAGAGAGGCACTGGAAGCCTCCTGTTACACTAATACAGTGACACAAAAATGACTTGATCAGCTTTTAAGATGATGGGGAAAGGGGGTTGCGTGGCATTAATGGTTATCCTTTTCTGAAAAACAGCGTCCACTGCCCTACATTTCCATGCAAGGATGCATGTTTCTTCAATGAAAGAGACTCACCATTGACACTGTGTCAGACAGTGGAGAGATAGTTTGTCCATGCCATCATTTTAATCTCTTTCATAAACACACACACACAAATTAGAACGAACATACACACTTTCAAAATCAGGTCAGCATGTGCACGCAGGGCAACCAAAGCCTCTTTGCCCCGGAGAGGGGGTCGTGACTGTGCATCTATCTGGACACTGGAAAAACGAGGATTTTAGAACTGTTGGAATCTCCAGTGTGACAGAGACTCTCACCTTAACAACATGTATTTGATTTATTGAATCACAAGAACTTCTCTCATGAGTCAAGTTTTGATTATCTTTCAAATTAAAAAACAGATTTTTTTTTTTTTTAACTGTGGAAACTACTACTCCTACTACGACTATTAATCCTAAGTAGAAAATGTTTCAGCGTCATTCTGAAAATTAAAACTAATAATAAGAAACCTGTTGACCAAGAAGAAATCCAAGACAATTGAACATTGTACAAAAATCTACACAATGCTACAAAAAATAAAGTAAATATATTTTTGTAAATAGTTATTACCAGAAGGTTTGATTTCGAGACCCACTCCAAGGAAAATAATTTTGTGTTTTTAAAATGTTCTTATGGCCTTCTTCTTATAGTAAAAAAAACATATATAGCTTAACTAAGCTTAAAATTAAATTTCTGAGTTTGTTTATTACTCAAATTGTTGTGAATTAGGAAAGCAGTTTGAAAAGGCTTGTAGATGTGACATAGATCATACAATCAGTGGGGTTGTGAGGGGCTTTAAGCAAGCTGGAGAGCTGTAAAAATGTCGGGAAGCAGGGGCGGGCTTACCAGGCGGCAACAGTCACGCCCACAACTCAAAGAGCAAATTTCTAATGAACTCCTGCCACTGTGCAGAAACTATGTCCTAGTGAACAACATTTTCTGGATTTTTGAATTATAATTAAAGACCACTAGCAAATTAGCTTTACAGGTCAAATAGATTTTGTTTGGTAATTACTTAATACTGAGTGAATATAAACAACAACTAACATAAACAATAACAGAAGCACTGAATTTTAATTCAAAAGTACTTAATACATTTACTTTTTGCTACTACAATATTTTGGATGGGATTCTATTACCAAGAAAGACGGCAATGATGAAAGTCATAGTGCTCAAGTTGTAGACAGAGTGACATATGCTAAAAAGCAGGGAGGTACAACTACAAGCCATCTGTTCAACTCATATTGGTGAGACTCCGCCTCCCCTGTTGAGTTAAGTGCTGGGAAAAAGGTACTTGATCTTTTTAGCTTGGACTAACATGAAAACCAAACTCCACTTTTGTTGTGGGATGAGATTGAGTCCAAGAAAAACACTCTTAAGCCTCCAGTAGATATCTATTTGTGTATTTGAAATAACATATTATAAAAGAAATGTACCGTAATTAAGTAAACAGGAATGATGGGGAAAAAAATTTGATTCCAACCTAAAATAAACTACTATCAAGCCCACTAATATTTTACTTAAGGCTAATTTTGACTTGAAAGTTACTTGTATTCAACCAGTAAGTTTATTCTTGATTGGAAATAACAAGCATTTCCCAGAAAGTGGTGAGATGATGCAGAAAAGTCATGCTTGTTAAAAATGTAAAAAAAAAAAAATTCGAACAGATTATGACGTGTCCAAAAATTTGCCTGAGGTATGAATTATTTCAGGGGTTAGACAACATGACCTTGAAATTAAAAAACAAAAACAGTAGAGCTAAAAATGAGAAAAACACAAATGTTTTGATGAACCGGCAAGACAACCAAAGATAAAACAAATCTAAGATGTAAGAATGTGTAATTTTAAAGACAAATAAAAGAAATAGAAATGAAACTGGACAATTGTTTAGATATACTCTGCAAATTGAGGTTCTTTATTCTGTTTTTAACTTCCTTAGAGATCCTCCATCAACCTGCACAAACAAATGCCATATGATTATTTCAGATAAGATTATTTTTTTTATCTTTGTCTGACATTGAAGCTATCAGGTCAAACTTTCAGACCAAAGAAACAACAAACAAGTACCGGCCGGAGAAGCGGCAATGCTGTAACGTCAGATCCATAAAAATATAGACCTTCATTTTCCTTCTGGATAATGTGCAACAACAAGTGCACACAAACTGGGGGGGATCCATTCTTCAAGTGTAACAGGATGGATGCAGATGGGATGCGACAGCCTGAGGGCCGTGATCTACTGAGTCACTGGAGCTACGCATGAATGGAGGTGCTTTACTACAGGCAGTAAATCCCTGTTCCTCTTGCTTAGCCCCTTAACCAGTCAATCCTTAACTCCCAGTGCTCCCCATCATTATGTAGTCTCAATAGCATCCTTCCTCAAAGTTTGATATAAAATTCAATCTGCCGCAACAATTTTAAAAGATTAAATTGTGTTTTTAATAAAATATTTACAGAAAAGTGTTTAAATTTCCAATTAAAGATGTTTCAAGTATTTCTCAAAAAATGTATTAGGCGTTGAATATATCACAGCTATATTTTATTTAATCTTTCACAACAAATAAAATTAATTAGAATCCCAGAAAAAAAAAAAGTCAAAAATATCTTAAATAAATAAAACTAATTAGAAAACCAACAAAATTCGACTTTATTTATTTATTTATTTTTGTTGTTCTAAAGTCAGTATTTTCAGACATATAAGGGATTCAGCAGCTTAAAAATATGATTTTTTTTAGTGAACATGTACATACATATATTTATACAATATATTAATACAAATAAGATTTGTTATTTTTTCACAACAGCCTATGAAACCCAATTTCACAACAATGTGTATACATCCTGCATTAAGAGGATTAAAGGAAATAGAATTGTGCGAATTACGAGATCATATCAAACTAAAAGGGATCAAAATGTTAGAAGAGTTTCGAAGGAGGAGTGAAAGTCCTCTTCTAGCAATTGTATCCTCTTTGTGCATACCTTTCATTGCTTCTTCATCTCTTTGTAATTATTTTATCCGACTTGATGGATTGTTCTGCAGAACCAATAAATATCTTTTAAAATAAAAAAAACATTTAGTCTCTCTGAGGAGTCTGGTTGACATTCAGGTGTCTCTCTGAAAATAAAAAAGTTTTGAAACCTTAAAAAAAATTATAATTTGTCTGACCTGATACCGATTAAAGAATAATACATTTATGCTCAAACTTTCAACTCAAGTTACTTGCCAGCATACTAAATCCAAACCAACTGGACACCTAATTTATTGACCGAGTTCGCTGACACAGCTGGGTAATAACTAGGCCAGTCATCTGGACACGGCAGATGTGGGACATTGCTCTGTCCCTGAAGAGATTAGTAGAGTGCCATTATAGCAGGCTAATAGATAGAGACAGGAACGAAAGCAGCACCGATCCCAGACAAATGCATTGAGTGAGAGCAGGGCTGGGCAGAGATGCAATGATGCTAAAGGATGCTAATTGAATAAAACAGGATGAAGGGTTTTATCATGTTGGGTTCCGACCAAGTTGGATCAAATGACAGAACTGCACAAAGGAAACAATGAACACAGAAGTGAGGTGTGGCAATGCACTCTGTTAAGAATGCATTGAGCTAAGCAGGCATTTAAAACAATCTTTTAAAAACATTCAGCTGTCTGGAAATTTTACCATAAAAATCCGGTCCAGAGAAACAATCTTGAAGGGGAGATGACTAACTCTTAAACTCAAAGTGTCACCAGAAAGAGTGAAGCACAAGAAATAGAAGGAAGACACTTCAGGGGTTGATCTGCCTTTGTCCAAAACTGCAAAGTGTGTATATATGTGTGTGTGTACTGCTGGTTTAAGGTGAAACGTGAGTTGAGTGGCATGGTAATGTGCACATAGCTAAAGAGAACCAATGCTTTGAGAGAACATTAATAATTGAGAGGGTACCTTTTAGGAGCCCCACCCCAGGGAGAAAGAGTAGATAGAAGTAAAAAGGACTGCTTTGGCAAAGATGTGCCAAAATAAATGACAAGAAATTTAGAAATTACTTGGAAAAAGATATACTGACAGTTTATCCGCAACAGCATGCAGAGAAAAGCTTGATTTGATTTTCTAAATGTTATCTACAAGCTAAAGAGGTAATTTCCATGCATGGTGCTGCTCTGTGAAGTCATGAGACCACCACAGAGGATAATCCGGAAAACTCCAGTGTAGCATTCAATTGTACACAAAGAGACTGTTGTGGAGGTCTTAAATTTTGGCTTTTAGTTTAATTTTAAAAAAATAATCATATTCCCGATTCTGATTTCATGCTTGGAAGCACAATGACCCTCTTCAATCAACTATTTTCTTTGAAACTGCATAAAGTCTCAATAACATTACCAACTTCTTAAGATTTCCAGGATAGAGAATGATGAAGCACTGATTGAAAAGAGTACAACTACAAGATAAAATACAATATATTAAACAATTCATCACACATTAACTTGCACGTCTTTACACAAATACCATGTCTACATGTGTATTATCATAAAGAAGCAAAAAAATAAAAAATACTGTACTGGAACGTTTTTGACTATCTTAAGAAATCTATTAGGCAAGAGTAATACTTTTTTAAGATGCTCCATTTAACAAAAATTAATCTGAACAAGCAAAGCTGAGTCATAATACAAAAAAAGTTTTGAAAATCCCTTTTGACTTAGCTGGCATAACTTTGGCATGTTCTTGCTAAGATGTGATGTGCCATGACATCCTTGGCGGGGCTCCTAGAAATGTAATTAGCAGCCCATATGCCCTCCTTCATCAGTATTATCAAGATACTTCAGATGTCACACTGTTACAGTGATAGATGTTAGCATACACGAGGGACACACAGGGACAAACACTTCAGAGAAAGAATGATCGGCCTCTTTAGTGTACTGTACATTTGCTACAGTCGCTCAATTAGATAAATATACTGCATCTGGCGTTTTTAGTCTCTCAACACAAGCGGTCCAACAAGGTCACCGTTGGTACTAGCACAGATTATGTTCAAATCCTGATCATACTTTGAATAATTTATGTATTGTTTAAACTTTTTATATGCATCGTCTGAATGATACACCATCAATGGTAGATGGAATCATGATGCAATGCCTTCATTTCAAGAAAATTTTATGGTTAATATTCATCTTATTTGGTGAAGAGAAATGTCACCGTATTACTCGTCACACATTGCTTTATTTTTAGCGAATGCATAACATTTTTAGAGGAAATCATGAAGCTTGTTAGATTTTTATTCAAAACTAGTACGTCTTTCAAGGAAAATGTAGTTGTTTTTGTTCAGTCAGCTGATTAAAGAAGTTTTGAACAATTATGTCTCTTCTGATACATGTGATGTCACTACAAACAGTTTTGCATGTTTAAGATTTTCTTTTAAAAATTTGGTGATGTTTTTCAGAATATGAGCTTATAGGAAATAACAGACAAAAATATTGAAGAGCTAAAATGGTAATTCATCTTAAAATTATTCAAAACTGCTGCTCTATCTTAATAGCTAAAACTTCAGTTGTTCAACTCTTTACCCTATGATAAAGTTCTTTGAATTACTGTAACTCTTCAACCTAGCACCGGGTGATATGACGATACATGTGTGTGATAGAAAAGTGTCAATTGTGCCATTTCTCTTCTATAGTTTCTATTTTCTTTTTTATTGCTGAACGTTTGTCCAAAAATATTTTTTCCTATTAAGAAACTTGAAACTGTTGTGCACCTTAAAAAATGTTTTTTATTTGTAGCTATTCAGTTACAAGTTACTTGTAAAAAATAAAGTCACATAAAGTAAGTAATGACATTTTTGTTAATTTGTTTTCAGAGAATAACTGAAAATATACCTTATAGTGGTACATGGTGATTTATACTGTTATTGTGATATAACATAATCTATATTATGAAATTCATTCTTTTCCATATCGCCCAGCACTACTTCAACCATGTCTGCATATAATTTACTTTAGACAGATTCTGAAGCTGAGAAAGAAGCTTTGCGTTGATATACAGCACTTTACAGTAGTGATGTGATTACGCAATCAATGCAAACCGGTAGATTCTGCAGAGAAAAGCTGCAGAAGCCGTTTTTGTTCCCATCCAGAGTTCGTTGGAGATACCGTGTGTAAAGGGTCACAGTTAAAATCAAACAAAGTTACGGTAGTTCAAAGAATGTGTGTCTTTTTGCCGTCACCAACAACAGCTTCGATGTAAAAGGTTTAAAATCAACTTTGAATAATGAGATGAAATCATGTCTAATACTTTAATCTTGATTTGAATTTTACTCTTAGAATGGCAAAAGCTACATCTGACCCAACCCTTACATTGACGTGTTATCCCTCCCATGACAAAAGTGGACAGGTCTTCATGTCTATTATTGGACACCAGTGAAGATCGAAAATCATCTTGTAGGGTCCAGAAGACCCCGCTACCAACATCAACGTGCCCAGGACACCGGGAGGGCTCATTGTAATCAGGTGAGCAACAACCAGAGTCAAGCATTTCATATAAGGCTCTATGCTAATGTACCATTACATAAGTAGGAAGAAACTCCATCCATCACTGGGTTGATGATCTGAAATTAATCTTTTTTTCTCGTCTCATTATTTCTTCCTGTCTGTCTTGAACTTTTTCCCCCATAACTTAGCTTAAGAAACATTTTTTTTTTCTCTGACAAAGAACAATTTCCTGTCAGGCCCAGGGAGAAGTGGAACATGCTCGGATTGGGTCATAGTTGGTGTATAATGGTCACGTCTATGTGTAAAAGTGGACACACTTTAGTGCCAACTATGAGCTGGTGAATTCTGCATACTACAGATGGCTCTAAAATAATAAAAGTCTGAAAAAGTACCATGTTGTTCAAGAATCACATGCTGCTGTTTTTAAACTTCCTGTTTGAATCCAGAATTTGAATATTATGAGTATGACAGATCAATTTTGGAACAGTTTGTTTTTGTCATTGAACATAATGCAGGCATTTTGAATAAAATCCTTCAAGTACTAGCAGTTAAAAAAATACCAATCAGGTGGATCCCCATTATAAGCATTTGATAGTAAAAAGTGTAAAACAAGTTTAAGGAGAAAGGCTTCCTTGAGAAAAAAAAAGTAAAAGTCTAAAGGTAGAAGCCTAGAATGAATAGCAAAACAAAGCTGATAGAGAAAGGTGAGACACACAAACATAAAGTTTAAGCAAATCTTTGCAAATGTAACTGTTTCAACTTGGTTTTCACTCCATAACAAAGCCCACAGCCTTCAGCACATGATGACTGTGTCTGGATGTAAAGACTGCATCACATGACTCAAAGCCTTGAAGGATTATTCAATGAGATTTAAAGGTTTTAAGATGAGTGACCCGTGACCTATTGTGGTTAAAGTTTAATGCTGATTATACCACTTAAGTCCAAGAGTGTAGTTTGTAGAAGAAAGGTTATATGTAAACATGACTACAAATATAAAAGCAGTCTCTCATTCTATCAGACTTTTAAGCTTTAACTTACATTTGATAATGCTAGACATGTAGAAGTAAACTGAAGACTAAATGTTATGTTTATAATTCAAACCACACATGTGTGACTCAGTAGGAGACATCTTTTTTTTTTTAATTAAGATTTATTACAATTAAATGTTGCATGCATTTTTTCATCTTTTAGTCTCATCAGTCAAAACCCCATTAGTTGTCACACACCTGAGCGTGTGAAATTTGTTCTCCACATTTGATTCATCCCCTGGGGGACGTGATGAGCTGCTTATAAAAGCTTATAAAAAATGATGAAACATTAACATAGACAACAAAAAAGGTGTTTTAATCAGCCTTGCTTCATTGTCATATTTTTCCAAAACATGATCAATTTAAATGTCTGCAATTAGCTGGATTGAGTGTTCTTGGAATACTTCAATTCCAGTAGAGAAACAGGAGCTGTGATTTCCTTCATTTGTTTGTTTTGGGTTAGCTGAATTGCCTTTATTAATGGTTCCTGGCTGAATATGACATCATCTTGTGCTGGTCCTTTTCAAGTGAGTAGAACAAAGAAAGTTCCAGGCAGATGCCAATCAATCAAAAGGCGACCATTTATTTTGGTCTTAGTTGTAAGTTAATATCATAAGGTTAAAAAAATAAATAATTGCAGAAATCATGTCAGATGCTTTGGAAATCAAGCAAAGGAAGCCAGATTGTGATGGCAAAAGGAAGACCAGTAAATATGTTAGCAAACTGAGGTTAGAGCTTCCGGGAAAGAGGCCAAAAGAGAGACCAAAGAGAAGGTTCATGGATGCAGTGAAGGAGGACATGAGGGCGGTTGGTGTGAGTGAGGGGAATATAACGGTTAGATGATGTACTGTGGACAGCTCTGAGGGAAAAAAGCCAAAAGGTAAAGAAGATTTTAAATTACCTACAGAGCCAAATAAAGGTTTTATAACTGAACAGTGACTACATTTATTTGTTGGGCTATTTTACAGATAAGTAAAGCTTTTGATTTCTAACCAATTACATGCAGAATTCTTTTGGGTTGGTCTTTAAAGACCCTCTCCAAATATTGTATTTTTGGTATTTTTTAACATGTTCTTGAGGCAGTTTTCTCATGATGGAGGACATATAGAAAGAAAATTAAGCTTAAATTGTTTGAGTATCTCTTTATTTAAATTATTGTGAATTAGGAAAAACTACCACTGGAGAAAGTAGATCCATGTACAGCTTCATTTTCCTTGTCCAAGCCAGTCCAAAACTGTACGGCTGGATAGCTCCAATATTGCTCACTAATTTTGTTGCGCCCCTATTGTTAGATTGGGGTTGTGAAGAACTGTAAGAGATAGTGTACACAAAGAGATGAGGGGAAGTCAGGGAATGCTTATTCCACAAAGTCCAAAAGTCCCACCGAGAACTCGGAAACTGTCCAGGAAAATTATACTTTTTTTCTATTATTTTGACTAAAAAAAGAATCAATAACAAAAGAGCCACCATCACAAAACCTCAATAACTTATTTTAATGAATTATCAATTCTGTTTCACAAAAAAGTTTTAGACATATCTTCAAAATCACACAAGAAAGTACAAATTTCTTCTTTATTCTAACAGCTTTTCAAGATTTCTAAAAACTACTTTCACTTTACAATCCAATTTCTCACCGTGTCTGTGCATGTCCAGAATCTCGAGTCGGTGACTCTGTGCACTAAACCATTCCAAGACTTGAAACATCTGTGGTTTTGCCAAGGGAGCCACAGTGCTGATAAGTATGGCTAAGTATAGCTCTAATGATAGACTACATGCAGAGAGAACAAGGCAAAGAGGATAAGACAGAAGTCAAATGAAGTCCTTCAACTTAGGCCACATCATGCAAATAAGGATAAAACTCCAGAGACAAAATGTGCCAGGACATGAACTCTGAGCATTTTTGGTATCTTGATATTTGAATTTCCATTAGTTTAACAAACAAAAAGGCTAAAATAATTATCAAAATTCTGTATTAATTAATTTGGAGAGCCATAAGCAGCTAAAGCAATAAAAGTGCTATTTAGCCTCTTATCTGCCTTTCATGCTCACCATAAAGTCTTGGAATGACTATGATGCACATGACTGTAAGGAGCTCAGACTAAAACAGATCCAGTCCCAAAACAATCCCTAAATCTTTAAGTGCAGTTTGGGTGGTCGTCCACATTTAGTGACACAAAGTAGATGGTCAGCTGTTAGAGGGGGGGTTTGATTGTAAACGCAACCTCAGCCTAGTCGGCGCCCCAAGGACTCCTGCAAACAGGTGCCTGAAGAACACACACATGGATTTGCATGTGTCTACAGCCCCACCTTGACACCGGAAAAGCCCCGGACTGTCCATCTCGCTTACACTAAGTACTACCAGTCACGCCTTATCCTGACGTGTAGCCACTGCCAGCAAGTGCTTTACTCTGCTAAGGTACACACTGGAAGACACCTCAGCTGTCAGCAAAAATATGATTATGTGAGGCTGCTGCTCACGATATAAAAAGCCTGGTTAAATTTATACCTCTCTCTGCTGGATCTAACTTTTTATGACACAGTGAGTCATCCACGGTTGGCCCTCAAGCCAGAAATCTGTCTCTAAGTCTTCTTTTTTCTGAAATAATTATACAAATGTCAGTTATATTATCCATTTAGAATGTAGATTTCTTGAACCAAAGCTGGGTTAGCTTCGTTCATGATGTTGTGCCTCTTTCAAGATCCATTCCATGTCATCTTTAGATATATTGTAAAAGTGTTCCCAGCGGTCTTTAAATAGGATTATGACGTTTTTAAGCAAAACTTTCTAGGATATAGTTTCTGCAGAAGTTCATCAGAAATTCGGCTCTGAGAGGTGGACTTTAGGGATGTAGGGAAAAAAACTATTCTTGATATTTTGCTATATTTTATTTGGCAATACATGTGTCAATTTAAAATGAAGATTTTTAATTAATTATTTATGAGCGTCTTCCTTTGTTTTCTCCCAAAATCCTCAAACCACTAGTTGGCAGCACAGCACACTGAGCCTCTTTTTTGTATCTCTTTAAACACCAATATTTCTTAATTTACCAAAAGAAAAACGCCATGCATTTGTGGATAAAAGCAACTTCAATGAGATACAATTGCAGTGCCTAATGTTGTAATCAATGAATAAAATGAATTCCTCCTTATTGAAGGAGGACAAAGCGAGAGACGGCTGTGCTCTCGGCCGGTAATTTTGTTACAATGAAAGCTGTATTAATATTCAGGTATACTTTTACTCCAAAGTCATACTCTTGAAAAAAATAAAATTGTTCTGGTGCAGTCTTGGGATATATCGTGATACGTATCGCGATACATGTATCGAATTAGGGCTGGGAATCACTGGATAACTCACGATGCGATACACAATACATGGCTCATGATTTTGATTGATATCACAATACTGTGATAATTGGTAAAAATCCATCTCTAATAACTCAAAATTTACAGAAGAACACATACTTTTTTTAAAAGAAATATTTCCTCTTTTTTTTTTTTTTTTTTTTGCTTGGACACGATCATAGTAAACAGCATGTATCTTGTTTTGTACGACAGCGCTGAAATCAGAAATACTGTCTTTGACAACCATTGACAACAATTGAATTTAAATTATCTGTAAAATTCTGAGTTAACAATAGTAAAC
The DNA here is from genome assembly GCA_003999625.1 of Oryzias javanicus. Classification (NCBI taxonomy): domain Eukaryota; kingdom Metazoa; phylum Chordata; class Actinopteri; order Beloniformes; family Adrianichthyidae; genus Oryzias; species Oryzias javanicus. Next base: position 18,709,067 of record CM012451.1, read on the forward strand.
ATGAACAACAGTGCCACTACTTAGTACAAAATTGTTGTAAACAACAGAACAAAAAACTATTCAAGTAGCTGCCAGGCACATGGGTTACCGCGACAGTCAGTCCTGCAACGAACACCCCCATCAACCTCCAAAGAAACATCTCAAAGGATGACAAATATAAAGTTTTACAGCCTCTTCAAACGAAAATAAAAGACCTATACTTGATGAGAACCCTTCGAGAATCAATTGCAGAAATAAATATTGTAATATCGATATTTTGGTACACCCCTAATTGGGATATGTATCTATTGCCAGACTCTTTCCAATAAACACCCCTGGTGGACTGTTGGCACTAACGCTGGGAATCACTGGGTACCTCACGATACAATGCGATACACGATATATGGCTCACGATATTGGCAATATCGCGATACTGTTATAATTGCTAAAAATCATTACAGAACAACATATTTTTAGGATTATATATAAATATATCCCCATTTATTTATGAGCTTGAGAATAATCAAAATGAAAAACTTGTGTCCTATTTTGTGCAACAAATAGACATTTTTGTGCAACATTGCTGAAATTAGAAAAAAATAAAGTTTTTCATCTGCTCTTTATTCATAATGTTTTGAATAAAGAAATATTTAAAAAGGCAATTTTAAGCTTATTTTTATTTCCTCTATCGTGAGAAATGTGCCACAGGAACCTGTTAAAAACACAATTTTTGGTGAAGCACGCCTGTGGGAGGATGATAATGCAGGAAAGCATGGCCTCTTGTGCATCACTGGGTATCACAAAGATCAGAGCCAGCATCACAAGCTTGTTTTTGTAGCTGTTTAGAATTGTTTTCTAGGTTTTTTCATTACAGATTTTTTTGTACATCCTACAAACTTTATGATCTGCCGTGGAGAAAATACTTTTATTGATTTTTTTTTTCTTAAGAGCTAAAGTATATCTTATCGAGAGTAAAATTGAACTTACCCGAAATATATTCAGTTGTTTTGCCTGTAGGATGCTGGCTGTGAAGTTAGCCGCAGATGAGTAGTTTGTTCAAAGGGCCGCCAGAGCTGGTGCATTGATGAAGTTGAAGCTCCACAGCCCAGAAGTCATCATCACAAGTGTAACGACAAGCTTCTGGCGTTTAGCGACGAGCTACCAAACAGCTCAACCAGCCTAGCTTAGCTTAGTCGCAAGAGGAAGACGAAAAAGTTGGTAATAAAACGTTTTTAAGTTTATATATCTCCAAATAAAGGGTTAAAAAAATATCCCCAAGTCACGGCGTCCCCGGGCCGTTTACTCCGTCCGGTTACAGGCCAAGTGATACCGCCAAACACCGTCGACTAAAACGGTCTCATAAGTTACAAATTATGAAAAAATATATAGAAAATAGTTACATAGAAACTCGTGGTTTCGCCAACTAACTACCGAAGCGAACCAGACCACACGGAACAGAGAGCAGCTGGACTAACCCGAGCAGTTTGTCACTCCGACATCCTCCCTCCTCTCGCTTCCAGCTACTGGGCGGAGCCTAAAGCTGTCAGCAGCGACAGGCTGAGGATCGCGAGCGGCCATGTCTGGCAGCCGCGTGCAGCCTCAGCGCTACTCTGTGCCAGTCAGGGGTCTCAAGAGTTCTGCTCTCATGTTTTAGCTTTTTTTTTTCTGCAACAAAACCATAAACGAAAAGCAGAAAATAATATATATTAACATATACATATATTAGGATTTCATTGAAACTAGTTTGCTGACATATTTAAAAATAACACTAAAAAGTGATTTTTTTTTTTTTTTATAGAAAATTGACTCATTAGGGAGCATCATGGTCGGGGACTCATTTCCAGCTCAAAACTCTGGGATAAGGGATTAGGTAAAGACCAATGAGAAAAGTGTGAGTTGTAAAATGTTTGTTTTATGGAATTAATATGTTTTCTCATTTGTTGAGGCAAAATATGGAAAAAGTGTTTTACAAAAAGTTGGAAGACAAACTTTTCAGCAATTTATTTTGCTATATTGATCCCAAAGCACAGAGAAAGTTCTAAAATTATAAGGAAGGATATGATTAGTTTTATGCATTCAAGTCTTTAGCAGTTTGTAGTGCCTCGAACACTAAAATGCTTAAACACTAAATTATTATTTAAAAAGAAGAGCTTTATTTTTAAATGTTCTTGAACAAAAAAGAAAATTCTATTTTTATATGAAAGTCTGGATAAAGCAGAGCGTGAATACTTCATACCTCACTTTGTGAGAAAAATCCAAATTTTCTGAATGAAAGCTATGTCTCTCGACTCAAAGACCTTATTTATGCTGAATCTGGTAAATCCTTACAAAGATTATGTGGACTGATATGATAGGGAATGAAAAGTTGATAAAGTGTAATATTTGAAGTAACATTTAGCAATTCTGAGAAAAAAAAGACTTAAATGTGAAGATTGAAGTGCGCCCTCACTCAGTGTTTTATAAAATGTGTTTTCAGGATGTACTTTATAGTAATACAACAGCGGTCTCTGAGGTTTTGCAGCTGAGCTGCGCAAGTGCAGGTTTTGCATGAAGTTGAGATGGCGATCTCCGTGATCCAAGGAGCATGTGCTGGAATGTTATTCTGCCTAAATAAATGTGCCAGTTCTGCACAAAAGTAAAGAGACTCTTCGTTTCTCATCCAAGAGGATACGGAAGCAGCACCGTTCCCTCCATCCTTCTATATAAAAACATGTAAAAGTTGTTAAACTTGCTATTAAAAAAACCCTCAGTGTGTCTACAACACGTCAACAAAGAAATGTTGCACAGCAAGAGACACAGATACCAAATTGTGTTTACTTCATGTTGGAATCAGACAAAACTTGTATTCTCTCTGTTCCAATCTTTACACTGAAAAAACTTCTATTAATAAATGTGACAATTTTATCAAATGAGGTAAATTTAAGTGAAGCAAAATAATAAATATTGTTTGGGAGTCAAATTATTAAATGTGTTTCATGGAAATAAGTTCCCAATATAATAAAAACCTCCACAGTGTGTCTGGATGTGGCTGCTAAAAACAGCCACTGGGTCATCTGACAGGTTGACAGAGCAGACCTACGCCTCTGTGTTTGCTATGGTGGCCCACATTCTGCCCCACGTGCTGCTCTGTTGATCATTAATATTCTGGAGCAGCTGAACCAGGAAAAAAATAACATTTGTGGATTCTTTAAGTAAACGTGTGTACTCGTGGGAAGCCTGCAGGAAGGAAAACGATTAAACTGAAAAGATCCATGAACATTTTGGGAATTAAAAAAAAGTGACATTAATTATTACAAATGACATTCATTTTGTTAATGTTTGATAAATTGCTTGAGCAGGCTATTAGTTAAATCAAATATAAAAGAAATCCATAGATAAATGTTTTTTATACACAAACAATTTAATAGAAAGCCTGTAATAAATATCTGAATCTATAGTTGACAACTTTACAATGAATTAAATATGTATTTGCTTAACTTTGATTTTAAATAAATGACTGATTCAGTAAATAATTATTAATATATATATATTTAATTATAGGTTAAATTTCAAAAATATGAAAAACAAGGCAAACACCCCCCATGCTGCAAATCTGTCATTTAATGTGCTTGTAATAACAATTTCACATGTTCTATACCTACATTAAACTGTTTTGGGATTGAATAAAAAAAAAAAAAAAGAAGGCAATTTTCCTCAAGCGGGAATCAAACCCCTGACCTTCTGACTGTGAAGTACCCAGCTCATGCCGCTGCGCCATCGAGAGGTGGAATCTATACCTGCACAATTAGCTCACTTTAATACTGATGGCCTCTAATGTGAGAACATAGAGGGAGTGGATGTTGACGTTTAAGGATGTGAATCTTACGACTCACGACCCAACTCGATTCCGATTCTTGGGGTGCCGATCCTAAATCGATTCTCAATTAAAAGGAAATCTTTTGATAAAGAAATGGCATTCATATTTCTCAGCTAATTTTTATGATTGTTGTGGCCTGAAGCTCCTGATGTTGCGGCAACTTTTGAGAAAAGTTGCGACTAAAGTTGTAATGCTTTTTAATATATAATTTTTTGTTAAAAGCAGCTAAAAATGTTCATTCATTCATCTAGAATGGATTGTGAATCTTTAAAAATGAAAATCTAGATTCGAAAGTGAATTGATTTTTTCCGACACCCCTAGCAAAATTATTTGAATGCTGAAAATATAGTTATATAGGCCCATTTAGTCATCTGGCTGGGAATTTTTGCTAATTTTTTCAGAAACCATAAGAACTTCAAGGTGATTTTATATGTTTATGTTTTAGAGGCAAACTTTCTTCTACTCGCAACATCCCTCAGGGTACAGAACTCAATCAAAATCACAAACAAACCCCCAAAACTTCATGAGACCCTAAATAATTTCATCCAGACTTTTGAAGAGTTAAGCACTCATCAGCTGAAACCCATACTTGAAACTGAATGTTCTTCCCATAAAGTTATAAAGATAAGAAAACTTTATAGATGCTTCAGAGGACTCATTGTGTTTGTTTCGCAGTAGGAACAACCACGTACATTCATTTTCACTCCGGATTTCTCATAAATCTTTCAAATTGTAAAAGCGCTGCAGTAAACTTCCAGTAGAATTACCTCTGACTCATTCGGAAATTTCCTCCAACGCATCCAGCCATGAAGAAAGCTATTTTTGACTTTACTGCCATCAAGCAGCCTTATTGTCTGTTTGTGCTCTACATCACTGAGGTTTGGGGTTTATCAAAGAGGGCCCCGTATTTCTGCTGTGAGGATCAGGAATCTCGGGTATCTACCTTTAGATTTACTTACAAAGATTCAGTGGACTGATATGACAGGGAATGCATAGTTCGTCCTATGAAGGCACGGACTGAATTTTTTAGTAATATTGTGTATGGAGTCACATCCCAGAGGACTGGGATGTCCGACTTTGCCCAACCCATTTTAGAGAAGTTTATCAAGTCAGGAAAGATGGAGGGAAAGGTTCTTCTGGCACCCAAGTTTGCTCAGGCAAAAAACATTGAATCCAAAATTTACAACCAGGTGAGTGGGACAAACCTAGACAACTCATGTCATTTCTAGAAATGTAATTAAAATAATGAAAATTGGTCTTCTTCCAATGCACAGTTAAGAGCTAATTCAATAAAGTATTATTTGACGTTTTTATATTAACTATCAGGAAAAATCACTTCAAAAAAGTGTGAAAGTTTCATCAGATATTATTCACAATCTGAGTTCAAAGCAGCTAATATGAAAACTCTGATGACCCAGCATTCTAGCAGCATTTAAACACATCATTTACACACAAATCTTGGAAATGTAAAGAGTCTTACAATAGATTTTGTGTGTGTGCAGCAAGCGATTCAAGTGTAATTTTTAAATATTTGCATGTGTAATTAGTTTCAAGCTTTTGTGATTTTAATTTGTGATTTTAATTTGTATTTTTTTTTTAATTTTGTAATTTTTGTACTAAGTTAGTTACAAATTAAAAATTACTTGCGCACAAATCGGGATGAGTCTATCTTCTCTCCATACTTGGGCTGTTCAGTGAATGAAAATTTGCATTTTTCTTAAACACAAAACTTCTGCAGGGCTCAGTAGATCCTCAAATAATCCTCTTTTGGTTGTATTGTACCAGGATGCAAAGCCTGCACACGTCAAGTCAATCTTTGTTTCTATGTCAGATTTTTTTTTTTTTTTAATGATTTAATTCTGGTTTTGATCACTTAACTTAAAAAATAAGAGATCAAAACCAGAATTAAAACGCTCATAAAAAAAAGTGTGTTTTTCTATTTTTATTTTACTACGTCTTTAAAGGGCTTTTGAATCTTTGCAGCTCTGATGTACATGGAAGGTGAGAAGGCTCTGGTGTTGAGTCTGGAGCCAGCGTCACAAAGCAACAGCCACTCAGTAAAACTTCAGAGGCCTGGAAGAGCTGTGAGTGTCAGTGTCCTGTTTGAGACCAGAAATAAATACGGGGTCGTGAAAAGTTTGCTCGACTCAGGTGGGCGTGTCCAGAAAGCCGCAGGTAAGAACAACAGACTCAGGTCTACAGAGAATACTTGATGAAGGATCCAGGATTTACTAATACAGGATGACTGCTCCAAATACAAAGAAATATCTGATTGTGAGGACTGACAGCATGACAAACTGGCGGGAAATATAACACAAAGATGACAGATTCATCTCATAAAAACTTTTAAGAACTTGCTTCTTAGTGTAGCTGATTTCTTATGGAAAGAGAATAGTGTCATCCGATTTGTGTGTGTGTGCAATTCTTGATTTGTAACTCAGAGAAAACATTTTGTGTGTAACTATGAAGGGTCCAGCGCCGCCTGCTACAGTATCACCGTGACTGGTGAGCAGCGATTGGGTAAAAGAGCCAAGAGAGACGCTCTCAGAGAAGGTGCTGCAGAGACAAAGTGATCAGTTCTGGATATTATTTTAATGGTTAAGTGTTTTAAAAATGTTTATTAAGACTTTATACTAATTATTAATTCATATCTGTTTAAGAAAGATAGAAAATGTCAAGTTTTTAACTATAAGAAAAGCGATGACTCAGCATTTTAGCAGCATTCAAACACATCGTTTACACGCAACCATGGAGACATGAAAAGAGTCTCACATCTGATTTGTGCATAAATGTGTTTTTTTTGTGCGTGTATCAGGCAATTGTTGAATAATTTTTAAAAAATTTGTGTGTGTGTAGTTAGTTTCAAGCTTTTGTAATTTTAAGTTCTGCATGCGAAAGTTGTACTTTTTTAAATTTTGTAGTTGTGAACACATGATTGCAAGTGCACACAGTTACGAACAAAATGTATTGTCTAAGTTACAAATTAAGAAATACACACACACAAATCCAAAGTTACACATCAACATGCTAACACTAGTTACAAATTAAGAATTATGCACACACAAATCGGATGATACTATTTTCTTTCCATAATTTTTACACAAAACATGTTCATTACTATTACATAGCAAGAGGTTGTTTTCTTTTCTTTTCCACTCACCAGAGTTAATAAAAAAAATTAAATGATGGTCTAAAGCGTATAAAACAACATGTTTGAGGCAGATTTGATTCCATACACATGTCAATTTGACAACAATGAAAGCACAGAGAAAAAACTAATACCAAAAAATGAACAGAAACCTCAAAATGTTACTCTACTGTGCTGAACCTGTTTTATCACCTTATAAGTGAATTATTTATATTGTTTTGTTTTTTGCAACACAACTTATTTGGCATTCAGTGTGTTCACAAAAGAACAAGAGATGTTCGGCGCTGTGGGATGTTTCAAGCACAGATGCAGTCAATATTTTAGGAGAAAACTAAGTCGAACGCTCAGTAAAAAAAAAAAAAAAAGAGAAATTCTCAAGTAAAAATATCAAACAATTGTTGTAGATCTTCTGATGCAACAACTGTCATTTCATAGAACAAACACAAGAGGGCAGCCTTTCTCTGTCCACATATGTTGCCCTTTTCTTGTAGGAATGTGTGGAGAATAACCAGCAGGAAATTTGGGGCAAGAATGATGGCTGGTTTGTGAATCATCTTGTTTACCAGTTAGCGCTTCAACTCCTAAATCCATTCTGTCTGGTTCTAGCATGCAAAACTGTAAACTCATTCTCTCCCTTCTGCTGCTCTTGACGGGGTTAGATGAGGTCAAAAGAAAAGTATAAATCAAGAGGAGGGTCATATGGATACACACACACAAAAAAGAAAAAAAAAAAAAAGAGCATCCCAAAAGGAGGAGTGAAACAGAGAAAATAAGAGTCTGGCAACGACATAAAGACTGGAAATGAGAGACAGAGACTCCAGGTAAGATTTCCTCATTTTCTAAACGCCAAAAAGAGACAAAAAAAGGGGAATTGTTTGCACTAATAACTTCCTTCTCTGCTGAAAATTGAATGTTCTTTGAGTAATTCCACCTTTTTCATTCACTGGGACAAAAATGATTTAATTTTCTAGAGTTTTAGTGAGTTAAATAGTGATTCACACAAGGAAAATCAAGGATTTCTTAGTAAATTTTGACCTGATCTTAATTATTTTCTCTAATGTCAATCTAAATGCGTAAAAATAAATTGTTTTAACTGTCATTTGTGGCGAAGCTTGTAAGATAAGAGTAAAGTATGACATTTCCTTTTATGATTTTCATTCATAATTTTTCTTTTTAAAGCCTAATGGACGTCTCAGCCATGTACCTGATGGTGACGCTTACCATATCTGTCCTTCCACTTCCTCAAATAGCGTTGGTGAGTCTTTCTGCAGATTATAGAATGGAACATTTAAAACTGCATCAAAATATCTGACAGATAGTCATTGGAATAGGCTGTCAAATGTAAAACTTTGATTATTTTATCTGCATTAGTGTGCTTTCTATGCACAAAAGCGGTAAAACACCTTTTTTCTTCTTTTTTCTCACCCACTTTTTATTTCTTTAATGTTTAGTTTAGACGTTTATAAAAAGATCAAAATTCTTGAGTAAAGGAAACGTGGCTCCAGCCACCTGTTTTGTGTTTGATCTGGGCAGATTTGAATGGCAGATGTGGAGCTGGCCCTGACTACAAAGATTTAAAATCCACATCACAATTAGAATTGAAGCCTTTTGTAAGCATAAAGGAAAGCTTTTGGAATAATATTTAAGAAGTTGTGTGACTTTAAAAAAAATGTCTGCGTATGTTTGGGATTCAGGGAGGCAGAGCTCAGCGCAAACAGCGACAAGCTGAAGAAACCCTCAGACCATACTTTGGCAGAGTAGAGCCTGGTAAGGAAGAGTGCTTTTTTTATCTGCATTCCAGTCATATATTTTTATTTTTTATTTTATTTCACCTTTATTTAACCAGGAGAAAAACTCATTGAGATTGCAAATCTCTTTTGCAAGAGTGTCCTGGCCAAAAGGCACCAAAACATTTAACAAATATTACAGGACAGACAACAAAATTACACATTACTAAATACACATTAAAAGTAATAAAGTAATAATAAAGTAATATTGACCTTTTTTATTTTATTTTACAGCATTTTGAGTAAAATGTCTTTAGGTGAAGAAGAAAACTTTACATAGCTTTGAATTCAGCATCATATTTATAATTTCCAAAGAGTAACTTGCAATGTAATTGATTAAATGTTTATTTTAATGTTAAAAGTACAAACTTGATGAGAATTTTCGAATTGAAATCAAAGCATGTTTCATCAAATATTCTTGTTTGTACGTACTTGTACGTACATTTGATTTGGGAGAGTTTTACAAATTTCTGACACAACTAGGGCTGGAAATCGCCAATAATTTTCAGAATTGATTCGATCGGATTCACCAGAGACTGGATTTTTTTTTTTTTTGTTTGTTTTCCTGATTCTTTTGATCCACACAATTTGATTTAATTCAATTTTAAGATTACAAATTTAAACACATTTGTTTTGAAATATATTAATAATATATATATATGTTTTGAACATATTCACATTAATCTGATACAGTTCACATACTGTAAAATGTTTTAGTGAAATTATAATGAGATTGTTAGTACCATAGTGTTCCATGGACAAACGGAAAAACTCCAATAATTGTTCTGCCTCTCCTGGAGGGCATTTCAGTGTGGCCACTAGGTGGCGATCGCACTATAGCAGTACACCTCATTCCAGAAGATGAAGAAAGAATGAGCACAAAATGGTGCTTTTGACCACAAATGATTTCTTAAAAAAATATTTCCTTACATAAACAAATTTGGAAAATTTATGCCTGTGAGTTTATAAAGATGTTCATTTAGTCAGCAATGTATGTTTAGGTCGACCTAGCGTTAGCATTTACCTATGGAGAATTCCATTAAACGTTAGCATCAAGCTAGCAGACTTTAGCATTATGTAATAGATCGATCTCTACTTCTATTAATCGAGTATTGATTTATTAAGCATAGATTAATTCAGATCGATTAATCAAATTTGTCAACCCAGCCGTCGACGCAACCCTGTATTTTATCCGGGTTAGGGACCGGCATAAGGAGACCCAGGCTAGGGTCCCCTAATAGCTACGTCAAAATAAAAGCTGTACTGCTTTAAACAAGAATTATTTTTTTTCTTGTTTCTGTTCCAGAAAAGCTTTGTGAGCTTTTAAAGTGCCACAGCCCAGTGGGCTCCTGGTGTCAGGTAGTCTCAGAGAACGGAATCCTTCAACCCAAATGTGTTTGTCCTCAGTCCTGTCCACGGTAAACTATACTTGCCTTTTATAAACAGTCCATGTTGCATATTAATTCATTCCAAATTTTTACAATCAACATTTTTTAGCTTGATTTTGATTCTATTGGTTTAGTTTAAGCATAAAAAATAAAGGAATAATGCAATAAAAACATTTGCAAAGCACCCCCCCCCCACACACACACACATATATATATATAAAAAACACATTTCAAATGATTTAAAATTTTTATAAAATATTACTTTTTTTTAACTCACTATTATTTATTTCATTGTGGAAAGCACTTTGAGATGGTTTGTAGCAGTAAAAATGCTAAAATAAATAAAGTTGAATTAAATGGAAATTTGTATGGAATTTAAAGCATAAAAAAGGATTTTTTTAACATTTCTCTGGTGTGTGTTTTTTATGCTGGCACTGACTCATGTAATCAGGCAGAGGGAACCAGTGTGCAGTGTTGTAGGAAAAACCTATGGGAATGAATGCTTGCTTCACAAAGAAGCCTGCAGAAAGAGACGTCGCATAGGGCTGGCCCACGTGGGACCCTGTCTGGGTAAAAACACACAGCATTCTAGCATCTCCTCTGTGCAATAAAGCCACAAGTTACATCCTTCTTCCTCTTTGATCCAGTCTCCAAGAGCGAATGCACTGCGGAGGAGTTAGGCCAGTTTCCATTTCGCCTGCTGGACTGGTTCCTGCTTCTGAACCGGATGGGAAAGTCCTATGTACCTGCAGCTCTGCCCCAGAGCTGCCTCAGCTACGCCCAGAAGACACAGCTGGCGCAGGTCTGACTTAACTTGCATGTCTGATGAACTCCGTCTCAGCCCTTTGAAATCAAACTCAGGGAAATATCTCCAAGGAAGCCTCATTTCATAAAAGTTGCATGACGGAGTGAGGAGTCTTGAGGATCCATACCAGTCAGGGCATATCTGCTGAAATCTTTTTTGCCATTTGAATCGTTATTGTGCGCCATGACCCTTTTTGCACTTTCACTAAGATATAAATTATTAAAGTAAATATTAACAAGAAAAGTTCCATTATCTGCAATAATGCTAGTGTGAATGCTTTTTGCTGAAAAGGGTTGCTGAAGATGCTGAAGCTTTTTGCTAAAATTTGTGATGCAATCTACTTTAGAAGGAATTTGCTAAAAATGCAAAAGCTATTTGCAAATTGTTAAATTTGCAAGAAGACTGGAAACTTTGTTAAAAAGCCATGAAAGAGCACTGAAGTTTATGTTTTGTTACTTATCTGACTGCTATTGAGCCTTAGAATTTAGGTTACCTATTGGTATTTCAACCTTTAATCCTTTTGGTGGTTTGTTACTTTTCTTTGGGTAACTTATGTTGTGACACCTGCCACCTGTCACTCTGATAAACAGCTGTGTGGCCATCTTAACCCCGCCCAGTTATTTATTTATTTATTTATGTTACAGACTTTCTTCCTCCTTCCTAAGGAGGAACGTAACATGACCTAAAATTCTGAAAACATTGTAGTTAAATGGCTTTAAAATCCCCAATACAATTTTGCAAAAATATTTAGGTTGTTGCCTAAATATGAGCTAAACCTCGAATTAGCCAAAAAAGCTTCCTCGTTGCTTAAATACTAGCTAAACTCTTAATTAGCCTAAATTAAATTAGTCAAAAACGTTAGCCTGTTGCTAAAAAAAAACCTAAACTCTAAATTAGCCTATAAAAACCTCAATAGATAAGAAATTGAAAAAAGAAAAAGCTAAAAATATTAGCAAAACTCCAAATTAGCATAAAAAAAACGTTAGTAGATGCCAGATTAGCCAAAAAGCTAGCACATTGCTTTACTAGCTAAAAAACAAATTTGCCTAAAATTCCTCAGTAAACTAAATTAGTCAAAAACATTAGCCTGTTATTAAAACAGAAGCTAAACTCTTAATTAGCCTTAAAAAAAACAGCAGATAACAAATTAGTGATAAACGTTAGCATGTTGCTAAAATATTAGCTAATCACAAAATTTTTTTAAATTACTATAAAAGATTAAAACATGCTAATCTATTTAAAATTTTAAAATTTGAAGACTTACTCATTCATTTCCTATGAGGCATATTTTCCCCAATATTCAAAAAACTAAGTTTACGAATACCAAAAATACAAGCAGTAATGTTCGAGACAAGCTGAATGTTTTGAGACAAAGACTGTTGAAAGTGTGATTGAGTTTTTATGTGCCAAAAAAAAAGTATAATATGCAGACTTTAAGATCTGGAAGTCAATGTTGAGTTTCAATGTATGGAGTAATATTTGTGCCACCATATTGCAAGCAAAAGTCATAGTTTTGAGATCAAAATTTTTTAAGTTGCAAACAAAATGTTAAGTTTTGCAAATAAAAAAAATTTTTTTTTGCTTTGCAAACTTTTTTTTGCTTTGCAAACTTTTTTTTTGCTCTCAAAAAATATATTTTGCTTGCAACTTTTTTTTTTTGTTTGCAATTTTTTTTTTGCCTTTGCAACTTTTTTTTTTTTTGTCCTGTGACAAAAAAAAAGTTGCGAACAAACGTTTTTAGATGCGTAGTGGCTCATCTTCCATTCATCCCATCTTTGGCTTTGCGTTTAACTTTTTTTTCTCAGCGTTACATTTGTGCCAGCCTCCTGATTGGTCTAGATTCTATCCAATAAAGTGCCGTGCATTCAATGGGTCTCTAGGTAGAAAGGACCCCGACCGGCAGAGACCGCTGCCTTGTTAAACGGTCAATGTAGCGCAAGAACGGGGGTCACCCGGAAGTAGTTTGCCTAGATTCTTATTGTGAAAACCAAACAGCTGCATTGCTCGGACAGTAACTGTCTTTCTTTAAGGGAAATTGATCGTTTTTTTTTATTGTTTGTGACTGTAAAGAGATAATCCGAGACCAAAGGACATGAAAATACATCCGTTCCAGGTAAGAATCTGTTGTATTATAGTTTTTCAGTCACATGTCTCTGACGATGTGAGTTTGCTACTTTGACAAGCTAGCTGTTGCTAACACCTACGGGGCTGCACAGAGTCCGGTCATGGATTATTATGTGATTAAATATGAAAAGTTGTTGGCTTTACATTTAATGAAAAGCACTAATCAGCAGTGTTTCCTCTTTTTTTTTAACCATATTGTCAGAACGTTAGTGACGGAGCTCTCGACGTCCCCCAAATGTCTGGAATGTGATGCTAGCGCTAGCTAACTAGCTGGTGCTAGCTAGTTAGCTAGCGCTAGCATCAGACTCCGGTGTTGCACTGGCGAAGATTATTCACAAAAATTGAGTTTTGTTTAACTACATTAAGATAAGAAACACGAAATATGAAGTACTCGTGGAATATTGTACAACTAGACAACAAATAGTTATCAGAAAAATGTATTTTAAGTTTGGCAGGAAAACACATTTGTATAGAATCTGTAATGGATTAATTCTGTTACAATGTTACAATAAATACTATGTTCTTATATTAAGTGTTAAGATAAATGTGTGACTTGGAGAATTTGACATTTTTAATTGTATTTTGTTTTCATTGCAAAATTATTTTATTTGTTGAAAGCATTTTAGAGCCACATTTTTTCAGCTTTCAAAATAAGAGAGGCTAAGTAAACAAAATCATCTGCAGGCAAGAGTATTTTAGAATATTACATGGAAATAGACATTGTCATATTGTTGGTTACAGCTTTCAATTAATTAGATCATGTTTTTCCTGTGTTTTCCTCCAGATCAGACAGTTATGATCAAAAACAAAGAGTGATGTTAGAACCACGACTGAGCTAACAGCAGCTCACTGCTTACTGTTGTAGAAAACATTACAACAGTAATAAGTTTGACTTTAACGTCAGACACGCTGGAATTGTCAGATTTTTGATCTGTTTACAAGGATTATGTGAGAAGAGTAAATATAGACAACTTTTAAGTGATGAGAAAAGATCTTCTGCAGCGTTTTGATCCCTCCATAATGCATTTCTGATATAACCTGTTTTCTCCTTATTTGCTGAGGATATTTCCTGAATAAAAGACCAATAGCTGCTGGTGGTTTTCTTTCAGGAATTTCAGTGGAGCTGGTGTCCAGTGCTGGGGAAGCTGGGAGCATGTTTGAGCAGAGCTGAGGTCCATCACCGAGGTCTCTTCATCTGGAGAGGACCTGTTCTCTACAGATGATGCTGAGCAGAAACATGGACAGACTCTCCCTGACATGACTCTTGTGATACTGTACTTAACCATAAACAGACTTTTCCAGATGCATTGCTTCATCTAATACATGTTACTAACAGGTGTGCTGAGTAAATGCTGATTATAAATGTAACATTTAACTTAATGCATTAATAACCCCCCAAAGTAAACCCCCCCCACTGTATATCTATTTCTGTTGAAAGATGTATTCATGTGAGGTTTGTAATAAATATATCACATTGCCATGAAACCATTTAGTTTATTTTCATATATATGATTACAAAGCTCATGTTAGCATTCAGTTTTTACCTGCAAGAAGAGATATTTCTGGACTGCTTTGAAAATATCAATATTGTTAAAGCTTTAAGACTCAAAATGATAAAACAAGGAGCAAGTAAAAAACAACTCCTAGATAAAAGTCCAATATCAACACTTTAAATAGCAGTTTTGATTGTCAACTCCAAACACAAAGTTAATGTTCAAAGTGCTTCATGCAGTCCCTCTAGATGTTGTTCTGCATCTCATCAGCCCGACACTCCAGGCAGGAATCACGGCTCCTCTCCTCAACAACCAGTCAGGCTTATGCAGCAGGTCCAGGAAAAATGGCTCTTCCAAAGGACCTGCAATTAAAAAAAGAGAATTTAAATAACTGAATATGTAGTATTACCTGCAATAAAGCCAGCATGGATGCTGTAACCTGAATGTAGCAGCTGAAGATGCTAGCACAGATTACTGAAGATGCTTTAAGTGGTAACTAAAAAGGCTGTAACTCATTGCAAGCTAAAATATTATCTCAATGGCAAATGAGCCTAAAAAAAACAGGTAAAAAGTCTAATTCAGTCATAAAAGATAGCATAAAGTTGAAATATTAGCAAAAATCAAAATTAGCCTAAAAAAAAAAAAAAATGAAAGACAAAATTTGCCAAAACAGCAAGCATGTAGCTGAAATATGAGCCAAACTTTAAATTGACTAAAAACCTTGGTAAATGCCAAAATAGTCCAAAAAGCTAGCATGCGGCTAATGTAACAGCTGAAACTCCAAAATAGCTCAAAACCCCCAGCAGGTTTAAAATAACCTTATATAGAACGTAGTGAGTAAAAAAAATGTTCAGACTAAAAACGTGGACTGCTTTTGGAGAACTGGAGATGTGTCTGAGATGGAGTGTTTTAAGGTCGTCATGGCAACGAGCACCCAAAGGGAGGCGCACGGCTGCGTGTCTCTGTCATTGAAAATGATTCCCTGCACTTGTCTTGAAAAAATGCTTATACCTTTTAAATCATTATCCTCTGAATAAAACAAAAAAGTAGTCAGAATCCAGAGATTTTAGACAACAGCTTGTGAAATTTGACTAGTGAAAATATGTACCTCGATACTTGCCCTCACCATTTTTTGAAACCAAACCATTCCTGTTCTTACAATTTATCACCTAAAATATCCCATTAAAAAAAAAAAAAGGTATACTGGGAAATGATCAAAATGCGTAAGGGCAATGCAGACGTGAGTCTTTGCCAAAGGTATCAAATGTGACCAACATAAATTTCTATCACCTTTAGTGCTTGAATATTTCAAAAATATGTTAAAATAACATCAGCAAAAATAAAAACCAGTTAGAAGAATATCTGCTCAAATGAAAGGTCAATGTTTTCAATAAAACATTCAATAATTAGAGATTATTCAAATTTGCATTTAGATTTGTTAACGATCTAAGAGAGAAAATGAAAATACAGTTCAGCAGAACATTTATCAAATAAATATTGTACATATTTCAGTTGAAATTGGTAAGATTACCTTTTATTATTTATTTCAAATGATGCTAAACAGTGTTCAGCTGTCAACTTTGCAGTTCGCCAGTTTGTCTGAATTTACTGTAAAAAGGGTTTATTAGTGATTATATTCCACATAAGTCTGTCCTAGTGATTTATCTGTGTGCTGTATTACATAGTGAAATTACTTTAGTCTCCGTTGTACTCCCTCATAGAGCTGCCCTCTGTTCTTCAGGCAAAAACTGTTCTGGAACTTTGCTTAAAGAAACTTCACCTGCTGGAAAAAACAAAACAAAACACATTTGAACTCAACACAGTATTTAAAAGATTATTGCAGCTAAGCATTTTAAGTATCAGTTTTTGTATATACATTTTAATGACATTCAAAACACAATGATGGCTACGAAAGAAAAACAAGTCATCTTTACCTCAATAAATAGAAGATTCATTAAAATAATTTTGCAATGAGAACAAAATATAATTAAAAATGCCAAATTCTCCAAGTCACACATTTATCTTAACACTTAATATAAGAACATAGTATTTATTGTAATATTGTAACAGAATTAATCCATTACAGATTCTATACAAATGTGTTTTCCTGCCAAACTTAAAATACATTTTTCTGATAACTATTTGTTGTCTAGTTGTACAATATTCCACGACGAGTACTTCATATTTCGTGTTTCTTATCTTAATGTAGTTAAACAAAACTCAATTTTTGTGAATAATCTTCGCCAGTGTAACACCGGAGTCTGATGCTAGCGCTAGCTAACTAGCTAGCACCAGCTAGTTAGCTAGCGCTAGCATCACATTCCAGACATTTGGGGGACGTCGAGAGCTCCGTCACTAACGTTCTGACAATATGGTTTTAAAAAAAAAGAGGAAACACTGCTGATTAGTGCTTTTCATTAAATGTAAAGCCAACAACTTTTCATATTTAATCACATAATAATCCATGACCGGACTCTGTGCAGCCCCGTAGGTGTTAGCAACAGCTAGCTTGTCAAAGTAGCAAACTCACATCGTCAGAGACATGTGACTGAAAAACTATAATACAACAGATTCTTACCTGGAACGGATGTATTTTCATGTCCTTTGGTCTCGGATTATCTCTTTACAGTCATAAACAATAAAAAAACGATCAATTT
Organism: Oryzias javanicus; assembly: GCA_003999625.1. Classification (NCBI taxonomy): domain Eukaryota; kingdom Metazoa; phylum Chordata; class Actinopteri; order Beloniformes; family Adrianichthyidae; genus Oryzias; species Oryzias javanicus. The sequence continues at coordinate 18,726,304 of CM012451.1, forward strand.
CCCTTAAAGAAAGACAGTTACTGTCCGAGCAATGCAGCTGTTTGGTTTTCACAATAAGAATCTAGGCAAACTACTTCCGGGTGACCCCCGTTCTTGCGCTACATTGACCGTTTAACAAGGCAGCGGTCTCTGCCGGTCGGGGTCCTTTCTACCTAGAGACCCATTGAATGCACGGTACTTTATTGGATAGAATCTAGACCAATCAGGAGGCTGGCACAAATGTAACGCTGAGAAAAAAAAGTTAAACGCAAAGCCAAAGATGGGATGAATGGAAGATGAGCCACTACGCATCTAAAAACGTTTGTTCGCAACTTTTTTTTGTCACAGGACAAAAAAAAAAAAAAAAGTTGCAAAGGCAAAAAAAAATTGCAAAAAAAAAAAAAAAGTTGCAAGCAAAAATATATTTTTTGAGAACAAAAAAAAAGTTTGCAAAGCAAAAAAAAAAATTTTTTTATTTGCAAAACTTAACATTTTGTTTGCAACTTAAAAAATTTTGATCTCAAAACTATGACTTTTGCTTGCAATATGGTGGCACAAATATTACTCCATATCAATGGAAGGACGGTTCAACCCAACAGCTTTCTGTCGGGTTGAACTAAAATACACGGATACTGATTCCATAAAAGAAGCTGAGGATGCTTGACATGAAAAATAAGATATAACATCTGTAGCACTTTTTTTATTTTTAAGAAATATGACTTCTTATTTTCCACCTTTGAAGATTTCATCAAATATAGATCTAAAGAAAAGTGTCTGAAAACAGAATCGCCTCCGAGTGTAACTTAACACCGAACATAAAGTTGTTTTTCACACCAGACGCCACCATCTTGCCGGGATACAAACTGCCCTTCACAGATCGTCTGGTGACTGATCGATGTTTACAACCTAGCCAAAGTGGGAAGTTCTTGTGTTGCTTGTGGGGTCGGTTATCCCAGAGTGAGATAAGCACTCTATGAACGCCACGTATAAATAGGATTTGTTCAATAATCACTAAATTATTCAGCAAGACGGTGAAAGACGGATAACTTAACGACCTCTCGCAAAGCGCCGTGACCTCCAGCCACAAACAAATTAAGCAGAAATTCAGTCATTGCTTTTTTGATGATGTTGAACCAAACACACAGAACGATGGAGCGAAAGCATCGTGCACATTTCGAGCTTTAATGTTATTTTTTTCAGGAAAGATTCAACATGTTGGACAAAAACAAAGATGGGAAGTTGAGCCGGAGGGATCTGAAAAAACTGCAGTACAAGAGGATGCCTATGGAGCATTGTGCAGAGCCGTTTTTCAAGTCAGTGCACAACATTTATGTTCCTCTCAAAGCGCATGGTGTAACACCATTCAACTCTTAAAGACCCACTACAAAGAAAATCCTGTTTTTGGTGTTTTTAACATGTTCTTGTAGCATTTTTCTCATGAGGAAAGACATATGCTGAGAAAATTAAGAGTAAAACTGCATTTCTGAGTATTTCTTTAATCCAACTGTGGTGAATCAGAAGCTGACGAGAGAAATAACGTAATCTGAAAAAGCTTGTAATCGTCACGTACAAACTACAACCGGCAGAAAAAAAGCTCCCTGCTCCACTCCATCTACAAATAGATAGGATTTTTTTTTTTTTATTTTCCTTGTCTGAGCTGGAATCTGGCTTCAAACGGTGCAGCTGGAAAGTTCCAATGGGAGACCCCAATTGTTACAGACGACTAAGGCTTGAAAGATAAGTCAATAGCACAATATGCGAGTTGTTCATGAAAAGAGCTTGAACATTGCGCTATTTGTTATCAATTCACCAAGGATTCATGCGTCAACTACATAATTTTAATATGGTATGTGTGCCGTATAAGCATTACAAAAGTTATACATTGGTGGTACGGTACATGGGTGAAAAGTTTACATACCTAGAACAGTTGTGGAAAGCCACACATTTGCATTTGCATCTAGCAAAAATCCCTCACAAATGATTTATAAAACAATTGCATGTAAACTACACAAAATACACATAAACTGCGTATATCACAAACAACCAAAACTGACCACTTAGGATGTATTCACACTGGAAAAAGGATTTGTTCCAGACCGGACCCTCTTAACTTTTTCCGGATTGAGTCCTAAACCCTTCGTTTGCTCTGTATTCAGGCTGGCGTCCACCAGAGATTTCTGTTCTGGCCTAAAACTTGTAAACAAAACCACGTAACTAAAGATCTCTTCACTCATTTGCCACCAGCTACAGGTTTGGAGAAAAAGAGAAAAATGGTTGAAAAGCCAGTGTATGAAAGCCAGGTTCAGCATTTTTACTGCTACTTTTGTAGGCTGGAAGCATAGGTGCTCGGGACAAAACGGCTACAAGGCAATGCTAATAATTGTCTTTGACATATAACTTGTTGGGAAAAGTGTGAAAAACAATGTGTATCACATTAAAAGTTGTTTTAAAGAGCCTGCATTCATCCGGTTGAAACAGTGCTCCACATTTGTCTGTTAATGCCTAGGTACGGTGGCCATTTTGGTCCAGTTATTTGCTCTTAGATCGCTATGTATTCAGACTGAGTAGTTTCAGAGCGAATCGAGAACCGAGACCACCTCGAAAGATGGGTCAGAGAGCGGTTCCTGGTCCTGGACCAGGGTTTGCTTGTAAATTCAGACTAAAACTTTGTTTCGGAAGAAAACTCTGGTTCACCTCTGAGCGTATTAAAACGTGTCACGTCTGAAGAGACCCTTTATGAATATCACGCATGTAACACAAAAAACCAAAATTATGGACAATGTGCAATTTGTAGGTTTAATGCGGCCTTCAGGTTGTGGCGGTTAGATAGCGAGAGAAAGCGTGAACACAGGGATGATGGGAAGTAGGGGCAGGCTTAAGCCAACTCAGAGGTGAATTTCTTTTAAATTCCTGCAAACTGCTGAAAAGAAAAGTTCTAAAATTTTGGCCAAAACAGCAAAAAACAATTAAAAGACTCCTGGGAACACTTCACAATAGATCAAAAGATGATCGGAGAGGGATTTTAGGTAATTTGGTGTAAAATTATAGAAATCTACATACATTAAAGTCACGTGATTGCTTTAAATCCCACTGCATCCCAACCCTAACTGGTGAGGGCCAGCTTTGCTTGCATGTTCATGTGGCCTTTTCCTCGTGTCACATAGGGATTCGTGGAGCAAACCTTCTGTCCCTTACAATATGTTGTTCTGTATCTAATCAGCCAGGGTTAAAAATGTCCCACTCCGATCAAGTTGCACCTCCCACCATGCTGCTCTCTCCGCATCCCATCCTCCATACCAGCGTACCCTTCCTGTGTCCTCCTTTAACCTTAACATGAACACATTTCCTCACCAGCATGTATGATTTACTCACACTTCTGATTACTTTCCAACAGATACATTTCATCTATTTCTCTCTGTCTTCACCTCTTCTGACATTCTTTCATCCTTCCACGACTCCTCGTTTTTCTATGACATCCATACTCCCCCTCCACCTCCTCTTCCCCTTTTCTCCCGCAATGACAGGCCTCGCATGCAGGGCTGCCTGAGTGAATGTCAAGCCATTCTCAGCGATATAATGTTTATTACCCGCTGCGTCTCCCGCTGCCCGTGGATTACCGCTAGCTGAAGGAGTACCCTTCAGAGGTGACACACCACGACGAGCTGAAAGACAATGGTGGCTGGGGAGGGTCTGATTTCACCACATTTTAATCTGTTTAATGTCTACATCTGTGTGCTGGTGTGTGTTTTCAATAAAGTTTGAGGTCATGGTGCCGTTCTGCGTTTGCAGGTCATGTGACCGGAACAAGAACAGGAAGGTGACCCTGAAGGAGTGGACGAACTGCCTGGTGGACCGCTCAGAGGACTGGTTCTATCATTTCATGTGTTAGTTAGCACCTTTTTATTCAGAAATGGGCTATACTTTGTCTTGCCAATTTACTTTTAGACGTAAAACCATTTTAGCTTTTTACAGGATTTTGTATTTTTAGCAAGAACTCTTTTTAGAAATGTTCTTCCAAAAATATTTGTTTTAATAGAGATAGCCTAAAAATAGGAATAGAACACTGACATTTTTAGCTACTAACAGTATGCAAAAATGCAGAAAGTATGTTTTTACTTAATAAGAAATTGAAATCCAGGAGGAAGGAGTTCGTCAAAATCATTCAATATGGGGAAAATAGGTTTTGAATGTAACCGTTTAATACAATTTTTTCAAATTGAATGTTACATCTCAATAATACTTTTTGGTTTTTTTTCTCTCTTCACTAATTTTAAGCAAATGGTTTAGAGTTTTTAATGTATCTAATTCAGGGCCGGAGCTACAAACGGACAAGAAGGGGAATGTTGCACCCCCCCATTTTTTTAATTATTTTTTTTTACTTGTCTTGTCTAACAGCTGAGCAAGCAGATAAGAGTTGAAGGCCTCTGGTGTTGGACAGATTTTACTGTTACAACTGGGGGTTATAGATCTTTGGACAGACGATGTGTATATTTGTAAAAGCCCCTTTTGTGTTTGAGGTTAAGCTTTATTTATAAAAATTATGTTTATATGTGGTCCCTGTTGAACGGGATGGACAAAAAAAGAAAAGGGAGGGACAGAGTGGGATGCTGGAGATGGGGGGATAATGTTAAGGTCAATTTTATCTTATTTTCGATTTGTATTATTTTTGACAAAGATTAAGATATCTTCAGTAAAAGCTTTTATCAGCATTCCAAATGCTAAAGGAGATCAAATAGATAAAAATGTTATTTTAATTTAATTTAATTTTTTAATATAACTTTACTGAGAAAGGGACAATGCATATTAATGAACATTAAAACAAATGTAAATATGCCAGATTATAGCCTCAGGCTAATTTTCATCTGGAGTCCCTTGGCAGGTTAATGTTAAAAGAAATAAAACATAGTTTAAGAGATAAACACTACACATACAATTATAAAACACAGGTTAAAATACAGTATACAAAATAAAACAAATAAAATACAGAAAAGATTTGTACAGATATATCATTTTTTAAAATCGGAGGTTGTTTTGTAATAGTTTTCTTACTTCTGGTCATTTGTGATTGCAGATTGAGACTCCAAAAGCCACAGTTTCAGCTGTTTTTTTTTAAATTTTCCCTTTCTCTTATTATTATTGGTATTCTGTTCCAGAAAGTTGAGCGCTGGAATGAAAATACATTTTAAACTGTTAAATAGATCATATTTTTTATCGTTTCATTTGTTTTTCGCTCTGCTGTTCTTAAACGCCAAAGTCTTCTCCACTCCCCCAATATAAAATGTCATAGCTCTGCCACTGATCAAATTGCAGTTCATTTTGATTCCTGTTACAAAAACAACTGAACAATATGTGAAAACTATCTTAATACCAAAAGTTGACTGTCCGTTGTAAGGCCACGCACTAATACGCACGCACACCTTTAGGGGCAATTTAGAGACACCAAGGAACCAATGAAACATTCTTTGGACTGTGGGAGTAAACCAGAGAAGGCCTACCCCCAGAATGAGTCAGGATTTGAACCAGTGCCTTGGAGTTTACAGCACTAAACCACTGCATTGCCATGAACTCTTTCTGAGCAACAACCTAAAAATTGAATCAAAAATTACAGTGCAACTTATTACCTTCAGAAAATGCACACAATTTCAGCACCTGTTCTGTAAAAAAAATAATAAATTGCATCTATCAAGTAAAATAAAAAGAATTCTGAGATGTTTAAATTTTATGTTTAAATCAGCCAAGAAAATGGAAACATGTCTAAATAAGCCACAAACTGTTTGCATAATGCCAAAATGTTAACTGAACTCGAAATTAGCCAAAAAAACTGGAATCATGTCTAAATTAGCTGAAAACTGCCAGTATAATGCTAGAATAATAGTTAAACTCCAAATTAGCCAAAAAAATTGAATTATGTTTAAATTTGACAAAAACTGCTGCTGGCATAACGCTAAAATGTTAGCTAAACTCCAAATTACCTAAAAACCAAGTAGTTGCTGAGAATTTTAAAGCTTGTTTCTAGCTAAAAGTTTGCGGAAGTTCACAAATTTTAAAGTGTGCAATGTTTTTGAGGAATTTAAGTAATTTCTCATCCATTTCCTACGGTGAATACTTTGCTCAATATTTCAAAATCTATAAAGTTTATGAATACCAAAATTATTGAAGTTTTAGATATCAAGATTGCGGAAATCACTGAAAGAGTCATTCAGTTTTTACATGTCAAAAAATAACGAGCAGGAGAATTATTAAAGTGTGAATGCTTTACAGCAGGGGTGTCAAACTCCAGTCCTCGAGGGCCGGCCTCCTGCTGGTTTTTAAGAAATCCCGCCTCATCTGTTGCTGATTACCTGGATCAGGTGTGTTTAGCCAATGAAGTGCTTCCATAGAAAGGGTAGTTAGAAAACATGTAGGACACCGGCCCTTGAGGACTGGATCTTGACACCCCTGCTTTACAGCATTCCCACAGTTGTATTGATTGTCCAAAAAAAGGTTTTAAATCTTTTCAAGTATGAACTAGTCTGCAGTGTACTTTGTCTAAACATCTAAAGCAGTTAGTCTGCAGCATTGTCCCACATTCAACATATTTTCTGTTTTCTTCCACAGCGGTGAAAATGGGCTCCCCCAAGCTGTGCATCAAAGGCAGAAAAGAGAAGCAGCCATAAACGTCAACTTTTCTCCTCTATCTCTGTGGTGCAGCGAGTTCATGAAATCATTTATTGTGAATATGGCTGTTGTTCAATGTACATTTATATCTCAAATGGGACAATTAAATGTCTGAGCAGGCTGGCTCCCAATTGCATTTACTGCTAATTACATTTGGTGCAAATATGTTGTAAAAGAGCGGTGGACAAAAGGCAATATTGAAACCAAATGAATGCGGCATGCTTTGAATAACTAATTAAAAGGGAGAATCATAGGAGAGCAGACAGATGGACTGAAACACAGAGGCAGACAAAGTAGTTGGGAAAGAAAGATTACAGAGAGGAGAAATGCTGAGTGGGATGTGATGTCACCGGAGGAGAAAACAAAGGAATGATAAAGGGGTGGAGAAAGTGGGAAAAATGAAGGAGGAAGGGACCGAAAGGAGGGAGAAAGTGTGTTTGTGAAGGCGTAATGCACTGTAAATGGAAGTTGAGAGTAATGGAGTAATGCATAAAAAATGGATCAGAAATGAGGGAAAGATGGAGAACATAGAGTGAGGGGAGGGGAGGGACGGCTGCAAAAGCAGGGGGGAACTGAGGAGAAGATGAAACTCAAGAAAGAAGCACCCGGGCTTGATCAGTAAATAAGATCTTAGAGAGTGATGCAAAATAGATGAAACACTTTGCCACTGTCAAACTAAAAAAAAATAAAACCGCGCATAATGCTGGCTTGCTGACTTTTTGAGTGCACGCCATCAATAAAACAGGCAGCTCCTAAAACTCTTGTTGCAATTTATCTATTTGGGTGTTGATGTGGGGGCTTTGATTTCTCCGGGAGGATGTGCGTGTCCTGCAGAGGACGTCTTAGGGTGGCTGACTAATTAGCCTGCAACTAAAATATGAAGTGTGCAAACATAAAAAATATCCAAAAGTGTCTACGCTTTAGATGTGAGGCAAAGCAGCAGCAAGCTGCATCCTCTCCAAAATGTGCCAAAACAAGATTTTTTTTATCCTTTAGAAGTTTTGATGAAGTGGAATAGAGAACTGGAGAGATGTTTTTATGTATAAAGCAGGAGCGGAGCTACTGGGGGGTTAAGGGGGGGCTATTGCCCCCAAGAAAAAAATTGGCCCCAAATTTTTTGAGTTAATGTTGGTTACATTATATATAAAAAAGAAAAAAATCATTAATACGAGCTTCCAAAAAAAATCTTTTTTTTTTACATGTTCTCTAACAATTTTCTCATGATGGAGGATTTATATAAAGAAAATTAAAATAAAAAATCCAGTTTCTGGGTATTTCTTTATTCAAATTGTGGTGAATCAGGAACAGACAAAAAAATACTAGTTGAACAATCAAGTACACTGAGAAAGACAACCATTGCTGTGATCGGTTTACTCTGTTTTTCCTCATTGCAACAATCAAAAAATATTAATGTACTCTTTTAGTCTTAATTTTATAGGTTATGCCATGTGTCTTTGGTATTTATTACTTTACTATAATGTAAATGTAGCAGTGTACAGAAGTGGATTTTCTTTTAATTTCATGAAATCACTGTTATCATCTGAATTGTCAATTTGGTGGACCATATCCCTTCCTAGTCTGAACTGCTTACTCAGTGCGACAAGTAAAGGTGAATTCACACCGGCAGCCAGTTTCAATGTTAAGTCAGTGGTACAGAATTGAGGTGATATGAAGTCCTACAGTGAGATTGAGAGGGAGATTTAAGCGACGGGCGTAAATTGGGCAGCATGACCAGAATTTAAATATCTAAAGTTTGATAGGTCGCTGCGTCGCATTTGTCAATCAGGAACTCAGCTTTGGGCATGTGACGTTTGCAGTGACTCGATCAGCGGGTAGAATGTTAGTCGAAAGCGAGTATTTTTGTCTTGAACTTCCATCTATTTGTTTAACCCGCTGGAGCAGCAGGTTTGCAGCAGAGTTCATCCGGCTACTTTTGGGCGAAGGCGGGATACACGCTGGACGGATCGCCGGCTTTCGCTCCTGCGGCGGAGCTCATTCCCTCGATATGTCGGCAGACTGACAGCCGGAGGCTGCCTGCTCGGCCCTCATCGAGATGTTAAAAAAAAAAGAAATAGGTCTAATTTTATATTTCCCACATAGGGTTAATACTAGACAGAGAGCCTTCAAGCTCAGCCACAGAGACACAGAAACACAGCGGAAACGGCTGTCATACAGACACAATCACATAATAATCACATAATCACATAAACCCAAACATTCTGAAGAATCCACTCGCAAATAGAACTCTGAGTATCTTAATTTTCCTTTCGAGTCGGTATCTGGTTCAGTTCTGTATGGCTGGATAGCTCGGATATTGTGCGCCGTTGTTTTACTACGCTAAGTTAGCTTGCGGCTGTGAGAAGCTGTAAGCTAGCTTGAGAGTCTGTAAACAAAGGTTTGATAGGATATTAGCGCAGCTAGCCTTTGCGTCCACAAGCCAGAATCGTATTTCTAATAAGCTGGAGAAAATATGTCTTTTAAAAAACAAAATAGGCTTTTTGATTTTTAAGCTAAAAACTGAATAGTCATAATCAAAAGACCTCTGGGAAAGATTTTACAAACCTAAAAAAATCTAGTTGGAGTGGAACTGAAGTTATTAGAAAAACGTATTTTGATTTGTAATGGCCTTGCACTCTGCTGTTCTAATTTGCCGCCCTTCCGAAAGTATTAAATGTCTCATCTCCGCTACTGGTTGAAGGGGAAAAGGGTCCGAGCAATGAAACAAAGAGGCTAGAAGACATAAAAACAGCCTTGTGAATACTCTACAGATGAAAAGTATGTTTGCTAATGCTGAGTGACCTGCGGAACGGTGAGATGCTGGTTCAGCTATTCACAACTTTCCCTTGTAAACACCTCTCTTGAATTTCTTCCCCTGGGACCGTTGGCTTGATCCAAACTCAAATAAATAACAGGAGTTGTTGGGGCCACCCCTGAAGCTCAGCATAGTCTTCTTCTTCTCACCCTTCTCTCTTTGTGTCCTCATACCCTCCCCGCCTTTGTGCGTAGAGATTCCCTCTCATTACTTCTGGACCACCATCTCCACCTCTTTCCATCCCCCTCTCAAACACAGAAAGGGCAGTCGTGGACTGACCTAAGTAATCCTACTTCTCCTCACACACACCCACACGGCCCAAACACACCACATGTCCGTGTGCCACCCTCATCTCCAACCTTGTCAACTCCTCGGCTCCCTTGTTTGGGTGCTATTCAACCATGGGATCTGTGGTGCACTTGCGCGCATCTCCTCCGGTTTATCGCTCTCAAACATTTCCACGCACACTCACACACTCCCCGGGGATTCTGACAGCACACGAGCAGATGGGCGGTTGTTGATGACATGTTGTTAAAAATAAAGATTCCTTTTAACCCGTTGTCAGGTTGCAGATCCTTCCTCCCTCAAGCCCCTTTTTCTGCAGTTTAATCTCTGTCAGTCTCTTTCCATCGTCTTCTCACACCTTCAAGACGCTTTTCTTTTTTTTTCCACTCTGATTTCGGTCCATGTAGGCTCTTTGCCAGACATTACAAAACCATCTGAGTGTGCTACAATGGCACACATGGAGCCCAAGACCCCCCGACCCCCTGAACATGATATTTAATACATGGCTGTCATAAAGACAGTGCATTTCATTATGCATGGCTTGTAAGCGCACATCAATAAAAGATGAAAAGGCCAGTTTTTTAGATTCTTTTCATGCAATTATGCTAATTGAAAGTTTTAGCTTTACTTATATATGTTTTACTGCAAATGGATTTTGCACTGTGGTTGGTAAATTATTAAGAGACACAAGATTCTGGGAGTGAGATCAAAAGAAGTATGTAGAATGGTCAAAAGATAAAAATAAGAAAGTTTGATGAGTATGTGTCATTAAAGCCTCATTTCCACTGAGCGGTCCAGACCGGTCCACTCCTGGCTGGTTTGGAATGGTCCAATCAATTAAGGTAAGCGTTTCCACTGAGCATTTGACCATTAGGCCGATGACGTAACTTTGCGTCATAATAGTGCGACTACCACAAAAGGTAATAGGTGTGTTTGAGATTGTCTGCGAGACCAGGCGGCTGCAGGCGAGGAAAAGGCCACTGAGATGAAGGCGAACTCAGATACTGTGCAAGAACAGGAAGTCGGGGACTGTCCTCAACATTGGGTTGAAGTCATAGACCATTTAATAAGAATATTGATATTCATGTCAATGGTTGAAGTTTAACATGCCTCTCCCCCTCTGTTCGATCTGTGCTATTATGTCTTTTACATTATGCTTAGCATCTGTCAGATACAAAATTATGTCCACTGTCCCAGACAAATAAATAAAATTGAAATTCAAATTAACTTTTAAAGACAACAACAACATATATAACCACAGATGATTTAAGATCTTGTTTATTACTCTCCAGAAAGAGTTAAAATATGCACCGATTTCCTTCATTTAGAGCAAGTTATTTCAACGTCGAACTAAAAGATTTGCCAGGACAGCGTTTCCCACGATGCAATGTTTTGTAATCTTCAAGGAGGCTTACAGCCAGCGCAGTAACTATTTTCTGGCTGCACTGGTTTAGAAAGGCACCTTAAACTTGCCCCTTTTTCGCGTTGCTTTTTTTACATTTTGTTTGCACCATAATGCAAATAAAATGTAAAGTTTCAAAAATAAAACTTCATAATTTGCAAATGAAAATTTTGAATATTTGCTTTCAAAACAATTTTTTTTTGCTTTCAAAATATAATTTTGCGTTTGCAGTGCAAATGTTTTCAGATGCGTCGTCTCGCTTTTTCCCTATTTTTGGTTTTGCATTCATAACTTTTATTTTTAGCAAAATAAATGTACCACACCAAACAACCGATCAGATACAAGAAGGTTCACACACGTTACACAGTTTATTTTACAGTTTCAAGAGATTCTTGACCATAAAGTCACTAATCTGACTACATAAAATGTAATTCCTGCTTAAAGAAGGTATGAGTTATTTTTGCTAAAGAAGCAAAATTGAGGGTTAAAGAACCTGTTCAGCATTTAAGCCTTGATGGCAGACACCATGATAGATAAATATGGCAACTAAGTTGAAACATATGAACTCAAAATCAAAGAATGCATCTGAAAACATTTGTGTTGCAAATGCAATAAAAAAAATTGAAAGCAAATAAACATTTTTTGAAAGCAAATATTTAATATTTTTATTTGCACATTATAAAGTTTTATTCTTTAAACTTTACATTTTGTTTGCAATTTCAGAAATTTTTATCTAAAAATTGTCTTTTTTTTAGCAATATGTTGGCACAAAAATAACACTTTTTTGGCACACTTTTATTTTTTTTCTCCAAAGATAACCCACCAAACAGGCACTGAAAGTTAGGCTGCCATCTTTAATCTTCTAAGACGTGGCGACCACTTGTGTGGATATCAAATTTTGGGTTTAATACAACAGCTGTTAAAGACCTGCTCCACAAAAATAGTCTTTTTTTGTGTTTTGAACATGTACTGGCAGCTTTTTTCTCACATAAGAGGACCAATAGCTCAAATATCAGCTCGGGTCTTAATTCTTTTGGACCGCAAAATTAATATTTATATTGGAATCCAGTCGCAGTAAAGATCTCTGACTCCAAAAAAAGTGATATCAAAGTGATACAACAGGTAATTGGGCTCAGTGCCACTATTTTTTCACTCTTTTCTGAGGTCATAGTGCTGGCAGATATGGACAAAAAAATAGGGGGTGGGTCTTTCAAACTCCGGTGTGGTCAGACAATATTCCCTCTGGGTGGAGTGGGTCCCATTCAGAGCGACCTCAATAGCTCTTCAACCAAGTGCAAAGTGAAAGAGTGAGAAAAGGCCCCATCACAAAATGGAAAATGGGGAGCTAGCTCACAGCTTTCTTTTTTTTTCTTTTTCTGATGATATTGAGTGAAGAGCTCAGAAGAGAGGAGCGGGGTGCGCAAGTCCCACCATTGTGTGGAGATGAGAGGGCCGGGACAGACCGGAAAAACTTCAGATGTGAATCCCTCCGTTCCTGAGAGACCTATGCTTGACCCATAGGTTGAGGACAACCTTAAATGTGGCTGTCCTGTTCACAGACTTTAAATATCCCGCAAGTTTCCAGTCCATTACGTCGTGCCTTCGGCAAAGTGGCGGGGTGCAGGTTTCTAATTTCAGCTTTGTGGAAAAGGGGGATTTACTCTGAAACTCAGCTCCATGCACCAAACGTTATCTACTGAGAACAAGACTAACATTTCAGTATTAAATTGCAGGAAGTTCAAATCATTGAATTAAATCAAAACACCAACCACTGAACATCTCAAAGCACTTCAATGATTATTGTATTTTTGGTGTTTTCAGCATGTTCTTGTAGCATTTTTCTGATGATTGATTAAGAATATTAAGATTAAAACTTCATTTCTGAGTATTTCTTTATGCAAATCATTATGAATCAGGAGCAGACAAAAAAAATTTCATTTGAAGAAATGCACTGGGCTCCCTATAGGTTACGTCTTTGTTTTCCTCATCCAAACTGGCATCTGGGTCAAAACTGTACGGCTAAATACCTCCAATATTTCATTTTTGTTGCCCCGGTGTTAGTGTGGAGGGCTGTAAGCTAGTGGGAGATTGTATGAACAGAGATTCTTAGAGAATGGGGCAAGAGGACCTATTGGCAGAAAATATGGTGGCTGAAAATCATTAACCGGAAACGGAAATTCCCTCAGATTTTAGAGTTGTATTTAGTTTTATTTTTATTTAAATTTTCTTTTAGTGTTCAGGATTATTCTAAAAGAGGAGTGTCAAACTCAATTGCGCACATGAGGCTAAAATCCAGAACACACCTTAGGTCACAGGCCGAACAGGATGAACATTTATTGAACACATTTATTGAACAATTGTCAGATTTATGTCCTTATATGCAAGGGGCCTGACCGCACCTGACCTCCACCTGGTGGAAGGGGCTTTATAAATCAATAAATGAATGAATGAACACACCAAAACAAAAGTTTTACAAATTTAAAAACATAACTTTTGAATATAAATACTAACAAAAACAGACAAATATTATTTTAGAACAAATCAACTTAAACCTTAAATAATTTTCAATATTTAACTCTCCATAAAAGTATATTTTGTCAAAATGTGTTTGAAATAACTGCAAAATAACATCGGGCCATGTTTATGGTCACCAGTTTTTTTTTGTCTTTTTGGACCAAAAACAAGATTTTTTTTTTTTTTTTTTACCAAAATGTGTGGCAGGGGTGCAGGGAGGGAAATGGTGTTCCTGTCTTCTTGGACTTCCTTCCAGTTAAGGATTTTCAGCCACCATCTTTACCACCACCAGGTCCCACTCGAATGGGGGTGGGTTCTGTCTACATGTTGAGGCGAATTTCTAGTAATCTTCTAGACTAAGAGCTAGAAAGCTTCGTAAGTGTTCTTGATTTGATTTTGGCAAGAAAACACATAATTATACGTAAAAACAAACCTTTGCTTTTAGACCAAAAGATGATTGGAGTGGTAATTTAACAAATCAATAATGGTGTTTTGTTTCTCTTTTTTGATGATCATTATTTCCCTTTCCTCAACTCTATTTTCAATTTCATCACATTTGCAGTTTATTCAAGAAAATAACATTTTTACTTTGACATTATTCCTCTGAAAAACCTTTTCAAACATGCGGAAATGCTGCTAACATATCGTAAAAGGTGTGAATCCCAAAGTTTTTCCACATATTTTTGTACTTTAATGTATTCAAACAAGGAAGGAGTTACTTTTTGTATGCTAAATGCAGCATTAGCATAAATCTATTAAGAGCCCGATGGGCGGCCCCCTTCCCTTTAATTGTGTTCATTTAGAGGAAGACTGAGCACCTGACTGGATGCGAGATAAGGACTCAAAGACACTGTAACCTCCAAAATGCGCTCAGGAATCCGTTCCCGGTACAGATGTTATCAGACCAGCCGAAGACGGATGCTTTGTGTGTGTGTGCTTAACTTTAAATCACCTTTCCCTTCCTGCAGCTTCTGACAAAACGTTCTCTCCCTGTCTCCTCATCACCACCCCCATTCGGCGACCTCACCATCAGCCCCCTCACATTCACCCACTTCACTCTCAGATTGCACACCAACATGGTCACACATGAGCCCATTTGAATTGCAAGTGAGCTCCGCTGACGGCCAGGAGGAGGTGGAAACAAGTGCAAATGACAGGAGAGACGGAAAAGAGTCACACAGGGAAAACAAGCAGAAAAAAAAAAAAAAAAAGCTGACATTCAAGAATGACATATCCACAGAGATGGAGAGGCACACGGGACGGGACAGCCCTCCCATGTGAGAAGCAGAATCAATGAGAGACGGGCAACACCTGGGAACAACAGCCGGCTCACAGCCTCTGACAGATCCAATTAACTCCTGCGCCACTATGCGCTGAGTGAGGAGGGGGATGCAACCGGACAACAACCTGCTGTCGCTCCTCCTCTGCTCGCAGCCGGCTCACATCCCCCTTCTCTTCTTCATACTCCTCCTCCTCCATCCTCTCTCCGTCTCTCATTTGATCCCATCCCTCACTCCCTGCGCCACGGATGGAAAGCATGCGCTGAGTGAAAGGTAAGGGGGGATGCATGCACGCACCTTGTCCTTGCAGAGCATGTGTGGTACGGTCTCAGATTTCGACTGGTTGAGTAAGTCTGTAACTTCTGTTTTTTTTCTCTTTTTTTTTTGGTGGGGATTTTATTGTAGCTGGAAGAAATGGAAAAATTGCACTTTTGGGCTTTTTTTATACTGCATTTTGAGACATTTAAAAGCTTTCTTGATGTGTTTTTTACTCTTATAAATAAATGTGGGGTTGCAAAGAGACAGAGTGATCGCAGACAATAAGGAGGTAGTATATTTTAAGAAAGCAAAATCATAAAGAAATGAGACACAAAGGGGGAAATTTAAAAAGGAAACGAAGATGGATTAATATATTCCAGTGAGGTAGAAAACCAGCCGTGAAATCCTATCAAGTTCCACGGTCAATGCGTGTTACCCCACCACCGTCTCATCGACCCCCACCAGGAATCACAGGCCTGTTGTAGTTCTGAAAGAGGGGAGGGGGGGGACAACAGATCCTGCAGGGACCACCCCATGCCATTTAATCTGTCCCTGCCCACAGATAACAGAAGGCAGATGGTCCTGCCAGAGAGATAGAGGATAGATCATACAGTTATTCTGGAACGGAGCATCAACTTCAAAATGAAGAAGTAGCGTCGAGAACGCATAAAATAAAAGACGGGAGAAAGTCTGGGGCTTAAAGTGAAGTGTGTGTTTATTTATAGAGGGCAGTAGTTGACTTCACAAAGACCCAGCCTTTTTTTTTGCCTTATGAAAATTCAATTGGCCATAATTTGCTGAGGATCCATATGCATATTTTATCAGCGGTTTTGAAGCAACAAGCCTGTCGAGGTTTTTTTTTTTTTTCTTTTATGAGACTCCATCTTTATCAAGATTGAATGAGGGGGAGTGTGTGAGCGGGACTGTGAAGCAGTCTGGTAATAGATGGCACAATTTGGGGTTAAAGCAAAGCAAACTCAAGTCAGAGTGAAGCCCAAGGTTGGGTATCAATTAGAATTTCCAGATTTATTTTTATTCTTTGATTCAATTCAATTTTAAGTTTTCACATTTATACACATTTCTTTAGAAATACATTAATAATTACTATATGTTTTGAATATATTTATATTAATCTGATACAGTTCACATACTGTAAAATGTCTTAGTGAATTAATGAGATTGTTAACAGCGTACGGTGTTACATTGCATACATGAGAGGAGAGCTTAAAAAATGTTCAGATTAAGTAACATTGTTCTGCTCTCCTGGAGGGCATTTGTTGTTTTATTGGCCTATCAAAGCATAGCATACTTATTCCAGAGGAAGAAGAAAGAATGAAAAATATTAGAAAGACCATTTACTTTAAAAAATATTACCTGAAAAGAAATTAAAAAATTCATGAAAATTTATAACATAAGTTATGAAATCATTCAATTTTAAAGACGTCAGCATAGCAGACACATTTTATTTGAAAATCGATCTATAATTAATAGAATTGCTCTCTTGGTTTTCTTTGTTTTGAAAAAAAATATATTTTTAAATTAATGCTGAAAAAGTTCACATACTGACACAATTCCTATAGTGAATAATAAGACCTGTTAGACAGGCTACGATGTTATATTGTCATATCGAGAAAGACTCTAAAAAAAATTGATTCTGCGATTTTACAACATTGTAAAACATATAGTTCTGCCTTCCTCCCTACGATTTTATCAACCCCGCCCTACTTAAAAGCAGATTGTGAGTCTTTTTCGTGTCACTTTCTCCTCTTTGCCTCTCCGGTTTTCTTCCCTCTAATTACTCCAACATCCTCCCCTTCTCACTCTCCATTTCCACAACCCTCCCTCCCTCCCTCGGCCTCCCTCCCATCTCAATCTGGTTTTTTTTTCCTGTTGTGCGTCTCTCAGTTAAAGCTTTATGGGCCGTTCACTCCCCTCGTTTTGTGCAAGGATAATGAGGCGCTTGTCTGCCGACTTTGTAGCTGCGCGACAGTTTGCGAGTTTGGATCTGTGAGCGTCCCGGGGCCCAGAAGTCTCAGATGTACCTTCTGTAGTTGCCTTCATGGTTCCTCTGCGATTGTTATCGCATCTATAGGGCACCACGTCGACATAAAACACGTTGTTAGGTGCAGGCGGGGAGCATGTTTGTGAAGACTCTGAGACTTTGAACAAATGTGTTTTCTCTGGAAAAGAAGATGACAAAAATGCAGACCTATAATTATCTACTATGACTTAAACACACCACCACGCACAAAAGAACACCCACAGATGCAGGGGGGGGGCTGTAAGAGGACATGAAAAGCAACACAATGACACATAAACGACCCAAAAGTTTGAGATAAAGCTCCTCTCGTCGATTTTCATGCCGAATCAAATAACACGGATGTAAAAACTTTCAAGAAAATTTGAACTTTCCAACTAAAAATAGACGTGAAGATATGAAGCCAGTGACTTCAGAGCCGTATTTGCAACCCACTTCACACTTTGAAAAGAGGTGATTTTTTACAGTGAATGTCAAGCTGCGCTACTCACACATCCCACAGTCATATATTAAGGCAATTTCTTATCCCTGACATGAATAATTCTGTCTGAATAGGAGAGAGATTTTTTATGTCACTCCATCATCAGCTCATGCAGTTTTATAACGTCTATGTGAGCTGTATAGTAGGAACGTTGTGGGATTTTCTTCGTGTTGCTAAACTTTCCACGACGACTTTTCAGAGTTTGTGCGACAAAGCTGCAAGAACAGAAGTGGAAGAGCAAAAAGAAAAGGGGGAGGATTGAGGATGGCGCTGTCCTGGTGTCTCAGTGCAGCTCTGGCGCTGCTCTGTTGGCCTTTGTTACCCCAGGTGAACTCGGCTCTGGCACCTGAGAATGAGGTGCCGCTTCGCCCGACAGCATGGCTGCCAGAGGGAAAGATCACAACCTTAACTCTGTCAAAGGGAAAAACTCGCAGGTAACACATGCCTTTATGACTATTTATTAATTTAATTTTAGTAGCACACAGCAATAAATTCCTTAATATTCTTGACTTTGGTGAAACTGAAACTTATGTAACTTATTGCCCTTTTGTCCTGTTCCTGTATCAGTTGATGCTTCCTCAGGTCGTCGTTTTTAATGAGAAATTGTTCTCAATCGACCTACCTCTGTAAACAAAGGTTAAAAAAAACCAGAAAGAAGTAAACTTCTATCTCTGCTCCATTTAACAAAAACAATTAAACTATTTGAACCAAATTCAGCTATATATAATACAAGATAACATGGTTGGCTTAAGCAACCAAAGCTGATTGAAAAAAACAAAACAAACAACAAAAAATATAAATCGAATGCCTCAGATTTTTTTCTAAATGTATAAATAAACTTTTACCAATATCCTTAGCGTTCATATGAACAAGCAAAAAACCAAAAAATAAAAAATTGTTTTGGACCGAGGACTGACCCTTGGGGTACCCCACATGTAACACTGGGTATCTCACAATACGAAGCAATACGCAATACATGGCTCACGATATCAATTATATCGCGATACTACGATATTTGATACAAATTTTAACTCACATTAAATAGAAGAAAAAATTTTGTAGGAAAATATATCCCCATTCCTTTTTAGCTTGCACACAATTATAATTAAAAACTAGCGCCTTATTTTTGCAACAGACACTTTTGTGCAACATTGCTGAAATCAGTAATACTAGGTCTTTGACACGCATTGACAGCAATTGAATTTGAATTATATGTAAGACTCAGTGTTAATAATAATAAACATGAACAGCAGTGCCACTACGTATGGTAAAATTGTTGTAAACAACAGAACAAAAATGTAATAATTTAAGTAGATGACAGGCACATTGGTGTCCGCAACAGCCAGTCTTGCAATGCGCGCCCCCTTTCTACCACTGAGGGATCGTCTCACTAAAGGATATATAAAAATATAACGTTTAATAGCCTCTTCAGACGAAAATAAATGATTGATATTTGGTGAGAACCCATCAAGAATCGAACGCTAAATATTGTGATATATCACGATATCGATATTTTGGCACACCCCACCCCTATTAATTAGTGTGGATTTTTTGTCTTTTATTTGCACAAACTGTTTTCTGATCATTAAATAACTGGGTATCCATTTTAGGGTGACTCATATGATGCCACATTTACTCACTTTTTTTTTTAGAAAAAGGTTGTGGTTTATGGTGTCAAATGCTTTTTTGAGGTTAATGAAAATACTGATGAGATAGGGTTTTTTAGTAAAAAAAAAAAAAAAAAAAAAAAAAAAAAAAAAATATCTGTCACAAAAATATACAAGAGTATTACTTTTGGTAATTGAGGGTAATTGACTGGCGACCTGTCCGGGGTACCCCGCCATTACCCACTAGTAGTTGGGATAGGCTCCAGCAACTTTGTGACCCTGACAGAGACATAGCAGGTTAAGAATATGGATGAATTATATCAAATGTATTCAATACATGATCAATATATGAAAATAATAACAAATTACCAAAAAGCATCCAAAGAATCTTACATTTAAGAGATAATAAATAAAGTCTCACAAGATAAAATATATTTATGAAACCAGCTGTGAGAACAAAATGCTAAACTTTACTGTATCTCCACAGATGGGTTCAGATAAAGAATAAGACATTAAAAATTGTCCATCCGTAAAAAGAATTCAAAGGAGTTAAAAAATATGACCATAATTGATTGTTTTACAGTGTGTGTGTTTATTTTTTGTAATTCTATAAAAAGAAATATTTCTCCTTAAGTAGTTTAACTTCATTTAAAAGCCATTTTTTTACTTTAAGTACAGTGATTTGTCATTATGTTTCTGTTTATTATGTTTATTGTTTATTTTAGTTGTTTGAAATGAATAATAAATCAAAAAAGAAGCAACATCAGAATCTGGTAACAAGCTAAAACAAAACAAGTGAAAGACAACACTCCAAAAATTAACTGCTGTACAAAAAATAACTTGAACAGTATAAGAGATTGTGACATAACCAGAAAAGGATTTATCTCCAGCTTCACTGAAATGAAAACCAATTCGCCTTTTTTTTTTTTTGCAAATATGGATGCCGCCATGTTGCAGCCAGAAGTCAACATTTCTAAGGCAACTAGGATGTCCTGATCAGGTTTTTTGGGCCCAATCCAAATCTGAGTCATTTGATTTTGTGTATTTGCCGATACCGAGTCCCGATCCGATACTTTTGTAACACATTAAAAACACGAACAAATTGAAAAAAAGTAAACAAGTAATAATGAAACAAACATAAACTAGGAAAAAAAATATTTTCTTCTTATATAAGTGATAAGTAGTCACATGAAAAAGCTTACTTTAGCTTTCATATCTTTAGAGCTATTGAACATTTTTAACCAAATGTGATTCCTGTCCTCATTTGAAATTCTTAAAAATGAATGATGACTTTGTTTTAGCATGAATTTGATGATGAGTGTTCAGGACTAGCTGATATCATTAGAAAAAAAACGTTTTTTTTTGTTTGTTTTTTTAAGGTACAGAAATACAAAGGGAGGATGGGTCACTCAGTCTAGCTCTTATATACGGTCAATTGAAAACAAAGCTGTAAAAACGGGACTACAGCAAATCTAAAACTGGAATCATTACCATGGAAAATGATCCTTACAGTAAATATTTTTTCTATATTTTACATCAAACGGTAAACTATCTTGTGCAAAAGCTTGTCATTTTTTTAATTGCAAGTAAATAGATTTATTGAAATGATGCATCTCCACCTTTATGTGACCAGGCATCTATAATTTAGCATCCCAGCAAAGGTCAGGCAGGTAAAAGCAGACCGTGTCTGGCCTGAATGCCGCTCAGCAGAGCCGCTGCTTTCTTTCCCTCTGAAAACTGCGTCTGCTCGTGTCTGCCCGCCCGTGTAGCCATGCAGAACCACATAGCAAACAATGGAAAGAACACACGGATTTGGAAATTAATCACCGTTAAACAAGCCGCAAAGTGCCCTTGAAAACATTACTGTTGCACATCTGTTTGTATATAACCACCATCTGCACGCAATCATGAAAAATGGGGCTGGAAGTAAGAGTTATTTAGTAACAATCCTTTTACTTCTTCCTGATTTACAATGAAAAAATTAAATATGAGTGTTTCGATTAAAATAAGATAAATGATGGAAGACAAAATGTGGATTGTTTAAACTGGAAGGCTTAAATCTAATTATGCAAATCTGTGATTAAGCATAGAAAGTAGCTCTTAACAGAGTCCATGCTGTAGAAAGTAGAGATTTCCATGCAAAGCTGCATGGTGTCTCGTTAGATGTGTCGGAAACTTTTCAGAGAAAGCAAATTTAATTTCAAATATAATGTTTTCTACATTTGAAACAGAAAGTTATGTTGTAGAGACTTGGTTTATTTACTGTGGTTTACACGCAGGTTATACTTCACGCTGAAGAAGAAGGCCTCAGCAATGTCAGTGACGGTCAGTCCCTGTGATGTCCCCGTTGAATGGAGCTTATCCAGCCGCACGCTGAAGGACAAACCCTATAAAAGCCTGCACTGTGAGTAACAAAACAAAGTGGATGAACAAAACTACATCTGGCTAAGCTAAGATAATCAATTAGATGTTATCATTATCAGCTAAATCCTTGATAACCTTACATTTTGTTTTTATTTATTTATTTTCAAGAGGTGACTTTAATCACTGGCTGGTTCCACATGCAGCAGGTTTTCTTAGTTCAGACAGGAACTATGCACAGCTAAAAGTCCACAAAGCTAAATCAGTTAGGCAGACGTCAGTCACGAGCATGCGGGATCATCCAAGAAGATGTCCGAGTCCATGCGAGGGTCAGGGTTCGTAATGTCGTCATCCCCGCCTGTCACTGGACTACCACCGTGCAACCTTGAAATAAGCCCGAGTGGCCACTGACCAATCTCAACTTTTAGATAAAAATTGTCCAAATGCCATAAAATTTAAACTTTTTATAAAAATGTCTGGGGCCACTGCTCAGCTTGTAAAAATGCGACTGTCACCTGACAAATTTGCTAAAAAACTCGAATTTAGGTCGTCGCGTGTTGCGATTTTGGAATCTGTGTCTGTAGTTTAAAGATTGTCTTTTTTGTGTTTTTAGCATGTTCTTGTACCATTTTTCTCATAAAAGACCTACTTAAAAGAATTTGCGATTAAAACTGATTTTTTTTGTATTACTTAATTCAAATCACGTTGAATCCGAAAACGAGATGCTTGAAAATGCTCAAACTAATGACACAGCTACTGAAATGGGCATGCCAAAGTCTCCCCTCCCCAGCACGCATCCTGGCCCGTTCACGCTTAGTTGTGCGAGACATAATGAGTGTTCAAGTGACGAAGAGGCTGAGACGTTTGGATCCATATGCAACAAGGTTTTAATGACGACAAGGAGAAGGTAAACACAAGACAAGGCGTAGTCCGGAAACAGGCCAGGGTCAGAGCAAGGAGCGAGGCAGGAGACGAAGAAACAGGCAGGGGTCAAACACAGAGAGGCAGAAGAGAATAAATGCTCAGATTGACTACACCGGAGAAACAATTCAAGACTTCACATGGAGCAGAGTGGTGAGCAGGGTTAAATATAGTTTGGTGATTAACTTGAAAGGGAAACAGCTGGTGAAGGCAGGAGTGGTTGGCAGATGCATTATGGGACATTGAGTGAGGAAGGGAACAGATGTAGTCAGTACTCTGGTGAGGCCTCCCTCTGGTGGTCAGAGGAAGTCACGACTGGTTGAGTCCTGACAGTTCAACACTCGTGCTGTAGCGAATTTGATTCTTGCTCAAAATTGTATGACTGGATTGATCCAATATTGTGGTTTTCGTTCGATGACGTCATCACTATAACCAGTCCACTAGCTTTAGCACAGAGCTTTCAGCGCTTGAATATACACAACTTTTAAAAGGTCACGCTACAACATAAAGTCATTACATTTAAATGTAAACATCTGTGGTTCAGAGCACACCCACATGAAGAAAAGAGCTTCTTACCATAACGCGGTTTACTCTTGCGATGGTGGACTTTGGACTCCTCTGTTTGGAGTGTGAAACTTAAAAAAATAATAATTCCGGACAGGACTTTGACTTTAACTGCTACTTCAAATCAAGGGGAAGGGCTAAGGGGAAGGGAGAAGAGGAGTATTCGGATCAGGCCTTAGAATTTGCTTCAGAATAATCCAATTCATAGACCTAAAAATTAACATTTCATGCATTCTGAGCCTTTTTTAATGTTATTTTTAGAATAAAGTTACAGTTCAGTGTACTTGTACTGGTAAGTCACATTTATAAATCAAAAAGCCCTTTTATCTGTAAATTCTCTGCAGCAGTTCAAGGTTGTTTACGTCTTCTGAAAATCATTTCTCCCAAACTTGACTGTAGATATCTGCTTATCAGCACATTGCTCTCGCTTCTCCAAGTTTAAAGTACGAACATAAAGGACGAAACATGAGTGTGCATAATGATTCCTGCTTGTTTTAAATATTTCCAAGAAGAAGAAGTGAACATAAGAATGTTATTAGACAAACTGAGAAGGCTTACTGACGCTGTGAAATAAAACTGAGCTCTGCAACACTGCAAAAACACACACAGCTGGAGAGCCAACTCATTAAATACACTCTCAGGATCAAACACAGAATTGCACTGGGAGCTCAGACTCTGGAGCTAAAACCTGGCTCACTTCATGCTAGACTCAAAGTCGAACTAATGAGTCAGATATCCGACCTAAACATGAGTTGCAGAAAAAGTAAAAATCTCTTCATGTTGTGTTTCTTCATCATGTTTGGAATAATTCACATGCTTGGTTTTTTTTTTTTTTTAACGTGTGCAAATAACATGGCAAAGTTATAAAGTGACGCATGAATCATTCAGACTGTGAGCTTCTGGGTTCCTCAATGCCAGCTTGAATTATTCACTTTGATTCTGTTACATTGGGTCTCATTTGAGCAAGGAGACATGAACATTAAATTTTTAAAAAAGTTTAAAAAAAACAAGCTGCTGTTTGGATGTTTAATCACCATTTGTGCATGTAAGTGAAGAGTTACCACCTTGAAGGACAAATATAAATAACTATGTAGAGGTCTAAATGTGGAGCAATTTTGACGTGTACAGGAAACATTCCCATTGTTCGGAAGACGAAAAACAGTCTGCCCTACTTTTTTCTTGTCATCGTTTTCTCTAACGAGATAATCCAGAACGAAGAATGAAGCGTCTCCCTCTTCCTTTCCTGCATGGAGACACCGAGACTTCACCTGTTTGAAAACACTCCACAAAAGTTGTTTTTAGTCGCTTTTTTACTTATTAGTAGATCTACATCCTTTCAACGTATTAGTTCAATCTCACGCACCAGCCCCTCCCTTAATTTCCCCGAAACAAACGTTGACAGATCAACAGAATTTAGGTCTTCCGAGCGTTTCTGCATGGTGCGGTCACTGAGCTCCGGACATCGGCAGCAAAACAAAGCAGTTTATTAGAGAAAATGTGGAACCCCAGAACTAATGCTTATAAAATCGATGGATTAAATAGTGTCAAAACTTTTTCGGAAAAACTGTTTTGTTTTGCTGAAGATTGTATAAAAATGACAAAAGCGTAGCAGCAGCCTGAGTAGGGCCGAGTAGCTGTTTGGGTCCTCTAATGTTCAGAGTTCATTGAACACATCATGCACAGATTCTCGTCTGTGCTGTGATCTGTCAATCAGCCTGTTCGGAGGTTTGGGGAAAATAAATAGAGGAGGGCTGTTGCATGAGACGGATTGAAGACGTTTGAGGAGCGTAGACTCAATAATAAAGAAAAAGAAAGAAAATAGACTAAAAACAACTTTTGTGGAGTGTTCTTCTGCTGTTTTTCTTGATAACCACAAAATAAAGAGACTTAAAACAGATGAAGTCTCTGCAGGAAAGGGAGAGCGGGACGCTTTCTTCTTCGTTATTGATTATCTCGTTATCACGAGAAAACGAAGTTAGTTTTCTCGTGATAACGAGATATAATATTGTTTTCTCAAGAAAACAATTTAAAAAAAATAAGTAGGGCAGGCCGCTTTCGGCTTTCGTATCATTGTAAGTCTTATTGCTGATCTAAAGTTACATTTTTTTCTTTTCCAAATTAGCCAACAATACCAATGAATACTAGTGTTCCTTTCAAAAATAAACTTGACTTCAGTCAGAAAACACTTGTAGGACCGTCTTTTCTGCCTTTCTGTCTAATGAAAAGCTACGACTTCAGTAAATTAACATTTTAAAGCAATTCTTAGAAACATTTAAAACTGTAAGTTCTCATCCATCTAGAGCTGTGCTTAAAATTCAAGATACACTCCAGGTTGTATTTAGTATTTTAAGATACATTTGAAATAAAAATTTGAAAAGCAAAACTGTTATTTATGCTCATTTATTTTAATAATGTCTGAACTTCTAGAGTTTTTTTTATTTCTTTGTATCATATATTCAAGGCTTCAGAGTGTATCATGCTGAAACAGAATTAACTGGTCCGTACTGTACTACTCCTTACTGTACTAGACCTCTCAGTGGAAACGAGGATTTAGCGTCATTTATCAGATACTCATTTGTCTGTATAAAGGTGTTGTACAGTCAGATACATGCATCAAAGAGAATCTGGGGTTTTTGTGTTCTTACTTGAATTCCTATAAGAGCCCATATCATGCAAAAACAACTTTTTTGAGCTTTTAAGTGTGTTATAATGTTAATTCCTCACAACCCCCCAAAGTGGTATTTTGCTCAATTTCATCCATTTCTGAGCCCCTCCCAATCCACGAAAACGAGTAGATTCTCACATTGTGATGTCACAAAATGGAGAACAGCCCCTTCCAGGAAGAGTCTTTGCTGCCAGCACCGCCCGCAGGCTAACACACACAGCTGCTTTCTCTGCAGAGATATAGCATGATCGGCGGAACATTTATATGCATTCATCTCTCCAAAATTTTGGATGCTGTTTGTTTTTGTGGGCAAAATACTGACACACTACTGTGGCCAGCTCTAGGTTGACATCTTGAAATAGGAGGCACCCACAAGGAGCGAAAGGTGGAGCCTCAGAGATCGAGGCCTCTTACTTTCTGTTAGGGAAAGAAGCTTGCAAATATAACTAATATTTCATTAAAAATCATTCTTTGGTGTGCAAAACGTAATATATTATCATTTATATGGATATAGCTTACTCTGAAAAGCTCAAGAAAAGCAAGATATAGGCCCTTAAATGTTGATCCTGCTTACAGGTGTCTATTTAATCAAAAGTGTCTTTGTTTTGTTCAGGGAGCTCCAAAAAAAGCAAGCCAGAAGTGTGGTGGCGAGGTCCAGGATCTGAGGAGAAATTACACAGTTTTACCGGCAAAGCAGTGGACACCTACAGTGGTCCTTCCCGCCCCAGCGCTTCACTCTACATCCTGAGACTGCGTTGCAAACAGCAAAACACCAGAGCCGCCGTGTACCTCCACGAAGGCACAGGACCCTCCGGCGTGTTTCCCTTACTCCCAGCTGACTCCCGGTTGCACACTCTGGGCGTGGGCATGACCAGCGTCACTCTGAGCTGGGCACCCAGCGCCTCCATCGCCAGCCACACCCACGTTGACAACGGCTATGACTATTGTGTCCTCGTCAACTCGGATCAGAACTACCCCAGTCTCTGCGCTGCACAAAAGGTCATCATGAAAGAACAAGAGGAGAAAGAAGACAAAAAGGAGAGGGGGAGGAGAGTGACTGCGTGGCCGATTTTGAAGGAATGGTGGTGGCAGCAGTGGGACACGTATGCCGACGTTCAGAGTTCAATATCCGATCCCGCCGACGAGTATGCAGATCTGCAGTGTGTGTGTCAGGGGACAGAAACTGTATGTACGGTCTCCGAGCTCCTTCCCGACACCCCGTATTACTTTGATGTGTTTGTGATTGACCGGGTGAACGGCACCAGCGCCGCGTACAAGGGGACGTCTGCTCGGACACACGAGGAGGCTCGACCTTCAATCACCCCACTGAAAGACGGAGAGCTGCGGTGGGTGACCTTTAAAGACAGAGGTTCATTCGTTGGCAACAAAGCGGCCTCCTCACCTTACAGAGCTGCGATAAAAACGTGAAAATGAAGGTGTCCGTGTCAGCGAAGGGGAAAGTTTTGACCTCCCAGGTTGTGGGAGTTGATTTGGTGCACATTTGGTTGCAGGGAAGTCCTTCGTACCTCATCCACTTGGAACGAGATGGACCCACAGCGAGTCAGATCTCTTCTGGTACAGAACAAGCCCTGATAAATGGATTAATGGCTTCAGTTAAATTGCAGGTTTCGTCAGCTTACCACCGCAGAGGAGTCCCATCTCTGCCCTCCACCTTACAGATAAAATCCTTTAACCGGTTGCGTGGCTGTAACAGCGTTACCATTGCTTGGATGGGTACGGAAGAGAGAAGCCTGTACTGTGTGTATCGCAGAAAGGTTGGAAGCAGTGAGACAGAGGCTGCCGACGTTTTATCGTCTCCAGCTCCCTGTCTGGGGCCCGAGTCCCGCTCCGACACTGAGAGAGTTCTCTGCAAGTATTTCCAAGAGCTGAATCCCCGGCGGGCTGTCACTACCGCTGTGATTGGGGGCCTGGAGCCAGGCACGGCCTATGTGTTTGATGTCTATCTAATGAGACGCTGGGGGATCCCTATCAAGTATAAAAGTAAGATGGTGAAGACCAGAAATGAATGTTAAGCTGCCGCCCCCTGGAGGAGGCTTTTAAACTGTCCCGATTCAAGGGGAAAAGAAAGCATCAGCTGTGGATGTGCTGGACCAAATGTTCAAAGCCATTTGATTGTTGTGGAAAGCCTGTAGCATAACAAGGAGATGGAGAAGCTACATTCAAACTCCACCTACAGTTTTGAGTACAAGCTTTTTTGGAGAAGGATCTGCACACCAGCAAATGTTCATTTACGATACAGCTGTGGTGTGCTCGTCATTTAGTTCCTCATCGTCGATCATGATCATAACGTGCCATTTGTCTAAGTGCTTATTCAAACCACAAAGGGCCGGCAAGTTTGTGATGGCAAAAAAGTCAGGACAACAAAGACTGTGCCAAATATGCAATAGAAGCAGATGGGGCAATAGTTAAATAACATCTGAGTCAGAGGACTTGCTGTGTGTACCTCTTGTGTTGCATATTGTACAGATTTAGATGGGAGCAAGCTAAGAAAGTTCAAAATCTGTGTGATTTTTTTGTGTTTTTGCTTTCGCATGAAGCAGTGGGAAATACTTTGTAAATTGTCTTTGATGTTTTCTTGTGCTGCTGCGAAATCACCAATAAATGCTTGGGTATCTGTACATTCTTACCTGACTGACTGACAGCCGACTCAGTGAAGCTGACAGCGAAAACAACGCAGATTTGCAGAGGTTAACACCCTGTCAACCGACAAAGACAACATGAAGTAGCCAAATTAATCCAGATAAATCTTACTGCTCAAATTACAACCCTCATTGTTGGAGAGATCATTTCAAAAGGAGAACTAAAGGAAAAATTTTTTTTTAATTTAGAATATTACAACCAGTGTTTAGATAAAACTGAGGACATTTTTTAATCTAAGACACTAATATTAGAATTAAAGAAGTTCAATTTATCAAAATGATAAATGAACATACCACCAACTTGGAAAGACACAAGTGCCAAAACAATGAAGCTATATTTTAAAAACATATTTTTTATACTTTTTTAGAGGATTTCAATTGAGATGACTGTTAATTGAGGTATTAAAATAACTTTAAGTCAATATATCCTGGATTTATTATTTTTTAAATGTAAAATTGCATTATAAACCTATTTCAAACACATTTAAATTTTTGCCAGTTAAATTTTATGCTAAAAATATTCTTCCATCAGGTTGAAAATTTAGCTAAATTGGTGAGAATTTCCCAAAAATCATAAATTTCAGCGTCTGCTACTGTTAAAGTGTAATTTAAAAAAAACAAAATAAAAATTTGTAAAATTGTACATCGATAAAAACTAGGATAAAGAAGTGAATGAATAAAATACCAATTTAAAAATAAAAAAGCAATAATGATGAAAATTTAGTTTTCTTAAATGAAGGGAAACTTGTTTTAAGTCTTTTTTCGAATTTTACTCACTTTTTCTTGGTCAAATGTTTTAAAGCTTATTAAAAGTTTGACCGAAATGCTAAAACAACGTATAGCAGCGCGTGCGTACCTCTCCGCCAATAGGAATGTGTTTTTAGATGTTGACGCAAGAACGTACAGTTACGTCGGACGTACGACGGCGGGCCAGGGCGCCAAATTAACCTGACTAAGAGAAGTACCGCCGTGGAGGACAGATTTCTTCGACTTCACGCAAACATTTAAAAAAAAAAAACCAAACCGACATTGCGCTTTAGGTGCTCAGTCGTTCACTTTTAACCCAGTGAAGCATATTCCACACGTATTTCTAACTAGAGCGGTCGCGATGGGTTTGCTCGAGCGATGCCAGGAACTCTTCAGAACCTCCAATTTGTATGAAGTGCTGGGAATAAACAAAGACGCATCGGAAGCGGAGATAAGGAGGAGCTACTACAAAGTGTCGCTGCAAGTGCACCCGGACAGAGCCCCTGAAGACCCGCAGGCGACGGAGAAATTCCAGGTTAGCTCTTTTTTTAAAAATACCCGTTAGCCTTCGAACAACAAAATAAGCTAGGTATCAATGTTAGCTAACGAAGCTAACGTCCATGTTAGCTAAAACATGGCGTTTACATCTGTTATTTTAAACCTAACCACATATATTCTTTCTTATTTATAGGTTTAAGTAAATTTTTCTGGACACGTTTCGTTATCTAAATAGAATCAACGCTGTAATTACAATTAATGGTCTTTATTTTGTTGAAATTCGTGTTTTTTTCTTTTAAATCTTTTCAGTTTGCATGTTTACTCAGTCATTAAAGCATCACCTAAATGGGAGCTTTTTACCAATAGTTTTGTAATATTTATAGCAAGACAAGTTCTTTTAATTAAATCAATCGTTTCATGTTAATACACTTATGTGTACTCTGATCCTCTTATAACTTGTCACAGGTGTTGGGAAAGCTCTACGCAGTTCTAACTGATCAGGAGCAGAGAGCTGTTTATGATGAGCAAGGAGTGGTTGATGAAGAGTCAGACGTCCTTCGTCAGGACCACTGCTGGGAAGACTATTGGAGATTGCTCTTCCCTAAGGTACTGAACATTATTCTATTCATCCAAGTAAGCTCGTTCTATTATTATAAATGCTGAGAAGTGGTGTTTTCAACACATCCTGACTTCACTTTGTTTTCTAGGTGACAGTGCAGGACATCCTGGAATTTGAGAAGAAATACAAAGGCTCGGACGAGGAGCGCGAGGACGTGATCCGGCTTTACGTGCAGCACGAAGGAGACATGGACGAGATCATGTCGTCGGTTCTGTGCTCCTCGCAGGAAGATGAGCCCCGGCTGTGCGGCATCATCGAAGCCGCCATCAAGAGCGGAGAGGTTGAAGCCTTCCCCTCGTTTACGCAGGAGAGTGACAAGAAGAAGAGGGCTCGTCGGAAAAGGGTGAGATTTGGAAACCCCGTGGGGGTGGTGTCAGGTTGAAGTCATTAACTCCATTCTGTCAACTTCATTCTGATAATCATTTTAGGCTGACAGAGAAAAAGAAGAAGCGGAGGAAATGCAAAAAAAAGATGGGCCTCGATGACAAAGATGACAGTCTTGTCATGATGCTTAAGGTGAGCTTCATTAGCATCTGTAATTCAGCTACTATTTTTCCCTCGGTGTAACTCCCTTTTTTTATACATTTTTCTACAGCAACGACAGCAGTCCAGGGAGAAGAATTTTAATAGTTTCCTGTCAGACCTGGAAGCAAAATATTCTAAAAAGAGTTCAAAACCCCAGAAGGGAAAAAAAGGAAAGAAATAAATGTCAGCACCGTTTCTTTTTTAAGGACTTCCAAATAAAGATTTTTGTCAGCATTGGTCTCTTATTGAAATGAATGTAAATGGCTCCTGTATATCCTGTAATATGTATTTGTTATGACGCTAATAAATGTATAATTATAAAACATTGTATAAACCTTTATTTTGTTAAAACAAGTGGTGCCTTTAAAGCTTGATTGTCTCATTAAATTTAATTTTCACCCATTATAAACATCAATTAGATGTTATGACAGAAACTTGCTTTTATTTACAAAAAGGAGAATAAATGAAATAGTATGTACACACAATTAACAGATTTTCAAAGAATAATTTACACGTCCTACATTGTAGGTGTTTTTGAACAGAATAGCCAGAAATTACTGGCAGCAGCTTTTAAAGAAAATCTGATATTCTTCATTTATGAATGGGAAGTTCTGCACTGATGGATGCCACCTCAGGTGTAGCATCAATTGAGTCATTATTTTCACTGTCAGAGGAAACCCGTTCCCTGCATAGATAAATACTGCTGCACAGAGAATGCATAAAGTTAATAAACACGTTCACCAAATACAGATTACATTCACACTTCCATTATTTCCACTGTATTTGAAACGCATTACTTTTTCTTTTTGTGTGTTTGGCAGACTTAATTATTGAGTGGAATATAAATATTATTAAATAAAAAAAGAAAGAAGTTGTTTGTCTACGGAAAAGCATCCTGGGGTGCTGTGGAAAGACGGACGGATGGCAGATCAGAAGGATGCTACAAGCCGGGTCTGCTGGCTCTGGATGAGATGCCTCCTCGGCTGTGGGACCGATGTGCGACTGGGGCGGGCGCTGAGGGGGCAAATGAAGCCAAAAAACATAAATAAACAAAAGCAGAAGATCTGCAATCTCAATCTTCTTTCAGAGTGTAAATTATTCTGGGAGCCAGGTGCCAATATTACTGAAATTAAAATGGCCTGATCTTCTTTTTAGTTAAGTTATATTTTCTGCAATTATTTAAAAAAAACAAATGAGAAAGTACGGCTGGGTATCGATTATAATTTCCAGATTCAATTCTGAATTTTTTTTCTTTCGATTCTTCAATGTTACAAATTTGTTTAGAACTACATTAATAATCCACAATATATTTTAAATATATCTATATTAATCTGATATAGTTAACATACTGTAAAAATGTATTAGTGAAATAATTAAATTGTTAATAGAATGCAGTATTACATGGTTTCTCAAAAGGAGAAGTTCTTAAAAAGTGTTCAGATCATAAACATTGTTCTGCATCCCCTGGAGGATGTTTCTGTTTGGCCACTAGGTGGTAGCATTACACCTCGTTCCAGAAGAAGAAGACAGTTTCATGTGTTTTGGACCCCACATGATTACTTTAAAAAATGTATTTAAAAGAGTTTGTAAAATTCATACCTGTGAGTTAATAAAGATGTTAATTTATTCAGCAAAGTATGTTTACGTTGACCAAGTGTTATTATTAGCCGTCCTATTGGAAATTCCATTAAGCATTAGCATCAAGCTAGCAAACTTTAGCTTTATGTGTTAAATTGATTTATATTTTTATGAATTGGTTGTTGATCTGTTAAGCTTAATCGATTAAAATCAATTATTCGATTTCATTAACCCAGCACTATGAGAAAGGATTTGATTTTTTACCTTTTTAGTTCTGAGTGATGAATTGAAAACTGCCAAAGCTTTAAAAAATACCTTTTATAAACCTATTAAAAGGTTTCAAAAGGCAATTGCTATAAGCTAAAACAGCTTTTAAAATCTACAAAAAAGGGTTTTAAAAGTTATCAAAAATGTCTCCAAATGCCATAAAAAATATATATTTTAAAAGATGTTTAAGTAAGTTTGAAAAGCTACAGTACTGAAACATCTTTTGAGTTATTTAACCCTTTAACACCCGAGGTACTTAAACACAAAATCTTTAACATACTGTAACTTTCCAACTGTCATTTACGATCATTAAATCAAAAAACATTAACAGTGGAGCTCAAGTGTTAAAGGGTTAAACCTCCTTAAATAATATTTAATAAGCTTTAATAAGCTATAGAAAAACAAATACAATTTCACTTTTTAACTTTTAGAGCCTAAAGCTATTATATTTAACCTATAATTGATTATTTTATTATCTTTTCTTGCCATTGAAATTAATAGACCAAGCTATTACTTATGATACTCACGACATTTTCTCCATTGATTTTTCTAAGTTTGTTTTGTTTTACTGTTAAAATGTGCTTCGAAAAATTCCTAATCTCTACAGAGTGAGACCTATGTCCGACATATTTTGCACAAAAGCTCAATTTATGTTTAAAAGAGGCTCATAAAGTAAAAGGAAGTGGTGGAGCTGAGAGGTTACAGAGCATTTAAATAGATATTTCACTAAATTTGTTAAACCATAAATGTGCATCCATAAAAACAAAAAGGTTTTGTCTTTTAATAGCCCTAAAAATGCTTAAAGTCTTATTGATTTCAGCAATCAGATGTGATTTATCCAGAGGAATTGCAAATCAAGTTTTGTTTTGTATTCTTCTTTCTCTTTTTTTTTTTTTTTTGAGGGGGGGGGGGGGGGAATTTTAAGATGATGAAGTAGTTTTAAGATTCAATATTTTTATATATTTTATTTAATGCAGAATTTTATCCTTAAACCCAAAAAAGAAAATCACCAGTTATCACCTCTTTCATTGTGAAAATTTCCTTGAAAGTCATTAAAACACTTTAAAATTCTAGTCTGGTTTGTTCATTTGTCCCCAAAAGAAGTCTAAAATAAATTGTTTGGATGAATGAGATTTTCTAAATTGAGAATACTTTTTTGATTTTTCCAACTGTTTGTTTTGTGAAAGAGCTCATTTACTGTTAAAATACGCTTTAGAAAATGCCTAATCTGTACAAAGTGTGACCTATGTCCGATACATATTTTGCACAAAAGCTCAATTTATATTAAAATCGGCTCATAAAGTCTAAAGGAATGATGGAGCGGAGGGGTTTCCATCCACCCTTTTTAGCTGTATCTATTAAAGTGAAATAAAAACCTCAAAAAGTTGTTGCAGTTTGTGAAAATAAAGAGTTTTTGAAGTCATGAAAGCCTCGAGGAGCTTTTATTTTTGTTCCACCGACCTGGGACGGCGGCTTGTGACTCGGCGTCGCTGTCGTCTTTGATGGGCGAGTGCCCCAGCGGGTGGTGTGGAAACGAATCCAAGAAAGACGAGCTGCTGATGCCGAGACTGATGCCGGTCACGCCGATTCCCAGAGAGTCTGCTCACACCAAGGAGTATGTCAATGATTAACCCTGTAAAACCGGAGCTCCAAGTGTTTTTGTGCTTTTATTTACTGCACGTGTCAAAGTCCGGGGGCCGGATCCGGCCCTCCAGATCATTTTAATTTACTGTTATTAATGTCTAGATGTTATCTTGAGCTTATTTCTAACTTGTATAATTCTGACAAAATATATTTTTATGGAAAGTAAAATATTGAGTGATTTAAGGTTTAAGTTGATTTATTCTGAAATAATATTCCTGCCTTTTTATTATTCATGACTATGCTAAGAAATACAGCTTTAAAAATTGGCATTCTGCGAGCTTATTAAAATATTTTGCAGCTTACTAAGATTTTTTAGGCTATTTTGAAGTTTAGCTAATAATTCAGGTACATGTTAGCTATTTTGGCTTTTTTCAGTCTTTTAAGTCCATTTTGGAATTAGGCTAATATTTTAACTACATGCCAGCTGTTTTGGCTAATTTAGGCTTTTTCAGTTTTTAAGACTATTTTGAAGTTTAGCTATTTTTTGGGGTTTTTTTAAGCTAATTTGTCATTTAGCTAATATTTTAGATGGCTATCATTTTCAGCGTTTTCAGCTATTAGCTTCAGTGATTTCAGCTATTGATTTCGGCCCGGGACCTAAGGTGTGTTTTGAATTTTTCCATCCTGTGCAATTTAGTTTAACACCCCTGAGTTACTGTAACTTTTTATTTGTTAACACGATAATTTCAGCAGATTCTGAAGGAGAAAAGCGGCCCCAGTATACAGTATGTTAAAGATTTTGTGTTTAAGCATCACCAGCGACGCCTCAGATGTCAAAGGGTTCAAATCGGAGCTGTCCGAACAAAAAGTGGAATTTCTGACCTGCGGCCATGGAACCTCTTCCCGCCCGACCCGGCCCGATGTTGTCCAGAATGGTAAAGGAACGCTGGTACGGAGTGTCTGACTGAAAAACAACATCCAGCATGCTAACATGTATAAACATTCCAAATAGAATGTGACAGGAAAGTAGGCTCTCACCCTATACGTGTGAGTTGTGTTTGGGCGCGAAAAGATGTCCAGAAATTGGTGTCGATCCCGCGGAATCAAACCTCCGGCTTCGTCGTTTATAGCGCTGTGAGCGCGGCTGGTCGGCCCTTTCTGACGCTAAAAGCACAAAAAAAACATTGAAAAAAAAGCTTTCAAGTCATCTGTATGAATCATATTTACAGGGTAACCAAACACCAAATCAACTTTTTTTTTGTCTGTTGACCTCTATAAATTTGTTGGTAGATCCCAATTTTTTGACAAATTAGAATAAACTTGTTTAATTCCTGAAAACACAGTCTCAAACCGTCAGTGTGCTCCCCCCTACAGGTTGAAATGAGGTATAGTTGAATTTTGTGATTGGTCAACTGGTGTAATTCCAAGAAATTCCCCGTTATCGTGCTCTGCAGCTCCCTATAAAAGCCCCGCCAATAATTGATTCTGTAACGGTTGCTAGTTAGCGTTAGCATAGCTCATAGGTGTACTGGCTGTTTTCTGTTGTCAAAAATCTGCTGGGTTGTACAACTTTCTGCTGGACTTGGTTGTCATGGAACAGAGGTTGACTGCAATTGGCGAACTTTGTCCAGGTGATGGATTCGCAATGAACATTTCACTCTGGATTGTTTGTTTAATATGTTAGCTCCGCTCCCTTTTTTCAACTCAGTCACTCCTTAAAGCTGTTTTCTCTACCTGTGAGAGTTTTGGATGCTGCCCTGCGTGGGATGATTCCAAGTCTGCCGTTCCAATGGGGGGTAGGAGGGTGTTTCGGCTCAGAGCCAACAGGGGGGACGTCAGAGGGTCGCTGGCTGTAGGGCTGTGAAGGAAGAAATCACAACTTCCAAAAGCTCCTTGAGACAGATTTTCATTTTGCTTCCTATTTTTTTCCTAAAACGAACATTTATGAGTCACGTGACCTTTCCACCTCCAGCTCCCAAATCCATTTCTGCAAAGAGTGACTTAAAAAGAACTTTATTCACTAACGTACAGCCGTTTCCCCCGGATGACTTCATCCAGAGAAACTCCCCCCGTGCTGGACTGACTGAAGCTCGGAACCAGAGGCAGCAGGTTTCGAGGGGGCGGGTTTCTGCGCCGTGCTGACTGCGCGGTGCGCGACAGCGAGGAAGAACTCAGCTCCAGGGCTCGCCGGGGGCGGAGTTTGTTGGAGGGAGCGGCGCTGGACCCGAGTCTGTGAGCTGGAAGCTCGTCCTGGTCCCTGAGGGGGATTATTTAGACCTATTTTACCTATTTGATTAGGAGATTTGTTGTTAAATAAACAATATTAAAAGTAAATTAAAAGGGAAAGACATTTTTTTCTGTAAGAGAATGTGGTTAAATATAATTAATTTAAACAGAATCTCGAAAGCAAAAGCGAGTCGGATTAACGTACTGGTTTCTGTCCATCTGGCCCAGGTTCCGGTGTTGCAGGGGAATGCTCTGGATCACCATGAGGTCGGTAAAGTTGTGCTGGGCGGCTGTTGCTCCCACCGCCGCCCTTCCAGTCTGGGGAGTGATTACATGTGAATCAGCCTAATAGTTAGAGAGGAGATGCCAAAAATTGCAGAAATTTTGAAGATTTTCAAGGACAGATATAGCAGCAGAAAAGCCCACAAGGTAATTAATATACACTGATAAAAGTGGTTATTAATCATGCAGTAAAGACCCCGAAATCTGCAACGCCAGCACTAAAAACAGATCATCCCCTAGATTTTATATTGCAGTTAATTCAAAGAAAAAAAATGTTAAGATTCTAATTTAAAAAGAGGATGTTTTCTTGAAAAAAAAAGCCTCTACAGACTCTAGTTTGGCTCCAAGTGAGAGTTACATACAGTGGAAGGCCTTCTCTGCTTTTTGGATTTCCATCTGGACTTTTGCTTTGAGCCCCTCGCCTCTGTGTTCTTTAGGGAGGAGTGGGCAAAGAAAGACGAAAAGAGTCGAGAGATCCGCACAATACAAGGACAACAGAATGATACAGGGAAGAAAAGAAAAGGACAAAAACAGAGAGAAACATTGAGGAGATGAAGGGCAGAGAGGGAAGGAAAGGAAAACAGTGATATACAGGTTAAGAACAAAGACTGAAGTAAAGAACAGGCCATAACAACAAAAAGCACTTGATATAATATTCATTAAATTTGGTTTTTAAGATGTTTTTATGTAACACTATTTGCTTAAATTCATAAACTAGTGAGCATTTTCACAAATTCTGTAAAGCCCCACTCCGATGAAAATTGTGTTTATGTGTCATTTTTCTTATGATAAAAGACACACACAAAGAAAATTAAGATTAAAGCTGAATTTCTGAGGATTTCTACAGGAAAGATGATAAAATGCTGTTTCAAAACGGTTGTAGTTGTGACGCAGAAGCCACACCGGCAAGCCACAAGTTCCCTGCTCCGCTCCATTCTGATGCATCAACACATTTCTTCTGCTCCTACATGAGGTCTACGTTAGTCAGCCATAATTCTTGTCCTTACTACTGCTGGTGGTTTAATCCAAAACACTGTTGTGCAGCCAAAGATATTATGTGCTTTTTTTTTTTTAAATAACAAACAGATCTTAAAGAAAATAAAACTTTGTAGAACTAATGTAGAAGATAAACTTTACAGTTTATTTTACGGTTTCAGGAGATCCTCAGACATAAATTCACCAATAAAATTTAATCTATGCTAAAAGAAACTATGAATTATTTTTTTCCAATGATTAAAAATACACTTTTGAATGACCGGGAGGTAAAATCGAGGGTAAATGAGCCTGTTTGGCATTTGAGCCCCGGCAGCAGACATCATGTTGGATTAATATGGCTATTTGATGGAATAGAATTTAGATTTTTTTTGATAAAAATTGAATAATCATAACTAAAAGAGCACTGGGAATGCTTTTAGAATACATCAAAAGATTATCTGAGAGGGACTTAAAAAAGTAAGACAAATGGTGAAAAATATCTTTTAAAAAGTTCAATAAATGGTAACAACGCCCCCCTGCTGTCTTCCAGGTTCTGCCTGAACCACTGACCTGGTATAGTGGACCAGCTGTAAAGGGCGGCATCCGGCTCTGACCCAGTTTGGGTAGCGTCGTGGACAGAGTGGACATCAGCAGCAAAGCATCCTGGGAGTTTGGCTGTACAAGGCTAACGCTTCCAGAGATCGTTTCATCGTCTGGTGAGGAGGCGTTCATCAAAAATAAGTTAAATGAAACGCAATTAAAAAAAGATGAGCATGAAGAAAAAGGGACTGAAAAGCCTCACACGAGCAGTATGCCCAGTAGCTTTGGAGCAAGTCTTTCATCCAGCCCACCGCCTCCTGCCACACATCATCAAACAGCAAGTCCAGAACTGCTTGACGACGACTCTCGTGTGGCGAGACGGGAGGTAGACAGTGGTGCCTCTGGACCCACTCGGAGCAATCCTCCTGCCCCTCATCCCTTTAGAAGACACAGACAACATAAATGTGCAGCAAAAATAAGCTCAAAACAGCTGCTTAACGTAAATAACTTACACATCCCTGCAATCAAAAGCCAGGAATTCCTCCATCAGACCCTCCACTTCAATCTCCTGGGGAGTTTCTTGACCTCTGAGGCTGCTAGAGTCATGAGGAGGGTCATCGAAGTCTACTGAGCAGGACCTGATGAGAGGAGCTCTCCTGCCCTGAACGTTCAACCTTCAACCACCAAGAAAACACACTCAAAATCCAGAGCATTGATCCAGCCAGGAAGCAGGAAATAAGTTAGGGCTGCCACAAACGATTATTTTAATAGTTGACTAATCACTGATTATTTTTTTTTTTTTTTTAACTTGTCCTGTCCAACAGCCGAGCAAGCAGATACGGGCTGAGAGCCTCTTGCGTTGGACAGATTTTATTGTCCCAACAGGGGTTTATTAAGTATAAACCCCTGTTGTATTTCATGCTAAACTTTATTTATTTTAATTATGTTGTATCTTTTTCTTTTTTTTGTTGGACCGGACGGAAACAAAAGGGAGGGGGGGGGTAGAAGAGTGGGGTTAAGAGAACAAAGAAGGTAACACAGAGTAGCAACATCCTATAACAACCAGGTCTAAATAACAATCTGGAATGGGCGGGGCCTGTCTACACACACACTCAGTTACACAGATACCTTTTGGCTAGACTAATCTTTACCTTTAAAGTTGTCAAAAATGTACACAATACCACTGCAGCTCTCACACACAATCATAGAAGCTGACCAAATAAAGCCTTTCATTCCATCACACATTCTGTTAGTGCGAGGTGAGCTGACACCTGTGCTCAGGTGAGTGTTTATGTTTTGCTGATGTGAATGTTGATGGAATGTATAGAAGGAGAGAGAGCCCGGCCATCCCCACGCCAAGGCCCCCCACCGGGCGGCAGCAGCAGCCCGGACCCCCCAACCACCCGCCACGGAGCCATGGAGAGAACCAGTCAGCCGCAGAGTCCCGGCAGACACCCAGACCAGGGCACGCGGGACCGCGCAGAGGCCCCGCGCCCGAGAGCCGGAAGCACGGGAGCACAGAGAGGCGGACCCCGCCCAGCCAGAGGAGCAATCCCCCACAACCCGGAGGGCAACACAAGGCCCACACCCAGAGAGCCCCCAACCCAGAGGAGTAGCCCCACCACCCAGCAGTACGAGCATCCCCCGCCCACCCCAGGCACGAGCCAGAGCTCCTCAGGACGGCCCGCTTCTATGCTCCAGACGTCCGCCGCGCCCGCCGCAGGAGGTCCAGGGGAGCCAGGAGGGGCCGCCCACCCGCCCAGCAGAGGGACACCCACGAGGAACGAGGTCCCAGGGGATGATGTTAACAGGCCTGACAGGCACACCCACTGATGGAATCCTGGAGAGGCCCAATTCTCGGGAGCCGGGACGAGCCCGAACCACCGAGACCTGGACACCCCATGGCTCGATGTAGTTTGATCCCTGGTAGATCTTGGGGATACCTCTCCAAGCGTGGTGAGGAGGCCGCGAGCCCAGGAGACCGGCACCCAGGAGACAGGACACCAGGCCGAGGGTTTCCATCCCCGCCAGGGATGG
The DNA here is from genome assembly GCA_003999625.1 of Oryzias javanicus. Classification (NCBI taxonomy): domain Eukaryota; kingdom Metazoa; phylum Chordata; class Actinopteri; order Beloniformes; family Adrianichthyidae; genus Oryzias; species Oryzias javanicus. The sequence continues at coordinate 18,766,666 of CM012451.1, forward strand.
GGTGGGGACAGAGGGTCGAAGGTTCCACCTTCCTTGTGTGAGGCATGCGTGTTTGTTTGTTAGAGTGTTAATTTGAGGTGTTAGAGGTGTGTGTACTACAAGGTGCGGTTAAAATTGGTGAGTACGGCCTTGACAGGACATCTCCTGATCGCTCACAGCGATGCCCCGTCACCCTCTCACCAATGGCCCTACATGTCTATGGTGCTGTTAAAATTGGCGGAAAGGGCACCTAGAGGACATCTACTGCTTGCTGGCAGTGATGTCCAAGCACCCCCCCCACCAAGGTCCTACGTGTCTAAGGTGCAAATAAAACTAAGGGGAGGAGGAAACTCATGCAGCGGCCACTGGAGGGAGGGCCACTTGCAGGTAGTCCACCCCCAGCAGCACGCCGCAATACAACCACCCTCCCCTTCACCCTAATATATGTTTATAAGTGAGAAGGGGTAGGTTGGGGGCAGTTGGCTGACAACCCCCGATGGTGGACCGCTGTCCCCCGCCCCCCCCCAGCGCTGGGACCAAGTTCACCCCAGTCCATGGGCCCCATCCCCTGACGGCTACCCCCCCAGGCCCCGCGCCTCCCACCCCCGCAAGGAGGGAGGAGCCAGCAGGGGCACTGATTATTTATTTTTGATTATTCGGGTCATGTACAAACTGGATGTAAAGCACACATCTTAACCATCATTGGCATTAAATTTGAAGTATTGAAGCTTTATGTTATCTAAAAATAAAGGCGATAGTTTATTAAACCTTCAATGAATCATGCAGCTTCATTAGTTTAGGGTCGACATAGTCACTATTTGTATCAGCCAATCCTAACCATCATTAGCTTTAAACTAACTAAAACTAGACAATGCCAGTGTGAATGTTGTAAGCTGAATTTGGCCGCAAGACACGCTAGTGCTGACAGCTGAAGATGCTAAAATTAATACCTAAAGACAAAAATTTAATAAAACTTTAAAAAAAAAAAAAAAAAAGCGGAAATCACTGAAGCAGATAACTGAAAATAATGATGCTTAAAGCCAACTAAAAATATTAGCCAAATTAGCCTAAAAACTGAAAAAAGCCCAAGTTAGCCAAAACATCTAGCACGCAACTGAAATATTAGCTAAACTCCAAAATAGCAACAAAGAAGCTAAATTTAGCCAAAATTGCTAGCTTGTGGCTGAAATATTAGCTAAACTCCAAAATACCCCGAAAAAAAGCTACATTTAGCTAAAATATTCAATTCAATTTTATTTTATTTATATAGCCCAAAATCATAAAGAAATTTTGCCTTATTGGGCTTCATGCAGGTAATTTTACAGATGCAGAAATTCTGAAAAATAGCTAAAGGCTAAACAGACTAAATAAACTGGATATCTCTGCCCTTAGACCCTCCTTCTCGGTAAGGAAAAACTCCTAAAAAACCTGAGTCAGGAAAAACGAAGAAACCTTAGGGATTCCCACATGAGGGAGAGATCCTATCCCAGGACGAACAGGCGATACCAAAACTGATAAAGAAAAATTAGCTTCTATACTACTTTTTGAATAGAGCTATCATGTAGCTGAAATATTAGCTAAACTTCAAAATAGCCTAAAAAAACATTTAATAAATGCCAAAATATTCCATAAAAGCTAGCATAACACCATTATAACTTTAAACTTTAATAAACTTTGACTCCATATAATATAAAGTAACGACTAATTGATTTTTAAATTAGTCGTCGACTATTTTAATAGTCGAAAAGTCGTTGATTAATCATGACAGCCCTAAAACAAAAGGATCTAAATATGAAGTTATCGTGCAGAGACCTTAATAGAGGCTTCTAAAATCCATTGATATAAAACTAAATATCAAATGACTAACAGTATTAATTAAAAAGGCAAATCTAGTGATCTTACATCCGTCTGGGAACCACTAAGGAAAGGAACACTTACTCTGCTTCGTCTTCGTCTTTCTCTTTAGGCTTCACACTACTGTCTTTGCCAGTTGAAGGGCTGTCAGCCGGGGTGACTCCTCCTGGAGTGGCAAACCACTGGAAACCCTCATCAGTGGGACGCAGCAGCTGTTTCCCCAGAATCCTGAGCAACCCCAACAAAAGGAGGAAGTACGGTAACAGAATGTTGTCTACGTAACAAGTGGGAACGTTTTGCAGGTGTTTTTTTAAAAAAAAAAATCCCCTTAAATTATTAATTTGTAGCCAAAAATGTGCATTTTGTAAGCACAAATAAAGATGGTCACAAATTAGAATTTTATTTGCTTTTTTAATGCGCAAATAAATTATATGAGGCTACAAATGAGATTTTTCTTAGCATATTGAGAGAATATATTAATGTTTTGTGAAAAAAACAAAAAACACTATTTTAGTTTATTTGTGGCCACAAAATATTAAAGAGCATATTTCGTGCACCTTTTTTGGGCTTTTAAGTGTATTATAATGTTGATTCCTCACGAAAGACAACCTCAAGTGGTATTTTGATCCAGGCCGGCTCTAGGTTTACGTTATAAAATAGCCAGCAACCACAAGGAGCGAAAGGCGGAGCCTCAGATATCCAGTCGTGTTACTTCTGAGTTGGAAAAAAAACTCACGAAAATAACTCAAACTTCATGAGTAAATTGTTCTTTAGTGTGCAAAAGGTAATATATTATCATATGTACGGATACAATTTAGGGTTAAGAATTGCGTGACATAGACCTTCTAATTTGAGTAAACAAAATGCTAATTTGTGGCCACAAATAATCAATCTGAGGAAACAATTTTTTTTTCTGAATGTCATGTCCCAGGCTCCATAGTTTCCACAGGGATTTGCTGAATGGAAAGAAATAAGGACCGGAGATGTGGAAAACGCGAGGTCCACTGCTGGCATTCCTCCATGAGCCCGGGAAGAATCCCCGATCCGCTTCCTCTTCCCTCGTACAGCTCTCTGTCGATCTCCTCGAACATTTGCTGCACCTGCCGCGACGCTGCTTTGTCAAACTCCTGAAGTCACACACAAGTTTCAGAAAGAAAAACTGCTATTTTCTCTTTCTTTATTACAAGTTCATTTATTTATTTGTTATATTTATCTGACAAAAAAAAAAAAAAACATGGGATAACCCCATCCCACAAGGTGAAAATATGCTAAATATATCCTGGAAAAATTGAGCAGAAAAATTATGTTGTTTTATGCGTTTGCCCATTTTTTTAAAAAAGGGAGTCAAATATAAAATTAACTATGACATAAATACATGAAACCAGGGAGGTTTCTTAATGAATAAATCTGTATCCACATGGAAAAGCTCTGTGACTATCAGTGAAGCTGACTTACATCGTAACCCCAGGAGAAAACTGAGCTCCTCTCTGTGGAGATGCCGGTCCCTGTGCAGCTGTGGATCCCTGACCAGGACTGGTTGGAGTCCACGGGAATGATGGTGGGGCAGTCGGAGCGGCCTGAAGCTCCAGAGGTCTGGGAGCTAAACCGAAAAACAAGCCGGTTACAAAGGTCTGTTAAAAGTTAACAATGTGCAAATTTAGTGCGACGCTGAAGTTAGCTTCTGATTCACGAGAGCACTAAAGGAACATTCCACGGTATTTTTCACACTTGGACCACATAAGAACAGGTCCTGTTCAGAAACTGCTGCACCTAGACAGCTCAAACCTGGATTAAATTATGCTTTAGATAGTAAAGAATACATTCTTATCAACAGGCCTCAAGTGGTGAGGATTGGAGACTCCACATCATCTACTCTGATCCTGAGCACAGGAACACCACAGGGGTGTGTCCTCAGCCCGGCCCTCTTCACTCTATTCACCCACGACTGTTCTGCTATCCACCCTACAAACATGGTTGTCAAGTTTGCAGATGACACCACCATTGTGGGTCTCATATCAAACAATGATGAGACCCACTACAGAGAGGAGATCCAGCACCTAATAGGGTGGTGCACCGACAACAACCTCGTCCTAAACACCTCCAAGACCAAGGAGGTCATAGTGGACTTCAGGAGGTCTAAAAAGGTGGAACACATCCCTCTTCTCATTCACGGGGAAGAGGTGGAGCGAGTGGACCACATCAAGTTCCTGGGGATCCACATTACATCTGACCTTATCTGGTCAGTGCATGCATCCTACCTAGTGAAGAAAGCTCAACAGAGACTCTTCTTCCTTAGGAAACTAAAAAGGACTGGACTTTCCTCTCAGCTGCTGAAAAGCTTTTACAGAGCCACCATAGAGAGCATCCTCTGCCTGAGCGCCACAGTGTGGTACGGGAGTTGCACTGCAAAAGACAAGATAGACTTGGCCCGGGTGGTGAAAACCGCACAGGGGATTGTGGGTCAACCGCTCCCACAACTCGACTCAGTGTACGACAGCCGGGTCCAACGGAGGGCTGGTCGTATAGCTGCAGAACCCACCCACCCTGGACACCAACTGTTTGTAGCTCTTCCCTCTGGGAAGAGATACAGGAACATCAGGACCCACACCAACAGACTGAAACACAGCTTCTTCCCCAGAGCTGTAAAGTCCATCCACCCACCCACCCTAAGTCTAAGGAATTAGACTTAACAATAACTTTCAGGTCTCTGTGCACTGATCTATTTATTCTTGCAGTACCTTAACTGTTGTGCAGTGTCCACTTCACTCACCGGGCCTTTTAACTGTAATGCACCTTGTATATATTTATATTTATATTTATATTTATCTTATTCTTTTTTAAACTTTAGCAAAGAGCTGCTGGCAGAAATTTCATTTTGCTCTGCATAAATGATAATAAAGATTCTTGATTCTTGATTCTTGATTAAGCACAGTTTCTGATTTGTGAAAGCTTTATTTGATTTGTGAAAATGTTAAACATGATGATTTTTTTTAATGAAATTAGAAGTAAAATTACTGTATATAAAAAATGTGTTTTAGATGAGTTTTTCCTTGTTTTGATTACTGATTTATTTTAAAGTACCTGTTTTTATGTTTTGCCTTCAACTTCTCTTGTCCCTCCTACCCTTGATCTTTCTGACCTGTGTCTCATCAGTAATGTCAGTATATGTGTCATAAGTTTGCACACATTTACTGGCATTTTGGCATATTGTTTTTCTGGCATTCCTGCTCTGCAGCGCTTTGTCTTTTTAAAAATTAAATATTAGTTGTTTAAAACCTGTTGCCTCCCATTTTTGGCATTTTGGTCCTCTACCTACAATTCAGATCACCCAAAAACCATGGGCTGACTGATATGACGTATTTCTATTACGTCTGTGTTTTTATTTTTAATATGTGGCTTAGAATATAACGGCTAAAAATATATTTTAATTTCAAAGCAACTCTGCAACACCCAGCTGTTGCTAGGATAGGCTCCAGCAACCCTGTGACTTGGATTAGGGAGGTTTGGAAAATGGATGGACGGATGGATTTCAAAGCAATTTGTTCCATATGTTTAGAGAAGTGGAACCGACTACTCTAAAGAGCTGTCTCATTACTTATTCTTTTAGGAGCGTGTGATAATGTGACATTAATGAACTTGCTGCCTCGGGGTGTCACATAGCAAGAACCCTGATAACCATCTCTCTGTTTAAGATGGTGTAAGATTACAAGACTCAAAAAAAGTGTATGATTTGTTTTTATTTTTTATTTTTTTTTTAATAACTGCAAAAAAATCCTATTCTTTCTTTATAGGAGTAAAGGTTTCCATCAGGTTTGTTGGATTGGTTACCTGTTGTGTGCAGAGCCAGATCCCTGAAGGTCATGGAGGTACCGCGGAGGAGTTTGGCTGTCTTCTTCCGGGAGAGGGTGGTGATCGAGGCTACTTCGAGACAACCCACGACTGCACACAAGAAAAGTGGATAGTGTTTGCACGTGACATTCGAACATAAATGTTGTGTGCCTTTTTACATTTTGTACAGCTTCATACTGATATTGAAATATGATGCACCTATTTGCCTAACCCAGAGATTTGCAACCTTTAACACTAATTTGGTCCCTTTTCTTAGAGCCAAAAAACAAGCCACCAGTCCCACTTCAAAATAAATTAAATAAAAATTAAATAAACTGTGTTTTTGCTACCATTAATCAATTTGCCTGCAAAATAAACCTTTTAAAATGTAAAATGATTGAAATATAAGAGTGATATATTTCACTATTTTGGCTTATTTCCCTTTTTACTGCAGTACTTGTAACTTCTTTTGAAACTAAAATACTCTCTTTGTCAAATAAGATCCTATTTGAGAAAAAAAAATAAAACCTCTGAACAACAACTAGACACTAAAGATCAGATTGGGTCATTTAAGGCTCATTTGAGTGGCAAGAAAGTTACTTTAAATAAATAAAATGGATTAATAAACCACTCAGACAATAGATTAAACCTCTTACCATCAGTTTATTCAGTTATCTGATGTGCTAAAAATCTAAACAAATATAACAAAGAGGTGATTAACTAAAACAAATGAATTATTTATTCATATCATTAGCTTCTTTTTCTCCAAAATAAAAAATAAAAAAAATCAACAATGGCGGGACAAAAGAGACCCATGTGGCCCCAGAGAGTCATATTGATGACCCTTGGGTTAACCAATATGTTATAACATTGTTACATTGAGGAATATTGACAGTGATCTTCAGTTCATTTTGAATAACTTTGATCATCTTTGGCCAAAAAAAAAAAGTAAAACTTTGCTCTAAAAGTATTGTCATTTTGTTCCAGCATATCATCAGGCTTTGGCAAAGCTGATACAATCCAAATGTATTTTTTCTGATTTATTTTTATGTAAATAATGTCGTGCAGGTTTTTTCTCCAACAACTTTTGACTACAAAGTCTTTTCCTGTTGTTGTTGCCGGAATGTATATGTTAGCAGTCCTCCATCCAGAACATACAATGTAAATATGAATTATATGTGAGGGAAAACCCTTAAATTCAACCTTTGTTTTTTGAGCATAGTACTCACATTTCAAGTTTATGCGACACGGGTCTCCTGGTGTATCGTGAAATCATTCTCCCTCCGGTTTAAAGGCTAAATCCATCATTTCTCATTCCTTCCTGCCTCTGCTCTCTAGGATCTTATGGAAAAACCTAACATTTCAAGCACATTTCTTCTGACATAAATCCATGGAGATGACAGATCAGAGTCGCAGAGACAGATGCTAACGATCCCTTTAGCAGGTTCATAAATGCTAAACATGAGCTAACCGGGATGAACCATCCTGCGATCTATCAATAGGGCTACAACAGCATCGAAAAAGTCCTTTAGAGTTCATCATCGCTAGACGAATGTTAAAATAGCACAAAAGATCCATCTACAAGCTTTGTGTGCGTGCCATATTTAGCATAATTGTTTTTTATTTTGTTTTTTCTATGAAATAACTAAATGCTAGCACTAGCCAAACCTATGGCAACAATTACGCCGCTGTCATGGATACCAATTGTGGTGAACGCGGTATTTCATGGGAAATGGAGTTAAAATTTTACTGACGGAAGCCTCAAATCACTAAGTTAGTTACTTCTATTCCCAGCATGCATTGCAACTGGTGTTGTGTGCGTGCAGAAAAAGCTTCCGTTAATTTTAGGGAATGTATACATTGATAAACTCTGAAGCACATTTTTTGAACTTATATTTGCCTTAATGTTTTTATATCAGTTTAATTTTTTTAATGTTAAATATATAATGTATGTTATTGGCAGGGTTTTAATGAAACGGAACTTAAAGACTGGGATAGGAACCTTGTCGCAGAGAGTAGTCGGCCTTTAATCACTGACGGATCAATCAATGACATCGTGGAAATGTCGTTTGTAAACATGATTAAGGAGTTTTTGTGTCACTAATTTTTATTTCTGTTACATCCGCGTAACTATAGTAACATAAGGTAAGATGAATCTTAAAGTCTGTTTTTATACATATGGCGCCATTACGTAATTATAGTTTTTAGCTAGCTGGAAAACATACTAGCTGCATTTCAACAAATGTCCTTATGTAAAGGTAATTTTTTTTAAAACAATATCCGTATCTCATTATGTTATTTATAAATAAAATTTATTGGAGGAAAGCAAAGATCATTTGGAGTCTAAATTAAAAGGGAAAAAAAATCATCAAATTACACTTGGTTGTTACTAAATGAGAAAACAGCTGGAATAGGACAAATTATGACCTTATATCACACATGCTTAATAGTTTGTTGTTCTATATTTCCCACAGATTACAGGTAAAAGAAAAGGAAAACAACAAAAATGGACCCATTACAACAAAGAGTTCTTCAGGATGACATGGTCCAATACAAAATCTTCTTACTACCTACAACTCCACAACAGAATGAACATCAACTGAAGCAGTTGCTTGGAGACATTTTGGCAAAGTTTACCCCCCTGTTGGTTGATTATATTTGGCAACATCAACCATTCAATCTCCAATATTGTCCCTCTAAAGGTAGAGTCTGTTATATGATCTGTTCACAGTAACTAACTGTTAACGTTTGCATATTCTGATTGCAAGCAGGAGACGTCCCAGCTCACCTTGGAGGCATCACTCAGTTTGGAGACAACGTTGAGGACGAGTGGTTCATTGTTTACCTTCTGCAGCAGATCACAAAGACTTTCCCAGAGCTGGTTGTCAGGTGAACAACATTTTTTTGATTATGTTTCCTTAATTAAAGCAATTTTTTTCTTACATTACTTGTGTGTCTTTTACTTTTCTTCCAAGCATCATTATATTTTTACCCTTTTCTTTGATATGTGAGCAGTGTGGAAGACAACGACGGAGAATTTATTCTCATCGAAGTTGCAGATTATCTTCCCAAATGGTTGAGCCCAGATACAAGTGAAAACAGGGTGAGTTAGACACGCAAAATGTGAAATATTTTTGTTTTATGTCATATTTCTATACTTTAAGAGTTTTTATCAATGTCTTTTGAAAGGAGATTGTGGATGAATTACTTTCAAAAAAGACTTTTGATCTGATTAATCATCTAAAACTGGTTGAACCAAACAAAAAAAAGTTTTTTAAAATTATATAATCAACATAATAATAAACATAATCAACTTTTTTGTGATATTTTCAATGTTGATCCCAACACTAAGTGATACAGGCATTCACGCCTAACAAAAAATATATATAACCAAATCTCGCCTACTTTTTAAATAATAAAATGTGTTTTTTAGTTGAATTAGTTTTTTATCTCATGACGCTTTACAAGGAAACAGCTTTTTTTCCTTTACACTGATTGTTTTTGTCAATTCAAACAAACTTTATTTATAAAACACTTTTTATACAAATGTAACACAAAGTTCTTTACAAAATAAAGCCTTTTTCATAAAAAAAATACAGTTACACATGAAAAAATAGTAAAAGACAAAATTCCCACAATAGAATGAAACATAAAATGAGACATGAAAAGCAAAGTAGAAATATTATTAATTTACTTTTGATTCAATTATTAATCTTAAATTGTGTAAAAAATTGAGTTCTAGTTTTTTAATTTTTAATTAACTCAGGTCGAAATATGATGCAATAAAATCCTCTTTCTGAGTACAATTACATCAGTAACCTCCTGAAGTATACGTATAACTTGTTACTACCCGTCTTCACTTGTTTAAGTGCTTTTTTTGTTTTAATCTTTTGCAGGTTTTTCTCTTTAGGGGAGAGTTGCACATCATTCCTCGCCCTTCCAAATCGAGTTCTGTGGGTTTCCCGCGTAATGTGGTCCCCAGTGTGGAACAGGCGCTCACACTTCTCTCTGATCACCCAAAAGCTTGTCAAGCGAGCCCAGAGATGTGTTCAGCCCTGAGAAAAAGACTCGAGGGGTAAGACAGTTTCAAGACTAAAAAAAGGTCTTCATATTTCTATTTCTACATTATGCTATTATTGGTTAAATAGTAGATATAGTAGAGTATATATATATATATATATATATATATATATATATATATATATATAATAGTATATATATAATAGAGTATAAAGATTAAAAAAATAAATGAGTAAAATGTATGTATATTATTTACATATGAATAAAATCCTATTAAATGATGGCTTAGATGTCAAAATAAAAGCCTTTGCCTCTCTCCAGGTTCCCAGAAAAGATCAAAAATGGCCTCCACCGCGCTCACTGCTTCATACCTGCCGGAATCGCCACCGTGTTGACACGTCGTCCTGACCTGGTGGCGCCTGCAGTGTCGGCGTTTTATTTAAGAGATCCAGTCGACCTGCAGGCATGTCGGAGCTTCAAGACGTTTCCCCCTGACACCCGCGTCCTCACCCTGGTAATGGAAATCTGGAAATATTTTGTACCATTTTAAAGGGCCTATGCCATGGAAAATCAACTTTTTGAGAACTTTTTAAGTGTATTATAATGTTCATTCCTCACTTTAAACAATCCAGAACAGTATTTTGATTCACGCACTTCTGAGCATTTCTCTAAAAACCTGCGATCTGAGCACCAGCCCCTTCCAACCCTCAAAATTGGGTGGGTTCTTACGCGCTGATGTCACAAATTGAGAGCAGCCCCTTTCAGGAGGAGTACCCTACCCAGTTTCTCCATTCAACTAGCAGTGATCAACTTCTAACTTTGCTTCACATTTAATGGTGCTCTGCTGCTAGCTTCGCTGCTCAGCTAGCGGTGCTCAACCGTAACTTCGTCACTCAGCTAGCAGTGATCAGCCACCCACTTCTCTGCTCAGTTAGCGGTGCTCGGCTGCCAACTCCGCCGCAGAGCTAGCGGTGCTTAGCCGCTCAGCTAGCGGGATCAGCCAGTAACTTCGCTGCTCAGTTAGCAGTGCTCAAGTGATCAGTCGCTAACTTCACCCCTCAGCTACCCGTCCTCAGTTGCTAACTCCGCCACTCAGCCACTATCTTCGCGGCTCACAGCTCAGCCGTTAGCCCCAGCCATCACTACAACCATTGTAGCGCGATGGCTGGGGTTTTCAAAGACAGATATACAGTATGCAGATCCATCTACCCAAAAGTTTGGATGTTGTTTGTTTTTGTGGGCGAAACTCAGACAGGCTGTCAAGGCCGACTCTAGGATAAATTCATGAAATGGGCGGCGAACACAAGCAGCAAAAGGCGGAGCCTCAGAGATCGAGGCAGGCAGAAAATCTCACTAAAATAAGTAATTTTTCATAAATCATGTGTTCTTTACTGTACCAAAGGTAACATATGATCATGTATATGGATAGTTTACTCTGAAAGACTTGGTATAGGCCGTCTAATATTATAAACACAAAACATCTGTGACATCTCTCCTCTAAGATCAACCTTTTGACGTCTCCAGGTTACGTTTACCCGCTGCCTGTATGCTCAGCTACAGCAGCAGCAGTTCACACCAGATCGGAGGAGTGGCTTTAACCTTCCGCCGCGCTCTCATCCTCACTACAAAGCCCACGAGCTTGGCATGAAACTGGTTAATCCTTTTTTTTTTTCATCTTTTCCATGCTTCTTTCGCACATTTTTTTTTCTGTGTAACACAAAACCTCGTGTGTGTGTGTTCACTTTCAGGCTCACGGCTTTGAGATTTTGTGCTCCAGGTGCAGACTTCCTTCTGCAGAGCCTGACGCTGCAGTCAGTTGTAACCCTCAGTGGAAAAGTTTTATGAAAAGCCTCCAAAAGAATGACTATTTCCGGGTTGGTGAAGCTTAGTTTCCATTTGTTAACTTTTTTATTTTAAAAAAATCAATTCATGGAGATAATTGGTTTATTCAGTGCTTTTAATGACTCGTTTGATTGATTTCCAATTGCAGGGGGAGTTGGAAGGTTCGGCCCGTTATAAAGAACTTTTAGGATCAGCAGAAATTTTCTTTAAACAATCCGTTGCTTCACAATCAAGGTGAGTGTACACACCTGCAAGTCACCACATCAAAAAAATCTTTTAATTTACATAAGAAGCAATATTTGGGGATTTTATGCATCTAGCAGAAGCCTGGTTGTGCTGGAATTAGGAGACTTTACTGCTTTTTATTTCTTTCTCGTGTCCGCCAGAGCCCAACAATTGAGGATGCATAATTGTTATCATTAGAGTTGAACATTATTGATTGTAATGAAACATACCTGTCTCTGAAACCCAAATGTATCAGTCTGAATGCGCCTGCCGTGTGTTTTCTCAGCGTTCTCTCCCCCGGGGAGGAAGTTCTCCAGGTGCTGCACAGCTGTGGACCTATTAATGTGGAAAAGCTGAAAAAACTTGAGTCACAGCTCCCTCTAGAGGACAGTGAGTAGAACTTCATGTCTATCGGATTCTTCCCTTAGATCTGTATTTTGAAATTTCAAGTTTGATTTATTCAAAGTTAAAAAATAAATAAATAAAAACAATGAATTTAATTAGTTGTTAAATTAGAAAAAAAAACTCAGTTTAGATAATTTTTTAATATTTCTTATAATAATATTGGGTCAGTTTTTAAGTAGATGGAGCATATTTCTGTATTTTGGTTACAGAAAACACTTACAAATAATATTTTATTATGTAATTTAAAAATATATTGTATTTAAATTTATAATTTCTAAACATCTGTGGCAAAAAAAAAATACTTTTATTTCACGCCTCTCAATAATATTTTTGTTTTCATAATAAAAATGTGGTAGGGAGAATGCATTTGCTTATGTTAGCCACTAGAGGGAGCCCTTTGTACATCAACACAATAGAAAGACTTGTTCAACTTAGCCTTCTTGTCAATAAATACGCCCCAAAAATATATTTATTCATTCTAAAAAGTGTGAATTCTTCTCTTTTTGTGCTGCCGTTCATTCAGGCGACAGCTGGCTCGATATAACAGCTCAGGGTTTGGAGCAGCTGCTGCAGGAGAGAAGCGGAGGAAGAATGGATGCTGGCGGAGCTTTTAGCTCCATCAGACGGACAGAGAACTCGAGTGATGCAGCAGAAGAAAACACAGAGGTGAAGGGAATCAACGAGGAGGACGGCACTTACAGCCTGGTGGCGGTCAGTCGAGGGATTAAGGACTTCTTCAACACCATGTCCTCACATGAGGGAGCGGAACTGCCTTGGTGAGACAAATGCAGGACCACCCTTTTATTGTGGTCCATGCATGTGCATGAAAACCTTTTTTTCCCCTTTTGGTTTAAATAAATACATTCTTAATTAATGCTCATCCTTTCTTCAGAGACTTTTAGTTACGCCTCCTGTTTTTCTGCTTTTCAGGAGCAGTGCATCCCAGCCGTTTCGTTTTGACCCAGACTCCATGGTCAGCGCACTCGACCAACTGCTAGGTTTGTTGAAGCATATCTATGGAGAGAAAATAGACTTTTGATTTCTGTGTGTAATCCTTGATACATTGTGTCCGCAGCCGTGGAAATGTGAATTCCCATGTACAAAAAGTGCAATAAAAATATAATTTGCACGCACACATCTTTAAATTACAACAGCTTGAAACTAACTACACACGCAAATCTTTAAAAAAGTACACACCAATCGCCTGATACACACACTAAACCACATTTACGCTCAAATTAGATGTGAGACTCTTTTCATGTCTCCAAGATTCCTGTGTAAATGATGCGTTTAAATGCTGCTGGAATGCTCGGTCATCAGAGTTTTCTTATTAGCCACTTTGAACTTAAATTGTGATTATCTGGTGAAATGTCATATTTTCTTTCTTTAACAGATTTTTCATGATAATATAATAAAGTCTAAACTTATGTTTTTTAAATACTCAACACTAAAGCGATTTGTGCGTTCTTTTCAAAGATTTTGTATGTGTTGTTAGTATTAAGCTGCTGTAATTTAAAGTTGTGCATGTGTGAATTAATTTTTTATTTATTTTTATGTTTTAAGTTTAAGTGAACAAATGGGAGAAAATATGGCGCCAAACAAAATGGGAAAAGAACAAGACAAAAATTAAATTAATTTAAATTGAGTTCCAATAAAGGAAAAGTAAATAAAATAAAATAAAATTAAGTTAAATTAGATTAAATTGAATTGAATTAAAATAAAATACATAAACTAAACTAGATTAGATTAGATTAGATAAAAAATAAAATAAAAAGGCCAGTATTGGTTTAAAAATAAGTACATAAATGAATGTTGAAGTCAGACATAACTAGTTCAGTGGGAGGAATGCAAAATTAAATTTGTGAGTGTCCCAGATCCAGGACCCTCCACTTGGAGTCTGCAGAACCGCAGCCTGTCCAACTGAATAAGCTCAAAGGAGGGAGGAGTTGTTGATTTCCAGTTTTGAAGAATAAGCTTTTTGGCCATTTTTTTTGTCATTTTTGTACATGTGAATACAAAACTGCCAGGACACACAGTAACGCGTAAAATGAATTGCAGGCATTACAAATCAAGAACTAGTCGCACACATAATTAGTCTATTTTCTCTCCATACATGTCTAACTTTTAAACTCCTGCTAAAATGTTGGCCTTTAACTGTCAGGAAACAAAGACGAAGAACTAGATTCAGATGATCTGGAAGACGACGACGACATTGACCACGATGAAGAAGAAGAAAACGAGGAAAGCTCGTCTGATCATGCAGAGATGAGTGGGCCGGAAACGCTTGACAGCATTAAGAACTACATGGACCAGATGGACGAGGAGCTGATGAGCACGAACGTTGGACAAAGCTTCAGTCAGACGGTAAATCCTTCTACCCTTAAAAACACATTTCAAGCGCAGTAATGAAAAATATGAATAATAATCTGTGATTTTGTGTTTTTTATTTCTGTAGAAATTAAGCGAGGCGAACACCATGAACGCCGCCCCTCATTCTCCAGAAGGAGGAGCTTCAGAAGAGGATTTACAGCCTTTAAATTTGGACGTCAATCTGATGACCAACCTGTTGGAGTCTCTCAGCTGTCAGGCTGGACTGGCTGGACCCGCCTCCAACCTGCTGCAGAGCCTCGGCATACACCTGCCTGCTAACTCTGACCCCTCTTAGACAGCAGATGTTAGTCAGAGGAAAGGAAATTAGATGATCAGGCTAAAGGGTCTGATGAGAATCTTTTTTTCACGTTTAATATTAAATGTTCTTCAAATGGAAGCTCAAAAATGTGTTTTTTCCTTCTGGAATTGAAGATTTTGTGACTTTTTATTCCCAAATAAACATGAAAACTTTGTATATAAATCTATTTTTGTCTTGTGATTCAAACTTTCTCAAGTAATAAGGAAGTGAGGGATAGAGGTTGTTTATTTTTATCTAATCTTATCCTTTAAACACACATTAATATCTGCTTTGGGTTAAAATTTGTATGTTCTTGTGAACTGATCGTTTTTATATCTGTTCTCTGACACAACAGTATTATATACCTCTCTTTTCTGATTGTATAACTTGAGGGCAACGTCTCACTCTGGGCTTGTAAATGAACCGTTTAGAGCGGGAGCCTTTGACCCCGGGAACTCGAGAACTTTTCTCCTAGTTTTCCTGCTTAGATAATTCCATGACTGAAAGAACAGACCTGTTCCAGGGAAACGGCAGCTTGGATAAGCAAGGCGGTGGCAGTTTAAGATTCCTAAACCCACATAAAGATTAGAAGTTTGCAGTTTTTTGAGAAACTATGCCCCCTTTGTGACCACTGCCAGTCCCAGTGATGATATCAGTAAAGAAAATAAATCAAATCAACTATTGACTTTGGAGATACTTCTTTGTTTAGAATGCTACATTGAAAACAACTAGATAAACATGAATTTGTGCAAATCCAAAAAACATGACGGCTACATTAATATGATGTTAGTGATACACTTAAAGTTATTTATTGATCTTTTGTCAAAAATGACTTTAGAATAAATTTTTACAAGGTAGATCACTTCTATAATCCGATGCGCCCAATAGTGCAGTATACAGTTTATACACACGTTTTTTCAGCTGACTCCCACACTTAAAAAAAAAAAAAAGGGTAAATTTAAACTGGAACATGTACGAGTTTTAGAAAAGCTAATTTATTCCAAATCCAGCTATAATTTAATTGACATCACAGATAAACTTCTGCAAAGGAAAAAAATAAACTGCATCCACTGCTGGCTGGGTCTAAACATTTGTTGGGAGCAAGAAACAACCTCCAAAACCAACAGTATTATTTGGAAGCTTCTTTAAAATTCAGGAAGTTGGGTTTGCTTTTGTTAAGCATTTAACTTAAATATAAAAACATGTCTGTGTCAGAGGATGGACTGTTTCAGTCATGTACTCATTGTGTTTTTGTTGATTTTGTTGTATATGCATGCTTTTTATGGTGTTTTGACTTTTAATATTCAAACTGAGATATGGCTGAACAGCGAATGACATAATGACACCCAGCTGTGCCCAATCACACCTGGCCGGCACTTAAGACAGAGCATGAGACTCTTGGGGGAGAGCCACGAAGCGCAAGGAAGAGACCAAGCACGGGGAGCGCAGGCAAAAGGGGCCGCACACTGACGGACTGCAAAAAAGAAAAAAGGGATCCACGCGGCGAGGAGCGACGGGAGGGCCGCACTTTCGGAGAGAGCGCAGAGCAGCGGAGCCAGCGCGACGACTGCAAAGGTGGAACCCGACCCCACGAGACGCCGGCCCCTAGGAGCAGCGAACCGGGCGATGCAGCAGGAGACTGTCAACGCGCTAAAAGAGCTAAGTAAAGGAATGTGAAACCGTCACCGTATGTGCACGAGGTCGACGCGTTAATTAGCTCGACACTGAGTCTCCTGCTGGTGTCTGTTTAGGGCCGGCGAACCCGGAAGTGCTGCTGTCAGTGCGAGCCGCGGGAGGAAGGAAGACCACCTGCTGGACAGAGAAGCGGAGCCTCCTCTGCCACCCCCTTCCTTCATTGACTGTTTTAATTTGGATTTATCCTCGATCCATTTTAAGACACTTTTTGGGCTACTGTATTTTATTTTTTTAACAAACGTAATTTTTTCCTTTTTATCTTTCTCTTTTTAAATAATCTAGCCCATTGTTTTTATTTTAAGACTTTAAAATCTTAACCTTTTTATTAAATTATTTAAAGCGCATTGAACGGCTGTGCTTCATTTCTGAGCAATTCTGTGATCCTTGGACCTGAAACTTCCGAGGTCGGTCGGACCTCACA
Source organism: Oryzias javanicus (assembly GCA_003999625.1). Taxonomy (NCBI): domain Eukaryota; kingdom Metazoa; phylum Chordata; class Actinopteri; order Beloniformes; family Adrianichthyidae; genus Oryzias; species Oryzias javanicus. Next base: position 18,783,603 of record CM012451.1, read on the forward strand.
TTTTTGGCGTTGTTGGCAGGATCACACGTTGTTCAGAAATGGATGAAACGCAGGGGACTAGCCCTGTCTTGACTGCTCAGTTTGTTATGCCATGGTTCATGAGTGCTGCTTTTATCCCCAAATTTAATGGTGACCCTTCAAAGTTTTCTTCATGGAGGGCCCAGTTGGAGGCTATGCTTCGAGCCCAAGGTTTAACCCACAACAACAGGCAGATTTTTGTAGTAGAGGCATTGGAGGGCAATGCCAAGCGGGAGGCTGCTTGGTTAGCCCAAGAGATAGAGACACTGGTCAGAAAGTCCTAGGGCTTTTACAGTCAATGTCTGCCCAGACTACTTCTAAAGCCCAACTTAGAGCAGACTTCTTCAACTGCAAGCAGAAACCTGCAGAGACTGTGGACAATTTCATTTTACGTCTGCGAGAGATCTTTTCCAGATGGCAGGAGCTGGATGACAGCGGGACAGAAGATGGAGAGCTGCTGCTTGACCAGCTCCTGACAGGACTTGAGTCTGGACCTATAAAACAGGAGTTGAGGCGACAGAGACGGCGACAAGGTGACATGACCTTTAAAACGGCCTGTGACGAAGTAAAGGCTTTGACAAAGGAGTCCTGGAGGACGAGACCACAGTTTCTAACCGAGTGATGGGCTTTGATCCACCAAGAACCAGCCACTGACCTGGGATTGCTAAGAGCTCAATTGAAAGAAGACCTGAAAGAAGAACTTCTGGGTGAGATAAAAACTGAACTTAAAGAGCAACTGAGAATGCTTTCTTCTGATCTCACTACAGAAATAAAGGACCCAACTGTCAGCAAATCCGGCCACCAGCAAACTATCCCGCACATCAAGCTAGGACCAGAACTCGTGCCTCCACCACCTCGCCTCGTTGGGATCCAGAAGAAGGCCGATCTTTTTGCGCTGTGGAGCCGTCGGACATGTGCAGCGGCGTTGCCCCCAACAGCAACAGAAACGCCAGGATTTTTGGCTCCCCCCACAGCTGAGGGCAGAGCAGTGGGGCAGTTAGCCTGAATCAACAGCCCAGTCTACAGCTGGAACCCAGGGGTGGAGAGTTGCCGGGGCCACGGTCAGCACTAGTGGGTGAGTGCCCTAATGTCTTAGTTAAAATGAACGGTCAGTCAATCCCTTTTGTATTAGACACTGGGTCCCAGGTAACCTTAATGAGCCACGGGTTATTCCAAAGTTATTTGAAGGGAGCGGGGGTGACTAGTGCAGATGTGGTGCCATGGTTGAATCTGAAGGCTGCCAATGGTCTTAAGATCCCCTACCTTGGCTACGTGATGGTGGACTGCATCATAGGGAACGTTGAAATCGCAGATAAAGGGTAATCATATGGAAGATGGTTGTTTAAGTCCCGATAAAGGTATATTGGTATGAACATAATTGAACCACTGTGGTCTGCCCTTACTCAGGGTAGTCACCCAGGCGTGTCTGCTTTTAAAACTATTGTGCCATCTGGGGAAGGGGGGCCTGGTCTAGGCGTTTGCAGAGTGTCAGCGAACTTCTCTCCGCGCCCACTAGACCATTTGAAGCAGTTGCTAGGCTGGAGCATCAGTCCCCAGTCATTATTCCGCCTCATTCAGAGATGTGTGTGGGCCCAAGTGACCAATGCTCCCACCAACTCAGTTGGCCCAGTGCTGGTAGAGCCTGTAGCAGAGAGTGGGGCAGAATGGTGTGTGGGGCGCTCCCTTGTTACCATTAGGGAGGCCGTGTCCCCTGTAGGTTTATAATCCTAACCAGTACCCGGTTGAGATCCCACAACGGCGCACCCTAGCCCAGGTGGTTGAAGTCTCGTGGGATGTAAGGGGAGGGCAGGAGTTGGTGCTCACATCTGTGGCCCCGGATGTAGTGGAGGTTTAAAGTAGGGCAAGTCGAGGTGTCAGAGCAACAAGATGATGGTTCCCACCCGGCGCTGTCCCTGCAGGGGACGGTCTCACCCCAGAACAGCAAAATGAGATGAAGTCGCTGTTGGATAAATGGAAAGGGGTGTTCTCCCACCATGACGAAGACTTTGGCTGTACGGGTCTTGTAAAGCACCAGATTCCCACTGGGTCTGCACCCCCAAGCCCGTGAACGCTATCGGCCTGTTCCACCGAGCCTGTATAAAGAACTACAAAGTCTGTTGAAGAACATGTTAGACAATGGGTTGTTAGTGAAAGTAGTAGCCCATGGCTGCCCCCATTGTCCTGGTTAAGAAGAAGGACGGGGCTTGGAGATTTTGCGTGGACTATAGAAAGCTGAATGCATGCACACATAAAGATGCATATCCCCTGCCACGGATTGAAGAGTCTTTGACAGGACTAAAGGCTGCCAAGTGGTACTCCACCTTAGATCTGGCCAGTGGTTACTGGCAGGTGGAGATGGACCCCCAGGATAAGGAGAAGACGGCATTCACTACTCCATTTGGCCTCTATGAGTTTGAGCGTATGCCCTTTGGGCTTTGTAATGCCCCGGCCACGTTTCAGAGGCTGATGCAGCGCAGTTTGGGGGTTTAGTAAACGACTCCATACTTATCTACTTGGATGATGTTGTAGTCTTCTCACCAGATTTCCACAGCCACATGAGACACCTGGAAGAGGTGTTCCAGAGGTTGCACCAATGTGGCCTGAAACTGCAACCGAAGAAGTGTAGCCTGTTCCAACGCCAGGTGGCCTATCTTGGCCATATCATCAGTGAACAGGGAGTAGCGACAGACCCTTCAAAGACTGCTGCTGTAAGGGACTGGCCAGTGCCCAGACAGTGAAGCAAGTCAGGTCGTTCCTGGGCTTCGCAGGCTACTACCGTCGATTCATCCATGGCTTCTCAAAGGTAGCTGCACCTCTACACGCCTTAACTCGTGGCATCCCACATGAAAAGAAAACCACTCCAGTTGACTGGTCAGATGAATGCCAGCGAGCTTTTGACTCCCTTAAGAAAGCCTTAATCTGTGCACCAGTGTTGGCCTATGCAGATTTTTCTCAACCGTTCAGGCTATATACTGATGCTAGCTTCGAGGGCCTGGGGGCTGTTTTGGCACAAGTGCAAGATGGCAAGGAGAGGGTCATTGCCTATGCCAGCAGGAGTCTTCACCCGACGGAACGCAACGACCAGAACTATAGCTCCTTTAAGCTGGAGCTGTTAGCTTTGAAATGGGCGGTTGCTGAAAAATTCAAAGACTACTTGTACGGCTCTGACTTCACTGTGTTTACAGATAACAACCCCTTGGTGCACCTTGACACGGCCAGATTGGGAGCAGTGGAGCAGAGATGGGTTGCCCAACTAGCCAACTTCAAGTACACTATCAAGTACCGGCCGGGCACTCAAAATGGACAGGCTGATGCCCTCTCCAGGCTTCCAGCAAGACCTGAGACCCTTCCTGTGTTGGCTGTGGGAGCAACGTCCAGCTCTAGGACAGACTGGATAGAACGGCAGTCCCAAGACTCTGATCTTGTGTGGATCCGTGACTGAAAAACATTGCCAACCCAACCTGAGGTACGTGCAGGGGCTTCACGTTACCTAAAAGGGTTAATGAAAGACTGGACAAGATTGACCTCAAGAAGGCGTTTGGGGCGACAGGGCGTTCCAACTGGCCTCAGCCCCCTCTTTTCAAGTTTGGTTCCGAGACAGGAGACAAAAGAGATTTGGAGGGCCTATCACGAAGAAATGGGCCATCCAAGTAGTGCTCGGACCATCTCGGCACTCCAACAACGTTGCTATTGGCCGGGAATGGGGCAAGACTCCAAGGCTTGGATAGAGACCTGCCCCCAATGTGTCTGCTACAAAACGGGGCCATCAGGGAGGCACCTCTACACCCAATCCGAAACATATCCATTTGAGGTGGTAGGGGTGGACTTTCTTTCCTTGGTCGACCGGAGGACAGGTACCAATACATACTTGTGATCACTGACCTGTTCACCAAATATGCAATTGCAGTGCCTGCTAGAGACCAGACGGCAGAGACTACAGTTCAGCTGCTGTATGACCGTCTCGTCCATACCTTTGGCTGTCCAGAACGGATCCTGACAGATCGTGGGCGTCATTCGAGTCAGCCTTGATGGCCCCACTCTGCCAGCTCTATGGATGTAAGAAGAGTCGTACAACCCCATACCACCCCCAAGGTAATGGTGCTTGTGAAAGGTTTAATCAGACTCTAATAAGACTTTTGAGCTCCCTGACAGAAGTGCAACAACAGCAGTGGCCAACTAGGTTGCCCGCCTTGGTTCAGGCTTACAATAATACAGTCCATAGCACCACCGGGATAACCCCTCATTATGGGGTGTTTGGAAGGCACGCCAGGCTACCTGTGGACTGGGTGACGGACCTCAGCTCTGGTACTTCACCACACCTTGGAGGGTTGGGTAAAGAAACACCATGAGGCGCTGCAACATGCTCACCAAGCTGTGAAAAGGCACTCAGAGGACAAACGTGGACCACAGCAAACTCGCTATAATCAAAATGCCAGACTGGTACCTTTGCTCCCAGGAGAACGGGTGCTAATCCGGAACTTCCGCTGGAGGTCCAAAGGAAAGCTGGCACCTAGGTGGGGTTCGGAGCCATTTGTGATTCTGAGACAACTGGGGGAGGATCACCCTACTTACCTGGTGCACCCTGAAGGTAAAGAGACTCCAACCCGGACTGTACATAGGAATAACCTACGGCCATGCCTTTTGCAGGGTGCCACAGCAACTCCCCATCCTGCACCAGAAGAGACTCAACCCAGCCTCCCACCTCCTACACGGTGGCTTCCTAGGCTGATTCTGAACCAGGTTAGCCCAACGGCACAGAGGGAAGTACCAGCAGCAGCTCCAGAGCAGGACCACCCTCCAGAAAGGGAAGCAGCTCTAGAGCCCGAATTGAGGCGCTCCCACCGCTCAAATCTGGGTAAGCCCCCTGAACGATATAGAGACTAAGTGGCCGGGACGACCACATTTAAAAGCTGGGGGAAAAATGTCAGAGGATGGACTGTTTCAGTCATGTACTCATTGTGTTTTTGTTGATTTTGTTGTATATGCATGCTTTTTATGGTGTTTTGACTTTTAATATTCAAACTGAGATATGGCTGAACAGCGAATGACATAATGACACCCAGCTGTGCCCAATCACACCTGGCCGGCACTTAAGACAGAGCATGAGACTCTTGGGGGAGAGCCACGAAGCGCAAGGAAGAGACCAAGCACGGGGAGCGCAGGCAAAAGGTGACGACATCGGCCGAGGCAAAAAAAGAAAAAGGGAATCCACGCGGCGAGGAGCGACGGGAGGGCCGCACTTTCGGAGAGGCACCGGAGCAGCCAGCGGACGACTGCAAAGGTGGAACCCGACCCACGACGGACGCCGGCCCTAGGAGCAGCGAACCCGGGCGGATGCAGCAGGAACTGTCAAAACGCGCTAAAAGAGCTAAGTAAAGGAATGTGAAACCGTCACCGTATGTGCACGAGGTCGACGCGTTAATTAGCTCGACACTGAGTCTCCTGCTGGTGTCTGTTTAGGGCCGGCGAACCCGGAAGTGCTGCTGTCAGTGCGAGCCGCGGAGGAAAGGAAGACCACCTGCTGGACAGAGAAGCGGAGCCTCCTCTGCCACCCCCTTCCTTCATTGACTGTTTTAATTTGGATTTATCCTCGATCCATTTTAAGACACTTTTTTGGGCTACTGTATTTATATTTTTTTAACAAACGTAATTGTTTTATCCTTTTTATCTTTCTCTTTTTTAAATAATCTAGCCCATTGTTTTTATTTTAAGACTTTAAAATCTTAACCTTTTTATTAAATTATTTAAAGCGCATTGAACGGCTGTGCTTCATTTCTGAGCAATTCTGTGATCCTTGGACCTGAAACTTCCGAGGTCGGTCGGACCTCACATTTTTGGCGTTGTTGGCAGGATCACAGTTGTTCAGAAATGGATGAAACGCAGGGGACTAGCCCTGTCTTGACTGCTCAGTTTGTTATGCCATGGTTCATGAGTGCTGCTTTTATCCCCAAATTTAATGGTGACCCTTCAAAGTTTTCTTCATGGAGGGCCCAGTTGGAGGCTATGCTTCGAGCCCAAGGTTTAAACCCACAACAACAGGCAGATTTTGTTGTAGAGGCATTGGAGGGCAATGCCAAGCGGGAGCTGCTGCTGGTTAGCCCAAGAGATAGAGACACTGGTCAGAAAGTCCTAGGGCTTTTACAGTCAATGTCTGCCCAGACTACTTCTAAAGCCCAACTTAGAGCAGACTTCTTCAACTGCAAGCAGAAACCTGCAGAGACTGTGGACAATTTCATTTTACGTCTGCGAGAGATCTTTTCCAGATGGCAGGAGCTGGATGACAGCGGGACAGAAGATGGAGAGCTGCTGCTTGACCAGCTCCTGACAGGACTTGAGTCTGGACCTATAAAAACAGGAGTTGAGGCGACAGAGACGGCGACAAGGTGACATGACCTTTAAAACGGCCTGTGACGAAGTAAAGGCTTTGACAAAGGAGTTCCTGGAGACGAGACCACAGTTTCTAACCGAGTGATGGGCTTTGATCCACCAAAACCAGCTACCACTGACCTGGGATTGCTAAGAGCTCAATTGAAAGAAGACCTGAAAGAAGAACTTCTGGGTGAGATAAAAACTGAACTTAAAGAGCAACTGAGAATGCTTTCTTCTGATCTCACTACAGAAATAAAGACCCAACTGTCAGCAAATTTCCGGCCACCAGCAAACTATCCCGCACATCAAGCTAGGACCAGAACTCGTGCCTCCACCACCTCGCCTCGTTGGGATCCAGAAGGAAGGCCGATCTGTTTGCGCTGTGGAGCCGTCGGACATGTGCAGCGGCGTTGCCCCAACAGCAACAGAAACGCCAGGATTTTTGGCTCCCCCCACAGCTGAGGGCAGAGCAGTGGGGGCAGTTAGCCTGAATCAACAGCCCAGTCTACAGCTGGAACCCAGGGGTGGAGAGTTGCCGGGGCCACGGTCAGCACTAGTGGGTGAGTGCCCTAATGTCTTAGTTAAAATGAACGGTCAGTCAATCCCTTTTGTATTAGACACTGGGTCCCAGGTAACCTTAATGAGCCACGGGTTATTCCAAAGTTATTTGAAGGGGCGGGGTGACTAGTGCAGATGTGTGCCATGGTTGAATCTGAAGGCTGCCAATGGTCTTAAGATCCCCTACCTTGGCTACGTGATGGTGGACTGCATCATAGGGAACGTTGAAATCGCAGATAAAGGGTTAATCATAGTGGAAGATGGTTGTTTAAGTCCCGATAAAGGTATATTGGGTATGAACATAATTGAACCACTGTGGTCTGCCCTTACTCAGGGTAGTCACCCAGGCGTGTCTGCTTTTAAAACTATTGTGCCATCTGGGGAAGGGGCCTGGTCTAGGGCGTTTGCAGAGTGTCAGCGAACTTCTCTCCGCGGGCCCACTAGACCATTTGAAGCAGTTGCTAGGCTGGAGCATCAGTCCCCAGTCATTATTCCGCCTCATTCAGAGATGGTTGTGTGGGCCCAAGTGACCAATGCTCCCACCAACTCAGTTGGCCCAGTGCTGGTAGAGCCTGTAGCAGAGAGTGGGCAGAATGGTGTGTGGCGCTCCCTTGTTACCATTAGGAGGGCCGTCGTCCCCTGTAGGGTTTATAATCCTAACCAGTACCCGGTTGAGATCCCACAACGGCGCACCCTAGCCCAGGTGGTTGAAGTCTCGTTGGGGGATGTAAGGGGAGGGCAGGAGTGTGCTCACATCTGTGGCCCGGATGTAGTGGAGGTTAAAGTAGGGCAAGTCGAGGTGTCAGAGCAACAAGATGATGGTTCCCACCCGGCGCTGTCCCTGCAGGGGGACGGTCTCACCCCAGAACAGCAAAATGAGATGAAGTCGCTGTTGGATAAATGGAAAGGGGTGTTCTCCCACCATGACGAAGACTTGGCTGTACGGGTCTTGTAAAGCACCAGATTCCCACTGGGTCTGCACCCCCAAGCCGTGAACGCTATCGGCCTGTTCCACCGAGCCTGTATAAAGAACTACAAAGTCTGTTGAAGAACATGTTAGACAATGGGGTTGTTAGTGAAAGTAGTAGCCCATGGCTGCCCCCATTGTCCTGGTTAAGAAGAAGGACGGGGCTTGGAGATTTTGCGTGGACTATAGAAAGCTGAATGCATGCACACATAAAGATGCATATCCCCTGCCACGGATTGAAGAGTCTTTGACAGGACTAAAGGCTGCCAAGTGGTACTCCACCTTAGATCTGGCCAGTGGTTACTGGCAGGTGGAGATGGACCCCAGGATAAGGAGAAGACGGCATTCACTACTCCATTTGGCCTCTATGAGTTTGAGCGTATGCCCTTTGGGCTTTGGTAATGCCCGGCCACGTTTCAGAGGCTGATGCAGCGCAGTTTGGGGGTTTAGTAAACGACTCCATACTTATCTACTTGGATGATGTTGTAGTCTTTCTCACCAGATTTCCACACATGCCACATGAGAACAAGAGGTGTTCCAGAGGTTGCACCAATGTGGCCTGAAACTGCAACCGAAGAAGTGTAGCCTGTTCCAACGCCAGGTGGCCTATCTTGGCCATATCATCAGTGAACAGGGAGTAGCGACAGACCCTTCAAAGACTGCTGCTGTAAGGGACTGGCCAGGCCCCAACAGTGAAGCAAGTCAGGTCGTTCCTGGCTTCGCAGGCTACTACCGTCGATTCATCCATGGCTTCAAAGGTAGCTGCACCTCTACACGCCTTAACTCGTGGCATCCACAAATGAAAGAAACCACTCCAGTTGACTGGTCAGATGAATGCCAGCGAGCTTTGACTCCCTTAAGAAAGCCTTAATCTGTGCACCAGTGTTGGCCTATGCAGATTTTTCTCAACCGTTCAGGCTATATACTGATGCTAGCTTCGAGGGCCTGGGGGCTGTTTTGGCACAAGTGCAAGATGCAAGGAGAGGTCATTGCCTATGCCAGCAGGAGTCTTCACCCGACGGAACGCAACGACCAGAACTATAGCTCCTTTAAGCTGGAGCTGTTAGCTTTGAAATGGGCGGTTGCTGAAAAATTCAAAGACTACTTGTACGGCTCTGACTTCACTGTGTTTACAGATAACAACCCCTTGGTGCACCTTGACACGGCCAGATTGGGAGCAGTGGAGCAGAGATGGGTTGCCCAACTAGCCAACTTCAAGTACACTATCAAGTACCGGCCGGGCACTCAAAATGGACAGGCTGATGCCCTCTCCCAGGCTTCCAGCAACCTGAGACCCTTCCTGTGTTGGCTGTGGAGCAACGTCCAGCTCTAGGACAGACTGGATAGAACGGCAGTCCCAAGACTCTGATTTGTGTGGATCCGTGGACTGAAAGAACATTGCCAACCCAAACCTGAGGTACGTGCAGGGGCTTCACGTTACCTAAAAGGGGTTAATGAAAGACTGGGACAAGATTGACCTCAAGGAAGGCGTTTGGGGCGACAGGGCGTTCCAACTGGCCTCAGCCCCCCTCCTTTTCAAGTTGGTTCCGAGACAGAGACAAAAGAGATTTGGAGGGCCTATCACGAAAAATGGGCCATCCAAGTAGTGCTCGGACCATCTCGGCACTCCAACAACGTTGCTATTGGCCGGGAATGGGGCAAGACTCCAAGGCTTGGATAGAGACCTGCCCCAATGTGTCTGCTACAAAACGGGGCCATCAGGAGGGCACCTCTACACCCAATCCGAACATCATATCCATTTGAGGTGGTAGGGGTGGACTTTCTTTCCTTGGTCGACCGGAGGACAGGTACCAATACATACTTGTGATCACTGACCTGTTCACCAAATATGCAATTGCAGTGCCTGCTAGAGACCAGACGGCAGAGACTACAGTTCAGCTGCTGTATGACCGTCTCGCCATACCTTTGGCTGTCCAGAAACGGATCCTGACAGATCGTGGGGCGTCATTCGAGTCTGCCTTGATGGCCCAGCTCTGCCAGCTCTATGGATGTAAGAAGAGTCGTACAACCCCATACCACCCCCAAGGTAATGGTGCTGTGAAAGGTTTAATCAGACTCTAATAAGACTTTTGAGCTCCCTGACAGAAGTGCAACAACAGCAGTGGCCAACTAGGTTGCCCGCCTGGTTCAGGCTTACAATAATACAGTCCATAGCACCACCGGGATAACCCTCATTATGGGTGTTTGGAAGGCACGCCAGGCTACCTGTGGACTGGGTGACGGACCTCAGCTCTGGTACTTCACACCACACCTTGGAGGTTTGGTAAAAAACACCATGAGCGCTGCAACATGCTCACCAAGCTGTGAAAAGGCACTCAGAGGACAAACGTGGACCACAGCAAACTCGCTATAATCAAAATGCCAGACTGGTACCTTTGCTCCCAGGAGAACGGGTGCTAATCCGGAACTTCCGCTGGAGGTCCAAAGGAAAGCTGCACCTAGGTGGGGTTCGGAGCCATTTGTGATTCTGAGACAACTGGGGGAGGATCACCCTACTTACCTGGTGCACCCTGAAGGTAAAGAGACTCCAACCCGACTGTACATAGGAATAACCTCGGCCATGCCTTTGCAGGGTGCCACAGCACTCCCATCCTGCACAGAAGAGACTCAACCCAGCCCCCACCTCCTACACGGTGGCTTCCTAGGCTGATTCTGAACCAGGTTAGCCCACGGCACAGAGGGAAGTACCAGCAGCAGCTCCAGAGCAGGACCACCCTCCAGAAAGGGAAGCAGCTCTAGAGCCGAATTGAGGCGCCCACCGCTCAAATCTGGGTAAGCCCCTGAACGATATAGAGACTAAGTGGCCGGGACGACACCACATTTAAAAGCTGGGGGAAAAATGTCAGAGGATGGACTGTTCAGTCATGTACTCATTGTGTTTTTGATTTTTTTGTATATGCATGCTTTTATGGTGTTTTGACTTTTAATATTCAAACTGAGATATGGCTGAACAGCAATGACATAATGACACCCAGCTGTGCCCAATCACACCTGGCCGGCACTTAAGACAGAGCATGAGACTCTTGGGGAAGAGCCACGAAGCGCAAGGAAGAGACAAGCACGGGAGCGCAGGCAAAAGGGGCCGCACACTGACGGACTGCAAAAAGAAAAAGGGAATCACGCGGCGAGGAGCGACGGAGGGCCGCACTTTCGGAGAGGCACCGGAGCACCAGCGGACGACTGCAAAGGGAACCCGACCCACGACGGACGCCGCCCTAGGAGCAGCGAACCCGGGCGGATGCAGCAGGAGACTGTCAACGCGCTAAAAGAGCTAAGTAAAGAATGTGAAACCGTCACCGTATGTGCACGAGGTCGACGCGTTAATTAGCTCGACACTGAGTCTCCTGCTGGTGTCTGTTTAGGGCCGGCGAACCCGGAAGTGCTGCTGTCAGTGCGAGCCGCGGGAGGAAAGGAAGACCACCTGCTGGACAGAGAAGCGGAGCCTCCTCTGCCACCCCTTCCTTCATTGACTGTTTTAATTTGGATTTATCCTCGATCCATTTTAAGACACTTTTTTGGGCTACTGTATTTATATTTTTTTAACAAACGTAATTGTTTTATCCTTTTTATCTTTCTCTTTTTTAAATAATCTAGCCCATTGTTTTTATTTTAAGACTTTAAAATCTTAACCTTTTTATTAAATTATTTAAAGCGCATTGAACGGCTGTGCTTCATTTCTGAGCAATTCTGTGATCCTTGGACCTGAAACTTCCGAGGTCGGTCGGACCTCACATTTTTGGCGTTGTTGGCAGGATCACAGTTGTTCAGAAATGGATGAAACGCAGGGGACTAGCCCTGTCTTGACTGCTCAGTTTGTTATGCCATGGTTCATGAGTGCTGCTTTTATCCCCAAATTTAATGGTGACCCTTCAAAGTTTTCTTCATGGAGGGCCCAGTTGGAGGCTATGCTTCGAGCCCAAGGTTTAAACCCACAACAACAGGCAGATTTTGTAGTAGAGGCATTGGAGGGCAATGCCAAGCGGGAGCTGCTGCTGGTTAGCCCAAGAGATAGAGACACTGGTCAGAAAGTCCTAGGGCTTTTACAGTCAATGTCTGCCCAGACTACTTCTAAAGCCCAACTTAGAGCAGACTTCTTCAACTGCAAGCAGAAACCTGCAGAGACTGTGGACAATTTCATTTTACGTCTGCGAGAGATCTTTTCCAGATGGCAGGAGCTGGATGACAGCGGGACAGAAGATGGAGAGCTGCTGCTTGACCAGCTCCTGACAGGACTTGAGTCTGGACCTATAAAACAGGAGTTGAGGCGACAGAGACGGCGACAAGGTGACATGACCTTTAAAACGGCCTGTGACGAAGTAAAGGCTTTGACAAAGGAGTTCCTGGAGGACGAGACCACAGTTTCTAACCGAGTGATGGGCTTTGATCCACCAAAACCAGCTACCACTGACCTGGGATTGCTAAGAGCTCAATTGAAAGAAGACCTGAAAGAAGAACTTCTGGGTGAGATAAAAACTGAACTTAAAGAGCAACTGAGAATGCTTTCTTCTGATCTCACTACAGAAATAAAGACCCAACTGTCAGCAAATTTCCGGCCACCAGCAAACTATCCCGCACATCAAGCTAGGACCAGAACTCGTGCCTCCACCACCTCGCCTCGTTGGGATCCAGAAGGAAGGCCGATCTGTTTGCGCTGTGGAGCCGTCGGACATGTGCAGCGGCGTTGCCCCCAACAGCAACAGAAACGCCAGGATTTTTGGCTCCCCCCCACAGCTGAGGGCAGAGCAGTGGGGGCAGTTAGCCTGAATCAACAGCCCAGTCTACAGCTGGAACCCAGGGGTGGAGAGTTGCCGGGGCCACGGTCAGCACTAGTGGGTGAGTGCCCTAATGTCTTAGTTAAAATGAACGGTCAGTCAATCCCTTTTGTATTAGACACTGGGTCCCAGGTAACCTTAATGAGCCACGGGTTATTCCAAAGTTATTTGAAGGGAGCGGGGGTGACTAGTGCAGATGTGGTGCCATGGTTGAATCTGAAGGCTGCCAATGGTCTTAAGATCCCCTACCTTGGCTACGTGATGGTGGACTGCATCATAGGGAACGTTGAAATCGCAGATAAAGGGGTAATCATAGTGGAAGATGGTTGTTTAAGTCCCGATAAAGGTATATTGGGTATGAACATAATTGAACCACTGTGGTCTGCCCTTACTCAGGGTAGTCACCCAGGCGTGTCTGCTTTTAAAACTATTGTGCCATCTGGGGAAGGGGGGGCCTGGTCTAGGGCGTTTGCAGAGTGTCAGCGAACTTCTCTCCGCGGGCCCACTAGACCATTTGAAGCAGTTGCTAGGCTGGAGCATCAGTCCCCAGTCATTATTCCGCCTCATTCAGAGATGGTTGTGTGGGCCCAAGTGACCAATGCTCCCACCAACTCAGTTGGCCCAGTGCTGGTAGAGCCTGTAGCAGAGAGTGGGCAGAATGGTGTGGTGGGCGCTCCCTTGTTACCATTAGGGAGGGCCGTGTCCCCTGTAGGGTTTATAATCCTAACCAGTACCCGGTTGAGATCCCACAACGGCGCACCCTAGCCCAGGTGGTTGAAGTCTCGTTGGGGGATGTAAGGGGAGGGCAGGAGTTGGTGCTCACATCTGTGGCCCCGGATGTAGTGGAGGTTAAAGTAGGGCAAGTCGAGGTGTCAGAGCAACAAGATGATGGTTCCCACCCGGCGCTGTCCCTGCAGGGGGACGGTCTCACCCCAGAACAGCAAAATGAGATGAAGTCGCTGTTGGATAAATGGAAAGGGGTGTTCTCCCACCATGACGAAGACTTTGGCTGTACGGGTCTTGTAAAGCACCAGATTCCCACTGGGTCTGCACCCCCAAGCCGTGAACGCTATCGGCCTGTTCCACCGAGCCTGTATAAAGAACTACAAAGTCTGTTGAAGAACATGTTAGACAATGGGGTTGTTAGTGAAAGTAGTAGCCCATGGGCTGCCCCATTGTCCTGGTTAAGAAGAAGGACGGGGCTTGGAGATTTTGCGTGGACTATAGAAAGCTGAATGCATGCACACATAAAGATGCATATCCCCTGCCACGGATTGAAGAGTCTTTGACAGGACTAAAGGCTGCCAAGTGGTACTCCACCTTAGATCTGGCCAGTGGTTACTGGCAGGTGGAGATGGACCCCAGGATAAGGAGAAGACGGCATTCACTACTCCATTTGGCCTCTATGAGTTTGAGCGTATGCCCTTTGGGCTTTGTAATGCCCCGGCCACGTTTCAGAGGCTGATGCAGCGCAGTTTGGGGGGTTTAGTAAACGACTCCATACTTATCTACTTGGATGATGTTGTAGTCTTCTCACCAGATTTCCACAGCCACATGAGACACCTGGAAGAGGTGTTCCAGAGGTTGCACCAATGTGGCCTGAAACTGCAACCGAAGAAGTGTAGCCTGTTCCAACGCCAGGTGGCCTATCTTGGCCATATCATCAGTGAACAGGGAGTAGCGACAGACCCTTCAAAGACTGCTGCTGTAAGGGACTGGCCAGTGCCCAGACAGTGAAGCAAGTCAGGTCGTTCCTGGGCTTCGCAGGCTACTACCGTCGATTCATCCATGGCTTCTCAAAGGTAGCTGCACCTCTACACGCCTTAACTCGTGGCATCCCACATGAAAAGAAAACCACTCCAGTTGACTGGTCAGATGAATGCCAGCGAGCTTTTGACTCCCTTAAGAAAGCCTTAATCTGTGCACCAGTGTTGGCCTATGCAGATTTTTCTCAACCGTTCAGGCTATATACTGATGCTAGCTTCGAGGCCTGGGGGCTGTTTTGGCACAAGTGCAAGATGGCAAGGAGAGGGTCATTGCCTATGCCAGCAGGAGTCTTCACCCGACGGAACGCAACGACCAGAACTATAGCTCCTTAAGCTGGAGCTGTTAGCTTTGAAATGGGCGGTTGCTGAAAAATTCAAAGACTACTTGTACGGCTCTGACTTCACTGTGTTTACAGATAACAACCCCTTGGTGCACCTTGACACGGCCAGATTGGGAGCAGTGGAGCAGAGATGGGTTGCCCAACTAGCCAACTTCAAGTACACTATCAAGTACCGGCCGGCACTCAAAATGGACAGGCTGATGCCCTCTCCAGGCTTCCAGCAAGACCTGAGACCCTTCCTGTGTTGGCTGTGGGAGCAACGTCCAGCTCTAGGACAGACTGGATAGAACGGCAGTCCCAAGACTCTGATCTTGTGTGGATCCGTGGACTGAAAGAACATTGCCAACCCAAACCTGAGGTACGTGCAGGGGCTTCACGTTACCTAAAAGGGTTAATGAAAGACTGGGACAAGATTGACCTCAAGGAAGGCGTTTTGGGGCGACAGGGCGTTCCAACTGGCCTCAGCCCCCCTCCTTTTCAAGTTTTGGTTCCGAGACAGGAGACAAAAGAGATTTGGAGGGCCTATCACGAAGAAATGGGCCATCCAAGTAGTGCTCGGACCATCTCGGCACTCCAACAACGTTGCTATTGGCCGGGAATGGGGCAAGACTCCAAGGCTTGGATAGAGACCTGCCCCCAATGTGTCTGCTACAAAACGGGGCCATCAGGGAGGGCACCTCTACACCCAATCCGAACATCATATCCATTTGAGGTGGTAGGGGTGGACTTTCTTTCCCTTGGTCGACCGGAGGACAGGTACCAATACATACTTGTGATCACTGACCTGTTCACCAAATATGCAATTGCAGTGCCTGCTAGAGACCAGACGGCAGAGACTACAGTTCAGCTGCTGTATGACCGTCTCGTCCATACCTTTGGCTGTCCAGAACGGATCCTGACAGATCGTGGGGCGTCATTCGAGTCTGCCTTGATGGCCCAGCTCTGCCAGCTCTATGGATGTAAGAAGAGTCGTACAACCCCATACCACCCCAAGGTAATGGTGCTTGTGAAAGGTTTAATCAGACTCTAATAAGACTTTTGAGCTCCCTGACAGAAGTGCAACAACAGCAGTGGCCAACTAGGTTGCCCGCCTTGGTTCAGGCTTACAATAATACAGTCCATAGCACCACCGGATAACCCCTCATTATGGGGTGTTTGGAAGGCACGCCAGGCTACCTGTGGACTGGGTGACGGACCTCAGCTCTGGTACTTCACACCACACCTTGGAGGGTTGGGTAAAGAAACACCATGAGGCGCTGCAACATGCTCACCAAGCTGTGAAAAGGCACTCAGAGGACAAACGTGGACCACAGCAAACTCGCTATAATCAAAATGCCAGACTGGTACCTTTGCTCCCAGGAGAACGGGTGCTAATCCGGAACTTCCGCTGGAGGTCCAAAGGAAAGCTGGCACCTAGGTGGGGTTCGGAGCCATTTGTGATTCTGAGACAACTGGGGGAGGATCACCCTACTTACCTGGTGCACCCTG
The DNA here is from genome assembly GCA_003999625.1 of Oryzias javanicus. Lineage (NCBI taxonomy): Eukaryota > Metazoa > Chordata > Actinopteri > Beloniformes > Adrianichthyidae > Oryzias > Oryzias javanicus. The sequence goes on from CM012451.1 coordinate 18,799,903, forward strand.
AAGGTAAAGAGACTCCAACCCGGACTGTACATAGGAATAACCTACGGCCATGCCTTTTGCAGGGTGCCACAGCAACTCCCCATCCTGCACCAGAAGAGACTCAACCCAGCCTCCCACCTCCTACACGGTGGCTTCCTAGGCTGATTCTGAACCAGGTTAGCCCAACGGCACAGAGGGAAAGTACCAGCAGCAGCTCCAGAGCAGGACCACCCCCAGAAAGGGAAGCAGCTCTAGAGCCCGAATTGAGGCCCCCACCGCTCAAATCTGGGTAAGCCCCCTGAACGATATAGAGACTAAGTGGCCGGGACGACCACATTTAAAAGCTGGGGGAAAAATGTCAGAGGATGGACTGTTTCAGTCATGTACTCATTGTGTTTTTGTTGATTTTGTTGTATATGCATGCTTTTTATGGTGTTTTGACTTTTAATATTCAAACTGAGATATGGCTGAACAGCGAATGACATAATGACACCCAGCTGTGCCCAATCACACCTGGCCGGCACTTAAGACAGAGCATGAGACTCTTGGGGGAGAGCCACGAAGCGCAAGGAAGAGACCAAGCACGGGGAGCGCAGGCAAAAGGGGCCGCACACTGACGGACTGCAAAAAAAGAAAAAAGGGAATCCACGCGGCGAGGAGCGACGGGAGGGCCGCACTTTCGGAGAGGCACCGGAGCAGCCAGCGGACGACTGCAAAGGTGGAACCCGACCCACGACGGACGCCGGCCCTAGGAGCAGCGAACCCGGGCGGATGCAGCAGGAGACTGTCAACGCGCTAAAAGAGCTAAGTAAAGGAATGTGAAACCGTCACCGTATGTGCACGAGGTCGACGCGTTAATTAGCTCGACACTGAGTCTCCTGCTGGTGTCTGTTTAGGGCCGGCGAACCCGGAAGTGCTGCTGTCAGTGCGAGCCGCGGGAGGAAAGGAAGACCACCTGCTGGACAGAGAAGCGGAGCCTCCTCTGCCACCCCCTTCCTTCATTGACTGTTTTAATTTGGATTTATCCTCGATCCATTTTAAGACACTTTTTTGGGCTACTGTATTTATATTTTTTTAACAAACGTAATTGTTTTATCCTTTTTATCTTTCTCTTTTTTAAATAATCTAGCCCATTGTTTTTTATTTTAAGACTTAAAATCTTAACCTTTTTATTAAATTATTTAAAGCGCATTGAATGGCTGTGCTTCATTTCTGAGCAATTCTGTGATCCTTGGACCTGAAACTTCCGAGGTCGGTCGGACCTCACATTTTTGGCGTTGTTGGCAGGATCACAGTTGTTCAGAAATGGATGAAACGCAGGGGACTAGCCCTGTCTTGACTGCTCAGTTTGTTATGCCATGGTTCATGAGTGCTGCTTTTATCCCCAAATTTAATGGTGACCCTTCAAAGTTTTCTTCATGGAGGGCCCAGTTGGAGGCTATGCTTCGAGCCCAAGGTTTAAACCCACAACAACAGGCAGATTTTGTAGTAGAGGCATTGGAGGGCAATGCCAAGCGGGAGCTGCTGCTGGTTAGCCCAAGAGATAGAGACACTGGTCAGAAAGTCCTAGGGCTTTTACAGTCAATGTCTGCCCAGACTACTTCTAAAGCCCAACTTAGAGCAGACTTCTTCAACTGCAAGCAGAAACCTGCAGAGACTGTGGACAATTTCATTTTACGTCTGCGAGAGATCTTTTCCAGATGGCAGGAGCTGGATGACAGCGGGACAGAAGATGGAGAGCTGCTGCTTGACCAGCTCCTGACAGGACTTGAGTCTGGACCTATAAAACAGGAGTTGAGGCGACAGAGACGGCGACAAGGTGACATGACCTTTAAAACGGCCTGTGACGAAGTAAAGGCTTTGACAAAGGAGTTCCTGGAGGACGAGACCACAGTTTCTAACCGAGTGATGGGCTTTGATCCACCAAAACCAGCTACCACTGACCTGGGATTGCTAAGAGCTCAATTGAAAGAAGACCTGAAAGAAGAACTTCTGGGTGAGATAAAAACTGAACTTAAAGAGCAACTGAGAATGCTTTCTTCTGATCTCACTACAGAAATAAAGACCCAACTGTCAGCAAATTTCCGGCCACCAGCAAACTATCCCGCACATCAAGCTAGGACCAGAACTCGTGCCTCCACCACCTCGCCTCGTTGGGATCCAGAAGGAAGGCCGATCTGTTTGCGCTGTGGAGCCGTCGGACATGTGCAGCGGCGTTGCCCCCAACAGCAACAGAAACGCCAGGATTTTTGGCTCCCCCCACAGCTGAGGGCAGAGCAGTGGGGGCAGTTAGCCTGAATCAACAGCCCAGTCTACAGCTGGAACCCAGGGGTGGAGAGTTGCCGGGCCACGGTCAGCACTAGTGGGTGAGTGCCCTAATGTCTTAGTTAAAATGAACGGTCAGTCAATCCCTTTTGTATTAGACACTGGGTCCCAGGTAACCTTAATGAGCCACGGGTTATTCCAAAGTTATTTGAAGGGAGCGGGGGTGACTAGTGCAGATGTGGTGCCATGGTTGAATCTGAAGGCTGCCAATGGTCTTAAGATCCCCTACCTTGGCTACGTGATGGTGGACTGCATCATAGGGAACGTTGAAATCGCAGATAAAGGGGTAATCATAGTGGAAGATGGTTGTTTAAGTCCCGATAAAGGTATATTGGGTATGAACATAATTGAACCACTGTGGTCTGCCCTTACTCAGGGTAGTCACCCAGGCGTGTCTGCTTTTAAAACTATTGTGCCATCTGGGGAAGGGGGGGCCTGGTCTAGGGCGTTTGCAGAGTGTCAGCGAACTTCTCTCCGCGGGCCCACTAGACCATTTGAAGCAGTTGCTAGGCTGGAGCATCAGTCCCCAGTCATTATTCCGCCTCATTCAGAGATGGTTGTGTGGGCCCAAGTGACCAATGCTCCCACCAACTCAGTTGGCCCAGTGCTGGTAGAGCCTGTAGCAGAGAGTGGGGCAGAATGGTGTGTGGGGCGCTCCCTTGTTACCATTAGGGAGGGCCGTGTCCCCTGTAGGGTTTATAATCCTAACCAGTACCCGGTTGAGATCCCACAACGGCGCACCCTAGCCCAGGTGGTTGAAGTCTCGTTGGGGGATGTAAGGGGAGGGCAGGAGTTGGTGCTCACATCTGTGGCCCCGGATGTAGTGGAGGTTAAAGTAGGGCAAGTCGAGGTGTCAGAGCAACAAGATGATGGTTCCCACCCGGCGCTGTCCCTGCAGGGGGACGGTCTCACCCCAGAACAGCAAAATGAGATGAAGTCGCTGTTGGATAAATGGAAAGGGGTGTTCTCCCACCATGACGAAGACTTTGGCTGTACGGGTCTTGTAAAGCACCAGATTCCCACTGGGTCTGCACCCCCAAGCCGTGAACGCTATCGGCCTGTTCCACCGAGCCTGTATAAAGAACTACAAAGTCTGTTGAAGAACATGTTAGACAATGGGGTTGTTAGTGAAAGTAGTAGCCCATGGGCTGCCCCCATTGTCCTGGTTAAGAAGAAGGACGGGGCTTGGAGATTTTGCGTGGACTATAGAAAGCTGAATGCATGCACACATAAAGATGCATATCCCCTGCCACGGATTGAAGAGTCTTTGACAGGACTAAAGGCTGCCAAGTGGTACTCCACCTTAGATCTGGCCAGTGGTTACTGGCAGGTGGAGATGGACCCCCAGGATAAGGAGAAGACGGCATTCACTACTCCATTTGGCCTCTATGAGTTTGAGCGTATGCCCTTTGGGCTTTGTAATGCCCCGGCCACGTTTCAGAGGCTGATGCAGCGCAGTTTGGGGGGTTTAGTAAACGACTCCATACTTATCTACTTGGATGATGTTGTAGTCTTCTCACCAGATTTCCACAGCCACATGAGACACCTGGAAGAGGTGTTCCAGAGGTTGCACCAATGTGGCCTGAAACTGCAACCGAAGAAGTGTAGCCTGTTCCAACGCCAGGTGGCCTATCTTGGCCATATCATCAGTGAACAGGGAGTAGCGACAGACCCTTCAAAGACTGCTGCTGTAAGGGACTGGCCAGTGCCCCAGACAGTGAAGCAAGTCAGGTCGTTCCTGGGCTTCGCAGGCTACTACCGTCGATTCATCCATGGCTTCTCAAAGGTAGCTGCACCTCTACACGCCTTAACTCGTGGCATCCCACATGAAAAGAAAACCACTCCAGTTGACTGGTCAGATGAATGCCAGCGAGCTTTTGACTCCCTTAAGAAAGCCTTAATCTGTGCACCAGTGTTGGCCTATGCAGATTTTTCTCAACCGTTCAGGCTATATACTGATGCTAGCTTCGAGGGCCTGGGGGCTGTTTTGGCACAAGTGCAAGATGGCAAGGAGAGGGTCATTGCCTATGCCAGCAGGAGTCTTCACCCGACGGAACGCAACGACCAGAACTATAGCTCCTTTAAGCTGGAGCTGTTAGCTTTGAAATGGGCGGTTGCTGAAAAATTCAAAGACTACTTGTACGGCTCTGACTTCACTGTGTTTACAGATAACAACCCCTTGGTGCACCTTGACACGGCCAGATTGGGAGCAGTGGAGCAGAGATGGGTTGCCCAACTAGCCAACTTCAAGTACACTATCAAGTACCGGCCGGGCACTCAAAATGGACAGGCTGATGCCCTCTCCAGGCTTCCAGCAAGACCTGAGACCCTTCCTGTGTTGGCTGTGGGAGCAACGTCCAGCTCTAGGACAGACTGGATAGAACGGCAGTCCCAAGACTCTGATCTTGTGTGGATCCGTGGACTGAAAGAACATTGCCAACCCAAACCTGAGGTACGTGCAGGGGCTTCACGTTACCTAAAAGGGTTAATGAAAGACTGGGACAAGATTGACCTCAAGGAAGGCGTTTTGGGGCGACAGGGCGTTCCAACTGGCCTCAGCCCCCCTCCTTTTCAAGTTTTGGTTCCGAGACAGGAGACAAAAGAGATTTGGAGGGCCTATCACGAAGAAATGGGCCATCCAAGTAGTGCTCGGACCATCTCGGCACTCCAACAACGTTGCTATTGGCCGGGAATGGGGCAAGACTCCAAGGCTTGGATAGAGACCTGCCCCCAATGTGTCTGCTACAAAACGGGGCCATCAGGGAGGGCACCTCTACACCCAATCCGAACATCATATCCATTTGAGGTGGTAGGGGTGGACTTTCTTTCCCTTGGTCGACCGGAGGACAGGTACCAATACATACTTGTGATCACTGACCTGTTCACCAAATATGCAATTGCAGTGCCTGCTAGAGACCAGACGGCAGAGACTACAGTTCAGCTGCTGTATGACCGTCTCGTCCATACCTTTGGCTGTCCAGAACGGATCCTGACAGATCGTGGGGCGTCATTCGAGTCTGCCTTGATGGCCCAGCTCTGCCAGCTCTATGGATGTAAGAAGAGTCGTACAACCCCATACCACCCCCAAGGTAATGGTGCTTGTGAAAGGTTTAATCAGACTCTAATAAGACTTTTGAGCTCCCTGACAGAAGTGCAACAACAGCAGTGGCCAACTAGGTTGCCCGCCTTGGTTCAGGCTTACAATAATACAGTCCATAGCACCACCGGGATAACCCCTCATTATGGGGTGTTTGGAAGGCACGCCAGGCTACCTGTGGACTGGGTGACGGACCTCAGCTCTGGTACTTCACACCACACCTTGGAGGGTTGGGTAAAGAAACACCATGAGGCGCTGCAACATGCTCACCAAGCTGTGAAAAGGCACTCAGAGGACAAACGTGGACCACAGCAAACTCGCTATAATCAAAATGCCAGACTGGTACCTTTGCTCCCAGGAGAACGGGTGCTAATCCGGAACTTCCGCTGGAGGTCCAAAGGAAAGCTGGCACCTAGGTGGGGTTCGGAGCCATTTGTGATTCTGAGACAACTGGGGGAGGATCACCCTACTTACCTGGTGCACCCTGAAGGTAAAGAGACTCCAACCCGGACTGTACATAGGAATAACCTACGGCCATGCCTTTTGCAGGGTGCCACAGCAACTCCCCATCCTGCACCAGAAGAGACTCAACCCAGCCTCCCACCTCCTACACGGTGGCTTCCTAGGCTGATTCTGAACCAGGTTAGCCCAACGGCACAGAGGGAAGTACCAGCAGCAGCTCCAGAGCAGGACCACCCTCCAGAAAGGGAAGCAGCTCTAGAGCCCGAATTGAGGCGCTCCCACCGCTCAAATCTGGGTAAGCCCCCTGAACGATATAGAGACTAAGTGGCCGGGACGACCACATTTAAAAGCTGGGGGAAAAATGTCAGAGGATGGACTGTTTCAGTCATGTACTCATTGTGTTTTTGTTGATTTTGTTGTATATGCATGCTTTTTATGGTGTTTTGACTTTTAATATTCAAACTGAGATATGCTGAACAGCGAATGACATAATGACACCCAGCTGTGCCCAATCACACCTGGCCGGCACTTAAGACAGAGCATGAGACTCTTGGGGGAGAGCCACGAAGCGCAAGGAAGAGACCAAGCACGGGGAGCGCAGGCAAAAGGGGCCGCACACTGACGGACTGCAAAAAAAGAAAAAAGGGAATCCACGCGGCGAGGAGCGACGGGAGGGCCGCACTTTCGGAGAGGCACCGGAGCAGCCAGCGGACGACTGCAAAGGTGGAACCCGACCCACGACGGACGCCGGCCCTAGGAGCAGCGAACCCGGGCGGATGCAGCAGGAGACTGTCAACGCGCTAAAAGAGCTAAGTAAAGGAATGTGAAACCGTCACCGTATGTGCACGAGGTCGACGCGTTAATTAGCTCGACACTGAGTCTCCTGCTGGTGTCTGTTTAGGGCCGGCGAACCCGGAAGTGCTGCTGTCAGTGCGAGCCGCGGGAGGAAAGGAAGACCACCTGCTGGACAGAGAAGCGGAGCCTCCTCTGCCACCCCCTTCCTTCATTGACTGTTTTAATTTGGATTTATCTCGATCCATTTTAAGACACTTTTTTGGGCTACTGTATTTATATTTTTTTAACAAACGTAATTGTTTTATCCTTTTTATCTTTCTCTTTTTTAAATAATCTAGCCCATTGTTTTTATTTTAAGACTTTAAAATCTTAACCTTTTTATTAAATTATTTAAAGCGCATTGAACGGCTGTGCTTCATTTCTGAGCAATTCTGTGATCCTTGGACCTGAAACTTCCGAGGTCGGTCGGACCTCACATTTTTGCGTTTTGGCAGGATCACAGTTGTTCAGAAATGGATGAACGCAGGGGACTACCCTGTCTTGACTGCTCAGTTGTTATGCCATGGTTCATGAGTGCTGCTTTATCCCCAAATTTAATGGTACCCTTCAAAGTTTTCTTCATGGAGGCCCAGTTGGAGGCTATGCTTCGAGCCCAAGGTTTAAACCCACAACAACAGGCAGATTTGTAGTAGAGGCATTGGAGGGCAATGCAAGCGGGAGCTGCTGCTGGTTAGCCCAAGAGATAGAGACATGGTCAGAAAGTCCTAGGGCTTTTACAGTCAATGTCTGCCCAGACTACTTCTAAAGCCCAACTTAGAGCAGACTTCTTCAACTGCAAGCAGAAACCTGCAGAGACTGTGGACAATTTCATTTTACGTCTGCGAGAGATCTTTTCCAGATGGCAGGAGCTGGATGACAGCGGGACAGAAGATGGAGAGCTGCTGCTTGACCAGCTCCTGACAGGACTTGAGTCTGGACCTATAAAACAGGAGTTGAGGCGACAGAGACGGCGACAAGGTGACATGACCTTTAAAACGGCCTGTGACGAAGTAAAGGCTTTGACAAAGGAGTTCCTGGAGGACGAGACCACAGTTTCTAACCGAGTGATGGGCTTTGATCCACCAAAACCAGCTACCACTGACCTGGGATTGCTAAGAGCTCAATTGAAAGAAGACCTGAAAGAAGAACTTCTGGGTGAGATAAAAACTGAACTTAAAGAGCAACTGAGAATGCTTTCTTCTGATCTCACTACAGAAATAAAGACCCAACTGTCAGCAAATTTCCGGCCACCAGCAAACTATCCCGCACATCAAGCTAGGACCAGAACTCGTGCCTCCACCACCTCGCCTCGTTGGGATCCAGAAGGAAGGCCGATCTGTTTGCGCTGTGGAGCCGTCGGACATGTGCAGCGGCGTTGCCCCAACAGCAACAGAAACGCCAGGATTTTTGGCTCCCCCCACAGCTGAGGGCAGAGCAGTGGGGCAGTTAGCCTGAATCAACAGCCCAGTCTACAGCTGGAACCCAGGGGTGGAGAGTTGCCGGGGCCACGGTCAGCACTAGTGGGTGAGTGCCCTAATGTCTTAGTTAAAATGAACGGTCAGTCAATCCCTTTTGTATTAGACACTGGGTCCCAGGTAACCTTAATGAGCCACGGGTTATTCCAAAGTTATTTGAAGGGAGCGGGGGTGACTAGTGCAGATGTGGTGCCATGGTTGAATCTGAAGGCTGCCAATGGTCTTAAGATCCCCTACCTTGGCTACGTGATGGTGGACTGCATCATAGGGAACGTTGAAATCGCAGATAAAGGGGTAATCATAGTGGAAGATGGTTGTTTAAGTCCCGATAAAGGTATATTGGGTATGAACATAATTGAACACTGTGGTCTGCCCTTACTCAGGGTAGTCACCCAGGCGTGTCTGCTTTTAAAACTATTGTGCCATCTGGGGAAGGGGGGGCCTGGTCTAGGGCGTTTGCAGAGTGTCAGCGAACTTCTCTCCGCGGGCCCACTAGACCATTTGAAGCAGTTGCTAGGCTGGAGCATCAGTCCCCAGTCATTATTCCGCCTCATTCAGAGATGGTTGTGTGGGCCCAAGTGACCAATGCTCCCACCAACTCAGTTGGCCCAGTGCTGGTAGAGCCTGTAGCAGAGAGTGTGGGCAGAATGGTGTGTGGGGCGCTCCCTTGTTACCATTAGGGAGGGCCGTGTCCCCTGTAGGGTTTATAATCCTAACCAGTACCCGGTTGAGATCCCACAACGGCGCACCCTAGCCCAGGTGGTTGAAGTCTCGTTGGGGGATGTAAGGGGAGGGCAGGAGTTGGTGCTCACATCTGTGGCCCCGGATGTAGTGGAGGTTAAAGTAGGGCAAGTCGAGGTGTCAGAGCAACAAGATGATGGTTCCCACCCGGCGCTGTCCCTGCAGGGGGACGGTCTCACCCAGAACAGCAAAATGAGATGAAGTCGCTGTTGGATAAATGGAAAGGGGTGTTCTCCCACCATGACGAAGACTTTGGCTGTACGGGTCTTGTAAAGCACCAGATTCCCACTGGGTCTGCACCCCCAAGCCGTGAACGCTATCGGCCTGTTCCACCGAGCCTGTATAAAGAACTACAAAGTCTGTTGAAGAACATGTTAGACAATGGGGTTGTTAGTGAAAGTAGTAGCCCATGGGCTGCCCCCATTGTCCTGGTTAAGAAGAAGGACGGGGCTTGGAGATTTTGCGTGGACTATAGAAAGCTGAATGCATGCACACATAAAGATGCATATCCCCTGCCACGGATTGAAGAGTCTTTGACAGGACTAAAGGCTGCCAAGTGGTACTCCACCTTAGATCTGGCCAGTGGTTACTGGCAGGTGGAGATGGACCCCCAGGATAAGGAGAAGACGGCATTCACTACTCCATTTGGCCTCTATGAGTTTGAGCGTATGCCCTTTGGGCTTTGTAATGCCCCGGCCACGTTTCAGAGGCTGATGCAGCGCAGTTTGGGGGGTTTAGTAAACGACTCCATACTTATCTACTTGGATGATGTTGTAGTCTTCTCACCAGATTTCCACAGCCACATGAGACACCTGGAAGAGGTGTTCCAGAGGTTGCACCAATGTGGCCTGAAACTGCAACCGAAGAAGTGTAGCCTGTTCCAACGCCAGGTGGCCTATCTTGGCCATATCATCAGTGAACAGGGAGTAGCGACAGACCCTTCAAAGACTGCTGCTGTAAGGGACTGGCCAGTGCCCAGACAGTGAAGCAAGTCAGGTCGTTCCTGGGCTTCGCAGGCTACTACCGTCGATTCATCCATGGCTTCTCAAAGGTAGCTGCACCTCTACACGCCTTAACTCGTGCATCCCACATGAAAAGAAACCACTCCAGTTGACTGGTCAGATGAATGCCAGCGAGCTTTTGACTCCCTTAAGAAAGCCTTAATCTGTGCACCAGTGTTGGCCTATGCAGATTTTTCTCAACTGTTCAGGCTATATACTGATGCTAGCTTCGAGGGCCTGGGGGCTGTTTTGGCACAAGTGCAAGATGGCAAGGAGAGGGTCATTGCCTATGCCAGCAGGAGTCTTCACCCGACGGAACGCAACGACCAGAACTATAGCTCCTTTAAGCTGGAGCTGTTAGCTTTGAAATGGGCGGTTGCTGAAAAATTCAAAGACTACTTGTACGGCTCTGACTTCACTGTGTTTACAGATAACAACCCCTTGGTGCACCTTGACACGGCCAGATTGGGAGCAGTGGAGCAGAGATGGGTTGCCCAACTAGCCAACTTCAAGTACACTATCAAGTACCGGCCGGGCACTCAAAATGGACAGGCTGATGCCCTCTCCAGGCTTCCAGCAAGACCTGAGACCCTTCCTGTGTTGGCTGTGGGAGCAACGTCCAGCTCTAGGACAGACTGGATAGAACGGCAGTCCCAAGACTCTGATCTTGTGTGGATCCGTGGACTGAAAGAACATTGCCAACCCAAACCTGAGGTACGTGCAGGGGCTTCACGTTACCTAAAAGGGTTAATGAAAGACTGGGACAAGATTGACCTCAAGGAAGGCGTTTTGGGCGACAGGGCGTTCCAACTGGCCTCAGCCCCCCTCCTTTTCAAGTTTTGGTTCCGAGACAGGAGACAAAAGAGATTTGGAGGGCCTATCACGAAGAAATGGGCCATCCAAGTAGTGCTCGGACCATCTCGGCACTCCAACAACGTTGCTATTGGCCGGGAATGGGGCAAGACTCCAAGGCTTGGATAGAGACCTGCCCCCAATGTGTCTGCTACAAAACGGGGCCATCAGGGGAGGGCACCTCTACACCCAATCCGACATCATATCCATTTGAGGTGGTAGGGTGGACTTTCTTTCCCTTGGTCGGACCGGAGGACAGGTACCAATACATACTTGTGATCACTGACCTGTTCACCAAATATGCAATTGCAGTGCCTGCTAGAGACCAGACGGGCAGAGACTACAGTTCAGCTGCTGTATGACCGTCTCGTCCATACCTTTGGCTGTCCAGAACGGATCCTGACAGATCGTGGGCGTCATTCGAGTCTGCCTTGATGGCCCAGCTTGCCAGCTCTATGGATGTAAGAAGAGTCGTACAACCCCATTACCACCCCCAAGTAATGTGCTTGTGAAAGGTTTAATCAGACTCTAATAAAGACTTTGAGCTCCCTGACAGAAGTGCAACAGCAGTGGCCACTAGGTTGCCCGCCTTGGTTCAGGCTTACAATAATACAGTCCATAGCACCACCGGATAACCCTCATTTGGGGTGTTTGGAAGGCACGCCAGGCTCTGTGGACTGGTGACGGACCTCAGCTCTGGTACTTCACACCACACCTTGGAGGGTTGGGTAAAGAAACACCATGAGGCGCTGCAACACTGCTCACCAAGCTGTGAAAAGGCACTCAGAGGACAAACGTGGACCACAGCAAACTCGCTATAATCAAAATGCCAGACTGGTACTTTGCTCCCAGAACGGGTGCTAATCGGAACTTCCGCTGGAGGTCCAAAGGAAAGCTGGCACCTAGGTGGGGTTCGGAGCCATTTGTGATTCTGAGACAACTGGGGAGGATCACCCTACTTACCTGGTGCACCCTGAAGGTAAAGAGACTCCAACCCGGACTGTACATAGGAATAACCTACGGCCATGCCTTTGCAGGGTGCCACAGCAACTCCCCATCCTGCACCAGAAGAGACTCAACCCAGCCTCCCACCTCCTCGTGCTTCCTAGGCTGATTCTGAACCAGGTAGCCCAACGCACAGAGGAAGTACCAGCAGCAGCTCCAGAGCAGGAACACCCTCCAGAAAGGAAGCAGCTCTAGACCCGAATTGAGGCGCTCCCACCGCTCAAATCTGGGTAAGCCCCCTGAACGATATAGAGACTAAGTGCCGGGACGACCACATTTAAGCTGGGGGAAAAATGTCAGAGGATGGACTGTTTCAGTCATGTACTCATTGTGTTTGTTGATTTTGTTGTATATGCATGCTTTTTATGGTGTTTTGACTTTATAATATTCAAACTGAGATATGGCTGAACAGCGAATGACATAATGACACCCAGCTGTGCCCAATCACACCTGCCGGCACTTAAGACAGAGCATGAGACTCTTGGGGGAGAGCCACGAAGCGCAAGGAAGAGACCAAGCACGGGAGCGCAGGCAAAAGGGGCCGCCACTGACGGACTGCAAAAAAGAAAAAAGGAATCCACGCGGCGAGGAGCACGGAGAGGCCGCATTTCGGAGAGGCACCGGAGCAGCCAGCGGACGACTGCAAAGGGGAACCCGACCCACGACGGACGCCGGCCCTAGAGCAGCGAACCGGCGGATGCAGCAGGAGACTGTCAACGCGCTAAAAGAGCTAAGTAAAGGAATGTGAAACCGTCACCGTATGTGCACGAGAGTCGACGCCGTTAATAGCTCGACACTGAGTCTCCTGCTGGTGTCTGTTTAGGGCCGGCGAACCCGGAAGTGCTGCTGTCAGTGCGAGCCGCGGGAGGAAAGGAAGACCACCTGGCGACAGAAAGCGGAGCCTCCTCTGCCACCCCCTTCCTTCATTGACTGTTTTAATTTTGGATTTATCCTCGATCCATTTTAAGACACTTTTTGGGCTACTGTATTTATATTTTTTAACAAACGTAATTGTTTTATCCTTTTTCTTTCTCTTTTTTATAATCTAGCCATTTGTTTTTTTAAGACTTTAAAATCTTAACCTTTTATTAAATTATTTAAAGCGCATTGAACGCTGTGCTTCATTTCTGAGCAATTCTGTGATCCTTGGACCTGAAACTTCCGAGGTCGGTCGGACCTCACATCTGCACTGTTCATTTGGGTCTGGTTGTCATAATTCCTTAAAAAAAAAAAAGTTATTCATGCTCAAACCAATTAAAAAACTTGTCATTTTAACTTTTAAAAACACATTTTATTCTATTTATATGCAAATGTATTACATGTAATTTTATGAATATGCTTTTGCAATGGGAAAAAAATAAACGCATCCACTGTTGACTGGGTTTAAACATTATTTGGGAATAGAAACATCCATCAAAGCCAATAATATACTTGCTTCTGTGGAATAGAAAACAGTAGTCATAAAAAAAACATTTTCTTTATCTCAGTTTATTAAATGCAAGCAGATGATATTAACTGCAGTAGAGTTACACATATTTTTACACATTCTGTTGAACAGCAGCCTCACTTTTTCCCTACTGTAAGCCCCTTTCATCTAAGGCAAGAGCCGTGAGAGTCATTCAAGGGCAACCCTAACCAAACTGGTTAAAAATTCACTTAAATTTGTTTAAATATTTTTTAACACTAAGTAAAAAAAAAAAGGAAAAAAAAAGTCATAGTTTGAGTCCAACAGTCTGTGTCAAGTGCAAACAATGTGTACCTGGATTTCCCTTCTCATCTGAAAAAACAGAATTCAGATTCATTTAAGGCGAACGTCAACAGTGAGGGGTCAAAAACCACTCGCTAGATGAAAAAAGTGGGACTTTTGTCCCTTAAATACTGTAATTGTGACTCAGAGGATTAAACATTTGCTGCTAAAGTGAGCACTTCATTTTCCAACTAGAAATATGGCATTACCTGTAATAATGCAAGTGTGAATACTGTAAGCTGAATGGGGCAACTAAAGATGGTATATCTGATAGCTAAATTGCTGAATCTGAAAGCTTGCTAAAATATTAGCTAAACGCCAAATTATCCACAAAAAAAGGAACAATGTCTACTTATGCAAAAACAGCTAGCACGTTGTTAAAATATTAGCTAAACTCCAAGTTATCCTAAAAAGCTGGAAAAAAATGTCTAATTTTGCCAGATCAGCTAGCATGTTGTTAAAATATTAGCCAGACTCCAAATTATCCTAAAAACTGGAAAATAAATGTCTAATTTTGCCAGATCAGCTAGCATGTTGTTAAAATATTAGCTAGACTCCAAGTTATCCTAAAAACTGGAAAAAAAAAATGTCTAATTTTGCCAAATCAGCTAGTATGTTGTTAAAATATTAGCTAAACTCCAAATTATCATAAAAACTGGAAAAAAAGTCTAATTTTACCAAATCAGCTAGCATGTTGTTAAAATATTAGCTAGACTCTAAATTATCCTAAAAAACTGAAAAAACATGTCTTATTTTGTCAAAACAGCCAGCATATCGTTAATTTATTAGCTAAACTCTAAGCTTTCCTAAAAAATTGGGGAAAAAAATGTCAAATTTTGCCAAATCAGCTAGCACGTTGTTAACATTTTAGCTAAACTCCAAATGATCCTAAAAAACTGGAAAAATGTCCTTTTCTGTCCAAACAGCTAGCATAATACTAAAATATTAGCTGAACCCCGAGATAGCCTAAAAAACTAGAATTTTTTGTTAAATTAGCCAAAAACAGCTAGCATATTGCTAAAAAAATTAAACTCCAATTACCCCAAAAAAATCTATTTGCCGAACATGTTTATCATTATTATTAACCTTTATTTATCCAAGGTGGATCCCATTAAGATTTAGAACCTCTTTTTCAAGGGAACCCTAAAGTTTGAATGGTGTCTATAGTAGAAAGTATCCAGAAGAAAAACTGACATAATACTGTCTAATAGTTCTTGGAGGTTTTATGTTTTTTCATATTTGAAGTCAAGAACGGAGTATTGGTTTCCCTCTGCCTCCTTTTGCTCCCTTACGAAAAAAGTTAACCTTCTTGTTTTCTTTAACATACGTTTCACAAGATACAAGATGTAATGACTGACTATCTCTTGCTCCACCCACAACACAGTGGTTAAATATTTGGCTAACTATTGCCTATGCCTGTTGAAGTAAAACCAGCAGAGTGTGGTGGTGAATCTACAGAAGCTGTAACAGAGGCTGGACGATTTGTCGAGTCGAGTAAAGCAGTGCCGCGGCAAGCGGCGAGACGCACAGAGCGGATATGCCGACCATGAAGTTGAGCACCATTCCCAGCAGGATAATGGCCAGCAGATATCCGTGGAAGAGCAGGCTGTGCCAGCTGCTCTGGCTCAACACCTGCCAGGGGTTGTCCGGGTGCAGCAGCCACAGGAAACCCAGCAGCCAACTCTGGTTGACCATCTGGGTGTGGTAGATGTCAAAAGCTGAGGCTTGGGCGTCCGGATGGCGGTGGCGCTCTGCTTCAGATACTTTGGTCAGGCTAATAAGAGAGATGCTGTGAAGAATCAATGCTAGGGGTGCGTAGATATACTCCAGAGGCTCAACGCCTCGAAGACCTTTGGATGCTGTGGAGACAAAAAAAAGACAAATTTTTTGACAAGAAGTGAGAGAACTTGGTCTTAAAAGCATACAAGTTTACCTGTGATGACAATAACCATCCCACTTATGATGGAAATAAGAGCAGAGGAGTGGAGAGATGGCGGTGACCTCAACTTCAGGATGAAGCTAAGGACTAAAGTCACTAAGGGTAGGAGAGGGACTGTTACAAGGAAGAGGGTGGCGCTGGAGCTGCTGGCTTTGGCCCACATGGTCAGCACAGTCTGAACGCTGTTGCAGATGGCGGGAAGCAGCAGTCGCTCACCCAGCGACCTGGAGTAACCTTTGAGAACCACGAGGTTCAGAGCATGGAGGAGGTTCAGGAATAAGAGAGAAACCAGAACCTAGGAAAAGGACGACAAAGTGGATTATCTTCATTGATTAAATAATAAGAATGCTTTAGAGACACAGAAAGTGTTGAAAAAAAAAAAAAAAAAAGAAGCCCCAACAGGGACATCGAAAAAGACAAAAAAAAGAAGAGTTTTTTTTCCTTAAAATTAAATGTAAAAAAAAGTCTGGTTGTCAAATAGTAATTGGGGCACTTATTAATCAGAAAAATAAACTTTTTTTTCTCTCATTATTAGAAAAAGAAACATTTTTTACTTCAATTTTTAGAAAAAACAAATGTTATCTGTTACTGTTCGGTGCACCCCGGGTATCTGGTGCGCACCAGTTAGAAACAAGATTATTTTTCTTCAATTTGTAGGATAATATTTTTTCGGTTACTATCTGGTGTGCACCAGTTACTATGTGGTGAGCACCAGCTACTATCTGGTGTGCACTAGTTATTAACCAGAATAAAAACAATGTTTTACTTCAATTTTTGGTGTATTTGGTGCACATCTTTTAGCGACCAGAAAAAAATGTTTTCTTTAATTTTTAGGAAACAATTGTTTTTTAAGTATTATATGGTGTGCGTCAGTTTTATCTGGTGTGCACCAGTAACTACCTGGTGTGCACCAGTTAGGTACCAGATAAAAAATGCTTACTTAAATTTTTAGGGAAAAAAAGGGCTTTTTTGGTATTATCTGGTGTGTACCGTACTATCTGGTTCACATCCGTTCCTATCTGGTGTGCACCAGCTCGTGACCAAAGCATTTTTTTAACTTAGCTTTTTTTGAGGGGAAAAAATCTGTTACTGTGTGGTGTGAATTCAGTTACTATCTGGTGTGAATCCAGTTAGCAACCAAAAAACAATGTACTTCAATTTTAGGTAAGAAAATACACTTCAGTTTTTAGAAAAAAAACTTTTTTTCAGTTACTATCTGGTATTTTACTTTAATTCTTTGAATTTTTTTTAACTTCTAATTTTTAGAAAAAACATTGAAAAATGTTTAATACAATTTTTTTTTTACTTCGGTATCCCGTAGCTCTGTAAAAAAAAACATGAAAATACAAAGATTTTGTGACTTAAATCCCTTTATGATCAAATTTGCCAATAACTGAGACATGAAGAAAAACTATTATTTATAATTTATATTATTTCTACATGAGTAGTATTTTTCCTGACCAAAAAGGTAGATCGTGTTTTATTTATCTAATTATTATGCTGTGTGCAGTTTAAAGGTCTTAGGGGTAGTTGTTTAGTTAAACATCCGTCATGCTTTGCTAATTATTAAAACTCAGCACTTGTCGTCTTCTCTTATGATCCGCCTTACTTCTGCCTTCACGTTGATAAGCAGAGAAAAAACAAGCACATAAAACAATAAAAATGAATACCAACAAAGCTATTAACAATGACTGCTTCCGTGACATAAATTAGGTTAGTAACAAAGACAAATAGCAGAAATGTGATAGCTGCCGTGCAACAAACATTAATGCGGCATTAGCAAACAAGTCTGCTGGAAATTTGCTGTGTCAATAAGCCAAGATGTAAATCACCTGGTGGAATTTTTGTTTTGGGAAACTTTCTTGACTCACTTCCACTTTGCATATATTTTTTAAATTTCATACGAGGCACTAACCTGGGCAAAGGAAATAGCTACAGGATATGGGTAGTGGTACTGTGGGATAAAGATGCCCACGACAAAGTTTCGGAGACGGTCAGCCAGGCCATAGACCACCACAACCACCAGGCAGAAGGTGGGAATCAAGGGCTTCAGCGCATGGTTCGAAGACAAGCTCTTGACCACCGAGATGCACCACCCTGTCCTCCATCTGCCTACGCTACAGAGAAGAAGTCACTCATTTAACAGCAGCAATAAAATGTTTCCATGATTGTGCTGGATCTGCAAATTGCTTCATTGGTTCTCAGAAATAAAAAAAAAAAACGGAGAATTAAAAGAAAAGAGATTACCTTTTCCCAGGAAGACATGGTCTCATTCTGTGTAGGGTTTGCTGCTTGGGTTGCAGGCGTCTGTGATCTACAGCAAAAGCTGTAAAATGTGCATTTTATGCACGATTTAAAAACTTAATATGCAATTTGAGGGTGACTTTATTTAAAAAACAAATTCTAATAACACAGGCTGGATTTCTAATCCTGCAGGTCAAAACTATATAATCGTCTGGAGAACCTCGGTTGCTTTGTAATTAAAAAAAAAAAGATAAAATTGGCCTAAATTTGCTGACCTGACTGTTTTTTTCTGACCAATATTTCTCCAAAATTCTCTTTTAAGACAAAAATCCACTTTTCTGTGATAAAAAATGAAGCCTTACTCACCATAACTCCACGAAAATTGCTTTATTTCCACCCTCAAATAGTGTTTACAATTAGAAATACCATTAAAAACATCTAGGTAGTACTGGTAATCCTTGTCCGTGACATCGTCTGTGTGTGTCTCCAGCGGCGGCAGAGTGTGAAGCTGCTGTGCGAGCGCCGGGCATTCACCTCATCTGCTGCGGACTTTGTCCTTCCTCTGTTTGTCATCATGTCACATGAACCAATCTAACTGGACGAAACTCAAAAAGTCGGTTCAAGCAAAATCTTTCATAGATAGGCATTTGCTGATCCACACAAACATGCACTCAGCTGAAAGAAATTTGAGTTGATTCTGTTGTGATTTTTAATTTTAGAGCTTGACCTTTAGTGACAGCCTTTAGGTTGTGTAACAATCACTTTCTTTGTGTCTTTTTTTTACACTCACACCTGATTGACACATTCCAGCTCCAAGCTACCGATCGTTCTCTTCTTCTCACACAAGATCAACTCAAAGGATGAAAGTCCCTGAAAACTCCAACAGGAGAAACGCCACGGCCTGTGATTAATCCACAGCTCTATGGCAACCGGCGTGTGTGCTACCGAGACGCAGCTCCCTTCCACGTGACCATAAATGGAGCTAACGGAACACGTGTGTCCCCGTAGCACAAACACACATGTATTAAAATGAGGTTTCATTTACCTGACAATATTAATTCGACTGCACTTGTTCCATAAACTGATGTTGCTTTATTTAATCAACTAATTGGCTTATTATCTGCCTTGTTCTGGAGGCTGGTACATTATGTACCCGTGCATTAATTACAGATTATTACAGATAAACAGTAGATGATTTGCTCGGCTGCAACTGGAAAAATGTAATGAAGGAACACAATAACATGCTATGATAAATTCAATGATTCTGCATAATAATAATTAATCCATCTGGTTGTGTTAAGCATATTATTGTAAAAAAAATATGAGTCTCATTGCTTTTTGGCAACGCCTTATGTCTTACGTTGACTATTAAAGGCCCACTCTAGTTGCAGCATTTTCTCATGGTGGAGTACATATATAAAGAAAAACAAATGTTAGATTGGAGTTGAGAGGGCTGTAAGCCAGTGGGAAAAGTGTAAACAAAGGGATGATGGGAAATGAAACAGTCCCGCCCACAACTCAGAGACAAATTTAAGATGAACTTGTGCCGTTCTGGAGAAACTATGTCTTATAAAATGACAGTTTCTTTTGAAAATGTAGCCTAAAAACATCCTAATTATATTGAAAAGACCAGGAATGATTTTACAGATAGATTTAAATAGGATTAGAGTTAGACTTTAAATCCTTTCATAAAATAAAGAACTGCTTACGTAGCTACTTTTTAAACAAAAGTATTACAATTAGAGGTTTTTTATTTATGTATTTTAACTTTATATTTGGAATCCAAACTGCATAGAAAAAGCAACATCATAATATATATTTTTGTTTGGTAAAACATCTTTTTTGCTATTTAATTTGCAGATCAACATACAGAAGACAAACAAAAACTGAAGAGCCAATTTTTTTATTTTCGAAATTTATAAAACAGAAGCTGATCGATCGGTGGATGGTCTCTTATTTTGAAAGTCATTCAAAAAAGGAATGATTGCTGCTTCTTTTCCTATAGTGCTGATTGCGATTGTTTTTGTTCCAAACAAATGTAAGCCTCTGCCTTGGTTAGACTGATCGGATGCTTTCTCCAAAGCCTGACACGGCTGAACTTGGGACTCCAGCAGTAGCAGCGCTTTAGCTCCTCCATATATTATTCTGGTTTTTGCTCCTATTTGTACCTTATTCTGATGGCATGGTTGGTTTGTGACTTCCTTTATTTACATCCCCAACCTCTGTTTTTTATTAACTTGTTTATGATAATTTCTTGAAACCGTTATCTCTTTTGGTGATTGTGTGATAAAGTATCTTTTGAGTCATCTAGACCGTAGAAGGGCAATTTAGTTTTGCTTATGCCATATAAATTTTCCTTACTGTACACTGTTTCATGGCAAACACACATGCAAAACAAAAATGCAAAAGGTCTCATTTTCATATGAGGACATAGTCACAAAGGCTGTTTTATGATATGGAATGAAATGGAGAAAAAAGAAGTCATTGATGCCAATTCGTAAATAAAATAAAAATGAGTTTGAAAATGAAATTAAAAATCATATAAATGAAATTTCTAACATTTAAAATATTTAAGCTCCTCATTTCATTACAACATCTTTCACACATGTTGCAACACTAAACTCAACAAATGAATACCTGTGTTTAAACATTCGGTAACATTAAAACTGTATTTATTTATGTTTTGCTCTATTCTATTTCCTTTGTTTTGGTCATCTTTACATTTTTACTTTAAGTCTTAAAAGTTTAAAGTCCCTTCAAAACATTTGTTTATATTGCTTTCTGAATCAACGGCGAATCTGTTTGAAGATAAAGGTCAACTTTACTGCAATGTGTTCTGTAATCCCTTTTTATTTCTCTATGACTAGATGTTACACCCATCTATGACTAGAACATTTGCTTCCAGGTAATATTGTGTTGATTTACTAACCCACATCTTGCCACGTAAAAGACAATCATGGTACATTTCTGACATCAAAGTGAGTGAAATTATATTTGATCCAGGAAATAGCCTGCTCCCTTCTTCCACCGGGATAGCCTTCTCCCTTCTTCCACCAGGAATTACAGGAAATAGCCTGCTCCCTTCTTCCACCAGGAAATACAGGAATTAGCCTGCTCCCTTCTTCCACCAGGAAATAGTCTTTTCCCTTCTTCCACAAGGAAATAACCTACTTCATTCTTCCACTAGGAAATAGACTGTTCTCCTCTTCCACCAGGAAATACAGGAAATAGCCTGCTCCCTTCTTCCACCAGGAAATACAGGAAATAGCCTGCTCCCTTCTTCCACCAGTAAATAGTCTTTTCCCTTCTTCCACAAGGAAATAACCTACTTCATTCTTCCACCAGGAAATAGCCTTCTCCCTTCTTCCACTAGGAAATACAGGAAATAGCCTGCTCCCTTCTTCCACCAGGAAATAGTCTTTTCCCTTCTTCCACAAGGAAATAACCTACTTCATTCTTCCACTAGGAAATAGACTGTTCCCTTCTTCCACCAGGAAATACAGGAAATAGCCTTCTCCCACAAGGAAATAACCTACTTCATTCTTCCACTAGGAAATAGACTGTTCCCTTCTTCCACCAGGAAATACAGGAAATAGCCTTCTCCCTTCTTCCACTAGGAAATACAGGAAATAGCCTGCTCCCTTCTTCCACCAGTAAATACAGGAAATAGCCTGCTCCCTTCTTCCACAAGGAAATAGTCTTTTCCCTTCTTCCACAAGGAAATAACCTACTTCATTCTTCCACTAAGAAATAGACTGTTCCCTTCCTCCATCAGGAAATAGTCTGCTCCCTTTTTCCACCAGAAATTAGCCTTCTCCCTTATTCCTTCAGGAAATACCCTCCTCCCTTTCTCTTGCTATTTTTCTCCCATCTGCTTGCGCCTTTCTCTGATACGTTCAGGATCCATCCCAACGTGTCGTGTAGATTCTTCACCAGAGGTTTCTTCATGAAGTTTGAACGTTAAATCCCATCACCGTTTCTTGGCCATCGCAAAACTGGTTTAAAACACAAACAGGTGGTGCACGAGCTAGGGGTGGGGGGTTTGCGAAGCTAGCTAATCACCATTAGCCTCACAGAGAGTGTTTTCCATAGACATAGAAAGATAGACGCCGCATCACGTGATCCTGAGTGAACCAGCGGAGCCGCCATATTGCTGGGGTCAACCTAAGCTAGGCTACATTCACAACCACATAGACTGAACCACTGAACGGAGAATCGCAACCGATTGCAACCATGCCTTTTGCTTGTGCAGCCTTCGGATGCAATAATCGGCGCTCGATTCAGAGCCGATCACGTGGAATTACATTTCACAAGTAAGTTTTAACATTGTTTTTGTTTTTTACAAGTTTTTCAAGCCACCTGAACGTGTAATAGTAAACAACGTTATGTGGCTAACAGCAAATATGCTAGCGGCAAAAACTGTTCCTCCCTCGTGTATTATTTTACTATATTGTTAATATTTTTTCCTCTTATATAATTTCCGAGGTTTCCCAGTGAGGCGGAATTACGGAGGAGATGGGAAGTTGCGATGAGAAGACAGGATTTTGTTGTCACCGAGTTCTCCAGGCTCTGCAGTGAGCAGTTTAAACCGGATGATTTTGACCGGACTCTGTTTTTCATAAAGTACGGCTGCACCACATGGCAAAAATGACTACTCTGGAGTTTCAGAGTGCCAGCACACGCAAGAAACTGTCTACACAAGTTCTTTTTCAGGGGTTTTAGTTGTGGCATTTTGTGCACAACTAAGTATATAAGTATGTATGTTCTCATAGTTTTGAAGTTTCTTGTTTACTAAAACAAAATGTATTTCGTTATTTTTATTCTGTAACGTAGCAGATGTTGACATGTTTATTGTGCATTAATGCCACAGTGAGGATAAAGTCTATTATGTGTTTGATTTTCTTTGTTAAGGCTGAACAAATTTCCCCCTAACATTTGAAACACATTATTTTTACTGAGATGCCATTACATGTTTTTTTTCTGTGTTTTTTGGTAGGTTTGATGAGTTAAAATTGTTTTTCAACCCCTCTCAGATGGAGAAAATTCAAATAAATAAATAAATAAAATAAACTATCAAACTTGTTTTGCATATTAAATCAATTCTTTCTTCATTAAAATACCATAATCATATGATATATTATGTTTAAAAGCATAAAACATGTTTTTTTTTTAACTCTCAGAAACATTCCTCATTAGAAACAATGGCACTGCAGGGGCACTTTGACCTCGTCAAGATGGCGGCGCGTTGAGACGTCAGCTCCAATAGGGGGCGACAAGCGATGCGGCGTCTATCTTTCTATGTCTATGGTGTTTTCCCAGGGCCGTAGCAGACTCTTCCTGGAGGGGGCGGTTCTCAACGTGATGTAAGCATGTGAGGACCTGCATGTTTTTTTTTTTTTTTTTTGTGGGTATGGATGGGATGGAGTGGTGCTTTAGAGAAATACTCAGAAACTGATCAAAATGCTGCTTTGGGTTCTTTGTAGTGAGAATTGAACAATATAAGACACTTAAAAGCTCAAAAAAGTTTTTTTTTTTTCATGGTATGCCCCCTTTGATTGAGGTGACTGATGAATATAGGGACAGAGGTAATTAATTGAGGTAGAGAAAAAAAGAAAAAAAAAATATTTTGGAAGTGCAAACTATTCTCAGATGCTAAAACTACCCTTCCAAACGTCATAATGACAGTTGCAGAAATAGTTTGAATTGCCTCAAAAGAGAACGTAATAAATGCACGTTCACCATGAATCTTCTGAGTCTGTTTTAGAACTGCTACACAGAAAAATATGTGTTGGTGTTTTTAACATGTTCTTATGGCATTTAAATCATAATGGAGGACATATATAAAGAACATTAAGCCAAACTTGATTTTCTGAGTATTTCTGTATTCAAATTGTTGCCTATCAGGAGTATCCCCCCCCAAAAAAAAAGATCAATAGATCCACATTTGTCTTTGTTTTCCTGATTCGAGCTGGCTACAAACAGTCCAGCTGGATAGCTCTGCTATTGCTTGTTAGGTTGGGAGTGTGAAGGGCTGTAAGATAGTTGGATAACGTTTAAACAGATGACGGGAAGTTGGGGCGGGCTTACTCTCTGCCAACAGCCCCGACTGCAACGGATTTGTAATTGACGAGTGGCGCTCTGCAGAGACTATTTCTTAGAAAATGACAAGGAAAGCCCTAAAATAGAGCAAAAGATGATTGGAATGAAACTTTAACTATTTTGTTTTTATAGAACAACAAAAGTAGCACTTTCTCCCCTTTTTTATTTATTTATTTTCTTTTTTTGGGGAGTTTTAACAGTATTGGCGCTCATATTTGATCCTCCCTTGGATGAGTAGGCTGCAGCCCAACTGTGCAAAGGAGCAGAGAGAAATCAGGTCCCAATTTTGATATTTGTCATCACTTTATTGTGGGTTCAAACTATATTTCCCAGCAAGTTGGTATTATCTATTTTTACCTATATGAGCCAGTCTGATGGGACAGTTTTGATTTTACACCATATTAATAATAATATTCATTTAAATCAGGGGTGGGCAAACTACGGCCAGGGGGCCACATGCGGCCCCTTAAGCTACTTAATGTGGCCCTCCAAATTAAAATACATTGAATCAAAAATGCTAATTATTGTTTTATTTTCATTGTATTTCTGGTTTCTTCCCATGAATGGTGTTGTTTCTCTGACGTTCGTGTGTGTTCCTGAGTCAGATGGTGATCTTTCGGATTATTCCTACACCACATAAATGCAGCATTTCTTCGAGTTCACATTTTCCTCTGAAGAACATCAACCCATTGGATCACCCAAAAGAGAACAAAAATCTAAATTTAGAAATTAAAACTCCCAAATTTTCTGTTTTTAAATTAATATATGTGAATTTGAATCCAAATTAAAGCATGTTTTTCTCTAAATTCCATATTATTTTTTTAGTTTATGAGGTTGATTATCCAATCACTCCTTCCATCTGCTCCTTGTCCGGCCCTTATGCCAAATTTTAGAACCCTTTGTGGCCCACGAGTCAAAACAATTGCCAACCCCTGATTTAAATAATGCTTGAAATTATATTTGTCTTAGAAAAAAGGCAGGTTCTGATTACATTTTTACTTTTAGAATGCATTAATAGAATAGCATATCATTTGAGATTAATAGGTTGCTACTTTACACAGCTGGATTCATTCTTGGCTCCACCTTGTTTAACTTTTAGGCAACATTCCTACCATTTTTCCACTTCAAGGACGAAATTTTCCCGGAAAAAAACCCTGAAAGTGGAAGATGGAGGGGAAAATAGTTTAGAGTTGTAAATATCTTGATTGCATGTGATGCATATGTTTTTATGTGCAACATTCTGTGCATGCGTGGGCTGCAGAATTCCACACGTGGCATGACGTTAGTTTGAACTATTCCTTCTATAATAAATCCCCGAAATACTCCACCGCACTGCGGGTTTAAACTACTCCAGCAGTCACCTCCCTCTGCAATTTACAAAAAAAAAAAAAACCCGACAGCCCCACCGAGTTTGCAAGAAGCTGCATGCATGTGGGTCTGCACGTAGCGTTGAGGGGAAAAATCCAGCCCCGAGCGGGAGACAGCCAACTGCACGGTGAGACATCACAGATAGGACGAGCCACCGGTTCCTGTTGACTTCACCGAGTCCGTTCGTGAGGAAGTTACTCAGAGGAAGAAACGAGCTGGTTGACCCAGCAGGATGCACCGGACGAGGTAATTAAAGACAAACTTCTCCAGAGGTAGATAAGATAAGAAACCACGTGGTGTCATTTGAGGGTTAATTTTCTTTCCTCGGAGTGTTTTGCAGAGGCTGCTAAATCACGACTCTTCAAACTTTTTACATGAATGCGCATGCCCAATTTTTAGTGTGTATTTTTGTACTCTAAAACAGCATTTTTTTTTCCTGTTTAATTTAACCCTTTAATGATCTGCTGCACTTTATTTTGAAAATACTTTGAAGGCACAAACACCGTCACGCGCCGCCGCCACAACACCGTTTCGTAAGCTGCTTATTTTCAGTTATCGCAATGTGATATGTGAGCGAAATGGACCGTTTCTGGGGGATTTATTTACAACCCCCAAGACTAACTTTGGGTTCAAATCGTGTGCAGTTGTCTACGAGTCCAGGCAAGTTCAGACCGTCGGACTCCATTGGACTGTTTTCGGTTCTCGCACGAGCGGGGAGGGGCGAAGACGTGGCAGTTCCACATCCTTCCGTTCCTGTCGTATTCCAGAGCTGCCGTCACGCTTCAAAAACGCTGACCACCAGACGAGATATTTAAAAAATCTGATTAAAGCATTTACGTTTTAAAATAACGCTTACAAGGGGGCAATAGAACGAAAAATTAGCCTTTAAATGTTAGATTGAGCTGCTCTTGGAAAAAATTGGAGATTTTAACTCTCCGTTTTCTATAATAGAAAACCCCCCAGAAAATATTTAATATTCGGGTAAATACTTAGTAATAACTTAAAGAGACAAATACAGGTTATTGTATGAATCAAATACTCTAATTGTATCCACTTAGGGTGATGGGAGGAGTGTTATTTCTCATTTTAAGTACAGTAAAAGCCTATTTTCCAACTAAAATAAAATCAGTAAACGCATCAGTAAGTGTGTTACTTTCGGTTCAACTAATGTAGACATTTTATCTCAAATCTGAAAGAATCTTTGACAATTTAAGCTTTGAGAGCTATTAAACGACAAAGGATAGATATGCTTTTATTAAGGGATGCTAAACCGATCTTTAATGTACAGTTATATGGTTATATTGTTTTTATCCTGCAGGATAACTATTGTCATAAACTACAGAAGAAAAAACATATATATATTATCACATTTTATTTTAATTACAAATATACTGGATCAAACTCAATCAATCAAATTTTACTTATAAAAAAGCACTTCTCATAGTGGTGCAACTAGAATTAATTAAAATCAATTAAAATCAGAAACAAGCAAATAAAAAAATTGATGAATTAATTAATAAAAAGAGAGAAACCTAACAAACATTACACCAGAAGCAATGAATACTTAGAGAAGTAAATCATATTTAAAAAATAAATAATTAAATAAAAATTTTTTAAAATAAAATGATAACTTGTGGCTCTTTTACCTCTTCATAGTTGTTCTTTGGCTAAATAAAAAAAATGGTATTCTTTTTATTTAGATCAGTAAAGTTTACAAATTTATGGCTAAGGTTCACCTCGATGATAAACACTGTACAGGTTTTTACATCCCTGCTGATTTAAGGAGGTCTTGTTTACGCTTTGCTTCCTCCAGAATTCACTAATTTCAAATACTAAGCTAAAATTTTGGTAAAAAGTCTAATCTTTTACAAGTTTAAAGCACATATTATCTTACGCTGCCCAAAGCTGCACTGGGATGATTCGTTTTAACACAAAGTGTCTTTTATTTTTAAAAGGAAATCATGCAAGCTTCTGTTAAACTTTAAAAATAATTTATTATTTGGAGAAAATGCTAGTTTTTTTTTATATTTTGGTTTTCATTCATGCAACAAAAGAAGCATAATTCACATTTATTATTGAAAAACACATTGTAATGAATGCACAGCAATATCAAAATAAGACTTTGTGGCTTCTACTAAGTTTTGATCAGTAGAAAAAAAGCCCAAATAGCTCTTTAACCAGAACCCTAACCAGAACCCCCGCCAAAGGAGCAGCGATAGACAGGGGCCCCATGACGATCATGTCGAACACCCAGATCATGGCAAGGAGGACCGCCACAGGGGCCCCCAATGCCAGAGAGCATACGGAGAGTGCAGGCTTCAGCCCAGCAAGAAGAATAGCCCCCAGCTGCGCCAGGGGGACCAGCATGGGATAAGCGACCCACCACCCAACCCCAACTTAATCCCAGGCATGAGGCAGGGCCCTCCAAGGGAGACCCGCCCTATGCTCCAGGCAACCACCCTGCAGGAGGTCCAGGAGAGGGCATGACAGGGGCTACGCACCCCCGCCTAGGAGGAGGCATATTTGTTTTTGAGAAGGGAATTGATTCTTGTGTCAGGAACCTGCCTCATCTTGTTGTAAAAGCCTAACAAAACGCTCCTTATACACAATTTCATCTATGACCTTTACTTTACAACATTTTTTGACTGATTTTTCTTAAAAGCAACAAGTCTGCCACCAGGATTCTGGAGATTTTTATTCTAGACTGAGTTCCTTTGCAGTTTCTGCACAAGCCAAATCCAAGTCAGACATAGTGACAGCAACCACAGACATTTGTCCCAGAGTACTGTTCCAAAGAAGTTCTGAATAGTCCATAAAACCCTTTTTTTAGCTCAACCGCTCTTTGAGTTTAAACATCTTTTTGCTGCTTTCATATGTCTACCACTTTTGTTTTTTTTCAATAGTATGATGTCCAATACTACTATGTCTTATAATATAATTATAATTAATCTGTTGAATTGATTTTCTTTTCTTGCTCTCTTTCCAGGATGGAGCTACCGTGCTGGTGTTTGTTATTGCTGAGCTGCCTGGAGTCGCTCTCAGCCAACAATGATTTTTTCACATCAATAGGTAAAACCGCATTTGTAAAATATCTCCTTTAGCTGCTATCAAAGACAAGAAGCGCTTTACTCAGTGGTGTACTGCTTTGATTTCCACCCCTCAGGGCAGATGACAGATCTGCTGTACACAGAAAAAGACCTGGTCACGTCTCTCAAAGACTACATCCGAGCCGAGGAAAGCAAGCTGGAGCAGGTCAAACGGTGAGTAACTCATAAGAAAAAGTCTCGATCCACTTCTCTAGTCTATTAAACTAAACGTCTTTTATGATAATCTGTTCTTAGAACCTTACATTTTTCAAAAATACAACTGTTTTAGGTCAAGGAACTTCCCTGAAAAACAACAATTCGAGCATATGTTTAGTCTAAACATCTTTCTCTATCTCGCAGAATATATTTGTTATCAGCTTTATTTAAAGTTGGAGTTGTACATTCACTTCCCATCACCCACCTGTTTACTTACACTCTCTCCCACTAGCTTATCAACCTAACATTAGTGGTGCAACAAAAAATGGCTTACCGTACAGTTTTAAGCCGGATTTGATGATTTAAATAAATAAACACTAGTAATTTTTTTAATAAATGTCCTCCGTCATCAGAAAATTACCACAAGAACACAATTTCCCTCAGAATGGGTCTTCACCTCCTCGATCTCTGTCTCAGGTGGGCTGATAAGTTGGACTCCCTGACATCCACAGCCACACAGGATCCCGAAGGTTTCCTGGGTCATCCCGTGAACGCCTTCAAGCTGATGAAGAGGCTCAACACAGAGTGGGGGAATCTGGAGAGCCTTGTGCTTAGTGACACCACTGATGGTATGGAGCAACAGTCTGGGCTTGCAGTTACACTTTGGTGCCAAATCTTTTCAGAAACCCTCAGGAATGTCCTTAGCATATTTTTGTGATTAAAATACCAAACTGAACTTTTGCTTTCTGAGTTGATATCAAAACACATCAGGATAGTGTTTGTACAACTTGGCAGATTTGGTATGGATTACTGGCTCCGTGCCACAAATTATTATTTTAGTAGTTGACTAATGACTGATTATTTATCCCAATTAGTAGACTAATAAGGTCACGCGCAAACTGGATGTAAAACACACATCTTAACCATCAATAGCTTTAAACTAACTAAAAACTAGATAAATAGCATTCCATGCAACAATGCTAGTGTGAATGCTGTAAGATCAATTTGACTGTTGAAGATGCTAGTGCTGAAGATTCTGAAATTGATAGCAAGAAATGCTGAAGCTTATAGTTGAAACCACTGAAATTGATAGCTGAAAACGCCTAAGCTGATAGCCAGCTAAAACATTAGTTAAATTTGCCTAAAATACTGAAAAAAAGCTTAACTTAGCAGCTAGCATGCAGCTGAAATATTAGCTAAACTCTGAATTAGCCTAAAAAATAAAAAAATTAATTTTGACAGAAAGCATCAAAGAGTGACTTATTATTAATTTTATTTTATATTTCCCGTTGTGTCTTTTAAGGATTCATTTCCAACTTGACCATCCAGAGACAGTATTTCCCCACGGAGGAGGACCAAACCGGGGCTGCTAAAGCTCTTCTCCGCTTACAAGACACATACAAACTGGATGCCAATACAATCTCTACAGGAGATCTACCTGGTAGAAACCATACTCAACTCAAAACTTCAATAACCCTAATTTTAGGCTAAATGACATTTTAATTATAACTGTGCTGTTTTCCTTTTTCTTCAACATACTAGGAGTTAAGCACAAGAACCCCATGACAGTAGAGGACTGTTACGAACTGGCCAAAGTGGCCTATACTGACGCGGACTACTATCACACCGAGCTGTGGATGGCCCAGGCCCTGAGGCAGCTGGAGGAGGGAGAAGAGTCTCCTTTAGACAAAGTCACTGTTCTGGACTATTTGAGTTATGCCATCTACCAGCAGGGGGAGCTGGAGCGTGCGCTGGAATATACCAAGAAGCTGCTCCAGTTAGGTGAGTCTGTGATTCAAACCAAACTTTATTGTTCAAGCGCTTTTCTTACAAAATAACATTAAAAAAAGAAAAAAAAATCCAATGTAAATGATAAAATCACAAAAAAATATATGCATTTAATCAATTCTAAAACATACTCTGTCGTTTGTTTGTTATGTTTTACTCTCTCTACACTTATCAGAAAATACACAAATCGTCCTTAAGCACAAAAAACCTAAATCTAATGAGTTTTTCCTTTTGTGTTACATTTTCTTTGCACTCTAATAGTGTAATGCTGCATTCACACTGGAAGCAATTTGCATGGCGCCCGAGTTTCAATGTTAAGTCAATGTACAGATGTGATATGAGGTCCTGCAGTGCATTTTGGGTGTTTCGCAGTGCGCCTGTCTGGTAGTAGTGCGATTTGGGCAGCAGGTGTGGAGAGTTTGAAGTGCCAACCTATCAGGGACTCAGCTTTGGCACAAGACATTTTCAATGACTCGATCAGCTGGAAAAAAAAATTCTATTCGGTTGCTCAATGCAAGTTTTTTTTTCCTGATCTTCCATTCATTTTCTAATCCGCTGGGGTCACGGGTTTGCTGGAGCTTGTCCCAGTAACTGTTGGGCAAAGACGGAATACACCCTGGACAGTTCAGCAGCCTGTCACAGAGCCCATAGAGCTGGAACTATTGAGCCCGCTGTGCTAATCAGCCGCCAGGTGGACAGTGTAGCAAACTGACGAGCTCTGCCGCCTAGAGTTTGGCAGAGCTAAAGAGGCCGGTAGTACTAGCGACGTCTGCTGCGTATGGTTTGGTGAGGTTTACTGCCCTGTCATGAAATGGTGGTGATTTAAAACCCAAGTGCAGGAGACCAGGCTTGGTGGCAGGAACTAAACACATTTAATAAAGTAACCAAAACATGACAAAAACCCATGGATAAACAAAAATTGTGACTGAGCAGAGCAGATTACCTGACAAATGAAAGCCAGATAATTATATGCACTGAGGTTGATTAAAGAAAGACAGTTGTGGATGACTAAGTCGAAACATGGTGGGTCTGACAGGGAAAAACTGAACCTGTAAAAAGCTGAAAAGCCAAGGGGCTGGTAGTACCACAGCTAGCAACATCTGCCGCCCAGGGTTTCATAGAGCTAATAAGGTGTGCGACCCAGGCTTTAGCAGAGCTAGCAAGGTCAACCGCTTAGGGGCCGGTAATGCTAGCGAGGTTTACTGCCAAGGATTTGGCAGAGCTAGAGACGTCTGCCGCCCAGTGTTTGGCTGAGCTAATGATGTTTGCCGCCCGGGGTGAGCTCCGATGCACAGTACTGGCGGGGCTAGCAGGGTTTGCTACCCAGGGTTTGGCAGACCTAATGAGCCCTTCCGCCCAGGGATTGGCAGAACTAGTGACGTCTGCTGCCCAGGGGCCGCCAGAGCTAGCGAGGTTTGCTGCAGAGGGTTTATTAGAACTAGGAAATCCCGCCGCCCAGGGTCCGGTGGTTCTAGCATCAAAGTCCTCCACCTCGTTAGTCTTTCGGCAGACGGAAAGTTGCCACAGGCGCCGTCGTAGCAGGCGCAATCGCTCAAGCTCCACGGGCTGGTGATGTTTTTCCTATTTTCATTGAGACAATAACAAAAAGATCCTCCTTTTTTTTTTTTTTTCCCCTGAAATTCTTCAAACTGGACCACAGACAGACGGAAGTAATGTTTAAAACGACCGTCATCCAGCCACATCTCCTCTGGCCTCTGAATGATCTGATGAACCAAGACACTACGACGTGCTCACCAACTCTTTATAGAGCTCTTCAAAACATATAAACCCAAGCTACTCGCTCAACATCATCCATGTTTTCCATGATGTGCCAACAAATGAAGTCCAGAAAAACGTTGGCAGTAGTTCCTCCCATATGTGACCAGGGCGTCAAGGCGTTCAACAGAAAATTTGACGTGCGAAATGCGTCCGGTGTGAATGCAGGTTAATAGTTCATTGGAGCATCTAGCACCTTGAATAATTACTGATGGCATTCCTGCTGACCTCTTCTTCTCAGACCCAGAGCACCAGCGCGCCAAAGGCAATCAGAAGTACTTCGAGTACCAGTTGGAGAAACAGGAAAAGCAAGATAAGGCTACGGAGAAAGAAACCCAACAACAGGACCGAGAGAAAAGAGACACAACCCAAACGAAGAAGAAAAAGAAGTCTGAAAAGACTTTATCTCTGATCCCAGAAAGGAAGAAGTACGAGATGCTTTGTCGAGGCGAAGGAATCCGGATGGTAAGAGGGCAAAAAGGGGGACGATCCCAAATAACGGCTCAGTTTGAACGAGTTGTGTTCTGTCTCTCAGACTCCCCGCAGACAGAGCAAATTGTTCTGTCGTTACTACGACAACAAACACAACCCCAAGTATGTGCTGGCGCCTGTCAAGCAGCAAGACGAGTGGGACCGGCCCTACATCGTTCGCTACATCGACATCATCTCTGACGCAGAAATCGAGAAGATCAAGCAGTTGGCCAAACCGCGGGTAAGTCATTCCCAGCGACCAACTATTGTAGTTTCGGGGGAGGGGAGGTCACAGTGTGCTCGGAGGTGGCAGTTCAAAGCTGTGAGGCCGGCCGGGAGTCGCGCAGGCATGCACGTGGTTGCGCGTGTGTGTGTGGGTAAATCCTGTCCCTGGCTTCACAGCTGCGCAGGGCAACCATCTCCAACCCCGTCACTGGAGTGCTGGAGACTGCTTCTTACAGGATCAGCAAAAGGTAAGTCGAAGCCAAAAGCTGAGAGGAAAAACAGTGGGGATTTCCTATTTCCCTGAATCTCTCTTCAATTACTTCCCAGTATTTTTTTCTCTAATATCCTCGTCTGTCCAGAACTCAGTTTTCGCGTTTTTTTTTCTCCCCAAAGCTTAAAGGCCTTTTAGAATCCAGCTGAGAATGATCAAAGACATCTGCAGACTATTACAGGTTTAAAAAACAAGATTTATGCACTTTATTCATGTGGTTCCACAAAGAGATATGGAAAAGATAAATAAAGCTTGGATTACTTTATTTTGTTCTGTAACTATTTTAGCTTATGATTCTGCAATAAAATAAAGAGGAAAATTTTTCATTCTTCCCTTTTACTAATTAATAAATCTATTTTTCAGAGAGCAGGAAGAAGAAAAAGTCAATCATTTATGTTTTTTTAATATATATTTTTGGCAATGTCTTATTGAAAACTTTGATCCTTCTTAGACAAAACAGGATCAAGTAGTGA
This sequence comes from Oryzias javanicus, assembly GCA_003999625.1. Lineage (NCBI taxonomy): Eukaryota > Metazoa > Chordata > Actinopteri > Beloniformes > Adrianichthyidae > Oryzias > Oryzias javanicus. Next base: position 18,833,317 of record CM012451.1, read on the forward strand.
CCACATCTGCCTTTTTCTCCCTTTTTCTCTTTCTTTCCACCTTCCCCCTCCTTTTTTTTCTTTTCTTTTTCTTTCGCCTTCTCCTGACCCTGAAACGGTCATAGTTAAGGCGCGCCACGGTGCATGACCCCCAAACTGGGAAACTTACCACAGCCCAATACCGAGTCTCCAAGAGGTAAGGGGTCAAAGGTCATCAGGATGGATGACAGTGCCTTAACTTCCTTCCTGTCCAACTTTATATCACTGATTCGGCTTGTTTCACCTCGTTGAAGCACGAAAAAAACCAACAAAAATATGGAAAGTGTTCAGACTTTGTTGAAATAAGTTCAAATTAATCTGTTTACTGTTCTTTTTCTTCAATAATGGACATAAAAGTAATTAATAAATAGATTTATTTAATTTGCACTTCCCAACCCCCTTTTTATTTTATTTTTTATTTTTTCTCTCCCTTGTTAAATTCTATGTGTTTACACCCCTTTGTTAAAGAAAAAACATGAAGGAGAGTGGATCATGTATGTAATTTGTTCTAAAAATGTTACTTTAAACATCATCTCTCTTTCTGGAAAATAAAGAATTGAAAAAAAAAGTGATTGATTAAATATGATTATGATGTTTTTAGAAAATTATTTGCCATTTTTTAGGGCGTAGTTTCTGCAGAAGTTCATTAGAAATTTACTTCTAAAATGTGAGCAGAACTGCAATCCCGCCCACCCTTCCCATCACCCATAACTGAGAGCAGTGCTGGGCGATAGTGAAGAAATTTGAATATCACATTATAAATGATTTATTATCATATATCGTGTATTGCGATATATATCACGATACCACAAAAAAGTCTATTTTAAGTTATTCTCTGAAAAATGTAATTGAATCATTTTCACAAATGAGAAACATTGTTTTAAGTTTAGAAAAATTAAAGTTCAGCAATAAAAATAAACAAATAAAAACAATCGAAGCGAAGTTGCACGATAGACGTTTTTCTAATGCCCACGCGATATGTATCGTCATATCACCCAGTACTTACTAAGAGCGATCTCATTCCCCACACCTTATATTGTCAGTGCAACAAAAATGGCGAGCGATATAGGAGCTGTCTGGTTGTACAGTTTGGAGCCTGACGAGGTAAACAAAGACGCAAACGGATCTATTCGTCTACAAGTGAATGCTTCAGAATGGAGCAGAACAGGGAATTTTTGGCATACACAACGAACACGATTCTTTTTCAATCAGCATTTTTTCATCCGCTCCTGATTCACAACAATTTGAATAAAAAAATACTCAGAAATACAATTTAAGCTAAATTTTCTTTAAAAATGTCCATTATTATTAGAAAAATGCCATTTTAATCAAAAGGTTTTTAGAGGGTAAATTATTCCCTGAATGCAAAATTAGTAAATCCCTAACATTTTTGCTAAGCTTGCATCTTGTTTTTTTTTTTTTTTTTAAGTATATTAAGATATATGAATGAACTTTTTCTTCACAACAATTTATCTTAGATTTTTATCTTTTTCTGACTCCTCAAAACAGGATCTGAAACTGCCGTGATGGCAGTGAGCTGTAAAGCTGGAAAAGAAACATAAGGAAGATTTGAATGTATTAGATGCACATGCAGAGAAAAAAACTGCTTACATTTATAAGAAGCTTTAACTTTAGTGGATGGATTGTTTACGGTTTAATATGAATCCTGTTTTTAGATTGTGTGAGAGTACGAGGTGTGGGGGAAATGTTCTGCTTACCTCTGTTAGACAAAGATTTTCTTCATTATTTTGACTTACTAAAAATATTAAAAATAAGAAACTAAAATATAGAAATAATACAAATTTAGTGCTTGATTGCCTGGGCTGAAACAGGTGAAAACATTGCCATCTTTTTGCCAAATCTATGATTATTCTCATAACCTTTTACCCTGAACTGACTGGAGATCATTTAATACTAGGAGCTTTTTCCTTGTTTTTTTTTTTTATCTTTATTCTTTGCCTACATTAACAGACTCTTTATTCTCAGAGCTTTTTGTTGCATGCTTTCTGCATTTTCATGTCTTAGAAAAAAAAAATCACATATTTTGAAAATCTTCCCACTTGTTCTCCTTCTGAAATGTTTCCTTTCCTTCATGCGTTGCAGCGCTTGGCTCACTGCGTACGAAGATCCGGTGGTTGAAAAGATTAACCAGAGGATTGAAGATCTCACAGGGTTGGAAATGGACACGGCAGAAGAGCTGCAGGTGAAGGAGCTTTGTTTAACTTGTGGGTGTGAAACTGGCTTAAAATTAAACTTATCCTGATGGTAAAATGATTTGATTTTAATTATAATATTTAAAAATAAGCTTTTAAGATTTTTTTGGTGGAAAATTGGGAGAACTTTTATGTCAAAAAGCACTTTATAAATAAAGTTTTTTTTAAGGAGAGCTAAACTTTCATTGTATTTCTCTACAGGTTGCAAACTATGGTGTTGGAGGACAATATGAACCTCACTTTGACTTTGGAAGGGTGGGCATCTTCCAACTTCTAAATTTTGAATTTTGCAACTTTATTAAGATGTTCTTTTTCAAAGAAAAGATACTTATTGACTGTTTCTGTGCAGAAAGACGAGCCAGATGCCTTTAAGGAACTGGGTACAGGGAACCGCATTGCAACGTGGCTCTTTTATGTGAGTAAACTGTCTGTAAGCTGCTCCTGTCATTTACACAGGATAAGCTTTTCATTTGTCATCACTCAATCTTTCTGTTAGTCACATGAAATGATAAGTTGCTGGTATAAAATGGAGGAAAACAAATAGAAGTGGTGTCCCACAAAGACCTCCTGTGACCTATTTTCCAACATTTTTGTTGCCACACAAGCAGATTTTTTCCATTTGAACCACGAAGCTCTTTTATTTTGATAAATGCAGGTCCTGTTGAATAAAATCTCATTTATATGTTTCAGAAAATGTTCTAAAAGCTTTTGTAAAATATATCTTATATATAAAATATAAAATATATATATATCAGTAGAAGTAATATTTTCAATTTAAATGTAATTTAATTATACAGAAAAACACTGTAAACTATAAAAATTTACTTATTTTATTGCAATTGGCACAATTTGACTCACACATTTAGGCAAACCATTAAATATTTACACAACTAAAATGCCATCAGGTGTAATGATACACTATTTTGGGCCACCAGAAACAACTGGAAAAGCTAATAGATAATAAATCTGTTTGTCTCATAGCAATTCATCAGCGTTTTTCTTCTCACGCTCATTTTTGCCTCGTTGTTGCAGATGAGTGATGTTTCTGCAGGGGGCGCCACAGTATTCCCTGACGTCGGTGCATCAGTTGGACCTCAGAAGGTAAAACTCTTCCCCAAACACAAACTAACATGCACTGTTGCTTTTTTAGCTGCAGTGGTTACACTATGTAAAAATAAGATATGATACATTAATACTTTTAAAATATTAAACACAACTTCTCCTTTTTTAAGATTGCTGATATTTCACATTCCTTGCAGAGTTCAATTTCTTGTAATATTTTTGCACAAATCATCTATTAAATTTCTAAAAGAAATGTTTGGGTTGGCAGTAAAATGATTAATGATTAATGCTTTGATCTTACTTCCCTTAAGAAATATAATCTCATTGACTGTATGTAAAGAACCGGATAGAGCAGGTGTGATGTCACCCATAGAAATACCTTACCTCCAGCATCAGCAAAATAAAAACAATTCAGTTGCCACTTTTCCACGCTACGGATGTCGCCATGTTGGAGACGGTCATCAGGGATTGGTCCAAGTTGAGTCAAAGTTTCCATGGCAACTACTGTCGACAATAGTGATTAAGTTTGTTCGAAGTCCACATCCCTTCCACCGAAATCGGGCTCTGTCAATGTCAATGTTCAAGGTGGGATCACATGCTTTTACTGAGGCATCTGACTGGTCAGTTTATAACTTAAAGGGTGACCAAACAGAGAACTTGGAGGCTAACTCCACACAGGCAAAATTTGAAAATCCAACCAGAGGGGTGGGGCTGGGGAACAGAACTGTTATCATTACTGGATGTGCAGATCTTGATGTGGGACTTAAATAGTTTGACCAAAATTCAATTGTAATACCTCATTTAAACCTGTAGGGGGCAGCACCTACACAGTTTTTGACTATATTTTCTAGAATTAAACAAGTTCATTTTAATTTGTCAAAAAATGGCAATGACCAACAGACATCACTTTTAAAGCCCCATTTATAGAAGTCAACAAACGTTGATTTAGGGTTTGGTAACCCTTTAAAAGCTTTCAAAATAATATATATTTCATGAAATAAATTGGATTAGCAAGAAGATGTTTAGAAAAGGCATCAGAACAAGAATGGTTCCTCTGACAAAAAGAATGACTGACCACGCTGTTTATTTATCAATATAAGTTCGTGGGGTATTGGCTACTTCCAATTTGGAACGCGACCTTTGACCTGAACTCTGTCCAGTTCTCTATACGGTGAGACACACGGGCTGTGTCCGAATGCCCGCCCTAACTGCTAAAAGACTGTATGGTCTGGGACCATATCGTGCCCTGGATTTTAAGATCAATTCAGATAACACACCCACTACTTTTTTTAACTGCAAATATGACGTCACCTATTTCACAAAGTGAAACCTTAATCAATACGAGTGTTTTGCGATGATTATTTACAAATTCATTGTGTTCTAATAATAGGATGTTGATGTTTATTAAAAATTATGTTTTTTAATTGTTCAAATGCAATCCAATGTGGTCCAGATTCCCAAATCTAGTGTGTATCAATGCACATTGTTTTTTTTGCTGAGAATTCTGGATTTTGGCATCTTAGGCTTTATCTGAAATCTTTCACTGCTCACTAAATAGTGTGTTCACCATCTTCTAGTGTTGTCCAAATCTACAACTCCAAAACTGAGTGCACTAGAAATTTCCCAGAAGTCTTTGAGAAAAAACTAGCGTGCATCAATGATCACTACATTAGCGAATATAGACCACAATGCATTGCGGTCAAACATGCTTTTGTGAAAAAAAAAATATTGAAATTGAATTTTTTAAATAAACCATCCACATTTTCATCATGAAATGTTCATATTGATTTAGTTTTCACTAACCGCCATATATCTGCCATTTCGAAAAACGGAAGTAAAGTAGTGAGCATGGTGTCTTTTAAAATCCAGGGCACTGTATAGTCTTGCTCTTCATTTTTTTTAGTAGTTGGGTTTAAGGTGGAATTCAGACATTGTCGTAGACTCAGACAGCACCACAAAATGGCGAACTCACTAAATAGTGAGTGAGTGAAGGAATTCGGACACAGCTATACTTCAGGTCTATGTTATTTGGACATGTGAGATCTGCTGACATCTGTGCTTTGGTTCACCTCAGGGTACTGCTGTGTTTTGGTACAACCTGTTTGCCAGCGGGGAGGGCGACTACAGCACCCGACACGCAGCCTGTCCAGTGTTGGTGGGCAATAAGTGGGGTGAGTCTGACTGGTTAAATAAAACACCCCCTGGAATTTGATTTTAATCAATTTCATTATTTAAAGTTTTCTTTTTTAATTATTTTAAGTAATTTCTGTGTTTTTAGTATCAAACAAGTGGATCCATGAAAGAGGCCAGGAATGGCGGCGACCTTGCGGCCTAAATGAAACTGAGTGACAGAGGGAGAACGACACCCTGGATCCTTGTCCTTTTACTTCTTGTTAAGCACCAGAGAACACTGCTACAGACGATTCACGTCACCCTAATGGTTCCCTCTTCCCACAATTATTTGCTTTCTTTGTTTTTGTCTCCATGCGTCACCAGTCTCTGTGCCTAGAAATTATTCTGACCAAGTGGAGGCCCTGGACAGATTCAGCATGGCTCCGGCAGACAGCTCGGCCTGTTGAATGGAAACACTCCAGCTCCGTTCACTCCCACATGTCTGTCTTTGCACTCTCACTGAACAGCGGTTCTGTGGTAAAACTCCCCTCCAGTGGTGACTTGCAGGGACAAACTTCCTCCTTTCTTTTTCTATAAAAAGAGCTGTTGGTGTTTTCAGAAAGGCACTGTTTGATGGATTCTAAGAAAAACCTCAATTGTTTAAGCAATGAAAATGTCCTACAGCTTTACATTTTGTTATTCTTCTCTTCTTCTGCCTAGTTTTTTTATGCATTTACATGGAATATGACTTTTACAGAGCAGTTACACCCAAGTTTTGTTTTTAAAAAACAAAATATTAGAATGAATGTGCTAGAAAATACTGCTTTGGAAATGGATCATACTCTCAAAAACAGAAATATCTCACAACTCTAGAAGGTGAAAGTGAGTAACAATAAAACTAAAAGGTTAATTTAAAAACACAATAGTTAATAGTACTCTTTTGCCATGCATTATGTTGGTTTTCACATTAACACTAATGATTACACTATAATATATATTATAATTAAAATGACTCATTAATTTCCATTTACTTTAACCCAACATACTGCATACTGTCAAGTATATTTATTATTATACGTCTTTTTCCGCACATATTTTTATTTAGAGTATGTCTTAAACAAATTAAGACATGTTCTGTCTTAAATCATTTGTTTTTGATCAGTTTATGATTGAAAACTGTCCCTGCAAGCCACTGTGGGTTTTATCAGAAAGCTGAACTTTATTTATGTCCGAAGCAATTTTTGTTTTTATGTAACGTGCAAAAAAAAAACAAAACTCTGAAGTGGCCTTTTTTTCTAAAATAAAGATTGTGTATTGACACGACTGTAACACCCTGCAGCTGACTTTTGGTGAGGAGGGTGAGATGGGAAATTTGGGGGAAGGAATGAAGGGGTCACATGACTGTCAAGTACTAACCATTCGGTCATTTGCCCATCTGTGACAGCCACACTTAGACGCCTGTCAGGTCGGGGGACCAGGGAGAGCAGAGAAGAAACAGACTACGGAGGAGACATAAAAAAATCAGGAAACTAACCAACTTTTCAGCTACATTTTTGAGTGTAGAGGGAAGATAAGTACAACAATGATGATGAATCAAATGGAAACAACAGTGCACTATGATAACGGCTACGAGGATGAGTACATGATGCAGGAGGACGAATGGGATAGGGATATGCTGCTGGATCCTGCTTGGGAACAACAGCAGAGAAAGGTGGGTCATTTAATTATTATTTTTTTTTCTAAATAGAAAATCATTTTTAAATGACTAAAAAACCGTAAAGATAGACAACAGAAAGTTGTGTTTTATTTATTTCTTAGTAACTCATACGTTTGAGGAAGAAAAATATTTTTTAAATTATAAGTTATGTGTTTTCGTGAAGTTTTGGAAAAGTTGAGAATGGCATCGGGGAACTTTTCTATCGTCGCACAAACTTCCGGTTTATTTTTTCCAAACTAAAAGACCCGTTCCTCAACTCAAGTGATTATTATTTGTAATAATAAAAAAATGAAGGAAATTTATTGAATAGTAGGGAATTCTCTTTTTTTTTAAAATATATTTTGGTCTTGAATTTTTTTTTCGTTGGATAAATTACACTGTAAATAAATTACGCCATTTTAGAGTTCTTATTCTGAATGAAGAAGATATTAAATAAATACATACATTCTCCAAATACCCAGGAAAAAAAATTGAAACTACTAATAACTTTCCTAAAAGAGTAACAGATCGCTGTTACTTTAGGTTTTCCAAAACAATGTGGACTACGGAGGCCTGGACATGGCAATTTAAAAATACATTTCTCAAGTTAGCTTTTTTTTTGGGCGCACAAAGTAGTATTTTCTGAGCACAAATTGTGATTTTGAGGGAACAACTTGCTAATATTTTTATATAATGTCCAAAATGTCCAATTTTTTTTTTAAACGTACAGTATAGGTGACAACCTAAAGTTATCCTTCGATTATAGTACAAAGAGAACAAAAAAAAGAAAAAGAAATATCTTGTGAAAAAGAAAAAATAATCTTTAAATATCAAAATCAAAATATTCAATAAGTTTTCTTATTTCTTGTCAATAAAAAAATGTCTTTTCAACGAAAAGGTACATTTTTTGTTTTATTTTGAAGGATGATATCACACACCCATGTACTTCCGGTTACGTGCAGTGAACTTGAGCCCGCTCGGAACTCCTTGACGGACGGATGCGGCGGGTACCAACTAACAATAGCCCAGCTTCCAGCGGCTCTCCAGACCGCTGCCTCTCCACTGATACGCGCGGAATGCGAGCTGTCAACAGATGCTTCTAACACATGATGACGCTCTCGGGATCAGAATGGACCCCGATGCTAATTTTAACCCGGGAGACCAAAAGGCATTATAGTTGGGTTAATCCAGTGTCCTTGGCGCGGAATTCCTTTGTTTATAGAAACCACGTAGAAAATACTGTAGCAGCACACGCTCAACTCCATTTAGCCCCGGGCTCCAACGCTGTCAGTTGTTTTTAGGACTTTAAAAGTTGGCTTGGGCCTTAAACTGTGGCTCTTTGGGCCTTTGGAGGCCTCCTCCTGATGCCCTCTATGACCTGCTGTGGCTCCTGCAGGGATGACAATATGTGTATTTGTAGCAACACAATGCACCAGGATGATATTTAGATCCCTGCTCCATAAACTCCTCACTTTTGTCAGCGATTATCTATTGTGCTTTTATTACCGATAAGTGGTCACTTTGAATAAATTCCCACTTTTCAAGCTGGGATCTGGTTATAAAACCTGCAAACAACAATACATGTGCTTTTATTTTGATAGAACTCACAGGAAACTTTGTTGAAGGGGGCATATTGTGTAGCTTTTTCAAATTAAGATGCACATCTGTGCAGCCATGATCAAGTCTTCATATTATAAATACTAAATGCAAATAAACAGATATTTGGGAAAACAGACTCCTTAAGTCAGATTAAATGTCATTTTCCATCCTCCTGGGCGCAGACTTCCAGTCTCTGACCTACTGAAGTGTGAGGGTTGGTCCTCGCTGGATGTGATTCATAAATATTTTTAACTTTAATCGTCATCGAGAGGAGGGGGGGGACTTGCTTTGAAAGTGATGTTCTTCTTTTTTTCTGTAACAAGGAGGACAACGGTGCAATGTCACAATCTCCCCAGGGGTTCTGTCAATGTGGAATGAGCTCTCTAAAGTCCATGACATTCAGTTTACGCACCCACACACGCAGGTGGAGATTTGACTGACAAGTTGGGCACTTGCTTGCAATCTCGCTGGGAGTGAGAATGTTGAGGAATTAGAGGGCTGAGCCAAATAGATTTTGTCTATTTTCATACATTTGCCAGAAATATCTAGTTATATATAAAGAAATCAAATTATTTTACTTTGTTTTAAGTTAAACCAATCAAAATTTAAATCTTGAAATTAGCTACAAACACTCATATTTAGTTAAATCGTATTGTAACTTAAAATGAAAATAAGTAAGAATTAAAATAAGGTATTTTAACACACTTTCCCGCTTAAAATATCCTATTTTTTCGTGGTAAAGCAGTTATTTCCATATTTATATCTATCATAATAAATAAATGTCTTAGACATGAGGCATAAATAGTTGCTTACTTCTGTCCTGCTGTTAAAAAGTGAATTTTTCAGTCAGATTACACTTTCTGTTTTCACTAAATTGTGAGAATCTGTCTTTTTTAACACCTAAGCCTAAAAATGTCCGCCTCTAACATTCTGTTAATTTGGACTATTATAAGGTCAGAGAATGTCCTGTAAATGTGTGCTTTGGCTCCTTTTTGTAGAAGAATTTTCAATATTTATCATTATTTCACAATGAATTCCATGTCATAATAGTGTTATAACTTTTAAAATGTAAAACAAAATTAATCTTTAATTTTTTTAGTTTTTAGCAAGAAAAACAATGCAAATTAGCATGAGAAAGATGTTTTTTATGTTAAAGTTTATATTTGACAAGACAAAACTCTTTAAATGAAAATTTTTGTATCTTTGTTTTTTATATGTCCAAAAACAATGTATTAAAATAAGTCCACTCCCTTTTCACAAATAAAAAAATACATAATGTTAAGAAAAACTATTTTGGTTAAAATATGATTCTTTGACTAGAGATTTATCTAAGATTTATAGTAATGCATCAAATCTTACTGAAAAGTTACTGAAACAGTTATTTTTGTCTTAAAACAAAGATATTTAAATCAGAAACTGAGATGTTATTTTTTTGCCTTTGTCCCATATATTACATTTGTTTCAAAATCAGTTAAAAAAGTTCTCTAAAGGATTTTTCTGACACTAAAAGTAAATGGAGCTTACAGGGAAGTTCATCAATTTTGGTTGATTTAAAATGTTATTTTGTTAGATGTCTTTATCGGTGGTAAATCTATTATTTGTTGCCCTTCAAATGACATGACTTCCAACTCTCAATTCACTGTCGTGTCTGTCTTCATGTCTGAGCGTGACAACATGAGACCCGGTCGGCCTGCACGCATGTTCTGTCAGTCCAGCGTTCCGTCCGGCTGCAGAGCATCCACATGCCTTTCCACAAGTGGCAAAATAGTGACAGAAAATGACGTTAGAGGAAAACTTGTCGGCGTCCACGTGACATCTTCACTCATGTTGACATTTTTTCCTCTCAGTCTCTTATCAAAAGCAGAGCGCTCCATATTTAAGCGCTCATATCAGCTGGAATGTGTTCTGCTCGGCTCCTGCCTTTCATCCATTCGCTGCTAAGCGTCTGCTGCTGGCTACCCAGAGACTTCATAAAAATAGGAGAAAGATTATGAACCTGTCATAAATTGATTTACATATTTCAAGATGTCCCATGCAACGCTTTTGTTCTGATCGGCATTCCTGCAGGAAAAGTAGAAACAGGTGGTCAAAGAGGTCAACGTCTCCTACAGTCCAGTCATGAACGGTTAAGCTGCTGGGTCTCGCAGTTTGTTTAGGTTTAACTCACTTATTTGATTCATATCAACTGAAAAGCTTTTGGAATTTGGAAAGTTTTTCTTGCTAATTCCTCAAATTGATAACTGATTATCCCAGCCAGATGGCCAAATGGGCCCCAAATGATATATTAGTGGGCAGAAAATGTGGGCCCCAAATGGGTTTGTCCACAGTTTCCGTGGTGACCCCACCTGTGTTTGCCCACGTTGGCTTAAGTGAGCACTCAGTGGGTATGCTCACTATGCTAGCCAGCCGCCTGCTGGACAGCGGAGCTCACTAGCATGCTTCAGCTGAGCTTGCTTGCTCGCTACTGGCCAGGTTGCTAGCTCGCTATGGAGGCGCTCGCTAGCAAGCTTCAGCAGAGCTTGTTTGCTCGCTACAGAGGAGCTTGCTAGCTTGATACAGCTGAGCTTGCTCATTCACTACAGGGGAGGTCACTAGCTTTCTACAGATGAACTCGCTGCAAAGCAACTCGCTAGCTCGATACAAAAGAGCTCGCTAGCCATACTACAGTAGAGTTTGCTTGCTTGTACAGGGGAGGTCGCTAGCGTGACTCTAGGAAGATCGCTAGCTGGATACAGTAGAGCTCGCTACAGAGCAACTCGCTAGTTCAGTACAGCAGAGCTCACTACAGATGAGCTTGCTAGCATGCTACAGCAGGGTTTACAAGGTAGCTACAGTGGAGGTCCTAAGCCCAAGACAACAGAGCTAGCTAGATTGCTATAGTGGAACTCAATAGCTCACAACAGAGGAGCTAGCTAGCAATACTACAGTATAGTTTGCTAGCTTGTACAGGAGAGGTCGCTAGCTCGAAACTACGGAGATCGCTAGCTTGATACAGTGGAGTTTGCTAACTCGCTACGAGGAGCTTTCTAGCTAGCTACGGAGGAGCTCACTAGCTCGATATAACGGAGCTCACTAGCTCAACACAGCTGAGTTTGCTAGCCCAATGAGCGGAGAACGCTACAGAGGAGCTAACTACAGAGGAGCTTGGTAGATTGCTACAGGGGGGTCGCTGTCTCGCTTCAGCAAAGCTCACTAGCTCAATACAAAGGAGCTTGTTAGGTCGCTACAGCGGAGCTTGCTAGCACTCTACACAGTCCTCAGGGAGGCTGGCAAGCGTAGCCAGTCAACCCACTGAGTGTCCACTTAACCCAATGTTGGCAAACAGAGGTGGGGCCACCACGGAAACTGTGGACAAACCCATTTGGGGACCACATTTTCTGCCACTTTTAAAGGGTAACCAAACCCTAAATTAACTTTTTTTTGGCTGTTGACATCTATAAATGGGGCTTTTAAAGCCAAATGTTTGACAAATTGAAATAAAACTGTTTAATTCTTCAAAATATAGTCAAAAAAACTGTCTGTGTGCTGCCCCTTACAGGTTGAAATGAGGTACTACAGCTGAATTTTGTGATTAGAAATGATAATAGTCCTGCCCCCAAGCCCCACCCTTTTGAGTGGATTTTTTTATTTCAGCTGTGGGTGGAGTCAGCCTTCAACTTTGTGGTTTGGTTATTCTTTAAACCACATGGGGCCCATGTGATCATCTGGCTTGTTGGGTGCTTAAAAGCAATCAAATATAAAGGTTAACTTAATTTTGTTTTAGACTTTCACAGCCTGGTGTAACTCTCACCTGAGGAAAGCTGGAACTCAAATCGAAAACATCGAAGAGGACTTCAGGAACGGATTAAAACTTATGCTGCTTCTGGAAGTCATCTCAGGTTGAGATATTTAAGAAAAAAAAGGCTTTTTTGGTTTTTCTTTTGAGTGAAAAATAAATGTTTTCTGTGTGTTGCAGGAGAGAGGTTACCCAAGCCAGACAGAGGGAAGATGCGGTTTCACAAGATCGCAAACGTCAACAAAGCGCTGGAGTTCATCACAAGTAAAGGAGTCAAGCTGGTCTCTATTGGAGCTGAAGGTAAATGTGAACTTCATCCAGAGCAGTTGCTGCTTATGTTAAATAGCAAGAATAGAAAATGACTTTATTTCTTACTACTTCAATTGACTTTTAATTTTCAGAGATTGTGGATGGTAATGTAAAGATGACTCTTGGAATGATCTGGACCATCATTCTTCGTTTTGCCATCCAGGATATTTCTGTGGAAGGTAGGACATTAATGCAAAAAATAAAAAATCCAGAAATGATTTTTTTTAATCCTGTCCAAAATTAGTCAAAGGATTACACGTGCACACTGCTGATTAAGATTTGAACATTCTATAATATACTTTTTTTTATCATTATATCCCAGGAGAACCTGAGATTAATTTGTTCTGGGCTTTTATTTTAAATTTCCTTATGTTTGTTCATTTTGGGGAGCAGAAATGAAAATAATAAGAAGAAAAAAGGCAAAATTTGATCATGTGGGTTATCTCAAGTGATGGTAGCTCCATAGATTTTTATAAATAAAGATTTAACTGAAATATTTTATTCTGTTGGACTTTATTTGGACTAATACAGTGACTGCTATTTTCATTAATAGACTGATGTTTTTAGCCTTTAAACTATGAATTATTTAAATGTTTCAATAATTTAAAATTTAAAAAAGTATTTTATCAAATGTCTGATACCATAAGATGAAAGTTAACTTTTACACACTTTTTTATTGTCAATAGAAACCTCTGCTAAGGAAGGCCTTCTCCTGTGGTGTCAAAGAAAGACCGCCCCCTACAGGAATGTTAATGTCCAGAACTTCCATGTCAGGTCAGTCTGCTGATTTCCTTAAAAGCACACACATCGTTCCAGTGGAAAAGTCCACACCAAAGAGCATTTTCTTGATGCTGGTAGATTAGATGACTGACTGTATTTGATGCTGGAGTCTGGAAGTCTCCCAGCTTTAAACTGATTGTTGTCTCTGCTCGTCGGCTGGTGAAGCTGGAAGGACGGCCTGGCCTTCTGTGCCCTGATTCACAGACATAGACCCGACCTCCTCGACTTCTCTAAACTCAACAAGGTCTCTCATTATTGTGTGAATTCATGAATTTTCTCACTCTTTTTTGACACCTGGCGAATGATGGATTATTTTATTTAAATTTAATCTGTGCAGTGCACCCTTTACTAAAACATTTTTAAAAAAGCATATTTCTAACCTTTTCCTCCTCTCTTTATTTGGGGTTTTTCACTTGATATTTTTGTTCCAAAAAGCATAAGGACTGTATTAAAAAAACGGTATTAAAATAAAAATAAAGCAATAACAGCAAATGTTGAAATTAACACTTATATTTAGGTAAATGGAAATCAAACAAAAATACATTTTATATCTTAAAAGTAGGTTTATTTACACACTTTTCCTCCCCTAAAATACTAGATTTTGAGCAGTAAAGCAGTCCAACTATCCTTATTTTCAAATTAATATTTATAAACATCAGTCCTGCTGTTACAAATGCATTTTTTTTCAGTGTTATAAGTCAAATTTAGGCTTTTTTTCACAAAATTGAACAAATCTGTATCTTAAAATAAATCCACCTCTCAATAAAAAAATTATAATGTTAGGAAAAAAATTTTGTCATTATAATTTTTGATTGAAATAAGATATTTTAGACATCCAATGACTCAAGATTTATTGTGATTGTACTGAAAAGATAATAATAAGTTTGTTTTGTCTTAAATCAAGTGTATAAGCTAATAAGAGATTTACACTAGAAAGAAAAATATTTGGTGAGATGTAATTTTTTTACAGAGCATTTTTTTTTTGCCTGCCTTTGTCCTAAATAATACATTTTTACGGAGCCCCGGAAGTGTAAGTAACCAAAAAAAAAAAAAAAAATTACATCAATTTAATTGTTTTTTTTAATTACTTAAAATATATATATATATTTACATCAGTGTTTTAAAAAGTTCTCTAACACATTTTTTGGATACTAAAAATAAATGGAACCGTACATGTTTTTTTTTTTTTTCTTGCAACATTTTTATTGTTTATTGTTGAAACAAAAATAAACATAAAACATAGATGTTTTGTCAGTGTTTAAAATTTACACTAAAGTTACAGTTCTGGTTCAAGTATGTGTAGCATTATTAATGGTTGAGCGTTGTCTGATAAGGATTTAAAAAAAATAAAAATAAATACCTGTAAAGCTAGGTAGACGCAAAGTTTACTTTCTGGAACGTACCACTTTTTTTCTTAGGTGATTGAGCCAATCTATCTATAGTGATTTTTTTTGGTAAAAAATGTTTTCTCATTAATTTAATACATTTTTGTGGTTATTAGTCTTTTGAGGTTTTTGAAGAATAAATGATTAAATAAAATAATTACCTCTACATAAAACAGTTAGGTGTCAGTGAGGACAGCCTGAAGAGCTGAGCTCAGACTGTAACCTTTACTTCACTCGTGGTCGGGGAACACCCTGTCTGCATAGAAAGCATGACATTTCCATTTGTTTATGCAACATAAGATCTCACTTCTCAGCACACAAACCACTGGCATGACATGAAGCTGACCCTCAACATTTAAACATGAAACCGTCTTTGTAAAGTTGGGATTAGGTTTACCTCTGCTGTTTAATCCCTTTTCTCACTTAGAGGCTTTAAATTGTGTAAATATTGTGAGGAAATGACTCAGTCTTTTAACATATTCCCTCTGACACACTCAAATGTTCAGTTTTATCATGCAGCTGTTGGGCCTGGCTCCAGGTGTGTGTCTCTGTGTGTTAAGCCTGCGCAGACAAACACATGCGCATCTAATACTCAGGATATCTTTTCGCCTGCCCTCCCATCTCTTCATCCCATCGCTTTACCACTCATCCATCCATCTATCCGTCCTGAACCGGATCCGTGAGCACCTGGTCCTGTCATGCAGGCTGCCTCCCCCCATAAGCTGCTCGTTTGGAACAGTAACGTGGGGACAATAGCATCCATTTAATAACGTTGTCCCTACTTTGTTTTCAATTAAAAAACTTTAGAAAACTTTTTAGGTCCTTTTAAAAAACACTTTTCAGACCCTTAAAACAACATTAAATTGAATTGTACAAATAAAAATACATTATAAACTACTCTTGCATGTAATTTAAAGAAATTAGTTTGAGTAATTTTCATTTTTTTGGTTAAAGTTTTTTTTTTATAGGCTTGCTAAGTAATTAAATAAATAGGAAACTTTAAGAGAAAAAATGCTCAATTTTTAAAAACTTTTATTTTCAAATTTTCAAATATATATTTTTTGAATTTAATTTATTTTTCCAATCCTACCAGGGGTCACACTCCATCGGTCCAGTTCTATTATGCAGTAATCCAAAACGCTCCATTCATTGAACACTCTAAAACTAAGTTTTTAAAACTTTAAAAGTATCATTTTTAAATATAATTATGAACTAGATATATAGCTTTACCTGTGATAATGCTAGTGTGAATGCTGTAAGCTTGTACTGATAAATGTAGATGCTGAAATTGACTGCTAAAAACACTGAAGCTGATAGCTGAAAACGCTAAAGTTAATAGCTAATAATGTTGAAGTTGATATTAGCTAAATGCCAAATTAGCCTAAAAAACAGAAAAAAAACCCTTGGTTAGTCAATACAGCTAGCGTGTAGCTGGAAAAAATAGCTACATTTCAAAATAGCCTAAAAAACGGAAAAAAAGCCTAAATTAGTCGAAACAGCTAGCTTGTAGCTGAAATATTAGCTTAACTCCAAAATAGCCTAAAAAAATATGTATGTGTTTTAACTGCACCCAATTCTAAATATTGTTATTGTAATAAGAGGTATTTGTTGTTTTTCTGGGTATTTTATCAGAGAATTAAAAAAAAAAAAATAGCAATGTTTACCAGCAAATATCTTGAGTGCATATGAACCCACATATTTCAAGCTTTTAAAATAAGAGCGGTTGAAGCAAAAGTTCGACTTTGGATGTACGTCTTTGGAAAATTACATGCAAAGAATAATTTCCTTATATATTTTTGACGTTTTCAAATGATTTTTATCCCTGTTTACCTTTATTGTCCCGCAGGGATCAGACAACAGCATAGAGGAGCTACATCAGAAAACAATGCAACAGTTATTAGTTTTTCTTTATTGTAAGACATGTTGAAATGCTCTTACTTTAGCTCTACTTTTAGTGATTTTGTGAACACACAAATATAATCAACTTTAAGCTACTTTTGTCAAGGGAAGCTACCGTTAGCATGAATCAGAAGAAGAAAATCTTAATTATCTTCATAATCAATGGCTGTAAACAGTGTTAAGCTGTCAGCTTTGCCATTTTAAATCCGTAAGCCCGAAGTCACTTTACAGGCTCGCCATTTTGTGTGACGTCACGTGAAAAGGCTCCATAATGCAATATAAAAGCATGAAACCAATGAGCACCTCTGTTTGCATTAATGCATGTTGTTTGCTGGATGTTTCTAAAATTTTGATTAAAAAAAAAGCCAATTCTGTGTCCAATATTAGCAAGATGAGATGTATAAAGAAAGTTGTGTGTGGTTTTAGGATGATCCTCTGGGGAACTTGAACCTGGCGTTCGACATAGCCGAAAAACACCTGGACATTCCTAAAATGTTGGATGCAGAAGGTAAGATTTTCTGGGGAAAAAAACTTCTATTATTTCTGTTATAAGTATCTGAAACTTACGGTTAAAAAAAAGAGTACTTGCGCTTTGTTTCTAGATATTATTAACACCCCAAAACCTGATGAGAGAGCCATCATGACCTACGTGTCGTGCTTTTACCACGCTTTCGCTGGAGCTGAACAGGTGAGAGGACGCATTTATGTAAGGCCACCAATCTCTTTCTCCTGTAAAAGGTGTTGTATGAGGTCACAGTCAGACTCAGAAAACTATTGTCACTCAGATTTGGAGACAAGTGATCAGCAAACATGCCGGGAAGATAATGGGTTTTTGTATTGCAATCAGAACAGATTACCGGGAGCACGCTCCGCCGTCTTACCCCACCGATTTAACATTATGCTTATGTGCTGTGCAATCAGGCGGAGACGGCTGCGAACCGGATCTGCAAAGTGCTGGGAGTAAACCAGGAGAATGAGAAGATGATGGAGGAATATGAGCGACTAGCCAGTGAGGTAAACCTGAATACTCATTTTTACTCACTTTTTTCTGTAACAAACCCCTTAAAATGTTAAGATATCCGATTGACTAGTTAGTTGCCCCCTCTCGTGACCTTTTCCAGCTCCTAGAGTGGATCCGGCGTACCACCCCCTGGCTGGAGAACAGGACTCCAGAGAAGACCATGTCGGAGATGCAGCGGAAACTGGAAGACTTCAGGGATTACAGGCGCATGCACAAACCACCGAAAGTGCAGGAGAAGTGCCAGCTGGAAATTAACTTCAACACCTTACAGACCAAGCTGCGCATCAGCAATCGGCCTGCTTTCATGCCCTCCGAGGGAAAGATGGTTTCTGTAAGTCACAAATTTCAAGGACTTTGTACTTCTCTCGTGATCCAGATCAGTAACCGTTGTCTTCCTTTTTCGTTGATTCCCGAAGGACATTGCCAGTGCATGGCAGGGCCTGGAGCAGGCGGAGAAAGGCTTTGAGGAATGGCTTCTTACAGAGATCCGCCGGATGGAGAGGGTGGACCACCTGGCAGAGAAGTTTCGCCAAAAAGCCACCAACCACGAGAATTGGGCCAGTGGTCAGTTGTCTCTAATTGCTTTGTTTATGAATCTGTTGATTGCGATATCTGATTACAGTGTTTATCTACATTCATCACAGCCTTGTCCACTGTGTTTCTATAAAGTGGAAAGTTTATTTTGCTTTTTCTTCCCTCTTGACATCAAGATTGTCCAGTGCAATCAGCTAGTCATGGTTTGCAACTTTAACATTCACCAAATACGGTCTGTGATCTGATTCAACCTATTATTTCTTTGTTTTTCTTTTTTTTTTGGATCTGACATTCAGGTAAAGAACTGATCCTTTCCCAGAAGGACTATGAAACAGCCACCTTGACAGAAATCCGAGCGTTGCTTCGAAAACACGAGGCCTTCGAGAGCGACTTGGCAGCTCACCAGGACAGAGTGGAGCAAATTGCTGCCATTGCTCAGGAACTAAAGTATGAACCCCTGTATCGGTCATTTGAAAAGACACTATGAAAGTACATAAAGATTCAGAACAAGAGAAATGTTGATGATCCAGCTTTCATTTTTTGCATTTTATATGAGATAGCAAATTTGACTCAATACCCACAGAAATGACTAATAAAAAATATATCTACATGACTTTACAATAATGCAATCAGATTTGTAATTTGGGAAAAATATATTTTTGTGTACGACTAATTTTTTTTTAAATTACGACTTTAATTCTCGTAAATTTACAAGAAAAAGGTAATATATTTATGACTTTAGAAGTCATAAATGAAATGACTTTTTTTCTTGTAAATTCACAACTTTTATTCTCGTAAATTTATTATATTAAAAGTAATAAATTCACTTGAAAAAAGTCATATATTACTGACTTTTAAAGTGATAGGTTACATTTATAATATTTTTCTTGTAGGTTTACGAATTTTAACACTGTAAATGTATGAGATTCAGAATTGTGACTTTGTGAGATTCATAGTCGTAAATTCATGAGAAAAAAGTCGTATATTAATTACTTTAAAAGTCATAGGCTAAATTTATTATTTTTTTCTTGTAAATTTACGAATTTTAATCTCGTAAATGTGTGTGATTAATAGTCGTAAATTTCTGAGATTTAAAGTTGTTTATTTATGACTAAGGGTAAGTTTATTACTTTCTTCTTGTAAATTTACAACTTTTAATTACGCAAATTTTCAAGATTAAAAGTCATAAATTCCTGGGACTAAAAGTTGTAAATTGATGAGATTTAAAGTTGTATATTTATGAGAAAAAACTTATAAAAGTACTTTTTTACTCAGTCTTATTATTGGGGATTAAACAAACAAAACTAAATTAACCGGAAATCCTTTATGTCAATTTCACCGGGAAAAGAAAAGTAAATAAAAAAAAGTTTATAAGGGTCTTGAAGAAGAAAATTGCTCAAATTTTTTATATACATTTTTTAAATCGAAAAGTAAAAATGACAAAATAAGACATATTTATTTATTTTACTAATGCAATGATGCAAAATAAAAGTAAAAAGGAGTCATTGAAACAAAACAAAGTGTGAATATTGTGTAAAATCTATAGACAGTCTTCTTCTTGTGTTGTTTTATGGCGGTTGGCAAACATCAAAATGGTGCATTACCGCCACCACCTGGTCTGGAGTGGACATCAGGTTACTCCTGTACACCATGTCTCATAATCTAATAATAAAATATTGAGCTCTATAACACCTTTTTTGGTCCTGTACCTAAATTCTTCCCCTCTAACTGGGTTGTTTAAAAAAATCCTTTGCAGCACAACTACATGACACGCTTTGCAAATCCCAGTGGATCTTGAGTCTTTGTAAATGGTCTAATAAAATTGCTCTTTGCTTGTTATACATAGCACACTGCGTTATCACAGGTTCTAAAGTCTCATTTACACCACAAAAGTCACACTTCCCACTCTACAGAAGGTCTATCTGCTTAGCAACAGTTTACATGTACAAGGTGTAGACGTCTGAAGTTTTCAATCAGTGTTCCAGCATAGACAGCTGAGCGTAATTTACTTCTGTGGATGTGATTGGTCCTTGAGCTCTGCTGGTTTCACTTTTAAATGGCATTTTTGGAAGCACAAGGAATGGGTCAGCTGATGGGCAAAATGGCTTCTTGGGGTTTTGCAAGGTAGGCATGGTTTATGGTTCTGCTTCAGTTTTCAGAAGCATGTTTAAATTGTTACCCTCTATATTCAATGTTTTTATCTTTTTGTTTTAGCCAGTTGTTCCTCTTTGCTCTCTTGGGTTGGAATGCTCATTCCTCTCCTATTAAGGGTAAGAGACTCTTATTTATTTTATTTATTTTTTTTTAAAGTCCTGCTTATGAAGCCTATTTTTAATTGTTTTTCTCAGATTTGAGTCGACAAGATCGTCTTAAAAGAAACGTGGGGTGGAGCTCCGACCGTCAGAATGATATGGCTTCAGATTCTGGGGTTGCTTCACAACCTGGTTCTGTGTCATGGGTGGTTACCAGGCCCCCGCGAAAAGCTTGGTCTGGTTTCCCCTCCAGTCCCAGTGGTGCTGTCCCTTGGATGGTGGAACGGCCAAAAGAGAAAGTGATGGGACCCCGCTTGAATCCTGACGGTTCTGTGGAAACTCCAAATCTGCCTGGTCCCTCTTCAGATCCTGAAGGTCCTGCTGTCTCGTGGCTTGTAGAACCCCCAAAATTGCCAAGTCATCTTTTAAACCCTGAAGATCCCGCCATGTCCTGGCTTGTGGAACCCTCAAAACTGCCTGGCCTCACTTCAAATCCTGAGGGTCCTGTGTCGTGGGCAGTTGTGAATCCCCCAAAACTACCTCCTCCCCCATTTACTCAAAGTGGTCCTACACGCCCGTGGCAAGTGACCGCTCCCTCAAAGAAACAGAATTCCCTGCTGAATCCAGAAGGTCTTCCACTGTCATGGGTTTCCCCAAAATACCCTGGCCACTCCTCTAATTCTAAAGGTTCCTCCTCATGGGTTGTAAAGCCCCCAAAGTTGTCTGGTACCCCTTCTAGCACTGATGATCCTTCAGTCTCATGGGCTGTCAATACTCCAAATGTGCCTGAAGGTCCCTCCATGTCCTGGTTGGATGCTCTATCAAGGAAACCAAGCTTCCCAATGCCCTCTGAAGGTCCTGTCCCATGGGCAACCTCAGAAACTACAGATCCCTCTGGTACTGAGGAGATTGGAACAGCACCTACTGACGAACCTCAACTTGGCCATGAAGTTGACTTTTCATTTCAGTCAGCAGTTCCTCAAATGGAAGGAGGCTCTGAGCATAGCGACCCAGAAATGGAGTCTGAGGGAGTAGATTCTGTTATGCCATACGCACCCATGTTCCAGGGAGGTACGTTGAAGAACTCGGAAGCCATCTACGAACAAGGGAACTCTGAGAAGATGACAGATTACACTGACTCGCCGTCCCCTTATGCCTTGGGTAGTATGCAGAGTTCATTTTCCCCCTACATGAACCAAAGGGTACCAAACCTGTTCTACCTCTTCGTGACTGGCCAGCTTCCTCACGGCACGGTGTCTCACATGCAGTCAGAATTTGAGGTTGGCAGAGACCGTACGACTCAAGTTGGCTACGAGCAGTTCGTCTTCCCTGGTAACGCTCAGAAGTCCTCCCAAACTCGGGTTCCCCCAGAGCAGCAGCAGCAGCTACTCCAAGAGTTTCAAAGCTGAGAAGGATTGTGGACTAAATGTTCAAATGACTTGAAAGAATCAGGGTAAAGGCAGTTGTGCAGTTTACTGTATTTGACTTCAAGTTGCTTGAATTGAAGTTTTCAATAAAATGGTAAATCAAACTGGTGTCTGAAGTTGTGTATAAGTCTTGAGTTTGACTTGGACCCTTCAACTTATTAAACAATGGTGTACATTTAAAACTAAAAACAAGATGTAGGAAAACATTTGTCTTGGTTTGATAAAGGATCTAAGGCCAGTAAAACTGTACTAAACCAATTTCTCTTTCCACAAGTGAGTTGGACTACTACGACGTTGCTGCAGTGAACCAACGCTGCCAAAGTATCTGTGATTTGTGGGACAAGCTGGGAACATTGACTCAAAAGAGGAGGGAAGCACTAGAGGTATATATTTTTTTTTGTCCCTCCTGCTAAATCTAAAATCAGAAATGACATTTGTCCACAAGAGTGTGCTAATGCACTACCCATAGAACTCCTTCAGAGCTGAAGAGGTACAACAGAATCTCTTAAAACCAGGAAATGTTTGGATAGAGGAGATATTGATATAGCCCCCCTTGAGGTGGCTGGCTAAAAGCCTGCAAGCCACTTCCTCTGATCCATGGTAGTTATTCCACACCTGAATGTGAAGGCCTGGGAAAAGAGCCGGGGATTATCACTGTATGACAGTGACAGGAGCGTCTGTGTGCCACCGCATACTCTTTGTATTTGGAACTGTATTAAAAAAAAAAAAACCTTTTGCATCTTAGTCTGGCAAGTTTCCTGTGAGCAAAAAATATATAACTTGTATAGAAATAAAGTATTTTGACTAAATTGCACAATGACTTGTTTTTGTGATCTCAGCGCACAGAGAAGTTGTTGGAGACGATTGATCAATTGTTCCTGGAGTTTGCCAAGAGGTCGGCTCCTTTCAACAACTGGATGGATGGAGCCATGGAGGATCTGCAGGACATGTTCATGGTTCATACCACCGAGGAGGTCCAGGTAGTCCTCCAAACAAGCTGAATTTTCTTGTATCGCTACAGATAGACGTTAATAGCCTTGCAATTTGACTTATCCTCACAGAGTTTAATTGCAGCTCATGAGCAGTTCAAAGCCACCCTGCCTGAGGCAGATGCAGAAAGACAGGCGATTGTGGGAATTCACAATGAGGTGCAGAAAATTTCCCAAAGTTATGGGATCAAGTCCAGCTTCATTAACCCCTACAGCACCATCGCAACGGAAGAGCTTCTCAACAAATGGGAAAAGGTCATTTAAAAGCATTTAATATAGATATAGACATTCCCACAATTTTTTTAAATTTTTTTTATGGAGTCATTTGATGATTTATCAACTGTTCCTGATTGTTTAGGTGAAGCAGCTGGTTCCTCAGAGAGACGGCGCCCTTCAAGAGGAAATGGCACGCCAGCACGCCCATGAAAGGTTGAGGCGGCAGTTCGCTGCCCAGGCTAATCTCATTGGGCCCTGGATTCAGGCCCGGATGGAGGTTTGCTCGGGAAGATTTTATAACAAATTCATTATCCAAACTAGGAAATAGGACGGAAACAGAAAAAAGTGCAAAAACCCTTCGACCGGCATTTGAATTGGTGCTAAAGGATAGTTTGACCCTGTTGCATGCGTTATCCCGGCAGGAAATTGGGCGCTGCTCCCTGGAGATTGGTGGAACGCTGGAAGACCAGATGACCCAGCTGAAGCAAATTGAACATGTCATCATTGGTTACAAGCCCAACATTGACAAGTTGGAGGGAGACCACCAGCTAATTCAAGAGTCTCTTGTGTTTGACAACAAGCACACAAACTACACTATGGAGGTATAGGACTCATTCTAGAGATGGACAAAAAAGAATAGGTGGAGCATGTAAATCTAACAAAAATAGTTTTCTTATGGTGAATATTTTTTGGATAAAATATTTTCAATTTGTTTTTTTTTCTCATTGTGATTTTGCTTTGTCTCCACTTCTGCAGCACATCTGCGTTGGATGGGAACTGCTGCTCACAACCATTGCCAGAACTATCAATGAAATTGAGACCCAGATTCTAACCAGGGATGCTAAGGGGATCAGCCAGCAGCAGATGAATGAATTCAGATCATCTTTCAACCACTTTGACAGGGTACACGTCTCTTTCCAAAACCCCTTTTTAAAGCTTTTTTTTTTAAAAAACAAAAGCAAATTGCCTCAACTTTTGAATTATTGCTTTAAACAAGAGCATTTTAAATATAAGTTTTAAATCTTTTCAGAAATTAGCATTTTGCTCTACAATTGAGCATTAAAGTTAAAATCTCAACGTTCCTCCATGCTCATACATATTCTCGCTTATTGGTGTTTAGAGAGGAATGCTCAAAGATTCATGAATTGAGTCAAAATACTGATTAGGGTTTTTTGTGAGGAATTAATATTATAATACGTTTAAAAGCTCAAAAAAGTAGATTTTTCATGATTTCGGCCCTTCAAGGAAGACGAGAGTTGAGGATAAGTCAGAGTCGGTGAAACTTTTCTGCGTAACTCTAGAACTTGTTTGCAACACGCTTCACGTTAGCTACGTTAGCATACTCACAGTACCTGTAACTCCCAAGCTTGCTTGCAACACGTGAAAAAAGAGGCTATTTCCAAATTCCTTCACTGCTCACTATGTCGTGCGCTCGCTATTTTGTAGTGCTGTATGAATCTACAATTCTTATATCAAGTACCCTGGAAATTTCCCAGAATTCTCTGCGAAAAGCCAGAGTGCATTTATAGAATATAGACAACAAAAGCATTTAGTTTAAAAAATGTTAAGGGAAAAAAAAGTACTTTATTGTATTTTTTTAAATAAAACATAGTTTTCATCATCAAACACTGTGGATTCATAAATGTCGTAAAATACTCATTTAGATTAAGTTTTCATTTTGGGAAATTGTGATGTCATATTCACAAAAAAAAAATGGTGTTCAAATTGTTTTTAAAATTCCAGGCACTAGATAGTCCCGTACTATGTAGTTTTTTTTCAGTAGTTTGGGGTTATGGAGGGAATTCTGACGTATTCACAGACTGATACGACTGAAGCAAATGTTACTGGACTACGCTAACTCCCAACCTTGTTTGCAAAACGTAAAAAAACAGATGAACACTGACGCCACCGCCACACGTTAGCCACGTTAGCTTACAATGACAGCCAACAAAAACTTATTGCGAGAGCACCGTGTATCTCTCAAAATCCCTTCAACATCAGTAAACTCGACCAGATTTTATGCATGTAGAATTCAGTCCAGATTTTATATATATATATATATATATATATATATATATATATATATATATATATATATATATATATATACATTTTTTTTTAAGAATTATGGCTTTTATAGAACGGAAAATATGATACTTCCCTCGTATTCCAGCATCTTCTTTGTAGGACTGCCATTATATGTGCTCTAAGTAGATCTGATCCAAAATCAGACAAAGGACTCATTGTTTAACCTATATTTATCTCCATTGAGGGCTTTAGTTTTTTTTTCTTTTTCATATTCACATACTATGACACAAAGGAGCAACCTGTGCAACCATGGATTTATTTAGTGACCTCCAAAAGGCAGATGGGATTGGAACAACGCCTCTCACTGAAATACATCACAATAGTATTGAACTCTGCACAAATACGACTTTTATACGTCTAGCTAAATATTGTGATTTCACTCATACTGTCACGTTTTTGTAGAACTCGTTCATCCTGAAATTCTGCAGTCTTGTTTAAATAAGTTAAGTTTCCAAACATGTTCAGTAAATTATAGCAAAAAAAAAAGAAAAAACAACTGCAAGCTGCAATGGTTATATATCTATTATTTTCTGATGCTTCAGTTGAATATGATCTCTGCCCCAACTTGTTCTGTGATGGTCTGATTGTAGAAGAAGAATGGAGCCATGGAAACGGACGACTTCAGAGCTTGTCTCATCTCAATGGGTTATGACTTGGTATGGTTTTTTTGTCCACATTTATTTTTTTCTTTTATTGCACCGGCACACTGGTATCCTCACTTCATAATCATCCCCATCTCAGGGGGAGGCCGAGTTTGCCCGTATAATGATGCTGGTGGACCCAAATGCCACTGGAATCGTCTCCTTCCAGTCTTTCATCGACTTTATGACCAGGGAGACTGCTGATACAGACACCGCCGAACAGGTTGTGGCATCCTTCCGGATCCTGGCAGCTGATAAGGTTTCCAAACTTAATTAACCTTTTTTTATTTTAATTTGAAATGTATTGATCCTAAAAAGCAGCAATAATCCTAAATGACTATTTTTATGGTTTTTGTAGCCCTACATACTCGTGGATGAACTTAGGAGGGAACTTCCACCTGAACAAGCAGAATACTGCATCATGAGGATGCCGCCTCACGCTGGACCTGGAGCGCCACCTGGAGCTCTAGATTATACTGCATTCTCAACTGCCCTCTATGGAGAAAGTGACCTTTAATTTGACCAGAAGAACCTGAGTGACCTATATTTACTCACTTTGTCTGTTCTGCATCCCTTGATAAAATATATATTTAAAATAATGTTTAAAAAATTAATAATTAATGAAAAATTGTTTTTTTTTCCCTCAAAGTATTGGTCTTTATTTATGCTAAGTAAACACATTCAAGCTTAAAATTAATCATGTATTCCCATGAGGAAATTTCTGGTGCTTTATTAGTTTATCTTTTAAAAAGATTACTTTCTACATTTCCTTTATGCCATTGTTTGGGGAATAAAAATGTCTGTCTAGGCGCTTTTAAATTGCAGAAAAGTGGATTAAATTTATCATAAACTTTGATCCAGTGCTGTCCATCAATTGGTAAGCCTCATAAATATGTGCTGGAAACAGCAGAAAAGTGGAAAACTACACGAACGCATAAGTAAATGTTTACAGTTACTCATCACTTTAAGGGAGACAATTGACCATGTTGGAGAAACCTACGAGAAAACAGTTTTTATCGGCAAACAAAATGTAAATTCTGATGAGATGTCCCGAAACAAAAGTATTTTTTTGGTTTGTTTGCAGCAATAAAGACAAAATGTAACATCCTGAGTGGATTTTTTTTGCCTTTTCTTTGAATTAATTTACAGTGGAATGACCACACACAGCTGATTTGAGTTCTGAAAATAAGAAATGTTGTGAAATTTTTTTAAATTATTGAACCGAAGCATCTCTTTTTTTTGATGGCAGTAAAACCAACAACGGTTCAGATTTGTTTTAGACAACCAATTTTCTTTAAATTATCCTTAAAAAAAACGTTTTAAAATTATCCTGAAAAAGTGAAATGTTGGATCAATTAACAAAAGGTTTGTAATTTGATTAGTTTACATCAAATAAAAAATTTGAGATTATAGTATATTAATCTTAAAAATATAATTTGACAAAAAAACAATATTTTGAAATGTAAAAAAATTACAGAGTTTTTGTTAATTGATCCAATGTTTACTTTAGACCTTCTTAAAGGATTTCCTGTTTTGAAGTGTGCACAGTATCTGTTTTAATCATATTGTTTCTAGATTACTCTCTAAAGCAATATTTTAGTTCTTGATTTAAAGTCAAATACTTAATTTGTCTAATTTTGTTTGAGGAACTTTTATACTTTCTAGAACAAAATTCTGAAAATTTTAAACTACTGATCAGAATGGAATTTTAAATAAAAGATTCATGATTTCATCAGGGTTTTTGTCCCCTAATCTGTCATCAAAAGTTAATTTTTTTTAATCTAGATGAAGAGATTCACTATGGTACTGACATTTAAAGATATAATCTTTCTAGGTATACCTCTATCTTTTGGTTTTTTTTTTTCCTTTTAAAAAACATTTTAAATCAGTTATTTTCATTAATGGTTTAAAAAACAGGGTGCTCTTTTGTTCAGTCACCATATTGAATGTTTAAATAAAGCCCCAAATATAATCCCGCTTGTGAAGTTTTCCAGCCGGGAGCATGTTAGAAAACTTTTGACAGTTCTGCAAGAACAAAACCGTGGATGTGGTTGAATATCATACAACTTGTATGCAGGAGTGTCAGAGTCAGTGGATCAGTGAAGGTTTTTGTCACTGTTTTCTAGAGGAGACGTTTCAAAGCGGACAGGACAACAGCCTTTGCCACAAAAAAAAAAAAAAAATTAAAATGTATTTTGCACAGTTATTGAAGATTGTCAGTTTTCTTTTATGAAATAAAATATTAGTCCTATTTTCCCTTTCAGGAAGTAATAATATAATTCTCAATAAATAGAGCAACAGTTTATTGACAATATACTCCATATGTGAAAGTAATACATTTTTTAGTATTTTAAAATTCTGCAATTATTGTAGTTTTATGTATTAATATATTGTTATTTTATGCTGGAACTTATGGAGAGAAAATAGCATCTTTTGCATTTGTGCAATCGTAAATATTGTTTGTGCATAAGTGTAAAAATTATATAAAAAGGGTTAGAAAATCCAATTCAACCACTTTAAACTAACTAAGCGCTTAAATCTTTAAAAATTACTCATGAAACGCTGGTTACACACAAAACCACATTTCATTTACGGGCATATGTGTTTGAGAAAGTGAGAAAATGTCAAGTTGTTTCAGATTCACAATCTAAGTTCCAAGTGGCTGATAAGAAAACTCCGATGACCCAGCATTGTAGCAGCTTTTAAACGCATCACTTACAGACGAATCTTTGAGACACGAAAAGAGTCTCACTTTAGATTACTGCATAAATGTGGTTTTGTGTGTGTGTAACAAGTGATTTGGGCATAATTTTTAAATATCTGTGAGTGTAGATAGTTTCAAGCTGTTATAATTTAAGTTTTGCATGTGTAAACTGTATTTTGTATTTTTTTTTTTATTTTGTAATTTTTGTACTTTTTCACAAAATATATTATATGAGTTACAAATCAACTTTTACGCAATCTAAAGTTACGCACAAATCCAAAGTTATGTACAAATGAACAATTAGGCTCACACAAATCAAATATTACACACACAAAATCCCAAAGTTACATACAAATCAAGAATGACACATACACAAATGAGAAAGATACTATTTTCTCTCCACAGATATCATAAAATGTATTGATTGATATACTTTGTGTATATTATATCCCACATTATCATGTGAAATAAGTCAAGGAGACATTATGAGTATATTTTTAAATATAATATACCTTAAAATAAAACAGAATATACTCAGACTTAAATGAAATGTATAACTTACAAATACATAGTTATAGATATGACTAAATATTTGTTTTTTTTGGTGATGTAAATAATCATTTAGAATTACATGCAACAACATTTAAATAATATAAATTAATACTTAGACACCTGTGGTCCATTTATCTCTTTATAGTAAGAAATAGGTGTCACCATCTGATTTGGAGTTCCTGCCTAACAAACAATAAAATAAAGTAAATGTATTATTTTTTACATCAAATAAAGTTTGTTTGTACATCGATGGATATGAGATATATAGGAATCATTACAAAGAAACAGGTTTTTGCTGGGGGGGCTGCTGCCCCCTCTTTACCCCCCTCTAGCTCTGCCCCTCACTTAAAACAGTAATCAGACTAAACAGTGCATTCAGCATTCTGAACGTCTGTGATTTGAATGCCAGTGCTTTTATATCTTAAATTGCTGAGTTTGACAGCAGCTGAGCTGCATTAGAGCACATCATCAAATCACTGATTGACTTTACACAGTGTGCCGTCAGGAATGCAGGTCTGGAAGACACATTTGGTGCAACCTTTCCTGCCAAAAAAGGTGGATTTACAGGTTTGTCACAAGTTTTCAAAGATGTTACTCAAATGATGTTTGGACATAGATACGGGATGGGAACGAAGAGGCACCGGACAAATCTTCCGCACCAAATGAAATTCAGTCTGGAAAAGTTTTGTTGCCGTGGGGAATTTTATTTATTTTTTTATTTAACCTTTATTTATCCAGGCAGGAGAGATTAAGAACAGCATTCTTATTTACAAAGAAAAAGAAGTTACAGGAAATAAAACTGAATAGAATCAATAAAGAATCAGAAATAAACACATTCTAAAATACAAACCCTAAAATCATTGCAATGAGTAACAACAGAATTAATCTTTAGAATAAATGGTGACCCCATCCCAAACCGCTAAATGAAATGATGAGAACATTATTTAAAGAAATCACAAAAAGCTCGCTAAACTTGATGATTTTACAAAACTGTTCAATAATAGTGCAAAAAAAACCCAGATATTCTGGTTTAAGTAAAAACACATTTAGTATTTGTATTTTTATTGTATTAGTTATGATCCTTAAGAAGTAAAAGTTGCAAGTGTGGCCCAGGAGAGGCCCCGCCCACAAACCAGCCCTGTTTCATCCTTCTCCTTAAAGCCCTCCTGTGTTTTTCTGCCAACAGAACAGGTAACGCTGTCAAATGAAGCCTCAGACTTAAAAAATTATGTCTGAAACTGGAAAAACTGAAGACGAATTTCAGTTTTTACGAACGGTGAGTCAAACATTGATGTCTAGATAGTTTAATTGGAGGCAGAAAAGTTGATTTAAGCTGATTTGAAAAGTTCGATATTATGTTTTCACAGAGCAAACAAGAAATTCACATTAAATAGAATAGTTTTTTTTGTACTTTTTATATCCTATTTGCATGTTTTATATCTGTTGCTTAAAATTATCTGTTCATTTTTGCAATTTTCACCTTTTAGGTTTTTATTGTTTTTTGGCTTATCATTTCTGTAGGTCTTAAAATTTTCCGTATTTTTAGGCTTTTATATTATATACAATTAAGGGTTTGCTCAAATAACACATGCAGTCAAGAAAACCGGCACATCATTTCATTCCCATTATTTATGTTTAAGCAGTTCAAGTTATTTATAACCTTTTTTTCTTTTCTCTCTCTTGGTAAACTGACAGTGAAGACAGACCGCAGATGGTCTTTCTCATCTTCACTGTTAGTGCTATCATTGTTCCCAAGCTGGAAATTGTCCTCTCACAGCTTGTAATCTCTACTTTCTGATAGCAGCCAAGAGAGTCTCTTATAGAAACGAGGTGCTAATACCAAAGTAAAACTTTAAAATCGATGCACAGAAAGGAATATTTTATTTGATGTGGAGCTATGGAAGCAGGCCAAACTCAAATAAATGTTGTCAAATGGTTCATTAAAGTATATGGATGACAATAAAAGTGTAAGTATATCCATGGGTTTTATCTGATTTTTTAGTTTATTATTTAATCAGAGACTGTCGTTTCTTGCATGCTAATATATAAAGTATAATGGAATATCTACTAGTATAAGCTCCAGTTTCAGATCATAAGTTAAAACCTCACTCGAGAACTGATGCTTGAAAGTACCGCTCAGTGCTTCAGCATCAGGCAGTCTGACTGATTGCAGAGGACCGCTGGAATGAAGAGGTGAATGAGGGGTCGGGTTGTGCGGTGTCTCCTTAATGTGGAACTTTCTAATCTGGTTACAGAGAGGTGTTGGTATTCCTGGTAATCTTTTGTCTTTTTCAGTTGGTCTTAAAATAGACAATGATGCCTAATTAGGTTACTGCAGTCCACGTGGCATTTTAATAGAGATAAGATTAGAGGGAAGTGACCCAAATCTTCATCTTCATCGGCATGTGGAAGGTCTATTCCTGCTGCTAATGTAAATTTGAATGAAAGGCTCACATCTTATTCCATGATTGGTATTTTGTGACTAAAACAAAACTTAATTTGAATCACTGTAGGAACCATTACTAATGTGAAATCTTCTGTTTATCTGTCTGCTTGTCTTAGGGAGATGAGGTAGTTTTGCAGAGCACCTTCACCCATCAGGAGGAACATTTGAAGCTGTGCCTCGCTGCTGAAGGATTTGGCAGCAGACTTTGCAAGCTTGAGCCCGTTTCCAACTGCAAGGTACAGAACTACAGCTTGATGCTCGCTCTTTTTATCCCTATTAGTGGAGAAGAAATGTTTATGGGTCATCACACTTGATTTGTTTTCAGGACAATAATGAGTCACAGGCGTGCAGGAAGTGACATCCTTTGACAATATAGATATATAGCACTACCTGCGATAATGAAAATACGAATGCTTTAACCTGAATGTGGTCACTGAAGATGCCAGAGCTGATAGCTGAAAATTGTAAAGCTGAAAGCTTGCTAAAATATTGCTAAATGCCAAAAACTGAAAACATGTCTAAATTAGCTGAACAGCTAGCACAGTGCTAAAATGTTAGGTAAACTCCAAATTTGCCGAAAAACTGGAAACATGTCTAAATTAACCAAAAACAGCTAGCATAATGCTAAAATGTAAGATAAACTCAAAATTTCACAAAAAAACTGGAAACTTGTCTAAATTAGTCCAAAACAGTTAGCATAATGCTAAAATCTAAGATAAACTCCATATTTTCCTAAAAAAAAAAAAACTGGAAACATGTCTAAATTAGTCCAAAACAGTTAGCGTAATGCTAAAATCTAAGATAAACTCCATATTTTCCTAAAAAAAAATAATAATAAAAAAAACTGGAAACATGTCTAAATTAGCCCAAAACAGCTAGCATGAGGCTAAAAATCTAAGATAAACTCCATATTTTCCTAAAAAAAACAAACAAAAAAAAAAAACTGGAAACATGTCTAAATTAGTCCAAAACAGTTAGCATAATGCTAAAATCTAAGATAAACTCCATATTTTCCTAGAAAAAAACTGGAAGCTTGTCTAAATTAGCCCAAAACAGCTAACATAATGCTAAAATCTAAGATAAACTCCATATTTTCCTAAAAAAAAAAAAAAAAAAAACTGGAAACATGTCTAAATTAGCCCAAAACAGTTAGCATAATGCTAAAATCTAAGATAAACTCCATATTTTCCTAAAAAAAAAAAAAACTGGAAACATGTCTAAATTAGCCCAAAACAGCTAGCAAAAAGATAAAATATAAGACAAACTCCATATTTCCTAAAAAAAAAAAAAAACAACTGGAAACATGTCTAAATTAGCCCAAAACAGCTAGCATGAGGCTAAAAATCTAAGATAAACTCCATATTTTCCTAAAAAAAACAAACAAAAAAAAAAAAACTGGAAACATGTCTAAATTAGTCCAAAACAGTTAGCATAATGCTAAAATCTAAGATAAACTCCATATTTTCCTAGAAAAAAACTGGAAGCTTGTCTAAATTAGCCCAAAACAGCTAACATAATGCTAAAATCTAAGATAAACTCCATATTTTCCTAAAAAAAAAAAAAAAAAAAAACTGGAAACATGTCTAAATTAGCCCAAAACAGTTAGCATAATGCTAAAATCTAAGATAAACTCCATATTTTCCTAAAAAAAAAAAAAACTGGAAACATGTCTAAATTAGCCCAAAACAGCTAGCATAATGCTAAAATCTAAGACAAACTCCATATTTTCCTAAAAAAAAAAAAAAAAACAACTGGAAACATGTCTAAATTAGCCCAAAACAGCTAGCATAATGCTAAAAACGTTAGCTAAATTTCATATTTTCTTTGTTTTTCTCCATCGATTTCGTGCATTTCTCACAACAGAATTGAACTTCTCACAACAGTTAGTGCAACCTCCACAACATGTAGTCATCTGTGCACAACCTCGTGGCAGTTTCATGTTCATTTCATCCAATAATATATCCTTCTGCTCACAAAGAAATTGATGAAGTACAAATCTCTAGAAATTCATCACTTTTCATCATTATTCGTTTGTTTCATCATGTCTGTCAGAATGATCTAAACTTGTCCAGACTGAATAGTCACTGTTATCACGACTAGTAATATTCATTTCATTGATTGTATCTTTGCACACAAATTTGTTGAACATGCTGTCAAACATTTTGTGTGTCAATTTTCAATATTATTGTGTTTCCATGAAGATTTGCATAAACATTTTAAGGAGAACCTCATTATACACTGATGAAAAAATGTGTTGGACTATTTGTTGTAACCAATATTGTCATTGGTTGATGTGAGCTTCTAGCACTCCGCTGCAGTCAGGGATTTTCAGAAGATGACAGGATGTTTTTGGAGTATCTTTCTCCCTTCTCTGTCCATGTTTTAAATCCCATTGAGGAGTTTTTCTCTTCCTGGAGGTGTAAGGTATATGATCAGCGTTCATACACCCAAATGACCTGCTAGAGGTCATGAATGCAGCTGGTGATGACATCACAACAGCGTCCTGCAGAGGGGAGATCCGGTTCTCAAGAAGAGACTTTCCTCAGTGCATTGATAGAGTTGATATTCACTGTGATGTAGATGAAAATGTGTGGCCAGACAGACGGGAGTATCTAGTTGTCAATGATTGATTTGCAGCTGTCTGTTTTACAGCCAGTAAAACTTGTTGGTAACGTGCTAAACGTTCACAATACCAGGAAATCCCGAAAAAACAAACTAATACTGCAAAAACAAATGTCACATGACTTTGCAACTTCTTATATTACATTACATAACAAGGTCTGCCGTACAGCAGTTTTTAAATGTGCTTGATCCTGATCATTTAATTTTTATCCTAAAAAAAATCACTGTATTTTGCATATTTCGTGTTCAATTTTAGCACAGGTTGCACTGTTTGCCGCACTGCAACTTAGAAATTATTTTAGTTTTTAAATGTATATCAAAACATTTGGATTCTTCACATTGATTCTGTCAACTAGTGGACCAATGAAGAAGTTATTCAATATTTTAATCTACACTAAAAAAAAAAAAAAAAAAAAAAACACTGCAGGGGGCCCCATTTATTTTTTGCCCAGGCCCCCCAAACGTCTAAGTCCGGCCCTGCTCAGAATTGAATTTTTTCTTCAAAAACATTTTAAACCAATCTGTTCAGTTTTCTAAAAAAAATGAAGCCTTATCAAATCAGAACACTTTGATTCTTGACATTGACACTGTCTAATAATGGACCAATAGAGAAGTAATTCAATGTCTTAACCTATTGTTTTAAAAAAATAATAAAAAAAAAATAACTGTTTGGAATCTAGGGCCTGGAACTCATTTTTTGTCTACTTTTGAATTTACTTCAGCATTTTCAAAGTGAAAAAACTTCTTGCTTGCTTATTTGGTATTCTTTTAATCAGCACAACCTCACCTCTGTGACACTAACTTTATTTGGTAATTTTTCCATGTTGTATTCATATACTAAGGATAAACTCAAACAAAAACAGAATATTTGGTCTGGGAAAAAAGGGAATACATTTTGCTATGGTAACCCCAAAAATATTTAAGGAACCGTTTTTACAACAAAGAATGAAAGTTTTAGGTGTCATTTCATAAAAACAAGAATACATTTTGTCAACAAACTAATCTAGATGTTTTTGAATGAAAATACAAGATAAAAAAAAGAAATCCAGTGCCTATTCACAATGACACCCAACCTGTGTAACATATTATATCATATTATCATATTACATTATAATATATTACCCAGATTATCCAGCATTTAAAAAAATATGGCTTTTAAGCTTATAGTGCAGAAAATGCTGTAGCTTTCTCAACTATTAACTTTTTTTCATTCTTCTGCTCTCTAAAATACAGTCTTCACATGGTGTCAGAAGTGGGATTTTTGTTGGAAGAGACAGGTTTCAGGTGAAGTTTTAACCTCAAAGCTTTGGGATTGCCCTGACTTTAAATCCTGTACAAAGTAGAAAAATTGGACAAAGAGTTTTGTAGCTCAATTACAAGGAGAGATATTATGTAGAGATGGTTAGATGCCCTTTTTTTCCCCTATGGTATATTTGGATTTGTTGCATACACACAAGTTAACAGACTGGCGCATAACAGAAGGTGGGGCAATGGCGCAGAAAGGACCACGCACCCATAAGGAATTATTATTAAAATGCAACTTGTGAAAGTTTTGCTTCCCTGGCTGCAACTGTCTGGAGAATTCCTATTTAAAAGAGGGAACTAAACAAATGGGTGCTGGCGACACAATGAACATGACAGACTGACAGAAAGGGATGCATTAACGGTCAAAGTTCAAAGAATAGGAGGAGCACAAATTGGTGTGGGTTTGACTCAACAAAGTGGGCCAAAAATGAAAGATTCATCAGCGAAGTTCCACCGTTTGCTCAACTCTAGAAACGGCTAAAGTGAAGTGTTTTGCTGACGAGCTGTCCAGAGACTCATGGGAAGAGACAAACACAAAGATATGGAATGTTATGCGGCTCTAGTAATGAGCACCATTCCACCATCAAAGACAAAAGATGGACTCCATCAGGGAGGAGAGATTACTAACAAGCTGCAGCAAGAAGTACAAATTATAAAAGTACTTCCCAGTAAAAAATAAGCTGTTCGTTTAGGAGAAAGCGCAGTCATAGGGTCTCAACAAGTGCAAAGACAGAGCTAGAACTTTGGTGTTGTGGCCAAAGATTAGCTTCAAAATCACACAGAGTGGCACCAAACAAAAGCTGCTTTAGTCTACATTTCTTCCAGGCAAGCCTAGGAAAAAAATGTGCTTGTAGAAGCGTGACAGTAAGAGAATCTTTGTCAAACTCCAGTTACTAGAGACTCTGGACTTAATCAAAAATAACTGGGGAAGTAGTTTTGAAAATCAGAGCAAAAATTGCTTTGATGTGTTTTACCAAACCAGGTTGTCAGCAAAGACAACAACAGTTCAGCAGCCACAGTTTCAGAGAGTTTTTCTATGCTAGGAACTTGTCACCAGGTAATAGAAATGCTGAGTGTGCTGCACAGAAGAGTGGGAAAAAATATCCAGAATAGATCAGAAAATCTTAAATTAAACCTTAATGCACACACCAAAAAATAGCTCTAGTTAGATAGATGGGGCATCAACTGCAATTAACACAATTTATCAAAGAAACTTGAAAGGGTTGGCAGTTCAGTGAATCAAAAAGGACGCCATACACGATGCGTCACTACCAAATTCGAGTCCCTGATTGGCATTTTTTGTGCGTAAAGCCTGAAAACAGCCATAAAATCTCATGAAGCAATGAGTGAACGCGAGAGTTTAGTAAGTAATGTTTTATATATAGTTGGTAAGAATTAGGAAACCTGTCCAGAGACCAGAAACACTCAGAATTAGGGGACTTACCATTAGGCACAGTTAGGCGATTGCCTGGGGCCCCAAAATCTCTGGGGCCCCAACCTAAGCACTTAATGAAAGTGTCCAAAATAAATTTTACACCCATTATTATTGAACTCTGTCAGAAAAAAATCTCACCCCAAATTAGTGAAATGACATAAAAACAATCATGTGAAAGGTTTTTGTCTTCGCCTGTCTCTCTC
The DNA here is from genome assembly GCA_003999625.1 of Oryzias javanicus. Lineage (NCBI taxonomy): Eukaryota > Metazoa > Chordata > Actinopteri > Beloniformes > Adrianichthyidae > Oryzias > Oryzias javanicus. The sequence continues at coordinate 18,870,600 of CM012451.1, forward strand.
CAGTAATGGAATATTCCAGTCAACACACAAGACTGGACCGTATTCCGCCCAATTGAGTGTTTTAAATTCAGATTTTGCAGGTACAAATTTCTTTCAGTGAGTAGACATAATTTGGGCAACCAAGGATGTTCGGTCAGGAGCGGCAGGTGAAGGGGTGCCTCAAATGCCATCGTACGATGCATAGCCCACTACTGTAATAATAAAATAAATATGGGTCAGCTAATCTGTTCCATAATTGCAATTTATATGCTTGATCCTGATCATTTAATTTTTATCCTCAAAAATCACTGTAATTTGCGTATTTCGTGTTCAGGTTGCGCTTTTTGCCAAACGGCAATTTGGAAATTATTTCAGTTTTTAAATGTAAATCAAAACATTTGGATTCTTCACACTGATTCTGTCTACTACTAGACCAATGAAGAAGTTATTCAATATTTTAACCTATGTTAAGAAAAAAAAAAAAATAAACGCTGCAGGGTGCCCCATTTATTTTTTTGCCCTGGCCCCCCAAACGTCTAAGCCCGGCCCTGCTCAGAATTAAACCAATCTGTTCATTTTTCTAAAAATGAAAGATGACAAAAAAGAGAAAAAAAATATGACCCGTCTGGCATTGTTTCACATATTTTAAGGCTAAAAGTAATAGTCAGGTACTGGATTACTAGATACTCTTGTCTTCAACTGTTGTTCATTTCTCTGTCCAATAGAAGGTGTAATTGTTTTTGAATGTCTGTTAAAGTCATGGACATGACATGAAGTGACAGCTGAGTGTGCAGCGACCTTCTGAGCTGTAATGGTTTATGTGTGAGGAGACGTTACCAAACGTGTAAACATGACACAGCCCCAGTCCAAATATGCACTTCACAATTTCTGTACCAACATTTTTTTTCTTTCCATTCATTTTTGAATTACCTCAAATTCTACCAGTAGCCTACGTAAAGAATGGACTGACCCAAAGCTGCCGGATCTCAGTGGTGTCTGTTTTTTCCCTTTTTCTCCCAGAATGTTCCGCCTGATTTGTCCGTGTGTGGCTTCGTCCTGGCTCGGTGTCTGTCTGTGCGGGCCCTGCAGGAAATGCTGGCCCAAAGCGAGCAAGCAGCTGCAGAGGTGGGAGTCTGCAGTCTTTATTTCTCTGACGTGTTCTAACAGTCATTTTTTAAAAATGTGACTTTGGTAGAATGTGTGGGTACTGCCCTCTTTAATTACTTGTTTAAAAATTTGACATTTTAAATAAAATAAATTGCAAAAACTACAGGAGTTTTATTCAAGAAATCCAAATCCATTGCCAAAGATAAAAAAGAGCACTGCTGAACCGTCTTATGTGAGGAACTGCAATTACTTTAGAATCTTGATTTTGTTCTGTTATTACTAATCATTGAAGCCAAAAGAAGAAAAATGGGGGTAGAAAATGTAGCGAAATAAAGTATCAGACATATAATTTAAAAGTAAAAAATTTAGCCAAATGTTAAATGGCAAACACATTTCATCTGTAGCATTAAAAGTAAAAAATTCCAAAGCTTTCAGTATTCCTTTTCTATATCTAAATTTAAAAAACGACTCTCCCTCATTTCATGTAAAAAAAAAAAAAAACTCAAATTTGGTCCAAACTGTTGTAATATTTTCTACTCTCGGATGCTCACTCATAAGGGGCGTCGTAATAGGTTTATAGTGTGATCTTACTGGCTTTACTCGTGCATTATTTCAGTATTTTGAATACTTTTATTGAATTCATTCTGATGGAATTTCCAGGTAGGGGATGGAGGAAGCCATCGCACTCTCCTTTATGGCCAGGCTGTTCTGTTCAAACACTCATACAGCGACATGGTGAGTCTTTGCTCCATATTGCAATAAAACTATAAATTAATGATCCTTTTCTAGATATTTGTGAATAAACACAATTAGATGGTAACAAATATTTGACTTCCAGTATCTTAGCTGCTTGTCCTCGTCTCAATCTTCAACTGACAAGCTGGCTTTTGACGTTGGTCTGCGGGAGGATAAAACAGGTGTTTGGTGATTTTTTTTTTTTTTTTATGTTTTGTTTTCTTCATTTTGACTGAGCTGTCACCGAAAGTTTTGGATTTTTTTCTCAGACATGTTATTTGTGACTTAGGGGAGGCTTGTTGGTGGACCGTCCATCCATCATCCAGGCAAAGGTCAGAGGGCGAGAAGGTGCGTGTTGGAGACGACCTCATTCTGGTCAGCGTGGCTTCAGAAAGATATCTGGTGAGTGTGAAAGACTAAATGAGACAAATTCAAATTAATATACACACCATTAAATTATTTTATAATTGATAATTTAATTATTATTTAATAGCCCTCCTTGCATACGTTTAGTGATTGTGAATAATGCAAATTGAACATAAACCCCCCCCAAGAGTGCAAAAAATTCCTCTATATAGAGAAAACAACTGCATTTTCTTTGTAATTTTTCTCTCATGTTTTAACTACTTAAAAAAATATTATTTAATACATTTCTTTTTTTTCAGATTTTTTTTTCTTTTTTGCTTAAATAAATGATATTTAGAAAATTCAAGATAAAATTCACAAAAAAATCTTTTTTTCCCTGCTTTGGCTGAATTCAACCTTCTCTGTTTCCCTTCTCTTCCTATTCAAAGCACCTAACCTTTGGAGCTGTTTGTGACAACAAAAGCCTGAGCGACAGTCTGATTGTCAATGCAGCCTTTCACCAAACGCTGTGGAGTGTTGCTCCCATCTGTGCAGGAGGGGCAGTTGCTCAAGGCAAGTTTTCTTTCTTTTTGCATTTTAACCTTTAAAAGAAAAAAAAATCTTTATTTCCCTAGTGTTCAAATCTTACGAGTAAAAAAGGCCCCTACCCTTTAGATATTTAATTACTTTGGCTGTATTTGTTGTTTTAAAGTCTAAATTAGACTTGTTTTCTTCACTTTAAATTAAGTAGCGCATAAATAAACAGTAAAAAAAATATGTTTTTATCAATTTTTCTTTTATTTATTCATAAGAAATTATGTATTTTTTCAAAATGTTTTTGCACTTGGTTGGTTTTACTTAATTAGTGTAAAAAATATTTTAAAAAGTGGATCAGGGCACACACAGCCCCGAGAAAGACAGTAAAGCTCTGACAGTTTGTCGACTCTCCCCAAATAAAGTTATTTTTTCCTAAATATGAAACTTGGCAGAACAACCAGTTCTTATGAAAAGAGGAGACATTTTTATTTTTTAAATTACACTTTGGAAACATTTGCATCAGGAAAATTGATTTAAAAAATTGCCTTGATTTAGGGAAGTTATGACTTTGACTTTAAGCAAAAGGTTTTCAGTATTGTTAAAGTTTTCCTTAAAATATCTATTTTTTCTTTTGCAATGACAAATTTACTTCGAGTAGAATGTAAAAAAATCAGCAAATACAAAAATAGCCCACAGTCTTGCCATATTGAGCCAACTTTTCTTGTATTTCCTGCCTCTTCATTGCCTTTTAAATCAGAATTTACTACAAAAAATAAATGTGTTTATGTGTTATTTAAAAGCAGATGAAATAAATGGTAAATCTAAAAATAAACATGTATGTTACAGTTTAAGTTTGAAAATAAATGTTTCTTTTTTATGCTATAAAGTTAATAAAAATGTTAACATAAATGTTTATTTAAACCCTTTAACTCTGGATTGTCAGTGTTTATGTTACAATATGTTAAAGATTTTGTGTTTAGTTGTCACCGACCATGCCTTAGGTGTTAAAGGGTTAAAAATAAATCTGAAAATAGTGTGACATGTTAAATGTAAAGGTTAGGAAATTATGCTAATTTGGTCATGTTCATCAAACAAGTATTTAAAAATAACTAAATAAATTAATTTAAAAAAAGAAAAGAACATTTTTGGGTATTGTGTTGTAGTGTTTCTCTCTTGTATTGACACTAAAGATTCACCCGACTCTCAGTAGCAGTCACCATGCTGTTTATTTCCTTAGCTTCCTTGCTCGCACATGCTCAGTACATACACTGTGACATCATCATTAATCGACAGTGTTTGTTGCCAGACACTACATCCCTCCTTTTCTCAGATGACTTGCTTTACAAACATAAACAGAAACTTAGTTGGCTCTTATTTTTTTTTTAAGCAATATAATAAACTTGTATAAACATTGGCCATAACCTTCAGTTCGAAAAATTTTAAACACATTAAGTATTCCTACTAAAAATAAATTGTCTCAAGTTTAACTGAATCCAAAATACAAATTATATAAAATCTCTAACTTCTTTTCAAATTAACAATACTATAAACCTCATTCCAAAACTTTTACTTAGATAGTACTAAACATGAAATGTACTTTATCATATAACTTCCATTTACACAATTCTGTCAAACAAGAACATATATATATTTTTTTTAAATGAACTTAAATGGATAGGGGTGGACTACCCTTCCATCAAACAACGCCGGGGATTATTCTGCCCCTTTTGAGACGATGTTTGTTTATGTCACAAAGTCCTTCAGATGTGTCGGAGCTCTCTTCACTCTTTGAGGTCGACCCTCTTGCTGCTGAGGTGCATCAGGCACATAGAGCAGAGAAGCGTCCTGTTCAGGTTCAATCCATAGCTTCACAAGTGACACATGTCTCATCTTCTTTATGCCGTTCTTCTCCAGCCATACTGATGGACCTTTTCGGCTGACGACAGTGTACGGTTCAGGTTCAAATGGTGTCGACAGTTTGTTTTCCTTTTGCTGACGTAATAGTACTCTGTCCCCTTGTTTCACTTGACTTTCTTTTGCTCTTCTGTGTCTATCTGCATCTTCACGTCCCTTCTCCTTCCTCACAGCATCAGTCATCCGAACAGCGGCATCATCTTTTGTTGGACTTTGTTGGAAACTTGTAAGTTCTGGAAGTTTGGTTCTGATTTGACGGTTGAATAATAACTCAGCTGGACTGCGGCCTGTGACACAATGAGGAGTGCTTCGATAAGCCAAAAGAAAAACATCCAGCTCCGCCCTCCAATCCTTTCCTTCGGCGTGAGCAGCACGTATCGCCTTACAAAGTGTTTTGTTCTGTCTCTCAACTTCTCCGTTAGCTTGAGGCCAGTATGGTGTGATGCGGCGATGTGAGATTCCGTTCTCCTGTAAATACAGCTTGAATTCTTTTGAGATGAATGGAGTGCCGTTGTCTGTCACCATACTTTCAGGGAGACCATGAGTTGCGAATAAGTGTTTCAGACATTTGATTATATTCATTGAAGTCGGGTTTTGAAGAATGTCTGCACTCACCCATCTGGAGTAGTAGTCTGTCACTACTAACAGGTGGTGCCCTGATGGAAATGGTCCACACATGTCCATAGCAAGCATCTGCCATGGTTTTCCTGGGAGCTCCGTCCTAACAGTAGGGACGTCCTGTGAAGTAGCATTGTTGATTTGACATGCATGACATGATCTCACCAGGTCTTCCACTTCTCGATCAATGCCAGGCCACCAAACTTTGGTTCTCAGTCTTTGCTTTGTTTTTACTATGCCTTGATGGCCTTCATGAGCTAACATTAGCGTCTGTCGTCGTGCTGCTAGCGGCATCACAATTCGCCAACCTCTCAACACAATCTTGCCAACCGTACAAAGTTCAGTTTTAACGATTTGGTAGGCATGATCACATTTCCTCCAATCACCACTTTTCATACAGCTGCGCACAACATTCAAAGTGGGGTCTGCTGCTGACAGTTCTTCTATCTGCTGAGGAGTGAACGCATGTGGCACTGCATGCTGAGCCACCCAGTATACATGATCCTCCATCGTTCCGCGTTGTACAGGATGGTTGACCGTTAACCGTGACAATGAGTCAGCAGAATTTTGTGGTCCTGGTTTATACACGACTTTAAACCGATAGGGTTGCAGCCGCAAAGCCCATCTTTCGATTCTTGCTGGTGGTTTGGATTTTGGTGAGTATATGGTTTCCAGAGGTTTGTGATCAGTGACCAAGACAAAGTCCTTTCCATATAGGAAAACGTGAAATTTCTCACACGCCCAAACTATGGCCAGAGCTTCCTTTTCAGTTTGGGAGTAGCGCCGCTCCACATCAGACAAAGCTCGACTTGCATAGTATACAGGTCTGAATGTTCCATCACTTTGTTGTTGACTCAGAATTGCTCCTAATCCCACAGGACTAGCATCAACAATCACCTGTGTTTCAGCCTCCTGTCTGAAATACGCCATTACATGGGAACTGGTCAGCTGCCTTTTTAACTCAACAAATGCATCTTCCTGCTCTGAACCCCATGTCCATTTGCACGACTGTCTCGTGAGTTTTCTCAGTGGCTCTGATGTTGTTGCGAAATCTGGGATGAACCTGCCACAATAGTTCACGAGTCCTAAGAAACTTCTTACTTCTGCAGCATTTGTTGGACGGCGCGTGTTTTCTACAGCTTCGATCTTTGACTGGGCTGCTCCAATGCCATTTTTGGATAAAACATGTCCCATGAATTCCAGCTGTGTCATTCGAAACTGACATTTCTTACCGTTGACCGTCAGTTGATTCTCTTGGAGTCGTTGCAGTACTTGGTGTAGTCTTTCATCATGTTGCTGCATCGTTTCGCCTGAAACAATGATATCATCAGATATGTTGTGTACACCAAGAATCCCTTGGAGCACCTGTCCAATGATGTGTTGGTATATTTCTGGTGCAGATGAAATGCCAAACATCAGTCTTTTGTAGCGCCATAGCCCTGTGTGTGTGACGAAAGTTGTGATAGATCTGGATTCTGGCTCCAGCTCTATTTGATGATATCCCCACTTCAGATCCAACTTAGAAAAGACTGTGGCTCCTGTCATTTTCTCCAGGATTTCATCTATGATGGGAATGGGGTGTCTTTCTCTTATTATAGCCTCATTTGCCCTGCGCATATCCACACACAGTCTAGGCTCCTTCTTTCCATGTACAACAACCAACGGTGAGACCCATGGAGTCGGTCCATTCACCCTTTCAATGACATCAGCTTCTTCGAGTTGTTTTAGTTTGTCCTCCACTTGCTTCCTCAAACTAAAAGGAACTCTCCGAACTGGCTGAGCAACTGGCTGCACACTTTTATCTATATGCAATTTTAGCTGGAAGTCTTTGAGCTTTCCCAAGCCCTGAAAACAGTCTTTGTATTTGTGCTCAAGCTCAGTAGTGAAAACTTTAACATCATTTTGCTGAACTGAGTTCACCTGTTCAAATGGACCGATGTGTAGAAGCCCCAGCTTTGTAGCAGTCTGTCTGCCCAACACACAAATTTGTGCTTCTTGGACAACTTGGATGGGTGCAATGACAGCGTCTGACGTCTCACTAGCTCTGAAGCTAGCAGAAAAGACACCTTTAACATGGAGCGCCTTCTTGGACCCAAAAGGATAGACTTTCTTTACTGGGTTCTGTAGCTCAATGTTGCTGCTTGATTTTAACAGTTTAAAGATGCATTCTGTCACGATGTTGCATGAAGCTCCAGAATCTATCAGCATCTTCACTGGTTGTTGATTAATCAATACTGTCAATGTTCCCTCTGCAGCACAATCTTCGAGTGTAAACACATGATCATCTTCGCTGTCACTGTCCTCTTTCTGAATTTGCATGGTGACAACTCTGTTAACTTTGTGTGTCATCTTTGTTTTACACATTTTTGCAAAATGTCCTTCTTTTCCACAGTTGTTACACTTTTTATTCTTTGTTACGGTGCATTCTCGACTTAAATGCCCTGATCTTCCACATCTGAAGCATTTTATCCTGCGATCATCCGTAACTTGCTTTTGAGCAGTGGAAACTCTTGGTTTACTCATTTTATCTCCTTTTGTGTAACATTTCCTCTCTACAGCATTTACTGTTAGCTTCTCCATTCTTGCAGCCTGTTGATCAGCTGTTTCCGTGGTTCTTGCTATTTCTAACAGTCCTGCAAGTTTTAAATCTTTCTCACGTAGCAGCCTTCTGCGCAACGTGTTTGATGTGCACTTGTCAATCACTTGGTCACGAATGAAATCATCTCTGTTGTCTCCAAATTCACAAGTAGCAGCTAGCTTTTTTAATCTGCTCACAAAACCGTCCATTGACTCTCCTTGTGACTGCTCTGCTTGCCTGAACACATGTCTTTCGTACGGAATATTCTTCTGCGGTGTGAAATAGTCATTCAACTTGTTGACTGCAGCGTCGTAGCTATCATCATTCACATTTCCGTCCAAAGTAAAGAAAATGTCTTGAACTTCCGCTCCTGACAAATGCAGCAATAAAGCTCTTTTCTCATATCTTCGCGGACTCCTGATGCAGCTAAATAGAGTTTAAAACTATTTAGCCATTTCTGCCAACGAACTCCGACGTTCGCTGAGTCGCTATGCACATCAAAGGGAGCGACCGCCGGCAGGCTTAGCGCCATTTTCACTCACTTTTATTTTCCTCTTGGGATCTTTATTGCTCTGTTGAAACTTCGTCTTCGTGTTCAGCACAAGCTACATCCCATCCTCGTCGCCATTGTAGTGTTTCTCTCTTGTATTGACACTAAAGATTCACCCGACTCTCAGTAGCAGTCACCATGCTGTTTATTTCCTTAGCTTCCTTGCTCGCACATGCTCAGTACATACACTGTGACATCATCATTAATCGACAGTGTTTGTTGCCAGACACTACATGTGTGTGACCAAAGAATGTCAGCAAGAATGAAGATTGTGGTGAAAGCAGCCATGTTGGTGAAGTTCTCTATCGGAGTGAAAAGGATGGATAGAATCAGGATTTTTCGGCGCCCCCTGATGTGCAGCGCCCTTAGGATTTGCCTACACTAGGGGCCGGCTCTGTGTTTTAGGGATAAAGGCAGTGAAGCAGACTGAGATTATTTGGACATTATTAAAGTCCGCCTATAGCAAATTTTTTCTTATTAAAAAAAACGTTCCCAGTAATGTTTAAATTATGATTATGAAGTTTTTAACCAAAATCCCACAACTTAAATGTCCTAAAAAGCTAGTTTCCATGTTGATCTGAAGCCTCTGTTTCCAAAATCTCCTCTGAGTGGGCGTGGCTTTTGGAACGGGAGCGGAGGAGCTCCGCCCCTGATCCCCCTCTGAAGCTAATTATCTAATATTTAATAATCCAACTGTAAATCAGATAAGTAATTATAAAACATCTAATCGTTTTATATATAATAAAGACGGTGAATCTTTTCCTTCTTTATGTTGCTTAGAAAGTGTCTGTTTTGGTTCCAGGTTACCTGAAGGGCGGTGAAACCTTGCGGTTGCTGCACAGCCACAGCGACGCATGTCTGACGGTTCCGTACACGGAACACGGAGAGGAGCTTCAAAGGTTTGTTCCTCTTCTGTCCGACAGAGAAACTGTCACATCCACGACTAAACCTGCCTTTCTGTTTTCACTACAGGATTATCCAATACGAGTCTGGATCGTTTTCCACTTACGCTCGCTCTCTCTGGAGGCTGGAAATACTGCGTGTTGCGTAAGGGACTAAATAATCACTTTAAATAAAAGTAGTTGACAAGTGGATTCAAGAATGTAGAGATTTTTTTATTTTACAGCTGGAGTGGCAGACATACGTGTTGGGGCCAGCCGTTCAGACTCTGCCAGGTCACTACTGGGAAATACCTGGGCTTCACAGAGGAGAAAGGCCTTCATCTGGTTGATCGGGACAAAGCTAATATTAGCACAAGCTCCTTCTGCTTCAGATCATCAAAGGTGGGCAGAGATATGAGAAAAACTCCACCTAACTTATGAGTGTTTAGTCAGTAGAACAATCTGGAAGTTCTTTTTTTTTTCATACACATGAGTATGGATGCTATCACATTTATTGTATTAACTTCTTCATGATTGTGGAAAAGGAAAAGCCTTGCGATGGTGCAAGGACGGACGCTGATGGGATGGGCCATCCAGAGATCAAGTATGGAGACTCCGTCTGTTACGTTCAGCATATTCACTCAGGGCTGTGGCTAACTTACCAAGCTGATGATGCCAAGAGTCAAATGGGAGGAACTCTGAGAAAGGTAATGCCATAAAAACATTGAGAATCTGGTATATCATTCAATTATAACAATAATCGGACGTACGCCCATTTCCGTAGGCTATTTTACACGGCGAGGGACACATGGACGACGGCCTGTCGCTGTCTCGAGCTCAGAGAGAGGACGCTCACACCGCAAGACTAATCCGGAGTTCCCTTCTTCTGTTCAATTGGTTTATAAGGTAGCTGGTGTGTGATCAGGAGATTTAATCATTCGGAGGATCGCATTGAAATAGACGAGCTTTGGGTAACACAGTTAGGATTACTGCTTTCTTCTGCTCAAAATTGAGTTTGTGGCCAAATAAATCACAGAGTGAAATTGACATCAGTTCCTTAGAATGATGAGAGGACAGGCTAAAAATAGGAAATGAAAAAAAATTGTATTTGATTATTTTTGTTAATTTTTTTACTTTTGGTTTGAAAAAATATTTGGTTATTTATGATGGGGTATCAGGGCCATAAAAAAGGCGCTGTACAAACTTTTTTCCTCATAAATTTACAACTTTAAAGTATGTTTTGAACTTTAAATCATATTTTCAACTTTAAATCTCATAAATTTACAAGTTTAAATGTCATAAATTTATGACTTAAAATGTCATAAATTTATAACTTTAAATCTTGCAAATTTACAACCTCAAATCTCCTACATTTATAACTTTAAATTTTGTAAATCTAAACTTTATGATATTTAAATTTATAACTATACATCTTGAACATTTACGTTTTTAAATTTCATGAAGTTACAATTACAAATATTGTAAATTTACAACTTTAAATCTCGTAAATAATATGTAAAATGTATTATTATTAAATATATATCTTTAAATTTGTAAATTTTCAACTTTTCAACTTTAAATCTTGTAAATTGGAACTTTAGTCTTGTAAATTCATAACTTTACATCTCGAAGATTTGCATCTTCAAATCTCGTATATTTAAAACTACAAATCTTGTATATGTACAGCTTTTAATCTAGTAAATTTACTACTTTAAACCTCATCCGTTTATTAATTTTTTTTCTTGTAAATTTACAACTTTAAACCTCCACATTACCGACACAGAGTAATGGAAAGTCAGTGCTTTTACTCCACTGTAATTATTATTATTTTTTTATTGTGTTTAATTTTATTTAAAATAATAATAAATAATAAAATAAATAGAATAAAACTATGAAACTCTTTTTCTTTTTTCAAGAAACTTGGATGGATCTCACCAAGATGGAAACCCTCCCCCCATCAACACATCAATAACCTTAATGACATCGAGTCTCCAGGATCTAATCGACTATTTCCAACCTCCACTTGAAACGCTAAGTCACGAAGACAAACAAAAGTACCTGAATGTGCAAAAGAAACGCCAGAATATGTTTCAAGAGGAGGTGAATATGGCTGTCAGCAAACGCGACATGCACTTTGGTTCAGATTCTCAGCATTTTTGTCCTCTCCAGGGTGTGATGGATTTGGTCCTAGAATGCATCGACAACCTGCACCAGTTTAGTAATAGTACTTCCCATCCTGAAGGTGGTGGAGGGTGGGAACTCGTCCTTAACTGTTTTTATGAGCTCCTGGGTAAAAACGACTTAATATTCTATTTTTTTGTGACTCAAATCGATCTTTTAAAAAAATACAAATATTGTTTTTTCTCTCCAGCTGCCATGATTCGTGGAAACCGGGTAAACTGTGCACATTTCTCCAGCTCTATGGACTGGCTCTTTAGTAGATTGGATCGACTGGAAGCTTCTTCTGGTTGGTTTTGATTTAAAATTTTAGGTTATTTTTAGGTCAAAGATGAAATATAGTTTGGTACGGGATACTTTTACTTTGTAAAAGCTTTTTGTCATTGCAGGGGCTTTGGAGGTGTTGCATTGTATTCTAGTAGAGAGCCCAGAAGCATTAAAAGCTATAAAAAATGGACACATTCAGTCCATCATCTCATTTTTAGACAAACATGGACGCAACAATAAGGTAGGATATTAATCATAGTTTTTTTGGGTTAAATTTGAATAATAATTTCTTATTTATTTGGTAAAAATCAATGCAGAAATATTGTTATTGTTGTGTTTTTTTTAATTCTAAATTCTTTTTTTAAATGAGAACTATAAAAACCGTCTTTTCTGTTGCTTGAACAGATTTTCATGATTGTTTTGGAGGACTTGCTGAAACATTGACGGCTGGTGTTGCAGGTGCTGGAGGTGCTGTGCTCCCTGTGTGTGTGCCACGGTGTGGCCGTGCGCTCCAATCAGAACCTCATCTGTGACAGTCTGCTGCCAGACAGAGATTTGCTCCTTCAAACACGGCTGGCGAATCAGGTCACCAGGTAATTCTGAAAACTTTTTCCTTTCAATTTTAAATTTTGTGGGTCAATATTCCAAAGACCCTGCCGATAATCTTCTTTTTTAAGTGAAGGGTTGTGCTGCACATAAAGTAGGAGTTTCTTTTAGCTTCACATACATTTCAAATTAAAATGGAATGTTCTTTAGTAATTTTAGGAAGTCTATTTGTTTTAATCACTAACAACAATATTGCATTTTACAGTGAGATCAGTTTCCTGGATGACCTTATTTTAGTTCTTTCATTTTCAAAGTGCACAACAAAAACTTTTATGATACCCTTGTCTTTGGTGAAAATGAAAAGGGAGCAGAAAGAAAAAGACTTACTATCACTGTCCCATTTAACTAAATCAATCAAGTTTTTCAACCAAATCTCTTTGTATTTTACCAATATGTCAATTGGCTGATAAAAAGCAACAAAACCTGACCAATTAAAACAAAAAACAAGAAAGAAACAAACAATAAAAACAAGAAAATTAACCAAATAAACAAAAAACCTCAGACTTGTTTTTTCTTTTTAATTTTTAACTAGGGTTGGGTATCCGTTATAAATCCCAGAAATTATTTGATTCAGTTTATAAGAGCAATTCAGATTTCTTTTTTCAATTCTTTTAATTATTTAATTCAATTTAATTTTAAATTTACACATTTAGACTTTTTTTTATTCATTAAAAATCTATATAATTAGAATATTTTTATATTAATCTGATACAGTTCACATTTTGTAAAATGTATTATTAAAATATTGAGAATGTTCAGATCATTAACATTGTAAACATTGTTCTGTTTCTCCTGGAGTGTTTCAGTTTGGCCACTAGATGGCGATAGTGCCATAGCATTACACCTTATTTCAGAAGAAGATGACAATATGAGGGGAAAAAACGAAGTTGACCACAAATAGTTACTTTTCAAATTATTTTCTCAAAGAGTTTGGAAAATGAAGGCCAGTAAGTAAATAAATAACATATTTATTTAGTCAGAAATGTATTTTTTTTGGTCAACCGAGCGTTAGCATTAGCCGTCCTATGAGAAATTCTATTGAACGTTAGCATCAAGCTAGCAGACTTTAGCTTTATATCCTAAATCAATTTATATCTTTTGTGAAATGATTATTGATCTATTAAGCTTAAATTGATTTTTTTTCCCAACCCAGCCTTATATTTAACCCGTTCCCAATGACCTTATAATTCATACAGTGTGAGCATGTTTTTTTCAGTTTTTTTTTAAATGTGATAATTGAAGGAGACTCTTTCATTGATTTTTTTTTCAAGATTATTACATAGTCTGCTACCCTGCTGTTTTTTCCTTCGTTTTTTATTTTCTGAATTTATTGGTTTTAAAATTTTATGTCCTTTTAGATTGTAATTGCTTCTTCTTTTTTCAAACTTTTTTTTGTATTTCATGTGGCAGACTTTTGTGATGTGCTCTATACATGCGTTTTAGGATGGAATGATCTACTGAGTCTTTAAATCTTAGATCTTGTTGGATCTATTTTAATATGGAGTGAAAACAGAAAAACATTTTTCTTGTAGTCGTCACATTAACTAAAACTTTAATAATTGTCCCTTAGGAAAAAAAAAACATAGTAACCAACTCCAATGAAAATTGTGTTTTCTGGTGTTTTTAGCATGTTCTTGTGGCATTTTTCTCACAAAGGAGGACACATAAAGAAAGCTCAAAATGACATTTCTAAGCATTTCTTTAATCAAATCAATATGAATGAAGGGCAGATAAAAATACAGTTTGAAAAAGGTTAATATTTGTCACATAGAAAATACACTGGGCAGGTCGAGTGTAATATTAAGAGGAAAACTCTTAATATATATAAAACCTACTTATAATCTTGAACTTTATTAATAAATAAAAAAATTACCTCAATGACTAATATATAAGTACTGCATTTGAAATTAGACCTGTTGTCTTGATTTTTTCCAAATATAATTGTTTTTCTGAGATTTGTATCAAGATATAAACTGCTTACCAAGTAGAGATTTTTTCTCAACATCTAATATTTTATGTGAACTATTGATGTTAACACCATGTTTCACCATGTTGCATTTTATTTTGAATTGGCATAACTCAAAATGAATTTTAGATCAAATGTTAATGAAAGTTCCTACATTTTCAGGTAAAATGATACATTTTTCATTCGAAAAACTAAATTGTCTACATTATTAATGATAAATTTGATTAGCAAGTCGAAAAAATGTGAGAATTAAACGAAGCTGATGATTGAATATATTTGTAGATCTTTAAACCAACGCACACAATTAATTTTTAACTATGTTCTATGTAAAAACAGCATAATCATATGTTACGCCCCGTCAGGTCTAGGGGTCTGGGGCATAGCATAAAGAAAATAAGGAAAACAAATACACAAATGTCTCCATAAAATTATAACAAATTTATTTACAACACTAAACAAATCAATAACTCAAAAGTGAAGCTAAAGGCTTCAGGGTGAACCAAGGCCAAAATAACAAACAAAACCCCAACTAACTCAACCCAGGGAGCTTACCTGCAAAAGAAACAGTAAAAGAATGACAAACACTAACCTCCCTGGTCTAACAGAAACAGGAGAAAATTCACACTAAAGAAAATGGCGGTTCACCCCATACAGCTTCACTTAAACCAGGGGTATTCAACTCCAGGCCTCGAGGGCCACAGTGTCTGCATAATTTCCAGATATCCAAACTCTACTCATGACTGATTACCTGGTTCAGGTGTGTCCAACCAATTGGAGCATGCCAGATCCGGGTATGTTGGAAAACCTGCAGGAATGCGGCCCTCGAGGCCTGGAGTTGAATACCCCTGACTTAAACTAACACAAAACTAACTCACAAACACCAAAAACAGAGTGGAACCAAAAACAGAACACCAAACAAACTACAATGTGCGCACAAACAAAAACAGGTGGAGAAGAGCACTGCTCTGCAGTGGAGACTGGTTGCAGCCCAGCTCCCTTCTCGTGGGGCTGGAGGTCCTCCAGGTGCTTTTGAAGGTGGCTCCACCTAGTTTGGGCCAATGGGAGCCACTCCCTCCAGCACCACACCTGAAAGAAATCAAGAACAGACACACAAACAAAGATCCACAAAACACAAAGTGGTCCCACTCTGACAGAATACACAGAACAAAAAACCAAATACGGCCACAGCCGTAACATCATAATCAAACGATAAAGTGCTGCCACAAACGATTATTTTAATAGTCGACTAATCACCGATTATTTTTACCGATTAGTCGAAAAATCCTAAAATCCTAAATTAGCCAAACTAGCTAGAATGTAGCTGAAATATTAGCTAAACTCAAATTAAGCTTAAAAAAACTAAAAGAAAATCCTCAGTTAGCCAGAATAGTTAGAATGTAGCTGAAATATTAGCTATTAGCTAAACTCCAAAATAGCTTAAAAACCTTAATAAATGCCAAAAATAGTCCAAAAAGCTAGAAGAATGCCATTATAACTTTCAACTTTACTACACTCTGACTCCATATAATATAAAGTAACAACTAATCGACTATTAAATTAGTCGTCGACTATTTTAATAGTCGATTAGTCGTCAACTAATCGTGGCAGCCCAACTGGGAACACTTTCAAAGTAGCTCCAAGGATGGCCAGAGTGGGACTTTTTCATTAAATCTAGTATGAAATAACTATATTAAATTTGTACTTTTAATTTTTTTGGGAGACTAATAACTGGGGTGCACTGACAGCAGTTCATATCTCTTGGAGGTTAATGGTTTAACACTTCCAGTCCTTGTATAATGTGAGATTATGCCTGAAATAATTAACATTTAATCAAAATTTTAATTGGAAAGTTGCCCACAGATTTAAGATTCTTTAATTGACTGTAAGCAACCGTCACCTAAAGATATGAGTAATTTTGTACTTTTATTCAGGATGAATAACACACAGGTAATCAAAAGTGATTCACTCAAATGAAGGTCTTGATTCTATGATTTTATTCAAACTGACTTCAAAGCTCTCAGTCTTTCCCTTTTCATCCCTCAATTGATGTTTCTTTTTCAATCTTTTAATTTTTTTTTCTTTTAGTTTTATGAAAAAAAAGTTGACTTGTAATTATAAATATGTTTAACATTCACCTTTTTGTTACATTTCTTCTCCTTAACCTTAACATTTAGGTTAACTCTTCATCTTGTACAGTTTTTTATTGTACTTCTTTTACATTTTCTTCATTTTCTTCACTTCTTAACAGTTTCTGAATATTATTTTATTCATTTTCTTCTTGTTTTTTTGGATTGTTGCTCCACAGCATGAGACCAAACATCTTCATAGATCCAGGAGAGGCGTCCGCCCAGCATCGGAGGTGGTACTTTGAGTTGGCTGTGGATCACGTCAACCCGTTCCTCACAACTGAACCGACACACCTGCGAGTCGGCTGGGCTTGCACTAAAGGCTACCGGCCAAAACCAACAGGAGGAGAAGGCTTTGGGGGAAACGGTGTTGGTGACGACCTCTGTTCCTTTGGCTTTGACGGACTTCATCTCTGGTCAGGTGAGGATGAGCTTACACAAAAAAGTTTTGGAACACAAACGTGTTTCATTAACAAAAAAATACAATGATGTGGCTTCATTCTGCTCGCAATTAGTTTAGTTTAAATAACCAATGACAAATTTTGCAAATCTAGCTCCATGCTTTTTATTTTACAATTTTTTTCCAATAAATAAAGGACTTGATGTCATTTCCTTTATTACTAATTTTTCCTCCATGATTAATTTTTAACCAGTTACCACCTCCGGGGAATAATAGGAACACCATCCATATGTCAGTAACAAATACATAGTTGAAGTTCAATTGGTTTAAGTTTTAATGCGTGTTCCATATGTTTGTTTTGGTGTTAGAGCACATAAACGGCTTAAAACCTGCAAAGCTTCACGTGAAAGCAACAGCTTTGGATGCAGAAGCCAGAGAAGCACATACGTGTTTACATTGACTTTTCATTGACAATGGTCGCTAGATCATGTGTTACGGAGGCTGGTGTGATCGTAGCTTAAGACGTCAGAGTAAGAATAGATAAAGTAAAGAAGCTAGCTAGAGCCTGAATTCAACACGACGTGACCATTAAAAACTTGAAGAAAGTGTTTTGTAAATCTTTAGTTCATTCTACAAAATCTTGGTACCTTGATAGAGTGGAAAGAGAACTTCACAGTAGGGTACATCCAGTATTAAACACGGTGGAGGGAGTATAATGGTATGGGGCTTTTTCTGTGGAATAAAAAGGGTAAGATGCACCCTGAAAAATTTCAGCTGCAGAAGCCCTCTGCAGCCATGTGCAATTCCTTCTCTTACACCTTGTTCACACAGGACGCGGAAGCGCCATGGCAGATTGCGTGCGGCGTCCGCTCCGAAATGCACACCAGATGGGCATTTTCCCACGACGGTCGACAGGCACTTCGACTAGAACTTTTTTTAAATTTTGCAATCATGGGTAATAAGCTAATAACCTAAAGATATAACCCCGTGTTCTGCTAAAAGGAACTTCTCTTTTCTCTCTGTTGTTGTTTTACACCCAAAACCCAACCCCCGCCCACCGCTCTGGAGTCGGCCGTGTGTGCTCGTCTGACTGTTTTGTGTGTGTCAGTGCACACGCGGGTGCACATGTGTGTGCGAGGGTGAATTAATAAACTAATAATATTACCACGTTTATGCTATGAAGAACTACTCTCTACCTCCTCTCGTTGTTTTACACCCAAAACCCAGCCCCCCGCCCCACTCTGGAGTCGGCCCACTACGTTGATCTGTGTGTGTGTGTTGTGATTGTGTGTTTATTTTATCTCTACAGTCTGTTCAGATACAAAAACATGATCACATTTGTCAATTGCGGTGTTTTGTTGTGAAAAATTTGTTATATTTTGAAAATAACCCAGATTTACTGATGCATTTGGTACAACTTCCTGCCAGAATTGACGCGGATAGCTCACGGCTCGTGCTCAAAATAGACCAGACGGCGAAACAATGTGCTGCTCGGCGCGGGGCCTCCACGGAGGACCACGCCGCGCCTGGTGAATTGGCCGAATGGAAGCGGCCGTTTTTCGTTCCACGCCGCTTTCGTGTCCAGTGTGAGCCGGGCATCCTTAACGGTCAGAGGCTCATCCTGCAACAACAAAATAACCTAAAACATCAATTCTAACTCTGCCAGAACTCCCCGAAGACATGAGAACAAGATTGTAAACTTAAAACTATGGGGATGTTTGGTCTATGAGGGATTAGACAAAAAAAAATAAAGCAAACATTTCCACGTGCCAAAACATTTATTATAATTTTTAAATGAATTTTTTGAAAAAAGAAAATGGTATTTTAGGTAGAAGTTGGTGATTATGTTCAGTTGATATATGTGTAAAAAGCCACTTTGATGACTTTACAGTTAAAATAAAATTTTGGTCTCTACATTCATTCTATGATGTATTTTCAGTTGTTGAATTCGCTTTTTTCTTTGAAGTCTTAAAAGTTTTAATTGGTAGTGTTGATGAATAGATACGTTTTCTTGAATCCTGGGAGAGATTTAGAGTTCTTTTATCATCAAAACACTGAAAGAGCAGCTTGGAAACGACGCAGAGAGATGTCGATGTAGTCCTTGCAGCTCGCGGTGATCCTAATATATTTAAGGCGGATTTACTAAACTCGGCACGTTGGCATGGGGTTGTAAATCAAACAACAAAGCGGACAGGACTTTCTAGCTTGGAGCTTGAAGACTTAAGAACGGCGCTTATCTAAAAACACAGGCACAAGCCGCTTTTACCTGAAGTCCAAAGCAGTTTGCCAACAGTGACACAGATTATTGCAAGCAAGCACACCTGTTGATAACAAGGAGTCTGTAATCCATCATCTGTACAGCAGCAACTGCACAGAGCATATAGAAATAAACCTGATTCCCTGTTTGTTTAAATTGTTCATTAATCAGTCATTGTGTGATCAAAATTCACCTTTTTTGCCCTTAAATAATGCATGTATTTTCAGACTGTTTTTCTGAAGTAATCTGACTACAAAGTTTTTGTTTTTGTTCACCTGCTAAATAGCTGATCAAATTGACTGTAAGTGATTGTTGGTTTATTATCGATGTTACTGATTGAGCTGTTTATTTCTATTTCTATTTGA
This sequence comes from Oryzias javanicus, assembly GCA_003999625.1. Lineage (NCBI taxonomy): Eukaryota > Metazoa > Chordata > Actinopteri > Beloniformes > Adrianichthyidae > Oryzias > Oryzias javanicus. The sequence goes on from CM012451.1 coordinate 18,890,009, forward strand.
ATTGAGACAAAAAAACAATGTTTTTGATGTTTCTGTCTGGAAAAGAAAGAGTTTGAAAAAAAATCTTAGCTCAAAAACAGTTACCCACTTTGAATTTTATAATAATTGCAAGTCAAAGTTTTCCTGCAGGGGATTATACGAAATGTAAAACTTAAATCACAGATGGGCAAACTTTTTGATTTGTGGGCAACAAAAAGTTCTAAATTTGACAGAAGGGCTGGACCAGGAGCAGATGCGTGGCGTGTTTTTGTAATCCACATCATAAGAGAAAGAAATAACTGGAAATTTGAACAGACGTGCTAATTTTGATTAAAAAATTAATATATTATATATTAAACTGAACATTTTGGAGTTTTTATTTAAAAACTGTGATTTTTTTTTCTTTTTTTTCTCATTTTAGTGCCAAACACAAACTTAAAGAAATGGTGCGTTCACGTGCTGTTTGAATGAGTGGGAAAAAACCTGTCCCACTCAGAAATTACACATGAACTTCAGAAAAACAACAAATCTTGAAAGAAAAAAATTTCTAAACAGAGGTAAATGTGTTTGTATTGCACCATTTAGGGAGAGAAATCTTAAATTCAGAGAAAATAAATCGATAATTAGGAATATCAATATCATTTAATGTTGGCGAGCCAGATTAAATAGTTTAAGGGCCGTATATTTGTCCACCCCTGGCTTACACAAACAACTCTCAACAACAGCAAAACAAACTCTTACCAAACAGTTTTTGCAGTCAATTTTTTGATTTATTAGTGAACTGCCTTAATTCCGCCTCATTCAGCCCCGTTCCCTTCATTTCCCTAAACCCCCGGACAAAAGGTTAAATGACAGAACCCACAAACACCTCTGGCTGGTGCGTTCACTGCCACCCAGCCCATCTCAGTCCGCTACAACACCTTTGTCAGTTATCTACAATACAAAGCAGTTTGTAAGAGAAAATGTTGAACACCAGAAAAAACTGATTAATTTAAGGTGGAAATGTTGCTATTCATAAACAACGTCCAAGTCAGGTATAGTCATTTAAGGAGGTCGGAGCGGCTTTAGTTCTGCAATCCTGCAGTTTTTGCTCATTTTATTAGTGACCAGATGAGGGGATCGTGTTTGCAGGATGCACAGGATAGAATCACCCAAGATTTGGTCTTCTATCGTAGGAAATAAAATGTTTTCCTCTGATAACAGCATCGTTTCCATGAGAAAATGTGCAAAAAAAAAAAAAAGTTGTCGTCTATTATCTACCCTTCTTATTTCTAAAAGTAAATGGGACTGTCAAAAATAATTACTGGATTTGTAAATTTCAGGCTGTGTGGGCCGCAGAGTCAGCTCTCCCTTCCCCCACCTGCTGAAAGATAATGATGTGGTTAGCTGCTGCCTTGACCTCACTGTTCCATGCATATCGTTTCGGGTCAACGGTTTGCCAGTGCAGGGCATGTTGGAGAACTTCATTGCTAATGGACTTCTTTACCCGGTGGTCAGCATTTCTGCTGGAGTAAGGTCAGTCGTAGCACCGTCATTTCTGTTCTACATGTCTGTCTTTTGGTCCAATAATATGAATAAACCTTGTTTGCTGAAACTGGATTTGTATTTTAAAAATATTGCCTCTATCTGTAAATTTAGGGTTCGTTTTCTTTTCGGCGGACGGCATGGAGAGTTTCGCTTTCTCCCCCCACCAGGCTATGCTTCATGTTGTGAGGCTTTGCTCCCCAAAGTCAAACTGAAGGTGGAGCCGTGTCAGAAACACGTTATGGAATGTGAAAAGACGAAAAAAAAGCTGTTTGGCCCCACGGTGCCGATCGCCCCAGTTACCTTCTCTCCCACACCGGCTGACATAAGCAAGGTAACTTTCACTTGGAGCAGCCATATTTTGATTAAAAAGAATAAGAAGAAACCCTTTCATTTGGTATCACAGTGTTGAAAATATGACCCTTATAGGTTGCACTACCTCCTCAACTTGAAGATATCCGAGAAAAACTGGCAGAAAACATCCACGAGCTTTGGGTAAAGGACAAGATTGAGCTTGGATGGACCTATGGACCTGTAAGACACGTTCTCACAATGACATGCATCGGCTTGAGTTGTTATGCTAGCTTTTTGCGTAGTTGGACGCCATATTGGAAATGTCGAGATGACTGTTTACTGCTGTGCTGCAACTGCACAAACAAGAGCTGGAAAAACAAGAATGTGACTTTTCACACTTTAGGAAGATCTGAGTGAGTTTACTTTCAATAGTGAATGTTTAGGCTGATCTTGTAGTCTATTCAAAATCAATGGTAGCTTAATGTAGGAACTAAGAGTCTAGAAAACAACGAACTAATTCTAGAACTTAGAACTACGGAGATGTGACGCCAGATACTTGGTTTGACGCGCCAAGCGGGCTGTCATTTCCCTGTACGACGCAAAAAAAAATAAGTATTTCAATCCAACATCCTTTGCAATTAATCTTTTCTTTATTATTTACATAAGTGATATGGATTCTCCTTATTTTCTATGATTACCCGCTACAGCGGTCGAAAACCTTTTTCCCTTCTGGCTGACGCACACCTGTCTGACGTCAGCCAATCATCTCAATTTATGACAGAACCCATAGTGACAGCAAGATGACAGCAAAATGACAACAGTGACACCCACAGGACAGATTTCTCAAAAGGGCTTTTTCACTATTTCGACATTTTCTGGCAGGACCACTGATCTTTTTAGTTTTATAGAGGATGGCCGTGGTATTGTATGTGTGTTAGATCTCAGATCAAACCAGACGACCCGAAGAATCTAACCAGGTTTTCTCAGTAGTGGTGAGCGAAAAGTGAAAAGCACAGCGCCAAATTCCCATCCGGCGGGCAGACGGGGACATGTGGCATATGGAAAACCGCCTACCCAGTGTCACACTGTCCTTTTGAATGATGCTCAGTGGGATCCACTTTTGCATTTGCCCCATGGCGATGCGTCGCTACTGGCTCTGGCTCAATAAGCCCTGGTCGCTGCATGCTTTAAGGTGAACCCCCCCCGAATCTCACTACACCGGGGCTCTGAACTGAAGTGTTTACTGTGCCCTCTTACATCCAAGGGCCCCCCAGAACTGTTTCCACTGCACTCAAATCGTATTCCACCAACGCGGGCGGGGATTGGCCCATAGACAAACAGTCTGCTGTGATGTCGACTACCCACCCGACACATTTTTTACACGGACCGAGAAATCAAACAGACTCTGCAAATCTTAATCTGTGTGTAGATTTGAATATACTCACAAGCAAGCATCAGGTATATATTGTGCTTCCTATATTACGGAGCAATTATTTATAGAAAAGTTTGAAATTTTGTTCGTCTGTTGCACTTGTAGAAAGACAATAATACCACAGCTGGATCTTATTTTTTTTGATCATCAAGGGTTTTTTTTTTTTCCTTTCAAAATCGCACCAAATTAAGTATTTTATGGTAATTTAACTGTATCTGCTAAGTCGTATCTCATTGTTTACTGACATGTCCAATATGGCGCCCCTCTTTACGTTCTGGGACGATGGTAACAGGCTATCTCTAGCAATAGAACTTTTTGTGTTCTCTTGGTAAAGTCACTTTGAATGAGCCAGTGAGTCATATTTTAAGAGAAAGCAATAATAGCTCAAATTTGTGTGCAGTACGAAAAATAACTATTTGCTCAACAGATAAGAGATGAAAGTAAAAGACATGACCCGTGTTTGGTGGAATTCTCCAAGCTTCCAGAGCAGGAAAAAAGCCAGAACCTTCAGACGGCTCAGGACACTCTTAGGTAAGATTTATACTGTGAAATAAAACTGGAATGTGCTGTTTAACTGTTGTCAAACTGCAATTTAACTCTTGTTTACAGAGTAAGTGGTACTTTCCGTTGCTGCAGTAGCTAATGCTTCTGTTTTTTTTCTTTTGAAGGACTCTTCTTGCCCTTGGCTTCCACATTGGGCTGACGGATGACCAAGCCGAAGAACGTGTCAAATACACCAGACTGCACACTAAGTAAAATATTTCATACTGTGTGTGATTACATTTCGTTTCCTGGGTGTTAAGTGCTGCAATAACTAAAGACACACACTGCTTTTATTGAAACACTATGGAAAACAACATAAAAATGTCAAATTCATCACATCCTTCCCTGCATCTCCCAAAAATCATAGTGGACAGATGTGTCAGATTGGTAAAATGTTGTCAACTGTTGTTTACCCTTTATAGACTTGTCTCAACGCTGAGGTTGAGAAGAAACTGACTCACTAAATGAGATCTCCCGTTTGACTACCACATCAACAAGAGCTGGGAGCAATTAGAACATTTTAGTACCAAGAAGGAGCCATAACTGGAAATTTTAAAGAAATTATAAGAGTTTAATAAATACTTCCTTCATAAAGTAGAGCTGGGCGATACAGAGGATTTGGCTATCGATTCGTTCCGATACCTGTCGGTGATTTTAATACAAACATCGATATTTTTCATAAATGCGGTGGATGTGATGCAAACTTCAAAATCTCGATTGTTTTTAATCGCTGTGAATGCTTTTTTTTTTTTTAGTTTCCGATTTTTAAATTACTTGATAAACATAATACAGAATTAGAACAATATTTTGATTAATTGAAAAATATTTTAGTACTGTAAAACTACTTGAAATTAAATAAAAGGTGAAGAAGTGAATGCAAAGCGGTCTAGAAACCAAAAGAAAGAAATAACTTTGATTATAAAATTAAATAAAAATGTTTAATAAATAAAAAAAAAAAACTGGTAGAAATATATATAAATAATTTATAACTTCATATCCTTAATAAAAACAATAAAAACAAGTGAAAAGTTGTTTACTTGTTGAAACAAATTCACATTTAAATAGAGTGGAAATGGGGAGAACGATGCATGCCGCCTGCATGCATTCATTGTAAGATCTGCTGCTGAGACAGCGACTCAGCAGGAGTGGAAATATTGATATCTGCAGGCCAGTAGCGATCCGATACCAGCTTGAGATCCATACTATCTATATTTTGGATCAATCTACCCAGCACTATCATGAAGTGACGTTTTCAAGCTGGACTTTGGTGAAAGCAAAGAAAAAGAGAACTTTCAGGATTTAGTCCTAGAGGAGCAACAACAGAGGAACAACATTGTACTTCCTGATGTGTCAGGAAGGTCCAAAAAACTCAGAAGCATCAACTGTGGTGCAGAAGTAAACCATTAGTTTAAATAGAATAAACTGATAGACATAAACTACACTCTTTGCACCAACCGATCGACCGAATGAGCTGTAACCCAGAAAAGGAATGCCATCCAAACGTCATTACTAAATTTCAATGGCTACGTATTTTGCATGCACAGCCTGAAAATCATTTTTAAAATGTTGCACGATTGCAGGAGTTTTATGCTTTTTATGAACGCACATTCAGCCAGTGGTCTTTACATAAGACACGCAGATAGGGGCAGGCGGGGGGATTCTTCCTCTTTTGTTTTTTGTACTGTTTACTAGCGCTCATCAGTGTGCAAAATCAATTCAAATCCCGCTCCAGCTTTTTTGTTTTCACGTTTTCCTAAAAATGCCTGTCTTTGTGTCATATCAATCCAGCCAGGCACAAACCGCAATTAGTAATTTCTCCTGCGTGATCATAGTTTACGACCATTGCCACTTTTGTGTTTTGAAGCAAACGCAAAACATTTATCACTACCAAAGTTCCTTATTGATCATAGTTTTGTGTTGCCACGATTCAACATGAAAAAGTTCAACCGGTTGAACTTTCAGCGCGTGATCATTGAACGCCCGATTTGTACGTAGAGCCTGCGACCGAACTCAAAAACTGGCGTAGCCATGCATGATCAAGAGTGTAAAGGACACGGAAGCCCAAACTTCTGGTCGACGCACGTTTGCACAGACTTTTAATTTAAAGTGGCAGCTATAACGCGAGTGATGCACCTTGATGTGCCTTTACGTGCGTTTACATAGACTTCATTGGAAGTGGTTGCTTTAGCGCCTGGTCTCGAGGCTAGAGCGAAATTACAGTAGATTAAGGCAGCTGAGCCGCCATCAGTGTATGCACGTGTGTGTGGGTGAATGGGACTGTGACTTTGGGTCTTCATGGAAGGTAGAAAAGCGCTATAGAAGTGTATGACTACCATTTGCTATTTTCAACATGATAACTCAGCAATTACCCAACAGTGGATCTACCCCAAAGGAAAAACCCAGGAGTAAAGCATTGTAGTGTATGCACTGTGCACAGATCTGCCCTTCTGCGATAAGAAAAGGATCTTAGAACACAGAAAAGCCAAAACATGAGCATCCCACCTGTACCTGAAGGACAATGGATACTCCTTTTTAAAGTGCACATTCTGGAAAGGAGCTGATTAGAAAGAAGCGACGAGGAAGCTTCAAAGTCAAAATGGAGAAACCGTCCCTCAACAGAAGAAAGGCAAAGATATTCCCTATGGGAAGTCTTGTTGTGACAACTTTGACTAATATCTCATACATTTCCACCATGAGACTAACGAAACAACTTCTATGCGCAGATCAACTTTTAAAGTCCAACAACACTTACTGTATAGCATCAGCACTTATCTTGGAAAAAACATTTTCTTTTAGATATGAACTTCCCAGCGGCTACCGGCCTGCACCAATCGACTTCAGCAGGATTCAGCTCAGCTCGGCAGATGAAGAAGTCGTCAACTTACTGGCAGAAAATGACCACAATGTATGGGCAAGAGAACGAATCAAGCAGGGTTGGACCTATGGGGTCCAGCAGGTATTAATAAAACAATTGAATTTATTTACTAGTGCTGAGACGGATTGGAGTTTAAAACTGAAAAGTTTTTTCTTCTCAGGAAATCCATAAACATGCACGATGAAACAATAAATAAACAATACACTGTTATTGAAAATACAAGTATGGTGTTCTGAGAAAATACAAATGTCCATCCTGGTTTGTAATTTCAGGATGTAAAAGCAAAGCAGAGTCCACAGCTTGTGCCTTACAGCCTTCTGGATGAAAGAACAAAAAGAGCAGTCAGGGAGGGTGTCAGAGAGGCTGTCTGCACCCTGCTGGCATTTGGCTACAGTCTCGAGCCCCTTAACCAGGAGCCGGGTTGGTCTCAAAATCCTCTTCATCTTCAAACTTAATGCTCCCTTTTTTCATTTCTGTGTCCTGTATTTATTATAAATCTATTTTATACAAATACGACTTACAATTAGTTTCCTTATTTAAAAGAATATTAATAAACATTTATCTTCATTGTATGATAAACATGTGACCAATTTCAGAAGTTTTTCTTGTAATTTTTAATTTTGAAGATAACCATATTTGCTCTCCATTTTTGACTGACAGCCAAATTATCACAGCCGTGCCACTTCTCCACTGAGAAGTGCAGAGTGTTCCGACCAGATAAATCGAATGCTGTGACCACAGGGAAGTGGTATTTTGAATTTGAAGTGGAGACAGACGGGACTATGAGAGTGGGCTGGGCTCGACCAGACTGCACTCCAGATAAAGAGCTTGGCTCAGATGACCAGGCATATGTTTTTGATGGATTTGAGGTGAGCCACTCGAATAGTGACAATTTCATATTTTAGATTTGATGTAGAAAAAATTGGATTTTAAGTATTAAATAAATTATTATTTTTAATTATTATTAGGGAATCACCAATTGGCAACATTTCAATTAATTTGCACTTACTTGCATAACTTTTTTTTCTTTCCACTAATCTAAATATATTTCTGCTTTCAGGCCCAATGGTACCATCAGGGCGGGGAGGCCCTAGGATGCCCATGGCTCAGAGGAGATGTGATTGGTTGCTTGCTGGACTTGGTGGAACGATCAATGATGGTCACACTCAATGGGGAGCTTCTGTTTAATGATCAAGGATCAGAGCTGGCTGCCAAGAATTTTGATATCGACAAAGGTTTTAATTAGTTTTTGACTAAATACAATAGCTCAGCCAGCAAGGCCAAGTGGGCCCCATATGGTTTAAAAGTGGGCAGAAATTGTTAGCCTCGATTGGGTTTGTCCGGAGTTTCTGTGGTGTCTCCACCTGTGTGTTCCCACATTGACTTAAGTTAGGAGTTAATTGGTTAGCTCGCTACGTTAGCCGGCCGCCAGGTGGACAGCATGGCATGCTAGCAAGCTCCTCTGTAGCAAGCAAGCAAGCTCCGCTGTAGCAAGTTCCGCTGTAGCATGCTAGCGAGCCCCACTTTATCAAGTTAGCAACTCTCCTGTAGCGAGTTACGAAGCTTCTCTGCATCGAGCTTGCGAGCTCCTCTGCATCGAGCTAGCGAGCTCCTCTGTATCGAGCTAGCGAGCTCTTCTTTATCTAACTAGCGAGCTCTTCTGCATCGAGCTAGCGAGCTCTTCTGTATCAAGCTAGTGAGCTCCTCTGTATCGAGCTCCTCTGTATAGAGCTAGCGAGCTCTTCTGTATCAAGCTAGTGAGCTCCTCTGTATCGAGCTCCTCTGTATAGAGCTAGCGAGCTCTTCTTTATCTAGCTATCGAGCTCTTCTGTATCAAGCTCTTCTGTATCGAGCTCTTCTGCATCGAGCAAGCGAGCTCCTCTGTATAGAGCTAGCGAGCTCCTATGTATCGAGCTAGCGAGCTCTTCTGTATCGAGCTCCTCTGTATCGAGCTAGCGAGCTCCTCTGTATAGAGCTAGCGAGCTCTTTATCTAGCTAGCGAGCTCTTCTGTATCGAGCTCTTCTGTATCGAGCTAGCGAGCTCCTTTGTATCGAGCTAGCGAGCTCCTCTGTATCGAGCTAGCGACCTCTTCTGTATCGAGCTCCTCTGTATCGAGCCTGCAACTCTTCTGTGGCATGCTAGTTAGCGCTTCTGTTGCAAGCTAGAGAGAGCCATTGTACTGAGTTGGTAAGCTTCGCTGTCCGTTAGGCGCCTCGATAGCATAGCGAGCCAATGTTAGGAACTTGTGGTGGAGGACCCACCACAAAACAGAAACAGGCAGTAACAAGGCCTAGGTTCAAAATGTGGCTTGGTAGTAGGTCTAGGTTGGGTTACTCTACCGGAGTGGAACAGAGGAACCGATGTTGGCTGGTGGGTGTGGATGTTTTTAGAACAGGTCGTCTGATGAGACGACAAACAGGTGTGCAGGATCTGAGCTTTAGTTAGGTGGGCGGCCCAGCCTACCCTCTCACCTAAGTGAATATGGATAAACACAGGTATGGCCACAAACTCAATCGGAGTCCACATTTACTGCTCCCTTTATGGGCCCGGTCCCAAAGGATTTGATGGCCATATCACGGGTAAAAAATAAGGAAAATCTGCCACATGCACTTAGACGCGCTAACTTTATCTATTTTTGTGGAATAGCAGTGAGACGTCGCAGGCCACTCCACTGCAATAGCACTGCGTAATTGCGTCCTCCCACACCCAGATGCTAAACAGGCGCTGTAAACGTAGACTGGGTGGGGAAACACAGAATTTTGGTGTCCAAGCGCGTGTGCCGGCATTTGTTCCTCTGCCTGATCTCACTGAAACTACTGTTGCACTTCTGTTCCATTCCCATTGAACGGCTGTACAACTGGTAGCAGACGCAGTCCAAGTTTTTGTGCAGTTAAAAAATTATTTCCCACGTGTAACGGCGGCCAAATTTTGCACCGCATGTATGTGCGTCGATTCCGCGGCCACATCTCGGCCATTGCACTACCAGTCCACTGCTAACAGTGTCTGTACCACGGGGAGGTTCTTTTTTCCGTGCTCCAGCCGTGATATGGCCGTGAAAGCCAGTGGGACCAGGCCTTTAAACCATATAGGGCCCATTTGGCCTTCTTGGCTGGGAGATGTGGTCTTGACATTTTTGATAATCCATCTATCTCGGTTTTAGTCATTCTTAAACATTTGTCAATGACTTCATAATTTGACCTGATATTGGTTTACATATCTCTGTGTATTTAAGGCTTTCTGCCCATTGTAAGTGTTGGGGTGAATCAGGTTGGGAAGCTAAACCTGGGGCGCCAAGTGGATTCATTGAAGTACTTTAATGTCTGTGGCCTACAAGAGGGATACAAACCCTTCGCTTACAATATGGAAAGAGACCCACCTCTGTGGATGAGTTGGAAACAGCCCACATTTACATCTATACAGGATTCTGATCAGAACTTACAAGTGAGTTTATTCAATTTAGGGCTTCGTTTGTTCAAATCCTCTTTAAAGACCCACTCCGATCATCTTTTAAGCTATTTTAAAAGCGTTCCCAGTGGTCTTTTAATTATGATTATGCTGTATTAAGTAAAAATGATTAAAATAGCTGTAATTCTCTAGGACATAGTCTCTGCAGATCAGCAGTGATTCCGTAGAAATTTGTCTCTGTTGCTGAGAGCTCTCTGTTTACACACTCTCACACTAGTTTACAACACCCCCAACCTAACATTACAACAAAAATGGCGAGCGAAATCAGAGCTATCCAACCGTACAGTTTTGAGCCAGATGGCTGCTCGGAAGAAGAAAACTATGGAGCTAAATTGGGGCCAATATTATTTGAAACCGAAATAAAATATTTTGAAAAAAATATTGTTTGGCCGAAAAAATAGGTTTCCAAAACTCAAAATTTCAATTTCAGAACTATTTTTTTAGTTTCAAATCTTTTTTTTCTGTTTCAAAACTTTTTTTTTTTTTCAAGTTTTGAAACTGAAAAAATAGTTTTGAAATTGAAAAAAAGATTTGAAACTGAAAAAAAGTTTTGAAACTGAAAAAAAGATTTGAAACTGACCAAACATTAATATTTTTTTCAAAATATTTTATTTCGGTTTCAAATAATATTGGCCCCGATTTAGCTCCATAGAAAACAAAGACGTACACGGATCTATTCGTCAGCAAGGGGATGCATCAGGAGAGAGATCTTGTAACCCGCTCGGCATATTTTTTGTCGCAAATACAATCTTTGTCAAATTTCACTTTTTTTTGGCTCCCAATTTAGGCTACAACAAATTGAAGAAAGAAATAGATGCAATTTTAAGCCTAATTTCTATAAAGAGAGATCTTGAAAGTGGCATCGAAAGATTTGATTGTGAAAGATTTATCTGTGAAGCGTTTAACTGTGAAGGATGAACAGTCAGAGGTCTTTGGAGGTTGGGCTCTGGGTCGGAGACCTTGGACCAACTGAAGAAACCCCAGACACTAATGCTGGTTAAGAGAGACCGTGCTAAATTGAAGAGCCAGGAGGTGGGCCGCCGTAATGTCGCAAACTTCATTGAATTTAAAGGCAGGAATTTGTTTGTCACTGGCTGTGAGGAAAGTAAGCACTTCACCTATTGGCTCAGAGTGGAGACCAATGGATAACATGAGAAAGGATGAATAAACACCCAGCATGGCTGAGATGAGACAAATCTTCCTTATTGAAATTGTGGCAAGCTTCACAATTTAAATACATGTCCTCAACCACCAGAAACACCATTTTCATCAGAGTGGGTCTTTAAACACAGCACTTACTGGTATAATAATTAGTATCATAATCATGCCTGATACTAAGATATCATTGTTTCACATTTATCTTTCATGTGTAAATGTCAATAAAGGTTATTAGAGTTGGTGGCTCTAGCGATGGCTCGTCCAGTCTGAGGGTTTCCCAGCGTTTGGTGCACCACAGTGCTGGAGGCAGGACGGGTTTTTACCGTCTCAGCATGCCTGTCGAATGCGCTGCCACCTTAAGAAGTCCAGCAGAGGTCGTGCTTCCGGCGGTGTCAAACTCTGTGATCACATCTCAAGGTATAACTAATTAATCATCCTATCCTAACAACCCTGATTAGCTGATCAAACACCCATAAAACTTTGGGCAATAAAGTTAATGTATCACATAAAATTGAGGCTGTAGTTTGTAAAATTAAAGTTCTGCGTGGGTCCTGAATGAGCCGTGCACATGGATTTAGATTATTACCAAACCTGAACTATGACTCTCAATTATCTTGCAGTTTGGTACCAAATTATTACTTGTAAAATTAAGCTGCCTGATGAGGCATTGGCTCATTTTACTCAGACAACAAGGATTGTGAAAATGTTATGATTTATAATAACACAACTCCTGCCAGTTATTTCCCATCATCAGCTTGATCCAAACTCTTTTTTCTTTCGTTTGTAAAATTTTCAAGTTATTTTTAAAATGGCATTTTGCTGCCATACTGTGGATAATACACTATCTGTCTGTAGTGCAGAGATTCATGTTAATGACCTTGGTGTATTGTTCTGGTTAAGCTCCCAGGGGCCATGCTGTAACTAATGCCTGTTGTCCTTCCAGGGAGGAAAGAGCAAGAGGACACAGACTCTGACTTTGAAGTCCTGATGAAGTCAGCACACAGCTCTGCTGGCTCCAGAGATGAGCTCAATCATAAGGATCATGGTCATGACAAAACATCTAAACTCAAACAGCGGTAGGATTTGGCAGAATAAATCAGGAAACTGATGGGTTTTTTTTTTAATAAATGTTAACACATATAATTCATGCTCTATAGTTAATTATATCATCATTAAATATTATTTTATATATATATATATATATATATATATATATATATATATATATATATATATATATATGTATATGTGTATATGTATATATATATATATGTATATGTGTATATATATATATATATCAGTGGTGGGCCGTCAGGGCCTGCAAGGCCTTCTCTGCTGGCCTAAAAATATCTGAATCACAGACTGATATTAATCATGTTTTGTCCATGAATATGTATTCAATAATTCCAAATTGTCTGTCCGCTTCCTTTTATTGCTAACCCCCTGGTTGCGCTGCTTCCAGACGTGTTTTTTCATTTTTAAGCATTTAGCCAATCACATTTCAGCACTATTTGTTGCTAGGGTCAAAGAAATCTGCCCGGAGGCCTTCACAATCAATTCTGCGGGCCCTGTAGCATAAAATAAATGTTGAGCAAACTGTTGCTTCAACCAATCAGATTTGGAGTTGGCGACACCAAGGCCCTCTAGCAGGCGTACGGAAACGTCAGCATTTTCACAGGCGTTGATTGGATAGTCAGAGAGCGTACCAGCCAGAGCTAGCAAACTGTATCTGTATCGAGCTCTACAAGCAAATAGAGGATTTAATAGCTGTTTTGTCAACCCACAATGGATGAAGGAGGAGAAGAAATTGATTTGGTGGCAGACTTGCTGTCAAAACCATTTTCAAGACGGACTTTTCAAGAAAAGCTGGAAATTGTTAAACAAGGTCGGGCAACTCCGAAGCTAGCAAGCCTGTCACAACCGGGGAAAGGATTTGTCCGCCACTTTCAGTCCACTAACTACGAGCTCCTAGGAACGCTGTAAATTGTATTTCTGGGAGTGCTTGTTATTAGCCACTGATGACATGGTGTTTGGAGCCATACTGGATTTGTCTTGCCTTACCAAGGCAGCAACGAGTCATCAGCGCACCACCGGACATTTACAAGCAACGGTGCTCTCCAAAACTTTGGGGGAAACCAGAGTAGATCTACAGCTGAGCGAGCACGCGCGCAGGGAAACGGAGCTGCACAACGAAAAGGTGAAGAAAAATATGGAAATCTTGAAAAAATGATAGACTCTCGTTTTTATTGGGCAAGCAGGAACTTTCATTTCGGGGACATGATGAGAGCGCTGGATCCACAAACACAAACTATTGCCTTATTTCTACCGAGCGGTCCATAGCGGACTGGATCGGACTCGAAAATTCCTGGCATTTTGAGTGAGCATTTCTGAGGATTGGACCATGAAAGCCCATACGGGTGTAGACTGATGACGTAGCTGCGTGTCAAAACAGTGAACGAGAAGCTGTAACAGCTGACTCAGAAACGCAGTGAAAATGAAAAAGATAACCGCGGAGGATCGTTATAATCTGGTGCTGCTCTGCAGAACAGTCTATTGTTCTGAATAAAAAGAAAAAAAAATCTCTTCATGTTGATCAACCCTCAAATGTTCTTCAATAAATTTTTTTTAAGCAGATCAGAAGTGTTTTTGATGAGTTTGGATTGTACCGGACATTCTTCATCCGCGGGGGTCGAGAAAACACAGAGACGGGAACTGGTGTGTGTGTGTGTGTGTCTTTGCGCGCGCGCACGTTTCCCGGTCCTCAACTCCGCGAATAAAGGAAAATATTGTATGGAAAGAATTTATTATTCTCTGCAAGAAGATCGCAGTGTTGTGAAATGAGTGTGCGTGCTTCAACCTGTATGTTTTAACTCCTCAGTGAAGGAGAGAGGGGGAAAGAGTGCATGCGCGCGTGCATAAGGGACGCAGCGTGCGCTGCGAGAAGAGAAAGAAAATAAGGCAGCGAGAGCGTGCCGACTGTTGTTGTCAATTGGCAGTGCAAGGAAAAGTAACAATAAAAAGTTCTTCTAAGATCTGAGACTGATTATTTGGCTTCAAACGCTCCACATGTTCTGAAGCTCAGAATATGGAGGAGAATCCCGGAGGAAGAGCAGTTCTTCGGACGGAGAAAATCTCCCTTCCCCCGAACACGGTCGGGAATCAAAGCAGAAAGTAACACCGCGGCAAAGAAAAATCCAGCCGAAAAGAGGACAGAACTTTCAATTTTGATCTTGAGTTGGGAAAAGCTCTGGTCGGACGCTTCCTGTTTTCGTAAAATCAATGGGTTACATCGTGTGACGACAGAGGCTCCGCCCTCTCGGGTCCATTCCGTTTTCCAATGAGACTGGGTTGAAAATTTGCCTTAGTTGGACCTGCTTGCCGGGTCCATTTTGTAGCATAAAGGCTATAAAGTTCGGTCCGCCCGATCCAGTCCGCTCTGGACCACTCGGTAGAAATAAGGCAGAAGTGTGTCGCAGCTGTGAGGGTTGGATTGATTCAGACGGAGCACTACTGAAGGCCTAGGTGTGAAATGCACGGCCCGCCACTGATATATATATATATATATAAAAAGTGATTCCATAACTATAGCTATGTCTGGAAAAGTCAATGGTTATTTTGTTCTAAGGTTCCTGCCGAAGCGGAACAAACCCGGTTTGGTTAGCAGCGGCTCATCTGCACGGCTCCTCGAGGATGTTGTAATTGACAAAGACAATTATGACCGGCTCATCCAGAATTCCAGAGTGAGTCTTTGATTTCCTCATTTTCATATCTCTTTATGACCGCAAAATTACACCGCAGATGGAAGTTGCTGATTTGAAAATCAGTTCGTTTTGCTTTCTGTCAATCCTGAAAAAGACTCCCACTTGCCATTCTGCTGTGGTAGAGTGTGGATAGCTCAAGCTCTTATCATGCACCGCTTTGTTTTCTTTTTTAGTTGCCAAATGTGAATACCAAAGAGTGACTCTAATGACCCATCATTTTCAGTATTACTACACAGTGAGGGTCCTGCCAGGCCAGGAGCCGTTCAATGTGTGGGTCGGCTGGGTGACCTCTGACTTTCATCACTACGACACGACGTTTGACACCAGCAGTGTCCACACTGTCACTGTGACTTTGGGAGACGACAGTGGCAAAGTTCAGGAAAGGTCAGTAAACACTGAGACGGGAGCGTTTTTCTAATTTGACAGACTTCTGCTCAGAATTTAAACATAATAACTCAGATGTGCCAAGAACCTTTAATTGTAAGTAACAACTAACTGTTGTATTGAATGTTGTCAGTTCACACCATCTAATACGTCTTTATTGTCTTCCAAAGTGTGAAGCGGTCCAGCTGTTACATGGTATGTGCCGGAGAGGCAACAGGACTTTCTCAAAGTCGGAGAAGTGCTGGTTTGGAAATTGGTTGTTTGATTGACTCATCGACCGGGCTGCTCACTTTTACCTCCAACGGTGTGGAGATGTCAACTTTTTACCAAGTAGGTCACAGAGAAAAAGTGGTCAAATCAGCAATATTGTACAGAAGCCGAAAACGGCCTGCCCTACTTTTTTTAATCGTTTTTCCGGTCATAGCAAAACCCACTATCTTGTTGTAACGAGAAAACGATTATTTTCTTTTTATTACGAGATAAAAAAGAGCCTCTCTCCATTTCCCACACGGCGGTGCTGAGACTTTACCTAATTTAAGCCTCTTTATTTTGAGGTTAACAACAAAACTAGTAGAAGAAAACACTCCCTAAACGTTTTTTAGTTTATTTTTTTATCTTAGTGGATCTATGCTCGTTAAACACCTTAATTCCGTCTCATGCACAAGCACCCTCCATTCATTTCCCCAAAACCCCCGACGACACGTTGATTTACAGAACCCCGGGCTGCCAAGCGCTTCTGCGTGGTGCATTCACTCTCTTGATTAAAAATAAACTTTTATTCGTTATAACAAGTTATCTCGTTTTCTCAAGAAAATATACTTAGTTTTCTCGTTATTATAGGTTAGTATCTTGGTTACTCGACAAAATTCTACTTCGGTTTCTCGTTGTTATCACATTTTCTTTAGAAAATATACTTCTTTTTCTCGTTAAAATGGTTTATCTTGGTTTCTCGAGAAAATTAACTTCGTTTTTTCGTTATCGCATTTTCTCAAGAAAATATAGTTTGTTTTCTCGTTATAACGGGTGATCATCTTGGTTTCTCAAGAAAATGAACTTCGGTTTCTCATTGTTATCTCAATTTCTCAAGAAAATCAATTATGTATTCTCGTTATAACAGATTACTATCAATTTTTCTCGAGAAAATTAACTTTGTTTTCTCATTATGACGAGAAAATGAAGAGCCTCTCTCCCTTCCCCGCACAGAAATGTCACGGCTTTACCTGATTTAAGTCTTTTTAATTTGTGGTTAACAACCAAAACAGTTGAAGAAAACACTCCCCAAGCATTGTTTTGTAGTGTCGTTTTATTTATTAGTGGATGTATGCTCGTTAAACGCATTAATTCCGTCTCATGCACCAGCCCCCTTCCTATATTTCCCTGAAACCCCTGATAACAGGTAGATTTGCAGAACGCCGGTCTGCCGAGTGTTTCTACATGGGGCGTTTACTTTCTTGAGAAAAAAAATGACTTCTCTTGTTTTCTGAAGAAAACTAACTTAATGTTCTCGTTATAACGAATTATTATATCTTTTTCTTGAGAAAATGAACTGTATTTTTCGTTATAATGAGACATTATCTGGTTTTAATGAGCAAACTGTTTAAAAAAAGGAGTGCATGCCGTTTTCGGCTTCAGTAGTATTGTCTTCTTTCTGTTTCTTTTTATTCAGTAACATGTTGAGATGTAATATGGTTAGCAGACATAGAAAAACATGCTTTTGAATGACAACGCTAAAAAAAAAAAATTGTTTTAAAGAAATCATTGTCTGGGGAAATTACTGTGTCACACCAGGTAGAGGCACAAATAAGGCTGTTTCCTGCTGTTTTCGTCAAACCCACCACAAGTAACATGTTCCAGTTTGAACTGGGATGTGTCAAGGTAATCAAATTCTATTTGCTTTATTATTATTAAACTTTTATTTAACCTGGAAAGTTATTAAGAACAAGTTCTTATTTACAATAATAAGCTGGAAGTTATCAAAAGTTTTCTGTGAAGATTCTTCTCTAATAAACCCTTTTTAAAGCCCTAGACAGCTATATTTGATAATTGTGTTTCAGAATGGAATATTAAAGTGTTTAATAATGGATATAATAGATTTTTGACTGCCAGCTCAAAAACCCACAGAGTGCCGTAAATATTGAAGTAGAACTTCTGTAAAAATCCTTAATTTTGCACTTCTCCTTCCAGAATGCAATGCCCTTGTCATCAGGTTTGCTTCGCAGCCAAAGGAGGAATCCTTCACCTCAGTGTCCTCCGAGGATTCATGTTCAGTATTTGAGGCCCGTTTTGTGGACTAGAGTACCTGATAAGGCACTAAAAGTGTTGGTAGATCAACCAGTGGAGCACCATGGATGGAGAGTCCAGTGCATTGAGCCTCAACAATTCATGGCTCTTCAGATTCCTGAGGAAAACAGGTGAACATTTTAGAGTTCAATATTCATTTTTTTATTTTAACATAGACTATACACATTAAAAAATAAAACCAAAAAATTTTATTTATTTATTTTTTCTTTCTTAGATCTGTTGACATTTTGGAACTGTCGGAAGTTGGGGACCTCCTCTCCTTTCACCACAACACCCTCCTCCTTTACTGCTCCTTGTGCTCCCATGGCAACAGCACAGTTTGCCATGCGCTGTGCAGTCACATCGACCAGTCGCAAATTCTTTATGCAATTCAGAACCCGTGCCTTGCTGGAGCACTTAGAGAAGCTTACTATCAACTATTTATTCAGGTATTTGCTAAAATCTTGTTTTGATGAAAATTTCTGGTTGGACAATTTACAAATTATTATCACCTTTTCAGATTTATTTAAGCAGCCACACCACAGAGCGCCTCATGATGAACAATGAATACATCGTTCCAATGACGGGTCAAATCCGAGAAAGTCTAAAAGACGGAAGGATTGATTCCACAGCAGCAGGAATTCCCAACAATGATCACAGCACATCCCTGAAACCACAGATGCACTGTTCTTGTCCTTGTTTTGTGAGAGCGAGAGGATTGGAAGACGAGAGTACAGTCATTCTGGCCAGCACAGACGGCCCGGAAATCCTTCTGGACATGTTAAAAGATTATCTACTCTGGAAATGGTCACTTGTTCTGGGGATTCTGGCAGTGAGAGCCAAATGAGTTCCCCATAATTGAATCTGAACTCCTGCTTGTTCCTCTTTTAAAATTGTTGTACCACCTCTTGGTTCTCGGTGTGTTTCGGGATGAGGACCTTGTGAAGATCCTTTGGTTAATGGAGCCAAATGAGTTCCCCATAATTGCTCAAAAATCTAACACGTTGGTTAATGAACAAGAAACACAAGGTCGGACCAAAGAAGTTGAGGACACTATTAAACAAGGACTTATTCAGCTGCAGCTTCCAGAAGGTGTCAAACTTGAGGTTTGTTTTTTTTTTTTTTTGTGCAGCAACTGCTCCAAGTTTATAAAAGTGGGTAGAAAATCAACATATCCTCACTTTTTTTTTCTTTGTAGCTCTGCCATCTCCTATCCTACTTGTGTGACTGCCAGGTGCGCCAAAGGGTAGAAGCAGTGATAGCGTTCTCCGAAGGTTTTGTGCATAAGCTGCAGGAGAATCAACGCGTTCGTTACAATCAAGTCATGCAAGCGTTTAACATGTCAGCAGCCCTCACCGCCCGCAGGACAAGGGAGTTTCGTCTTCCTCCACAGGAGCAGGTTGAACATTTGAAACAAATTTAAAAACTTGTAGAAAATGCTTTTACTACTAAAGACAAGATTTGTTATTTTGGTTTACATTTATTTTTTATTTCTGGTGCATTGAAAGATAAATATGCTGCTGCTGTTCAAAGACAACGAGATGCAAGAAAACTGTCCATGTCCCCTGGAAACCCAGCATCTTCTGGAAGATTTCCATCACCAACTCCAGACACAGTGTGGTGGGGATACATTTACTCATTTTTTAGTTTTCACTGAACCAGAAAAGTAAAAATAAAATACAAAATTTGGAAAACCTAATTCAATTTATTTTCCCTTTAAAGCCATTGAAGCAGACACTGCCTCGGAGGATGAAGATGAGACTTCTATAAAAGTTCGACTTTTCAGTTTGGTGGCAAGTGTCACTCGACTCAAAAACAAACTCGAAGAAAAGGAAAGCTGTACATCACAAAGGCCAAGTAGGTGATTTTCCCCTACTTTGTCCACTTGATATACTGTGTTTCTTTAACCCTTCCGCTCTCCTTGGGGTCCAGATGGGTCCAACCACATATTGTTATGCGATTTCTTCCATGACAAATGTGGACGAAGGGGGACAGGATTTTATGTCTGCCATGGACATTAGTGAAACTCCGAAATCAGTGAAAAAAAAAAGTTCAGCGCTCTGTCCTGTGGTGTCCAGATGACCCCACTTTTAATGTAAACAAGCTAAGGAGAACGGAAGGGGTTTACATGTATTTATTAACATCATAACTAAATGTTTCCTATTGACTGAAGGTAAATGAAAGTTTCTGGAACAGTTTTCTTTGTACAAAATCTCAGAAGATTAAAAAATGCATTATGTAACTATACTTAAATATCTCACTTGCCTTTTTTTTAGAGTCTCTTAAAAAACTGATTTCCGAGACGGTTGTCCGCTGGGCCCAGGAGAGGGAAATGGAAAATCCCGAACTGGTTAGGACTATGTTCGCCTTGCTGCAC
Organism: Oryzias javanicus; assembly: GCA_003999625.1. Lineage (NCBI taxonomy): Eukaryota > Metazoa > Chordata > Actinopteri > Beloniformes > Adrianichthyidae > Oryzias > Oryzias javanicus. The sequence goes on from CM012451.1 coordinate 18,910,082, forward strand.
CGGCAGTATGAGGGCCTCAAGGGCCAAATGGAGGAGCCCCTCTCAAAGGCCTACATGATCAGTCAGGCGTCAGTGGGGGACACTGTTGCCCTCTTGTCATCTCTTTGTGAAATCCGTTCTTTACTCAGCATACGGATGGGAAAAGAGGAAGAGCCACTGATGATTCGAAGTCTTGGGTAAACAAATACCTTTTTTAGCACCAATTATTTACCACTACTGTATTTTCTGGAGTATAAGTAGTACCAAATATGTAAGAAGAAGAAAACCATATATAAGTGCCACTTTTGTGAGAAGAGGTTAGGACATTTCAGAACTTATCTACCGAGTCCAGTGAAACACAGTGTCCACACCGAACGTGATTCGCACGTCAAACTAGCATCTACTGCCTCTTTTTTTGGCGCGCATCAAATTTACGACCATTGCTTCTTTTTACATAGGTCAAATTGGAAACTTTGTGCTTGTCCAAAAATGTTTTCATAAAGTCGCCGTTCCTGTCGCGTGTGGGAGACGCTCCCGTCAAGTTTATCTTATTTATAATGCACAGAATAGGCAAATAATATCAAGAAATAAAGTGTATTTATTTTTTCAAATTCTACAACATCATTGATTATCTTGTCTCAATGCCTGGTCCGATAAATATTTCCGTCCTTTTTTTTTATTATTGGTGGTTACCTTCTGAACTGCAGGAGCTGTGTCTAAATGACGGCACTTTTACCTGTTCTTCTGTCTCTCTGTCACCCAGTTTGATGACTTTCTGTTCCGTATTAGTCCGAGGGCGCAAAATATTAAAACAAGATTAATAATGTTTTGTGGCAAATAACAAAAATATTAAAGTTTAAGAGAAAAATAATCAGTTTGTTTTGGACAACACACGTCTTCTTCTTCTTCTACTGTCAAAAGTGATACAAGCATACAGTGCCCTCTACTGGCTGTTAGCAGAAACAACTGCTAAAGTGCAACTGTTTGTTGGAGAAAAAATAAAAATATACGAGCCTATTTCTGTTAAAAAAAAAAAAAAACACAAATAATTTTATCCTGAGTGAAGTCGCACCCCTGGCTAAACTATGACAAAAAAAAACTGTGATTATACTCCGAAAAATACAATAATTGATAAAGAAGAGTTATTTTGTTCAAATTGATATAATAGAGAAGTATAATTTATAAGTTTGTTTTGTATGTGCACAGAGAAATCATGAATAATAAGGTTTTCTACCAGCACCCAAACTTAATGAGAGCATTGGGGATGCATGAGTCTGTTATGGAGGTAATGGTCAACGTGATGGAAGAAGAGTCAAAGGTGAGCATTTAAAAAAAAACATGTTTACCCTCAGCATTTATATGTTTGCAGCATAAATGTGTGAACTCATTGTCGTGTTAGGAGGTTACTTTTTCCAAGATGGTGGCCTGCTGCTGTCGATTTCTGTGTTACTTTGGCCGCATCAGCCGTCACAATCAGGGAGCGATGTTTGACCATCTCGGCTACTTACTGAAAAACAGCAGCGTGGACTAACTACTGAAAATAACACAGATTTGGAACATATCTTTTATCTAATTTTTCAAATTTTTTTTTATTTTTTAGAAATAAATAACTAAAGTTATGAATGTAAGAAACAATAAACATATTGAAATAACTGTAATTTTAGTTCAAAACCCTTTAATGTTTATAGCTTTCAGAAGAAATTGCTGAAACAAACAAAAAAAATACACAAAAAAGAATTATACTAAAAAATATATCAGTTTAAATGAAATAATTTGTGTTGATGTAACACAGAATCCTACACAAAAATGATGTAGGTAGAACTGAAATTATTTGTGTCAACCCAAGAAAAATATGCAAATTCTATTCTAAAACAATTGGGTGCAACGAGTTTCTTTTATTAAATTGTTTTGACTCTGCATATCATTATTTAGAATGCAATTTTCTGATGGGAAAAAAAATGGAAGTGATGAATTTTCTTTTTTAGCTTTGCCCTCCATGCGTGGTTCCACTCCCCTTGACGTGGCTGCAGCCTCTGTTATGGATAATAATGAACTGGCTTTAGCTTTAAGGGAACCAGATCTGGAAAAGGTAAAAATATTCTCATTATTTACATAATAAAGAAAAGTTTTGTCTGTCGCGACAGACAGCTGAGATGCAGCTGAAGAAAAAAATATCTCATACATACCTTTTTTTTCTTCTATATCTGTGGCTAATAAAGTGTTGGTGACTCAAATGTAGCATGTAATATAGTTCAATGTACTGTGCAGGTGGTTCAATACCTTGCTAGCAGTTGTCTCCAGAGCTGTCCGACTCTAGTGGCAAAAGGATACACTGATATTGGATGGAATCCTGTGAAGGGAGAGCGCTATCTGGATTTTCTACGCTTTGCTGTCTTCTGCAATGGTACTTTTTAACCTTAAAGAAATGTAAATATTTTCCACTCTTCTTTGAACATGAGTGTGGGTTCATTTAGTCCCCCTCTGATGAAAATCATGTTTTTTGGCATATCTGCCTGGCATTTTTCATATGAAATAAAAAATAATTTATTATTCAGCTCCAAAAGCCACGCCCCCTCAGAGGAGATTTTTGAAACTGAGGCTTCAGATCAACTTTAAAAAGACTTTTTAAGACATTTAGGTTGTGAGGTTTTGGTGAAAAATGTCATCATAATTAAAACACTGCTGGGAACATTTTTTAGAATTAAAAAAAAAATGTAATAGGACAACTTTATTTGTTCCCAAACAGGGGAAATCTGAATGGTATGTATAATTTTGGCCAGGTAATACAGAAAATGTAATAAACTTGTTTTTAAAATTGTTTTATTTAATTTTCGTTCTTTATTTAGTTTTTTTAAATTAATTAGTTGACTATAGCTGCTTAAATAAAATCTGTTTAGTTAGCGACACTGTCAATTTCCTATTTTTGGGGCACTTATTGCTTTAAAGCCATTTGCAACATTACTAGAAACGGCCAAAATGTGCCAAGACAGGAGATGTTGTTTTTGTTTTTAATGCTTCCAGTTATTTTAGATTTTGCAATAAAATATGAAAATATCTGAATTTGCCCTACAACACTCCTAATTCTCAGTTCAGCCTCACCTGTGTTTTATGCTTCTTTTCTTTACGCTTCTCTCCTTGCCTGAAGGTGAGAGCGTGGAGGAGAACGCCTATGAGGTGCTGAGGTTGTTGATTCGCCACCCGGAGTGTTTTGGCCCCGCGCTCAGAGGTGACGGTGGGAATGGACTTCTAGCAGCCATGAAAGAAGCAATCACGATCTCCCAGGATGTTTCCATGGATGGACCGTACCCATCTCAGGAGTCCCAGAGAGGCCTGTCAGTATTAGATTTCTCTAAAATTGAGAGGAGGAAAAAAAAAAGTTTTGAATAAACAGACAAAATCTGAATTTTTCTGCTGAGGGTTAAAAATACTAAAGAAAAGTTGATTTACGTATTTTTAAAGTACTGATATAGCTGAATTTTAAAAATGTTTTTCTGTGTGTAACAGACAGGACAGTGACGATGACCGCATCCACATGGGTCACGCCATTATGACCTTTTACTCTGCCCTCATTGATTTGTTGGGTCGTTGTGCTCCAGAGACGCATGTGAGTATTTTTCAGACAATAACCTTACAAAAAAAACAACATTTTTTGTTTTTGTATTATTCACCAAATTGCATTAACTGATAAACTACACTGTAATCTAGCCAGCATGGTATGTACACAGTATACTTTTTTTAAAGTTGGAAAGTCATTATAAATCAAATAACCAGGAATCTTACGCTGTATTTATTTTTTCCAGTTGATTCAAGAAGGAAAAAGAGAAGCCATCCGCGTCAGAGCTATTCTACAATCACTGATTCCCATTCAGGACATTGAAGGGGTCATCAGCATCCCCCTTCAACTTCCTTCAGTGTCTAAAGGTTGAAAGGAATAAGTCATCATCTACTCAAAAATGTTGTAGTCAAAGAACGAAAAGTGGGTTACAGTAGAACCACCTTAAAGGGCCTATACCATGCTTTACTTAAGTCTGTCAGAGTGAACTATATACATATATGTGATCATATATGACTTTTTGCACACTAAAGAACTAATTATTTATGATATATTAGTTATCTTGAGTTTTTTCCCTACCAGGAAGTAAAACGCCTTGTGGGTACCTCCCATTTCATGACATCATCCTAGAGCCGGCTACAGCAGCGTTTCTGTGTTCCGCTCAGGAAAACAAACGACGACGACTGTTCTGGTGGCGCAGACTTTTCTCGAAAGGGGCGGTTCTCACTTTGTGACATCAGTCAGTGAGAACTTACTCCTTTTTTGGGTTGGGAGGGGCTGGTGCCGAGAGCGCAGGTTTTGAGAGGATTAATCAGAATCTGATCAAATGAAACACTTTGGGGTTGTTGATAGTGAGGAAAGAACATTATGACCCCCTTTAAAGCTCAAAAAGTTTTATTTTCTTCATGGTATGGCCCCTTCAAAGTGTATAAAAACAAGCATTTTATTGTAGGAAATGTGGAGTTTGAGTGTAGAATACCAGGAAAGACTTATATCAAGGTTTAGACAAAAACATAAAATATTGTAACAAGGGTTTGTTTATAATAATGAATCTTTTTGTTTTTCTAGATGGCTTGTTGATGGAGCCGGACTTCTCCACAGTCTTCTGCCCAGACCACAAGGCAGCGATGGTTTTATTTCTGGATCGAGTTTACGGAATTGAGAGCCACAGCTCGCTCCTTCGGCTTCTGGAAGTCGGCTTTCTACCCGACATTCAGGCAGCTGTTTCTCTTGACACTGTAAGCATCTTTTTGAAGCTTTCACACTTTACAAATTGTTCAAATCAGCTAAAAGCGCGACTTTTTGGTCTATCACAACCTTCCACAATTAACTGAACAATATTTAAAACACTTTCCTTCAAATTTTTTAGTTTGTTTGTCTAAGAAAATCAGTTTAAATCAAATACGGGAATGACTTGTGCTCAGTTTATTTTGATCTTTTGCTCTTTCAGGTGGAGCTTGGATCCACTGACATGGCTCTGGCCCTCAACAGATACTTGTGTGGAAGCGTTCTTCCTCTTCTAACAAAATGCTCAGCTCTTCTCCACGATTTAGAAGATCACGTACTGCTGGTTGATTGTCTAATCCAGGGAGTCTACCGGCTCTCGGGAGCTTTTAGCTTGACCAAGGCTCAGAGAGAAACGGCTCAGGATTGTTTGCTGGCTTTGTGCAGGTAGGGGTCTTAGCCTGTAATCAAGCACAGGGAAGTGTTGCAGATGTTTTGACGGATTACAGCACCTGCAATTTTGGGGCACAGCTCCTCTATTTTTACAAATATCTTTGAAATGATTCCTTTAAGAGCACCTTTGTGTTTAAAAAATATAGGTTTTGTGCAAAAAACTCCACTTTTCAAATGCTAGATACATCCATTACGCGCTTTGCTGAATGATGAATTTCTAAACTTCTTTTTGTAATATTAAAATGTTATCTGAAGTGAATTCTCTTTTGTATATAGTACTAATTCCACCCTTTTTCCTTCGACGAAGGGACTTACTGTATATTTGGTTAGTTTTATCAGCTCTACTATAGTTTTTGACCTATCTCCTGTATTTTACTATTAATTTTATTACTTTAACTCCTTAGGACAGGGGTCGCCAACCTTTAAGAGTAAAAGAGCCATTTGGGCTCGTTTTCTACTGATCAAAACCTAGAAGGAGCTGCATTGACTTACGTTAGCCTTTGAGAAATTTGCATTCATAACCTTCTTTTTTTTTTAGGAATGTGAATAATGTCTATTTTTGGCACAAACAAAAGCAAAAAAATATGTAAAAGAAACTATCATCTCTCGAAATGGGATTTTTTTAAAGGTTCTTAACTTGAGTAGCAAAAAAGCTAGCTTGTTGCTTAGTTACGTGCAGAACTTTAAATTAGCAGAACATTTCTCTGTAAATTAAATCAGCCAAAAATGTCAGCATGTTGCTGAAATAACTGCTAAACTAAAGATTAGCATAAAACCCTAAGCAGATAACAAATTAGCTAAAAATGTTAGCATACTGCTAAAATTTTAGCTAAACTCCAAATTATCATAAAAACTAATTAGAGGCCAAATCTGCCCAAAAAAGCTAGCTTGTTTAATTACTTGCTGAACTCCAAAATAGCCTAAAATTCCTCAGTAAACTAACTTAGTCAAAAATGTTAGCATGTTGCTAAAATAGAAGCTAAATTCAAAATGATCAAAACAAAAATTTCTGTAGTTAACAAATTAGCTGAAAACATTAGTATTTTACTAAAATATTAGCTAAACTCCAAATTAGCACAGAATTCCTCAATAAACTAACTTGGTCTAAAACGTTAGCATGTTGCCAAAATGGAAGCTAAAACTCTAAATTAGCCTAAAAACCCCAGTAGAAAACACAATAGCTAAAAACATTAGTTTGTTGCTCAAATAATAGCTAATCTCCATTTGTTTATTTATTTTTAAAATGTATTATTATTTTATTTTTTCTTCAGCCAGAGAGCCACGGTGGAGAGATAACAGAGCCACAAGGGGCTCTGGAGCCGCAGGTTGCAGACCCCTGCCTTTGGAGCACAGGTTGCTGCTTCTAATTCCTTATCGTTTGCATTTTTTAGTAAACTCCAGGCATCCATGATGCAGCCTCTGCTTCGACGCCTCGTTTTTGACGCTCTCCATCTCACAGACCACAGCACAATGGCTCTGAAGGTGGATCCACAAACTGCCCTGAAATTCAGAATCTGGAAGTCCTCTCAAGATGAAGGTTAAAATGGTCACTTTTGCTTTCCAGTTGCTGATCAGTCATTACGCACAGAGGCGGTCCTATTACTCTCAAGCTGGCAGCCGTAGTGACCAGAGTTTGGCCTCTGAGGAAGAGCTCCACCTGTCTAGAAAGTTATTTTGGGGCGTCTTTAAGGCGTTGGCAAAGAAGGTAAATAACGATTAGTTTCATTGTAGTATAAAAGTGAGTCAAAGTTTTTATTTTTTCAAGAACATCTAAACTTAGCAGATTTTTTTTCTTTTTTCTCCACTGATTGAGCATGCTCGTTCTCTGTAGGGCTAGAAACAAATTCAAAGACAACGACTGTAGGGATGTCCAAATTCGATCATGTGATCAGGAATCGGTCCCGATCTCGTCATTGATGATCTGATTGAAAAATGGAAGTTTGTCTCAGTATCAGATCTTTAATTTGTTCTTATTATGATCAGTGTTTTAATTTTCAGACTTATTCTTCCACACAATACTCCACTAGAAGTCTAAGTATCATGAACGGATAACCACAATTTATTGCGGCGCTAGTTTGAGCGGGAGTTCCCACAAAAACTGTTCAGCTAAGCTAAGCGTAAAAAACTAAACTAAGCGAGATATTCACAGATTTTTACTTTCAATAACTCATTTAAAAATGTTTTAAAGAACAGCAAAAGTCTGTCTTGGGATATATTAACACAAAAATGATCTACAAAGGCATTCTAACAGGAAAAAGATCAGGTTTTAGTTTCTTTTTAATTAAAGTGATGCTATCCTGCTGCCAACAGACGGCCGTGAGACACAGCAGCGCAAGAAGGGGATTTCTCTCCTTAAGAGCCAATCCTTCTTTTATTTGTTATTGACTGAGCTCTAATTCAGCAGAATTAACTATTTTCTTAATGTAACCCCAAATCTAATATCCATTCATGTTGATGCTAGTTATTAAGGGGTTAAAAAAACAAAGCTAATAAATAGTTCCACTGACAAAAGCAAGTCATGAAAATGCATCATCGTATGTAAGCTACAACAACAGTTTTAACAGAGTCATCTCAGAATTTTTAATGAAGAAATTAATCCCACCTGATTAAGAATAATCTACGTTTCTGAAGATACTAAAGCTAAAGTCACTAAACTTTCTAATTATCTATTTTTCAAGTTTTAGAAGTTTTTTTATAATTGTTAAAGCTACATCACATAAGTTCTCTATTTAAGGATTACACCTTAAAAGAAAGCTAACAAAAAAAATAATTTTTAACATTTTTTTATTACATTTTTCCTTTTTTAAATGTGATCCAAAAGTATTGGATCAGGACTCAGTATCAGCAGATATATATATCCCTTTCTTTCTGATTTTATGGCATTTAATAACATTACATCATAATAATACAAAATGAAATATAACAGTAACATAAATACCCTGGACTACATTTTAAATACACAAAAACACACATTTACATAAACATTTATCTATAGACACCCACATTTAATCATATTTACCTACACAAGATCAGTGGTGTTATCTAATTAAAGTTTTTTAATCTTAAAGTTTTTTGGATCTGCCTCAAAAACACCTGATCAGGACATCCCTATATTTAGTGTCTCCTGCTAAAGGAAACAACAAAAGTTAATCCATGTTAAGTTTTGACGAATCTTTGGAAAAAAAGGCTTGTATCAGGTTACATGACGTGCTTTTTTTTGTTGTTGTTTTTATCAGGGGTGTCAAATTATTACAAATAATGAATTACAAAATAAAGCACATATTTTTTAATTGCCTTGATCTAATTTTTAATCTATAGCTATTATAGGGATAATTCTTGAAGAGGTGTCTTATCATAAAGGTTTATTTGTGTCAGGCCGTTACTTTATATATATAATACAAATAATAGTTACTTAAGAAAACAATAATTTCTTAGTTATTTAATTGGTGTCTTATAATTAAAAATGACTTCATAAAGCCACTTTTTAAGTTGTTTTTCAATCTTTTACATCACAATTTTAAATTAAAATACCTCAAAATGAGGCTTTTCACAGCAATTATTAACTTAGATTATTTAAATGGAATAATTTGATTAGTAATTACAGGTCATAATGAATTAATCGCTTAAAGTATCCGCATGGTAGCTCTATTTTCAAACAGTTTAAAAGGAAACTGTTGGTGAATTTTCCTTAGAAGTGTAAAGAAGTATCAGAGTTCTTATTTTTTGCTTAACATGGTCATTGGAGTGGAAATGAGTTCCTCATCCCCCTGCTGTTCCTTCAATTTGCTGTTAACATCCTCTATATGCCCAATTTAGGCAAAGATTGTATTTCTGTAAGTTGTACTGAGGCTGCTTTAAGACCACAGGCATTCTCACGGTTGTTATTCTTTTCAGCAAATATTATTTTGTCTCCCCAACATGGATTTACCCTTCCCCTTTTTTCTCAGTTTTGCAATTCGTTTTCATCCTCTCCTTTTCAGATCCCAAAGCCTTACACCCTTCAGTTATTTGAGCTGTGCGCGCTGTGCCTCGTTACAGTAGCCAAAGCTTTGCCTCCTGATCACGTGGAGTCGGTCTGTTTGTCCCAAATGGAGCGAAAATCCTTTATGGACACAGATGGACATTTTGATCCCCAACCTGTAGATACATCCAAGTAAGATTTATCTTCTGATGAGAAACCTGCGGCCTATTACATACTTTTGATCTTGCTTAAAGCTCAGATTTGATAAGAAAAGATTTTTCTATAGGCCTAAACGCTGTATTTTTTCTTTTTTGTGCCCCAGCGTTTCTCTGCCAGAAAGACTTGAGCTTGTAGTGAACAAGTACGCAGAACACACTCATGAAAAGTGGTCTCTTGAAAAGGTAACATTTACATAACTGCTCTTCTAAATCGTTTTAACATAAATAAATTGACATCCTCGTCTTAATGATTAATGATCTCCTCTCACGTATCTTGACCACCACCTTTTCATAACATCTGCCAGCGTTGAGTTTTCAGCTTAATGGGTTAAAGTCTGATCATTTTCTAGTGCTTGACTTCAAGTGTTCCCTTCTTGACAGTTTGCCAACGGCTGGGTTCACGGTGAGCAGCTTTGTGAGGACACCAAAGTTCATCCTCTCCTCAAGCCGTACAGAGCTCTTGCTGAGAAGGTAGACTGATAAGTCCATTTTTATTGCTCTAGCCTGTAAATATGTATCTTCTTTACAGTTGAAATGTGGCATATAAAATACATTTATTGAAATTTTCATGATTTTATACTCTATTGCACTGCAAAAGTGGGGAATATGTAATATTATAAATTGTATTTAGCGGTCATTAATGTTATGTTTCTGTTAGAGCTTGTGTTTTTGAGCTTTTAATCATTTTTGTGGCACAAATTAGGAGAAGGAAGCGTATCGCTGGGCCATCAAAGAGACGATAAAGAGTATGCTGGCCTTTGGTTGGAACATAGAGAGGACCAAAGAAGGAGAAACCTTTGGTATTCAGGCTTGTAGTCGAAGGGTCTCTCAGTCTGGACAGGTGCGTATTTATGTTTAAAATTACCTCTTACTTGCAAAAATTTTAAAAAAGCAAAATTTATGGTTCAAAAATGTTCTTTTAAGCAATATTTTTATTCTTTTTTTATGTATTTATTGCATTTAATAATAATGACAATACTGAAGTTTTTATGCTCAATTTTGCTACTTGTGCACTTATTTGGATTATAAAATCTATGCAAAACTATAAAATGATATAACTCAAAGGCAGTGGGATTACCAAAGTAAATTGTAACAGTACAGTACTTACTGGGTACTTATTTATGGTCATTTCTTGCACTTAATTGGTACTTCCAGTGTATATACATGGTACTTTTTAATGAGACCTACTAAGTACTTACATGGTACTTTTTTGTACCTAGTCGGTGCTTAGATGGTAATTGATGTGTATTTATGTGGTACTAGTTAGTATGTGGTACCTACTGGGTATTTACATGTTGTGTAAATCAGAAAAATATTTTATAAGTACTTTATTGTAAAATGAAGTGTTAGATATATGTTTGAGTCTTTCCACTCCTTTTCAAGCAACAAATCAAACTACTACTTTACTTTAATTAATAATCACTATATTTAATTAATGAAATGTGAATGTTGTGTTTATTCATTTTGGTTTGTATTTTAGTATTTCTGTGATGAATTTGATATAGCTGTTTGATTTTTGTTCTTGTCTTAATGCATGAAATAAACAAAAATAAATAATATATATTTTTTGCTTGACGTAGTTGTCTTTTGAAGGAGCATCAACCTTCAGTCCCAAACCTCATGTATAGTGTCACTTTTATAATGGTTACTTATTTACACAATGTTGATATCATGTGGTTGTTGACAGTAAAGTAAATTTACTTTTTTAACTTATTCTTCAAAAAGTGTTTTGAATGTGGGTTGTTGACAGCTAACAGAATATATAATTTATTTACTGTGGACCTTACTCTTAAACAAATCTAAAAATTCCTTTAGGCCTATGGGCTGATAAAGTTTGTCATTTTACTAGAATCTTCTCACATGGATCACTGAGGGTTCAACAAAGGTTCTTTAATTCTGACCCATTCCTTTTTTAAGGAGGGGGCGGCCACCCGAAGCTTGTGCCTTTTGATGCTTTGACCACCAAAGAGAAGACCAAGTTCAGGGAAAGAGCCCAAGATATTTTAAAGTTTCTTCTGCTCAGTGGATACGCTGTGTGGAGGTCAGTCCTGAACAAATTTCTGATGAAAATACAAACACATAATAACAATTATAATGTGTTGTACTTATGTCAATTAAAATAGCAATTATGTCCAGTGATAATATGTTGCTTTGAGCTCATGAAGAAAAAAAGAATTTGCCATTTTGACTTCCCATTGCAACGCTACTGTAAAAGATTTGGAAATGAACCTTGTTCAGCTTATCGGTAAGGAAGCTCACTAATAATGACTTTTATAGGGATCGGAAAACGGTGGAAATGGATTTTCCAGCCACAGCCAACTGCTTTGCCTCGACACTCCTGCAACGGCTGCTGACTCACACTGATGAAGCCCAAGACACCATGTTAAAGCTTGGTAATACTCCACTATGTTGTGTGTTTTATCATCCCTTGAATAATGAATGTGCATCTGTGCAGGACGTCCCATTTACAGTATCTGAGATAAGGTGGAGTTTGCAAACTGTCTCACCAATTTAAATGCATTTATTAAAAAAAGGTGTTTCTTTTGCTACAAATTATATATACGTGTATATATATATAAGTATGTTGTAGTTTTAACTTGGTCCATTTTTTAAAACTACTTTTGGTCATTTTAAGGTTTTTCTTGCATCACTCTGTATGCTGTGAATTTCGGTCTAACCATATGGTAACCATACTTTTTCCCAGACGTGCTTCAAGCCAGAGGTCAGATGTCTAAAGGAGAGAAGACTCCAGACCAGCAACCAATAATCTTTTTCCTCAAGGTTTGTTTCTTTCCAAATAAATAATGAAAGCAAGTCAGAATCTAAGACACCCCTGACATCAGTTCATCTCCCCCCACTCTCCCATTTAATGTTTCCAGTACCCCTTCCTCTCATTAACATTTTCTTCTCATTTCGTTTATGTCGCCTAATTAGTTTTGTTAGATGGTTGCCATGGGTAACCCCCCCTAAGCAAAACTCATTGTGGCAGTGTAATTTATTTAACCATTTTGGAAATCCATGTGGGTGTTTCGATTGCCATCAGGGCGTAGATTAAAGCCTCCCACACTGCTCTGCCTCCAAGGAGGCAGCAATGAAATGGGTTTATTTTTCATTGATGGGACCCCCTGAGTCAGACCCAGTCAGCCAAGACTGTGAACAGTCATGCCTCTCATCTCCGCACCGGCCGACTTTCACTCAAAGTGCTCTCGCCTCTTGCACACAAATCCAAAATTGGTCCATCCGAAAAATTCCAGGACTGTTTACTTTTTTAGATGTTAGCGACAAGGGGTGGGTTTTTATACTAAATTATACGTTTTTAATACTTTTATGCTATATTACATTTTTATACCTTGTTATTAACACATTGCTGAATACATTTTTCCTGCTCTCCTCATATGTTTCTAATATGATTTAGCAATAAGCTTAACTCTTACTGAAAGACGTCGAGTCAGGGAGTAAAACTGCAAATTCAAAAATAAAATAAAATGTCCAAACATGAAGAATTTAACAAAACATGTGTTTAAAGTTTGATTTAAAAAGTTCCAATGCTGCTGCTAATTTAATAAATAAACATAAAGAAACAGAGAAAAATGATATTATAATCGGGATAATATTGATGAACTTCAACCAAAACTTACAGACGATGAGGTCTCTGGCTCAAACAGAAGCAGGATGGCAGCAGACGAAAAGACAGCATGGCAAAGACTGAATTAACATGGCTGACATAGACTTCCTCTCTTAAGCTCAAAAGTCGCCTTCAAAATAAAAGTCATAACTAAACATGACTTAAGAGTAAGAAAAAATCTAATTTATAAAAATGAGGCAAACAAACCGAGGGCAGAACAGCATTGTTACCTATATGGAGCAGTTGAAACCAGTTAGTGGAGCTTCAACATGGACACTAACCACTCAAGATGTTGGTTTGGTGAACTCAAACTTTATTTATTTATATAGCGCCTTTCCTTCGGACGAAACACAAGGCGCTTAACATAAAAGCAAATAAAATACATATTAAAAACACAAAAAAACACAGTGTTTAAAAACTAACGTACACAAAGACACAAAATCCAAGACCGGCATAGAGTTTACTTGAAAATACATTTTTGAGTGAGTGGTTAATCTTTGAAGTTACAACAGATAGTCGTGCCTTCCCTCCACAGGTGGTTCTTCCTGTCTTGGAACAATACGTGAAAAGCCACCACCTGTATTTTGTCTCCACCTGTCTTGGATCGAGTGGCAACAGGAGCTGTGCCACGAAAAAAGAAAAGGAGTTGATTGCGTGGTAATTATTGTCTTAAAACAAAACTTTTGAGTTTTCTTTTTGCATTAACTTCCCATTTTTCTTATTTTATTTATTTACATCCAGCCTCTTTTGTAAGGTGGCAGTTTTTGTAAGACACAGGATCCCCCACATTGGTAAGGATCATAATGGATATAATTTTGATCACATGATTAATTTCTACTCATGAAAAGTGTATTTATATTTTTTCTGAAATTCAACCGACCGTTAAATAGTTCTATTTTTGACTGTATTTGTTTTCTATTGCTGCAGGTGTAATTATTTTCTCCTGTACTAATAGAATTTGAATGAAAGAGAGTCTGTCTGTTTTCCCAGGAGACGAAGCCTCAGCTGTTGCCAGTTGCCTCTGCGTTCTCTCCCAAGCTCTTGATGCCAGGTAGATGGCACTACTGCCACACTGCCTATATCAATGTTCTCACTCTGCCTGAAGTTTTATCAGTGCCCGCATGTCAGAGGGTGACTTGTCTTTTGTGAGTGATTCTAACTGCTGGAAGAATAGTGTTTTTCCTACAGAGACACATGATTCTCAAACTGTTTTGCCTCTTTTTTCACTAGTTTGCTATCAATAAAATGGTTGATCTGAATAGTATAAGTTTGCTATTTCAAATACTGTAGCCTGAATATTTATACTGATTTATCCTGACATCCATGCTTTTTTATCTACCTGAATTCTTTATATTTCCCATCCTAGGACGTTGATGAAGTCTGCCCCAGAGTCCATCCAGAATTCTTTGCTTTTGTTTTTTGAGGCAGCAGCAGCTGATTTGGAGATGACTGTGGAAAAGCTCTCGGAGACATCTGTCTCCATTCCTCAGAGTAGGGGCCAGCTGGCTCGAGGAGTGGCCCAAGCTCTCCACTACACAACTTTCATTCTTCTCCCTACCCTCACTTCCCTCTTCCATCATCTTGCTAACCAAAACTTTGGAGTGGACTTCTTGGGTACGAGTTATTTTTGTGCACACGCCACATTCTTTTCCACATTAAGCTTTCCCTAAATTCCCTCTCCAATCATAGAAAAGTGTTCACAGTGATCTTTTAATTATGATTATGGCATTTTTAGACAAAACCTTTGTCGTTTTCTGCAGGGTGGTAGTAGTCTGTTAGAAGTTCTGGGTGGAACTGTTGACAAGGAGTAAGCCCGCCCCATTTCTCATTATCAGTCTGTTTATGTGCTCACCCTAACGGTACTGATGCCACAAAAATGGCGCTCAGAAGAGGAAGATAAAGGCATACTTGTTTTTTTTTCAATGGTAATTTTTTTTTTCAGCTTCTAGTTCCCAATTATTTAAACACAGAAATACTCAGAAACAGTTACACAAATACAAATATGTCCTTCATCATGAGAAAAGCGCCACAGAACGTTCTAAAAAAAAACACAAAACAACATTTTCATTGGAGTGGGTCTTTAGAATTACTTTTTTCCATGTACTGTATTGTAAAAAAACATGAAAGAGTCACCTCAGTCTAATCTCTGTTCCTGTTTTATGTTTAAATGGTAGATATATCTGTGTAGCGTTTTTTTGAAGGCTTTATTGTCACAGTCCCATTCACCCACACATTCGCACACTGATGGCGACACTGGCCTGAACCTGTAACCATCAATGCAATGTGGAGTTCAGAGTCTTGCCCAAGGAACCAATCAGGGGGGCGAGGCAGGAAGAGGTTGACCATCCTACCGCTACACCATGCTGCTCCAAGAAGGACAAATTCTCAACATTAAGTCTAATATGAAAGGTTTTATCAGAGTATTCTTCCAATCTTATGCAGTTACTTTTTTAAGTCTACTAACGCATTCTCACTCTCAACTCGTCATATATGGACTTGTGGTTCAGGTTCACTTTTGGATGTCTCCAACTTGTCGTCTTTAAACATGCTGGCTGTTCCCATCAAATCAGGGGCCACACCAGCACCGGGATGTGGACTGTACCAGTACTGGTATCCTAGCCTGGTACGGGTTCCGCATCTGGTACCGTGTCCTCAGGGTTGAGGACCCGTGATTTAACGGAAACAGCCAGCATGTCAAGAAACGACGACTTGAAGACACCCAAAAACAACAAGAAGTGATGGGGAGGAGACCTGAATCATACAGTATGAACATATATAAGGAGTCTGGAGTTAGAATGTATAAGCTATGTACACACCAGACATCTGAACTCTGTTCACAAATGAGCAAAACCTGCATTCTTGAGCATGTTTACACTTTTTTTGTTTCTACTTTTTATTAGCACATGTATCTGCAGTTGGATGAAGCTTGGTACAAAACATTGAAGCAACACAAATCTCACGAATCCTGCTTCAGGCTTTTTCTTTAGCAACTCTAATCTGACAAACGAGGGACTTGGTGTCATATAATTCTGACTGGGCCAGAATTTTCAAACGGTTGACGCCTCCATGAATTGAAAGAGACACCATCTGTATGTCGATGGGTCAAAGTTCTACCTGGTTTAACTTTCAACACACATTCAAAAGTCGCATGTTTTGAAGAGGATACTTGGAAGTTTCTCTACTTTATGCAACATCGTCTCTTTCCAGTTGGTGGAATCCAAGTATCCTGTTACAGGATCTTGAACAGCCTCTACTCTTTCAAAAACCCGAGCAGCCTCGAGATCGAAGGGTATGGCTTCCATTATATATTTCAAATCTATTTTTTTTAATCCTTTATTTCAAAGGGCATGCGTTTTAAAAATGTTGCACAAACGGATGTTTTTCCATGCAGACACAGACCAGCAGTGGGGGCTTGTTTAGCAGCTTTGACCGGAGCCTTTCCTGTGTGCTTCCTGGAGCCGTCTCTGAATCATAACAACCAATTTTCCATCTACAACACCATGAGTGCTACTCAGATAAAAGGTAAAACTAATTATCTTTTTTTTTTTTTTTTTTTTTTGCAGTCGTCTATTAAAATCTCAAGTGTTATCTCTGAGCTTTGTTCTGTTAGATCAGGGATTACCAGATCAGGTGGAGGACGCGTGTCCCCTTCTTCCCTCTTTGGAAGAGGCATTGGAGCAGGTGAAGGAGTTGGCATGTGCCGGCGCTGGAGCCCACCACTTCGTCCACGTCGCAGAGATCACGCTGCCGATGTTGTGCAGCTACATTTCGCACTGGTGGAGCTGGGACCCTAAAGAACCTCCATTTTGTAGCTCCGTCGGTCCTCAACACGCAAATGATTTACTCGGCCACATACTCCGCATCCTCTACAACCATGTGGGTGCTAGCCATTGTCACTGGATGAAACAGCTTGCTGGTAAATAAAAGGGATTGCCTCCGTTTCTGCTGGCTAAGGTTACTACAGCTGTCGTCCATTTTCCAGTTTTTTCACAGCGGATCATACGCAGTGCCCCCGTTGAGTCGCTAAAGAGTCACTTCCTCCCGGTGATGGAGAAGCTGAGGAAGAGGGCGGAAGGAATACTGCGGGAGGAAGAGCAGATGAAGGCAGAGTGCTCTTGTACCTCAGAGGGAGAGCTGCTCATACAGGAGAAGTACACAGTGCTGGTTCGAGATCTCTATGCCTTCTATCCTCTCCTCATCCAGTTTGTCGATTACAATCGGTAGGTGGAATCAGAAAAAAAGGAGTCGATTTAAAAGGGTTACACAAAAACAGGGATTCTAAAAAGAAATCCTGTGATGTTAATATGTTTTGTTTGGTCTTGTCTCAGAGCCAGATGGCTGAAAGAGCCGATCCCTGAGGCTGAGCAGCTGTTCGGCATGGTGGCAGAGGTCTTTATATTCTGGGCCAAATCTCATGTGAGAGTGACACACAGTCTTTTACGGCTCGTCAGAAACATACAACACACCATCAATGCTGCCGTATGTTTCAGCATTTTAAATGGGAGGAGCAGAACTACGTCGTCCAAAATGAAATCAACAACTTGACTCTGTTGATGAAGAATGACAAAGCATCAAAGGTGAACTATAAGTCAAATTGTTTATTATTTAAAGAAGCACCTTCATTTATCTTGCTGCTCAGTTTAACCACAGAGAGAAGAGGATGAAGAGGAAGGGGGATCGTTATTCTGCGCACACTTCTCTCATTGTGACTTCCATGAAGAAGCTGGTCCCTGTGGGACTGAGGGTTTGTTTTCCAAGCGACCAGAGCCTTATCGGTCTGGCTAAGAATGGCTTCTCTCAGGTCAGCGAGAAACGGGAGTGATATTAATATGCCGATTCTTCCCTTGTTCATTCATTCATGCTAATTCGATGCAAGACGGTGACAAGCCGTCGGATTCACATTAAACTGTTATTTGTTCTTCACAGAAAAATACTGAAGATGAGATTCGTGACCAACTTTTTAGTGGCCTGTTGCATATTCAGCGAGAGGTAATGGATTAAACTTTTTATCTCTCCGACTGATATTTGGAATTTCAGTTATCCAGGTTATCATAACTCAGATGCTCAAATTCTTTAAAACTTTTTTTTTTCTTTGCCAACTGGTCTAAAGTTCCAGGTTTTAATCATACATGAAGTTCTGTAACAGTAACTAATTCTTGATTAAATTTCTCGATAAATTCTCGCAAATATTTAATAATGTAGTGAGATTTCTACCATTTTTGAGCGGCGTTTCTTCTTCGTTTCTGTCAGTAGCAAATACTAACAGAAAAATGCAACTTCTACTCCAAAAAATGCAATAGTTTCTGCTAGGGATGTCTCGATCCGATCACGTGATCGGAAATCGGCCCGATCACGTGTTTGAAGACTCGATCGGAATCGGGCTCCGTTGTCCGATCAGGATCGGATATTTCATTTATTCTTATTATGATCAGCGCTTTACATTTCAATCTTATTATTCCGGTTAAATCCTCCACTAGAAGTCTGCATGTCAAGAACAGATCACAAAAAGTTATTCCCGGAAAACACAGCAGAAACCGGCAACAGTTCAAGCAGAAGACTGATGTAAAGTTAGCTAGCTAGCCGATCACGGATTCAGACTTCCGGGATCAATAACTCTTTTGAAGATGCTTTACACTGATATCTAGGGCTCGTTTACACTGGAATGGGAACGCGTTTTGCTCTCTGACCCGGTAAGCAAGATATCGGGTACACACCAGGACGTTCCAGAATGATATTGCGTTCACGGTTAAAACGAATGCTGACGGAAAACGATGTAATTCACACGCCACGCCGCTACGCGCGCTGTGAGCCACTCCCACCGGATGGAAAAGAACAATAGGAGAAGTACTGCGCATGCGCGAACTTCCCTATTTCTACCGGTGCAAGGACATAATAATCCAATAATTTCTTGTCTGCTGCTCATGTCTATACACTACCGCTGCCAGCATTTTCTTCCAAAACTCCAACGTAGTCGCGAGTGAATTCAGCATCGCAGCTACCACCAGTGCTATCTCTTGGAAGTTTGCCATACTGTTGCAGTCGCTGTTGTGACGAGCAATTGCTGCGCGCAAGGCTTATATGCGTCCTGGTCATGTGGTCATGACGTAGGGTATGAGCACATCCGCTTTACACCCTGACACCGCTCCTGACCGTACACACTAGAATGGGAGGGCGGTGGGAATGGGAACGTTTCGCAACGCTCCACTCTGGAAGGCGTTCTCCAAAGTTGTCGCTCTGGGGGCCCTAAAACGCCGTTCTGGTCTAAACGAGAGGCCCAAACGATAACCAAGTTGTGCGAAAACGTTGTTATATAAACGAGCCCCTAGTGTCTCTAAACAACAACCTCTAAAGGCATTTCAACAGAAAAAGACAGAGTTTTGTTTCTTTTTAATGTTAAGCTCTTCGTGCTCCAGATAGACAAATGGCTAACCGGCAGCTGCTAACTGCTACGTGCTAGCGCCGTGATTTAACTCCTTAGGACCCGAGCTGTCCTTTGATATGCCTGTTTTATTTATCTGAAAGAGGAATAAAAGTTAAGAAAATTAACTCTTATGATAATAAAACCGAAATGTGATGTCTTAAGAACTTAAAAAGAAGCACATAATCTTAAAAAAAAAAAACAAACAAACAAAAAAAAAACAATAAAATTAAAATTAATAATGACATGAGCTAGTCATAAACACTCATCAAATTTATGCTAAAACACACATAATTTATTTTAAAGAATTCTAAATTAGGACAGGAATCACATTTGGTGAAAAATGTTCAATAACTAAATATATTAAAGTTAAAGTCACTAAACTTTCTCACATGACTAATTATCACTTATATAACAAGAATATATATATCTAGTTTACATTTGCTCTATTTTTACATGTTTATTAAAGCTACTTCACTAAAGTTTTTTATTTAAGTTTCTAATGATAAAATAATGTTAATGAAATATAAATAAGGGACAAGACAAATGTATTTATTCAATTTAACGTTAAATGTATTACGAAAGTATCGGATCGGGACTCTGTATCGGCAAATCCACAAAATCCAATGACTCGGAATCGGATCGGGCCCAAAAAAACCTGATCGGGATATCCCTAGTTTCTGCAGTATAGTTTATCAGAAATTTGTGGGTGGGACCGTCGCCATGGAGAAACCCCGCCCCCCTTTCCCCTCTTTGTTGCTGGGAGCTTTTGGCCCGCTCGGCGTATTTTCTACATCACAAAAAAGCTCATTTTCAAACAGAATTTAATGTCTGCTCCTGATTCTCAACCATGTGAATCAAAAAATATTTTAAAAAAGAAACTTTAGAGTTTCATTTTTCTAATTTTTGTCCTCCTTCATGTAGAAGAATAAGTTGGAAAAAAAAAGTAAAAACAAAATGTTCAGCGAAGTGGGTCTTTAAATAACCCACGACAGGGACTTGTTATTCCTCATGACTCGGGTGACACATGCACTTCTTTGTAGAAAATATATTGGCATCAGTTCCAGATCTCAGTCAGCGAAAATATTTGTTGCTTGTTAATTTTTTTGATTAATGTGTGCACTGTTTTTATTCACAATTAACTGTTTTTGGGTCATTTTTCCATAAACTTCTCACTCTGTTGCTTGAACTAATGAATCTGTTTTGCTGGTGACTGAAGAGAAGAATGACTTTTTAATATGAAATGAAACTAAACCAAAAGCTAAATTCATTCATTCTTTCAAATCCTACAGTGATCGCACTTTTTCCTATTAGACGAATCAATAAATAAAACATTTCCTAACAGCTCTCTATAAATATTATAATTAAATAGTTGGAATTCTTGGAACAAAAGACATGAATGCATTATTTCTGTCTCCCTTCACAGGCATCAATTAGCATGAAGCAGGAGAGCCTTTATGCAGAAGAGCTAACACAGCACGGCGCCGTCAATGACGCACAGAAGATTGTAGACAGGATTCTAGAAATAGCTCGCGTCCTTTATTACCTGGATCAGGTAAGCTGCTCTATTCTATAGAGAACATGAATCAGACTTGGCAGAGATTCCTGCTTTGGCTTGTTGGCTTCTGTAAACACAATGACATTGAGTGAACATGTCGTTGGATTCTGTGCAGGCATTTGTTTGTTTAGTGAAGTGAAGTAAAATCAAGTTAGGAGGTAAATGTTGCCAGGATGGCTTTTCGTTTATGCTGCTCTGCCAACATCATTATCTTTTAATATATTTTCTTACAGTGGATTTTCTTATTTCAATTTATTTTAAGGTGTAATGCTTTACAAAGGTGGGATTACATTAGAAAAAAAATTAGATTTTAACTCTGTGGACTGTTTTTTTTTTTTTTTATTCTTCAGGAAATTAGAGCTACAATAATATTAATTGCGAATAAAGTCAAATTATTGTCAAAAATAAAGTTGTAAGATTCTGGTAAAAATTAGAGAGAATAAACTTTTAGAATTGTTTGAAAAAGTCATTTTCTTCCCGAGAATATAGTTTATAATTTTATCTTTTTGTTGGATTTAGTTTTGTTCTGAAAATGTTCTAAAAATTCTGACTTTCTTTTCATAGTTCTACAAGTTTATTGTAAAATTTACTTTTTTTTTCAGAACTTTGACTTTGTTCTTGTAAAATTATGACCTTTTTTCTTATTACATTTACAACTTTTTTGCATACATTTTTAATTTTTTTCTCATACCTGTATGACCATAAAATTACGACTTTTTCCGTCACTTATCACTATTTTCTTAGAACAAAATCACAACCTTTTTATCATAATTAAGCGACTTTATACTGATAATGTTTTTTTACTTTTTCTCATACTTTGATGACTTTATTCACATAAAATAATGACTTTTTTCATAATTTTTTAATATTCCCGTAAAATTACAACCTTTTTATCATAATTTTACAGCTTTATTCTTGTAAATTTTTGCTAATACTTCTACCACTTTTTGCTTGTGTACGAATTAAGTTATTTTCCTGTAATTGTGGCGTTATTAGTCGATCAAAGATTAAAGGTTAAATTTTTTCTTTCTATTTCTAAAAAGGGTCATAAGGGTACCTGGCATTCGACTGAGCTTAAATTTTGATGTTGTGTTTACAAATATTTAAAGGCATTTTCAATTTTAAATGAAATACTCAAAATGTATTTAAAAATTAATTACAATTTGACTGAAATTAGGCTATTAAGGAATAAAGCACTTTCTTAAAATGTATTTTTATTTAAGCTTTCAATGGGATTGAACAAAAGTTTTCTTTTATTTAGAATTCACAAAGTATTTTTTAATATGTTTAAAAAAAACACAGTACCTTGAAAAAGATACCAAAGTTTTCACTAAGAAAATGTGGGAACCCCCATGTTTGGTCAGACTCTTCTAACTTTATATTACTGGTTCAAATTACCGGAGTTTTTAATGCATTTAAAACACCTTTTTTGATTTTAGGTGGAACACCCTGAAAGACGTAAAAAACCTGCGAGGCAAAAGGTTTTATCCAGACAGAGGAAACGTGCGGTGGTGGCCAGTTTACGGATGACTCCCCTGTACAACCAACCCAGGTAAATATGACAGAGAAATCTAAAAAACATGAGTGTTTTACATCAATTCCCTTTATCTAAGTGACTCAACAAAATGCTGAATGAAATGGTTTTAAAACAGGTTTTTGATGTTATCATTAGCAACAGTTGTGCACAATATTTAATTGCAATTTACTTTCGCCATGATGTTCCTTCACCCTCAATCAGACGGTTAATGATCTTCACATTTCAGCTTTCTATAAGCAAATATAATGATGGTCTTTCGTCATAATCATAACATATATTCTTCCATCATGTTCTTTGTTTTTCCTCTTTTTAACTGTTTTTTTTTGTTTGTTTTTTCTTCCCTCAGGCACCGTGCTGTCAATCTGTTTCTGTACGGATTCAACAAATTGTGGATATCAACGGAGGACCACAAATATGAGGAGATGCTTACAGAGGTTTTGGCTGTGAGTTTACATTGGGCAATAATTTTAGGAATTAGCAGCACTTTGATGCTTCTAACACATTTTGGTGGCATCTCTCTTTAATCTGGAGTCAGTTCCTCTCACAGATTGCAGCTCCTCAAGTTCTGGTCGTAGCACAAATGGGGGAGCATATCACCCCAACCTCAGATCCCCTTCACTGCATTTTCAGTTCAGTGTCTGTTTTAGGAATCTTTTATTTTCTCTTAAATCTTTAAATGAACCACCGCACTTCTCTGAGCTTGTCTCTCCCAACCAGATTGTGTGAATCGGGTCAGGTGATTAGCTTCTCCTGGAAGGTCCAAGAGGAGGCTCCGAGGGGAACAAGAGTTTTCCATCTGGAGCTGTGGAACACATTAACACTGAGCGCTGAGCAGACTTTTCACTGTTCATTGAAAAACAGAAACAAGAAATACTTTTAAATGTGTTTATAATACCATGTGTGTACTGTACAAATATGTTTTACTTTCTTTCTAGTGCTTGTCTGAATATGACATTTTATTTTTCTTTCCTTTTTATTTATTTTTTTAAGATAGATTTTTTTCAGATCATTTTTTTTTTTTATTTGTAAACAGGAACACATTATCATTAAGCGGTCCACATACAGTGCCAAAAGTACTAAAAGATAAATAAATAAAAATACAATAGTAAAAATCTACAGAAAATATTTTTAAAAAATTTAATTAAAGCGGCGAATCGATTAAAAACAAAATTAACTAATTAATCGCAAATCTGGAAAAACTTTAGCACAAGTAATCTACTTTTTTTGTTCCTTTTTTTTAAGTTACAGTATTTGCCAGCCACTTATTATCTGCAAGTAATCATAATAAGAAATATTATATAATCATAGATAATATGAAATCACACAAAAAATTATACATTTTGAAACGTTTAATCCTTTGGAACTGACGGTCTAAAACTCTTTTGTCTACTTTTGAATTTACCTCTGTATTTTCAATTTGAAAGCTTATTTGGTATCATCTTAATCAATAAAACTTCTTCTATGTGACACTACCTTTATTTGATCATTTTTTGATGTTATATTCACACACTAGACATAAAATTATGCAAAAACAGAAAATTCTGTCTGGAAAAATTCCTTTTAGTGTGGAAATCCCAAAAATGTTTAACAAACTGTTTTTACAACAACATATAATTAAAGTTTTAGTTGTAATTTTAAAAAAACAACAAGACTAACGTTTTTCAACAAACTAATCAACATGTTTTCATGAAAAAAAATAAAAAACCCAGTCTTAAGTCACACTAGGCAGCCAAAAAATAAGAATTTCTCACTGATGTCTATTTACCATTTTTACTGTTTTTCCCTTTTTTCCAGCTTATTCCTTTTTTTCCTCATAAACTTTCTTTATTATGCTTATGAAAAACAATCAAACAAACAATAAAACAACTTTTTGGGGAGAAGTTTGATCCATCTAGATTTCAGGTCGGCTGCTCACAGGTGAGGGCGCGTCTGTCCTCTCGTAACTGTCATCAGTGGGCGGGACTTTCACGGAGAACCATAGAGTTTCCTCAAGTTTTAGACGACACCGATGTTTGTTATTGTGTAAAAGAAGGCAAATCTTCCAGTGTTTCCAGGTACTGGATCTACATCAAATGCCATTAAACTTGTATGGACAAAATAAGAGTGTTTTTAGACAAGACGGATTAAGAAAAAATATCTTATTTTCAACTGTGGTGAAAGGCAAAGCCTTATGAGAAATAACAGTCACAAACAGAAACCATTAAGATGAAAATAGTACTAATACAAGACAATCATTAAAATCATAAAACTAAGTTACTGCAACATTTTTCTTTAGGATGATCCTTTTCAATATTTTTTTTTTTAAATGTGGTTATTTTTTGCTAATTATGCCCATTTAATTCCAATTTTAAATGAAGGATTTGAACAAAAGTTTCCTATGATGGTTTTTTTCTTATCATTATTATTATTATCTTTCATCTATTTGGATCAAAAGTTGATCTCATAAATAAATAAATACAATCTTATTCTCGATTTTTAGAATCATCCAGAACTGTTTTTTTAAGTCGGCTGCAGGCCTGTGTCTTATAATATTTACTGCCGCACATTAGCTGTTTTTTTTCCTCTGTCTCTGGAGTGCAGAAGGGAGGAGCCATGGAAGCGTGCGAAGGTGACAGAGGGAAAATAAAGGATAGGGAGGAAGGTGCGAGGCCAATCGATTCCCTCCTCCAACTCATTACACTCTTCAGTCGAAGTGCCCTGATGAACAGCAGGTGTGTGGGTTCAATAGAAAAAGACCACAAAAAAAAAAATCCTCAGGTCTTTTGCTTTTCATATTTCATACAGTTTTACAAAGTTTATAACTTTTACAGCATTCTCCAAATCCTGCTGAAATTGGAAAAACAATCTCAATACTGTATAATTGAAACCGTAATTGGGGAATAAACACTTTTAGTCAATTTCTGCATTTATAAAAATATCTGATTCATAATTTTTGTGTTTCTTTATGCATAATTTAAGCTATCGTTCATATTTAATTCATTAAATACCAGAATTATTTTATTTTTCTTACTTTCTTGAAGCTTCAGAGTAGAAAAATAACTACTTTTTGCTCTAATATATAATTTTGCTTTGCTCCTGCAGGCATGGAAGTGACCGTCTCTTTAAGGCTTACACAGATATCATGGCTAAGGTAATTTTGGTGTTTTTCTAAGAATTCATCATCGATGACAGAACAAAAATTAATTTGGAATCAGTCTAGTGGTTTTTATCAAGGATAGTCACTAAAACACACTGATTGCTAATTTTGTAATCTTTATTTTTCTGTCAAGAATGAAAAAAAATGTTTACATTTGATGGTTTATATATATTTCCTACCTGGAAGTAGTAGAAATGATCATTATAGGGGACAAAAGCTTATCTAGACAATAGCTGACAGCTCGTTACCACTCTGCAGTAACAATAATAAATTACTTTGCAGAGACATAATCCATATGTATTATTTTTTTATTAATAATTCAGTCTTAAGGGGGCTTCTAAAGATACACTCGAGCATTGCATCATCGAGTGGGATTTTAATTTTACTTTGATGTCTTGGTTCATTTCACTGAAAAGACAAACTGAAAGGTAAAACGAGTGGGTGTACATTTGTAAATATTTTATTTGGCTTATGTTGGCTCACTTTATTTTTTTCCTTTCTTTTTGCATCATCACTCTTCCCCTCATTCCTCATCAACCTGGGTATCCTAGAGCTGCTGCAGAGACGGTGACAACGAAGACGAGCCGGACGTTGAATGCTTTGAAGTAAGTAAACGGAGAATGCTTCAGCTGGAAATTATTCAAGTCTTTATACTCTACATGTGTTCTGCAAAGAAAACAATGGGATTTTTCTGTTGACACAATAGTTTTCTGTCTTTTTAATGCCGTGTCACACATTCTTTTGTGTACTTTTGGTCTTTTGCGATACTTAAAGTGTTTCTTGCGTCCATTTGTGCAGATGTCCATTTAGGCTGATGTATTTTTACATGAATTTGATTATGAGTTATTTTTGGTCACACTTTGTATAGTTTTTGCAAAGTTTATACAAAATTATGATGTAAATCTTAGGAAATTGTACGTGATTTTTGCGAGATATAAATGCAAATTTGTGGCTTTCCACAAGCCTTTCACTATGAAGAGAAAATAGACGCACATAATTCATAATTTACGTTTCGTACATAACAGGATTTGAATAGAATAGAATTACTATAGTCACTTTCACATGTACAACTAAATTTAAAAGTGCTCACTGGTCAGTGCCTGATTCCTACTGTTTCTAAATCATAAAGTGCATTTTGTTACATAGCAGCATTGAGAAATGTTGATTGCAGTTGGATAAAAACTGTTTTTGAGTCCGTTTGTCCTTGCGTTGGATTGTCTGTAACGTCCACCTGATGTTTGTGTGTGCGTATTTTTAATTGACCATGAGTACAAAAATTACCAAATTGAAAGAAAATAAAAATTAAATTACTCATACACATTAGACTAATGCTTATTTGGACTTTTTTTTAACTTATCAGGGCATCAGTTTAAGAAAGTGGGAAAAGGTCAAGTTTCACCAGATAATATTCACAACATAAGCTCAAAGGAACTCTGATGACCCAGCATTCTAGCAGCATTTAAATGCATCACTTAAGGATAAATCTAGAAGACACGAAAAGAGCATCAGATTTGTGTGTACTTAATTTGTTTCAAGTTGTTATAATTTTAATTTGTGCATGTGTAAATTGTATTTTGTATTATTTTGAATTTTGGAATTTTTGTACTTAAGCATAAAATGTATTATATGAGTTACAAATCAAGAATTACGCACAGTTCCAGAATACACACATACAAATCCAAGTTACAAACAAATCAAGAATTATGCATGCACAAGTTGGGTTTCTAGTCATATTCCATGTAAGGCAAACAGACTTTTCATGCATGTACCACTGATGTATACAGTCTTTATTGCACATACTGCTCACATATCTTATTAAAATAATTTGCGTAAATCATCCATAGTGGTGCTGCGACACTTGCAGTCTTTAGTTAGATGCCTTCAGGTCCATGCTTAGTGAATGAATGGGAAACATTTAAAATTCAGTCAGAGATTTGTTAAATTACTGCTAAAAATAAATCCCAATAAAGTGTTAATAGACTACCAACAGTCTGAAGTGTATGTGTTGTTGAGCAGGGGTCCCCAAGCGTTATCAAATGCGGGCCACACAACTGTTTTCTTCTCTGATGGGGGGCCAGGGTCGGTTTTGAGGTGTCACAATCACTGCCTTAACGTAAAGATATAGTTTTCCAGAAAGAAACATAACATGAAATTTTAAATGATTAATTTCTAAATAAAACATTTTAAAAACTAGATATAAAGTATTACTTGCGATAGATTAATAGCTGAAGATGCTTAACCTGATAACCGAAAATACAGAGGTTGATAGTTAGCTAAAATATTAGCGAAATGCCAAGTTAGCCAAAAAAAAAAAAAAAAACTCAAAAAATTATAAATTTGCCAAAACAGCTAGCATGTAGCTGAAATATTATCTAAACTTCAAAATAGTCTAAAAAACTGAAAAAAGCCTAAATTAGTCATAACAGGAAAATTAGCTAAATGCCAAATAAGCCTAAAAAAAAGGATAAATGTATAATTTAGACAAGATGACTCGCATAAAACTAAAATATTAGCTAAACTCCAAATTAGCTTAAAAAATGGAAAAAAAAATCCCCAAATCAGCCAAACAGCTAGCATGTAGCTGAAACATAGGCTAAATATAGAATTAGCCCAAAAAGCTGGAAAAATGTCTAATTTTACCAAAACAGTTTGGGGACCCTTGCTGTTGAGAAATGATTTAAGTTTGTGATAAATCTAAAAATATGTATTGTTTATGTCAGGAGAAGGAGATGAAGAAACAGAAGCTGCTTTATCAACAGAACAGGCTGCATTGTCGTGGAGCTGCTGAAATGGTTCTGCAGTCCATCAGTGCAAGCAACGGTGAGAAATACTCAAGTAAATCTGCCTCATCAAAGTTTCAAGCTTCTTTTTTTCAGATTTTGAACTCTTGCCTGTGATGCTTTAAACACAAAATCTTTAACATGCTGTGACTTTTCAACTGTTAACACGCTCAATGTAATTGATTGTAAAGCGGCGTGAGCTTTTTTCCTTCAGAATCCACTGAAGGATCGTGCCGACAATTGGAAAATTTTAAAGACTGACTTTCATAGTTTTTGTTTGACTTCACTCTTTGCATAATCTACAGTATGAATAGGGATATTACAAATTATTTAATGATTCGATACATATTTGTGGTTGACGATTCGATTTATCGTTGGTTCATCTTGAACAATCCAAATGTTATTCTCCAAGATTGATTATTAGTCAATTTATTTAATTTTGAAATGATTTTATGAAGGTATAAATTCTATTTGAATAACAACTTGGCTCAGTCAGAACACTCTAAATAGATCTTAGGGATATGAATCAATTTATTGATTGATTGTAACAGCCTATAGATATCTCTCTCTGTTGTTTTTGATCAACTTTAGGAACTATGGGCTCCATGGTTGCATCTACTCTCAAACTGGGCATTGCTCTTCTTAATGGGGGAAATGCTGCAGTTCAACAGGTAAAATAAAAGGTTACATGAAAACAGTGCTGGATGATATGAATCTTTATTATAATATCCGGAAATGGTTTTATTCATTTTGAGCGATAAAGACAAAGTTTTTTTTATCCACTGCAACTTAAAGTCTGGTCAGTGAAAAATATTCTCTGACTTTAAGCTGGTCCGCGACAACGCGGAACAGCTCGTTAGCACTAGTTTCTTGCTATGCTAGATCGCGGTCACCAAATTAACACTTCTTATTGAACTTTCTGTTGCTATTAGAAGTTCAGCGAGTTTGTCTTCCCATTTTGAATGAGTCCCGTTAAAATACGTCCCGCTGCTTCATCAGCTAAAACTAAATGTTATACAGAGCTGATTCGCTGAGTGCAGGGGTGTTGGACCCTTCAAAATAAAAGCCTTTTATGGTGATATATATCGTTAAAATCTTATCGCCCAGTTTGACATGAAAGGATATCATATTTTTTTGTAAATGGATTTTTGTAGGAATTGAACTCTTTTTGGATGATTTAGTGAATCAGAATTATGTCTGATGAACCTCATAATCTTTTTCTAAATTTGACAATTTTCATTTTTAATTTACAACTCTTGAGTCAGATAACACCCTGAACTTTATTTTTTATTGACTTTAATTTTGCTATCAATGCTGCTCAGATCTTTAGAGTTATTAGGTTTAAACATGTGATGCCTATAATTTTATTGTTCTGATTTTTCTCATATAAACTAATACGATTAAGAGACTTTAATAATAGACAATCATAATGTTTATGAGTATTTATCAGATCTTGTCTCTGATAATTGCAGAAAATGCTGAAATATCTGAGGGAGAAGCGAGATGTTTGCTTCTTCCAGAGCGTGTCCAGACTGATGAGATCATGCAGGTGAGTGAAGCTAAAGGTTAACAGTTGACTTTTTTTTTTTTTTAAACTACCACACTTTAGTTCTTGGTTTGATTGAATAAAATGAGTAAAAATGGTTTAACTAATCCCCTTTTGTGTTTGTGCATGCCTTTTTGGAATCCAGTGTTTTGGATTTGAACGCCTTTGAAAGGCAGAAGAAAGCAGAGGGATTAGGCATGACCACGGCTGAGAGCTCAGGTACGGCATTCAAGCAGAAAGAAAAATAACAATGTGTTACACTTGATTCGTGTCACAGCAGATGAACAAACATAAAAAATATGCACAGTCTCAGTTTAAATTTTCCTTCTTTAATATCATCAGCACACGGTTTTCTCCAGCTTTTGCTGCCAGGATCAGCTTAATATTTCACATTTTTTTCCCCAGTGTTCTCATATATACAATTTTGTGTCATATTACTATAACTTATTCACTTTTTAGTTTGACTTTTTGCTTCTCCCTTCTCTCTTTTTCCCAGAAGGCAAAGTGATGCCTGACAAAGACTTAACTTGTGACTTGTTCCGTTTCCTGCAGCTGCTCTGTGAAGGCCATAACGCAGGTTCTTTCCATTTACACATCGTTGTTCTCTAAATACTATAAAAATGGTTTATGACTGTATTTGTATTTTACAGTGTACTGTTTTTTATGTTATATTTTATATAACATTTTAGACTTTCAGGATTACTTAAGAACACAGACTGGGAACAACACCACTGTCAACATCATTATATCTACTGTGGACTATTTGCTAAGAGTTCAGGTAACTTTTTTCATTAAAGAAATAAAATTATTATTGTTAGTTCTTAAAGACCCATTCCACTGAAAATAATTTTTTTTGGCCACAAAATTACATTTTGGTGTTTTTAAGTGTTCTTGGGGAATATTTCTCATTATGAAGGACATATATTAAGGAAATTAAGCTTAAAATTGGATTTCTGAGTATTTCTTTATTCAAATCTTAGTGAATAGGGGCAGACGATTTAAAAGAAACAGCTGTTTAAATTCTATTTGTGATGTAGAAAATGCAGTGGGTGGGACACAAGGGAAGGGGGGGGCGGGGTTGATCAGCACCAGTTACCCCACCCACAACTCAAAAATCAAACAATCATAATTAAAAAAAACATTGGGAACACTTTAAAAAAGATTAAAGGATAATAGATCTTTTTCACAATGACGTCAGACAAAATGGCAACATTGCCACAAGTTTGTCAAGTTACTTCCGGTTTACAGGTCTAGACAGGCAAAGCTGATGACTGAATGCTGTTTAACACAATTTTACGTAAATAATAAAACGTAACGTTACAAATTTGAACGCAAATTCGAACAATATTTATTTTATAAATGTCCTACCTGTTTTCATTTTCCTCACTTTGATCGTTCACTAATCAAAATACAAAACCTTTCAATTTTGGAGGTTCTCTTGAAAATATCAAGTTTTCATTGGAGCAGATATAATTCTATTTCGGCTATTTAGTGCAATCAAACACAAAAGCTGATAGAAATTCATGTTGGTCACTTGTAGGACATGTAGGAAAATTGCACATTGCTGCATGTCTGCATGCACTTTAATTGCTTCTAAGGGTAAATGTAGTTGTTGTTTTGCAAGGTATTTTCGTGGATAATTGTAAAAACAGAAATGGTTTGGCCCAGTGAATATTTTATGTGTACCTATTTAGCCACATTTTTTTCAACTTTCAAAATAAGAGCAGCCAAGAAAAAAGTTCAGCTCTGATCGGACGTATTTAGAAAATTACACAGAAATAGTCACTTTCAAATTGTTGGCAACAGTTTCCAATTAATTTGATCCTTTATTACTTTTATTTTCCTGCAGATCGGACACGGTTATGAGCAAAAGCAAATGGAGAAACGTCAAAGCCACAGCAAGGCAATCGCGGTACAAAAACTTAGCAGCAGTCATTAGTTTTACTTTTATATAAAGAAATTGTCTTATTTTTGTTCTGTTTACAATAATTTTGTGAGCACAGAGTATTTAGGCAACTTTTAACAGGACAGAAAAGATCTTTTGTGGCTCTACGTCTCATACTCAAAGCTATTGCTAGCATTAGCGTTAGCATCCATAAAACCTAAGAATAAAACTTTAATTACCTCAATAACCCAACAAGCAGTATTCAGTTAAGTACTTTTAACCTTCGTCTAACTTTGACCAGTGTGTAAGAGAAAAAAATGATCTTTGATTTTTTAACATAATCCTTTTTTGGGGAAGCACCTGTGCAGATTTGTATTTTGATTAGTGAACAATCTAAGAGAGGAAAAAAATACAGTTTGGTAGGACATTTATATAAGTAAATATTGTTGGATTTTTTTGTTACAGGAGGTAAGACTACCTTTTATTATTTATGCAAAATTGTGTTAAACATTTCTCAGTTCTCTGCTGTGCCCAGTCTATACCATAAACTGTAAATCACTTAACACACTGACGACTATTTTGTCTGATGTCATGTGAAAGTGGTTGAAATTGCTATGAATAATATACATTTCAAGTGTCCGACACCACCTATTTAGTCAGTTTATTCTTGCTTTCAAACACAAATATTGTTCATTTTTCATTATAGGAGTCAATCAGTGACTTCTACTGGTACTATTCAGGGAAGGATGTTGTTGATTATGAAGGTCAACGCAACTTCTCCAAGGCCATGGAAGTGGCAAAGCAGGTCTTCAACACACTTACCGAGTACATACAGGTCAGTCGGTCTCCATTATTGTTTGTTTGATTAAGTGGGTTCTCTGTAATTACTTTGCTTTTAACAGAAACCTAATAACAACCAGAGGTACAGAATATTAACACTTTTATGATAACTACACCAATTATAGTTATGTGAGCTGCAGTAATCAAGACTAAGAATCCAAGATGGACTGAATGATGGGTCAACTAAAGGTGGAAATAGTGAAATATTTTCAAAATAAGATCTTTTATGATCCACTTGAAATATATTCTTTAATGTAAAGTGACTGCACCCTGCTGTAGCTTAACTCTACAGCTACATGTTTTCATTCAGGGTCCATGCACCGGAAATCAACAGAGTTTGGCTCACAGCCGTCTTTGGGACGCTGTGGTGGGATTTCTTCATGTCTTTGCTCACCTGCAGATGAAGCTTTCTCAGGTAGAACACTTTTCTTCTGAAACAAATCAATAGTTAAACTATTACACTGCAGTGGATAAATGCGCTTTAGGGTTTGTACCTCAGTACTTGTTATTAAATATGATTCATAATATTCTCCAGTTTGATGTGAGGCGTGTAATTTTAATAAATGTTATCTGGGAACTTGTTGTCTTTAATAGGATTCAAGACAGAGTGAACTGCTGAAAGAACTCATGGATTTACAGAAAGACATGGTCGTGTTTCTGCTTTCTATGTTGGAAGGTAAATGCTGCTGTTATTTCAATTTATGATAAGTAATAAGACATCTGTATAGAAATAGTAAAAATATGAAAAAAAAAATAAAAAAATGTAGATGGTTGACTATTTATTTAAAGCCTGCAGGGAAATGTTATTTACCATTTCAAAGCTACAAGCCTTGTATGTAAAATAAAAAAATGTTCCAAGTTATCAGTTAGTTTGCTTATTAGAACGAATGTATTATTACTTTTTTCAGCAAAATAGATTTTTTTGTTGTTGTGGAAATAAATATAATTTATTTAATCACAGAAAAAAGAGGATTTGACAATTATTTTTATATTTATTTGTGTAAAAACCAAAGAAAATACAATTAATAATAACAATATTATTTGGTTCCAGTGCCAAAGTGGTTCTTTAGTTTCGGTTCCTAATCGGTGCCAATTTTGGTATTTCAGTAATAAAAAAATTAACACATTTTTCATTTCCCAGTTGACACATGGTTATGACCTTCGCGTCAAAAATGGCGTTTTGGGTGTCGTCGTTCTTTGACGTGCTGGCTGTTCCTATTAAATAATAATTAAACTGCTGTGTGAGTATCTTCAAACCTGCTGTGAATGCAGCCAGACATTCGAGCGCCACTTGTGCTCGCTCCGTCAGCAGTCTTGTATGAGCCCGCCCACTAGCGCAGGTAAGGCAGAAGGATTGGCTAGAACTTTAAAGTGCTGAACAGAGTAGAAGT
Source organism: Oryzias javanicus (assembly GCA_003999625.1). Classification (NCBI taxonomy): domain Eukaryota; kingdom Metazoa; phylum Chordata; class Actinopteri; order Beloniformes; family Adrianichthyidae; genus Oryzias; species Oryzias javanicus. The sequence goes on from CM012451.1 coordinate 18,944,186, forward strand.
GATTGACATGTCCTAAGAGAAATAGATCTTCAATTAAACTAAGAATTGACACGAAGAACCGATTGCAGCAGCTTCTTTTGGTTTAAGTAGAACCGCATAAATCAGAATTTTGATGCCCAACCCAACTAATGGGTTCATTTTGTGGGGAAATTCTGTCACAAAATGCAAACAACAAGACTACATGAACATTTCAGGATTTATTATAATGAATTGTATTATTTTCTGATTAGCAACGGCTGTGAATGTTCCTGTTGTCTTTGAAGTATCATCAATCTCTATATCAAAAATCCTATTTGCCTTAATGCTAACAATTTTCCTGGAGACACTCACCCCTTTCTGTCTTTACTCAATAATCCACGTTCATCTTTGCACCTCAACCATGAAATTGTGTCTTGTTTGATGTTTTCAGTGACCAGATCAACAGGTAGAGTATTAATCCAAAGCGATCGTTGTTGTTCTGTTGCAGCGCAGTGGTTTTCTGACTGCAACCAGACTTTAGCGGAGATAAGAGACGGGAGCTGCGGGGATCACGAATGCGGCTCTCTCTGAACTTATTTGTTTTCTAGGAGACAATAATGAAGGTCGCCTATATTTCCCTCCATCTCAGATTAATGCGAGCAGCCTTCAAACTCAGTCACAGAGACACAGAAACAATTGAAGCGGCTGTCATGCAGACACACTCCGCCGATTAAGTAACACCTCAGACAAGCTCAGAATCACATGTTTGACAGCCGGCGTCCATTAAATTTCCCATGCGGTGAAAAAGGGATGGACCACCCGGTTCGGGGAGCTTTGATTTAATAGGAACAGCCAACATGTTAAAAAACAACTACACACAAATTGTCAATTTTTGACACAGAGGTCTTAATCACGTATCAATATTGAATTGGTAAGATGTAGGCATTATTTTTACTACTGAACTACCGAAATTGGCACCGATTAGGAACCAAAACCAAAGAACCGCTTAGGCACTGGAACTGCATAAAACCCAATCTGTGCCCAATCCTTTTGGAGACTAGCGTCTATTAGAGATCGGCCACTATTGGAAGATATACGGTAAGTGGAGATCAGTAACAATAAATACTTTTAGTATCACTGCCTTACAACTATTAGTAGTATTGCAGTTTAAATGACTCAGTAACTTTCTTTGATATGAATTTATTTTATACACTATATGCTTTATTCTAAGTTACAGTTTTTAAATTAATTTTTTTTAATCCTGTCTGCAGGGAATGTCATCAACGGAACTATTGGGAAGCAAATGGTAGACATGTTGGTGGAGTCGTCTGGAAATGTGGAGATGATTCTTAACTTTTTCAACATGTTCCTCAAACTTAAAGACCTCACATCTTCAGAGCTTTTTCAGGAATATGACCCCGACCTCAAAGGCAACATTTCCAAAAAAGACTTCCACAAAGTCATGGAGCACTGCAACCATTTTTCCCAAGCGGAGATTCACTTCTTGCTCTCGTGCATGGAGACCAACGAGAGCGAAATTGTGGATTATGCGGATTTTGTTGATCGATTCCATGAGCCTGCAAAAGACATTGGCTTCAGCATCACAGTGCTTCTCACTAATTTGTCTGAGCACATGCCCAAAGAGCCGAGACTGAAGACTTTTTTGGAACTGGCAGAGTGTGTCTTGACTTACTTCCAGCCCTGTCTTGGACGCATCGAGATCCTTGGCAGCGGGAAGCGCTTTGAACGCATCTACTTCGAGATCAGCGATTACAGTCGCACACAATGGGAGAAACCCCAGGTCAAAGAGTCTAAAAGGCAGTTCATTTTTGATGTGGTAAACGAAGGAGGGGAGATGGAGAAAATGGAGATGTTTGTCAATTTCTGTGAGGATACCATCTTTGAAATGCAGCTCGCTGCCCAAATCTCTGGCTCTACTGCCGGAGAGAAATGTCCCGGAGCAGAAGGAGAGGACAGAAAACGTGGAGATAATGAAGTCCTGGAGAGTAAAAGAACGAGTCTGGTGGATCAGGGGTGGCTGTTCCTGTCATCCCTGCTTTCAGTCAAAAAGACCTTGATGAAAATGTCACTGAAGGATGTCTTTATATCAGCTTTTCTGCTCTTTCGATTGATTTGCTTGACTCAGATCCAGTGCGTTGACTTCGTCATCCGCAGCATTCTGTATGTACTCTACGTTGCTTTTGTCAGTGGCGGGCTCATAGAAAAAGCAAAAAAGATGAGGATGTCGGATTTGCTTGGCGGTCTCCTTGAACCAACTCTTGATGAGGTCACGGAGGGGCCAAGTGGTGTGAATCGACTCAGGAAGTACTCTGCCAGTTTCTTGTGCCCGACAGAATTGAGTGAGATTGGCCAGATGGCGGCTTTGACCTCTCCCAGAGAGGTGGATGCACTCTCCGACATATTTGGCCTGAAACTAAAAAAAGAGGGAGGCCAATACCGACTCGTATCGAAGGACCTCTCGGCGAGTCTGACTGACCTGTTCCAAACAGCCTCCAGAACAACTGTCACCACTGAAATCTTTGAGACGCATCACAGTGTGGTATGCGTTCTGTGTTTGTTTGTTGGACAGTTTGTTCACTGCTCTTCTTACACACGGAGAGTTTTTGTTTGTGTTTTTCTGTTTGCCATAATTGGAGCTGTTTGCTTTTACAGCTCTGAAATCGGACTTGTTTGCTTTATCTGATTTTGCAGTTCAGGGAACAAGTGGACACAGACGAAACAGATGAGAAAGTGATCGAATTAAAACACACAGAGTGAGTATATTCTCATAAAAATACATTCAATTTACAAAATTAAAGTATAGATATAAGTTTAACTACATATTTCACAAAAAACAGTTTTTCCTGTCACATCCATGTTTGTTTATCTCCTTCTTTGCAGAAATGAGAAATCTGAGGAGAACGCTGAAAGCATCAAAGCAGGGGCAAACTGGAGAAATAAGCGACGCTCTAGCAGGTCAAAGGACTCACACGGCCAACATTTCGCTCTCTGGGAGGCGATCAGCTCACATAACAAGAGCCTGCTGGTATTAGGAACCCCTTTGATGAGGATCGCTAATCAAATAAAGTTTGGTTTTCTTGCAAAAAATACAAACAAAACCTGAACGTTTGTCCTTTTTTTTCTCCTGTAGAGCTTTTTTGCAAGAAACTTTTATAACATGCGCTTCCTGGCTCTGTTTGTCACCTTTGCCATAAACTTTATTCTTCTATTTTACAAGGTAAGAGCTGGGACAGAGAATTTGAGATGAAACTGTTAAATGGGGTTTTTGTTTAATGAATTTATAATCTTTGGTAGCACTTTATAATGAGATTCCTTAATAAGCTTTATTAACACATTAACAAATATTATTAATGTGTTTATAAGGTGTTAGTAAGACATTTATTAGCCAAATAAGGTTTATTAACAAACTTAGTAAGATAATAATATGTAAAGGTCTATAAAGGTCATATTAATAAGATACTTACAAGCTTAACAAATATATTAACTATCTTTGTCAACATTACATTTAGCATTTTGCAGCATCTCTTTTTACCAATACAAGTGTTACTGTTCAAATTACTTCATATAAATTGGCAAACATATTATTTACTTATTAATTTTTATTTTGTAGTCACTTATAAGTAGTAAAAACCTACATAATATGATTAATATTGGATCCAATCATAATTACAACATCCAAAAACAAAAAATTAAAATCTTTTATACCATGGTCCGGGTGAATACTCAATTCTGATTGGCTGCTGGGTGTGGATTAAAATTGATTATTCCGTCAACAGCAAGCTAACAAGTCAAGAGAGAATTTTGAAAAAGACTTAAAAAAGAAAAAAAAAAGCAGTACGACAAACTTTACATGAAAAAATCAAAAGGCAAAGAGCAAGTTAAACATTTGTTGCAGTACTTCCTAAAAAATAGAAACAGTCAAAATGTTATAAAGATAAAGTTGAAGAATTATAAGAAAAAAGTCAAAATTTACAAAAAAGTCATAAAAATTAGGATAAAATCAAAATCAAAACAAAGTTGTACAATTTTGAGAAAAAAGTTGTAATTAGACAAAGAAATATCAAAGACAATTAAACATTATCTTTTAAACTTATGTTGCAAACAATTCAGAGTAATGGGTCAAAGTAACAGCTCTACATAAATATATATATATATATATATATATATATATATATATATATATACACATTTTTTTTATAAATGTACAACTTTACTTTCAAGAACTTACAGCTTTATTTAAAAGAAATTACAACTTTTTAAGTCATACATGTATGATTTTGTTCTTGTAAAATGTTGACTTTTTTTCTAATAACTTTACGATTCATGTACATTTATTTTCTTTAATGTTGGTCCTAATAGTCCATTGTAAGAAAAGGGACAAAACGGGAGCAAAAAAACGAGGGTTGATCTTTATTATTATTTTTTCTTTCTTTTTAATTGATGCCACTCCATTGTGAAGTTTTTTGTTTCATCACTTTAAGTATTTTTGCTTCTTTTGCCTTCTTTATTAAAACCCGACTAAAATGATTAATACAACCACTATAGAGGCCCCCATGTCACTATTTGCCCAGGCCCCCAAATTGCTAAGTCCGCCACTGTTATAAAGGGATAATCCGCAGTGATTATGCACATCAAAAACACATTGGTGGTCACATAATCCAAATGTTCTTTGTCACTCACAGGCTTCTTCAAAACACATTTTTGCTTCATCTTCTAAACAAAAACAAGCGGTTAGAAGTGAATGTTCTCTCTGAACTGATGCTAAATTTAACCTATTGTTAGAAATACCATATACATCAAGGTCGGTGCTACCGTCCATGTATCAAATAGTTCAGTTTATGTCAAAAAGCGATCTAAACCGAAAAAATAACTAAATGACTAAAAATCGAGTGACTATTTATTTCTTTTGTTGGTGACCATGGTATTAGCAGGATAACGCCCTTCGAAGTGTGCATTATCAGAAATTAACGTACTTCGCGGAAGCAACTACCCTCCGCGATTTCTGATAATGCGCACTTCTTTGGGCATTATCCCTTATATATTTCTACATCCCACAAAATCATTAGTCACATCTCTAAACATATTTTGTAGTGCAGATGTTAACAAAATAAATATTGTTTTTAATATGAATCGGTTGCCAGTTTTTAAAATTGTTTTCTTCTTGGGTTTGGCTTTACCACAGGTGGCCTCCTTGCCTGCATCCACAGAGGAGGAGGTTCTGATCACATCTGTCGACAGTGAACACCTGGACTCGGTCATGGAGGAGGACAGCGGGGGTAGAGATTACTTTGTGCTGGAAGAGAGCAGTGGATGGATGGAGCCTTCTCTTCATCTGCTCGCTATCGCACACACTGTCATCTCCTTCTGTTGTATCATTGGGTACTACTATCTCAAGGTACACTAACGCTCTTTTACACGTGTACTTGTTAATCTTGTAAATATTTCTATGTGACCAGTTTGTTGGTTGACTGTTTTGACTGAAAGGTTCCTCTGGCGATCTTCAAGCGTGAAAAGGAAGTGGCTCGCAAGTTGGAGTTTGACGGTCTTTATGTGACAAAACAACCTTCAGAGGAGGACATTAAAGGCCAGTGGGACAGACTGGTCATTAATACACCGTATGTTCTTGGCTCCACCAATTCGTTTTATACACAACATCCGGCATGATTGCAAAAATATTTTTACTAGTTATCATGAAATCATAAAATTATTATTTGTTTTGCATGTTTTATCATAAAGTCCCCCACTAGCATTCACCATGTACTTTTTTTATTTTGTTTAGATCATTTCCAAGTAATTACTGGGATAAATTTGTGAAAAGAAAGGTGAGGACTTCCATGGGCCGTTGCCTTGATTATGCACAGAAAATGTTTTATTCCATTTCAGTAATGCGTGAGTGTATTTAGAATTGGCTGTATATTTCACGTAGTGACACTACATCAGGAAATAACTGCATTTTCATTTTAAATTCCATCCATGTACTTTTGGTCTATGCATCATTTGTGTTTAGCAGGTAAAAATAAAATGATAAACTTCATCGAGAAACTTGTTTAGTTCTTTTTTATGTTTCAAAGCCCAGCCACTCAAAAAATGTTAAATTATTCTGAAGCAATTTTTAGAAAAACACTGTTTTAAAACATTAAAATGCTTGAAATTAGGGCTTATTTTTAAAGTAGTCATTTGTGGTCTAAAACACTGTTTTGCTTATACTTTCTTCTTCTTCTGGAATAAGGTGTAATGCTATAGTGCAGTCGCCACCTAGTGGCCAAACTGTAACGCCCTCCAGGAGAAGCAGAACAATTGTTCTCCGTTTGAGAATCCATGTAAGGCTGTATGGTGTTAACAATCTAATTATTATTTCACTAATAACTTTTTATGTATGTGAACTGTAATGTTTTTCTAAACAAATGTGTAAACTCAAAATTAAATTGAACCGAAATGAGTGGATCTAAAGAATCGAAGAAAAGCGGAATCCAATCAATCCAGGCTCGAGTGAATCGAACTGATTCTGGAAATTTTTGTTGACACCCAGCCCTACTCGAGATACGGCAGATATTTATTTATATCTATCATGGGACAACAATGCCGAAATACAGTTTTGACGCAATGAAAAGTAGTCGGTGTCCATCGTGTTTAGCAGTGTAAAGTTTTTTTTCTGCAAAATAAATCATAATAGCCCACGTAGATTAAGCGCATAGGGGGGAAAATCAAGCTCTAACCTTACCAGAACATATTTTTTCTGATTATTTTCAATCAATTTTGTAAATTTAACCTCAAAAATGTATTTTTTTTGTTGTAAATTAACACCGTCTTATCAATTAAACTTTCATGTTCTGAGAAAACGACATTGTCTTCTTGTCCTGTCAGGTGATGGATAAGTACGGGGACCTCTGTGGCTCGGAGAAGATCAGTGAACTTTTAGGTCTGGACACGGCGGCTTTAGACTTCAGCTCTGATAGAAACGACAGGACGAGGCTCAAGAAAGACGGCGCCTGGACTGTTTTGTGAGTGTGCAACGACTGAGAAATGCTTCCAACTTGTCAGTCAGATCGTCACTTTAAATTCCCTTAATCTTCTTAAACTGCAAAACGTAGCAAACAGATGTTAAAAATAAAACATAATATTAGTGTAAAATCATGTTTGTTGATGCTGTTTCAGCACTAAATGGAAGAAACATTTGTCACAAACTGCTGCACTTGCATTAGCATACAGACAGCCTGGTATCGATATGAAAACACCACCCAAATAAGGAAATCAATGCTGCCCTTTGTGTTGTGTGTTATTCCGTAGAGGAGAATGGAACTCCTGATTTGGCCTATCCAGTATAGATTAACACTTTGGGCTTATTTACAGTTTCGTTTCATCTTTAAACTATTTGAGACAAAAATGTTATATTCCACTCCTGTATCAAGAGTTTTATGATTGTGTATAGATTTGTGAAGATGTGAGCTGCCTAATGAGTGTCCAGACAAAAATGGGTCCCAGAACATCATCTTGTACTTGAGGAGGAACAGGACATTCTGAGAAGATTTCACAATCCTCTTTTAAGAAAACACGCTGCCTCAAGGGTTTCAGCAGTGGACGTTTTGACCTAATTTCCCAGGTTCTAATCCTCCTTTTATTTCAGATTCAGATCTATTGATGTGAAGTACCAAATCTGGAAACTTGGAGTGGTCTTCACTGACAGTGTAAGTTTGGTTTGTTCTCTTTTGAGCTACGAAAAGAGAGATAATTGCACCATTTTCTGCAATTTGTGTCAACTCATAAAGTAGGATTAGAGTGGAAATTAAGAATAAATCTATTCGTAATATTGAAACTGATGGTACTAATATCCTGTGACTTTATCTGATCTCAAACACTTGTTTCTTTTTCTATCTATCCTTCTAATCCAGGGGTCGGCAAAACCTTTGAGAGTAAAAGAGCCATTTGGGCTTGTTCTCTACTGAACAAAACCTAGAAGGAGCCGCATTGACTTACATTAGCCTTTAAGAAATTTGGATTTGCATTCATAACCTTCCTTTTATATTTTTTGTTTTTTTTAATAAATGTGAATATTGTTTATTTTTGGCACGAACAAAAGCAAAAAAATTTATAAAAGAAACTAGCATCTCTCAAAAAGGGGATTTTTTTTCCTTTTTTAACTTTAGTAGTGAAAAAGCAAGCTTGTTGCTTAATTATTGGCTGAACTTCAAATTAGCATAACATTTCTCTGTAAATTAAATCAGCCAAAAATTTTAGCATGTTGCTGAAATAAAAGCTAAACTCAAAATTAGCCTAAAACCGCCAGTAGATAACAAATTAGCTAAAAATTTTAGCATATTGCTAAAATTTTAGCTAAACTATTTTTTAAATTATTAGCTAAACTCAAAATTAGCATAAAAGAATAATTAGAGGCCAAATCTGCCAAAAAAAGATAGCTTGTTGCTTAATTACTAGCTGAACTCCAAAATAGCCTTAAAATCCTCAGAAAACTAACTTAGTCTAAAACATTAGCATGTTGCTAAAATAGAAGCCAGATTCTAAATTATCCAAAAAAATGTCAGTAGATAATAAATTTGAAAACATTAGCCTTTTACTAAAATATTAGCTAAACCCTAAACTAGCATAAAATTTCTCAGAAAACTTAGCCAAAAACGTTAGCATGTTGCCAAAATAGAAGCTAAAATTCTAAATTAGCCTAAAAACTCCAGTAAGTAACACAGTAGCTAAAAACGTTAGTATGTTGCTAAAATAATAGCCAATCTCCAATTTTTTTTAAAATTTACTATTATTTTATTTTTCTTCAGCCAGAGAGCCACCATGGAGAGATTAAAGAGCCACATGTGGCTCTGGAGCCGCAGGTTGCAGACCCTTGTTCTAATCTTAACGATGCTTGTCTTTTTGTGCTCTTCTTGTGCTGATAGTGCTTCTTATACTTGACCTGGTACATGCTGGTGTCATCTCTGGGTCATTACAACAACTTCTTTTTCGCTGCCCACCTTTTGGACATCGCAATGGGCTTCAAGACACTTCGTACCATCCTTTCTTCTGTTACACACAACGGGAAACAGGCGAGTCGGCGCTTCAGAACTGTGTTCCTTACATTTTAGCTGTTTTGTCTTAATTTTTTTTGTTTCTGTGTCAGCTGGTCCTGACTGTGGGTCTGCTGGCAGTCGTGGTGTACCTCTACACCGTTGTTGCCTTCAACTTCTTCAGGAAGTTTTACAACAAGAGCGATGACACAGACACTCAAGATATGAAGTGTAACGACATGCTTACTGTAAGTCAAATTTACATACTGACACACTTTTGCTCATTTGTACTCCTCCTCCTATAATGTCTTCCTGTGTTTGTTTTTTTCCCAAAAGGAGGGCTCTCACGTACCTCGTTTTTTTTTAGCTTCAGATATGGAGGCGCTTTATTTTGACAGTGATCCCCAACTCTAAAGGGAAAACTGTTTCCTGTTTTTCTCTTTCTAATAGCTTCCATGAAATGATGGACACATGGATGAAAAAAAAAAGAACATTTCCTGAAGCTTGTTTTTTTGTTTGTCCATTCACAAAGTTAACAGCCAATATTCTGCAGTATTTTGACGAGAGTACCTCTGTCACTCACAAATGGAGGTGGATAGCCGGGGAAAGCATTTGAATAAGCCTCGCCATTTACGGAGGCAAGGGTTATTACATTAAATTCAGTCACACAGTGAAGCCAATGCTTTTCTGTCATAAAAATCCACCTTCTCACTATTACAACAACACGCCAGTCCCTTTCATAGTGTTGGTTTCTGTTGATCTGCTGAAAAGTCTATTTTTAAGTGAACGCGAAAAACACGCAGCCAAGGGATATTGAAGTTAAATCAAACTTTGACCAATCAGGGACTCCGATTTGTTAGGGATGTATGGATGAATTGCATCCCCTTTCATTCAAAGAAAGGCCAACTGTTTGAAACTTGATCATGAAGGAGAGTTTAATAATTGTAGTTTGGGATTATGTCTTTCATATTTCGGAATGAAGAAAAATATTTCTGCGCTTTGACCTTTCACATTAACTGTTGGTGGCGGACGTTTAATAATAATAATAAATTTATTTTTCAGGGACAGTGCACATTAAAAGCATTACATGCAATGAGCCAGAATTAGCCCAACGGCTATTTTTCATCTGTTGTCCCTTGACAAATGTTAAAATTGTCAACCTAAAAACAATCATTAAAAACACTTAAAATGTCAAGGCCCATAAAAAGAATAAACAATAAAAATACAAGTATAAAACAATAACCTAAAAGTGTTTGCAAGTAAACACTGTAGGGGTGTGTATTTTATCTCAATTCAATTCAGTTTAATTAATATAGCCCAATATCGCGATGCAACCGTCTCAGTGGGCTCACTCATAACTGTACAAAGTTTTAAGTTTTATTAATTTATATAGTGCCTTCAAAATGACCTTTGACAAGGTGCTGTACATTTAAAAGTCCAAAGAACAATAAAAACAATAAGATATTAAAAAAATTTACAGTTAAAAGTAGACTTTAAGAATAAAACATTTAAATAAATTACATAAAAGCATAAAAACACAAGATAAAAATGAAGAACAGTAGAACAGTAAAACACACCAGCAGAGCAGAGTCTCATACAGTGTCAAAAGCCTGGCGGTAAAAATGGGTTTTAAGAAGTGTTTTAAAAAAGGGCAGCGAGGATGACTGCTGAATTATCAGCGGTAAAGCGTTCCACAGCTTCGGTGCAAACGCTCGTTCCCCTCTGAGCTTCCTCTTAGACCTCGGTACCTCCAGGAGAAGCTGATCAGCTGACCTGAGGCTCCGGGTCGGGGTGTGAGGACAGAGACGCTCAGAGAGATACGGAGGTGCACAGTTGTTTAAAGATTTAAAAACAGATAAAAGAATCTTAAAATGAATTCTAAAATTCACAGGCAGCCAATGAAGGGTATAAGATGGGGGCGCTCCAACCAGAACCCGAACCGCAGCGTTAGAAAGACATAAAGTCAGTCCTAAAACTACCTACTTTTAAAGAGTATTACTTGGAAAAAAAACTTTTATAGTTATAAATTGGTAAAATTCATTATTATTTATTATTCAATGTTCACTACATCAAACCCTGCAACTGTATCTCATATATAAGTTGCTTTTGCCCAAGTAAATATATGGTGCTTTATTTTTTCTAAATTAAAAAAAAGGTTCTTCAAGGGAGCAGTAAATATTTTCTAAATTCCATAACAAAATATTTTTCAGTATAAGAAAAGAAAGTAGAAAATTGCATTTCCTGCAGAAAAACGTTTGATTGCAGATGTGCAGAATGTGGTTTCTTTAATTGCTTAATTGCATTAGTTTTAGCAGAACAAGCTGAGATATATTGAAAGGAAAAAGATTGAATAAAGTGCTGATGCTCATTAGCATACATGTTTAATATACAAGAATACCAGCATGGGTCAGTAGTTTCCCTGACCCACCATGGTCCCAATCACTTTGTTTTTGTTTTTCTTGGACCAGCATACTAATTACTTATTTTTTTCTTCATTTCAGGACACAGGATCTCCTTAATTTAAAAAAAAAAAAAACTGTGCTCCTTTAATTCTCACTGGTGTCCAGTTTTTATGCTGTTTTGTATTTATTCCCCTAGACCTGAGCCAGGTTTGCCCATTTGGGACGTAACAATATAAAAAAAATAAATAAAAGTAAGATGCAAAACTACGTTTTCTATATATTTAATTAAATATACTCTTTTGTATTTTCATTTGATATAAGTATCGCCAAATGAAATATCGCGATAATCGCTAAATCATTTTTTTCCCCTTAGTAAATAATAGCAAACTGAAGAGAAGCCCGTTCCTGCTTGTCCAGTGTGAACGCTGTGGACTAAACATGCGTGGTGTGAGCGTAGCTTCTGCCTCTTCGTTTCACCCTCTCTGGACTTTAGAGCAGCCTTTTCTCCAGCAGCCTAACATTTCATTTCGTCGCTGATGCGACTCCAGGGGTGAACCAGAGGTGGAGTGGATGCACTATGAAAGGGGTCAAACGCATCTGAGCGATACTGCCGAGACAGATGATGCCTCCATCAGAGCCGAAGCTGACAGGTTGAAGATTGTTGAGGGCTAAAACAAGTCATCGGTGGGGAAGAATATCTCAGTGAAGACTTGTGGAAATAAAATAAAAAGCTTCCAAACACAAAAATCATCAAAATTCATTACTTATACCCTGGCTGTTTCTCCAGCTTGAATACTCAGTGTCAGTATTAGACAATACTACAGTGTTGGAATAAAAAAAAAAACCTTCCACTCTTCCCCCGCTTTTCAAACTTTGCCTCTTTGGTGGTAAAGTTTTGAGCAAAAATTAAGCTTAAATTAAAAGCATATCCCCCTTAAATATAATTTTTTTTACTCTCCTAGTGCTACATGTTCCACATGTACGTGGGAGTCCGTGCAGGGGGTGGCATCGGCGATGAAATTGAGGATCCTGCTGGAGATGAGTTCGAGGTGGAACGAATTATCTTTGACATTACTTTTTTCTTCTTTGTGATTGTCATCCTCCTGGCCATCATCCAGGGTGAGTCGCACGGCGAATTCCTTACACCGTTTAATGGGAAGAAATTCCCATGTACATCATGTATGCGGCATGTTTGTACCGAAACACAAGCTGCGCATACCTCTTCAATTCTCTGAATCCTCAATTATAAAAGCCTGCCAAGACAAGTGAACTCATCCGGCTACTTTTGCAGGCTTAATAATTGATGCCTTTGGAGAGCTTCGAGACCAGCAGGAACAGGTGAAGGAGGATATGGAGGTAAGATCTGACATCAGATTATGTTCGCTTGAAAGCACTGACCTTTATACACAAATAAACATACCATTTATTCAATAAGAAACTTCAAATGACTTACTTTTTACACATAAAAATACTAGCTCTTGGATGGTGTGTATTAAAAATAGTTACTGGTATTTTCAAAATATTAGAGCACTGTTTCATTATTCATGATCTTGTTTTCACTGATCACCCGTGCTCGCAGGAGCTGAAAAATTGATAATAAAGGAGAAAATATATATATATCCGTAGGACAGAAGTGCAACACTTCTGGACAAATCAGCCAAGCCTTCAGTGATACCGTGTTCATACTGGGATCCACGTGACAAATATGCGTCCGCTGCCTCTTTTTCGACACATGTCAAATTTATTGCTTAATGCTTTTCCAAAAATGTGTTCATAAACTAGACCGGGGGTCTGCAACCTGAGGCTCCGGAGCTATGTGTCGCTCTTTTAAACCCTCCATTGAGGCTCTCGTGGTTTGAAAAATTGCACAAAATTCAACAAAAAAAAATGAGTTCACATTTTTTATTTGAGTTAATGTGGTTTAATCTTTTAGATTTTTAGAAGTTTTAGAAGATTTAAATTTGTTGTTTTTTCTTCATGCTTAATTTGTATTATGTTCTTAATTTTTTCAACATTTAAATTCTACTCAATGTTAACAAAATTCAAAATGAAAAAAAAGATCAACGAAATACTATTAAAAATGTTATGTTTGACTTGGCTTTCTTACAGGATTTGACACATGATGTATTTTATTTTGAAAGTAACTTACATTTGTCAAAAGCAAAATAAGTTAAAATGATTAAAAATAGAAACATAAAAAATGTTTTCAATTAATATAATATTTAAATGTTTCATTTTGTAAATAAATGACTCAAAGGCCACAAAAACATAAATAAAATGTATTTTCTAAACATTGAGGTGAGGCTTTTTGATTCTTGCTGGGTTTTGGTTACAAAGAAAATGGTCCAAATGGCTCTTTAGCACTAAAGATTACAGACCTCTGAGCCAGATGCTCCCGTCACATGTGGGAGGAGCTTCTGTCAAGTTTTTTTTATCCCTATTGCTACTTAGAATCTTTGTATATGTTTTTTATAATGTACGGAAGACAGAGAGGACGTTGAGAGATCGGTTGATTTAGTTTGAAGGGTTCCACAAGCGCACCTCCATATCTGGGTTGCTGAGATCATTCAGTTTTTTTTTGTTTATGTAGCATGAATTGCTAGTAATTAATAATCATATGAAGGGTTGAATATGTGATATTCGCCTTCAGATCTCGTCAAAATTATGAAGTTTATTAATCTCAAATTTATCAGTTACTCAAATTTATAAGCTTACTTATCCAAAAGGAAACGTGAGTGTCTTTACCTTTGAAGGGACGTTTTGTGAACCATGGAAATTATGAGACAAAACAACGACTTCTTATACACGTTCATTTATTGCAAAACTGGATTAACACGAAAGATTATCAAGTGTAAAAGCACAACATGGATTATACTTTGCAGAGATGAAAAGAAGAGAGAAAGCACACTTTTCTAAACTATTCAAAACTGGTAAGTTAAGAAGGCAATTCAAACTAATAATAAACAAGAGAAAAAAAAAACAATTTAAAGGTAAGGTAGATGGCTGGGGGTGTATGTATGTTGTGTCTAATTTAATGCAGAATAATGTTTAGTAGAACCCAGAGAGATCTGCTCGGGTGATAAAAATGTTATTACTGATTATTAATAATTTTAGCAGTTGAATTTCTAAATGAAAAGAAAGAAAAATTATTATTCCGTGTATGTACCTCTGACCACCGACAGTGAAACACTGGAGCGGAATCTCTGCATCACACGGTCTGGAATTCTGGTTCTGAAAGCCCCAGGTCCCTCGTTAGTTGCAGCTGTTGAGGTTCGGCTTGACCCAGTCCAGCCAGATGTCAGGATTCGGATCTCGACCCAAAGGGAGATCCGGTGATGGTCCAGGTTCTGATCCGTGGAGTCTCAAGTGATCGAGAGGCGATGTTTCAGGATAGTTAGCGATTTAAGATTAAAAGTTTCCAAGCTGGCCAGGCTAAAAAAACGCAATAATCATTTAATCGCTAGAAAAAGTAGAACAATAAAAGAAATTTAAATTGCGAATGAAAAAGGTTGAAACGACGGTTCTAGTTCTGTTTACAAAATTTAAGAAAAAAATCCTCGCAGCAGTATTCTCTTTAGGGTCTGCTAAACTCTTCCAAGTTTTCTATTCTGATCTTATCTTCTACTTTGTCTGTCTCTCTCCGCTCCTTTTCCAAACTCCTCACTCTCTTCTTGCCTTTTCTCAACTGATCAGAACTTCCACCGTTCGGAAGTCCCGCTGGATCGAGCCTGGAGGGGTTAACCAATCAGGAATGAGCTGAGCTTGCCTTACGCCCTCACAAAATTAACATCTTCCAATGAAATGTGAAAATTTAAATTTGTGGGTGTGTTTGTATGCGCTTGTCTCAGAAGGCAGACCTGACTCCACAAACATCTCTACGAACATTAAAGAAATAAAGAAACATTTAATCCTTCTTAATCAACTCGTCTCATAAGTAGAAACCCTTTTGGGCTGGAAAGAAACACAAAATAATAATAATCACCAACATTTAAAAGATAATACAATCACAATGAAATTCCACACAAGATGAAGCGAGAATCAAAGTGAAATGATTTTTTTTTTTTTCTTTTGAAACTCTTCCTGTGGAAAGATTGAACAACTTTAGTTAAATTCACTAAGATAAAAAGACAACTGTTAAGGTAACAAGTTATAAAAACATTCCATAACAAGAACAAAGAAAAATCCTCCTTAGAGCACATCTGGTGTGAGTGTGACTGGGTTTGCTGCAAGGCTGTAAATTTAATCTCGGTGGCGTCCCGGATTGGTGATCCTCAGACCTGTGAAATGTCGATTGTCAACAAATGGTGCTGTTTGGTCTACATCAAAAGCAACCTTATCACCAAAAGGTCCTGTTCTGTGGCTACATGTATATCATTTGTCTCTTGTGGTTCCAGAAAGTCTGCTAAACCTCGTAAAAAGATGTTTATTCATTCACTCTCTTGGAGGTGGGAGTTTTGAGGCACAGAGGTCTCCTTTGATTGTCGCAGGATCTTCCTTGTCCCGGGCTGAGCAGATGCGTCTTTAGCGTGGGGGTAAAGACAGGTAGCAATTTATGCGGCGGGCCAACATTCCGTTGTTTAAGGTCTGGAGCGGGGTGAAACATCTGGGTCTGTCATGCTACATATCCCCCCTTTGTTTCGACTTGTTCCTGTGGAATTGGTTGAAACACCAAATAAAAACGATGCATGGCATTCCTAGATGAACCTTCTGGAATCTGCTGAACCACCAGAGTAATCCAACGGAAACAGTGGAACCAAAGTAATCCTCACGAGAGCCACCATGGTGCTGGGCAACTCCTCTGGGAGCGTTGGAAGTTCAACTGGATCCTCAGGCAGGTGTGGGTGTACCTGTAACTTCGCTGCTGTGGTCAGAGGCTTGACTAAAATCTCAAAGTGAGTCTATATATTTACTTAATCTGGGTACCTAGAGTAGTGTTCTAGTCTAGTGTCTAGATCTAAGTGTTCTATAATGAAGAAAACAACATAGAGAGGAAGAGAAAAGAAGAAAGAGAAATACGAGTAGCTGTTCAGGTTAGGCAGGAGTGCCTGCAACCTCACAGAGGATCGACGAGGTTGAAAAAGGCTGGAGAGAGAGGTTCTGCTCTAATGTTCTTCTCGAGGGCCCCCCCCCTTGACCTGTGCTATCATTGTTATCTCTTTCAGTAAATCTCCATCGGGTCTCTCGAGCCACTCGGCTGCGGCACCTGTCTATTTGTCTGCTGCTGCTTCTGGAAACCAAGAGCAGCAAATTCACGAAGGTGACTGATCGTTGCTGTGTGGGGGTTCGCAAAAACTCCCAAATGATGGCTGGTTCCAGGATGGAGGTTCTGAAGGAAAAGAAATTTGAAGTTCAAGTCCTCCTCCATTCCTGGTTCATTACGCGTACCAAAGTATGCTCGTAACAATCGGTAATAATATTGCTGGGGAGACTCCTGTCTACCTTGTTTTACCGTCATTGCAACCGTTAAACCTGACTGTGTAGGGCAATCAGAGAATTCCCTCTCGATGGCCTGTCGCAAAAAGTACCATTCGCGTCTGGTAAACTCTGGCTGCCTTTCGATGAAAGATTACCTCACGGCTCGAAGTGCGTTTGATAAGATAAATCTTATCTGGAATGGTGGCCTCTG
Organism: Oryzias javanicus; assembly: GCA_003999625.1. Taxonomy (NCBI): domain Eukaryota; kingdom Metazoa; phylum Chordata; class Actinopteri; order Beloniformes; family Adrianichthyidae; genus Oryzias; species Oryzias javanicus. The sequence goes on from CM012451.1 coordinate 18,961,201, forward strand.
GATAGTTCCTGAGATAGAACTCAATGTCATCCAGGTATGCTCGAGGATCATTAGAGCCACCAGGGGTTGGTTCGAATCTGGTAAGATTTCGAGAAATTTTGTCTAAATCTCGATCAGAAGGACCATGATGACGAGATTCATCTGCCCTAAAGTCAGGGAATCGATTCGCCTGTGTCGACCTTGGAGTCCGTGCAGAAAAGGAGGCAGGTGCAGGTGCTAAAGGAGGTGATACGCCAGAACTACCCCTTTTAGCCTGTGCACCCCCCTTTTCGTCTTTGAAAGTTGGATGAATCGGCTGACAGGTGTCAGATTCAAAAGATGCTTGCTTGATGTCTGTTGTTGCAGACTTACGTTCCACCATCAGGTGTTCATATTGTTCATCGGAGGCCTCTCGTTTGGTGGTGGTGTAAGCTAGTTGCTCTTGCATTAGCTCAACCTGTCCTTTTTGGTCATCTAACTGTCTGGTTAGATTAGCATTTTCTCGTTGCAATGTAATTATATCGTCTTCAGCTGCATGCAGTCCTATTTGAGAAGCTTCGTAAGCTTCTTTAACCTCCATGAGCTGCAGCTGTTTTGCTACCAGTTCATGCCGATAGGCTGGGGCCTGGGATTCGCAGTCTTTTATTTCTCTTTTAATTTGATCATTTTCAGTTTTTAGTTCTTCATTCTGAGTCGTCAGTGCGGTGACCTGACGCTCCAACTCATCTGTTTGTCTTTGAGCAACTTCGCGCTGATGCTGCAAAAGCTTAATTTCCTCCTGGGTTTGAGAAAGTTTCTGCGAGCGCGTGTCGAGCTTCCCTAGCGCATGGTTTAACAAACTATGAGCGGTTTTGAGTCGAGCTGTGAGCAGTATGGCTAGGCTACCAAGTGTTTTGGTCAACTCCTTATCCTTCGGTGGATCATTGGTAATTTCAGCCACTACCTCAGAGAGCTTAGTCTCCAGTTCAGATGCGGTTAAGTTCTGAACTTGACCTTCAAAACCTGGAATGTGATTTTCAGTGATTTCTGTCAAGGCAGCTTCTAGATCATCAAAAAGGTCCCTATGGCTAGAGGCCTCAGAAGAAACTGCGTCAGTCATTTCTAAATCTGTTGCTCAGCTGATGAGGAATGAAGCTGGAGGGTTTAGACAGCTTTGTTTAGCCTCAATTAGCAAGTACCGAAACTTTAGCTTTTAGCTTTCAAATCACTATGTCATTAGCTTTTAGCCCCTTAGCATTAGCATTTAGCATTAGCATTAGCTTTAGCCTTTTAGCTTTTAGCATTTACACCTAACTGCCAGTAGGGGGAGATGACAAGTGTGATATCTATTTCAAGCCACAAGGGGGAGTCAATGAACCACTGACTTAGCAGACCTTCCACCTACTGCTGTCTACCTAGATTGCACAAACTTTCAAGTCTCTGAGTGGATTAAATATAGGTCTCTATATCTATGCTTCCACAGTCAACCTGCTTTGGTTCAATGCAGTCCAAGTACACACACCTCCTCTAGGCCAGTACGTCTATGGATATTAATCCCAACCTGTAACTTGGTTCAACACACAACTTCTGATTATTATTAGAAGAGGGTAACACCTCTGGCTCAGAGGTCCACCTCCTATGACCCTGACTGCGTCACAGCTTTAGCCACACCCCTTGGGTGACCCGGAAGTTCCTCCTTCCTTTCTCCTCAGTTTTACTCAGCGCTCGTCGCGAACACACCTAAAGCAGGCAGTTTTTTAGCAGAGGCAGCTAAACGTCCTGAAGACAAAGCAGTTACTCACAGCAAACCCTAAAGCTGGAAAAACGGAGTGATTGCAACTTTTGGATTTAAGCTAGTTTGGTGTAACAACTTGCTATCTCTAAGGTGTCTTTTGCACTGATAAAGTAGGGACAAAGAGTCTGCAGACCGCGCCTGCGTGTGCTTTCAGCACAAGAAAAAGGGGGGTCAGGTCTGCCAACAGACTGACAATTGCTCCTTCAGAGAGCTTATCACACAGCCCAAAACGCGCAGTTATATCCTAAAATCCTTGTTAATTTTAGTAACCCGCTACGGCTGACAAGAGTGCTTTCCTGCACTTTCATAAGACGTTTACGTCTTATAAACGTCCACTCATAGATAAATCTATGGGGTGAGGTCCGGCCGGAATCCTCAGCCGCTGGGACGGGAAAGTCCGACCTGGGCTCCTGGAACCCGCAGGCAGTCCAGTCAGAACTTTCGGGTAAAAATTACACCAAGCCAGGGACACGCTGACTTCTGTAATTTTTCCCTGAGGCCTTAGAAACTTATGACGCGCATATGCGGAAATGCGCGCGCCTGTCAATTCTCACGGTTCTGCTCCGTGCAGAACCGGTTCCGTCTCAAACAACTGTCCGTTTCGCTGAGCGCTCAGCGTCACAGACGTCTAAAAACACACAAGTTCTCAGTCTTAAAGGCAAAGCGGTGTCACAGACAGACTCAGGAATTTCATTCAGAACTGCGATCATGTATGGATGCACACACTGTTGACTAATCTGTTTATCCCAATATTTCCAAGTTCACAAAAAGTTTTGCAAAGGCCCACCCAGGGACGCCAAAAATATATGTAGCATGAATTGCTAGTAATTAATAATCATATGAAGGGTTGAATATGTGATATTCGCCTTCAGATCTCGTCAAAATTATGAAGTTTATTAATCTCAAATTTATCAGTTACTCAAATTTATAAGCTTACTTATCCAAAAGGAAACGTGAGTGTCTTTACCTTTGAAGGGACGTTTTGTGAACCATGGAAATTATGAGACAAAACAACGACTTCTTATACACGTTCATTTATTGCAAAACTGGATTAACACGAAAGATTATCAAGTGTAAAAGCACAACATGGATTATACTTTGCAGAGATGAAAAGAAGAGAGAAAGCACACTTTTCTAAACTATTCAAAACTGGTAAGTTAAGAAGGCAATTCAAAAATAATAAAACAAGAGAAAAAAAAAACAATTTAAAGGTAAGGTAGATGGCTGGGGGTGTATGTATGTTGTGTCTAATTTAATGCAGAATAATGTTTAGTAGAACCCAGAGAGATCTGCTCGGGTGATAAAAATGTTATTACTGATTATTAATAATTTTAGCAGTTGAATTTCTAAATGAAAAGAAAGAAAAATTATTATTCCGTGTATGTACCTCTGACCACCGACAGTGAAACACTGGAGCGGAATCTCTGCATCACACGGTCTGGAATTCTGGTTCTGAAAGCCCCAGGTCCCTCGTTAGTTGCAGCTGTTGAGGTTCGGCTTGACCCAGTCCAGCCAGATGTCAGGATTCGGATCTCGACCCAAAGGGAGATCCGGTGATGGTCCAGGTTCTGATCCGTGGAGTCTCAAGTGATCGAGAGGCGATGTTTCAGGATAGTTAGCGATTTAAGATTAAAAGTTTCCAAGCTGGCCAGGCTAAAAAAACGCAATAATCATTTAATCGCTAGAAAAAGTAGAACAATAAAAGAAATTTAAATTGCGAATGAAAAAGGTTGAAACGACGGTTCTAGTTCTGTTTACAAAATTTAAGAAAAAAATCCTCGCAGCAGTATTCTCTTTAGGGTCTGCTAAACTCTTCCAAGTTTTCTATTCTGATCTTATCTTCTACTTTGTCTGTCTCTCTCCGCTCCTTTTCCAAACTCCTCACTCTCTTCTTGCCTTTTCTCAACTGATCAGAACTTCCACCGTTCGGAAGTCCCGCTGGATCGAGCCTGGAGGGGTTAACCAATCAGGAATGAGCTGAGCTTGCCTTACGCCCTCACAAAATTAACATCTTCCAATGAAATGTGAAAATTTAAATTTGTGGGTGTGTTTGTATGCGCTTGTCTCAGAAGGCAGACCTGACTCCACAAACATCTCTACGAACATTAAAGAAATAAAGAAACATTTAATCCTTCTTAATCAACTCGTCTCATAAGTAGAAACCCCTTTTGGGCTGGAAAGAAACACAAAATAATAATAATCACCAACATTTAAAAGATAATACAATCACAATGAAATTCCACACAAGATGAAGCGAGAATCAAAGTGAAATGATTTTTTTTTTTTCTTTTGAAACTCTTCCTGTGGAAAGATTGAACAACTTTAGTTAAATTCACTAAGATAAAAAGACAACTGTTAAGGTAACAAGTTATAAAAACATTCCATAACAAGAACAAAGAAAAATCCTCCTTAGAGCACATCTGGTGTGAGTGTGACTGGGTTTGCTGCAAGGCTGTAAATTTAATCTCGGTGGCGTCCCGGATTGGTGATCCTCAGACCTGTGAAATGTCGATTGTCAACAAATGGTGCTGTTTGGTCTACATCAAAAGCAACCTTATCACCAAAAGGTCCTGTTCTGTGGCTACATGTATATCATTTGTCTCTTGTGGTTCCAGAAAGTCTGCTAAACCTCGTAAAAAGATGTTTATTCAATCACTCTCTTGGAGGTGGGAGTTTTGAGGCCACAGAGGTCTCCTTTGATTGTCGCAGGATCTTCCTTGTCCCGGGCTGAGCAGATGCGTCTTTAGCGTGGGGGTAAAGACAGGTAGCAATTTATGCGGCGGGCCAACATTCCGTTGTTTAAGGTCTGGAGCGGGGTGAAACATCTGGGTCTGTCATGCTACATTTATGAGAATCTTTAACAAAAGCTAGCATCTGAATGATGGCACTTTCAGCGGTACTTCGCTGTCTCTGTAACCCAGCTTCACGACTTGCTCTCTTGCCTTTTTTTAAGGAAGAAAAAAGGGGAAAACAAGAATAATATTGTCTTGATGTAAATAAGAAAAATATGTTCGGGAGGAGAACAATCAGATTCTCCATTCCAGAATTACTTCCCTACTCACTAAATAGGGCACTTTATTGTGCGTTTGCCATTTTGTAGTACTGTCCAAATCTAAAATTCTAAAATTAAGTTCCCTTGAATTTTCCCAGAAGACATTAAAAAGAAATAAAAAAAAAAAAAAATTCCCAGAGGCCTTTACAAAAAACCAGCGAGCATCAATGCCAACTACGTTAGCGAATATATACCACAATGCATTGCTTTTGAACATTTTTTGCGAAAAAAAAAGGTAATTAAATGTAATTTTTAAATAAACCATCCACATTTTCATTATCAGAACACATAGAAATATTCATATTGATTTCATTTATTTATTTCAAACATGTAAAACATTACAAAAAAACTTAACCCCCCCCCTCAAAAAAATCAATGCAATCACCTTTTATAAAAGAAAAGTCATACACTGAATTCAATAAATACATGTTTGAAAAGGGGACAGGCAGAAGCAAATGCCTGTTTATGTCCCTTTGATGTCTTTTTCCAGTACTTTATACTGTATACCAATAAATGGTAAATGGCGTATACTTGTATAATGCTTTTCTACCTTCCTTAAAGGCCCAAAGCATTTTACAGTCATAGACTCATTCGCTCCGCTGCCGAACCTTCCAACCTTCCACCAGAGACAATTTGAGGTTCAGTGTCTCGGCCAAGGACACTGCCACACATGGGTGGGCAAGGTGGGAATCAAACCCACAATTTTCCAATCAGAAGTCGACTGTTCTTCCGCTGCACCACAGCCGCCCCATATAATTCACAATAAACAATACAGTAACTTGTGCTTATGCCAGTAACTTTCCCTTTTTTCTCTTATCAATACCATAAATTGATATCCACAGTAACCATTTCTCAATCAAAAATAGTTTAAATCATAATTTTTATTCCTTCATCTTGAACTTTAACAGCTTCTCGTTAATTTTGATAGTAAATAGTTTGATGTCCAAATATTGATTTTCAAGGCTGTTCCACAGTTTAATCCCTCTCACTGATACACACATATTCTTCCTAACTCTTCGAATTATTGGTTGTTCAAAAATACCATTTCCCCTCCGTGAATAATTGGATTTTCACTTCGTGAAATCAGTGATGTCACATTGTTTAGAAAAAAAAAAAGAGAAAAATAGTGAGCATGGTTTCCAAATTTATTTTAAAATCCATAGCACTATGGTCCCGCACTACATCGTTTTTCACTTGTTAAGGATTGTGTTTGTTTTGGACACTTCTTCTTCTTCTGACTTGCTGTAAGAAAAACTGATGCACACATCTACAGCGCCCTCTAGCTGTAATAACAAACACATATGAGCCTATTTATGTTTAGCGAGAAGAAGTCAGACAAACTATGCAAAAAACCCTAAACAAAATGGTTTCATTGGTTAATAAGTAGTTGATATTTAAAATGTAGTTGATCATCAAGCATTAAATCATGTTTTATACTCCTTTACATACTGTATTTTGCCATAAAAAGATGCAAAAATCCTTCTGAAAGCCCGTGACGCAAAAAGCAAATAGGAAGAGCTTTTCCGAGGACAATATTCTGCCTTTTCTAAGATGAAAGACAGAGGCAGTACTCAGAAACCGCTGCAGTTTTTAGTAGTAATTACCCAGCACACCCAAAGGTGCTGGCAAAGGCAGACGACAAATAATCGACAGCTAGTGTTTGGAAGCAGCCTTAAAGACAAAAAAAGAAAGAATATCTAGTATAGCTGTTAGAGGAAGTCTTAAAACTGGCAGCTGGGATATAAAATTCTGCATTCATAGAAAAAAACAATAACAAAATAAAAAAAGCCGAAGCTGCACAGTGAATCGGTGGACTGGAAAACAAATGCAAAGGAATTCAAGCTTAAGCAAAACGCTTCACAGACTGCAGGAAGCCCAAGAGAACAGAAACAGTCAGACAGCGGCGTGTTAAAAGAGCTACATATTATTTTAATGTAATATCTGATTAGATCTTTTTTTTTCCCCTCACAAAAATAAAGAATATACAAACATGTTCACAATGTGAATCCTAAAAGTGACATGCTCCCATAAGCTGTGTTTATTATTTAGTCCGTATTTTAAATACTGCCAGCCTTTTATTTCTCTGTACGCGACGATGATAAATGAGATTCAGACGCTGCTTTCATGCTCCCATAATTTACCGGTCTAAGTACAAATGACCTAAAACACGGATTACATTCAAATCCAAACAAACATTTCACCGCTGCTTGTTTCCTGTTCATTTATCGTCACAGAAACATGAGCAAAGCTATTTAGATTGTTAAATAACCCGAGAAATTGCAACAGCTGAGAAAAAAAAAAAAGAAAAAGGCATCAAGATAAAAAAACCTCAAATATTCAAGCAGCAGAACATCATGTTTATACGTCTGTTGGGATTCTCCCTGTTTTATCTATTGAACAAATTATTATTCCTAATAAAATCTGTCTTTTGCAGACAAAGTGCTTTATCTGTGGAATAGGAAATGAATATTTTGATGCCGTCCCTCATGGCTTCGAGACTCACACTCTGCAGGAGCACAACTTGGCCAACTATCTGTGAGTGGATTCACCTTTTATACACTTACTGGATCTTCTAAATGTAAAAAAAATACAACAGATTATTTGTCCTAAGATAAATTCTTCATACTTAGAATTGAAATAATTTGTGTTTTTAGTAAATAACATTTGCTGGAACTTTTGTGTTAAAATTGCAGAAGCCACAGATTTGTATAGTTTAACTGTTTTATGGCCACAAATCAGAATTTGTTCTTATTTTGTGGGTACATTTTTTTTATCCTGTTATCAGATTGGAACCTGAGTAGAATAAAGTAGCGTGAGGAATTAAAAACATGTATTTACATGAATGAATTTTCAGGTTCACACATTTGTATTACCCATAAAACACATCAAAGTGTCAAATTTATGTCATCAACTTAGTTTTTTATTAACTCTTTTCTTTTTGGCAATGCTTCAGTACTTACGTGTATTTACAGTATTTACATGGTACTTTTTATTGGTCCTACTGGCTACTTCAATAGTAATTGCTAGTATTTACATGGAACTATTTTGGTTCATACTTATGTGGTACCTTCTGAGTATTTATATCAGACCTACTGAGTATTTATGCAGTACACACTGGATTTATGCCAAGTAATACTCATCTGAACATACCCAGCATCTATTACTGCAAGTACCATGTAGTAGAGTGGAAGCAAGGCTGACTTTCTTTTAGAGTCCAGTTTTATCGTACTTAAGAAGTATTCTCTGTGTAACTATTATCTCCTTTTAAATAGGAAGTACCACGTTATTCAACGCACGTCAGATGTGCACGTCGTTTCAGTCCTATGTATTGTGCTCATGTAAAGGTTCAGGTCAGCATGTGCGATCTATGGGTTTTAGGTATACAAGAGTACACAAAATGTGTTACTTCTGACTGGTGGTTTTTAAATACTAACACTTAAATTCATCGCATAAGCCATGAGAAGCGGAACAGTATTTTTTTAATATACAGGTGATAATGGTAATAATGGTGATGATTCTGTCTTCTGTGTCTTTACAGGTTTTTTCTAATGTATCTCATTAACAAGGATGAAACCGAGCACACTGGGCAGGTATGACCTCATTATTCCCTAATAGCACACGGTCCAATCAAAAACGGCTCTTAGAAAACAAATTTTACAGTCTCTGAAATATCACATCCCTAAATAAATTCATTTACGACGCCCCCACCCCAATGTTCCGGTGACCCATCATTTCTAGCATTTACCACCATAATGACAAAGCTGCAGCCTAACCTTTTCGAGTGGGTACAATTTGCATTCCCGTGGCCTCTCTAGAGCCATGTCACCCGAGGCACGCACATGTAATGATGGGTACTGCATACCTAACACCCCTTTATCATCACAGCCTTTTCTAAGGATTAAATACCTAAAACATTCAATGTGTACATTTAGATGTCAGGGTTGAAGTTGGCAGGTATTTTCATTAATGTCTGGTATTTTTCCTGTTGCATATATTACTTAATCTACAAGGAAAATGTGATATTGTGCATCACATTTTCATTCCTCATAGACTTTGTGTTTTACAGTTAAGGTGATATAAATCAAACTAGAAAACGTTACCAATTATGAATAGAATAGAGTTGAACTTTATTCATATCCCAAAGGATAAATTCATTTGTTATGGCACCAAAAAAGTCATTAAAAAAAAAGAAAGTCTATGAAATTTACTAAATAAACAAATAATTAGAAGTAATACGTTAAACAAATTAGGATATTGACATTAATATAGCAAATTAATATCATACACATATTAATATAAACACACATACACCATAACATTCGCAAACACATATATTCCTATAAATATAAATATACACACAGATCTGCAATGACTATACAAGAATAGCTGTTTTTTTTAAAGACCCACTCCAATGAAAAATGACATTTTTGGTCTTTTTACTTTTTCTTGTTTTCATTTTTCTGAAGATGGAAGACATTTATGAGGAATATTACCCATGAAATAAGAGAAAAGTTGCATTTTTTCTCTTATTTCTCTTAATTCATAATACGTTGATACTGGAGCTCTGATGTTAAAGGTTAAGAAGAGAAATATTTCATTCAGCCTTAAAGATTTTGATGACGTTGTTGATATTCCTAAATTGAACTGAGAATTAGGATTTATTCCTTTATATATATTTGTATACATTTTTTCAAAATCCGATTAAAGATATAGCTATAGCATTACACACAGTAAATGTAAGCCTATTATTACAGATCCTATAATTGCACTATCAGTGACTGTGTTTACATTTGATGTGACTTTGAGATCAATCCAGTCTGTTGACTTTGGCAGGAATCGTATGTGTGGAAGATGTACCAGGAGCGTTGCTGGGAATTCTTTCCTGTGGGAGACTGTTTCCGTAAGCAATACGAGGATCAACTGGGATGAAGGGCAATCTGAAATGTCAAAAGTCCGTGTAAATTTGACTTACGCGGAAGCTTCAACGTTTGTTGTCTTTGAAATCAGGACATCAGCGAGTCACATTTCATTTGTGCTACTTACTTCACCGACACTAGTGTGTTGTTTTTTTTTAGGCTCACAGTTCATTTACTCTGAAACAAAAGAATAAAATTAACTTTGATGGGGAAAAACAGCTCAATGTGGTTCAATTTTAAATGTATAGACCAGGGGTCGGCAACCTTTGACATTAAGAGCCATTTGTGCTCGTTTTCTACTGATCAAAACTTACGTTAACCTTTAAGAAATTTGGATTTGCATTCATAACCTTCTTTTTGTTTTTTGTTTTTTTTAAATAAATATGAATAATGTCTATTTTGGCACGAACAAAAGGAAAAAAAATATTTTAAAACTCAAAAAGGATTTTTTTTTTTACATTTTTTAACTCTAGTAGAGAAAAGCCAAGTCGTTGCTTAATTACTAGCTGAACTTTAAATGAGCATAACATTTCTCTGTAACTTGAATCTGCAAAAAATTCTAACATGTTGCTGAAATGAAAGCTAAACTCAAAATTAGCCCAAAACCCCCAGTAGATAACAAATTAGCTAAAAATATTAGCATATTGCTAAAATATTAGCTAAACTCCAAATTAGCATAAAAACTAATTAGAGGCCAAATCCACAAAAAAAGAAAAAGCTAGGTTGTTGCTTAATTACTAGCTGAACTCCAAAATAGCCTCAAATTCCTCAGTAAACTAACTTAGTCTAAAACGTTAGCATGGTGCCAAAATAGAAGCTAAAATACAAAATTAGCCTAAAACCCCCAGTAGGTTACACATTAGCCAGAAACCTTAGCGTGTTGCTAAAATAGAAGCTAAAACTCTAAGTTGTCTTAGAAACCCCAATAGAAAAGAAATTGGCCAAAAACATTAGTATGTTGTTAAAATAATAGCTAATCTCCAATTATTTTTTTAAATTTAATATTATTTTATTTTTCTTCAGCTAGAGAGCTGCTATGGAGAGATAAAAGAGCCACATGTGGCTCTGGAGCCGCAGATTGCAGACCCCTGGTCAACACGTCTAATGTAACCGTATTGTTTTATACTGATCAAAACCAGATAATCCAGACTAAGTCAACTTTTTTGCTTTGACTGTTATCCTTTCAGAATAAAATAATTTGACGTTCTAATAACAGCTTTTCATGCCTTTTCTCTGCACCGTTGCTCGCCATCAGACATCCCATCGTCATGGGAACAGATCATTGAGCTCAACGATGAGTTTGACAGTTCTCTTCGATTGCCAAGAAATGCTTTGTGGGAGTTTTCTGGTGCAACCTTTTGACTGGAAAAGCGTGACGGATTTGGTAAAATCCTCGTTATCAGTGTTCACGTTTTAGACGCTCATTTGTAAAATGGAAGCTCACTGAAGTGCGATGCTTTGGAATCTCCGTCTGAATAAGTTGGTGAAGAACTAGAAAAAGAAGGTTACTGTTAAGGTTTAATAAAGGGCAGGCATTAGTCAGTCATGTGGCTGCATAAATACACGCAAACAGATGATTTAAAATAGGAAATAGCCACATATTGGGTCATTTAAATAAAACATACTTAGAGAACGTGTGCTGTGGAATTAAACACTTTGGAAATTTACTTTAAAAAAAAAAAAAAAGCAGAAATAAAGGAAGTAATAAAAATGCCATGACAAAAAAATGGACAATAAGGTTTACGGACTGATTTAAAAAGATTTTTGAGCCAGTACTATAGAATGTGATGTAATGGATCAAAATCTCTGACAAACCTAAATGTGTCTTAAAAATTTAAATTTGTATTCGATCGTTTACTTCAATAAATATTAGCTCATTGATTGGGTGATTAGAAATATGTACAGTTGTACCAAATAAAGTGGCCAGTGAGTAAATAGTTTATCTTTATAAGTAATTAATCTAAAATCTATTTTTGTTACACTAATTAAATTGTCCACACATTCATTTTAAAACCAGATTTTAACCTCATGGTAATTGTTAAAACTTAAACAGGATTATTAGAGTCATTTAAATATTAAAGCTAATTTGGTTTGGATAATCCCATCCATGTACATATTAAGACTCCTTCAATCTGCCCCAGGAGTCAAACTTCACAAACACATCCTGAATCCCTTCTCTTAAATATCCTTAAGAAACTTTCTATTAAAGGTGTTAGGAGACGAAGTCGGTCTTATTATTTTATATACATTAAATGGATAATCCTGAAAGCCTTAAAGTCCAACCAGAAAGGATTATATTCTAACTAAAATTATGACTTCACATATTGGTTAGACAAGGAAAAAGATTGGAATTTCCAAAAGTAAAACAACAAAAGCTGAAATAAACACTTCATACTGCATACAAAAAACACTTTGGAGCCTTTTGTGGTCAAAACTTAAAAAAAAGCTTTAATTTTTCTAAAATCTATTGTTTAAAAAAAAATCAAATTTGTTGGAAAGTTAGGCATTTTTGTCATGGATTCACATAAAAAAGCGATTCCCCCGAGAATAGTTGATTAGCTGCAACATTAGTATCTTAACTGAAGTGGAAAAATGGGAAAATAAGAAGAAAAACGTCTTTCATCAAAAACTCTTTTTATTTTTCAATTTATCCCCTTCTCTTGAGTTCCTACAAAAATCAATCAGACTTTCCCCGCATCAAACCCGCAGATACTCATCTCTTCTTTTGAAATTCTTTCACAGTTCAGCAGAAGTTGTAGCGTGCAGTTTCAGAAGAAACCCCCCTCCCTCTCCCCCCGCTCCCAAAAGTTGATTTAAATGAACAAAGTGTGCTTCAAGCTTTGGATCTCCGTTGATACAAACACTCTAAATTAAATATACCAACCTTTTAGAGAATAATTGCCACATCTCCTGGATCAAAAGAGTTTTTTTTCCAAATGAAATGAATGTTGGTTTGTTAACTCCAGACGTTCCTCTTTAATCTTCGGGATCTTTCCATTCCGTCAATGAAAAAAACAGCAGAAGGTCTGGATTTAGCTCGGGTTGGACGGCATAAATCAGCAGTGAATTTGGCACCATAAGGTCATAGTGGGCATAAGCATAATGGTGTTTTAGTATTGCGTGCCACAGTTCAGGTCTCTAATGTGGAAAGGATGAACGTGGAACATTTTGTTTCTGTTGTAGCTGCTCTGCAGGTTCACTGCCGTCACACGCCAACAAGGCAGTTCTTTCTTAATTGACGATGATGTCATCCCATCTGCGTCGTTTCCGCACTTGGTTCATATTCAGAAGTCAGAATAGATTCAGGACGGGTCATTACAGGGCACTTTTGTTTAGTAGCCTTCTCTCTCTAATTAAAAATGTGTTTTTTAACATGTTCTTGTAGAATTTCTTTTTTTTTTTTTAATGGAAGACATAAAGAAAATTAATTTCTGAGTATTTCTTTATTCAAATAGTTGTGAATCAGGAGCAAACAAAAAGCTGAAAATAAATAATAAATAAATGAGGATCATAGCTCAGATACTGATCACCATTTTAGTTGGAATTTTAATGTTAGTTTGGGGTTGTGAGGGGCTGTAAGCTAGAGGGAGCGCGTGTAAACTGATGGATTATGGGAAGTGTGGGCTTCAAAGAAACGTTCGCAGTGCAAAGTTCTCCTTTTTTCAGTAAATCCTGAAATGTGCATCTGGTGTTGTCTACATTTTTTGACTGAATGTCACCGTAAAAAAACTCATTAGCCGTCACTGTTCTGTCTTTGATGGAATTAAAGATGGTCTCCAATAGACGCATGTCTCCAGTAAATGCAGAGCTGGAGAGCTTTGGAATAAATGTCAGGGCTATTATTGAAAGAAGTTTACGATTGTCGCTATTTTGTGTAACAGTTGGGTTTGATAAACGCAATCGTTGCACACAATCACATGAGGAAAAGGTTAAGATGTTAAAATGAAAAAAAAAAAAAAATTAATAGAAACTGATATACTGACACATTCAAGTCATCATTGACGTTTAGTTAAGGATCCTCCGCATCACTGTTTGATGTTTGGGGTGTCCCCAACTTGTCATTTTTTGATGTGCTGGCTATTCATAAAATCAAAGATTCACAACCCTTGAGACGAGATACCGGTTGTGGACTGGTTTTCTGGACACGTCCAGAATCGGCACCCAAACCCAGGTACCGGTTTCCATACGCTAATCCGGCACTGGCTGTCCTGACGCTGTCCTGGACCCCAATCGGTACCAGGGGTGGTGCTGGCCGTGAACCAGGTTCAGATGCAAAACTAGATCTGAACTGATACCAGACTGGAACTGGTACCAGATGCGACACCGGATCCAGTCTGGTACCAGATGTGGTACCAGCCATGAACCACGTTCAGATGCGGTACTACATCTGAACTGGTACCAGACACAGTACAGGACCCGAGCCAGGCCCGGATGCGGTACTAGACCCAAACTGGTACCAGACGTGGTACTGTCTGTGAACCAGGTTCAGATGTGATACTAGATCTGAACTGGTACCAGACGTGACACCGGGCCCATACTGGTACCAGACGTGGTACTGGCTGGGAACCCATTACTGATGCTGTACTGGATCCGAACAAGGCCCAGACGTGGTCCCGGACCTAAACTGGTACCATCCGTAAACCAGGCCTAGAAAGGTGCCGAACCCGAACCAGTACCAGATGCGAGTACCGGGCCTGGACGTGAACTGGAACCTGGTTGGGGTACCGGTGCACTCTGTGTCATTGGTACTGGTCCGGTTCCAGTTTGTGGCCCAGAGGTTGGGGACCTGTGATTCAATGGGAACAGCCAGAACACCAAACAAGGGCGAGTTGGGGTCAAGAGGTCTTTAACCAAACGTCACTGAGTAGTGAAAACGTGTCGGACATGCACATACCTTTTTTTTAAACAATATATTTTAATGATCTTGTTTCTCAACATTCTTAAACTTTGACTTGACAAACATATTCTCTGAAAGTTATTATTTTTATTTACAGAAAAAAAAACCAAATAATGAATCTGTTTTAATGAAATGTGACATCATTACTAAAACCTGGTGTTGTTCAAAGAAATTTCTAAATGTCTTGTTTGTTTGGAAAACACATAGAAACAATTATAGTTTGGAATCACGATTAGGTAACATTTGATAAAAATACACAATACTCATACATACATAAAAGAAAAATGTGATAAAGTACAATAAATGTTGAGTAATCTGACTAGCAAATGATATTTACTGTAATTACTGAGATAAATGTAATCATCTTTGGTGGAAAAGCGATGACATGGATTCTTTATGCCTCAGGTTTGCATTAATGTGACAATAATGTTTCCAGTGAGTACAATCTCTGAATCTTGGTAATATGTACGGCCAGATGTCTGCAGACTATAGAACGCCAGAGCCAGATTAATCCGAATGATTGACGCCTGTGATATTTCCTCGGTGGGTCACAGTACATGCAGATGTACTCTGAGTCATAAATCAATAAACTCAACCAGACAAACACAAGTGCAGCTGTAATTTTAGTCATCTTAAGCCTTCTTTCCTGAATCGTGGATTAGTTTCTGTCTCAAAGCTCTTTCTCTTGCATGTGTTGCTTTTTACATTCATCTTTCACTCAAATAATTTGTTTGCTTAGTAACGTCATAAACTAACACATGTTTGAACAATTCAAGTGTCAGGATCAAATAGCCTGTTTGTTTTTGATAGAACACGGAGAGACAAACACATTTTTTGTGGGTTTTTACCCAATTTTCATTTTAAAATAAACCCCCCTTTTCAAAGTCATTTTTTTCCTTTAATTATCCCATGACTTTGATTTCACTTGATGCCTGTTAACTTGTTTTTGAAAGATGGTTTAAAGGCTTAATTCTAGTTATTATAACTAGTAATTACTTTTCTTTTCAGGCGATGAGCTGTCTGAGACAACCTCTATGTGTTATTGCTACCAGAATCTGTCATTCACATCGCAACTGAAGGAAATGCATCGCTTTGGCTGATTAAACATTAACAGACATGTGAAATCATTAGGACAGCCACTAAATTAAAAAGTGCTGCACCAAAACACAGCCTAATAACACACAACGATCCACCACGGACCTTTTGATTGGATCGTAAATCTACCCGACTGTTTAAACGGTCTTGAGTGTTTCTTTTTTTTCCAAATCAAACATGTCTGGGTTCTCATCAAGCTGGCTTGTTTTGGTGTTTTATCAACGTATATTGGCTTGATAATCCGCCACAGCATTTGTGCAAAAGCTTGCATGATTGAGACAGTTATTCATAATAGCAAAATAAAGTATTCTAACAAAACACAAGCAGAAAATACAAAAGATTTTATTGTTAATGTGTGTAAAGCAATATCGATCAGGATGCTCGGGACATTTTTGTGTAATTACAAAAAGTTCAAAGAAAACATCAGTCCATGTAAAGATCATAGACATACGTAAAAACATGATTAACTGTTCATAAAATCTTAAAAACATCTCAAGAAACATTTTTATCGCAAAAAAATTTAAGTAATTTTATATTTTAATTTTTTAAATGTTTTATTGTTTGTACAATTTATTGTACGATGTTTTGTTTGACTTTGGTCATGTCAAGGTGTCATAGAAGTAAATAAATCCTAACTATAACCGCAGATGTAACATTTTACTAAGTGGTTTTAATTTTGAAAAGATAACAAATATAAGCTTTTTTTTCCTAATGTTAAATGGTTAATCATTGTGTTTTGGACAACAGTGCATTTAAAAAATATATACATAAAAATGTAACTTAAATTCATCAAAATATTTCAGTTAAATATGACAAATATTACAGTTTTCATCAAAGAATGTAATTTTTTCATGCCTTTTTTTTTTTTTTTTTGAAAGGACAGATTTTAAACAAATAAAACTGAGTGGATGATATATACATATGTATACACTGCTCACAAAAATTAAAGGAACACTTTTTTCATTGGGCCTGGCATGAATTGAATTAAACTGTCTGATCATTTTCTTGTTGGTTAAGCAGCTGAGGGCCTCGTTCATCAATTTCATCTGTATTGGTGTTCATGAATTAACAACAGGTGCACTTCAGTGGCAACAATTAGAAAACCCTCCATACAGGACTGCTGTTCCATGTGGAGGTCATTTCAAGTTTCTCCTTCTTGATCTTTTTTGGCTGGTTTTCCACTCGTGCTGATTTTGTCTTGTGTAATTCTCTCTACTGGCGGTATGAGGAGATTCCTTAACCCTACAGAAGTTGCACAGGTTGTCCAACTTCTCCAGGATGGCACATCCACACGTGCTGCAGCAAGAAGGTTTAATGTTTCTCCCAGCACAATTTCCAGAACATGAAGGAGATTTCAGGAGACTGCTGGTTATTCTGGGAGAGCTGGACAGGACTGTAGAAGGTCCTCAACCCCTCAGCAGGACCCATACCTGCTCCTTTGTTCAAGGAGGAACCGGCTGAGCACTGCTCGTGCCCTACAGAATGACCTCCAGAGGGCCACTGGTGTGAATGTCTCTACCCAAACAATCAGGAACAGACTTCATGAAGGTGGCCTGAGGGCCCCACGTCCTGTTGTGGGCCCTGTGCTCACTGTCCAGCACCGTGGAGCTCCACTGGCATTTGCTCAAGAACACCAGAATTGGCAGGTCCACCACTGGCGCCCTGTACTTTTCACAGACCAGAGCAGGTTCACCCTGAGCACCTGTGATAGACGTGAAAGAGTCTGGAGAAGACAAGGAGAACGTTCTGCTGCCTGCAACGTGGTTCAACATGACAGGTTTGGTGGTGGGTCAGTGATGGTCTGGGGAGGCATCTCCATGGAGGGACGCACAGACCTCTACTGCCTAGGAAATGGTGCTCTGACTGCCATAAGGTATCCAGATGAAATCCTTCAACCCATTGTCAGACCCTACGCTGGTGCAGTAGGTCCTGGTTTCCTCCTAATGCACCACAATGCCCGGCCTCACGTGGCAAGAGTCTGCAGGCAGTACCTGGAGGATGAAGGAATTGAAACAATTGAATGGCCTTCACCATCCCCTGACTTAAACCCAATAGAACATCTCTGGGACATTATGTTTGGGTCTATTAGGCGCCGCCAGGTTGCTCCTCAGACTGTACAACAGTTCAGGGATGTCCTCACACAGATCTGGGAGGAAATGCAATAAGACACCATTCGTCGTCTCATTAGGAGCATGCTCTAACGTTGTCAAGCATGCATACAAGCTGGTGGGGGTCAAACAAGATACTAAAAAACATTTTGAGTTTCAGAAATGAAGTTTTGGAGAAAATGGACTAGCCTGCCACATCTTCATTTCACTCTGATTTGATGGTCTCTACACAATTGAGCCTCTGTAGACTGAAAACTTTTATTTCCATTAAAAGACTTGGCATCCTTTTGTTCCTAAGACACTGTCCTGTCGATATTTATATAGATATCCAACTTCATATTGAGATCTGATGGATCTAATGTGTTTCTTTAAAGTGTTCCTTTAATTTTTGTGAGCAGTGCATATATATATATATATATATATAGTCATATAGTTATGAAACAATAGAAAAACATTGTTTTTTATGCAAAAAAATCAACTTTTGAATTTCCCATTATAGACTTTTTTTATGTCTCCATTTAACTTGGTTCAACAAAATTAAAAATGACTTGTGCTAAAACATGAAGGTGACTTCATGTAATTCCAGCCATGTTTTCTTAAGAATTGACAAAACTGATATTTACTTCCAAAATTCATTCCAAAAGTGGCTAGAAAGCCATAGCCATAGAAATCATCATCAGCTATCAAATAATTTTCACTTCTTTACACACACTGCTTCCTCCACTGTCCGTCTTCTGCTGTCAAAGCTCATCAAAGTGAAGATTTAACACGGTGTTGGATGGAACCACTGTGCAAGGTCAGAAATGGAGAAAATCGTTTCCCCAAAGCCTGGAGGTGTGACACCCCCACAACACGTGTAATCTGTCTACATGATACTAGATTTAAAAAAAAGAAACAAATGTAAACACGAAATATGATGAAAAATGTGTCTTCTACACCTTCAGTTTGTCATCCGCTGCCTCACCGAGTGTGAGGTGGTCTTCTCCCCGGTGTGTGCTCGCTGATAGGCAGGCTGGCACTTTGGACAGGTCGCATCCATCAGAGCTAATGCAAGGGGAATGAAAATGTATATCTGTGGACGTAGATTTAGAAAAAAACCTGCATGGAGCACTTTAGAGCACTCTGCCTGTGGATCATGTCACTGATGAATGAAAGTATTAGAGTATATTTTAATGTATTCTCTTCGTGGGATGACATTTGATGCATCTTAGCCTACATTTTTTTTGTCACATGAAGTGTTTTAGACCCATGACATTAGGGTAGACCCCTACTTTCTTATAATAGAGCTTTTTTTTTCATAGAGTAACTGTTATCCAGTAAACAAACATAAAACCGCCAAGCCTCACAAATTACCATTTAGATTGGACAACTCTTTGCCAAGAGAAAGCCAATTACTCACTGACTGTTTAGTAACCAGTGAGGATAGAGGAGGGTTTGAGAGAAGTGTGCATCTCAGCAGATGAGGTCTGGTTGCATCATTTCTCTTTGAATGCTGTGTCACATCAACGTCTCATTTCATTCACCAGCGTTACTTTCAGATCTGCACACAGAGTAGATTTAGTCTCTGCGGGGCCGCGCGCACGCCGATCTGAGCCCCAGACGTTTTGAAAGGAAACATGTGCTGCCTTTAATAATTGAAAATGGCAAATTGGCTCACTCAAAGGTAAGCTCAAGCGATTGGGGAAATGACCCATTTTCCAGCCAAGTGGAATTATGGGCCTCTTAAAAATAACGTTTTTTTTTTTTTTTTTTTTTTTAAAGTGAGAAAAATCTCTCTTGGACGTTAGAAGCAATTGCTTATCATCAGAAAAAAAAATGTTTGCATCAGTTTTGTTATTCCTGCAGGTAATTTGATGAAAATACAGTAGGGATATTATACATTTCTACTTTTTTATTGGTTAAAAGAAATTGGAAGAAATACCTCATTTTATGTCAGAATACTTCTTTTTTTTTTTTTTGCATCTTCTAGTCCCATGTTTGTTCTTCTTATATTTTTTGTTTATTGCAAGTTATTCAACTTATAAACTGCGCCATGTGATGCCTCAATAACAATACGTAGTGGCCCATATTTAAAATGTTTTGATTGACAGATTCTCCCGAGGGGCGTGGACTTCCAACAAGCTTACTCCTGATTGGCGACGGTAGTTGCCAAGCAAACAAAGACTCAGACAAACGGACCAATCACTGCTTTAGAGCCTCATGTGGCTCCAAATGACAGTATCTTGTGAAAATGACGAATAAATTAGCATTATGTGGTTGGAACCAGAAGTGTCAAATTTTCTTGGGTTGACGTCACACTCAGTCCAGTTTTCTTACGTCTGGTTCACACCAAAGTGGCACGGAATGGAGGCCGCTTCCATTCAGCACCCTTGTTATAACTTGTGGTGTCCAACACTCCTGACGCAAAGCATCATGGTCCTCTGGTCTATCTCGGCACCTGGTGCCTTTTTTGCACGAGCCGTTAGTGATCCTCGTCGATTCTGGCAGGAAGTTACGCCAAGACACGAGAAAATACGGCCAATTTTCAAAATGTAACCAATTTTGCGCAAAAAAAATACCACAATTGAGAAATTCAATTATATTTTTTTTATTTAAACAGACTGTAAAGATGGAAATAAACACTCAACACAAAAAAAAAAACAAACACAGACACTGAGACACACACAGACCAACGCAGTAGGCCGACTGCGGAGCGGGGGAGGGGTGGTTTTGGGTGTCTAAAAAACACAGTCAACGAGATAGATGACATGATGGCAAAAAAAAAAGGTCTGAATAATAATAAAGTGCCTGTTGACCGCCGGCACAACACTTTGGAGACATCGGTGTCTGCTGTAAACCAGGGGTTATATAGTCAATGGGTCACCTGCTTGTTGAATGATTTGGTTCCAACTGATAAATTGTTTGTTATTTAGGAATATTCTAAAATTCCAAAAATATTCTAAACGCAAATGAGTAACAATAAAGAAAACCCTTTCATTGGGTTTAATTTAATAAAACTACTTTAAATAAATAAAATATAGCACAACCAGTGTGTCTGACTGACACTGTTGTCCAAACATACGCAGTAAAGATCCAATAATTCACTCTCCATGACTGTGATTTGGTTCAGTTGTTCAAATGTGGTTCGGTTTCAACCACAAATTGTGATGTTTGGGTTTGAACCACATTGCATTTTGGAGTTACATGTGTAAGAGTCAAGGCCCGGAGGCCGAATCTGGCCCTCTGGGTAATTATATCCGGCCCTCCAGATTATTTTATTTTATTATTATCAGTGGTCCGATGTTATCTTGTGCTCATTACTAACTTGTATAATTTTGACAAAATATATTTTTATGGAGAGTAAATTTTTGAAAGATTTTTAAGGTTTAAGTTGATTTATTCTGGAATAATATTCCTGCCTTTTTATTATTCATAATTATGTTAAAAGTTTGCAGTTTTAAAGATTGGCATTCTGCTAGATTTTTGGACTATTTGGGCATTTACAAAGATTTTTTTTAGGCTATTTTGGAGTTTAGCTAGTATTTCAGCTACATGCTAGCTGTTTTGGCTAACCTTTTTTTTTGTTAAAGATTTGGCAGTTAACTCATATTTTAGTTGGCTTTCAGCCTCAGAGTTTTCAGCTATCAGTTTTAGAATATTCAGTTATCAGTTTCAGCACTAGTATCCTTAAGGTTTCTTCTTTTTTCCTGACTCAGGTTTTTTAGGAGTTTTTCCTACCGGGAGGGAGTGTCTAAGGGCTGGGATAACCAGTTTATTTAGTCTGTTTAGTCTTTAGTTATTTTTTCATATTTCATGACTAACTTCTGCATCTGTAAAATTACCTGCATGAAGCCCAATGAGGCCAATTTTCTTTGTCATTTTAGGCTATATAAATAAAATTGAATTGAATTGCATCTTCAGCAGCCAAATTCAGCTTACAGCATTTACACCAACATTATTGCAGATAATGCTATATATCTAGTTCATAATTATGTTAAAAAGTTACAGTTTTACAATTTTAGTTTTACCGTGTTCAATAAATGTTTATCCTGTTAAGAAGACTTCACTCTAACAGGGGTGGTGTTGGTGTAGTTGGTTGGTGCTCCTTGCTGCTTGTAACAGTGGGTTTGGTTCTGGTCGTAACCTAAATTTTATTTTGTAAGTTCCTCTCTCCTTTGAATGTTAGAGTTTTACTTCCTGCTTGAGAATTTCATTCTTAATCAACACAGCTGCCTTCAATTAGTCACGATTTTCCCTGCAGTACATAATCAGCTTCAGCCCCTCTTCACAAAATGCTTGTTGATTCTCACGATCAGTCGGTTGATTGTGTCTCTAAATTGTCTAACTTTTGCAGTATCTATTTTTATAATTTTTCAGTTAAAAGCATAGCTAATTAGTCAGCTGTTTGCCTCCCGAGTTCTGTGTTTGGGTCCTCCAGCTGCACTCCATTGTTGCATGAGATGTTTTTGTTTGAAACCATTTTACATATTTTGAAAGTAACAATAGCTGCTGGTAAAATTTTTCCAAAAAGCATGAATAATTCATTAGTTAGACAGCTGAAAGAGCTGATGTTTTTTCATTGATTCACATTCTCTTGCATTGCATGCAGGATTTGTGCTTTCACATTGTCCTGCAGTGTGTTTCTGATCACCTATTGTTAATACTCCATCATATTATGATTTGCTCCTTTGCAAAAATTCTCATTTTCTTTGAGTACAACATTTTCATTACCTTCTTAATAAAGCCAGTTGTGCCGTACTGTGCCAGGGGAGTCCAGAGAGGCACATTCTGTCACTCCCACAGTCCCAAAATGATGTCGGCAAACTAATTTTCGAAAAAAAAGCACTTTGTCAAACTTCAGCGTGAGTAATTTCAACTCAACAAATAAAACTATTATATAACTATACATAATAAAAATCAAAGAAAAAACCAGACATACGAAAAGAAAAAGGCTCAGTTGTATTTGATACCCCTTCAAACAAATGTATTACAACTAACATAAAAGGTCTTCGGGGAACTAAACTCATCACTAGAAGTAAGAAACTTTGTGTTTGGCAAATAATTTTTCTGTTGCCACAAGGCTTTTTGGCAGAAGAGCTTAAACATTTGGAAGTCTGTTCATGTCCCTTTCAAATGGTGCCCCATTTATGAGGGTCATGCATTTGTGGAATGAGAAGCAGAGTCTATACCATGTGCTCAAAGATTTACCACATTTTCTCCAAAAACAAATGTAATCCTGTAGATCTCTTGCAGTGGATGAGGTAGCATAATGCCTATGAATGAAAGCTGAACTTCTAGCTGCTCTTTTGCAAAACCAGTTTACAGTATATAGTGATTTCCACTGTATACTGTTTTTCCACTTAGAAATCATGAAGAGGTATACAATATAGAAGAAGCTAAACATGACTGTCAGTCTCCCTCGGACTGGGGCTCCATGCAAGATCTCACCTCCTGGGGTCTCAATGGTCGTAAGAATGGTGAGGAATCAGCTCAGAACTACATGGGAGGAGTTGGTCAATAAAGCTTGGATCGCCGTTTCCAAGGTTACTGTTGGTAATACACTTAAACGTCATGGTTTGGAATCAATTATGGCACGGAACGTTCCCCTGCTTAACCCTAGAGAATTTGAATTTGTAGCATTTTTTTTAGGTTCATTGGTCCCTGGGTAAAGTCTCAAATGTCCCAGGAATGAGTAGACCAAAGGTCAATTGTAAAGTAACATTATTTATATTTTTAGGAATTTTTTTCTCCTTAAATTCCTACTTTTTCATTGATTTTCAAGCATGTTTAGATAAAAGAAAACTGCTCTAATTTATCATGTGATGTCATATCTTGATCTATTTTTTTATGAGAAATACTTTTTATTGGGTATTTTATATCTGGTAAAAATTAACTGGAAAAAGTGATGGTGGAACTTTTTATAGCGAAAGTGTTCTAGGGTGAAACCAGCGTGTCCAGACCCCTCTTAAGTTTGGCAGTGACCATTTTGATGATCCAGAAGAATCACGGGAGAAAGTCATGGGGTCAAATGCGAACAAAATAGAACTTTCTGGTCTTAATTCCACTCAGTTGGAGGAAGAAGAATGATGAGACCCTTCCAAAAATCTCTGCAGCATTGGGGGTATTAGCATCATGAAATGGGACTGTTTTTCTGTACATGGGACAGAACGACTACACTGTATAAGTAGAGGATGACCGGTGCCAAAACCCCTCCTGCAGTGTGTGCAAACCTGGTAAAAACCTACAGGAAAACAAAGGCTACTGATCCAAATATTAATATTGATTTTTATGAAGTGTTCAAATACTTATTTGTAGCAGTAGAATATGAATAAATTGTTTAAAAAAATGAATGCAATGTGATTTTCAGATTTTTATTTTTACTTTTTCTTGCAGTTGAGATGCAGTTATGATGAAAATTTCAGACTTCTCAATGATTTCTTAGTGGGCCAAAAGTAGTTAGTAGTTCAAAAAGTGTTTAAATACTTGTTTGTCTGTTATTTAGATTGAGTTGTAGTATTTTTTTTTCATACTGATAACCAAATCCAATGTATAATGGGATGTCAGCAACTGGTGAAGCTCTAGAGAGGAAAACAACATTTCACCCTAACCACACTTGGGTACTATAGCTCAGTGTTTTTCAACCAGTGTTCCGCGATACCCTAGTGTGCCGTGATTCACATATCTAATACATTTACCATCACTAGGGTATCAGCTCTGTGTTCATCCAAACAGGCCCTGATTTAACACTGGATAGTTTGGAATGTGCAAGATCGTAAAAGACTTTTTTCTTGATAATGTTGGCACAATCTGGCCGCAAAGCTAGCCCATAGCTCTGCTTTTAGAAAAGTCCCGCCCCGTTCAACCATCTGCCAATCATTATTGAAGGCTTGATCACATGTCATCAATCTGACCAATCAGAAGTGGTTAACGTCCTCACTTCTTTGTTCTGATTTGGTTCATAAAGTCTCTCAGTTCCAACAAAAATAACAGCTAAAGCTCGTGTTTAGCGGTGTAGCTTCCTGCGGGATCCACTGTCAGACAGTTTAAAAAGTGAACAAAAGATACTTTTGGTTAAAGTGACGGGATCTCTGCACTGACGCTTCCGCTTATTAAAAAAAAAAAATGTACACAAGATTGTGCAGGGACTGTACATCAATGCAGACTACATTATTTTACCTTTTTGGATGCTAGTGTGCTGCGGGATCTTTTTCAAAGAAAGAGTCTACCTTGGCTCAACACAGGTTTAAAAACACTGCTGTAGATCGACTTCTACAAATTTGCATTAATGGTTTGCAGGATCCCATGGCTGACTGCTTTGTGCCCTGATATCCTGGAACAGGCTGTCTAAAGTCTCATAGGGATACCCCTCATCATCAGGCGGGAACATGTGCACTTGGAGCAAACTGTATCCTACAAAAACACAACAGAACTGGTTTGGATAGAATGGCCTATCAACAGTCCTGACCTCAATTCTATCACAGTTGTGGGTTCAGTTTTTAGTTTTATTATTTTTACTAACATAAATATGCACAGACATATACATTGGCTACTTGTTAAAATAAAACAAATTAAATGATTTTCTTTCAAACTCTTCTTTCATTTTCACAGAGGAACATTTCATTCCAGTGAACGCATAACTTCTAGCTGGATGATGACAGAAATGCAGTGTGCAGACACTTTGTGGTTGTGTTATATTTTTCATCGAGAGACTGAAAGTCTGAAAATATCAGACTGGGACTGCTGCCTGATTAAAAACACAGATGCAGAAACCATTCTGTTCCTTTTATCCTGATATTCACTTTTGCCTTGTAATGCGAGTCCTTGCGAATAACCTTATTTATTTATTTATTTATTGTAATGCCCTTTCACTATAAATCAGGTATTTTTTTGCAAGTGTCATGGTGAATTCCATGAATATTGCAGATGTATATTGGATTCAACACGCTGCATGAAAAGACTGCAGTAATGGGAATTTAAAATCAGGTCTATTCGCGGTCCTGGAATAAACGATAAGCCGGTGATGATTCCGCTCTAAGTGGCATGGAGCAGAGAAAGGTGGCAGATGGCTTTGATGGCAAGACAGTCGAATTAGACCAAATGTTTATTACTGGCCTCTGTTGGAAAACGAGTTCTCTTTTCACAAGATGAAGCCACATGAGCACCTAGACATAATTGGTGCTGCTGTAAATTAAAGTAAATTAGACTCTATAGGATGGATGAGTTATAATGTAGAAAACATCCATTTAAGTTGTGGAGACTTTCTAATAATTTTGTCTCAAAGCAACAAAAGACCTTACACAAGCTTGTGTATTCTCTATTATATAGTTCTGATTCATATCAGTTGGTATGATTCTTTTTCATCATATTGCTTAGAAGGTCACAAAGAAAGCCACTTTACCACAAAACAGTTCGTTTGACAGTGACCTCAATGGGATTTTTTTCTTTGTCACTGACTGCCGCTGGTACTGAAGTAATTTCTCGTAGACTCTAAGTTTGGGCATCTATTTTCATGAGTAGTTACTGCTCTTTAATCTAATTGTTTGCCTTTCGGCATGCCCTCTCAGGAGTTTGCCGGAGTGAATCAGTTGGGCTGAGTTTTCTGCCGCATACCCTTCCTGAGTACCCATTTTATCCAAGCAATAGTGACCGCCATATAGGGCGACCCATACCCAGGACCCCTTTAAAGGCTGTAGTGTGAAGGGGCTTGATAAAGGACCAATCACTCAATGAGACAACTGGACGTCACTTATTTCATGTTCCTACCAAATGACGTCAATCCAGTTGGCATTTTTCCAGCGATGTTGGAATAAGACATCCCCAGTAAGCTGTAATTGGTCCAGATCAGTTTTAGTCTACATTTCTATGGAAACCACTCTCTCCAATCAGTAGTGAGTATGCTAGAAGGCCAGATCAGATGAGGAGAATCAAGTGGTAGCCCGTGCATTTCAGACCAGAGCCTTCTTATTTTATGTCTCCAACACCATTCTGTCATATATTAACATTATTTTATGGAGCAAATCTATCATAAATTCAATTCAATTGTATTTATATATCCCAATATCACAAAGAAAATTTGCCTCATTGGGCTTCATTAATGTATGTCAATTAATAATTTACATAAATTGAATTCACTACAATTGCACATATTGTAAAAGCAAACTGCAAGACTGCAACAAACACAACACAGATTTAAGGCCTTCACTGAAGGATTTGCAGGCCCTGACAGTACACCACTGGGAGAATCTGTCAAACCCTTCCAACGTTCGACAAGAGCAGTAGCGGTTTTAGGCACGGGCAGTGCGGGCAGTAGCCCGGGGCGGCAGTTCATAGGGGGCGGCATCTCGGCTTGAACAAAAATTGGACCTCTATGGTGTTTATTATCTGTGTGGTGTCAGGAACGGCCTGAAACAAGCGAGTTAGCGCCCCTAGGTGGAGCAAGCGCCCCTGTCAGTAAGGTGTGTGATGAAGAAGCGGAGGGGTGAGGTAATTCACTTCGATCGCAGATCTCATCCTGTCTCAGCGATATACGTGCATTTCATAGTGCCACATCATGCACCTGTCGCGGGACATGCGCGTAAAAACCATGCTATGTTACAGAGTAGGATGCAACTACATGTACACTGTGGCACCACAGCCAAAAGTGTTATCTCCGAAGTGAGAGCTCCTGCAAATGTATTATTACAAAGAGCTCCACTAGGAGGCGCTATGGGTTTATTGTAGAGTAACATCAGTGTTTACGACAGACAGTATGTTTTATGGCAGTTACAATGCGAGTTCGTCAGATGTAGAAGCCTTCGTTGAAACCATCTAATAAACATTTTAAAACTTCTTCCATGAATCTGTGAATTCATGACAGCACCAGATTTGCTTTTGACAATGCCCTAATGACAAAACAAGAGGGGTGCTGATCAGTCTCTCCGTCATTCTCACTCAGGGTGCAGGAAGAAGTGAAACACAATAGGTCAAAAATAACAAATGGAAACAGTGTTAAACGGTCAGACAACAAAACACGTAAAAGAAAACTCAAACTTAAACCCAATTCTAACCAGACAGGCAAAAGAAATGGTTACCCTCAATTGCTTGTGCTGCCAGATCTGACAGCAAGCCAACAAGGCTGCAACCATCACTACACACGGTTTTTAGGTTTCGTTTTGATCACGTACTCAGACAACCTCTGGCGCATTTAAAAATGCTGGTTAAGGTTAAGATTACGTTTTCGGTTCTAAAAGCAAATTGTATGTTTTTGCGGCTGTTTCTGATGCTCACGTGTCCACCAGGGGATGTGTCAAATGTGGAAAAGACATTTAAACACATTCAGGACCGTGCAGGACTTCAAAAATTACATAGTCCAGCTACAAAAGAAAGAAAGAAAAAAAAGATCAAAATAAAAAGTAGTTTTAAGCTTTATTTTCTTGTCTTTTCCTGGTTAGTCATTACATTAACCTTAACATTTTCAATTTTTTTAACCAGTTAACTGGAGATTTTAACTGTTAAAGTTGTGAGCCTGTGTGCATGAAGTTTATTATTTTGTTTCATCATGTTGGGTTCTATGTTTAGGCAATAGTATATTCATAAATCTGTTGGTAGTTTTTAAGATTAATACTAACCATAAACAACTACTCGATGGTGACAAAACATAATGTAACCAATCTAAAAATGTGACAATCATAGGATTGAAGACGGCAACCTTTAGCAAATTTTTTCTTCGGGGGGGGCGTCTGGGGAGGCTCTCGCCTGGGGAGTCGTTCAGTGTAGAACCGCCCCTGGACAAGAGGCCGCCTACTTTTATTGAGTCACCTGGTTGGTCAGTTTATACCTTAAAGGGGCCCTACCATGATTTTCTTCAGCCTTTCAGAGTAAGCTATATCCATATATATGATCATATATTACCTTGGGAACACTAAAAAACAAATTATTAAGGAAATATGAGTCATTTTTGTGGCCCGTTTTTTAATACCCGGTAAACGACTCGATTTTTGAGCCTCCGCCTTTCGCTCCTTGTCGGTCCTGCTCATTAAATGATGTCACAAATAAAATGGGAAGCATATCTTGAATGTTTACAGGTGTTTTACTTAAACATAAGAACAGAGTCTAGCATTCAGAACACAAATCCTATTCAGCCTTTTCTTCACCCAGATTCTTCTCCTTCTGTTGTCCTGCAATCAAGTCTGCCTCTTGATTAAGCTTTGTGTGTGCGAAATATATCTCTGAATGTAATTTTGGTCTTGCCTTTCCACCTAGTGATTTGTCTGGAGGAAAGCTACACTTGTCTGTCCTTTGCCCTTTTCTGTTATAAATTAATTTAATTAAATTGCTCTGATCGTTAGTGTTGGGTTGATTGTCAGCTAATTTTGAGGAGGAGCTAGTTATTTTTTCTTCTTTTTTGTAGTTTAAAGGATTGGTGGTGCTTGTTGCTATTTTCCCAATTTAAAAAAAAAGTGTTTTTGGTGGTTTGCACATGTTCATGTGTGAGAAAATACACCGCTCACAAAAATGAAAGGAACACTTTAAAGAAACACATTAGATCCATCAGATCTCAATGTGAAGTTGGATATCTATACAAATAATAACAGGACAGTGTCTTAGGAACAAAAGGATGCCAAGTCTTTTAATGGACATAAAAGTTTTCAGTCTACAGAGGCTCAATTGTGTGGACACCATCAAATCAGAGTGAAATGAAGATGTAGCAGGCTAGTCCATTTTCTCCTAAACTTCATTTCTGAAACTCAAAATGCTTTTCAGTATCTTGTGTGGCCCCCACGAGCTTGTATCCATGCTTGACAACGTCTCGGCATGCTCCTATTGAGATGATGAATGTGTTCTTGTGGTATTTCTCCCAGATCTGTGTGAGGGCATCCTGCAGCTGTTTGTCAGTAATCTGAGGCAACCTGGCCGCGCCTATAGACCAACTAATGTCCCAGCAAGATGTTCTATTGAGGTTTAAGTCTCAGGGAGCCATGAAGGTCATTCATTGTTTCAATTCCTTCATCCTCCAGGTCTGCCTAGCAGACTCTTGCCATGTGAGGCCGGGCATTGTGGTGCATTAGGAGGAAACCAGGACCTACTGCACCAGCGTAGGGTCTGACAATGGGTTGAAGGATTTCATCTGGATACCTTATGGCAGTCAGAGCACCATTTCCTAGGCAGTAGAGGTCTGTGCGTCTCTCCATGGATATGCCTCCACAGACCATCACTGACCCACCACCAAACCTGTCATGTTGAACCACGTTGCAGGCAGCATAATGTTCTCCTTGTCTTCTCCAGACTCTTTCACGTCTATCACAGGTGCTCAGGGTGAACCTGCTCTGGTCTGTGAAAAGTACAGGGCGCCAGTGGAGGACTTGCCAATTCTGGTGTTCTTGAGCAAATGCCAGTGGAGCTCCACGGTGCTGGACAGTGAGCACAGGGCCCACTACAGGACGTGGGGCCCTCAGGCCACCTTCATGAAGTCTGTTCCTGATTGTTTGGGTAGAGACATTCACACCAGTGGCCCTCTGGAGGTCATTCTGTAAGGTATGAGCAGTGCTCAGCCTGTTCAGCACTTCGGGTCTTACGGACAATATTAGTGCTTCATAGATTAAGAAAAAAATTATTCTTATTTGAAGGAGTCAGATTTAATGTTTTTGTTGATGCACCAAAACTTGATTTATTTATTTATTTATTTTTTCAGAGACATTTATAAATACAGCCACTCAATTCCATCAAAAAGATCCCCAGAATTCTGAGCAACATTGTGTTGATGTTGTCACTTGTGGCTGTAATGAGTCCCAGCCATACCAGGGTTTCCTAAAATGGTCACATTTAATAAATGCCTAACAGGCAAGATTGTTTTCTGCATACTTGAAATGCCTGCAAGTTATGTAAGAAATTATAAAGTCTCCAAATAAATGCCACGAGTCCTGTCGGCTTCTCACTTGTTCTTGTGCCTCCTTCTTTCTTGTGTGTTGTCTGCTTGTTTAGACTGTGACGTGGGCGTCACACTCACTCCCTGTTCTTTTGCAACCCCCTGCTGGCACCCCCCACTATCTCTAACTCCGTGCCTCTTTCGCTTTTAGCCATTTGTTTTGTGTTGCAACAAATCTTGAAATTGACTTTTTGCCTTTCCTTGTCTTATCTTTTTGCTTTCATAAACAATCCTCTCTGCAGCTGCCTTGGCTCTACAAACCTTTACAACCTGATTGTCAACTATTTACATTTTCTACTTTGTTCAAATATCTATTCTGTCATTTGGTCAAATAATCTCTCTGAATGAAAACTGCAAAATGATTAGATTTTGTGCTAATGCAAAAACAAATTGGTCAACAGATGACTTATAATAAAGATCTCATAGTTCCTTACCAGCCAATCAGAACACTTCGCTCACGAAATGCAGGACTGTATGTAGTTCCTAGAACTTCTAAAAGTACAGCTTCTCCCCCATTTGTGCACTTAAAAAGACAAAAAAAAAAAACTACAAATGATTGTTTACAAATTAAAACAGGTACAACAGAAAATTATAAAAGAGTTAACTTTGTTTCACTATTGAGTTTCCACAGATTATTGTGAAGATACAGACATGACAGGGCTCCACAACACCAGAACAACTCCTGATAAACAAAATAAAAATGACAAATAAAATGAATTAAAAATCAATTAAAAATTATCTTCATAAAATACAGTTCAGTCTGGTGAATGGTGATTACATCAGGTCTTCGGAACAGGAAGACATTCTCAAGCATTGACACCAAAACAAAAGATCCGGCAAAGCAGCAGCTCTTAGAAAAGGGGTGGAGTCAGTCACCGACGAGCTCGTAGGAGGTGGCCAAGCGTGCGTGAATGCCTCAAAATTTTGCAATCCGTGGGATAAAACAGGAAAGCTTGCAGAAACCCAAACTGAGAGCATGCAGCACTTTATTTGGATGTTTGCATTGTTTTTATTGGGGCATCGGTCAGTTGATTCTATTCTCTGGATCTCTCCTCTCTTTCTCCCGGTCTCTCCTATTTTCCTGCCTGTCTCGTTAACGTTCGGCATCCCCTCTGTGTCACTTGTGACGTTTTGTGTGTCCCAAAGTCATCGCCCCCTAACGCACCTGCTGCTCCCATTAGATCACAGGCCCCCAACCACAGGGCTGCAAGCCAGAACCGGCCCGCTACCAGGACGCGGACAGACCCTAACCTGGCTCCGGTTCGCATCCAGTACCACGTCTGGTGGTACCGGCTCGCATCCGGCGTCGCATCCAGAGGGCTACGGACCCCCGACGTTCCCAACAGCAAGCGCACCGGAGGATGTTATTGATGCTTTTAAAAAACTGCAGTTATTTGTAGATGAAAAGACGAATCTCAGCTTTGAGTGAGTGGCCCGCCCCTCTTTTGCCGGGCGAAAATAGGAAAAATATAACAAAGTTTTGGAGGTTTAAGCGTGATACAGCCCTAGCATAGCTGTCTGTCTGCCGGAATGTTGAGCGTGTTAGCTCCGCTGGACACATTGGCTGTATAGGGCTGCAGCCAGAGAACGCAGCGGGAGTAACAGACTATCAAACTATCCACTGTGTATTCCGCTTTTCTCAGTCTTTAAGGTTTAAAAAAAAAACGCAAGTTAATTGGAAATGATAAATCTCATCTTTGAGCTTGTTTTTCCGTCTCTTCCTTCCCCTTTTCCCCCCTTTTCTCTATATAAATCAACAAGAATGGCATGTAGCTTCCCGACAGCACAAACCAAAGCAGAGGAGGAGGAGCTCTGACATTGTGCTCCTTGCGACCTTCCAGACCTTCTATAGATATTTTAGATACTTTTTGCGTGGCAGAATTTGACAACGAAAAAGCAATCTCCATTAGCTTTGTCAATTTAATTCTGTCACAGAATGAGTGGTGATGAAGAAGAAAATGAAAAAGCCGTTCTGAGAATTACTTTTTCATTTTATTAAACAGACAAATAATGCATGTACATTTTAAAAAGCATTTCTGTTAACCCATTTTAATTTTCAAATTTGACATTTCTGATTGAATTTTGGTACAAATTTACCAAAGAACTTTTTGAAAATGAAATGTCAAATGCCATTTTCTTTATCATTTTAATTCTGTCACAAAATGAGCAGAGTTGAAGAAGAAAATGAAAAAGTTGTTCTGAAAATTGCTTTTTCATTTTATTTAAGAGACAAGTTATGCAGGTACATATTGAAAAGGAAATAGCATTTCCAGTATTGACTTTTATATTTATTTTTCAGTCACAAACACTTCCATAAAGTACCAGTGGGTTGCAAAAAGGCCAAAGTCCCATAGACTTCTATTGAGAAATAGACAGTTATTTCTCTGTAGATATGAGTCTCTCATCATTTATGAGTCAGAATATTTATTCTTCCTCTGGTGCTCTCTGCATAACATCTTCTTTCTAATCTTAATTTTAAAAAAAGATTTTTTTCACTTATCGGATGTTATTTGAGTCATAAATTGACCAATCAGATGCCTCAATAAACGTATGTGGGTCTGACGTTGAACGTCTGGGTCGTTTGACAGATTTCGGCAGACTTCATCAATGCGGTCCATGAAGGCCTTTAACACCTACTTTACAATTCAACTATGTACCAGTCATTGCCTGTACTGTTGTTTTTGTCAGTGGAAAGTACCGATGCAGCAGTTTTAAAAACAACAAGAGGCGCATTTACTGTGTAGACGTTTATTTCCAGACTGAGGTTATGTGCTTTAAATTTTTTGTTTAATGTTTTTTTTTCACTGTTTTGATTGTAGCTTATAAATTATAAGTTGCGTATCATACGGAATGGTACAGCACCTCCATAAAATCACCAACCAACGTTTATTTTTTCAAGCTTGCAGCCTGGATTAGACACACACGTCTCCTTTGAGGATGAGCGAGAGCCGTGACAAACTTGAATGGATCTTGTCGTATTTTCAAGCAGAAAAAAAAAGATCCAGCTGTTCACTTGTTAGAATGGTTTTTTATTTTAAAGACCGCTGAACATGCTTCTCACGTGCATCTGATCAGACTGTAAAGTGACAAGCTGCGAGGCGCGTGCGCTTGTCCCGCGCCGCTCTGCAGCGACGTCACCCAAATTCTCCCTTTAGCTCGACAAAAAGAATAAATGTAAGTAAATTCAAAATGGCCGTTTACAGAATCAAATGTTCAAATGGTTCTCCCTCCAATTGACTTTAACAATGGCTTTTACAATTCAGTGGAAGCTGTTCACATCCAGCGTTCTCGTGGTAGAGGCGTGGAAAAAGGTGGGAACTCACAATAAACTCACTCCAGATTGATGACAGTAACAGATTCCATGACTCAGCTATGACTCACAGCGACTCAGACCAATCGCTGTCGATGGGTTGCAATCGTTGCAATATGGTGGTAGACATCAGGAAGTGACGGTGAAGGCGGTGGCCTGCTTTTGCAAGGGGTGGAGGTAATTCATTTCCAATGGGGGACCTCATGTCTCCATTTGTCCAGTTTTATCAGACTGTCTATGACACACACACACATATATATATATGTGTATTTATTGATCAGACTGAACCAGCATTACAAATACATGTATATGTCCATTACATTTTTTAATTACCTCTAAAAATTGTAAAGCTAACACTTAATATCTAACAATCTAATTTAATTGAATATTTTATAGCATCTAATCACATTTTCCCTAATATTTAGGAGTGTTTTTCAACACAAATAATAATAATTATAATACATTTTATTTATAGAGCGCTTTTAAAAGACACTCAAAGACGCTTACAAAACAAATTACATTAAAAACACTAGTAAGAAGAATTTAATAAAAATAATAATAACAATAATAATAATAGTTAATAAATAAATAAAATACAAAGTATGCAGTAAAATTAAAGATTAAAAGCAGTTTTAAAAAGCAAATGTTACAGATTGCTGTTATTTTTTGGAGAGTGGTTTGATGAGTCCTCAGGAACTTTTCCTGCTGCTTCACTTTTTCCAACAGTGTCAGGAAATATGGTTTGTTTAAAAGTCGGGTAAAATGAATATTGATTAAAGAACAGTTATCTTTACAGGTCGCTCTGTAAAGTTCAAATTACAGCAAATAAAGCCCAAAATAGCTGGCGGAAAACATTTACAAATTACATAAGGTCAACAAATGGAAAAAATACAATGGAATTCAAGAGGGAGGGAAATCTAATATAGATAAACACTGTTTAATATAAACTATAATAAACAAGCTGGCGTTCAAATTTCCAGATGACACGTCTCCACGTCTTCTTTGTTTGGATTATCATCTGAGCTGTTCTTCTAAAATTACATTCTTGTCAGTAATTCTTTCTTTCTTTCTTTCTTTCAGTTTCTCACCATTTTTCACACTTGGGAAATACTTTAAAGTCCCCCGATTTTTGTTTTGGAGGTTGCTATGAAATGCAGCCAAGTAAAAAATTTTTTCTCATTATAAACTTTACACTAAAATGCGAAAAGATAAAACCAAACTGGTGTGTAGAAAACAGATGAATCCTTCAGTTTGTTGTCATCCCTGCAGCTTCGTTGATGCATAAATCTTTCTAAACGCTCATTAATGTGCTCTCAATGCGTGACGTGTAAAACGTGTCGGAGTAGCTGTCAGTTTGATAAATAGCTGCATTTTTTTGCACGGAATTAAGAAGCTTCATTTTAGCAATTTCATATTTTTAGCTACAATATTGTTGCTTTTCAGGTGTTTTTTTTTTTAAACAAATAAAAAAAGAAAAAAGCGGCTTTCCCGACATGCTTTGACAGACGCTGTATTTTAGTGTTCTAAACAAAGTAACCACTCAGACATTTCAGCGTTCAACCAAATTGCCTTGAGCTGCTTCTTTTTCAATATTTGTACTTCTGGAGGGATTTATGGTTATGAAGAGTAAGACTGCAGCTCTGTAACACTAATACAGCTTGAAAGAAGCCAGGGAAAGTTTCAATATTTTTTTTTTTACCCGTAGGTTCTTTTCCAAGATGTTATGTGATGTACAAGTTGAAGATCATTATGTGGATATGATGAGCACGTGCTGTCATTACTGAACAGAGTGTTCCAACACAACTGCAGTAGGTAGTTGATCAGGCTGTTTCTGTTCACTCCCCTGATTTGTGGAATGAGAGGATTTTCCATCCAGTAAAGAGAAACTTAAGAGTTTTTTTTTTTTGTAAACATGGAAAAAATTCTATTATTTTAAATATGTTAAAAAAAAAAAAGATCAAACAAAAAACTTCCAACAGCTCAAGTGTGAAAATGGACCAATTTCAGGCGGGGTTTGAATCCAGATCTCCAGAAAGGAAATCCCGCAACTTTACAGGGCTGCACTGGGCTTTGAGCTAAATGGTCATCATTCCACTATGTTCAACATAACAACAAAAGCGCGGGTATTTACATAAGATGAAGGCTTGATCCTTTAAGCAAGAACATCTGCTGGCTCCGCGGTTCTGCGGGGAGCCGGCCCTTCTCCTCTTTTATAAACACACTTAATATGATAAAAAAGGGACTACCTTTGCCTGTGAAACACGCAGATTCATCCAACTCACACTCATCTGAGGAGTTTAAGCATTATTTGCGTGCTTTTATGTTGTCTTTTGTCATTCAATGGGCTTTGGTAAAAAAATACCAACTGTCAGTCTTGTTTGTGAGCAGACAAGCTGCGCTCAAAAAGCTTCTATAACTTCAGGACTTTCTTCACATTGTCTTTTACCACAATGATGAAATGGGGGAATAAAATATAGACCAATGCTGAAGTCTCTTGTGTTGTGGGGGTCCTGCTTGCATCAGGAATTAAATATATAATATCAAAACCCTGCGGATGAATAATTCATGTGCAAAATAATTCATGTGCAGCATTGTGAGCTAAAGTTAGTTGGCAGCTGCTGAGTTGACCTTTACTTTGAGTGCTGTGGGAAATTGTTCATTTTTTAAAACATTTATTTTATTTAAACTTAATGTGTTTTTCTTAACATAAGGTGTACTTAAAACCGTTTGTAAAAAATAAAAACAACTTCATAATCCATGTAGACCGCGCTCTGTCAAAATGTTTGGAAAATATTGCAGTGTACTGATGTGGCTAATATGTCCGAATTCCCACAATAATCCATAACTACTAAAAAATAAATTATATAGTGGAGGACTTCATAGAGCTTTGGATTTTAAAAGCAATTTGGACCCCATGCTCACTACTTAAAAAAAACCTAATTCTAAACATCAAATATGACATCACTGATTTTAGAAAATCAAATCAATCTTTATTTATATAGCACTTTTCATATAAAAAAAAATAACACAAAGTGCTTTACAACAAAAGCAAAACAGTATACATAATATAATAAAATGAAAATCTAATCAATACAAACAATTGTTTATGACATCTGTTTATGAATAAAGTTTTCTGGTGATAAAAATGTGGATGGTTTGTTAAAAAAGTACATTTAAACACGTTTTTTTGGGAAAAATTGTTCAAACATAATACATTGTTGTCGATATTTGCTAATCTGGTCACTCCAAAAGACTTCTGGGAGATTTCTAGGGCACTTGATTGGAATTGTATAATCGGATAGCACTACAAAATGGCGAATGCACTATATAGTGTACTATATAGAACAGGTGGAGGCTGATGGATTTATTTGAGTGAACGGAAAGTGAAGGCAGACGAGGGCTGAGGAGGCATTAGGTCTGCGAACAGACAAGGAGAGCAGCGTCAGGCATGGATGGATGAGACTTCGCACTGAGACTGGCTGAGTATTCATTGTAAATAGAGAGTGGGTGATTGCAGATGAGATACAGGTGTGTGAGAACCGAATGAACCAGCTGGGAGACATCCGGGTATGAGAGCAAGGACAGATGGGAAACGTAGTAGGAGAACCAGGAAGTAGTCAGTACTCAGGTGACAAGACCCGTTGATGACAGGGGACGGATTCCTGATAACAGTGCACTACATAGTGAGTAGTGAAGCCTGTTTTTGACATGGCTAACGTGTCATATTATCAACATGTTGGTTGTTTTTTTTTTTATTTTATTTGCACATCAAGCACAAAAACTGATGGACATTCATCTATGCTGCATTGCCTGCACGTATTTACGTCCCAAGTGTGTCCAGGTTCTATTGTTAATATCACATGTATTAACCTAACTAACGGAAACCTTAACCCTTTTTCTCGTCAATGCGGCCAAAAAAAAAAAAGTCCAGCACTGGCTGCACGTATTGAGAAAAGAACATAGTAATAGTCAATTTTTTTTTTTTTTTTTTTTTTGATTTTCATAAAAGTTCCAAACAAGATTAGAAATTAGCGTAGGCACAGTGACATTTGTTTTAGCGATATCAGTCTGTTCTTTTTAGTGCAGCAAATAGGTTGGGAGCTACAAATATTGTGGATGCGCTAACATGGCTAACGTGTAGCGGTGCTAGACTATGTTTTTTTTTTTTTTTTTACATGTTACAAGGTTGGGCGTTAGCATATTCCCAGTAGCGTTTGCTTTATCTGTATCAGCCTGTTTTTTTTACGTTTGCCAAACGATGATACTTTAGGCCCACTTTTAAAAATCTTTCAGTAAAATATTCGTATCTGCCTGAAACGATTAACTTGACTTACTCAATGTGGCTAACATGTAGCGGTATCGGTCTATGCTTTTTTACATGCTACTAATAAGGTTGAGAGTTGGCGCAGTCATAGTGACATTTATCTAAGAGGTATCAGTCCTTTTTTTATGTGTTACTAGACAAGGTTATGAGTTAGAGGTTATTGCGAAGATGCTAACGCTTCAACATAGCTAACGTGTAGTGTGTTACAAAGCTGTTTTACAGTTACTGTGAGTGGGTTTAGTAAAGTTTGACTGACTGATAGACTTAATTCTCTTTTGTCTTGTACCTTTTAGCTTGTTGCACCTTTTTATACAACAAAAGTTCAAAAATAGACAATTTATCGACAGTACGTCTTATAATCCAGTGTGCTCTATAGTATGGAAAATAGGGTATTTGAGATGTTTTTGAAATTAAACCTTAATTTTGTACAATAAACGTCTTCATCTGCCCTTGTCAAAAGGAGTCCACCAACTTTGGTTCTGATGGCCGTGACTGTGCCCCCCCCTTACCTCATATGTGCATACACTTCTTCAGTAGGCGAGTCTGAGGAGGAATACTGTTTTAGTTGACAAATCCGCTTCTGAGGTTAAGGTTTAGCTTCTGAATTTGGACTCGGGTTGTGAACGAAGTTTCAGTCTGACCTTCGCAAATAATGCTTCTTTGTCTGTCTTCCTCACATCATCTCGACATTGTTGGGGTTACGTGTGCTGATCCCTTTCGTTCTAAGCTTTTCCTTCATGGAATAGTCTTTCAGTGTTTCCTTCCTTTATCAACTCTGTAAACTCTCTCTCTGTGGCACGCTCACACTTCACACTGTCTCTTATCTGTAGCCTTTGTGAGTTGTAAATGAGCCGCAGAGTGGATGGATAGCCTGTTTGCTGTTGGAATTGTTCGGTTACCTGGACCTGTGGCTCCTCATCACAGATGAAGTCATTCTGGCTTTGAATGTGATCTCCTCAACTGTGACTTTCTCTTCATTACTTTCTTTTTTATCGCTCCTGTACAAGGATCCCATCACAGACGCTCAGATCAAAGTTTGCTCAGAAAACTTTCCCTTGCATCAACCTAGTTTTACAGTTAGCTTACATTAATTGTCCCCACAATTGGACTTAATTCATCATTTGAAATTATGTTATGATGATTGGCACAGAAGGGGAGGAAAACTTTAACTGTTCTGTGCCGCACTAATTGGTTCGTTACAGTCTAATTTAGAGAGAGCAGCCGGAATGTCACAACCCTTTCCCTGTCTCCCTCTAATAAGGAAAACAAACAAATCACTGCGCCTGTTTATAGCATCTTGTTTACTGTAGACTCCGACACAAACACAGCGGGGTGTGCATGGAACTACTCAAGAGTTCTTTAATTAAGCTGCTTCATAATCTAATCTTCTTTCATTTTCGCCTGTTGTTGGAGTGAACTAAACCTTTAAATTTGAGGGGGATCCATGATTGGAGGACGTCTGGAAGGCAATCTCGACAAGAATCCACTGGTGGGTGCTAGGAGGTACTTCTATGGAGGTGACTCAATAAAACAGGAAAAACACAATCAGAGCAACTTTCACAAATGGCAGTATCATGTAAATTATAGCATAAATTACAAAATCGTAAAGATGTTGAATTATTCCGTTAATCGCAATTGATTTCAGACAAATTAACATGTTAATTTTTTTTATTGCGTTATTATCCATTATATTAGAGATAATGCCCAAAGAGGTGTTTGTTATCAGAAATTCATGGATTTTTAGGATCCAGCGTCCATTATTTGCTGATAATGTATACCTCAAAGGGCATTATCCTGCTTATTCTGTGCTAACTTTAAGGGGCCCTACCACGGAAATTCTACTTTTTAAAGGTTTTAAGTGTATTATACTATTCATTCCTTTCTATAAAGAACCCCAACGAGGTATTTTGATCTTGTCACTCATATAAGAGTAATCCTCTAAAAACCTGGGCTCTCAACAGCAGCTCCTCCCATACCCATGAAAAAAAAAACAGGCAGGTCCTATCGTGCTGATGTCAGCATGATGTGAACCGCCCCCTTCAGGAAGAGTCTGCTGTGCCAGCACCGTCCCCAGTCTAACACCAACTCTCAATTTCTCCACTAAGCTAGTAAAAAATTAGTAAAAAAAAAATAATTTTATACCATTTAATACCGTATACCTTCCAGTTATGTCCTGTCTTCGATAAATTCCAGCTCAAACAGATGTTCGTTACTTTAGATGCGGGGCTCCTTCAAGACCCCCCACCCCCACCCCACCCCATCTCCATCAATTTGCTTCAATCTTTGAAGAAATTTAGATACTGTTTATTTTTTGAGAGGAATAAAGAAACAAAAACTATAGGATGATGTCATGAAATGGGCGGCAGTCACACGCAGTGGCAGGCGGAGCTTCAGGAATCGAGTTGAAAAATAAATCGGAAAAACTCACGAAATTAACTAATATTTCATAAATAATTTGTTTTTTAGTGGTCAAAAGGTATAATATGATCATAAATAGATATAGTTCACTCTGATAGGCTTAAGGAAATCAAGATATTTAAGAGATAAATAAATATTAAATTAGTTATTGACACTTTAATTTCTCACAAAAAGCAGACTATTCTATACATGGTGTGACGCATTGTCATGGTGACGGTTACAGAGCCTACACCGCCTTCACTCAGCAGCAGCAGAGGAAAGTGGTAAAAATTCCCAACATTGTGATAAGTAATCATTTCAGGGGGAAAGTTCACCTCTTATTGCTTGTTTTTGTCCTGATAATGAAGCAAAAATTTGATTCAAAGAAACAAAGTCAAAATTGTTCCATTCCTCCAACGTCCCCTCCTTGCGTCATGGGTC
Source organism: Oryzias javanicus (assembly GCA_003999625.1). Lineage (NCBI taxonomy): Eukaryota > Metazoa > Chordata > Actinopteri > Beloniformes > Adrianichthyidae > Oryzias > Oryzias javanicus. The sequence continues at coordinate 19,002,377 of CM012451.1, forward strand.
AGAACTCTAACTCCCCCTCTGGTCGCCAGCAGGAGCGATCTCCAGATTACTGTCTGCACTTCATCTCCCAGCAGCCCCAGCCCACAGTTCCTGAATGCTGCTCACCTGTCTCTGATCTGACAATGACCCATCTGCTTCATAAGCAGCACACAGAGCCTCACTTAGTGTGGAGTATTGTTTTTGCACCACCTTGCCTGCTTTACTGAGGGTTTCATTCTGGACCTGATCTTCTGTTTCTGCTCCAGCTCCATCTGCTTGCTTACCCTGATCCTCACTTGGACCCTGACTTCTTTACTCTGTTCTTGGATGCTCGTGATTGACTTCTGCCTGTCTGACTCTGAATTAGCTTTGTGGACTTCTACGGTGGCCATTTTGATCCAGTTTTTTCACTCTCTGAGCAGATCATATTCAGACTGAGGAATCTCAGAGGGAACCAAAGCTCGGTCCGCTCGGAAACGAACCAAGACCTCCTCAAAAGATGAGTCTGAGAGCGGTTCCTGGTCCCGGACCAGTGTTCACTTCAGTGCATTCAGACTGAAGCTTTGTTCCGGATTATCGAGAGAAACTACCTTTCTCCAGTCAAGAACCACGGCCTCAGATTTAGCAGTGCTGACCTTCATCCCAGCCGGTTCACACTCGGTTTTGAACTGCTCCAATGCATGCTGGAGGTCCTAATAGATTGAAAAAATATCCTTTAATGTAAAAATAAAGTTTGGAAGTCGGTTATAATTAAAAATTTCATAAAGTAGTTGTTTTTAGTTGTATTTTGATTTTGTACTGTACTATAATGTCAGAAATTAAATGAAAATACCTTAAAATTATGCTCTTCACAGGCATTTTTTTTAGATGAGATTAAAATTAGGTTATTTGGATTAATTAATTACTTACTAAAAAAAAACTCGTCGCAAAGCACTACACAAAAAGAAAAACTACACAAAACATGATAAAATGCACCTTTTTATCTGTTCATTTGTGTGTTCTGTTTTAGACTGGATGTTGTCTTCAAAGTTGTCTTCATCCTGCCAGAGGAAGCTGCATCTTTACAGTATTTTAAGGTGGCTCTAATAACCCATAACTGATCATTTAGTTAATATCACTTTTTTTTTCCAATTTTTGTCACAATTTTGACATTTGCTGAAGCTACATTTATTTTTTTTGCATGGTGACATTTTTGGTGCAACTTTTTAACTGATCAAATTGATCTGATACAGAAAAGAATCCATTTAACAGAAGGGAAGTCTGTTCCTATTTTAGGCCCACTTTTAAAAATCTTTCAGTAAAATAATCATATCTGCCTGCGACATTCTGCAGTTTTTTTTTTTTACATCGGAGTTTCCAAATCTTTAATGGCGTGGTTATTCTGGGCTTCTGCAGGAACGACAGACTTCCTGCTCTTTGCAATCCGACTGGTGTCATCTTCACTGGATTAAAAAGAAAGGAAGCTGAATATATAATGTTGTCCTTTGTTATCCCCCCTCGTTCACTCCTCTGCCTCTGCTACACTGGATCTCTGTGTATCATTCACTGTGACATAAGAGGTCTTTCAATTTTAATAACCTCAGATCATTTGTGTGTTTTCTGTGATGTGTAACTTGAAGGGACCGACTGCTCATCTTTGAGATCTGTCTTGCCAGAGTCGTGTTGAGTGAGTCTACAGTAAATCCATTCTGAAAACACCACTGAATAATTTATCAAACAGACTTGGATCAGAGGGTCACTGCACTTGGTTGAAAAACTGCAACTTTGCATTATATACAAAACATATGCGTATTCAGTGACACGTAAAAAGGCTTTACATTTGTTTTGTAATTCAACCTGATGAGTTATTGTGAAGGTTAAGCTGCTCCTGCGAATGCAAAGATGGGTAATTTTCTTGCATCATTTCTGAATAACATTTGCTCCAATGTTTTTTTTTTTTTTTTCCTTTTTTTTTGTTATTAAGATAGAGCAATCAATGATTTATCTTTTTTGAGTTGCTAAAAACAGAAAATACAAAGCGTGTGTCAGTCATGAGTAAAAGTTCTAAATCATAACATCTACTCATTACTTTTAGTTTTGCAAATTCAGTAAAGTTTCAGTAGACTTTGTTTCATTTTTTTAAAAATTCCACAAGTCCTGCATTAGGGGTCAGTTAGGGCTTTTCAAGTGGTTAGTTTTTGCTATCTAACTGTTAGAAATGAGTAAATTAGGCAATCAAAGTTCATAGTTTGTGTAGAAATCTGACTGACTCTTTTGTTTCACTTGCACTCCCTGTATGGGCAGCATTTTCACGTGAACAATAAGGAGCCGGTGCACACACCTTATAGTGATATGGCACTGGACAACAGCGTCACTGGTATGTCAGAAATGTAAATCATTTGCATAATTCTTACTGATTCTTTACCATATATTCACCACTCTGTTCTCAGGACTTCCCTTAGAGTGCTCATACCAGCCACTGCAACGCACACCTTCTCTTAAGATACAGCCACGACTGTCTAAAACCCCCAAATTCAATTTTCTTAATTATATGCTGAAGAATGTGTGGGTTCTGCTTGAGAATGGTTGAAAAAAGGCTTATTTAATATAAAAATGTATGTTCAGTGTCAAGATCGGCAAGTCAGTTGCTTAGACTATGAAATATAGATCGTAAACCATTGTATGGATTCTGTGTTTTTGTTTGTTTCAGTTGTGTTCTTGGTTTTGGTCATGTTTTGAGTTGTTGTCAAGGTCATTCACTCCAGGTTCATGTTCATCATTAACAGCTACGAAGTCTGACTCCAACCATATTTTCTTTCTATCAGAAAAAATCGTTCCCACTGACCTTTTCATTATGATCAGGAAGTTTTTAGCCAAAATCAAAATATACACAATAACTGTAGCTCATTAGAAATACAATTCATGGTTGTGGGTGGGACTGTTAGCACAGAGCATCCCCGCCCCCCTCCCCTTCGCTGAAAAGCTCGGTTTAGCGCACTAGCTTGTAGCCTTAAGCTAACAATAACAATGAGCAGTATTAGATCAATTCAGTCGTACAGTTTTGAGCCAGAATCGCAATTCACTACAGCACGAGTGTTGAATACTCGCCACGTGTCGCACACCTAAGGGTGAGGGTGCACGCAGGGGGGGAGGGGACTTTGGCACATCTTTTCCTTTAGCTGCACCATTAGTCTGAGCATTTTCTAGTATCCGGTTCTCTGATCCAACGCGATTTCAATTAAGAAATACACAGTTTTAATCGTACATTATTTTATTTAGGTCCTCTACTATGAGAAAAATGCTACAAAAACATGTTAAAAACACAAAAAAGATTATTTTTATTGCTGTGGATCTTTAAATATTTTAATTTTCGCCACCAAACTCGACATTTTTTGTCCTTCACCTCCAGTCCCTGACAACCATATCCCTCACATGGAGTCTTGGTTTGAACATTCAGTTGTCTGATTATGAAGACGAAAATGCCCCCAAAATAGGCAGCTTGAATTTCAAGAGTATAAATTCCTGAAATACCTACACTAAAGAATACAAATCAATAGGCAAGAACGTTTAACTAATCATCCAAACACTACAAAGTATTGGCTATGCCGGGTGCAGGACACCAAACTATGTCACGGTCACAAATACACCATGTGATGGGAGGCATTGGCAGAATTTTCACATCACCATCTGATTGTTTTAAAAATCATTGGCGTGTTCATGGACATAGATAGTGGCCATCAGGCGTGGTGAATGGCTCGATTTTCACGTACTCTTGTGCTACCAGACGGCCGGTGGTCCTTGATATCTACAACCGCTGTCCAGAGACATTTACACATCATCCAATCATAGCAGCTGCCGGCAGGTGATCCAGTTGCCCAATTTTGTAATGCCATCAACCCCACCTGACACTGGCCTGCCACTGCGTGACCTCGATAAAATGCTCGGGCAGCCACTGACTTACGACAACTTTTAGGGGAAAATCCGGAAAAATTTGACTTTTTCTTTAAGCCTCCGCGGCGTGCAAAAATCCAACCTCCCGACTACAAATGGTAAATAAGTAAGTAAGCAAATATCTATTACTATTGCACCTTTCCTAAAGTGCTTCACAAAGAAACTTACGGCCAGTCATACACATATTGGAGAGAAAATAACATAAAAGACAGCAAAAGCAAGGTAAAACACAGTAAAAAACAAAAATAAATGACTTAAAAGCTCTTTGGAATCTAAAAACATCTTGAGCTGTCTTTTAAAACATTCAACGAAATTTATCTGTCGTACTGACAGCTGGAGGTCATTCCAAAGACGAGGAGACACAGCTTGAAAGGCAACGTCTCCTCTGGTTTTATAGTGGATATGTTAAATTTTTAATAGATTTTGGTTTGAAGACCTGCAGGGACCGGACCGAAGAGTAGGGCCTTGTCTATGCAAGGCTCTAAAAACTTGGAGTACATTTCTAAAATGGAGTTACAGCCAAATTTGCTGAGAAACTTACATTTAAGTCACCCTGCTGTGGCATTTTGGGATGTGTGACCGTCGTCTTACTAATAAACCCTAATCATAGAAACCTCTTAATTACAACGACTCATGTAAACATACTTGGAGCAAATGCCTAATGTTGTTATAACAATTGAAATAAATGTATTGTTTTTATAAGAAAAATTCCTAGTGCATTGAAACTGTGTGAAGTCTGAGGATGGGAATGGGATAATTAAGATTCCAAAAGGAAACAGAAGACATTAAACAAACAGTACCAGATGTAGGTGTCATTCTGAAGGCTAAGGTGCATGTGAAGAGAAGCATCTATTAGCACTTAAGCTGATCCTTTAAGTGCTAAGAGATAAACTGGGTAAACATGTTTACAGGTGGATCTGCTGGCATTTGCATTTGAGAGTAGACGGCTCAACTTGCTTTATCCTAATCTATTTTCGATTGTGTTTAGCTTTTCCTGATAATATCGGCGGCACAACAGTAGCTACCATTACACGATTTAGTCTGACGGTGGGGAGTGTCTTGTTTTATTCTTTGGTTTGACTCGTATCCAGTAAGGTTTCAAAATGGTGCTTCCTCACAATTCTTTTTTTGTTTTCTCACAATCACATATTCATTCCTTATCTCACCCAGCCACCCACACAGGCGCAGACACCACAAACACCCCAGGAGAGCTCGAATTTTAAACTCTGCCCAGTAAACCACCCCCCACTCGACGTGTCTTTCCTTCATAAACATTGGTGGGTGAGTATTTAATTTACCAGTGGGTGAGGGGGGTGCTTCAAGGTGGAAGCATAGCGGCATATGGCGAGCGAGCGGTTGGTCCGTGACTCACATGCTCTATGATTCATGCCTTTTTGGCACCGTGTCGCTGGATGAGGGGGAAAGCCCTGTTTCTGCAGCTCAGGGAGGAAATACTCCAACTGGGTCTGTCAAAGCGCTGAGCCATGCTGCTAAGTGATCTCAAGCATGGAGAAGCTTCAGTCCAAGCCCTTGTGTGCCCGGGAGACAAAAAAATGCTGCCGAACGTGGTTCGTTATAAAAAAAACAAAAAACCAAAGGCTACGGGAGTCAAAACTGAAATTTTGTGGCTAATGACTGACTCAAGTTCAAACGTGATGAATGTTAACTAAGGAGCTTACTGAGGGGAGGGGAAAGAGGTTAAAAGATAATTAGATCCATGTTCTCTATCTATTGGGATGTTCCGTACCTCTGATAGCGATAATTAATTAGCTTGTGCCTTTAGTGTGATTAAAACCTTCTGTAATCGGACTTTTGTTTCGACGGAGGAGCTTCTCTCCACAGAGACAAGTAGGACGTGGAAAAACAAAGCTGAACTGGAAAGTCCAAGGATTTTATTTTCATCTGTTTCTTCCACGTTTGCAGTCAATTAATTTTATCTCAGTCTATGAGGAAAAATAAGGCCCTATCTAACTCGAATCATAATTCCTGTTTGTTGACAGTTGTTTTACCTTTATGATGGTTTGATGTGCGACTATGGATAAGTGGAAACCTGTTAACCAAACTTATGTTGAGTTCTATTTGTGCCGCAAACTAGTTTTATTTTGTTAGCTTTGGGTAATGCTGGCATTCATCGAACTGGCTGGGAATCGATAGAGCAGCTAGCGTTCCATGCTTGTATGGTTAGCGCACAGTGTTTGTGAGGCTAGCACTCCGTGCCTGTGTGGCGAGCGGGTTGCATCTGTGCGGCTAGCGCTCTTTTTTTGTGGTTAGTGCTCCATGCTTGTATGGCTAGTACTCCGTGTTTGTGTGGCTAGTGCTCTGTGTTTATGTGGCTAATGGTCTGTGTTTTTGTTGCTAGAATCCGCTAATGGTCTGCTTTTTGTTGTTAGCACACTTTGTTGCTGTGTTTGTGTTTGTCCGCTGCATTTGTGTGGCTAGCACTCTGCGTTTTTGTGGCTAGTGCTCCATGCTTGTGTGGCTAGCACACTGTATTTGTTTGGCTAGTGGTCTGTGTTTTTGTGGCAAGAACTCTGTGCATGTGCGGCTAGCGCTCTGTGTTTGTGTCGCTAGCGCACTGTATCTGCTTGGCTAGTGGTCTGTTTTTTGTGGCTAGGACTCCATGCTTGCATATCTAGCGCTCAATGTTTGTGTGGCTAGTTATTTTAGCTAATTTAGTTTTCATTTAAATAAATGTATGGGTTTTTTTTTTTGAGACAATCTATTGGTGTTTTTGTCATACATTTTTCTTAGATCACTTTTATGTTACGCCCCAGATCTTCTTGACTAAAAATGGTGTAACATGGCTGACAAAATGATGGCAAACATTGTCTGTTAGATGTCTTTTCCAGACTGGATTTACATCATTTTGTCACAGAGGAAGGTTAAATGCTGAGTTTTAAGCTCCAAACCAGGGAAAACAATTGTGTAATGCCTTCTGTGGTTTGTCGGGGAGCTTTGGGAAACCTGTAAAAATGAACACTGATTGCTATAATTTGGCCCAGGCTCCTTTTGGACACTTCACAGCTCCTTTCTTCCAGCCACACTAATGCTTCATGCAGTAGTTCCTCTGAGATCTGAAAGTACTTTGAACTTTCAAAGCTTATCAGGCAGCCCGACGTTACAGCAAAAACAGATTTTTGCTCATTCTGAATATTGCCATTTGTCTTTTTTACAGCGAGTCACGAAGCTCTGCTTTCTACAGGTTTCTTTTTGGTTTAGTAATGAACAGCAACATATGACACATTTGCTTTGAGCATTTGATTATTTTTCTACTCAGTTAATTTATCCGGCTAAACCACTTTATTCTATAAGTTCAGAGACAGAAAAAAAAAACACATTTTAAAACTCCCAGTTTCAGTCACGTCTTCTGGAAATCTATTGAATTTCTCCTCACGTGCAGATATATATAATTAACCTGTAAGAACCCTTGGTGACATCAATGTAACAGGAGAACATCAGAAATGTTCTCTGTGCTCCACTTGGTCTGTGGATTATCCCACCTAATTTTCTTTGCAGTAAAAATGGTTCTAGGGTTAAGTGTATTTAAGTGAGGATGATGAAGATGTGAACTGAAGGTTACTTAAATGAAGAAGTTCATTTATTGGCTTAACTTTTGTGTTTATTCATATTTTTAATATAAAGTAGTTCTTTTGTTTTAAATGTTTTAGCGAGTCTCTAATTTTAGCTAGTTTTGTTGTTTGACTTGCTGTTTTGCCCCTTCTGTTGGGTTATGATTACTGCCAATAGTTTCAATTAAAAAAAAATTAAACCATAACTTAAAAAGCTTTTCTTTCCACAGAATCATTGTATAATTTTATGGTATCTTTGTTTCAATGTATATGCAATTGCTGGCCAAGTCAAAAGGCACACCGGTTAAACTATCAACCAATCCCATGGGAGCAACTCGAGGCGTTTAGACGTGTAGACACGGAGACGATGATCTACTGCAGTTCAAACTGAGCATCAGAATCGAGAAAAAATGTGTTTTAAGTGCTTTGATGTTTGTTGGTGCCAGATAGGCTGGTCTGAGTATTTCAGAAACAACTGATCTACTGGGATTTCTAATGGGAATATACAGAAACTGTGGTATTATGTAAATATGGACCTCTGAGGAATATTTCCTTGTTGAATCCATGAAGGATTAAGGCAGTTCTGAACGTATAAGGGATCAAACCTGGTACTAGCAATACCCATAAAATGACAGGTGAGTGTAAATTAAAATTGAATTTCATTTGCCGACAGAAAAATGATTGAGTAAACTTTTTCTCATCCTGTAAACCGTGTCACTGTGAGCAGAGGAGGGTTTTTTGTTAACCCTTGTGCTGCGGGGTCCAGAAGACCCTACCCTTACCTTAAAGTGTTATCCTTCACATGACAAAGGTGAGCAGGATTTGATGTCTGCCAGGGACACCAGTGAATTTATGTGTTTTTTTTTAGTTCAGCACCTGGACTTGTGGGTTCCAGAAGAACCCACTCCCAACATTAACATGCCCAGGGTAGCAGGTACGGTGCGCGCTCCAGAGGAGGCTTCTGAGAAGAGGCGGCTTTTGAATGTGGAAATAACGCTCCAAGTAGTCCTGTGAAACCGTGCAGTCACGTGAATTTGCATTACCAATTGTGTCCAGAATAATGGGAGATGTTATTCACATGTAGTTACATCTGGCCAAGGCTAAATGTTGCTGTTGGTATCTATTAACCTAACCCTAACCCTTCTTCTGGGTCCCAGTGACCAAGAAAAGATGATATATTCAAAAATTACGTGTGAACAATCACTTAAAAAATAATAATATTAACAAAAGAAGGTTCAGAAGATCATCTCGCTTCAAGACAACAACAGACAGGTTTGTTTACAACAGAACTCTGTTACTTCTACAACCGTTTTTGGTATTTTAGACAGTTCTGCGCACGAAGAAAAAGCATTTTTCCCAATCGAATGTGTGGAGTAAGTAAACGTTTGTTCTAATCAGATGAACTTGTTTAAAGCCCATGTACAGTTCAATTCTAAACTGATCTTTGATCCGATTGAAAACATTTTGCACATGTAAATGCAACGCATTCTCACTCGTAATTCTTCACATACAGAGAGGTATAGTTCGGGTCACCATCACGTCAATTTTTGACAGTTTAGGTGTCCCTAACTTGTTGTCTTTTTACATTCTGGTTGTTCCCATTAATCCAGGGGTCCCTAACCCTCAGGACCCGGTACCGGACACTAAACCAGTACGGGTTAGGACAGGGGTGTCGAACTCAATCGCACAAAGGGCCAAAACTCAAAACACACCTCAGGTCACGGGTCAAACAGGAGAAACATTTATTGAACGCACTAAAACTACATTTTTAAAACTTCATAAACATAACTTTTCAACATAATTTGAACAAGATATATAGCATTACCTGTGATAATGCTAGCGGGAATGCTTTAAGCTGAATTTGGCCGCTGAAGATAGTAAACTAATAACTGAAAAAGCTGAAGTGGTTAACCAGCTAAAATATTAACTAAATGCCAAATTAGTCTAAAAAAAAAAAAAAAAAACTAATTCAGCCAAAACAGCTAGCATGTTGCTGAAATAATTAGCTAAACTTAAAAGAGCCTAAAAAAATAAAAATAGCCTTATTAGCCTTAACAGCTATAGTGTACAAATATTAGCCTAACTACAAAACAGCTTAAAAACTTTTTTTAAAAAGTCAAAATAAGTCAAAAGAGCTCGCATGTAGCCTAAATATTAGCTAAACTCTAAAACAGCTCCCTAAATAACACCTTACTTAGCCAAAACAGCTAGCATGTAGCTGAAATATCAGCCAAACTCTGAAGTAGCCTAAAAATCTCAGTAAATGCCAAAATAGTCCAAAAAGCTAGCAGAATTTTAAAAATTTTAAAACCGTAACTTTTAAAGATAATTACGAATAATAAAAAGGCAGAAATATTATTCCAGAACTTAAACCTTAAAAACGTTTTAACATTTTACTCTCCAAAAAATATATATTTTGTCAAATTTGTTAGTTAGAAATAAGCGCAAGATAACAATGGGAAGTAATAACAATAAAATAAAAAGATCTGGAAGGCTTTGAGTTTGACACATGATGGCTGGGTTAGAGTACCGGTGCGCGGTCCAATAGTTGGGGACCTCTGATTTAATGGGAACAGCCAGCATGTCAAGAAATGGTGAGTTGGGAACACCCAATAATATAATATGATGTCCATATGAGATGAGTTGGGAGAGAGAATGTGGATGTTTTGTTAGTCCTCTTAGTGTGATCCCTGTAGTTGAAGGGGCGTCTGCGTGCACCGCTTCCATCCTGACGAATCTCAAAACACTATAAGTGGTGCTTTTCATTAGTTTCCATTAGAATCTGAACTAACCTGCTATTGAGTGGAAAGTTAATGGACTCAAAATCTTCATCAGCATGTTCCACCCATCCTTTCAAAGAAAGCAGCCCTTTCTCTGCACTTCCATCTATTTGATTGCGATTACTCCTCGTCACAGCCGGGCTCCGCGTTCTCCACAGGCTGCTGACCTCTAAGCGATTACTGGCTGATTGCTCTCGCCATGGTTTCGTTGTAAACGAACGAGACTAAGGATCAAACATTTGAAAGTCGTAAGGCTGCGTTTTGGTCTCATAATAGTTGTTGAGGGGATGTTTTGAGCGTAACAAGAAAAGTATGGAGAAGCATCGATAAAAGCGCGGAGAAGCTTTCAAAGTCCGACTGACAGGCTGCATGGCAAATAAGTTTGACCGACATCGAGCGGGCCTGCTTGTATATTCTCCCTAACAACTTGCTAAAGGATGGGGATGACAGTGGAGATGACAAGTCAGGCTGTGATCAAGGTCAGCGATGACATGTTAAAAAGAGAAAAAAAAAACATGCAGAATTCTTTTGGGCACAGTGATAGGATTGCCTTTCATTTATTCATGTTTTGAGAGGGTTGAAGAGTTGAATTTAAAAGGATACTGGAGAAAACATGTGGGCACCTGAGGTTTGGAACAAAACAAAAGAAAAAAAAAACGGAAATGAGGAAAATCAATGATGAGCTGGGATTGTCTGATAATATAACCTATTGTCGGTATTCATATGCTAATGTCCCAATTTACCCGTCAAAAAAGGTTGCACTCACAAGCACAAAAAAAAAACGGAGTGAGGTCCCCCCGCGATGGTACTGGGTTTTAATTATTTTCGCACACGCCTTTCGGCTCGACGCTCCAGCATGATCACACAACGCTGGTATTTATCGTGACAGCGACACCAGAGCATGAGCGCTCGCCATTTTTACCTTTTACCCCAAAACTTTTTAAGTTAGTCAATTAGCTCTTAGTTAGTGGTTGAAATTTCCCACTCACCCGAAATGTGTTTTTGGAATTTATTATGCCGAATATGGAGAGATTGGTGGGTTTGACTTTGAAAAAAAAGCTGTAGGAATCAAAACACCATGAATTATGTAAAGTTTACTTTACTTTGACATCTTAAAAAAATGTGTCTGATGGTATTTAAATATTCAGCAGTGCCAAATTTAAGATATTTATTGCTGGTTTGGGTGAAAATAAAGTACAAAATATTTAATTTTGACATTAAAAGTTAAAATTATTCTATGCCATAACTAACCTGAATTAATTGTATAATTAGAAGGTTTTTTTGTTGTACAAAATAAGATAATATATTTTTCATTAGGACTTTGTTTATATTTTTATGCATTTATTGTAAAAAAAATGAAGCTTTAATACTCTTTTTGCCATTATCTTTGTAGACAAAATCCTGTAAAAGCGACTAAACGGAATTGAAATTTACAAATAAGATAATTTATGTATTTATTTATTCCTTTTATTATAAATTTTCCAGGAAATTCCATGGTGATTTGATCTCTTTCTCAATTGCTACCTGAGTCAAAAAACATAAAGTAGAAATAAGACACAATTACAATAAAATACAATCAAAATGAACAGTATGACAATAATTAAAAGAGTAATCAATTTAATAACATTTAAAATAATTATTAATAATCAAACAAGGACATTTTTATTAAATGAATGCAGTTATATATTTATATAGGGCTTGACAACTGCTTTAGGTGTACCAAAGTACTTCACAAAAAAAATACAAAATAAAGCAATTAAAGAAACAAATTTATTAAAAGCTTAAAATTAAAAATATTTGTAAGCAACAAAATACATAAAAGATAAATTAAAATAAAATAAAATACCACCAACTACTGAGCATTAAAAGCCTTTCTAAAAATATACATTTTTAATTGAATTTCCATTCAAACTGTTGTCAGTTCTGCAGTAATGTAATATCTAAGTCTACTTGAAGATTATGCGGCTGAACTAATATATTTAATTTTTAAAAAGAGTAGGAACAGAACTAATGTGTGTCCTAATGTTTGGATAGTTTGTGACGCACGTTATTCATAATTCACTTTTAATATTTTTACTTTTGATTTATTTCTCATCTCTGGTGTTGTCCTTCATGTGGAGAAATGTTATTTCTGGAATGTTAATTAACAAGAAAACTTCCTGTAATCAGGCTTCAACACAATGCTTAAAGTCCCCTCTAATGGGAAACAGGTTTTTTGAGTTTTTAACATTGTGTGTGGCATTTTTTTCATAAGAAATGTAATAAATCATTTTGTTTTTGGATTTCCGAGCATTTCTTCTTTTAGTTGCCAATCAAACTGTCACAGACGGCTCTGTTTGAATGTATGAGCTTTCTTTACGTCACAACAGCTCCAAAAGCCACGCCCCCTCAGAGGAGATTTTGGAAATGGAGGCTTCGGATCAACTTGCAAAATGTATTTTAAAGACATTTAGGTTGTGGGGTTTTGGTTAAAACTTCATAATCATAATAAAAACATTACTGGCAACGTTTTTTTTAAACAAACAAACTGTCATGGGAGAGTTTATACCTGAAGCATTCATTTATAGTGAGTTTTCTTCACTATTTCAAAATAAAAGTCTGTTTTCTGTGGTAAACGTTGAGATTTAATATCGCTCATATGATTTTTATGAGTGTTTTTTTTTTTTTTGTTCTTAAGATGTGGTCTTCTGAGAGTACCTCCTGGCCTGAGATTCTTCGATGCTCTTCACTTCTGTCTGAATGATATTCTCTAGAATTCTCAAAAGGAAAAAGCTTGCATCTTTTCTTTATTTCTCTTTTTTGTCAGAGTGCTTGAACAGCTAGTAAAGGTTTCACACAAAGGGTTCATTTATGAGTATTTTGGGATATTTTTTTTGTCAGTTTTTGTTGATATTTCTCAGAAATGGAAGACGAAAATGGTCTCTGTAGTCCAGTGAACTACAGTGGTTTTGTTATCGGTCTGTTCATGCAGGTCTTGAGGAATCAGACGGTGTGAAATTGCAGAATGCAAAGGCTCACCTCAGAGTTTGTGTTTGCTAAAGCTAACATGTGCGGCAGAAGAGAACTACTAACTATTATTTGTCCCCTTTAATGTCTCCAACCACACATGTCGGATATTGTTTCCTCTTTTTCCCCATTTTTTCTGCCTTTAAAAGTATGCACAAAAATCCTATTTATCTCCGGGAACCAGCTGCATCAGCAACTTTCAATCTTCCTCATCATCTTGCAGAAGACACAATGTTATGCAAATACTGTCCACAGCAGCATCCAGATGGAGAGAGATACTTTTTTCCTGATTTAGAAAAGTGCAGCGGTGAAGAACTGCGGCAGAAACTCGAGCGATCGGTCAGTCCTGCAGTGATCCTCAGAGCTTTTGATTTCAATCCTGGAGTTTTCCTTTGAGAATTTTCCCTCATTCCTTGTATCTGCATTTGGAGAATTATAAAACATTTGCTTTGGCTTCTTGGGTTACATGCAGGTTGTTTGCAAGAAGAAATAAATGACACAATCTGGGCTTATCAGATCTGATGTAATACCTTTCATCTCAGGGATTTTGAAAAGTGACTTTATTTGGTAATTTAATGTGCAAAAATAGAGTGTTTTTTTATGTTACAAATATGAATTAATCATTTTAAGAAACTCTTTGCTCTTTGAATCACAAGTATTTCACTTTAAAAGTCTTGGGTTATTTATGTTAGGATATATTTTTGGGTTACTTTTATGAGCAATACTATTTTTTTTGTTTAATTTTAACACAATTTTTTTTTTTTTCTTGAGTTAAAATAACCTTGAAAAGGGTTGTCCATTTTAAATCTTTGAATTTGGTGGAAACGCCCTCACTTTGTTATTTTTAGGGAGTTTTTCCTCCTTTCTGGTGGAAATTCTTTTTCATTTTAGGTCCTTTTCTTCGTTGGAAAATCCTTAATCCTGTGACATTTTTCAGTCTAATCCGCTGCTGTGCGTTCTGACCTCCCAGCTCCAGTCCATGAATGAATCTGTACCTTTTTCAGTTGGCGGGTGTGCCACCTGCCGCTGCGTCACGACGCCCCTGACCAATCCCGACGCGCCGGCTCCGTGCGCTCTTGGAGATCCTGCGCCGCTGCTCCCTCCATCGCCGCCCAATCCCCGGCTCTGTGACCGGGGTAGGTGGCG